>CM060941.1:659136916-660566371 GCA_030765085.1 Allium cepa
TATTGTATTTTTATTTTTCTTTGATTTTTAGTAAATCATATATTTAGTTATAAAAACACATACTTCTTCCTTTCCTTTTTCTTTTTTCTCATTTTTATTTCTAAGCAAAGAAAGATAATATTCTCAGCTAAAACGTTTGAAACCAAAACAAATCTGAGAATTTGAAAAAAACCAAACGGTAATCACTTCCACTAAAAGTGTAACGACCCGTTAAAATTATGATGTTTAATAGAATAGATTTATATAAGTTCTTATTTGTTTAAGAATAAAATGCAGAGATTTGGTATAGTTGTAGTAATTGCAATTTAGTGTAACTACAATATTTTATAATAATAGAGGTGGACAATGTAAATTGTCACAACTTGATTTGAAGTAATTTTAAGAAACAAATTTAAGTTGAATCTGTAAAAGTTAATATGAATATTTACTTTAATGGTATTCATTAATATAAAGATGTAATTAGTGTAGATAGTAATAATTTATGTCTGTAGTAAAGAAAAAAGAAAACTAATAGTAACATAGAATTTATTTTATGTAAACAAAAGTATAGTGGAACAAATTTATGAAAATTTATAGAAACAGTGTTTGTAATCAGTTTGGGTTATTAATATTTGAAAGATAGAAATGTGTAAATACGTTAATAAATTTATAATGGTAAGAATGAAATATATATAATAATAAGCATTGATTCAATTAAAGGAATTTAACTTTAATAAATGGTCATTTAATAAATTCAACGTTGTAAGAAATCATGATAGTTGTGAAAATGTGTACAAACTTCGATTTTTGGGAATTTATTGGATTTATAACGGTTTTGTTATTAAGGGATGAGTTTAAAGGGTTATTCCATTTTGTAAAGTAAAAGAGAAGAATGCATAAAAATATAACAGGACTAAATAGGATTGATACTTAATAAAATAGAATAAATTGCCCATTTATGTAGATATGTATAGTGGACTATAAATGGCCTAAGCAAATTTAAATGGAATAATTATTGAGATTTGTACTATGAAAATAAATAGTAACATTTATTTGCATGTAGTAAAAGCCTATTTAGGTGACTAGAATTTGGAGTAAACGACTATTATATGTTACCTATTCTTGTTTCTTGTAAATTGAGTTGGGAAATTTAGAATGATTTCAAGGTATATAACCTTTATGTTACTTAAACTAGAAAATGCAGTAGCTAAATTTGTGAAATCTAATTTTACGGAACATAGTGTGTAAGATCTTTGCTGAGAAAAATTTACTTTACAGGTAGTGTATATTCCTAATAAAATGAGACTATGGGTTATAGTAAAGTTTTAAAACCAGATTTTATCCATGTGAATAAAAGAATGGAGGTAATTGGATTTCTGCCATTAAGAAAATTTAAACGTTTATGATTACGTTAAATGAATTTAAGTTGAGATTGAAAATATTTATGTATGTTAAATTCATACATTTGGCTATAGTGGATTTAATAAATAAAAGATGAAATGGTGAAATCAAGTGGATATAAAAGTGTCAATTATACATTGAAATCATGTGGATATAAAGTTAATTGAAAACAAGAAGTTAATATAGGAATCAAGCCTTATTGTTTATTTGGATTTGTTGCAATAGTTGAGTCCATAAATTTAAGTTAAGGCTAATTCAAGTTAGTTGGACCATAGTTGATACAACTTTAGAAAGCAAGACTTTATTTATAATCTGAATATTAAATCCAACAAATGGTACTTACTACATATATAAATGGAATTAAACGTAAATTATTACGTTATTAAAGTAAAATGAAAATTTCAAACATTGGAGTGAAATCCTAAACTAATGTTAGTTGACATCAATAACTTTGGATAATAGAAAGGAAGTGAATTTAATAAAATCAATCAACAATTTTAAGGTTGAACTCATTAAGGTTGGAATTGATAATAGTTAAGAAAATAAAGGAAATGGGGATAAAGTTATTAATAATTTGGAATTTTATTTAGGGTAAAAAGTTTATTTGAAATCAAATGAATTGGAATGGAAATCAAATCTATTTATCTAATTGGATTTTGATTGAGAGTATAAGATATAAGCTTTAATAAGTGAGTTTAGAATATAATTTATAATTCCCAAATAATAATAAAAAAATGCAGAAATTAACACTTCAAATTGAGACATTTATAGGTTTTAATTCACATCCAAGCTTGGTAAATAATTTGGAATTGATTGAACTATAGAAATAATGAAATTTGGCCAATATTGGGAGTTGAATAATAAAATTTGATTTTTGTGATTTAGTAAATTGATTTAATAAATATTAAAAATAGCCATTTTTGTCACGGACTCGGATTTCGACGAAACCAGTTTCATCGGATCCGTATCGGTGAATTATTATAAGGTTTCAATTTTCGTATCGATCGGACTTGTCGTTTGATCGTACGGACGCGAAACGCCTTGAAATCAATTTTATTAAAATCAATTTGAAATCAATTTGAAAATCTTGTTTTCAGCATAACTTCTTCATACGATCAAATTTGGTCACGAAACTTTTTCCATCGCGTTCAGAATATTTTAAAATACCTATCTCGATATATGGGTTTGACGAATTTCGTTCCGGGGTCAGAACGAGCTTTTTGGGCCTTTGTTTGTTCCGTACGTTCATCTATCTAGCCCATCCATTCTAACCCAGCCCAACCTATATATATGCTATCATAAACCCTAGCCTCCTCCTTATTGTCTTTGTCTGTACGTTCATTGCCTTCAGCCCTCTTTCTTCCTCAATGTATACATCTCAGATCAAATTTCAAATTGCAAAACAAAGTGAAAATTCAAAGTCCTCCTAAAAAAAAAAAAAAAAAAATATATGTCAATGTTTTCGATATGCGTAATATTCTGGTGCAATTCGTTTCTGATTTCGAGGCGTCGTTTGTCCAGAATCTGCAGTTCTTTCTCGGCCGTTCGTTTGGAATCTTGGTCGATCCAACGGTGGATCTTTGCCCAATCGTCGATCGGGAGGCATCGTTGCGGAGCTGGTGACGTGCAGGTCTTGGATCTGGTACCAATTCACCTAGATGCTAAGCGAGTTCGCCAGGAATTGGCTCAAGAGGCGCGGCGGTCGCGTAACAGGAGGGGCGACCGGAGGCTTCGCGACTGCTCGAGGTGGGGGCGGCCTGACCTAGGGTTTCGATTGCCGTGCTCTGATCAGCCTGAAGATGGCCGTGGGAGGTGAGCAAATTCGATGATGGTGGCGGCTCAGTCAACTTAGGGTTTGCGTTCGAACAGCCTGAGTCTCACGAGAAGGAGAAACGTGATTGGATCTCAGTGCTGACGTGTTTTGTTTGTTGAGGTGATTATGTTCCTTTTTATTAATTTATATTTGAATTTCAACTCGATAAAACCAAATAACTTTTTCATACGATACCCGTTTTACGAACGGTTTTTTTTGTTAGGTTCGTAATTTAATTCCGGACTTGATGACGCTGGTTTGGACAAATTCTGAGACGGGCGAATTTTTGGGTTTAAATCGAATTTAAATTCGATTTAAATTCAAAAGGTGAGTGTTTTAACCCACTCACAATTACTAGAAGCTTTTATGTTTGTTAAATAAATTTTAGAAATGAATAGAAATTTATTTATGAGCTTTTGGCATGTTATTTCATTCATATCTGTTGAATTGCATTTTATTAAATTTAACTGTAAATTTAATTGATTTATTGCGTATTAATTGGCTGTTAGAAATTATTGTTTGCATATGAACTGCTAGTTAACAGTTATACAAATTATCACTGAATATAAACTGTTAGATTAATAGTTGATAAATATAATTTGAGATAAAACTACAAATTATTACCTGTTGTATATTACCAAACATATATGGTTATTGACTGATATTGATTGATGTTTGTGATTGGATGATGGACGTGTTGTTGAATGGATGTTTTATTTGGATATTATTAAACTGCAAGTTAGTATGCATTTTTCATTTTTCGGGATTGTGGTTTGAAATGATAAAACCGCAAAGTTTATTTTTAAATTGCGGATTGAAATGATAAATATCCGTATCACTTGACCATAGGATAGAAAATTTTATACAGGCACCGCGGTCTATATATAACTATTTTAATGTGATTTCTATGGTTTGGATGGAATACGGTTTATAATAATCTTAAATTTTATACTGTATAAATATTTTTCTTCCGTATTTATGTACATGAAAAGTTGGAAATTTTGAAATAAAAAGGTGTATAAATTCCCTTAGTAAAATGGAAGAAAATTTAGAAAATGGAGTTGGATAAATTTATATCATATGTTTAAATGTTAAGTTTGGAAATTTAAGATATGATATTTATAATTGGATTTTTCCCAAGAAAAAAATTGAAATGAATATTCTAATACGAATTTGAATTGGAAAAATATTCTAATATAAATTGGAATCGAAAAATACATATGTTTTATTACTAGAAATTGGAGTTGTTTAAGGATTTATGTGAATATTCAAACTAAATAATAAAACATTTAATTTGTTGAAAGAATATATTCCAATTTTAGTTTTTGAATATTAATACTCCAATGGATTTATATATATGGAAATTGAAATGGTTTTGGAACTTAAGAGTGATATCTAAATTATGGTCTTAACTTTAGATAAAGAAATATTTCCATAAAGCCATATAACTTATTTCTTTACAAAGTGACAGTAAAGTTAAGCCCTTGAAATTCATATACCGTTGAATATCCAAACCATTTGAGTTTTAAAAGTTATGGTTTGAAATTATGGATTTCCAAAAATATTATGCTTTGAAAATATTCGATTTTCAGATATTATGAAGTTAAAGCCTTTTTATTATTGGAAAGAAATTATATTTGGGATAAGTGGTAAAATATGGTTTTGGGTTTTGGAATGATATCGTAATATTATGGTTTTGAAATGGATTATATTCTGGTTTTAAAAGTATAAACTGTTTTAAATAACCGCGGTGTTATAATAACGATGGGTTGGCAAAGAGACCGGGATCGGATATGGACATACTCTCTGTCGATACCGAAAACCACTTTGACTAACCGTGTACGCGGTGGAGATTCCAGAATGAAGTAGGTTGGTGGCGACGATTCCTGTAAGGTAAATACGTGGACCCGACTCCCGTGAGTTGGCATAAGGTGGCTAAAACAGGAGCGATCGACGGGTTAATGAGGTCATTCCTCTGATCGGACACTCCTCTTCGATATTATACTATGACTTTGGATTGATTCAGTGGCCACTTCTATTTTTTTGATTTGGGGAGTTGTTTCGAGGTGGGCGGTTGCTGCGGCTTCGCGTTACCATCGGCCCGGAAGCGTAATTGGTATATCTACCCTGGCATTGCCTAGTTGTGCCGTGTCACCTACCCTATCGCGCCTTGTACGAGTTTGGTTTTCTCCCGTAGCCCGTGTGGTATCCTCTAGTGGCTTCCCGATCAGGAGGGACTATGATATTGGATGGACTACTGGGACTATTACGTGTTAAGGGCTATATGGGTAACCCCTTAACGCTATTAAAAAGTAAGTTTATTTTATAAATAGACACTATTATAATAACGCAATATACTACATAGTAAATAGTTTAACGGATCCTTAGGAGATGTAAATCCCGAGTATCTCTTGAGTTACTGTACTCATATTTATTTCTGTTTATTTAACTCACATAAGATATTCTAGTCTGACTCGAGTGTTTTTGTCTTTTCAAATTCGCTCGGGTCAGTCCGAGCATTTCAGGATAGCAGGTTTTAGCTTTGGAGGACGAAGACGAAGATTCAGTATTATTTTATATATAGTATTGCACTACACACTCTTTCTATTCCGCTGCATTGTTGTATTTGGTATGTGTAACTCTGATATTCATTGTATAAGAAAAATCAAGCTTTTGTAAACTGTTTATGAACTGTATACTTGTTACTATATTTTATCCTTCCGCTGTGAGATTCTATTTTCGTTTTATTTCTTCTCTATTTTTCTTATTTACCCCATAACACTCCTCCCTTGCGTATGCTTTGAATCGGCACGTGTGTCGTTTAAAGTGTGCGAAAAGGCGGGATGTTACAGTTGGTATCAGAGCTTTGGTTTAGCGATAAACCTTGGCTTTGTGGGGTTTGACTCTTTGTTAATAGGGTAGAAATATCCTATGGGAGTCGCTGAGTGTATATATGAGAGAGCGTACTTGTTAGTATTAATAAAAAATTTTGATATTGTGTTAATCTGTTCCGCTTTGTATTTATAAATTCTGGTTGATGCATGGGACGCTATGCCATCAATAGGGATTTCTAAACACTTAATAGGACAGGCCGACATAATATTAGTTTTTAATATAGGTGAATGAAATAATTTTGCCTATCATATTTTCTATATATAAAAATATTTTATAAAGATATATATATTTGGTTGCTATAGATTGGATGTTAGGCAATAAAAATATTTATAATAACTGAAGCTAAGTTGAAATTATGATAAATCAAATGGGAGATTTTAGAACTTAAGTCCGGGATTTTTGAAATGTGCTTTCAAAGAATTTATGAAAAATAATGATTTGGTTTATAAGAAATTTCTTATATAAAAAGTATAATTTGGAAGTATAATAATATTGTCATATATATGTTTTCCGATATGAATATTCCGTTTTAAATTCGGGAAATTTGTTTTAAAAGAAGATTTTGGGGAAATAAATTATGTACTTTTCTCTCCGTCGCTGGAAAATAAATTCGGTGATGACGGCCGCATCATCGACTTTCATTTTCGAGTTTCGAAGGGGAAAGGCCGCTGTAGTAAATACTACTACAGAATTGTTTTGAATTTATTTGAAATTTTAATTGTTTAAAGATAATTGGAGATATAAGAGTTGTAAGAAATTATATTATCTATTATTTTAAAGTAATTTTGAAATTTGACCCGGTATTAAATTCTTAAATTTCCATTAATAAATTGTTTAAAATTATGTTAGTGAAAAAAAAGGGGTTAAGTAATAAATAAATTAAAACCTCTAATTTAATTAAGAGAATTATTGCAAGGATATAAAGAGAAAGTAAATACGTAGGAGAGAGAATAGTAATAAGGATTAACATTGAATTGAATTAAAGAATGGAGATTTAACTTGTATAAGTTCAATTGCAATTTCTTTAACATAAATAACTTACCCAAATATAAAAGTTGAAATGTTAAATAAGAAACTAGAATTGAATATTTTACAAGTAGGAATTTAGGAAAAATTGAAGTATTCAATAAACGACTGTATAAATAAGAATTTAATGGTATAAACTTAAGTTATGATTGAAATTTTACTAAAAAAAAAAAATAAGTTAAGAATTACTAATAGGTGATATGAACTTAAAGTAAATAAAATGAAATTCTAAATAAGAATTGATTGTAGGATTATTAACTTAAGTATGTTTTAATTTCCTCTATTCCAATATAATGGAAACCTCCACATTAAATAAATGAATGAGATTAAAGGTAAGTAACAAATATATATATATTAATTAAAGGAATTAAGAAGAAACATGTAAATTGTCACTTACATTCTTAAAATATATATAACTTACCATAAAATAAAAGTTGAAATGTTAGTAAGAATATGTAAAAGAAAATCTTGCAAGTAAAGCTTGAAGCAATAAAGGTATTCAATAAATTGCTGTTATTAATGAGAATTTATTTTATAAACTTAAGTAATAAAAGGAAACTTAAGTAATAAAAGGAAACTTAAGTAATAAAAAGGAAATACAAATATAATGAATTTGGTGATAATTGGAAAATAAACTTGTAAGAAACAAAGAAATCCCTCATAAATGAAGGAAAGAAAAATCAAAACACTGAATTATGAAATAAATGTATAATGAGATATTTTGGTGTTGATTTGAATTGTTGGTTGATGTATGTTGTTGGGTAAGGAATTATGGAGTTGTTAGATTTACAAATAATCTATCTTTGTTCCATCCAAGGCTGTTGAGCAATGGATGTACTTGATAGTTATTCTTCATTTGTACAACTTCAAAATTTGAACCCGAACAACTAATTGTTGTTTGATTTAATGATTGTTTGTTGTTTGTGATGTGTGCTGTTTGTTAAAAAGATTATGGTTGTTGCATTAATAGGATATGAATGATTGAATCCAACTAAACATGTCACTGTAAATTAAATATTTAATTTTTCAGACTATATAAGTGAATACAGGTAATGGAAGCAACTGCTACGGCTTTTGGTTCCAAAATAATAAAAGCGTATTGCCCGACAAATAGGTACGTTTCCGGATTACGTTTAAAGCGCTATTTTATATATTTTCCCGTGTGGGATATTTTATTTTGGGATATATATGTAATGTATTTGTATATTTGGATATTATATTTTCTCTAAGAGTCCCTCCGTACAAAGGAGACTCTGCCAAAATTTTCCGTGAATTTTGGACTTAGAATTTTGCTAAACATATTTTCCCAACTTTAATAATACAAGTATTAAAGGATATGATTGATTATAAATCAAGTATATTTCATTAAAGGAAATTAATCCAGTAAAATATAAGTTAATATTTGAAGTAAAATGCACTGTTATTCTTCCTCCTCCCTTCTTTTCCTTTTCGGGGACGAAAAGTTTTGAGTGGGGGAGATTGTAACGACCCGTTAAAATTATGATGTTTAATAGAATAGATTTATATAAGTTCTTATTTGTTTAAGAATAAAATGCAGAGATTTGGTATAGTTGTAGTAATTGCAATTTAGTGTAACTACAATATTTTATAATAATAGAGGTGGACAATGTAAATTGTCACAACTTGATTTGAAGTAATTTTAAGAAACAAATTTAAGTTGAATCTGTAAAAGTTAATATGAATATTTACTTTAATGGTATTCATTAATATAAAGATGTAATTAGTGTAGATAGTAATAATTTATGTCTGTAGTAAAGAAAAAAGAAAACTAATAGTAACATAGAATTTATTTTATGTAAACAAAAGTATAGTGGAACAAATTTATGAAAATTTATAGAAACAGTGTTTGTAATCAGTTTGGGTTATTAATATTTGAAAGATAGAAATGTGTAAATACGTTAATAAATTTATAATGGTAAGAATGAAATATATATAATAATAAGCATTGATTCAATTAAAGGAATTTAACTTTAATAAATGGTCATTTAATAAATTCAACGTTGTAAGAAATCATGATAGTTGTGAAAATGTGTACAAACTTCGATTTTTGGGAATTTATTGGATTTATAACGGTTTTGTTATTAAGGGATGAGTTTAAAGGGTTATTCCATTTTGTAAAGTAAAAGAGAAGAATGCATAAAAATATAACAGGACTAAATAGGATTGATACTTAATAAAATAGAATAAATTGCCCATTTATGTAGATATGTATAGTGGACTATAAATGGCCTAAGCAAATTTAAATGGAATAATTATTGAGATTTGTACTATGAAAATAAATAGTAACATTTATTTGCATGTAGTAAAAGCCTATTTAGGTGACTAGAATTTGGAGTAAACGACTATTATATGTTACCTATTCTTGTTTCTTGTAAATTGAGTTGGGAAATTTAGAATGATTTCAAGGTATATAACCTTTATGTTACTTAAACTAGAAAATGCAGTAGCTAAATTTGTGAAATCTAATTTTACGGAACATAGTGTGTAAGATCTTTGCTGAGAAAAATTTACTTTACAGGTAGTGTATATTCCTAATAAAATGAGACTATGGGTTATAGTAAAGTTTTAAAACCAGATTTTATCCATGTGAATAAAAGAATGGAGGTAATTGGATTTCTGCCATTAAGAAAATTTAAACGTTTATGATTACGTTAAATGAATTTAAGTTGAGATTGAAAATATTTATGTATGTTAAATTCATACATTTGGCTATAGTGGATTTAATAAATAAAAGATGAAATGGTGAAATCAAGTGGATATAAAAGTGTCAATTATACATTGAAATCATGTGGATATAAAGTTAATTGAAAACAAGAAGTTAATATAGGAATCAAGCCTTATTGTTTATTTGGATTTGTTGCAATAGTTGAGTCCATAAATTTAAGTTAAGGCTAATTCAAGTTAGTTGGACCATAGTTGATACAACTTTAGAAAGCAAGACTTTATTTATAATCTGAATATTAAATCCAACAAATGGTACTTACTACATATATAAATGGAATTAAACGTAAATTATTACGTTATTAAAGTAAAATGAAAATTTCAAACATTGGAGTGAAATCCTAAACTAATGTTAGTTGACATCAATAACTTTGGATAATAGAAAGGAAGTGAATTTAATAAAATCAATCAACAATTTTAAGGTTGAACTCATTAAGGTTGGAATTGATAATAGTTAAGAAAATAAAGGAAATGGGGATAAAGTTATTAATAATTTGGAATTTTATTTAGGGTAAAAAGTTTATTTGAAATCAAATGAATTGGAATGGAAATCAAATCTATTTATCTAATTGGATTTTGATTAAGAGTATAAGATATAAGCTTTAATAAGTGAGTTTAGAATATAATTTATAATTCCCAAATAATAATAAAAAAATGCAGAAATTAACACTTCAAATTGAGACATTTATAGGTTTTAATTCACATCCAAGCTTGGTAAATAATTTGGAATTGATTGAACTATAGAAATAATGAAATTTGGCCAATATTGGGAGTTGAATAATAAAATTTGATTTTTGTGATTTAGTAAATTGATTTAATAAATATTAAAAATAGCCATTTTTGTCACGGACTCGGATTTCGACGAAACCAGTTTCATCGGATCCGTATCGGTGAATTATTATAAGGTTTCAATTTTCGTATCGATCGGACTTGTCGTTTGATCGTACGGACGCGAAACGCCTTGAAATCAATTTTATTAAAATCAATTTGAAATCAATTTGAAAATCTTGTTTTCAGCATAACTTCTTCATACGATCAAATTTGGTCACGAAACTTTTTCCATCGCGTTCAGAATATTTTAAAATACCTATCTCGATATATGGGTTTGACGAATTTCGTTCCGGGGTCAGAACGAGCTTTTTGGGCCTTTGTTTGTTCCGTACGTTCATCTATCTAGCCCATCCATTCTAACCCAGCCCAACCTATATATATGCTATCATAAACCCTAGCCTCCTCCTTATTGTCTTTGTCTGTACGTTCATTGCCTTCAGCCCTCTTTCTTCCTCAATGTATACATCTCAGATCAAATTTCAAATTGCAAAACAAAGTGAAAATTCAAAGTCCTCCTAAAAAAAAAAAAAAAAATATATGTCAATGTTTTCGATATGCGTAATATTCTGGTGCAATTCGTTTCTGATTTCGAGGCGTCGTTTGTCCAGAATCTGCAGTTCTTTCTCGGCCGTTCGTTTGGAATCTTGGTCGATCCAACGGTGGATCTTTGCCCAATCGTCGATCGGGAGGCATCGTTGCGGAGCTGGTGACGTGCAGGTCTTGGATCTGGTACCAATTCACCTAGATGCTAAGCGAGTTCGCCAGGAATTGGCTCAAGAGGCGCGGCGGTCGCGTAACAGGAGGGGCGACCGGAGGCTTCGCGACTGCTCGAGGTGGGGGCGGCCTGACCTAGGGTTTCGATTGCCGTGCTCTGATCAGCCTGAAGATGGCCGTGGGAGGTGAGCAAATTCGATGATGGTGGCGGCTCAGTCAACTTAGGGTTTGCGTTCGAACAGCCTGAGTCTCACGAGAAGGAGAAACGTGATTGGATCTCAGTGCTGACGTGTTTTGTTTGTTGAGGTGATTATGTTCCTTTTTATTAATTTATATTTGAATTTCAACTCGATAAAACCAAATAACTTTTTCATACGATACCCGTTTTACGAACGGTTTTTTTTGTTAGGTTCGTAATTTAATTCCGGACTTGATGACGCTGGTTTGGACAAATTCTGAGACGGGCGAATTTTTGGGTTTAAATCGAATTTAAATTCGATTTAAATTCAAAAGGTGAGTGTTTTAACCCACTCACAATTACTAGAAGCTTTTATGTTTGTTAAATAAATTTTAGAAATGAATAGAAATTTATTTATGAGCTTTTGGCATGTTATTTCATTCATATCTGTTGAATTGCATTTTATTAAATTTAACTGTAAATTTAATTGATTTATTGCGTATTAATTGGCTGTTAGAAATTATTGTTTGCATATGAACTGCTAGTTAACAGTTATACAAATTATCACTGAATATAAACTGTTAGATTAATAGTTGATAAATATAATTTGAGATAAAACTACAAATTATTACCTGTTGTATATTACCAAACATATATGGTTATTGACTGATATTGATTGATGTTTGTGATTGGATGATGGACGTGTTGTTGAATGGATGTTTTATTTGGATATTATTAAACTGCAAGTTAGTATGCATTTTTCATTTTTCGGGATTGTGGTTTGAAATGATAAAACCGCAAAGTTTATTTTTAAATTGCGGATTGAAATGATAAATATCCGTATCACTTGACCATAGGATAGAAAATTTTATACAGGCACCGCGGTCTATATATAACTATTTTAATGTGATTTCTATGGTTTGGATGGAATACGGTTTATAATAATCTTAAATTTTATACTGTATAAATATTTTTCTTCCGTATTTATGTACATGAAAAGTTGGAAATTTTGAAATAAAAAGGTGTATAAATTCCCTTAGTAAAATGGAAGAAAATTTAGAAAATGGAGTTGGATAAATTTATATCATATGTTTAAATGTTAAGTTTGGAAATTTAAGATATGATATTTATAATTGGATTTTTCCCAAGAAAAAAATTGAAATGAATATTCTAATACGAATTTGAATTGGAAAAATATTCTAATATAAATTGGAATCGAAAAATACATATGTTTTATTACTAGAAATTGGAGTTGTTTAAGGATTTATGTGAATATTCAAACTAAATAATAAAACATTTAATTTGTTGAAAGAATATATTCCAATTTTAGTTTTTGAATATTAATACTCCAATGGATTTATATATATGGAAATTGAAATGGTTTTGGAACTTAAGAGTGATATCTAAATTATGGTCTTAACTTTAGATAAAGAAATATTTCCATAAAGCCATATAACTTATTTCTTTACAAAGTGACAGTAAAGTTAAGCCCTTGAAATTCATATACCGTTGAATATCCAAACCATTTGAGTTTTAAAAGTTATGGTTTGAAATTATGGATTTCCAAAAATATTATGCTTTGAAAATATTCGATTTTCAGATATTATGAAGTTAAAGCCTTTTTATTATTGGAAAGAAATTATATTTGGGATAAGTGGTAAAATATGGTTTTGGGTTTTGGAATGATATCGTAATATTATGGTTTTGAAATGGATTATATTCTGGTTTTAAAAGTATAAACTGTTTTAAATAACCGCGGTGTTATAATAACGATGGGTTGGCAAAGAGACCGGGATCGGATATGGACATACTCTCTGTCGATACCGAAAACCACTTTGACTAACCGTGTACGCGGTGGAGATTCCAGAATGAAGTAGGTTGGTGGCGACGATTCCTGTAAGGTAAATACGTGGACCCGACTCCCGTGAGTTGGCATAAGGTGGCTAAAACAGGAGCGATCGACGGGTTAATGAGGTCATTCCTCTGATCGGACACTCCTCTTCGATATTATACTATGACTTTGGATTGATTCAGTGGCCACTTCTATTTTTTTGATTTGGGGAGTTGTTTCGAGGTGGGCGGTTGCTGCGGCTTCGCGTTACCATCGGCCCGGAAGCGTAATTGGTATATCTACCCTGGCATTGCCTAGTTGTGCCGTGTCACCTACCCTATCGCGCCTTGTACGAGTTTGGTTTTCTCCCGTAGCCCGTGTGGTATCCTCTAGTGGCTTCCCGATCAGGAGGGACTATGATATTGGATGGACTACTGGGACTATTACGTGTTAAGGGCTATATGGGTAACCCCTTAACG
Source organism: Allium cepa (assembly GCA_030765085.1). Classification (NCBI taxonomy): domain Eukaryota; kingdom Viridiplantae; phylum Streptophyta; class Magnoliopsida; order Asparagales; family Amaryllidaceae; genus Allium; species Allium cepa. The sequence goes on from CM060941.1 coordinate 659,150,806, forward strand.
CTATTAAAAAGTAAGTTTATTTTATAAATAGACACTATTATAATAACGCAATATACTACATAGTAAATAGTTTAACGGATCCTTAGGAGATGTAAATCCCGAGTATCTCTTGAGTTACTGTACTCATATTTATTTCTGTTTATTTAACTCACATAAGATATTCTAGTCTGACTCGAGTGTTTTTGTCTTTTCAAATTCGCTCGGGTCAGTCCGAGCATTTCAGGATAGCAGGTTTTAGCTTTGGAGGACGAAGACGAAGATTCAGTATTATTTTATATATAGTATTGCACTACACACTCTTTCTATTCCGCTGCATTGTTGTATTTGGTATGTGTAACTCTGATATTCATTGTATAAGAAAAATCAAGCTTTTGTAAACTGTTTATGAACTGTATACTTGTTACTATATTTTATCCTTCCGCTGTGAGATTCTATTTTCGTTTTATTTCTTCTCTATTTTTCTTATTTACCCCATAACACTCCTCCCTTGCGTATGCTTTGAATCGGCACGTGTGTCGTTTAAAGTGTGCGAAAAGGCGGGATGTTACAAAAAGCCAGTTTTCATCAACCTTAATCAAGTTTGCAAATCACTCTTCAAAAACTTAAAATCTCTGTAACCTGAACATGCAAACCCTTGCAAACACATTATCAAATCAATTCCCTGTAACATTTTCAAGGAGCAAAAGCAATTTCCAAAACCCTGTAGTTCATGTTCGAAACAAAAAAAACCTGCATTCATTATCTTCAACCTGAAATATTTTGGCTGCATTATCTTTTAAATCTGGAAGCATGAATGCAAGTTTATAAAAACTGGAAACATGCAATTTATAAACAAAGCAACTCAAGTAAGCAAAAGCATTCAAGTCAAAGTTTTAAAGCTAAGGGATTTCAGTTTTAAAGAGTTCAAAAGAGCTATTTTTCAAAAAAAAAGGGATGCTCTGTCTTCTGTTCTACAGGTGAGTAAACATTTCAAACAGTTTAACTTGGTTTTACATAAGGGTATGTGAAGTTATTGATTTGAATCAAAGTTCTTCAACTAGAATTTATCAATTGATATATTAGTTATTGAGCAGGTTTGTGTACATATGTATATTGAACTCTGTTGATACTCAGTTTTGGGTTTTTCTTTGAAATTCAAAAAAAAATCTCCCAATCTAAACCCTATTAGAGTTTGATATTTGAATGAAAGTGGTGTGTTACGGTATGATGAAAATTTTAAAAATAGTTTCAGGGTTTAAAATTCAATAAATTATTTTTAAAATTTAAATAAAAGTGTAAAGTCGTATTCATGATAAAAATCAATAACCTTATTTTCGAATTTGGATTGTATGGATGCAATCGTGGCAGAAAATCTTGATTTTTAATGTAAGTGTCATGATTTCTAATTTGCTAAATCGTTGGGAAATTCGAATTTAACATTTTGGGTATTTTGGAGGTTTGCCGTTGATCGGCATGGTGGAGTTGGTCGAATTTTGGGCTAGAGGTAGAATGGAAGTTAGAGGTTGATGGAAAAATAGTAGTAGATTTTTCTAATGGCTGGAGTGGGATGACAAAGGAAAACTAGGGTTTAAGGGCCTGTTGTGTTCAGCGATGGAATCAAGATTTTTGTGATGGTGATGCTGGATCAGACTTGGTCGGAGAGGGGAAGATGGGTATGTATAACTACGGTGTAGGTGTTGGTAGAGTATAGGGGTCTCTAACGGCCTGAAACGGTGGCGCGGAGTGGTTTCCGTCAGGTAGGTTTGGTGGTTGTTTGAGTCGATTTGCTTGATTTTGTGTTGATGGAAGTTTCATGCTTCTAGATAGTGGAGGTCCTCTACGAAGCCATCGCCGACTTGTTAGTGATTGATATGGCGATCGGAACGGGGGTGTGGCAACGTGTACGTGCACGGTGTGCACGAAGAATTGTTTAATGGGGGTGTTCGGCAGGGGAGTTTTGCGTTCGATCTGAGTTAGATAGGTTCGCTAGTAATCGATGTTTGTTGGGAGACATCGAGTTGGTCAGTGATGATTTCTCCGGCTCGTGTTTCGTTCGAGTGCTTGGTGTTTTCCTGGAGGTAGAAGTTGGGGAAGAAGAGGATTATTTAGTTGGGTTTTCGGGTTAGACTTAAGCAATTAAGTTTGGGCTTCGGCCTGTTGCCGTATAGTGTGATAATTTATAGGTTCGGTTGTCTTTGGTTTCGGTTTTGGCCTTTGGGCTAGGCCTGATGGGTTTGCTCATATACAACAGAATTTTGATTTGTTTATAAATAAATTTTATTAAGAAAATAACTCATTGAAACATTAAATCAAGTATGTTGTTTTAAGTAAACTTTTGGAACCGAAATTCTTTAATGAAAGTGCATATTTAAAGTTTTATATGGACAAAGAATTTTTTAAGAAATATTTAAAAATTGATAGCATTAAGTCTATTTAATTTAGGTAATTTAAAATAAGTTATTTATTTATAAATTAGCCAAGCTTTTGGAAATAAATTTATTGTTAATCCTTGGGTTCATTTGAATAAATTTAGATATATTTAGGATAATTAATTAATGAGTAGAAAAGGGGTTATTTACTTATTGTAACTTATTTAAATTAATGAGATTAGTTTAAGTTAATTAACTTGTTTAGATTAATCATTTGATGATTGATTAAATATAAATGTAATTAATAAAGTGTAATTACTTAGTGAAGAAATTAATGAGTAATTACTAAATGTGATAAATTAAAGGAGGGTAAGTGAAATTTATGTGAATGGTGAAGGATAAATAAATTTGTGTTATTAATTAAGGCTTAATGAAATTAAAGAATAATTAATCAAAGGTGACTAATTAAGACAATAATTAAAAAGACGATTGATTAATTGGTTGGTAATCAATAAATGTTAGGTAATCTAGGTGATTGAAGATTAGAATAAATTTAATTTGGAAACTAATTTTGAAAGCGATAAATCTTGCACATGAATGATTGAATGATGTTAAATGCCTTAAATTGGCTGATATCCCTGATATGAAATATTGCGTGGTATGATATGTTTAGGTGTATAGTGATATTGTGATTATCTATCGATGATGAATTGCCATGTAAAAGTGACATCTTCTATTATAGTTGAATTGGATTTCACTTGAATAACTTGGATTAAGATTGTATTGAATTCAAAGAGATAGGAGTCAGGTATTAGTAAATACCCGAAACCACTTTGATTCTTTATAAATTGATATGTGGAATCAATCGGCTGGTATGGAATGATTTAAATGAATCGAACCATTTAATCTAAGTTTTGTTGCCTAGAAATTGATGGGTGAAATAAGTGATGTCTATAACAAATTCTTTTTGAATCTGTAAATTGAAATGAGTTACCCCGGGTTTTATATAAGTTGTATGCTTTCGTATTTCATGCTAGATGGGTTTACTCACGCTGGTTTCCAGCCTGACCCGGGTGTTACATTATGTAATGCTCGGGTCAGACCGAGTATTACAGATTTACAGGTAAGGACGTTCTGGAGCTCAGGAGGCGAGCTGGAGAGCAGGAACGTATGGAGAGTTTCTGCTGTGATATATTATAGTATCTGAAACAGATTGGTTTATCTTTCCTGTGTTTGTAAATATGTTGTAACTCATATATATATATATTAAAGTGTAATTTGACAAGTACAGTTTTCTTTTGTATAACTATTATTTATGTGATATTATATTTTGATCCGCTGTGAATGTGAGGTTTCTGTGACTTGTTTCTGTTTTCTTCTTCTTTCTCTTTTCTTCTTTTCTTAACTATCTTGAAATTTCGGGATCGAAATTCCTGGGTCATTACAATTTGGTATCAGAGCAGAAGGTTAAGCGAGAACCTTGGCTCTGGTGGGTGTACTCATTAAGGATAGGGTCAATAATACCCTAGAATGAGTTGAGTGTATATATGAGGGAGCGTACTTGTTATTTTCTTATATAAGGATTTTAAATTATTTATTTAAAAATATATTTTGATATATAAAGCAATATTTCTTTTTAACAAATAGTAAGGGAATTGTTTGTTAAATTATTGAATTAAATTAAGAAGTAATAGAAATACAACTAAACTGAAATTTAAAGAAATTTGTTTTGAATTAAAAACCAAAGGTGGTTTAAAATTTTTAAAGTATAACTTGGTATGTAAAAGAAATTAATATGTATATATGTGGATATACATAATATCAAAGGTGGTTTGAAATAGACTAAATATTGAGTTTTAAATCTGGAATGAGATATGATACCCAAAGTGATAAGTTTTTGAACTTAATAAGTGGGAATTATTTATGTGAAGTTTAGAATTTGAAATGGAAATTCAAATTGGGTAAGGTTGACTGGATTAAGTGAATTGAGTTTAACTTTGGAAAGGTTAAATAAGTTGGAATGATCAACCTGATTTGAAAATTTCAAGATGAAACTAAGATTTAACTTGGGAAGTTGAATGGTTGATTTGAATTAGGAAATTTGAGTGATCTCAAAACGGGTTTGAGATCCGAAAATTTGAAATGGATGGATGTTTTAAAATATTTGAATGATATCATTCCATTGTTAGAAATAATTTATGAAATGTGGATTGAATTTGTTTTAAATGAATGAGAAATGAAGTGTGGTAATAAATCCATTATAGAGATAAATAAATTTTAACTTAAATTTAAAAATTAAGATATGGAATTCCTTTGAACTTAGGATTTGAATGTTAAGTAATAAATTTGTAAATTAAAGTTGTTTGAAACTCTTACGTGAACCTTGTAATGAGTTAAGAAAAGATAATTTAAAATGGAGTTTTGAAATTTGGACTCAGAATTGAATTGTTTAAAAACTTTAAAGGAAAATTGATTTAAAGGAATTAAATCAACATTTAAAGTATTAACTCAAATTTATATAATTCGAGATGGTTTAAATTTGCAAAATTTGAATTGAATAAGTTCAAATGAAATTTGATTTAATTGAAATTGTGCTTGAAGATGTATAAGTATAAAATTCAAACGGAAAATTTGAATTGGATTAATTTGAAATAATCTGAAATTGAAGTGGATTCAATTTGAAATTAGTCCGAATTGATTTACATAATTTGGAATTGAAGTTGGGAGGAAATCAAGAATAATTCAAATTGATTTGGAAATGGAGTTTGAAATTGGGATTAATTCAAACTGGAGTTGAAATGAATTAAAATTGGAACTAGTTCAATTAAAATTTATTTAAATTAGTAGAATTTGAGATCAAGGTTGAATAAAGTTAAATTTGGAAAGAAACTGAGGTTAATTCAACTTGAATTGGGGTTGAATCAATTTCAATGGAAATTGAAGTTATTTAAAATTGGAATTAGGTCAATTTAATTGGAAGTGGAAATTTAAATTGAATTGATGAGAAGGGAGATTGGGAAGTGAACAGTATTGACTCTGGACTATTTTTAATATAAATTATTTTAATATAAACCTATTTTTTTCCAAGCTATTCATTAGATATACATTTTTTTTTAAAAAGCCAAACTATGTTATACTTGTTTTACAATTATTTTTGAAACTGTTTATTTTTTCAACTTTTTTTATAAACTTATTTCTATACTCCAACTATTTTACAAAACTAATTACTATTTTACTATTATTTTGCAATTATCTAAAATTTCTATAATATTTTAACCATTTTTCTAACTATTTTACACCTATTTTACAAACTAGTAATTATTTTCCAACTACTTAACTTTTTTTAATTTTTCAAGCTATTTTCTAAATAAACTGGTCGGAGTTCATACTGTTATTGGTTAAACACCCAATCGAGATAAGAATTGAGGTGATAATCCAAATGAGGATTTAAGCAATTGTGAGTAAGTGAATGAAAATCAAAGTGAATGTGAATAGAAATGTAATTGATTTGGCTAATAACCAATAAAGATAAATACGTAGGGTTTACGTATGTTATTCTATTGGCATAATGATTTGATCCAGATTTGAGCATAGAATTTCGAGATAGTATGTCGATCTGAGTTGGATTTTTCACTCGATTTTCGACGGCGAACCTGGATATGGATTGTTGATTAGTTCTGGATATTCTCTATCATAATTATGACTATGCAAGGAGAACGACAGTTTCTGATTAAGAAACCAGATCTGAGTCCTCACTAGGAAGTCGGGTGGACAATACTAGTTCGGAAATGAAATTGTGTGATCGAGTAAGCGATCAGAATGGTATAGCGTACGGATGATATGTGTACATCGAACGGATTTGAATAAAATTGATACTGGGAATTTGTGGATTAGAAACGTGAAATGGTTTTTGAAATAAAAGTTATATTTTGTAAAGTATATGATAAAGTAAAGTGGAAATTGGATATTTCTATGATAGAAATTTACTTTTTGGAAGTAAGTAATATGGTTAATGACTTTATAGAGTAATCAAATTTAAATATTTGATTTGGAATAAATAAAGTTATATATCTTTGTTATATAAGATAAATCTCCCCTTGTTGAATCTATTTCCAAAAGAAAGGATTTTGATGGTGTTTTGAAGTATAAAAGGAGTTTTATACAAATTTGAAATGATCCAAAGTTTTAAAGATTATATATATCTGAATATATATATATGTATGTATATATATATATATAATATATAAAGGATCTTATGAGGATTTTAGAAAAGGTTTTGGGGACCTTTGGATTTGGAAAGGCTTTTGATTTTTGGGTAAAATCAATATGAGAATTTGGAAAGCCTAGTTTGAGAATTATCGAATTTGGAATAATCGATTTTGTGTAAAGGAGCTTTGTATGAGATCATACTAGGTGTATGATTTGAAGATACTATATGTGTATAGTGTAAAATGTTTTGATGATGGCTCTGGGGAAAAGGGCGCTCCCTTGAAATGAACTTCTCAGGAGTGCCACCGGGTGGTGCTGCCTTGAGCCCCAAGGGAGGGTTCTAAAGTTGATCCCGTGAGGAGTCCGAACAAAACTAGTTCCTGGGGATTATGAGTAGAGTATACCATAGCAAAGTCGTGTGTGCCATTGAGAGCCAACAGTCTGCGTTTGATTTTATATCGGTAGACTGCAACCTATGGTAACATAGTGAAAGTCGTGTGAACCGCTGAGAGCCAGCAGTCTCCTTTTGATTTTATATCGGTAGACTGCGACTTATGTAGGAGTGGACAAGTTTCATTTTGACAGCAAAATCAGAGACTACAGAGAGCCTGCAGTTACATGGACTTTTGCTGTGATGGCAACCTAACCCTGGGATGTAACTGCTATCAATTGTAGCTTCCATGGCGTAATCGAGAGGCCGCGGAGAGCCTGCAGTTACATGGACTTTTGCTGTGATGGCAACGTAACCCTAGAATGTAACTGCGACCATGGACGAGGGTGATGATTTCCAGAGCATTTTCACCAAAGACATTTTCTCTATTTTCAAAAATTGTTTTCTATATTTTCAATAAAATTATTTTCTAAGTATTTTCACTGGATGTTGAAAATGAGTCTGCTAAGTATTTATAGATTTTCAGTCTTAAGCTTGATCAACGTATGACCGCTACGAGAACGAGGATGGACTTGTTGAGACATCGAGTTATAAAGAGTATTTTTATAAAAACTATTTTATAATATAAAATAGATTTTAAAAGTGTTTTAAAAATGATCAAAGGAAATCTATATGATTTTAAGCATTTTAATAAATTCTGGCTTCGTTCCTTTTCGAGGACGAAAAGATTCTAAGGGGGGAGGAATGTGATATCCTGGAATTTTTGGCAATATAAATAAAATAATCTGTATTAAAAATTAAATTGATTTGATAATTTTTGTTAGTAAAATTTCAATTGATTTAATAATCCAATTAAATAAATATTTAATCGGTAGATTCTATCTTTTCAAAGCTAATAAATTGGTTTCTGTTTATAATGTAATATAATGGTATATTTTGTAAATAGATAAATCTTGTTTTTCAATTCTAATATTTTTGGTAATTTGATTTTATTTAATATTAAGCTTTTCAAAAGCCATGTAATAATATATGGTTTTAAATTGTTAAGTGTAAATTGTTTAAATTGATTTTAATTTGTATTTAAAAAAAATTGAACTAAATTCATATTTGGATATAAAAGTATGACAAAATGATTTTTGTACAAATATAGTTTGTTTAGTCTATTTCTTTAAAAAAAATCTTATTTATATTAATTTAGAATAAGTATATAGTTATTAGGAAATTAATTAATAAAAGCTTTATCCATTTATAAATTCATTTTTACATGTTAAATTGCATATGTAAGTTAATAAAAAAAATCCAAGAACATGTGTTAGCAAGATAATCAAGGAGCATGACAAGTGTCATATTGCATTTTTATTTTTCTTTGATTTTTAGTAAATCATAAATTTAGTTATAAAAATACATATTTCTTCCTTTCCTTTTTCTTTTTTCTCATTTTTATTTCTAAGAAAAGAAAGAAAATATTCTCAGCTGAAACATTTCAAACCATAACAAATCTGAGAATTAAAAAAAAACCAAAATAGTAATCACTTCCTCTAAAAACCAGTTTTCATCAACCTTAATCAAGTTTGCAAATCACTTTTCAAAAACTTAAAATCTCTGTAACCTGAACATGCAAACCCCTGCAAACACATTATCAAATCAATTCCCTGCAACATTTTCAAGGAGCAAAAGCAATTTCCAAAACCCTGTAGTTCATGTTCGAAACAAAAAAACCTGCATTGATTATCTTCAACCTGAGATGTTTTGGCTGCATTATCTTTTAAATCTGGAAGCATGCATGCAAGTTTATAAAAACTGGAAACATGCAATTTATAAACAAAGCAACTCAAGTAAGAAAAAGCATTCAAGTCAAAGTTTTAAAGCTAAGGGATTTCAGTTTTAAAGAGTTCAAAAGAGCTGTTTTTCAAAAAAAAGGGATGCTCTCTCTTCTGTTCTACAGGTGAGTAAACATTTCAAACAGTTTAACTTGGTTTTACATAAGGGTATGTGAAGTTATTGATTTGAATCAAAGTTCTTCGGCTAGAATTTATCAATTGATATATTAGTTATTGAGCAGGTTTGTGTACATATGTATATTGAACTCTGTTGATACTCAATTTTAGGTTTTTCTTTGAAATTCAAAAAAAAATCTCCCAATCTAAACCCTGTTAGAGTTTGATATTTGAATGAAAGTGGTGTGTTACGGTATGATGAAAATTTTAAAAGTAGTTTCAGGGTTTAAAATTCAATAAATTATTTTTAAAATTTAAATAACAATGTAAAGTCGTATTCATGATAAAAATCAATAACCTTATTTTCGAATTTGGATTGTATGGATGTAATCGTGGCAGAAAATCTTGATTTTTAATGTAAGTGTCATGATTTCTAATTTGCTAAATCGTTGGGAAATTCAAATTTAACATTTTGGGTATTTTGGAGGTTTGCCGTTAATCGGCATGGTGGAGTTGGTCGAATTTTAGGTTGGAGGTAGAAATGGAAGTTAGAGGTTAATGGAAAAATAGTAGTAGATTTTTATGATGGCTTGAGTGGGCTGACGAAGGCAAACTAGGGTTTAAGGGCCTGTTGTGTTCAGTGATGGAATCAAGATTTTTGTGATGGTGATGCTGGACCGGACTTGGTCAGAGAGGGGGAGATGGGTATGTATGACTACGGTGTAGGTGTGGGCAGATTATAGGGGTCTCTAACGACCTGAAACGGTGGCGCAGGGGGGTTTCCGTCATGTATGTTTGGTGGTTGTTTGAGTCGATTTGCTTTATTTTGTGTTGATGGAAGTTTCATGCTTCTGGATAGTGGAGGTCCTCTGCGAAGCCATCGTCGACTTGTCAGTGATTGATATGGCGATCGGAACGGGGGTGTGGCGATCTCTACGTGCAAAGCGTGCACGAAGAATTGTTTAATGGGGGAGTTCGGCAGGGGAGTTTTGCATTCGATCTGAGATAGATAGGTTTGCTAGTAATCGATGTTTGTTGGGAGACGTCGTGTTGGTCGGTGATGATTTCTCCTGCTCGTGTTTCGTTCGGTGCTTGGTGTTTTCCTGGAGGTAGAAGTTTGAGAAGAAGAGGACTACTTACTTGGGTTTTCGGGTTAGACTTAAGCAATTAAGTTTGGGCTTTGGCCCGTTGTCGTGTAGTGTGATAATTTATAGGTTCGGTTGTCTTTGGTTTCGGTTTTTGGCTTTGGGCTAGGCCTGATGGGTTTGCTCATTTATAACAGAATTTTGATTTGTTTTTAAACAAAATTTTGTTAAAAAAGAAGAGATAAATTCATTACTCATTGAAACATTAAAATCAAGCATGTTGTTTTAAGTAAACTTTTGGAACCGAAATTCTTTAATGAAAGTGCTTATTTAAAGTTTTATATGGACAAAGAATTTTTTAAGAAATATTTAAAAATTGATAGAATTAAGTCTATTTAATTTAGGTAATTTAAAATAAGTTATTTATTTATAAATTAGCCAAGCTTTTGGAAATTAATTTATTGTTAATCCTTGGGTTCATTTGAATATATTTAGATATATGTAGGATAATTAATTAATGAGTAGAAAAGGGGTTATTTACTTATTGTAACTTATTTAAATTAATGATATTAGTTTAAGTTAATTAACTAGTTTAGATTAATCATTTGATGATGGATTAAATTGTGACGCCCCACCTCTATACCCACGCTACCCAAGGACACTACAAGGTAATGCCGTCAACTAACACGGAGAATAAGGCTGGTTAGGAGCGACCATCTTTAGCCTTGCTCTAACTATTTATTGAATACATCGACAATAATCATACCGAGCAGGTCGACATACCCAATGAATACTTAAAACAAAACCATAGGTGGTTGAAGGATCTATCAGAATAGAATATAACAACTCAAATGTAATATACATCACAGAACAACAGGTCATCATATACACATATATTGATACATAACAGAGTACACAAAATAATACATGTCAAGTTGTATAGCAAACCACAATATACAGACGAGTCAGAAGAATACATATATCAAAGTTACAATAAAAGGACTACACAAAAAGCTTTAACAAAAAGGAACAAGCCGAATGTCCATGCGGAAGCAAAATAGGCTAAGTCCAAATGCACCTAACCTGAAACAACTCGGTCTGACCCGAGTATAAATACATGGGTCAGTCTAGCTAAACAAATCAGTTAGATAAACTGAACAACAATAACCTGCAAAGTCATAAAGTATAACAAATATCTCCAAAAAAGATAACACAATCATCTAACAAAAGATGAATCATATCATAACAAGCCTTGTATCATCGGCAACTCAGAGAAACAAAGGATAGGAATATCCCAAAACAAGCCAAAAGGCAATAACAAATACCAATGAAGGTAACACAAGTTCCACAAGGTAACTGCGATATATCGTGCGACTCAAAAAGACCAACACCGAAGGGCGATACCTAGGGAATATACGTATTAATGAAACATCATAAAATTTGCATGTGCTCAGTACTGTATAAACAAGGATCCATGAGCCCGAAGACTCCAAACCAAAATATCACTCGAGCGGCTCATAAAGACCTAACTCCGAAAGCGACATTATTAGGGAAAAAAAACCCGAAGGCACAAACCCGAAGGCACAAACCCGAAGGCACAAACCTGAAGGCACAAACCAGAAGGCAACATACCCGAAGGCAACAAACCTGAAAGTGCAAACCCGAAGGCAACACACCCGAAGGCAACAAACCGTAGTGGTGAAGGTCCGAAGGCCCAGTACTGGACACCACTAACTGGCGGAATGTGTCATAACTCTCAAAAAGGAATCCGAAAAGTGGCAACGTGTGTCTCATAATCAGTCGTTCGCACTAAACGGTTTACTATCCGTTAGTTAATTTCACACTCAAAGCAGTACAAAGTTCACCTCATATCATCGGTAAACCAAACCCGAAGGTCAAAACGATCAATTGAATAGGTCGGGGATTAATCGAAAGGATAAACGCACAGATTCATGGTCCGTGTTTTATCTAACCATTTAATCTCCTTTCCACTTCGCTCGAAGTGCGAAATTGTGCGTGTGTTTTAAATGGAATTTTTAAATCGGAGAAACGAACTTTTAATACGATTTGAAGAAATTAGTTATAAAAACCCGTGAATAAATTCAAAAAGGAATCGTCAAGATCAAATAGGCATAAATAACTAATTGGAATCAATATGCATCGATTAAATTTGGAAAACTAAACGAACAAGGCAATTTGGCAAAAACAGCAGGTTCAGACGTCTGAAAAAAGGGATTCAGACGTCTGAATCTGAAATTTAATTTCTTTTCAAAAGAGAATTCAGACGTTTGAATCCAAACTTCCAGACGTCTGAAATAGGCATATTTTGGCCTATTTCCTTTCTGGTCGAAATTAAGCACTTTCAGACGTCTGGAATATAAATTCAGATGTCTGAATCTGGGGAAAAGAAACTTCCCCAGAACAATATTCAGACGTCTGAAATTATGGTTTCAGACGTCTGAAACCTAATGGTCAGGCATTTCCTGAACCTAGGCCATCTATGGCCAAACAAATCGAAAGCAATCGGATGCATGTTGATTATGGGCTTATGTCAAACGAGTACCCAACCTTAACGACACACCCAAAACACTCCGAACAACCTAAACATCAACCATATAACGTTTTACATAGATTTGGCTTCAAAAATCATAATTTGGCAATTTCACCATAGCAAACCAAATCGAAAGCAAATGCACATGAACAAGTGTTAGGAATTCATACCTAACATCAATGATATCAAATGAAGTAGATGTGAGTTCAAAATTCACCTTCTTACACCCAAACAAAGATATATATATATATATATATATATAAGCATAGATGTGAGATAAAAATCTCACCTTATATCACAAAACAAAGAAGAAGATGCTCAAACACAAGAAGGAGACTAACTACTCTTCAACTTCAACTCAACAAGCTTCAATCTAAGAATAAAACACATATTTTGCTAAGTTAGGTTTAGGAAATTTTCTGAAATTGAAGAAGAAAAGAGTTGGAGAAGATGAAGAGGAGGCTTACCAATAGCTTCTCTTTGATTTTGGAGCAAGATTTCAAATTGCAAGAAGAAACTAGGGCTTGGATTTTCTAATTTCCATTCTCTTCCCCCGTTTTCAGTTTTTAGCTTAAGTTTTATGAAATGAAATAAGTGAGTGGAGAGGAGAGGGACTGAGTTAAGGTTAATTAGTTAGTTAATGGGCTGAACCCAAACCCAACTAGAAAAAGTTGCAAAATTCAACTTACTCCAAACATATCAAAGCTTATACTCAAAAAGATCGCAAACGACGTTTTGAACTCAATGGAAGTGGTTTCGAGTTCCAATTCGGCCATTTGCAAAAAGTAACATTTCAGATCCAAAAATCCGACTAACGACGCTATATTTTAATAAAACGTTTAAATATATAATCGTTAAATATGCGGGTTGTTACGGATCTCCCCTCCTTATAAAATTGCTTCCCCGCAATTCCCTGAGACGATATTTGTAACAACTACATACATACAACCCTCAAAAGAAAAGAAAATAATCTTGAGATAAAAAGATATTCTCATCGTTGCCAAGCAAAGATAGAAAACCCGGATAAGATCGCTCAATAAACTCTCTGGTTTCCCAAGTACAGTCATTGGGACTAGCGGACCATTGAACTTTAACGAGCGGCACGTCCTTGTTCCGAAAGTGTCACACCTCCGTGTCAAGTATGCGAATAGGCTGCTGTACAAAAGATAAGTCCGATGAGATCTCAAGCTTAAGCAAATCAGGAGAATCAATAATAGAATCCGATTCCCGAAGACACTTTCGATGTTGAGAAACGTGAAACACGTCATGACTGCCAGATAAATGAGCAGGAAGTGAAATTCTATAAGCCACAGGGCCAATACGTTCAGTAATAGAAAATGGTCCTATATAGCGGGGAGCTAATTTCCCAGTCTTACTGAAACGCATAACCCCTTTCAAAGGAGAAACATGAATAAAAACAAGTTCACCGATCGAGAACTCGAGAGGCTTCCTACGGCTATCCGCGTAGGATTTCTGGCGACTCTGTGCCTCTTTCATTCTCAACCGGATAAGATCAATCTTCTCGGAAGAATCACGAACAAAATCTGGACCAAGAATAAGCTTCTCCCCAGATTCCAACCAACAAGAAGGTGATCGACATGGCCTTCCGTATAAGACTTCGAAAGGAGCCATACCGATACTACACTGAAAACTATTATTGTAGGAGAACTCTACAAGAGGTAGGTGATCCTCCCAACTACCACCAAAATTAAAAATACAAATACAGAGAAGATCTTCCAAGATACGATTCACCCGTTCAGTCTGTCCGTCAGACCGCGGATGATAAGCTGTACTAAAATTAAGCTTTGTTCCCAAAGCTTGCTGAAGACTCTTCGAAAAACGAATCGTGAATAAAGGATCACGATCACTCACAATAGAACTAGGAACACCGTGAAGTCTCACGATTTCCTTGATATATAACTTAGCCAAAAGCGAAGCAGTCCTATTAGACTTAATAGGGACAAAATGAGCAGACCTAGTGAGGCGATCAATAATAACCCAAATGCTAGAATGGCTCGATCTCGAACGAGGTAGGCCGTCAATGAAATCCATAGAAATATGATCCCATTTCCACAATGGAATCTCTAGAGGCTGAAGAAGACCCGAAGGATGCTGATGTTCGGCCTTAAAACGCTGACAAGTTATGCAATTACTCACATAACTCGCCACATCGCACTTCATGCCTTCCCAATAATAAAGACGACGCATATCGGCATACATCTTACTACTACCAGGATGAATGGTATACTTAGAACGGTGACAATCATCAAGAATGTCATGCCTAAGCACAAAATCAAAAGGCATAAAAAGACGGCTCTTCTTGCGAAGACACCCATGAGAATCAATGCTGAAATCCCGCAACGCCTCATCACAGGATCCAGATTCACAAAGCTGAATGAGATGCAACAAATCAGAATCACGCCGCTGAGCATCGGCAATACGATCCAACAAAATAGGCCGAGCTCCCAAACTAAATAATAGAATAGGAGAATTAGAAGATGAAGCTCGATCACGAATTTCACAAAAAGATAGAGTCTCAAGAATATCCCATTTGCCAAGAATCATAGAAATAACAGCCGAATGTTTGCGACTAAGCGCATCAGCAACACGATTACCCTTACCAGGGGTATACTGGATATCAAAGTCATAGGAAGCAGGAAACTCGAGCCAACGCTGTTGCCTCATATTGAGTTCCTTCTGAGGGAACAAATACTTCAAGGATTTATGATCGGTATAGAGAATGAAGCGCTCGTCCAATAAATAGTGTCGCCAAATCTTCAAGGCAAAGACAATGGCGGCTAACTCAAGATCATGAGTGGCATAGCGAACTTCATTCGGATGCAGTTGCCTAGAAGCTAAGCAACTACCCGATCCTTCTGCATAAGAACAACACCGAGACCACTACCACAAGCATCGGTGTAGAAAACAAGATCATGATTCCCCTCGGGAACCACAAGAATAGGAGCATTAGTGAGAAGTTCCTTTAATGTAAGAAAGGAAGCTTCACACTTGTCGCACCAAATAAAATGAATGCCTTTCCGAGTAAGGCAGGTGAGAGGAAGCACAACACGGGAAAAATCCTTAATGAACCGACGGTAATAACCCGCCAATCCAAGGAAACTACGAATCTCATGGACATTCTCAGGCCTCTTCCAATTCTGAATGGTTTCGATCTTTGAGGGATCGACAAAAATTCCATTGGAAGATACAACATGGCCTAAGAACCTAACCTTATTCTCCCAAAAGTGGCACTTGGAGAATTTGGCTCTAAGCTGATGATGACGGAGAGTACTCAAGACACTTCTCAAGTGATTAGCATGCTCAGCTTCAGACTTAGAATAAATAAGGATATCATCAATGAACACAAGGACAAACTTATCGAGATATTCCCGGAATACCCAATTCATGAGATCAACAAAGAAAGCAGTAGTGTTCGTCAAACCGAACGGCATAACGAGCCACTCAAAAGAACCATAACGAGTGCGGAAAGCGGTAAGAGGAATGCTATCCTCCGCGACTCGTAACTAATGAAAACCTGTGGCAAGGTCTAGCTGCGAAAAGACCTTAGCACCACTCAATAGATCGAACATATCATCGATCCTAGGCAATGGATACCTATTCCTGATGGTTAACTCGTTAAGCTTGCGATAGTCAATGCAAAGCCTAAGAGTTCCAACAGACTTCTTCACGAAGACGACCGCAGACCCCCACGGAGAAAAAATGGATTGAATCAACTGCTTGGACTCGACCTCTAAAAGATGCTTCTTGAGTTCCTCAGTTTCCCTTATAGACATCCTCGTAGGAGGACGACTAACTGGTTGCGCGCCTGGAATGTGATCAATGCGGAACTCAATTGCCCGCTTAGGTGGCAAACCCGAGATAGGCTCAAAACATCAGAAAAGTCACAAGCAATAGGAATACGAGATATATCATCATCATCCTATGACTCCAGAGAATATAAAGCCATTTTGGAATTATCCACATTCCAAAGAATAAGAGATAGCTGAGTAGGCGAATCCGGATGTCGAAGATATATAATTCTCTCCGAACAAATAATCCTAGCATCATATCTTACTAGCCTGTCCATACCCAAAATCATATCAAATCCCAGACAATAAATAACGTGCAGATTCGCACGAAAGGAAAAGCCACATAAAACAATCTCAATATCAACATAAAGCAAACTAAGGGTCGCGGATCCTCCAATAGGATTCGCAATCCTTAAAGAAGTAACCAAACAAGAAACATCCATGGATAAATCATCAACGAGCTTTTGCGATACGAAAGAATGTGATAAACCCGTATCGAAAAGAACTCGAGTACTATGGTCATGAAATAAAATAGAACCTTCCAAAATAGATGGAGATATACCTTTGGGCTGAGAAGGACCTTCAGAAGCCTTAGCGGCATAAAGCTTACTAGACTTGGCACCAGCCGGAACAGTAGGGCAGGTGGAAACATGATGAACTTCCTTCTTGCAATAACGACAGAAGAGAGGCTTAGGACAAGCTCGAATAATATGATCAGGAGAACCACAATTGAAACACTTCCGAATGAAAGGTGTTCCAACAGACTGAGGCTGAGAGCTAGAACCACCAGTCTTCTTCTTCTTAGAAGGAAAAGGCCTGGATTTCTGAAATGGAAACTGCTTCTTGTTGGGGTTCTTGGAAACCTCAACATCCCCACAACTATCACACTCCTTCTCGACGGTTTCAAGATGAAGTGCAGAATCAACCAACTCCTCAAAAGAGAGCTTAAGCTAGAGCAACAAAGACTTCTTAAGATATTTCTTAAGGCCAGAGACAAACTTCAAATTCTTCTTATAAGAAGTGCTAATGAATTCAAGACCATACTGAGATAATGCCTCGAAGGATGCAACATACTCAGAAACAGAAGATTTCCCTTGCTTCAACCCAAGGAAGCGACGGGTCAATAAAACTTTTTTGGATTCAGGAACGAACTTGAGTTCAAATCGTACCCGAAACTGAGTCCAAGAAAGAGTAGACTCATCAATTTCGGCTACAAGAAGCTCATACCAATCAAGAGCACGCTCTTGTAATAAGCTAGAAGTTACAAGAACTCTATCATGGTTAGAAAGATCCATGCGAGAGAAGACACGCTCGCACATGCAAAGCCAAGCTTGGACTTCAAGAACAGACTCGGAGCCCTTAAACGGCTTTCCTCTAAGATGAGCAAAATCACTGCACTGACGTGCAAAGGCAGACTTGCGAGGTGGAGATACTCGAGGAGGAACTGGAGGCTGAGTGCTCCTAAACAACTCCAAAAACTGATCGGCAGACATATAAACGCCATCCGAATGCGAGCCACTGGATTTCCCAGCAACCGAATGTCGTCCTCTACCTCTTCCAGCCATACGCTGAAAGTCAAGATAAGAACAAGATTATTCACAAGGTAGATGTCATTAATACAATTGTGGAATACTACGGAATGAAATGCATTCCTAGACGTATTCACAATTTCTATCTAACCTTTAATGGTAAAAGGAATAGAAAGGCATGATGATTCAAAGATTTGTATCACTTATATACTTTGATGTACCGTAATATGTGCATCTATTCTGTGTTTATCATACTTTGTCCTGATCTCAGCTTTGATACCACGCTGTGACGCCCCACCTCTATACCCACGCTAGCCATGGACACTTCAGCCGTCAACTAACATGGAGAATAAGGCTGGTTAGGAGCGACCATCTATAGCCTTGCTCTAACTATCTATTGAATACATCGACAATAATCATACCAAGCAGGTCAACATACCCAATGAATACTTAAAACAAAACCATAGGTGGTTGAAGGATCTATCAGAATAGAATATAACAACTCTAATGTAATATACATCAAGAACAGTAGGTCATCATATACATATATACCGATACGTAACAGAGTACACAAAATAATACATGTCAAGTGGTATAGCAAACCACAATATACAGACAAGTCAAAAGAATACATATATCAGAGTTACAATAAAAGGACTACACAAAAAGCTTTAACAAAAAGGAACAAGCTGAATAGTCCATGCGGAAGCAAAATAGGCTAAGTCCAAATGCACCTAACCTGAAACAACTCAGTCTGACCCGAGTATAAATAAGCGGGTCAGTCTAGCTAAACAAACCAGTTAGATAAACTATACAACAATAACCTGCAAAGTCATAAAGTATAACAAATATCTCTAAAAGAAATAACACAATCATCTAACAAAAGATGAATCATATCATAACAAGCCTCGTATCATTGGCAACTCAGAGAAACAAAGAATAGGAATATCCCAAAACAAGCCAAAAGGCAATAACAAATACCAATGAAGGTAACACAAGTTCCACAAGGTAATTGCGATATATCGTGCGACTCAAAAAGACCAACACCGAAGGGCGATACCTAGGGAATATACATATCAATGAAACATCATAAAATTTGCACGTGCTCAGTACTGTATAAACAAGGATCCATGAGCCCGAAGACTCCAAACCCAAATATCACTCAAGCGGCTCATAAAGACCTAACTCCAAAAGCGACATTATTAGGGCAACGAACCCGAAGGCACAAACCCGAAGGCACAAACCCGAAGGCAACATACCCGAAGGCAACATACCTGAAGGCAACAAACCTGAAGGTGCAAACCCGAAGGCAACACACCCGAAGGCCACAAACGGTAGTGGTGAAGGTCCGGAGGCCCAGTACTGGACACTACTAAGTGGCGGAATGTGTCATAACTCTCAAAAAGGAATCCGTAAAGTGGCAACGTGAGTCTCATAACCACTCGTTCGCACTAAACGTTTTACTATCCGTTAGTTAATTTCAAACTCAAAGTAGTACAAAGTTCACCTCATATCATCGGTAAACCAAACCTGAAGGTCAAAACGATCAATTGAATAGGTCGGGAATTAATCGAAAGGATAAACGCACAGATTCATGGTCTGTGTTTTATCTAACCATTTAATCACCTTTCCACTTCGCTCGAAGTGTGAAATTGTGCGTGTGTTTTAAATAGAATTTTTAAATCGGAGAAACGAACTTTTAATACGATTTGAAGAAATTAGTTATAAAACCCGTGAATAAATTCAGAAAGGAATCGTCAAGATCAAATAGGCATAAACAACTAATTGGAATCAATATGCATCGATTAAATTTGGAAAACTAAACGAACAAGGCAATTTGGCAAAAACAGCAGGTTCAGACGTCTGAAAAAAGGGATACAGACGTCTGAATCTGAAATTTAATTTCTTTTCAAAAGAGAATTCAGACGTCTGAATCCAAACTTCCAGATGTCTGAAGTAGGCATATTTTGGCCTATTTCCTTTCTGGTCGAAATTAAGCACTTTCAGACGTCTGGAATATAAATTCAGACGTCTGAATCTGGGGATAAGAAACTTCCCCAAAACAATATTCAGACATCTGAAATTAGGGTTTCAGACGTCTGAAACCTGATGGTCAGGCATTTCCTGAACCTAGGCCATCTATGGCCAAACAAATCGAAAGCAATTGGATGCGTGTTGATTATGGGCTTATGTCAAACGACTACCAAACCTTAACGACACACCCAAACACTCCGAACAACCTAAACATCAACCATATAAGGTTTTACATAGATTATAGGTGTAGGTGTGGGCAGATTATAGGGGTCTCTAATGACCTGAAACGGTGGCGCAGAGGGGTTTCCGTCATGTATGTTTGGTTGTTGTTTGAGTCGATTTGCTTTATTTTGTGTTGATGGAGGTTTCATGCTTCTGGATAGTGGAGGTCCTCTGCGAAGCCATCGCCGACTGGTCAATGATTGATTTTGCGATCGTAACGGGGGTGTGGCGATCTGTACGTGCACAATGTGCACGAAGAATTGTTTAATGGGGGAGTTCGGCAGGGGAGTTTTGCATTCGATCTGAGTTAGATAGGTTCGCTAGTAATCAATATTTGTTGGGAGACGTCGTGTTGGTCGGTGATGATTTCTCCTGCTCGTGTTTCGTTCGGTGCTTGGTGTTTTCCTGGAGGTAGAAGTTTGAGAAGAAGAGGACTATTTACTTGGGTTTTCGGGTTAGACTTAAGCAATTAAGTTTGGGCTTCGGCCCGTTGTCGTGTAGTGTGATAATTTATAGGTTCGGTTGTCTTTGGTTTCGGTTTTTGGCTTTGGGCTAGGCCTGATGGGTTTGCTCATTTATAATAGAATTTTGATTTGTTTTTAAACAAAATTTTGTTAAAAAAGAAGAGATAAATTCATAACTCATTGAAACATTAAAATCAAGCATGTTGTTTTAAGTAAACTTTTGGAACCGAAATTCTTTAATGAAAGTGCTTATTTAAAGTTTTATATGGACAAAGAAATTTTTAGAAATATTTAAAAATTGATAGCATTAAGTCTATTTAATTTAGGTAATTTAAAATAAGTTATTTATTTATAAATTAGCCAAGCTTTTGGAAATAAATTTATTGTTAATCCTTGGGTTCATTTGAATAAATTTAGATAATGTAGGATAATTAATTAATGAGTAGAAAAGCGGTTATTTACTTATTGTAACTTATTTAAATTAATGAGATTAGTTTAAGTTAACTAACTAGTTTAGATTAAACATTTGATGATTGATTAAATTGTGACTCCCCACCTCTATACCCACGCTAGCCAAGGACACTACAAGGTAATGCCGTCAACTAACACGGAGAATAAGGCTGGTCAGGAGCGACCATCTATACCCTTTCTCCAACTATTTATTGAATACATCGACAATAATCATACCGAGCAGGTCGACATACCCAATGAATACTTAAAACAAAACCGTAGGTGGTTGAAGGATCTATCAGAACAGAATATAACAACTCAAATGTAATATACATCACAGAACAGCAGGTCATCATATACACATATATTGATACATAATAGAGTACAAAAAATAATACATGTCAAGTGGTATAGCAAACCACAATATACAGACGAGTCAAAAGAATACATATATCAAAGTTACAATACAAGGACTACACAAAAAGCTTTAACAAAAAGGAACAAGCTGAATGTCCATGCGGAAGCAAAATAGGCTAAGTCCAAATGCACCTAACCTGAAACAACTCGGTCTGACCCGAGTATAAATACATGGGTCAGTCTAGCTAAACAAATCAGTTAGATAAACTGAACAACAATAACCTACAAAGTCATAAAGTATAACAAATATCTCTAAAAGAGATAACACAATCATCTAACAAAAGATGAATCATATCATAACAAGCCTCGTATCATCGGCAACTCAGAGAAACAAAGGATAGGAATATCCCAAAACAAGCCAAAAGGCAATAACAAATACCAATGAAGGTAACACAAGTTCCACAAGGTAACTGCGATATATCGTGCGACTCAAAAAGACCAACACCGAAGGGCGATACCTCGGGAATATACGTATCAA
Source organism: Allium cepa (assembly GCA_030765085.1). Lineage (NCBI taxonomy): Eukaryota > Viridiplantae > Streptophyta > Magnoliopsida > Asparagales > Amaryllidaceae > Allium > Allium cepa. The sequence goes on from CM060941.1 coordinate 659,172,730, forward strand.
TGAAACATCATAAAATTTGCACGTGCTCAGTACTGTATAAACAAGGATCCATGAGCCCGAAGACTCCAAACCAAAATATCACTTGAACGGCTCATAAAGACCTAACTCCGAAAGCGACATTATTAGGGCAAAAAACCCGAAGATACAAACCCGAAGGTACGAACCCGAAGGCACAAACCCGAAGGCAACATACCCGAAGGCAACAAACCTGAAAGTGCAAACCCGAAGGCAACACACCCGAAGGCAACAAACCGTAGTGGTGAAGGTCTGGAGGCCCAGTACTGGACACCACTAACTGGCGGAATGTGTCATAACTCTCAAAAAGGAATCCGAAAAGTGGCAATGTGAGTCTCATAACCACTCGTTCGCACTAAACGGTTTACTATCCGTTAGTTAATTTCACACTCAAAGCAGTACAAAGTTCACCTCATATCATCGGTAAACCAAACCCGAAGGTCAAAACGATCAATTGAATAGGACGGGGATTAATCGAAAGGATAAACGCACAGATTCATGGTCCGTGTTTTATCTAACCATTTAATCTCCTTTCCACTTTGCTCGAAGTGCGAAATTGTGCGTGTGTTTTAAATGGAATTTTTAAATCGGAGAAACGAACTTTTAATACGATTTGAAGAAATTAGTTATAAAAACCCATGAATAAAGTCAAAAAGGAATCGTCAAGATCAAATAGGCATAAATAACTAATTGGAATCAATATGCATCGATTAAATTTGGAAAACTAAACGAACAAGGCAATTTGGAAAAAACAGCAGGTTCAGACGTCTGAAAAAAGGGATTCAGACGTCTGAATCTGAAATTTAATTTCTTTTCAAAAGAGAATTCAGACGTCTGAATCCAAACTTCCAGACGTTTGAAATAGGCTTATTTTGGCCTATTTCCTTTCTGGTCGAAATTAAGCACTTTCAGACGTCTGGAATATAGATTCAGATGTCTGAATCTGGGGATAAGAAACTTCCCCAGAACAATATTCAGACGTCTGAAATTAGGGTTTCAGACGTCTGAAACCTGATGATCAGGCATTTCCTGAACCTAGGCCATCTATGGCCAAACAAATCGAAAGCAATCGGATGCGTGTTGATTATGGGCTTATGTCAAACGACTACCCAACCTTAACGACACACCCAAACACTCCGAACAACCTAAACATCAACCATATAAGGTTTTACATAGATTTGGCTTCAAAAATCATAATTTGGCAATTTCACCAAAGCAAACCAAATCGAAAGCAAATGCACATGAACAAGTGTTAGGAATTCATACCTAACATCAATGATATCAAAAGAAGTAGATGTGAGTTCAAAACTCACCTTCTTACACCCAAACAAAGATATATATATATATATATATAAGCATAGATGTGAGATAAAAATCTCACCTTATATCACAAAACAAAGAAGAAGATGCTTAAACACAAGAAGGAGACTAACTACTCTTCACTTCAACTCAACAAGCTTCAATCTAAGAATAAGACACATATTTTCCTAAGTTAGGTTTGGGAAATTTTCTGAAATTGAAGAAGAAAAGAGTTGTAGAAGATGAAGAGGAGGCTTACCAATAGCTTCTCTTTGATTTTGGAGCAAGATTTCAAGTTGCAAGAAGAAACTAAGGCTTGGAATTTCTAATTTCCATTCTCTTCCCCCATTTTCAGTTTTTAGCTTAAGTTTTATGAAATGAAATAAGTGAGTGGAGTGGAGAGGGACTGAGTTAGGGTTAATTAGTTAGTTAATGGGCTGAACCCAAACCCAAACCCAACTAGAAAAAGTTGCAAAATTCAACTTACTCCAAACATATCAAAGCTTATACTCAAAATGATCGCAAACGACGTGTTGAACTCAATGGAAGTGGTTTCGAGTTCCAATTCGGCCGTTTGCAAAAAGTAACATTTCGGATCCAAAAATCCGACTAATGACGTTGTATTTAAATAAAACGTTTAAATATATAATCGTTAAATATGCGGGTTGTTACATAAATATAAATGTAATTAATAAAGTGTAATTACTTAGTGAAGTAATTAATGAGTAATTACTAAATGTGATAAATTAAAGGAGGGTAAGTGAAATTTATGTGAATGGTGTGGGATAAACAAATTTGTGTTATTAATTAAGGCTTAATGAAATTAAGGAATAATTAATCAAAGGTACTAATTAAGACGATAATTAAAAAGACAATTGATTAATTGGTTGGTAATCAATTAATGTTGGGTAATCTAGGTGATTGAAGATTAGAATAAATTTAATTTGGAAATTAATTTTGCAAGCGATAAATCTTGCACATGAATGATTGAATGATGTTAAATACCTTGAATTGGCTGATATCCCTGATATGAAATATTGCTTGGTATGATATGTTTAGGTGTACAGTGATATTGTGATTATCTATCGATGATGAATTGCCATGTAAAAGTGACATCTTGTATTATAGTTGAATTGGATTTCACTTGAATAACTTGGAAAAAGATTGTATTGAACTCGAAGAGATAGGAGTCGGGTATTAGTAAATACCCGAAACCACTTTGATTCTTTATAAATTGATATGTGGAATCAATCGGCTGGTATGGAATGATTTAAATGGATTGAACCATTTAATCTAAGTTTTGGTACTTTGAAATTGACGGGTGAAATAAGTGATGTCTATAACAATTTTTTTTTTTAATTTGTAAATTGAAATGAGTTACCCCGAGTTTTATATAAGTTATATGCTTTCGTATTTCATGTTAGATGGGTTTACTCACGCTGGTTTCCAGCCTGACCCGGGTGTTACTTTGATGTAATGCTCGGGTCAGACCGAGTATTACAGATTTATAGGTAAGGACGTTCTGGAGCTCAGGAGGCGAGCTGGAGAGCAGGAACGTATGGAGAGTTTCTGCTGTGATATATTATAGTATCTAAAATAGATTGATTTATCTTTCCTGTGTTTGTAAATATGTTGTAACTCATATATATATATATATATATATATGTATATATATATATATATTAAAGTGTAATTTGACAAGTACAGTTTTCTTTTGTATAACTATTATTTATGTGATATTATATTTTGATCCCTTGTGAATGTGAGATTTCTGTGACTTGTTTCTGTTTTCTTCTTCTTTCTCTTTTATTCTTTTCTTAACTATCTGGAAATTTTAGGATCGAAATTCCCGGGTCACTACAATTTGGTATCAGAGCAAAAGGTTAAGCGAGAACCTTAGCTCTGGTGGGTGTACTCATTAAGGATATGGTCAATAATACCCTAGAATGAGTTGAGTGTATATATGAGGGAGCGTACTTGTTATTTTATTATATAAGGATTTTAAATTATTTTATTTAAAAATATATTTTGATATATAAAGCAATATTTCTTTCTAACAAATAGTAAGGGAATTGTTTGTTAAATTATTGAATTAAATTAAGAAGTAATAGAAATACAACCAAACTGAAATTTAAAGAAATTTGTTTTGAATTAAAAACCAAAGGTGGTTTAAAAAATTTAAAGTATAACTTGGTATGTAAAAGAAATTAATATGTATATATGTGGATATACATAATATCAAAGGTGGTTTGAAATAGACTAAATATTGAGTTTTAAATCTGGAATGAGATATGATACCAAAGTGATAAGTTTTTGAACTTAATAAGTGGGAAGATTATTTATGTGAAGTTTAGAATTTGAAATGGAAATTCAAATTGGGTAAGGTTGATTAGATTAAGTGAATTGAGTTTAACTTTGGAAAGGTTAATAAGTTCGAACGATCAACCTGATTTGAAAATTTCAAGATGAAACTAAGATTTAACTTAGGAAGTTGAATGGTTGATTTGAATTAGGAAATTTGAGTAAGCTCAAAACGGGTTTGAGAACCGAAAATTTGAAATGGATGGATGTTTTAAAATAATTTGAATGATATCATTCCATTGTTACAAATAATTTATGAAATGTGAATTGAATTTGTTTTAAATGAATGAGAAATGAAGTGTGCTAATATATCCATTATAAAGATAAATAAAATTTAACTTGAATTGAAAAATTAAGATATGGAATTCCTTTGAACTTAAGATTTGAATGTCAAGAAATAAATTTCTAAATTAAAGTTCTTTGAAACTCTTACTTGAACCTTGTAATGAGTTAAGTAAAGATAATTTAAAATGGAATTTTGAAATTTGGACTCAGAATTGAATTGTTTAAAAAATTTAAAGGAAAATTGATTTAGAGGAATTAAATCAACATTTGAAGTATTAACTCTAATTTATATAATTCGAGATGGTTTAAATTTGGAAAATTTGAATTGAATTTGTTCAAATGAAATTTGATTTAATTTAAATTGTGCTTGAAGATGTATAAGTATAAAATTCAATTGGAAAAATTGAATTGGATTAATTTGAAACAATCTAAAATTGAAGTGGGTTCAATTTGAAATTAGTCCGAATTGATTTGCCTAATTTGGAATTGAAGTTGGGAGGAAATCAAGAATAATTCAACTTGATTTGGAAATGGAGTTTGAAATTGGGATTAGTTCAAACTGGACTTGAAATGAATTGAAATTGGAACTAGTTCAATTGAAATTTATTTGAATTAGTAGAATTTGAGATCAAGGTTTAATAAAGTTAAATTTGGAAAGAAACTGAGGTCAATTCAACTTGAATTGGGGTTGAATCAATTTCAATGGAAATTGAAGTTATTTAAAATTGGAATTCGGTCAATTTAAATGGAAGTGGAAATTTAAATTGAATTGATGAGAAGGGAGATTGGGAAGTGAACAGTTTTGACTCTGGAACTATTTTTAATATAAATTATTTTAATATAAACCTATTTTTTCCAAGCTATTCATTATACATACAATTTTTTTAAAAAAAGCCAAACTATCTTATACTTGTTTTACAATTATTTTTGAAACTGTTTAACGATTTTTCAACTGTTTTTATAAACTTATTACCATATTCCAACTATTTTACAAAACTAATTACTATTTTACTATTATTTTGCAATTATCTAAAATTTCTATAATTATTTTAACCATTTTTCTAACTATTTTACACCTATTTTACAAACTAGCAATTATTTTCCAACTACTTATCTATTTTTTTAATTTTTCAAGCTATTTTCTAAATAAACTGGCCGGAGTTCAAACTGTTATTCGTTAAACACCCAATCGAGATGAGAATTGAGGTGATAATCCAAATGAGGATTTAAGCAATTGTGAGCAAGTGAATGAAAATCATAGTGAATATGAATATAAATGGAATTGATTTGGCTAATAACTAATAAAGATAAATACGTAGGGTGTACGTATGTTATTCTATTTACATAATCATTTGATCCAGATTCGAGCATAGAATTTCGAGATTGTATGTCGTTCCGAGTGGGGATTTTTCACTCGATTTTCGACGGCGAACCTAGATATGGATTGTTAATTGGTTCTGGATATTCACTATCATAATTATGACTATGCAAGGAGAATGACGGTTTCTGATCAAGAAACCAGATCTGAGTCTACATTAGGAAGTCGGGTGGACAATACTAGTTCGGAAATGAAATTGTGTGATCGAGTAAGCGATCAGAATGGTATAGTGTATGGATGATATGTGTACATCGTACGGATTTGAATAAAATTGATACTGGGAATTTGTGGATTAGAAATGTGAAATGGTTTTTGAAATAAAAGTTATATTTTGTAAAGTATATGATAATGTAAAGTGGAAATTGGATATTTCTATGATAGAAATTTTCTTTTTGGAAGTAAGTAATATGGTTAATGACTTTATAGAGTAATCAAATCTAAAAATGAGTTATTGATGTTTATAAAAGTGTTTTCGATATTTTAAAAAAATTACCTGAACATGTTTCAAAAATATTATTCTTTTAAATACTTATTATATATATATAGAGTTTTGAAGCAATTGAAAATTTTTATTTATAAATTCCCTCGAGATTCGTAAATGGGGCTTCAAATGGATAAGATTTTGAGGAGAGGAATTTTATAAGGGATTTGGAGGGAATGGAATTCCAAAATGTTGAATATGGAAACTTCGAAAATGAAATCTAAATTTATAAAAGAAGTTATAAATTGTCGAATAGGGTTATAAATAAGTATACGGGTTTTGGTAATTGAAAAAGGGAATTTATTAGTGATTCCGAAGACTTATGATATAAGTTACGAAATATTCTTTTAAGTGTTGATATTTGAAAAGATTTTTGAAAATAAGACTTATAATATTTTTTGCTAAGTATAAAAATGGAAATTTGCTAAGTGTTGAGATGGTTTGGAAGTATCTTATTGAGGATTTAAGTATTTGAAATTGTTTTTAAATGTTGGAAGGGATCGATATATCGCATAAAGATATTTTGAAAATAAATATTTTGGAAAAAATTATAATAAGGCCTAGTGACTCCTTATGGATGTTTTATTGATAGTTAAATAACCAACTATCAATATTGACTAATTTTGTTAATTGTTTCGAAGAGACCGGGATCGAATTACATTATTTGAAAACCACTTCGATCCGGATTGAATGTTACAAATGAATACCGTGAAGATGATGAAGATGGTGATTCGGTTTGTCCAGACCCAAGACAACTTGTATGGACGAATGCTATCAAAACATCGTCATTGGAGGACAATAAGCATTCTAAGTGGAATTGTTCTTGAAAGATAATCGTTAGCCTCAAGCCTCATGAACTGGGAATGACTAAAACAGGGGACATGCGTCAAGGTTAAGTGGGTCGAGGGTATGTGATCACTTTTTTAGATGTCCTCGAAAATATATAAATTATGGATATGATTGTGCATGAGAAAGCGAGCGCTCGATTTTTAAGGGTGGGAATACCCGGGGAGATAACATATTCAGTATATCCAAGTTAAGGATAGGTCGGTCTTGTATAGCAGGGGATCCCAGCGAGGTCCTCGGTACATTTTTCTAGAGGTGTACTATGATGGGCGGTACCCCAGTGGCTTAATCATTGTATGGGATCCATTCTCCAATACGAGCCTTTACACTTTTGTTTGTAGAGCCTAGTATGCTAGAATTTAATTAACGTAATTTTTTGGCTATTTGAATATGTATTTGTACTTAGACACTATTATAATGTTGGATGATTTTGATATAAATGTTTTAGTTATCGTAAGTGAAAACCCATTGTGTTTATGTGTGATGCGGTCTTACGAGATACCTTTGTTTTTCAAATGTTTTTTATTACTCTAATAATTCAAATTGAGTGTTCTTTCTCATGCTGGTTTTCCGCATTGACTCGGGTGTTATTTTATTATAATGCTTGGGTCAGACCGAGTATTACAGATTTAGGAAAGAATTCTATGGAGCTCAAGTGACGAGCTAGATGATAGAGGCATATCTCCATACTTAGTTTATATTTTCGCTATCTGTGGACAAATTACTATAACTGCCTAGATTGATGTATGGATTGTTGTACTTTGATGATTTTAAGTGTATAAACTGTTACAGATTCTTTGGTATATATTATACTTTGTTCTGCTGTGGTTGTGAGATTATATGTTGTTGTTTATTTTCTTCTATCTCTTTCTTCTTCTTTTCCCCAGTTATTCGCTCTTTCATGCTAATTGGGTTGAACATAGGTGAATTATTATCAAATCAATGGGCACGGAACAACGGGTCGCTACACTTGGTATCAAAGCTGAAGGTTAAGCGAGAACCTTGGCCCTGGTGGGGATTACTCATTAGAGATAGAGTTAGTAGTACTCTAGAATGAGTCTGAGTGTATTAATAGATATGAGCGCATATTTGTTAGTGAATGTAAATTGTTTTATATTGTGTTAATTTATTTGTTAAGTGGCATATAAATTCAGATCGAATAGTGGGACGCCACTAAATCGATAGGAGTTTCTAAACACTTGAACCAGGCAAACCGACACAATATTGTTCTGAAGCGGGTAAATGAAATAATTTTACCTAATTATATTTTGATATAAAAGAATAATTTTCTGAAAATTATTATAGTAAATTGGCATGTTTTGGTGTTATTAAATAATCAAAACATGATTATAAAAATTGAAAATGGTTTATAAAAACCAAAATTAAATTGTACAAGTATGAATTATACAAATGGATCATGGTTAAAACAGATTCAAACAAAAATTTGGAAAATTTAAATTTTAGAGATTTTTAGAAGTATTTTGCAAAGTGTTTGAAGATAAATAATAGTATTTCCATTTTGGAGATATTTTTGAATAGAAAAATGGTTTTAATGGATTTTGGGAAGAGATAGCACTGAACTCACTTCAGTCGCTGGAAAATAATCCTGGTGATGACAACGCAACATCATCTGTATTCATTTTCGAGTTTCTAAGTGACGAGTTGCTACTATAGTAAATTGATATGGAGATTTTTGGTGAAAACAAGTGTTGTTTCGGAAATTCTGAAGGGAAATTGTTTTGGAATGGAACCAAGTGAATTTTGAAAATCCAAGGAAGTGATTTGTTAAACCAAAAAGAGTATATATGTGTGTATAAATACATATTTGATTTCAAAATGATTTGAAATAAATACCGGGGTTTAAAAAATTCTGGAATCCTGTGGAAGATGATGTTTATAAGGAGGGAAGTTTGAAAAAATTGAAGTTGGAATAAAATTTAGAGTGAGAAAGTTAAAGTGGAATTCAACTTAAGTTAACTTGGATAAATTAAATTTTAGAAATTTAATTGACTGGATTTGAAATGAAATAATATGGTGTATTAATGAAATGGGAGTTAACTTAAGTGAAGTAACTGAAATATATAATGAAATTGAATGAATTATAAATAACTTTGTTTGGAGTGAAATTTGTTTAAGTATGAATAACTTGATTACGGTTTTGAAATGTTGGATAAAAAGGAATTGAAATTTAAATAAAAACAGTGAATTGGATTTGAATTATATGGAATTGAATTAAATATGTAAATGCAAATTATAAAGTGACTATATAACTATAAGTTATAAAATTGGATTGGATTAGAAATAATATAGAATTGAAGTAAATATAAATTTGAGTTGTGAAATAACTATATAACCATATGTTAAATTTTGAATGAATTAAAATTCAAGTGTAGAATTGGAATTGTGAATAAATAAATTTGAATAGCTTATAAAAATTGAAATTATGTGAATAAAAATATATTTAGGCTATAAATAAATGTATAATCTCGAGTAAAAATATGTGAATATATTCGAGTATAGAATTATTGGGAAATGTGAAAAATAAGTTGTGTAACTTATAAAACTTATATAAAACTTAAAAGTGAAATAGAAAAACCAAACTAGAAATGGTTTGATATTTTGGTGAAGGAAATAAAATCCAAACTTGAATTATAAAATAAATTTAAACTCAAGTAAATTTAATGGAGTAATCTTTTAATAAAAATCTGATAGAGGATACAAAAATGGAGTTTAACTTGGTTGAATAAATTGGATTGTGGATTGGAATTGAAATTAAATATAGAACTTGAGAGAAATAAATATACTTGGAAATATCATCGAATAAAATAGAAATGGATTGAAATATTGATGACTTAAGTTATAAATAAATACAATTTGAAATGTAAATAAATTGAGTGTGGCCTTGGATATGAATTAAATACATTCAAGATTGAATTCAAGTATGGAATTAAAATTTGAAGTGGATTGGATGAATGAACTAATTAAATAAATTAGTAGATGAAATGGAAGTTGGTTGGAATGAAAATAAACCAAAGTTATAAGGTGGAAATTATATAAAATAACGGGTTAACTTAAGTTAATATTTGAATGGAAGCTTGATTCAAATAAATTTATGAACTGGTAATTTAATGCAGTAGTGTGGAATGATTCCAAGTTTAATAAAATGAATTTGAATGTAATGAAAGTAGATATGAATGGAGTGCAAGTGAATCAATTGTGAATAAATATGAAATGGAATAAATTTAAATATAAATTGATTGGGAATCAATTTAAAATAGCTATAAGCTTAAGTGGGTATTTTATTAAATCGATATTCCCGAATTGCATGAAAATATCGTCATTTGGCGTAAACTGAAGTAAATAAATCTCTATAATTAAATAGAATGTGAATAAATTGATTTTTCATCAATTTGAAATGGATATGAGTTGGTTTGGTATAAATATGAATTAAATGCAATAAATTTGGTTGTAAATAATTTCGAATTGAATGAAATGATATATGGATCGATTGAAAGTGATTAAATTAGTATCGGAACCCTATAATTTCTTATAAATATATGTTTGGTATGTGGTTTATGAATTTTTGTGTTTAACCAGTTAAATGAATGAAATGTCAGTGGATTTCATGTTTGTGTTACTTATGTGTTTAAATTGAGTAAGTACAGGTATATTGTAACGACCTGGTATTTCGTGCCATTCGCATCGACACATGTCGGACTTGAATTGCTTAAAATATCAGATTATTAATTTATATTTGACAAAACTCAGCGTATAAAGTAAATAAATAAATCATAGACACAGAGCATAACAATAATAAGCAGTGGAATAGATAAATAACATAGTTGGAATAAAATACAATAAAATATCTCAAATATAGTAATGTCTCGAACACAAACAGAGGACAAGTCTGAACCAGCAACTGGATAACTGGAAGCTGAATAGATATAGATCGATCTTCAAATGAAGCTCCAACTCCAAAGGTGAGTTGCTAATGTTGTGGCACTCAGTCTGACCCGAACATAAAGCAAAACCCAAAACACTCGAGTCAGGATTAACATTCTTATATCAATAAATCCAACTCAAATGAAATATAAACTAAAATACAAGTAACTTAAAAGGATGTTTGGGATAATCATCCTCTACGGATCCGTGGAACTATCTACTATGTAGTAATATACGCTATTATAATTTGTATATAATAACGTAAAAGTATTAAAATAGCGTTAAGGCATTACCTGTATCCCCCGTAACACATTTTATATATTCACGCAGTCTATACAATGTCATACGCTCCTCCGTAAATGGAAGGTTTACCGAGAGGACATCACATAGGTACGGTATAAAACAAACACGTAGAAGGCACGATATGACATGCGATAAGGCACTCGAGGCAATGCCAGGGTAGATATACCATTCGCGTGCCCGAACTGGTGGTAACGCATAGCAGCTACTACCGCCTACCTCATGACACACTCCCAAATCAAAAGGTGCACCCAATCAATCACAAAAGCAATAGAATGGTATCGAATAAATGTGCCTGATCGGAGGAATGACCTCACTTGGCCCGGCATGGCTCCTGTTTTAGCCGCATCAAGCTGACTCATTGGAGTCAGGGTCACATATATACCATACAAAATCATCATCAAACCATCCTACTTCATTCTGGAATCCCCACCACGTACACAGTTGTTAAAGTTGTTTTCGATATTGGCAGAAAGTATGACAATATCTTATCCTGGCCTCTTCAACAACCAAACGTTATTATAAAACCACGGTCATTTCCAAATATCATACTTCAAAACCAAATATCATTTCCATTTCAAAACCATATTAACACTATATTATTTTTCACTTCAAATATATCTATTTCCAAAATCATAGCACTTCAAAGTTATAATAATTCCGAAACCAAATACTTGAATTTATAACACATTGGAAAATATAACACTTTGAAATCATCATACTTTCAACTAAACAGTTTAGATATTAATAATAGTATATATAATAAAATATTTTATAAAATAAAATAGTTTATATAAAATATTTATAAGTTAAAGTAGTTTATATTAAAATAATTTGTATAAAATAGTTAAAATAATTTTATATTAAAATGATTTATAATAAAATAGTTTATATTAAAATGATTTATAATGTAAAATAAATAAATAGTTTTAAATATAATTTAAAAATACTTTATATAATAAAATAGCTTCCTTAAATTTCATAAATCGATTTAAATTAACTCAAACTCCAAAATTCAAACTAAATCTCAATCTCAAATCATCAATTTCAATTCAATTCAGTTTCTAAATAAACCATTTCAATTTATATCATTTCCAAATACAGATTTGAACCACAAAATGAACCATTTCAATTTCAATATATTTCAAAGCTTTAATATTCAACATTTCAAAAATAAGTTTGACAATTTCATATATACATCAAATTCACTTTACGATTATTTATTTTGAAATATTTACTTAATCATTCAAATAACATTTAAATAAGACTTCAAATTTCAAATTTAAATAAAACTAAATATATCATTTCATTTTATGTAAATTTGAGATATTCATTAAAATCCCTTTTAATCAAAATCAAGTTATAAAATCATATCTTTAAAAATCTCAACTTCAATAAGTTTCAAATCGATTTAGTTAAACAAAATTCTTAACATAAATTTCAAATCAATATTTATTTATCTTTCCAACCTTAATTTATAAATATCATTATAAAATCTATTTTAAAACATAACTTTTAATATATATACTTAAACATATGGTATTTTACTTAAATCAAACTTTACTAAATTTAAAGCTTATTGTTAAATCTACTTTATATTAAAACTTATTCATATGCGTAATATTTTCAAAAATAAAACCATATATATTTCTTTTCGAAGCCATAGAAATCATTTTCTAAATATTTATACGTAGACCAACGGTGTCTGTATATAATTTACTATCCTATGGTCAAGTGATACGGATATTTATCATTTTAATCCGTAGTTTAAATATATACGGGTATATGTCATTTCAACCCGCAATCCCAAATTCAATTCAAATGAAAATCGCTTGGGTTTATCGTTTCAACCCATAACGATTTTCTCCTATTCTACAGATCATTCGGGTATGTATCATTTCAACCTATAGGGAATTATACTAACAGGAAACTTGTACAGTTATAAACATATTGTAACGTCCCGCCTTTTCGCACACTTTAAAACGACACACGTGCCAATTCAAAGCATACGCAAGGGCGGATTGTTATGGGGTAAATAAGAAAAACAGAGAAGAAATAAAACAAAATAGAATCTCACAGCGGAAGGATAAAATATAATAATCAATATACAGTTCATGATAACTGTTTACAAAATATTTATTTTACTTATACAATGAATATCAGAGTTACACATACCAATACAATCAATGCAGCGGAATAGAAAGAGTGTGTAGTACAATACTATATATATAAAATAATACTGAATCTTCGTCTTCATCCTCCAAAGCTAAAACCTGCTATCCTGAAACGCTCGGACTGACCCGAGCGAATTTGAAAAGACAAAAACACTCGAGTCAGACTAAAAGATCTTATGTGAGTTAAATTAACAGAAATAAATATGAGTACAGTAACTCAAGAGATGTTCGGGATTTACATCTCCTAAGGATCCGTTAAACTATTTACTATGTAGTATATTGCGCTATTATAATAGTGTCTATTTATAAAATAAACTTACTTTTAAATAGCGTTAAGGGGTTACCCATATAGCCCTTAACACAAATAATGCCAATAGTCTATACAGTACCGTAATACCTCCTGATCGGGAAGCTACCAGAGGATACTCCATAGGTACGACACAAATAGAAACTCGTTGTAACAACCCGGTATTTGCATCGATTGATAATCGACTTTTAAACGATAAATACTGTTGCTTATTTGCCAATTGAAGTAATTAAATTGAGTTGAAATTATTTTATAAATTGTTAATGAGATTGACGGGCTTTGAAAATAATTAGTGGTCCATTTCTTTATTGGGCTTTAAAAATCGTTCGGCCCATTTCTTTGTTGCCGTGATTTTTTTAAGGGTTAATAACCCGTTTCCCCCATTTCTCTTTTCATTTTCGAAACCGAACCCTAAAGCAAATAAGAAAGTAAATGGCGGCATCGTCTCGTGTTTGTTCCGCTGCTCCAAATTAGGGCTTCGCTCTTCCTCGTTCGTTCTTGTGTGCGCGCGGCTGCTCCAATTCTTGGCAAAGGTGAGTGAACGTTCTCACTCAAATCTTCTTCTACTCGCTTTCGACATCTGTGATTTTCGATGTGTTTTTTTTGGTTCGTTTGGTTTTGGACATCGATTTACTATGCTACTTGACTTTATTTGCTCGAACTTGCTATCTTCGGGTGATTCACTGATGCTTAGTTGATTTTGTGTTTTGAGGTTGATGATTTCGGTTTGACTTTACTGGAATATGTTGATGTGCCTTGCTGTATTGCCATGTGCTTGTTTTGGCTGTATTGCATCCTTATTTACTTGCACATTTGAGCCTAGTTCACTGGTATTTCCCCTCTGGTCATGACTTGGAATTTAGTTCAAAACTGTTGATATTTGATTTTGGGAATTAGTATGTTTATTTGGTTTTGACCACAGTACTGAAGTCTCTCACTTGAAACTCGCGCTGCCTTAAGCGTGTTCACTGTGGTCACAACACACTTGATTTAAATTAAGTTGAATTGTAGTTTCAGTGTGGCCTAGTTGTATACATACTAGTTGGTTTATAGCTTTCATGTTGCATATTCTCTGTTGCCTTGAACAGTTGCCACAACGTTCATGTGCATTTTCTATTTTAATGAAATTTATTTCGAGATGTATTATGGGACAATTGAGTTCACTGAGTATTGGGAAAATTACTTTTACCACTTAAGTCATTTAGACAATGCCTGCTGCCTTGACCTGTTGCAACTGCATTTTCCATGGTGGCACTCATTCTCTACTATTCTGATTATACTGCAGTGTTCATATATGGTTATTTAAAAAAAAAAACCATTTCATTGTTGAGGCTGTGACACTTGATGTTGTCCTTGCTTGACCCAGTTTCATTCCTCTTTGAGTCTGATTTGCTTTGCATTCATATGTTTACACTATCCAGTGTTTACAAGTACATTTCAAATACTTGATACCATTCACTTAAGATCAGTTGCATTAACTTTAGACATACTTGATGGCTTGGTAGTTTGTTCCCAGTCAGCACCTTACTGCCATCATGTTTTTCATGTTGCATATTCTCTGTAACACTACTTTTAATGCTGCTGTGTTATGTAGTTCACTGCACTTCCATCACCATATCCCCATCATCTATGTAGCTTGCGAGTTCATTTGCATCTTTAACTTGGCTAATTTCCAATTTCATGTTATCATGTTTATGCCAGTTTATTCATGTAGTTGTTACTATGCCTTGAACTGTTACTATCATGTTCGTATGCATTTTTCCAGTTTCATTTTGTTGACTCGGTTCCAACTCCACTTCATGTATGTTGCTCCGAGTAATTTTACATCAGTAACCTGGATGTATTTATTATATTACTGCTTCATGCTGGACCGCCTTTGCCTGGGCATGTTTGTCACCTGGTCTGGAATACCCTATGTTGTTGTTTTCAATTGGCATATGGATTTGCTTGTGTGCTGGGTAGCATGCATTCGCTTATAGTCGTTTCTGGCCATTCTTTGTGCTATCTGAACTAGTCTGGGATGGTTGTAATGTTGTCCCATATAAGTTCATAATTTGTTTGTGCCTTTGACCCTGTACATGTGTCTGCTACATTATATAGTGGCCTTACTTGTGCATTTTGATGTGTGAATCGCCGTGTCAGTTTGCATATTACTTGGTTAATCTTCAGTTTCAGGTTGCCTTGACTTTGGTCGTTGCATTGAGTCGAGTCATGGTTGTAGTGACTTGACCTTGTGCTCGTTTATGAATTTTCATTGGGTACATCATCACTGTAGTGGCAAGGCAGTGCACGCAAGCATGAACTGCAGCCACACGGTATTGAGTTTTTGGGTACGACATCACTATAGAGGCAAGGCAGTGCACGCAAGCGTGAACTGCAGCCACACGGTATGACGTGTATGATATTCTATTTGTTTTGACTTATGGATCTTTTTGCGTATCCCATATTCCGTAGTGGCGAGGCAGTGCACGCGTGCGTGTACTGCAGCCCTACTTGAATTAATATTTTAATTGATATTTCAATGGTTTGAACTGTTTGTTCATTTCAATTCAATATTCTGAATTGCATTCTGATTTGGTTTAATTACTGTCGTCTATTCAGTATTTAATTATTATTGCTTCTGTGCACTGATAACTGAGTTTGAATTAGACTGACCCGAGTATTATTTTCTTTTGAATCTAATACTCGGGTCAGACCGAGTATTTCAGGTTGTAGATATTCTGCTTTGGGTTGCTGCTAGAGCTATGAAGTTCTTTCATATCTTTTGAAGTAGTCGTCGTCACTTATAGTAGTCTGTATAATTGTATAGGAAAATATGTATTCATATATATTATATACGTTAATGTACTTGTATATGTAACTTCCTGAGTTGACTATTGCAGTTGTATCACATGTACCATGTAAATGTATTGTAACTGACATCAGTTATTATATATGTATATGAGATTTTCTGTTTTTATCTGTGTTCCGCATTTATATTTATCTGTGTTATTAGTTTATATTTGTCCTAGACTATTATAGCCACCGCGTGGTAGCTTTGAGTTTGCATCGGCATGTCGGATTTCCTCCTAAAATAGATTGCACGTTTTTACTATCTGACATATCGGTGTTCGCACAAAGCAATTACACGGATGGTCGCTCCTCAACAGCCTTATTCTCCGTGCTAGTTGACAGCACTACACCGTAGTGTTCTTGGCTAGCGTGGGTATAGAGGTGGGGCGTCACAGCTTGGTATCGGAGCCTGGGGTATAGAACAAATATAAAACATAACTTAGATAGTACATGTGTTACAACTATTTGTCGATGTTTTATTTCACATCTTTGTCTTAAGATCATCTTTGATTGTTAGGAATGAATTCCTAACGCTTATTCGTGAGCATTGCTGCTATTCTCTATCGCACTTGCTCACTTGAGTTTACACTTCTAAGTATCAGTGTATATATGCTCTACCAAGTTGCATATTGCTGCAACTAGTACCCACTTCGATTTGAACTCGCATTGTTTATTCGAACTGCTATATATATGCATTCTTATCTCTGATTCGTGTACTTAATGCAGTTTCCATACAATTGGGTTTTGGGTATCAATCTTTGAGACAAATTGCATTCCAATTGTCGACTCTGTCTGTTTATCCATGGTTTGTTGGTTTTCATGTGCCTCTCTCTGATAGTTTTAAAATTTCTTTGGTATAAAAGAAATTGTCTTGGTCTTTGCCTTGCCGATATCGACGTTGACTTGACCTTTACTTTTGCTAAAGTCATTCAAGCATTTATACTCGTTCTGCTTTGTTTTTTCAATTGTTGATCGGTTCTTCTTTTCCGGTTAGTTGTTATCACCTTTGTCGACTTTGATAACTTCTATTTCAGGAATTTTGGGTATTCCTACTTTGATGGATTTGGAATTGAATTCTTTGTATTTTATTCACGTCTTCGAATGTGAATCTTAGTGAATTGATTTGGTTTTCGAATTTAATCAATTCTTGATTATTTCCCGATTTGTTGCTATCATTTATTAGCAACTTTGATGACCTTTTCTTCGGGATTTTTGTGAACATACCTTTCAATGAATTCGGTATCGATTTCTTTGGATTCTATTCACGTCTTCGTATGTGAATTCTTGTGATTGATTGTTTCTACAATCATTTTTGTGATTTGTCACTTTAAAAATATAAAGGTTTCAATACTAGTAGTAAATATCAAAACTCTTTTATCAAAATGTTTTCAACTCTATTTTCAATACCAAACTCGTTTTTGAAACCGTTTTCCAATCTATTAGTATATACAAATCTTTATTTCACTCGTATGAGAAATCTAATTAAACGGCTTAGTAAAACAAGTGGTATGAAACGCTTGCGTTTACTTCGTCGGTTAATTGTTGGACTTGTTCGATTGAACCTCTAGTGACAAATTTTATTAGTGAAGATTTACAGTTTGTTCGTAAATATTTAAGTTAAGTAAGTGGTTATGGGACATGATGCTAAACTTTTACATTTACTGACTTAGTGTAATTGACACTTCTCGTTGATCATGACGATCATTTTTACGGTTAGACTAGGCCTCATCGGTGTGATTTCGTCTCACACATATCTCTTGGGCTTTGAGGATTGTCTAGACACCACTTGTGTGATTTCATTCACACATACTTTTCTTTTGATTGTGAGGTTAGACTAGACACCACTTGTGTGATTCCACTCACACATACCTCTTTTGATTTTTTGGTTAGTCTGGACCTCAATCTGTGTGATTTCGACTCACACATGTGGGGTAGCGCCCCACGGTCTTCGGGCCATTCGTGTGTCAAAATTAATGGCTTGCAACCATGAGATAGCGTCTCGTTATGCGTTGCACGTGTTGATGATTTTTCATGCTCGCGGGTAGGTGAGATTCCGTGCTCCCGTTCTCGCTTTGCATTGCACGTGTTGATGATTTTTCATGCTCGCGTGTAGGTGAGATTCCGTGCTCCCGTTCTCGCTTTGCGTTGCCCGTGTTGGTGATTTTCATGCTCACGTGTAGGTGAGATTCTGTGCTCCCGTTCTCGCTTTGCATTGCACGTGTTGGTGAGTTTTCATGCTCGCATGTAGGTGAGTTTTCGTGCTCCCGTTCTCGTTATGCGTTACATGTGTTGATGAATTTTCATGCTCGCGTGTTGGTGAGTTTCCATACTCTCCTTTGAGTTTTCATACTCTGTTCGAGTTTTCATACTCCGTTCGAGTTTTCATACTCCGTTTGAGTTTTCATACTCCGTTTGAGTTTTCATACTCTGTTCGAGTTTTCATACTCCGTTCGAGTTTTCATACTCTGTTCGAGTTTTCATACTCCGTTTGAGTTTTCATACTCCGTTTGAGTTTCCATACTCTCCTTCGAGTTTTCATACTCCGTTCGAGTTTTCATACTCGCGTTCGAGTTTTCATACTCCGGTTCGAGTTTTCATACTCACGTTCGAGTTTTCATACTCCGGTTCGAGTTTTCATACTCGCGTTCGAGTTCTCATACTCTTAGCTTGTGTTTTCTGGATTTCTTGTGAGGATTTCTAGAATTTGTGCTTCACCAATTTTCGTGATTTCTATTGATAAGTTTTATCAATTCTTGTGCATTGGTGAATTCGTGTGTTATTGACTTGTTATGAATACAAGTTTAGGGTATGATACCCCTTTCTATCTTTGAGAAGATTCTTGTGACTCTTTGGATGAATGAAAATCCACTTATCAAAGTTGCTTCTGATGTCGTTGTTTTAATCACATATTTTAAAAATAGTTTCAAAATATAAATCAAAATTGTTTTCAAAATTTTTACGATTTGCGCTTTCAAAAGAATGAGGAAGCGAATTAAACGTTTCAGTAAAATCGAGGACTATGATCCCTTTCTTTTGCTGATTCGCTTAATTCCGGACTTGTTCGTTTGAGAATGTAAATTGTAATTTTATAAATAAAATGATTTTCAAAATTTTTACAGTTTACGCCTTCAAAAGAATGAGGAAGCGATTTAAACGTTTCAGAAAAATCGAGGACTATGACCCCTTTCTTTTACTGATTCGCTTAATTCCGGACTTGTCCGTTTGAGAACGTAAAATGTTGTTTATTTGAAATACACAATTTTGCACTTTCAAGGAAACGATGAAGTGAATTAAACGATTTAGTAAAACTTGTGGTTATGGGTCATGTGCGTTTGCTATTTCGGTTAATTTCGGACTCGTTAATTGAAAAATTTGTGATTTCTGATTATCGTTTGTGGTAATCAGATATTTGCTATTTCTAATTATCGCTTGTGATAATTAGATATTTGAGATTTAATTATCGTTTGTGATAATTAGATATTTGTGATTTAATTATCAATTGTGATAATTAAATATTTGTGATTTGAAATTTGATTACCGTTGCGGTAATTTCTGATTATCGTTTTGATAATCGGATGTTTGTGATTTCTGATTTATCGTTTTTGATAATCAGATATTTATTGTTTCTGATTATCGCTTGTGATAATTAGATATTTGAGCTTTAATTATCGTTTGTGATAATTGAATATTTGTGATTTAAGATTGAGTTTCGATTTTGATAATCGAATACTTGTTGATTTGATTATCGTTTTTGATAATCGAATATTTGCGATTTGAGATTTCTGAATTATCTATTGATAATTAGATTCTGTTGATAATTTGTGAATTTCTTTTAGGAAATTAAAATATTTCTTTGGCATTTATATTGTACTACGCCTGTGTACCCGCTCAATTTTCTGCTATTCATGACGTTTTCCATGTCTTCCAATTACGGAAATGCCTTAAGGATTTCCGATTTTTATTCTTGAGCAACCTTCTATTCATATCAATGCTTCGGGGGTTCAGCACCTTCGAAATAAAGATGTTTTTCTCGTGAAAGTTCAGCGGTTCTCAAATCCTATGGATTTCACTTTGAAATCCAGAGAATTCATCGAGCAAACACGTTCAAGCTTACTCTTTCATGCTCTTATGGTTGTTACCTTTTGTCCATTTATTCCTTGAGATTGCGAGGACGCAATTTCTTTAAGGAGGGGAGTCTGTAACAACCCGGTATTTGCATCGATTGATAATCGACTTTTAAACGATAAATACTGTTGCTTATTTGCCAATTGAAGTAATTAAATTGAGTTGAAATTATTTTATAAATTGTTAATGAGATTGACGGGCTTTGAAAATAATTAGTGGTCCATTTCTTTATTGGGCTTTAAAAATCGTTCGGCCCATTTCTTTGTTGCCGTGATTTTTTTAAGGGTTAATAACCCGTTTCCCCCATTTCTCTTTTCATTTTCGAAACCGAACCCTAAAGCAAATAAGAAAGTAAATGGCGGCATCGTCTCGTGTTTGTTCCGCTGCTCCAAATTAGGGCTTCGCTCTTCCTCGTTCGTTCTTGTGTGCGCGCGGCTGCTCCAATTCTTGGCAAAGGTGAGTGAACGTTCTCACTCACATCTTCTTCTACTCGCTTTCGACATCTGTGATTTTCGATGTGTTTTTTTTGGTTCGTTTGGTTTTGGACATCGATTTACTATGCTACTTGACTTTATTTGCTCGAACTTGCTATCTTCGGGTGATTCACTGATGCTTAGTTGATTTTGTGTTTTGAGGTTGATGATTTCGGTTTGACTTTACTGGAATATGTTGATGTGCCTTGCTGTATTGCCATGTGCTTGTTTTGGCTGTATTGCATCCTTATTTACTTGCACATTTGAGCCTAGTTCACTGGTATTTCCCCTCTGGTCATGACTTGGAATTTAGTTCAAAACTGTTGATATTTGATTTTGGGAATTAGTATGTTTATTTGGTTTTGACCACAGTACTGAAGTCTCTCACTTGAAACTCGCGCTGCCTTAAGCGTGTTCACTGTGGTCACAACACACTTGATTTAAATTAAGTTGAATTGTAGTTTCAGTGTGGCCTAGTTGTATACATACTAGTTGGTTTATAGCTTTCATGTTGCATATTCTCTGTTGCCTTGAACAGTTGCCACAACGTTCATGTGCATTTTCTATTTTAATGAAATTTATTTCGAGATGTATTATGGGACAATTGAGTTCACTGAGCATTGGGAAAATTACTTTTACCACTTAAGTCATTTAGACAATGCCTGCTGCCTTGACCTGTTGCAATTGCATTTTCCATGGTGGCACTCATTCTCTACTATTCTGATTATGCTGCAGTGTTCATATATGGTTATTTAAAAAAAAAAAACCCATTTCATTGTTGAGGCTGTGACACTTGATGTTGTCCTTGCTTGACCCAGTTTCATTCCTCTTTGAGTCTGATTTGCTTTGCATTCATATGTTTACACTATCCAGTGTTTACAAGTACATTTCAAATACTTGATACCATTCACTTAAGATCAGTTGCATTAACTTTAGACATACTTGATGGCTTGGTAGTTTGTTCCAAGTCAGCACCTTACTGCCATCATGTTTTTCATGTTGCATATTCTCTGTAACACTACTTTTAATGCTGCTGTGTTATGTAGTTCACTGCACTTCCATCACCATATCCCCATCATCTATGTAGCTTGCGAGTTCATTTGCATCTTTAACTTGGCTAATTTCCAATTTCATGTTATCATGTTTATGCCAGTTTATTCATGTAGTTGTTACTATGCCTTGAACTGTTACTATCATGTTCGTATGCATTTTTCCAGTTTCATTTTGTTGACTCGGTTCCAACTCCACTTCATGTATGTTGCTCCGAGTAATTTTACATCAGTAACCTGGATGTATTTATTATATTACTGCTTCATGCTGGACCGCCTTTGCCTGGGCATGTTTGTCACCTGGTCTGGAATACCCTATGTTGTTGTTTTCAATTGGCATATGGATTTGCTTGTGTGCTGGGTAGCATGCATTCGCTTATAGTCGTTTCTGGCCATTCTTTGTGCTATCTGAACTAGTCAGGGATGGTTGTAATGTTGTCCCATATAAGTTCATAATTTGTTTGTGCCTTTGACCCTGTACATGTGTCTGCTACATTATATAGTGGCCTTACTTGTGCATTTTGATGTGTGAATCGCCGTGTCAGTTTGCATTTTACTTGGTTAATCTTCAGTTTCAGGTTGCCTTGACTTTGGTCGTTGCTTTGAGTCGAGTCATGGTTGCAGTGACTTGACCTTGTGCTCGTTTATGAATTTTCATTGGGTACATCATCACTATAGTGGCAAGGCAGTGCACGCAAGCGTGAACTGCAGCCACACGGTATTGAGTTTTTGGGTATGACATCACTATAGTGGCAAGGCAGTGCACGCAAGCGTGAACTGCAGCCACACGGTATGACGTGTATGATATTCTATTTGTTTTGACTTATGGATCTTTTTGCGTATCCCATATTCCGTAGTGGCGAGGCAGTGCACGCGTGCGTGTACTGCAGCCCTACTTGAATTAATATTTTAATTGATATTTCAATGGTTTGAACTGTTTGTTCATTTCAATTCAATATTCTGAATTGCATTCTGATTTGGTTTAATTACTGTCGTCTATTCAGTATTTAATTATTATTGCTTCTGTGCACTAATAACTGAGTTTGAATTAGACTGACCCGAGTATTATTTTCTTTTGAATCTAATACTCGGGTCAGACCGAGTATTTCAGGTTGTAGATATTCTGCTTTGGGTTGCTGCTAGAGCTATGAAGTTCTTTCATATCTTTTGAAGTAGTCGTCGTCACTTATAGTAGTCTGTATAATTGTATAGGAAAATATGTATTCATATATATTATATACGTTAATGTACTTGTATATGTAACTTCCTGAGTTGACTATTGCAGTTGTATCACATGTACCGTGTAAATGTATTGTAACTGACATCAGTTATTATATATGTATATGAGATTTTCTGTTTTTATCTGTGTTCCGCATTTATATTTATCTGTGTTATTAGTTTATATTTGTCCTAGACTATTATAGCCACCGCGTGGTAGCTTTGAGTTTGCATCGGCATGTCGGATTTCCTCCTAAAATAGATTGCACGTTTTTACTATCTGACATATCGGTGTTCGCACAAAGCAATTACACGGATGGTCGCTCCTCAACAGCCTTAGTCTCCGTGCTAGTTGACAGCACTACACCGTAGTGTTCTTGGCTAGCGTGGGTATAGAGGTGGGGCGTCACACTCGTAGTAAAGGCTCGGTATGGTAGGTGACACGGCACAACTAGGCAATGCCAGGGTAGATATACCAATTGCTATCCAGGCTGGTGGAAACGCGTAGCCGCAGTTACCGCCCACCTCGGACTAACTCCCCAAAATCAAAATATAGAAGTGGCCACTGAATCAAATCCAAGTCAAAGTATAATATCGAAGAGGAGCGTCCGATCAGAGGAATGACCTCATTGGCCTGAGAATCGCTCCTGTTTTAGCCACCTTATGCCAACTCACGGGAGTTGGGTCCACGTATTTACCTTACAGGAAACGTCGCCACCACCTACTTCATTCTGGAATCTCCACCGCGTACACGGTTAGTCAAAGTGGTTTTCGGTATCGACAGAGAGTATGTCCATATCCGATCCCGGTCTCTTTGCCAACCAATCGTTATTATAACACCGCGGTTATTTAAAACAGTTTATACTTTAAAACCAGAATATAATCCCTTTCAAAACCATAATATTACGATATCATTTCTTCTTTAAAAACACAAACAATTTATTTTCATATTATTTTATAAAAGCCCAAATCAATGATATCGTTTCCCAAATAAAATTTTCCTTTCCAAAAATTATGTCACTTTTTATTATTTAATATCCCATGTAACCAATATTTTATTTGTAACTTTCAACATAATTCTTCGAAAATCCATAGTATTTTAAAACCATTATTTTCAAAACTAAATGGTTTGGATATTCAACGGTATGCGAATTAAAAAGGTTTAACTTTACTGTTGTTTTATAAAGAATAAATTACATGGCTTTCCAAATATTTCTTGTTTTAAAGTTAAACCAAAATCCAAAATATTACTTCAAGTCCCAAAACCATTTCAATTTTATATATATTTATATCCATTTTTGAGCATTAATATTTCAACTAAAGTTGGATTTTTATCCTTTCAAAATCAATATTCTATTAATTAGTCTTGACCATTCACATAAAATCCATAATTAATAAGACTTCAATTTCTAGTAAAATATATATATATATATATATATATATATATAGAATTTTTCCACTTCAAATTATACTAGAATATCCATTTCTATTTATTTTGGGAAAATCCAATTACAAATATCATATCTTAAAATTTCTAACTTTACATTTAAGCATAGGATATAAATTTACCAAACTCCATTTTCTAAATTTCTTCCATTTTCAATAAAGAAATTTATATTCCTTTTAATTTCAAAATTTCAACTTCATAGGTATATAAATATGGAATAAAATATTTATACAATATAAATTTAAGATTTATAGACCGTATTCAATCCAAACCATAGAAATCACATTAAAATAGTTATATATAGACCGCGGTGCCTGTACATAATTTTCTATCCTATGGTCAAGTGATACAGATATTTATCATTTCAATCCGCAATTTAAAAAAAATAAAACTTTGCGGTTTTATCACTTCAAACCACAATCCCGAATGAAATGTAAAATGTATGCTAACTTGCAGTTTAATGATATCAAATAAAACATCCATTCAACAACACATCCATCATCCAGTCACAAACATCAAGCAATATCAACCAATAACAAAATATGTTTGGGAATATACAACAGGTAATAATTGGCAGTTTAATTCAAATTATATTTATCAACTATAAATCTAATAGTTTATTTTCAGTGATAATTGACATAACTGTTAACTAGCAGTTCTTATGCAAACAATAATTTCTAACAGCCAATTAACACGCAATAAATCAATTAAATTAACAGTTAAATTCAATAAAATGCAATTCTACAGAAATGAATGAAATAACATGCCAAAAGCTCATAAATAAATTTCTATTCATTTCTAAAATTTATTTAACAAACATAAAAGCTTCTAGTAGTTGTGAGTGGGTTAAAACACTCACCTTTTGAATTTAAATCGAATTTAAATCCGATTTAAACCCAAAAATTCGCCCGTCTTAGAATTCGTCCAAACCAGCGTCATCGAGTCCGGAATTAAATTACGATCCTAACAAAAGAAATTTCGTGTGAAACGGAGTTCGTATGTGAAAGTTATCGCAATTAAACGATTTGCAATTGAAATAAAAAAAATTAAAAATAAACAAAACAAAAATAAAATACCGTGCCACATCCACCTTCCCTCGTGAAAAACGCATATGCTTCTTCTTGATTGCTAACTTTGTTCCGTAATTTTTCTTTTATTTCGATTTACTTTAATTTTCCTCCTTATTATATGAATGTATGTATTTTAAAAGGTTTGAAAGAAAAAGAAGATTTGAAAAAGAAGAATTGAAAAAAAAATGATTAAAATAAGAACTGAAAACGGACGAGAAGATCTAGATTTGAAAAGAAGAAAGTTTGAAATAGAAGTAAATTTGAAGAAGAAGAAGAAGAAGAATATTTGAAGAGAAAGAAAAAAAAATTAAAATGAGAGATAATAAGGAGCTTTGAGAAAAACAAGAAAAAGAAGAAGAAGAAGAAGAAGAAGAAGAAGAAGAATAGCATGGAGGCTAGGGTTAGAGTTAGGAGAAACAAAATGTAATAGAAGAATAAGAAGTAGGTTATTTATAAGGTTAGAGTTAGGTTTAGGGACAAATAGATTTGAAAGGAGAGGCTGCTATTAATTAGAAATAAAGTGAATATGAACACTTGGTATTGAAATATAGCAAATATGAACAGTCCTTTTTTTTTTTTTAAGTAGCAGGTATTAAAAAGAGGTATTTATTAATTAGAAAAAAAATGAATATGGAGGGAAAAAAATAAATGACACGTTTCGTTAGTTTGATTCTAAATTAATTAAGTGCTAGATACAGAAAAATTTGAATACATCATATATATATATTCATACTTTAACTGTGTGACAAAATTGCTAAACATACATCAAGTACGATTAATTGGTGACAATATATAGGAATAATCAACAATAAATGTGGATGCAATCACATAAGGATCTAATAGGGAAGGAGATAAAAGTAACAACGTTGATTAATTCCACTTTCCCACTTTAGCCAATCCAATTACAAAATTTAAAATTTTATAAAATTTCTCTCCTTTGATTTCTCAAACAATTTTAATAACTAACAACAAGTTCTATGTTAATTCAATCATTAATCATTTCGCCAATTACCAAATTAAATTTCAATTATTCGCAATAAATCAAATTATAAATTTTTCATTCCAATAAATAAAATAAATCTTGATTTTTTTTTCTTCCATCCTTATTAATTCCACAACTTGTTCAATTTGAAAATCATTATTATATTTTCCAAATGTTACCTTAATTTAACACTTATGTAACGTATTATTAGATTCGTTGCAAGATTTCAATTTCAATCCCCATTTCTTAATATACTCAAATTCTGGACATTTTTATTTCCTTACCCATAAGTGTAACATTTATTGCCAATTCCATCCAAATTTAACAGGTAACCCTTAACAATGTTTTCAATCCAAAGGTTATACTTAAGTTTACGTTGTATTCTACAACTTATCATATTATGAAGAAAATTCACATTATACCCCAA
The DNA here is from genome assembly GCA_030765085.1 of Allium cepa. Classification (NCBI taxonomy): domain Eukaryota; kingdom Viridiplantae; phylum Streptophyta; class Magnoliopsida; order Asparagales; family Amaryllidaceae; genus Allium; species Allium cepa. The sequence goes on from CM060941.1 coordinate 659,199,741, forward strand.
TATTACCTTAATTCATATTAACTTAACATTAAATTTACTCTTCATTCTATTATTAACCTATTAGTATTAAATAGATGAAATTAACATTGGTTTTACACTCTATTACGTAGATATCCTTAAATTTTATCTAAGTTTATATTTACATAATATTCCAACATTAAATTTCATCCAATTTTTTTTTCTTCCTTTTTATTTTAATTAAATCCAATTTCCCTAAAGTTACATTCAAACAAGTAAATTTTGATTTCCAATCTTAATGAATTCAATATTATAAGTTTGATAAATCTATTAAATTCACTCAATTGTTTACAAATTCCATTTTAAATTCAATAACGTAATAATTAACGTTAGAATCCGTTTTATTATGCATAAATTCCAAATTTTACTATCCCAAATTATCTTCTTTTCATTCATATCAATTGTCAATTTCATAAGAAAAATTAACATTTGGTTCATACCTTTTTACAAATAACTCCAATTTCTTCCAAATAATAATTACATAAACTATTTAATATTAAATCCATTAAATTGCAATAAATTCAATTGATTGCAAACAAATTTGGATTTTTATTTGGTTATACACAAAATTTCCGTTATCACTTACCTAACAAAGTTATTATCACTTATGATCTCATTGCATTCACATTTTCACATTTCCACTTACTGATTTCTTTACTTTATTCTACATAATTTATTACAAATGGGATTTTCTTTGGTTTTCATCTTATCTGTATTTAACGTTTCTCAATCACCAATTATTTCACTTTAACTGCGGTAAATTGGCGGATAAATTGAATAATTTCCCAAAATTTAAAATAATAAGAAACAAGAATAGGTAACATACAATAGTCGTTAAATCTAAATTCTAGTCACCTAAATAGGCTTTTATTACTTGCAAATAAATATTACTATTTATTTTCATAGTACCAATCTCAATAATAATCCCATTTAATTTGCTTAGGCCATTTATAGTCCACTATACATATCTACATAAATGGGCAATTTATTCAATTTATTAAGTATCAAATTCTATTAAGCCATGTTTATATTTACATGCATTCTTCTATTACTTTACAAAATGGAATAAATTTTAAACTCATACACTTAATAACAAAACCGTTATAAATCCAATAAATTCCAAATCGTAGTTTGTACATATTTTACACAACTATTATGATTTCTCACAAACGTTGAATTTATTAAATGACCATTTATTAAAATTTAATTCCCTTAATTGAATCAATTGCTTATTATTATATATATTCATTTCATTCTACCATTCCTTCCCATTATAAATTCATTAACGTATTTACACATCTCTATCTTTCAAATATTAATAACCAAACTTGATTACAAACACTGTCCTTATCAATCTTCATAAATTTGTTCAAATCTATACTCTTTCATTTAATTAAAGTTTATGTTTCTATTAGATTTTTCTCTTTCTACAGACATTAAATTTTTCTATCTACACTTATTGCATTTTTGTATAAATGAATACTACCAAAGTTAATATTTATATTAACTTTTACAAATTCAACTTTCATTCGTTTCTTATCACTAACTTTCAACAAAATGTGATCATCTACATTAACCAAATCTATTGTCATAATGTTTATTGTTACACTAAGTTACGCAACTACTATACCAAATTTCTACATTTATTCCTAAACAAATTAGAAATTATACTAATCTAATTTATTAAATATTATTAATTTAACGGGTCGTTACAATCTCCCCCACTCAAAACTTTTCGTCCCCGAAAAGGAAAAAGAATGGAGAAGGAAGAATAAAACAGTACATCTTATTTCAAATATTAACTTATAAACAATATTTTACTGGATTAATTTCCTTTAATGAAATATACTTGTTTTATAATCATTATATCCTTTAATACTTGAATTATTAAAGTTGGAAAAATACTTTCACAAAATTCTAAGTCCAAAATTTCCCTGAAAATTTTGGCAAAGTCTCCTTTGTACGGAGGGACTCTGGAGAAAATATAATATCCAAATATATAAAATATTACATATATATCCAAAATAAAATATTCCAACACGGGAAAATATATAAAATAGCGCTTTAAACGTAATCCGGAAACGTACCTATTTGTCGGGCAATACGCTTATTTATTTTGGAACCAAAAGCAGTAGCAGTTGCTTCCAACACCTGTATTCACTTATATAATCTAAGAGGTTAAATATTTATTTTACAGTGAAATGTTTGGGTAGATTCAATCATTCATATCCAATCAAATGCAACAACCATAAATTTTAACAAACAGCACATGCCACCAACAGACAACCATTCAATCAAACAATCAATTTGTTGTTCGGGTTCAAATTCTGAAATTGTACGGAATGAAGAATAACTATCAAGTGCATGCGTTACTCAACAGTCTTAGATGGAACAAAGATAGATTATTTGTTCATCCCATAACTCCAAAATTCCTTACCCAACAAACATACATCAACCAAACAATCCAAACCAACACCAAAATAGTTTATTTACATTTATTTCATAATTCAGTGGTTTGATTTTCTTTCCTTCATTTATGGAGGAATTTCTTTGTTTCTTACAAGTTTTATTTTCCAACTATCACAAAATTCATTATATTTGAATTTCCTTTTTTATTACTTAAGTTTATAAAATAAATTCTCATTAATAACAACAATTATTTGAATATCTTCATTTCCTTACTCTTCACTTGTAAGATTTCCCTTAAATTCTAAATCTGCTAACATTCATTCTTATAAGTGGAAGTTTTTATTTATCCATTGACTATGAATTGCAGTCATTTAATTTTTCCTACTTTCCATTATATTAGAATAGGGAAGATTAAAACATACTTAAGTCAATAATCATACAATCAATTCTTATTTTGAATTTCATTTTATATACTTAGGTTCATATCATCTATTAATAATTCTTAACCCTTTTCAGTAAAATTTCAATTATAACCTAAGTTTATACCATTAAATTCTTATTATAACAGTAATTTATTGAATACTTCATTTTTCCTAAATTCCTACTTGTAAAATATTCAATTCCAGTTTCTCATTTAACACTTCAACTTTTATATTTGGGTAAGTTATTTATGTTAAGGAAATTGCAATTGAACTTATACAAGTTTAATCTCCATTCTTTTAATTAAATTTAATGTTTTCCATATTACTCTGTTTCTCATATGTATGCAAATTCCTCTTTATAACTTTGCAATTATTCTCCTATTTAAATTAGAGGTTTCAATTCATTTATTACTTAACTTTTATTTAGATAAATAAGTTCTTACAACTCAATATCTCTAATTATATTTAGAACAATAAAAGAAAATTTTTAGAAAATTTCAAAATAAATCTGCAGTAGAATTTACTACAGTGGCCTTTCCCCTTCGAAAATCAAAAATGAAAGTCGATGATGCGGCCGTCATCACCGAATTTATTTTCCAGCGACAGAGAGGAAAGTACAGAATTTAATTATTTTTTTTCCCAAAATCTTCTTTAAAACAATTCTTCCAAATTATACGAAATATTTATATAAGAAATTACTTATAAACCAAATCAATAAATTTCACAAATTCTTTGAAAACATATTTGGAAAAATCCTGGACTTAAGTTCTAAAATCTCCAATTTGATTTATCATAATTTCAACTTAGCTTCAGTTATTATAAATATTTTATTTCCTAACACCCAATCTATAGCAACCAAATATATATATATATCTTTATAAAAATATTTTTATATATAGAAAATATAATAGGCAAAATTCTTTTATTCACCTATATTAAAACAAATATTATGTCGGTCTGTCCTATTAAGTGTTTAGAAATCCCTATTGATGACATAGCGTCCCATGCATCAACCAGAATTTATAAATACAAAGCGGAACAGATTAACACAATATAAAAATCTTTTTATTAATACTAACAAATACGCTCTCTCATATATATACACTCAGCGACTCCCATAGGATATTACTACCCTATTAACAAAGAGTCAAACCCCACAAAGCCAAGGTTTATCGTTAAACCAAGGCTCTAATACCAGATGTAACGTCCCGCCTTTTCGCACACTTTAAACCGACACACGTGCTAATTCAAAGCATACGCAAGGGCGGATTGTTATGGGGTAAATAAGAAAAACAGAGAAGAAATAAAACAAAATAGAATCTCACAGCGGAAGGATAAAATATAATAATCAATATACAGTTCATGATAACTGTTTACGAAATATTTATTTTACTTATACAATGAATATCAGAGTTACACATACCAATACAATCAAGGCAGCGGAATAGAAAGAGTGTGTAGTACAATACTATATATATAAAATAATACTGAATCTTCGTCTTCGTCCTCCAAAGCTAAAACCTGCTATCCTGAAACGCTCGGACTGACCCGAGCGAATTTGAAAAGACAAAAACACTCGAGTCAGACTAAAAGATCTTATATGAGTTAAATTAACAGAAATAAATATGAGTACAGTAACTCAAGAGATGTTCGGGATTTACATCTCCTAAGGATCCGTTAAACTATTTACTATGTAGTATATTGCGCTATTATAATAGTGTCTATTTATAAAATAAACTTACTATTAAATAGCGTTAAGGGGTTACCCATATAGCCCTTAACACAAATAATGCCAATAGTCTATACAGTACCGTAATACCTCCTGATCGGGAAGCTACCAGAGGATACTCCATAGGTACGACACAAATAGAAACTCGTAGTAAAGGCTCGGTATGGTAGGTGACACGGCACAACTAGGCAATGCCAGGGTAGATATACCAATTGCTATCCAGGCTGGTGGAAACGCGTAGCCGCAGTTACCGCCCACCTCGGACTAACTCCCCAAAATCAAAATATAGAAGTGGCCACTGAATTAAATCCAAGTCAAAGTATAATATCGAAGAGGAGCGTCCGATCAGAGGAATGACCTCATTGGCCTGAGAATCGCTCCTGTTTTAGCCACCTTATGCCAACTCACGGGAGTTGGGTCCACGTATTTACCTTACAGGAAACGTCGCCACCACCTACTTCATTCTGGAATCTCCACCGCGTACACGGTTAGTCAAAGTGGTTTTCGGTATCGACAGAGAGTATGTCCATATCCGATCCCGGTCTCTTTGCCAACCAATCGTTATTATAACACCGCGGTTATTTAAAACAGTTTATACTTTAAAACCAGAATATAATCCCTTTCAAAACCATAATATTACGATATCATTTCTCCTTTAAAAACACAAACAATTTATTTTCATATTATTTTATAAAAGCCCAAATCAATGATATCGTTTCCCAAATAAAATTTTCCTTTCCAAAAATTATGTCACTTTTTATTATTTAATATCCCATGTAACCAATATTTTATTTGTAACTTTCAACATAATTCTTCGAAAATCCATAGTATTTTAAAACCATTATTTTCAAAACTAAATGGTTTGGATATTCAACGGTATGCGAATTAAAAAGGTTTAAATTTACTGTTTTTTTATAAAGAATAAATTACATGGCTTTCCAAATATTTCTTATTTTAAAGTTAAACCAAAATCCAAAATATTACTTCAAGTCCCAAAACCATTTCAATTTTATATATATTTATATCCATTTTTGAGCATTAATATTTCAACTAAAGTTGGATTTTTATCCTTTCAAAATCAATATTCTATTAATTAATCTTGACCATTCACATAAAATCCATAATTAATAAGACTTCAATTTCTAGTAAAATATATATATATATATATATAGAATTTTTCCACTTCAAATTATACTAGAATATCCATTTCTATTTATTTTGGGAAAATCCAATTACAAATATCATATCTTAAAATTTCCAACTTTACATTTAAGCATAGGATATAAATTTACCAAACTCCATTTTCTAAATTTCTTCCATTTTCAATAAAGAAATTTATATTCCTTTTAATTTCAAAATTTCAACTTCATAGGTATATAAATATGGAATAAAATATTTATACAATATAAATTTAAGATTTATAGACCGTATTCAATCCAAACCATAGAAATCACATTAAAATAGTTATATATAGACCGCGGTGCCTGTATATAATTTTCTATCCTATGGTCAAGTGATACAGATATTTATCATTTCAATCCGCAATTTAAAAAAATAAAACTTTGCGGTTTTATCATTTCAAACCACAATCCCGAATGAAATGTAAAATGTATGCTAACTTGCAGTTTAATGATATCAAATAAAACATCCATTCAACAACACATCCATCATCCAGTCACAAACATCAAGCAATATCAACCAATAACAAAATATGTTTGGGAATATACAACAGGTAATAATTGGCAGTTTAATTCAAATTATATTTATCAACTATAAATCTAACAGTTTATTTTCAGTGATAATTGACATAACTGTTAACTAGCAGTTCTTATGCAAACAATAATTTCTAACAGCCAATTAACACGCAATAAATCAATTAAATTAACAGTTAAATTCAATAAAATGCAATTCTACAGATACGAATGAAATAACATGCCAAAAGCTCATAAATAAATTTCTATTCATTTCTAAAGTTTATTTAACAAACATAAAAGCTTCTAGTAGTTGTGAGTGGGTTAAAACACTCACCTTTTGAATTTAAATCGAATTTAAATCCGATTTAAACCCAAAAATTCGCCCGTCTCAGAATTCGTCCAAACCAGCGTCATCGAGTCCGGAATTAAATTACGATCCTAACAAAAGAAATTTCGTGTGAAACGGAGTTCGTATGTGAAAGTTATCACAATTAAACGATTTGCAATTGAAATAAAAAAAATTAAAAATAAACAAAACAAAAATAAAATACCGTGCCACATCCACCTTCCCTCGTGAAAAACGCATATGCTTCTTCTTGATTGCTAACTTTGTTCCGTAATTTTTCTTTTATTTCGATTTACTTTAATTTTCCTCCTTATTATATGAATGTATGTATTTTAAAAGGTTTGAAAGAAAAAGAAGATTTGAAAAAGAAGAATTGAAAAAAAAATGATTAAAATAAGAACTGAAAACGGAAGAGAAGATCTAGATTTGAAAAGAAGAAAGTTTGAAATAGAAGTAAATTTGAAGAAGAAGAAGAAGAATATTTGAAGAGAAAGAAAAAAAAATTAAAATGAGAGATAATAAGGAGCTTTGAGAAAAACAAGAAAAAAAAGAAGAAGAAGAAGAAGAAGAAGAATAGCGTGGAGGCTAGGGTTAGAGTTAGGAGAAACAAAATGTAATAGAAGAATAAGAAGTAGGTTATTTATAAGGTTAGAGTTAGGTTTAGGGACAAATAGATTTGAAAGGAGAGGCTGCTATTAATTAGAAATAAAGTGAATATGAACACTTGGTATTGAAATATAGCAAATATGAACAGTCCTTTTTTTTTTTTTAAGTAGCAGGTATTAAAAAGAGGTATTTATTAATTAGAAAAAAAATGAATATGGAGGGAAAAAAATAAATGACACGTTTCGTTAGTTTGATTCTAAATTAATTAAGTGCTAGATACAGAAAAATTTGAATACATCATATATATATATTCATACTTTAACTGTGTGACAAAATTGCTAAACATACATCAAGTACGATTAATTGGTGACAATATATAGGAATAATCAACAATAAATGTGGATGCAATCACATAAGGATCTAATAGGGAAGGAGATAAAAGTAACAACGTTGATTAATTCCACTTTCCCACTTTAGCCAATCCAATTACAAAATTTAAAATTTTATAAAATTTCTCTCCTTTGATTTCTTAAACAATTTTAATAACTAACAACAAGTTCTATGTTAATTCAATCATTAATCATTTCGCCAATTACCAAATTAAATTTCAATTATTCGCAATAAATCAAATTATAAATTTTTCATTCCAATAAATAAAATAAATCTTGATTTTTTTTTCTTCCATCCTTATTAATTCCACAACTTGTTCAATTTGAAAATCATTATTATATTTTCCAAATGTTACCTTAATTTAACACTTATGTAACGTATTATTAGATTCGTTGCAAGATTTCAATTTCAATCCCTATTTCTTAATATACTCAAATTCTGGACATTTTTATTTCCTTACCCATAAGTGTAACATTTATTGCCAATTCCATCCAAATTTAACAGGTAACCCTTAACAATGTTTTCAATCCAAAGGTTATACTTAAGTTTACGTTGTATTCTACAACTTATCATATTATGAAGAAAATTCACATTATTCCCCAATATTACCTTAATTCATATTAACTTAACATTAAATTTACTCTTCATTCTATTATTAACCTATTAGTATTAAATAGATGAAATTAACATTGGTTTTACACTCTATTACGTAGATATCCTTAAATTTTATCTAAGTTTATATTTACATAATATTCCAACATTAAATTTCATCCAAATTTTTTTTCTTCCTTTTTATTTTAATTAAATCCAATTTCCCTAAAGTTACATTCAAACAAGTAAATTTTGATTTCCAATCTTAATGAATTCAATATTATAAGTTTGATAAATCTATTAAATTCACTCAATTGTTTACAAATTCCATTTTAAATTCAATAACGTAATAATTAACGTTAGAATCCGTTTTATTATGCATAAATTCCAAATTTTACTGTCCCAAATTATCTTCTTTTCATTCATATCTATTGTCATTTTCATAAGAAAAATTAACATTTGGTTCATACCTTTTTACAAATAACTCCAATTTCTTCCAAATAATAATTACATAAACTATTTAATATTAAATCCATTAAATTGCAATAAATTCAATTGATTGCAAACAAATTTGGATTTTTATTTGGTTATACACAAAATTTCCGTTATCACTTACCTAACAAAGTTATTATCACTTATGATCTCATTGCATTCACATTTTCACATTTCCACTTACTGATTTCTTTACTTTATTCTACATAATTTATTACAAATGGGATTTTCTTTGGTTTTCATCTTATCTGTATTTAACGTTTCTCAATCACCAATTATTTCACTTTAACTGCGGTAAATTGGCGGATAAATTGAATAATTTCCCAAAATTTAAAATAACAAGAAACAAGAATAGGTAGCATACAATAGTCGTTGAATCTAAATTCTAGTCACCTAAATAGGCTTTTATTACTTGCAAATAAATATTACTATTTATTTTCATAGTACCAATCTCAATAATCATCCCATTTAATTTGCTTAGGCCATTTATAGTCCACTATACATATCTACATAAATGGGCAATTTATTCAATTTATTAAGTATCAAATTCTATTAAGCCCTGTTTATATTTACATGCATTCTTCTATTACTTTACAAAATGGAATAACTTTTAAACTCATACACTTAATAACAAAACCGTTATAAATCCAATAAATTCCAAATCGTAGTTTGTACATATTTTACACAACTATTATGATTTCTCACAAACGTTGAATTTATTAAATGACCATTTATTAAAATTTAATTCCCTTAATTGAATCAATTGCTTATTATTATATATATTCATTTCATTCTACCATTCCTTCCCATTATAAATTCATTAACGTATTTACACATCTCTATCTTTCAAATATTAATAACCAAACTTGATTACAAACACTGTCCTTATCAATCTTCATAAATTTGTTCAAATCTATACTCTTTCATTTAATTAAAGTTTATGTTTCTATTAGATTTTTCTCTTTCTACAGACATTAAATTTTTCTATCTACACTTATTGCATTTTTGTATAAATGAATACTACCAAAGTTAATATTTATATTAACTTTTACAAATTCAACTTTCATTCGTTTCTTATCACTAACTTTCAACAAAATGTGATCATCTACATTAACCAAATCTATTGTCATAATGTTTATTGTTACACTAAGTTACGCAACTACTATACCAAATTTCTACATTTATTCCTAAACAAATTAGAAATTATACTAATCTAATTTATTAAATATTATTAATTTAACGGGTCGTTACACATATATAACAATAATATAACATATAACAACAAGCATATATCATCAGTAACAAATTTAATAAAATACAAACAATAGGATATGGTGTTATATCCCACAGGTGAACAATTCAGATAATAGCATATCATATATAGCAATTTAATAACCAACAACAGCATATTTCAATTGTCATTTCAATTGAAATCAAATTTAATAAATATAAGAACGTTCATCATGAGTGATTGCTCACATTTTGAGGCTAGAGAAGATAGACAGTGAAATAGAGCTACGAATTCCAAAGCAATGCTAGATGGACACGATTCGATGATGAAAATAGGCACGACAAACAAAGCTAATAAATGGAAGATCGATGAGAACTAGACAAAATCATTTTTGATATAAACTGAAAATATATACATATTATTATATTGTATACTACATATATATAATTTCAATACTATAACTTAAGACAAATAGAAAAAATAATATAAGTATAATTCAAAATCATTATACTTAAAACTCAAATGTTAAAATAAGAGTATATATATAAATTATATTTTAAATCAATACCAAAAATCAATATTTAAACTTATAAAATAAAACACATATTTTAAAAGCCTATAACATGTATTATATTCAAAACAAATGATACAAGCAGACATATACATATATACTGAACTATGAAGAATATATAACCTATGTGCTTATAACATAAAAAAAATCACCGTTATATACATATAAAATTAAAAGATGAAAATATTATATACTATATATATATATACATTTCTTATATATATATATATATTAATAACATGTAACGTATACTTAGCAATACCAGCAAACTGTTATATATATTTATATATACTAAAACATATATGTAGTTGTAAATTTATATATACAACTTTATACAATATATATTGAAATCGTAGTATATATACAGTTTTGTTCACAAATTTATATGTACAATGGAAGTGCAGCAGTAACAAGTCTGAATGCAAGCACAAATATAAATGCAAAACATATATATATATATATACACACACATATTAATATGCAAGATATCTACATCTGTTATATATATATATATATATATATATATATATATATATATATATATTATTTACTGCAAAAATCAACATAACATATCCTACATACATTTTATAAACACTAGCATGACTTATATAAATACTATATACAAACTTATATATATAACATCAATATATATATGCAGACATTATCTCCTCAAACATATACACTATTATATAACATATATATTATATATACGAGCACTGCCGAAAGTAGAAAACATATACTTATGAACTATTGGCATATATAAACCGCTTTGAAGAAAAGGAACAAAACAAAAAAAAAACAATATATTGTAACAAAAAATTTACCTATATATATATTATTATATTATATGTACATAAATTACATATAAATAGAGAGGCACAGGTGGATGTGGTGGAGAGTGATAGGCCAGGGAAGAAGTGGTTTCGGCACTGGTGGGGTAGGCTGTCAGGGAGAGATGATGAGGCTGAGACTCGTCGACCACTGCAGCTATTACGTGCATGCTCAGGGGCAACTCGGGTTAAGGGTGGAGTTAGGCGATAGGGTGGTGGATCTGAGTAGGCTCGGTGGTACATGGAGGCGAGACTGTCGAGTAGTGTTGAGGTGACGGATGGAGGAGTGCTTGGTGGAGCGGTGCAAAAATAAGAAAAGGAGAGAAGAAGAAAAAAACGAAGAAGATGAAGGAGGACAGAGGGCTACAGGGAGCAGAGTGAACGTTTCTTTTAAATTGAACAGATTCGCACAGTGGAAGATGACAAGCAAAGATATAAAAGCAAAAGTAAGAGCAACGGTCACAAGCCCTGATTCGGCTAAAAATTAAAAACAATTAATTTTATTTGGGCCGCATGTTTCAGTTTTGAAACTGAAGGAAAGTGTAAAGTCGCAATTTACGGTACCGTTATAATGAATAGTTTATTGTTTTCGTCACGTACCAGACCTAAAAATACAGAAATAAATATACCGCAGAGATCAGCACGACGAGACGATCAAAATGACATACAAATATTAGTGGTATGATCATCCTATCAAAATTCAACATTGGTACCGAAAGTGCTACTAATTTACCAGAAATTAGATAAACGGAGCAATAGCATTCTAAATTTGGAGAAAAGAAGGATGACGTCTCACTCAGAAGATGATTTACAAATTTATTGTATAAAAATATTCAGATTTGGAAACATTTATCATCATCAAATATTAACTGATTTGAATTAAAGTAGAATTTACACAAGAAAATAAACTTCCATATTTTTAGATGAAAATTTACCAATTTCTATGTTTAATTAGACGTATTTCAAATATTAAATTTTTATTTCCAAATTTAATAAAATTTCATAATATTTCAGTTTAAATTATATTAATAAAAAAAAATTATGGGTCGTTACACTCTCCCCCACTCAAAACTTTTCGTCTCCGAAAAGGAAGGAAGTAGGAGAATATTAACAGCCAGGAATAAGATAGATTGAAATGCAACAATACACAATTAATTTAAACCATACAGCTCCATTTATTTTAAAATTGGTTTATATTCAATTAATTGATTCCCATTCATTCAATTTAATCATTCAAATTTATTGTGTTCACATTGAATTGATTTCAATTCCATATATTTTCATTCAATTGATTTGTTTCCAATTTATTAATATTTATTGCCAAAAATTTCACAATAAAATTTGTTTTATTTTACCCATCTATTAAATCTATTTGATCAACCATAGTTAATTCCACCTCACATTCAACTTCAAAACCATATAGATTTCAATTAAAATTCAACAAATTTGGTTTAATCCAATTTATTCGACTAACAAATAGTCTTTCAATTTAAAAATTGATTTTCAATCATTTTATTAACATTTCTTTCAAATTTATTTTTTAAATTAACTCATTTATTTCATCCATTTATCTTCAACTAAGTTGATTCTACAAAAATTCACTTTCAGCTATTCTTAAGTCTATATTTATTCTCTTAACTAGCATTCTCCATTATTTATTAAATTTATTTCACTTAACATATTTTTCCACATATGTTATGTAAAATAAACATATCATAACCATATATTATTCAACAAATTTATTATCTTTTAATTATTCAATTCATTATCCAATTTATTATCCAATTTATTATCAGTGAATTCCCTAAACAAAACATCATTTTGATATCCTATTTCCTATCATAGTGTATACTATCTAATTACATTCTAATTGCATTTTCAAATTTTATAGGTAAGCTATATAAATGTTTATGACTCTAGTTAAATACTATACAAATTTCCTTTTTATTTACAACATTTACATTAAGCCAGATTTTGGTTTGAACAATTTATTACTTATGTTTTCTTCTTGTACAACCTTATTAAATATTTACTCTAAAATTTTGACTTTTTGAATAATTTAGGTAAGTTATATATATATATATATATTAAAATGTAATCTATGTTATACAAATAAGTTTGGTCAAACTCACTATTTCAAGTTGGTTAAATTTCGTTTATCATTTTAGATATTCCACTTATTCAAAATTTCACTTTATTTCAGTAATTGAAATCATTTCTTAATATAAAATAAGATTCAAATTTTCGGTTTCACTTCCAACTATTTTGAAAAAAAAATATACATATAATATTTATAAATAAATTCATACACAAGAAATTTTAAATCGAATCCTTTTTCTTTTTCTTGGACAAAAGTGTAGCAAAGCTACTAAGAGGTCTCTCCACTTTGAGACTCGAAAATGAATGTCGATGATGCAGCCGTCATCACCACAATTATTTTCCAGCGACAAAAGAAGAGTGCTAATTTAAAACCTTTAAAATTATTCTTTTGAAACAATTTCTATTCGAAAATACTTCTAAATAATATTAACTTTCAAAACTTTAGAAACCAAAATCTTGAAAATTTTAGAAAATTAAATTCTCAAATTCTAAGTTTAAATTCATTTTAATTCCAAATTAGATTTTTAAACCATATTTTATAATTTCAACTTCTTGTAACATACAACAAAAGTTAATGGTTGACAAACTGTAAATGATAATCCAGTATTATCATTTCCAATAACCAAATTTTATTTACTATCCAATTTCAAAAAATTATAGCTTTATATATAAAATATAATTATACCTGAAATGGTTTCATTTACAAATTTTGAAAACAATATCGCGTCAGCTTGCTCTATTCAAGTGTTTTGGGATTCCTATCGATAGCGTTGGCTAGACGATTCAATCGAAACCCGAAATCCAAACTTAACATCTCAAACATCACAATATATAAAATAATTTTATATCAATTACAAATACACTCCTTCACTTGATGATTCCAGAATGGACTTCAAAACAAGGACAGATATTCGAATTTAGATGAATCATAGTCAAAGAAAATTCTAACTACGAAGATAGACTCGAAAGGAAGGTAAACTAAATTACAATAGAGAAAGGATGGATAGACTTAGAATAATCACGACGACCTTAACCGGGTCAACCGTGACTTCAAGAATAAGATCGATACAGAGTTCTGAGGTAAATCGACATCCAATCACAAGAGATAGAATTCAAGCCTAGCAAGAGATAACAACATTGTAAACCCAGGATATAGAAATCTCCAGAGAATCAATGCTCGTTGTAAAGGAGTCCTTTACAAATCATTCTAAGATTCGCAGAACCACCGATTCATTATAGATATCATTCGAAGTGGAGTTATGGGATACTCCAGAATTAAGAAAACACGAATAGCAAGAGAGAAGAATGGATTTCAAAACAAAGGGAATGTTCCAAAATTCAAAGGAAATTCGAATCAAATAGGAAGGGACTCAAGCTCGAACAAAAGTGATTCTGTAATTAAATTCTACTACATATGCTAAGTTTTGCCTAAAACTAGAGCTCTGATACAAAATGTAACGACCTGGTATTTCGTGCCATTCGCATCCACAAATGGCGGACTTGAATTGCTCAAAATATCAGATTGTTAATTTATATTTTACAAAACTCGGCATATATAGTAAATAAACAAATCAAAGAATCATAGACGTAGAGTATTACAATAATAAGCAGTGGAATAGACAAATAACACAGTTGAAATAAAATACAACAGAATATTTCAAATACAGTAATGTCTCAAATACGAACAGATGACAAGCATGAACTAGCAACTGGAAGCTGAATAGATATAAATGGATCTCCAAACGAAACTTCAACTCCAAAGGTGAGTCTCTAATGCTGTGGTAATCAGTCTGACCCGAGCATAAAGCGAAACACAAAACACTCGAGTCGGGATTAACATTCTTATATAAATCCAACTCAAGTGAAATATCAACTGAAATACAAGTAACTTAAAGGATGTTTAGGATAACCATCCTCTAAGGATCCGTGGAACTATCTACTATGTAGTAATATACGATTTTACAATATGTCTATAGTAAAGTAAAAGTATTAAAATAGCGTTAAGGCGTTACCCATATCCCCCTTAACACATTTTATATATTCCCGTTGTCTATACAATGTTGTACGCTCCTTCGCAAACTAGAGGTTTACCAAAAGGACATCACATAGGTACGGTACAAAACAAACTTGTAGAAGGCACGATAGGGCATGCGACAAGGCACTCGAAGCAATGCACGGTAGATATACCGTTCGCGTATTCGGACTGGTGGTAACGCATAGCAGCTACTACCGCCCACCTTATGACACACTCCGAAATCAAAAGGTGCACCGAATCAATCACAAAAGCAATAGAATGGTATCGAAGAAATGTGCCCGATCGAAGGAATGACCTCACTTGGCTCGGCATAGCTCCTATTTTAGCCGGTTCAAGCTGACTCACGGGAGTCAGGGTCACGTAAATACCATACAGAATCGTCATCAAACCATCCTACTTCATTCTGGAATCTCCACCATATACACAGTTTCTAAAGTGGTTTTTGGTATTGGCAGAGAGTATGACAATATCCGATCCCGGTGTCTTTAACAACCAAACGTTATTATAACACCACGGTCATTTCCAAATATCATACTTCAAAACCAAATATCATTTCCATTTCAAAACCATATCAATACTATATCATTTTTCATTTCAAATATATCTATTTCCAAAATCATAGCAGTTTAAAGTTATAACAATTTCGAAACCAAATACTTAAATTTATAACACTTTGGAAACTATAGCACTTTGAAATCATAATACTTTCCTTTAAACAGTATAGATATTAATAATAGCATATGTAATAAAATAGTTTATAAAATAAAATAGTTTATATAGAATAGTTTATACAAAATAGTTACAAGATAAAATAGTTTGTATTAAAATAGTTAGTATAAAATAGTTAAAATAGTTTTATAATAAAATGATTTATAATAAATAGTTTATATTAAAATAATTTATAAAGTAAAATAAATAAATAGTTTTAAATTCAATTTAAAAATACTTTATATAATGAAATTGCTTTCTCAAATTTCATAAACTGATTTAAATTAATTCAAACTCCAAAATTCAAATTAAATCTCAATCTCAATATTAAATCATCAATTTCAATTTAATTCAGTTTTTGAATAAACCATTTCAAGTTATATCAATTCGAAATATAGATTTGAACCACAAAATAAACCATTTCAATTTCAATATATTTCAAAGCTTTAAATATTCAATATTTAAAAATAAGTTTGACAATTTCATATATATATATATATATATATATATCAAATTCACTTTACGATTATATATTTTGAAATATTTACTTGATCATTCAAATAACATTCAAATAAAACTTCAAATTTAAAATTTAAATAAAACTAAATATATCATTTCAATTTAAGTAAATTTGAGATATTCATTTAAATCTCTTTTAATCAAAATCAAGTTATAAAATCATATCTTTAAAAATCACAAATTCAATAAGTTTAAATCGATTTAATTAAATAAAATTCTTAACAAATAAATTTCAAATCAATATCTATATATCTTTCCAACCTTAATTTATAAATATCATTATAAAATCTATTTTAAAACATAACTTTTAATATATATACATAAACATATTGTATTTTAATTAAATCAAACTTTATTAAATTTATAGCTTATTATTAAATCTACTTTATATTAAAACTTATTCATATACGTAATATTTTCAAAAATATAACCATATATATTTCTTTTCAAAATGATAGAAATCATTTTCTAAATATTTATACATAGACCAACGATGTCTGTATATAATTTTCTATCCTATGGTTAAGTGATATGGATATTTATCATTTCACTCCGTAGTTTAAATATATACGGGTGTATGTCATTTCAACCCGCAATCCCAAAATCAATTCAAATGAAAATCGCTTGGGTTTATCACTTCAATCCATAACAATTTTCTTCTATTCTATGGATCATTTGGGTATGTATCATTTCAACCTATAGGGAATTATACTAACAGGAAACTTTTAGAGTGATAACATATATAGAATTAATATAACATATAACAACAGGCATATATCATTGGTAACAAATTTAATAAAATATAAACAATAGGATATGGTGTCATATCCCACAGGTGAACAATTTCAGATAATAGCATATCATATATAGAAATTTAATAACTAACAACAGCATATTTCAATTGTCATTTCAATTGAAATTAAATTTAATAAATATAAGAACGTCGATCGTGAGTGATTGCTCACCTTTTTATGCTAGAGAAGATAGACAATGCAATTGAGCTACGAATTCCAAAGCAATGTTAGATGGACACGATTCGATGAAGGAAACGTGCACGACGGACAAAGCTAATAAATGGAAGATCGATGAGAACCAAACAAAATCAGTTTTGATATAAAATGAAAATATATACATTATTATTATATTGTATATATATAATTTCAATACTATAGCTTAAGACAAATAGAAAAAATAATATAAGTATAATTCAAAATCATTATACTTAAAACTCAAATGTTAAAATCAGAGTACGTATATATATAAATTATATCATAAATCAATAACAAAAATCAATATTTAAACTTACAAAATAAAACCCATATTTTTAAAACATATAACATGTATTATATTCGAAACAAATGTTACATGCAGACATATACATATATACTAATCTATGAAGAATATATAACCTATGTACTTATAACATAAAAAAATCACTTTTATATATATGTAAAATTAAAAGTTGCAAATATTATATACTCTAAATATATATATCCTATACATTTTATATATATATACTAATAACATATTACGTATACTTAACAATGCCAATAAACTGTTATATATATTTATATATACCTAAAAGATATATGCGGTTGTAAATTTATATATACGCCTTTATACAATATATACTGAAATCATAATATATATATATAATTTCGTTCACAAATTTGTATATACAATGGAAGTGCGGCAGTAGTAAGTCTGAGTGCAAGCACAAATACAAATGCAAACCATATATATACACTTATTAAAATGCAACATATCTAAATCTGTCATATATATATATATATGTATGTATGTATGTATGTATGTATGTATGTATGTATGTATGTTATTTACTGCAAAAATCAACATAACAGATCATATATACATTTGAAAATACTAGCATGACTTATATAAATACTTTATACAAACTTATATACATCTGCAATATATATATATATATATATATATATATATATATATATATATATATATATATGCTGACATTATCTCCTCAAACAAATACACTATTATATAACATATACATTATATATATAAGCATTGCCGAAAGCAGAAAACATATACTTATGAATTGTAGGCATATATAAACGGCTTTGAAAAAAAGGAAAAAAAAACAAAAGAATATATTGTAACAAATAAATTACCTATATATAAATTATTATACTATATATACATAACTTACATATAAACTAAGATGCGCAAGTGGATGTGGCGGAGGGTGATCGGCCAAAGAAGAAGTTATTTCGGCACAGGTAGGATAGGCTGTCAAGGAGAGATGATAAGGCCGAGACTTGTCGACCATTGCGGCTATTACGTACATGCTCAAGGGCAGCTCAGGTTAAGGGTGGAGTTAGACGATAGGGTGGTGGATCTGAGTGGGCTAGGTGGTACATGGAGGTGAGACTGTTGAGTAGTGTTGGGGTGACGGGTGGAGGAGTGCATGGTGGAGCGGTGCAAAAATAAGAATAAGAGAGAAGAAGAAAAAATGAAGAAGAATGTAACGCCCGACTCCGAGACCCATATTAGGAAAGAGTATTACAAGGTAATACCGTCTGCCAATACAGAGAATAGAGCTATATCTGAGCGACCATCTATAGCCTTGTCTTAACTATCTTAGGAATACGTCGATAAGTGTCGCATATTTTTTTCCAGGTGGATCGACCTATCCAATAGATATTTAATACAAAACTATAATGGCTATAAGATCTAGCAGAACAAAATATAACAACTCAAATGTAAAGCACAGCACAGAACAGTAGATCATCACATACATATGCACATATACAGATACATCACAGAGTATACAAAATGATAAATGTCAAGTGATGTAACAACCACAATATACAAGCGAGTCAAAAGAATATACATATCAGAGCTACAACCAAAAAGGACTACACAAAAAGCTATAACAAAAGGAGCTAGCAGAATAGTCCATGCGGAAGCAGAA
Organism: Allium cepa; assembly: GCA_030765085.1. Classification (NCBI taxonomy): domain Eukaryota; kingdom Viridiplantae; phylum Streptophyta; class Magnoliopsida; order Asparagales; family Amaryllidaceae; genus Allium; species Allium cepa. The sequence goes on from CM060941.1 coordinate 659,219,385, forward strand.
TAGGCTGAGTCCAAATGTACCTAACCCGAAACACCTCGGTCATACCCGAGTATAAAATACACGGATCAGACTAGCTAAACAAATCAGTTAGATAAGCTAAATGATGATGAACATGCAAGGTCATAAAGTATCACAAATATCTCTAAAAGAGATAATTCGATCATCTAACAAAAGATGAATCGTAACAAGCCTCATATCATCGGCAACTCAAATAAACAAAGGATATGAATATCCCAAATCAAGCAAAAAGGCAAATAACAAATACCAATAAAGGTAACACAAGTTTCCACAAGGTAATCGCTATGTATCGAGTGGTTCAAAAGACCTACACCGAAAGTTGATACTCTAGGGAAATATAAATATCAATGAAACAAAAGATGCACGTGCTCAGTACTGTATAAACAAGGATCCACAAGCCTGAAGGCGACAAACCCAAGTATCTCTCGAGCGGTTACGAAGGACCAACTCCAAAAGCGATACTATAGGGCAACAAACCCGAAGGCAACAAACCCAAGTATCTCTCGAGCGGTGACGATGGACCAACTCCAAAAGCGATACTATAGGGCAACAAAACCGAAGGCAACATACCCGAAGTCATAAACCCGAAGGCATAAACCCGAAGGCATAAACCTGAAGGCACAAACCCGAAGGCAACAAACCGTAGTGGCGAAGGTCCGAAGGCCCAGTACTGGATAGCACTAATTGGCAATATGTGTCACAAACTCTCGGAAAGGAACCCGGAAAGTGTTAACGTGTGTCACATACCACATGTTCGCGCTAAACGGTTTACTAACCATTGTCAATTCCACACTCAAAGCAGTATAAAGTTTACCTCATCTCATTGGTAAACCAGACCCGAAGGACAAAACGATCAAACGAATAGATTAGGAGTTAATTGGGAAGATAAACGCACGTATTCCATAATATGTGTTTTACCCAACCATTTAATTACCTTCCCACTTCGTTCGAAGTGCAAAAGAGTGTAATTTTACTTAGAAAATAATTTGGAACGAGTTTAGAAATCGTTTGAAAACACTTTGGAAATTGCCTTTGAAATTCTCCTATTATGGAGTAAATAATTTAATACTTAAAAATATTACTAAATAATAATTTCACAAGCCAATTTGTTTGAAAAACACTTTAAAATGCTTTATAAAACCCGTGCACGAAATCTAGAGAGAAAACTCAAGAATTCGTGAAAATATCAAAAATGGAGGAAATTATTCCAAGTATAAAAACTGCTGAAATCAAGCTATGATCACTAGTTCGACAGCAGGTTTGGACCTGAAAAGTCCAAATGGCATGAAATTTTGCAGAATTGTAGACTAAGTACCCTAGTCCACCAAAAATATTCATCCAATTCCGTCTTCAAATGAATATTCTGCGTCGCTTCGAAGTCGGACTAAAACCACTATAAACTGCTGCGTAAAAACAGCGCAAATGTTCAACTTCGACGATGAGTTCGAAGGGGCAAATGAACCCACATCTTTGTGAAATTTGGTAGGAGCATAGACTAATACTTCTACTACGATTTTCCAAAAGAACCTTTCGATTCCGACTTGAAACGAAGAAGTAACATCGTCTCAAAGTTGGACCGAAACTAGGATTTTCTGTTTATTCAAAACAGCGCAAAGGTCCGACTTCGGCAACGAGGTCGGCATAGCTAACCAACCCAGATTTTTATGAAACTATACAAAAGTGTAGATCATCACTTCGTTTTCCCAATGAGATCAAGAATGGCAGATTCCGACATCGGACGAGCCCAGGATGGCGCCGCAAATTCGGGGTTCTGCGCTGAAAACAACGGGAGAAAAGAGACTAAAGCCTGTAGCTATGCGCTAACAGGCCAGAGATGAAAAACCACAATTTTGGCATAGTAAACTTCAAATTCTGGCAAAATGAATAAAATAAAAGTTATAGCTTAGTTTCTAAGCTTTTCGGAATGACCAAGATCATCAAACTCCGATCAGGGATGAAAACTTAATGACTAAAACAATTCTTAGATCTAAATTCCATATCACTGTCGTTTTGCTCTCGAGACAATAGTAAGGATGCACAGTTTTGACCAAATCAACTTCTAAATTTCTTGAAAATCAAAACATGAAACTTTTAGCCTTATATCTAAGCTTTCCAGAACATCCAAAATTATTGGATTTGGATAAAAAACGAGTAACATATGGCCAAAAAAATTTCAGGTTTTTATTTTATCAACCTTGTCGTTTGTTGTCCGGCCAGCAACAAACAAACGTGATTTCGACCATTCAAACCTCAAAATTATGCAAAGCTCAAAACATATAAGTTACAGACTTCAAAATAAGCTTTTCAAAACATCAATAAAATCATAATTCCTATTTAAGATGAATGAGATATGCCTAATTTACTAACAACAATATACTAATTTTAATTTGAGCTAGCATTATGAGATTAAACTCACCTTTGGCTTATCATAGAAAATACCCGAATTAATGGAGAAATATTAAAGCTTGGGTTGAATTTGAGCTTCTACAACCTATAAAACTATGAAACAAGAGCATGCAAGAAAGAAGAAAACAATTAACAAACAATCATTCACAAATTGGACTTTTGATGAAATATTAGGTTTTAGATTTTTGATTACCTATAGATTTAGCTTAAAACTGAATTTAAAACACCTAATTTGAATCTACTCTTATGGTTTTTGGTTAGGGTTTTGAAGTTTATGAAGTGGGTTTTTTTCCCTTTTTATCTTATGCACTGGAAAGAGGAAGAAGAAGGTAAGTAAAAGAAATGTACCTACAGAAAATTGTTTTTCTCACTATCTCAGTAACAGCTAAGTACTAATGGGCCAAATGGACTAAAAGATTGAAAGAAAAACAAATAGACTAAGGTTTCTATTTAATTCATACCTGCATCAAAATGTGTTCATATATACACTATACACAAAACAAAATGTTATTTCCTTTCAAATTTTCACGTTTCAAAGTATGTAAATTTACATACTTATGAAATAACATATTCCATACTATATAAAAAGTTAATTTTAATTTTTTAAACATTTTTATTATTAAAATCCTTTATTTTACAAAAGTACACAATTTCCACAAATAAATGGATGAAACCTTATTTTTAACGTCTAAAATTCCATAATTTTTTTTCTTGCTTAGAAATATATAACTAACCATTCTAAACTCAAACTTATAATTAAAACTCATTTTTACAACAATTTCCACCTTTTTATTTAAATAAACAGCATTTAAAAATCAAATACTTCCTTTAAAAATTATTAAAAGAAGTAATTAGCAATAATTAATAAAATTATTGCATTTTCTCAAATAAAAACTATTTTCCATTTATTTTTAACCCAAACAAATAAAATAAAATTTCAAACTTTATTTTCCCATTTTATTCCAAAATTCATTGTTTATTCTAAATAAACAATTTAATTTCTCCAATTTTATTTTAATTCACAATATTAAATTATAAATACCATTATAATTTTATATTTACAAGTAATCTCTAAAACTAGGGTTGTTACAAAGAGGAAGGACAGAGAGCTATAGGGAGCAGAGTGAACGTTTCTTTTAAAGTGAACAGATTCGCACAGTGGAAGATGACAAGCAAATATATGAAAGCAAGAGTAAGAGCAATGATCACAAGCCCTTATTCGGCTAAAAATTTATAGCAATAATTTTGTTTGGGCAGAACGTTTCAATTTCGAAACTGAAGGAAAGTGTAAAGTCGCAATTTACGGTACCGTTACGACGAACAGTTTATTGTTTTCGTCGTGTACCGGACCTCAACATGACGAGACGGTCAAAACGGTGTACATATATTAGTGGTATGATCATCCTATCATAGGTCGATATCCGGTAAAGAAAGTGCTGCTAATTTGCCAGAAATAAGATAAATGGAGCAATAACAGTCAAAATTTGGAGAAAAAAAGGATGATGTCTCACTCAGAAGATGATTTACAAATTTATCATATAAAAATATTAAGGTTTGGAAAACATTTTATTATCATTAGTATTAACTGGTTTGAATTAAAATAGAATTTACACAAGAAAATAAACTTCCATATTTTTAGACGAAAATTTACCAATTGCTATGTTTAATTAGACGTATTTCGAATATTAAATTTTTTCCAAATTTAATTATGTAACGACCCAAAATTTTAGTGATTTTACTGTGTAACGATCCAAAATATTGAAGTTTATTTTATTGTCTAATTATTATTTCAATTTAAATCAGTAAAAAATTGATGGTGATAGCATAAATTTCAAACTTGAATATTTGTATATAGAAAATTTCTAAATCCTCTTCTGAGCAGGACATCATCTTTAGTTTTTCAAAATTTGGACTACTATTGCTCCATTTATCTTATTTCGGGCAAATTAACAGCATTTTCAGTACCGATTATCGACTTTTGATTGAATTATCATACCACTGATATTTGTACGCCATTTTGATCGTCTCGTCGTGCTGATCACCATGGTATATTTATTTCTATGTTTTGAAGTCCGGTACATAGCGGAATCCACGAAACCAGTAATAGTATCGGTATCGGATCCATAACCATTTGATTTTCTTTTGCTTTCAAATTTTAAACATGACTGGCACGCACAATCAATTGCTTTAAAATTTTCAGCTGAATCAATGCGAGACTATTCCATTTCCTTTCCTTTTTCGTAGCTTTTATTTAATTCTTACGTTTTCTCTGCCTTTATTTCCATCTGTTTTGAAATATGAAGATTTTATACATTTCTTTATAACCTCCCTTCATATTAAATTACTTTATTTATACATTCAATGCTCTGTCTCTTCCTTTCTTTGTTCAGAAGAAAATATTATATAAAACCCAAGCGTCTATGAATCCATTTTGAATTCTTCCCTTGGCTCGCTTTTCTTTCTTTCCTTTTGTTTTGCCAAGCTCCTCCTTTATTTGAAACAACATGCAAGACACCACCTTCTGGATCTGCTTGCCCCAGTAGCTCGGCTACATTAAATCCATGGCTGAACCATCTTCCATCGGCCTGCGCCATATCGGCAACCACCCCAATCTCCTATCCTTCGACCAGCATCATCCCTCCTTAGCTCTCGCCCACGTATGCCCAGCCTTAAATCGGCCACGTCGTCACAAACCATCACCACCATGGCCTCTGCCCTATGTCACTGTCCTCGCCCAACTGTCTGTAGTTTGGCCTTCCCCGTTCGTGCAGCACCTCCCAATCACCTCCGCCCACAACCGCAAGTCCGCTTGCACTGTCCCTCAGCTATGGCGGTAGCCGAGCTTGCACCACCTTGAAGCTCGTGCCTTTCCCCCTCCATCCCATAGCCTCGCTGATAGCATCGACTCACCATGGCCGAGCTCTGCAGCCCACTAGAAGCCCGCCTTCTTGCTTGGGCACGGTATGAATTTATATATATATAAAAATTGTGAAGTTGTGTGCTATTATATATATATATAAGTCTATATATATATAAACTGTTGCTTCCATGTTCCTTTGCTCTCTGGATTTTCAATACTGGTCTGGATAGTATGATATAATGTAATAGGTTTTTAAATTAGCATATAGGTATTTTATATGGATTATATCTCTATGTTGTTGTATATACATAGTCCATAGCCTGAATGAATATATTTGGCTACTGATAATTTAGATATCTGGGTTTTGCATATATTTGTTAAAATTTAATTTAGACACGTATTCGTTTTTTCTCTTACTGGTGTGTTAAGTATTAATTATATATAAACAAGTTATATACGAATTCTTGTAAAAATAATTTTGTAACTTTACAGTGTGTTATAAAGTACTGGCTCTGTTTATTTTATATAAATGTATATACCGAATATTTACTAAATATTGGTAAGGTGTGTGTGTGTATATATATATATATATATTTGTGTATGTGCAAATATGTTTCGTGTGCATATTTCGTGCACTTAATAGTTTGAACAAATGATTTCGCAATTATATATATAAAAATATATATATTCATATAAATTTTAGTTGATATATATAGCGATTTGAAAATTTATATATTTATATAAATGTTGTTATAATATGTAAGTATTGACTTTTGAATATATAATATAAATCTTTGATTTTTAAGGATATGCATACTTTAAGAACAATGATTTTAAATTATAAAATGTGTCTTTTTTAGACTTTAATAAAATATATATTTCATGGAAATAATATCACTATATATATATATAATATATATACCACTGTTGCTTCTATCGGGTTGATTCTAATTTGTCCTCATCAATATCTGTATATCAGCTTTGTTCATCGAAATCGTGCCCATCTAACTTTGCTTTGGAATTTTTGTTTGGATCAATAGCTCGATTTCGTTGTTAATTCTCTAGCCTCGAAAGGTGAGCAATCAACATTCTTTATTTATTAAATTTTGATTTCAATTGAAATGAAAATTGAAATATGCTGTTGTAGTTATTTAAATTGTTATGTATGCTATAATCCGTAACTGTTCACCTATGGGATATGACACCATATCCTGTTGTTTATAATATATTATTATTGATGACATGTGCCTGTTGTTATATTTTATATTATCGGTCATCACTCTGCAAGTTCCCTGTTAGTATAGAATTCACTATGGGTTGAAATGAAACATACCTGAATGGTCTTTAGAATAGAAAAAAATCGTTATGGGTTGAAATGATAGACCCAAGCGAATTTCATAAGATTTGAATTATGTAAGAACCCAAAATTTTTAATAAGTATTTTAATTCATTTTATTTAAAACTTTGGCGTTAATTATTTAATAATTGAATTTTGGAAATTTTTCCTGAATGATGTTGGAATTGTTATAAATTATTTTCCAAAATGCAATAAATATAAACAATTTCCAGAATTTCCTATTTTGGGTCAAACCCTGACTTTATTTGAAATTTTAAAAAAATTAAATTTTTTAAATTCCAATATTTTATTTAATTCTGTATATATTTATAACATCCGTTCTGCTTTTTGTTTCATTTAATTCTGATATATACTTTGAAAATTAGAAAACAAACAACGTTTTAAAAAGCAATTAATTTCCGCGTTTTATTTTTTATGTTTCTATATCCATCTCCTTATTTATTTTCTATGGTGTTTGTATAGAATTTATTTTTATTTATTGAGTGTTTCTTTTGTATATACTTTATTTAATGGATAGGAAACAAATCAATTAAGATACGATACTTGTTTTAAATTTGGCCATACATTTCATTGTTATTTCCTGCCTTTATATTGCCCACCCTTTGGATCTCCTGCCATAGCCGTTACTTAATTGTAGCTGTGTATTCTAAACCTTAGCCGCCTCTAGCCCTATCATTCATGTGAAAAAACATCTCATCTTCATTTGTCTCCAGAGAGAAATACTGTAACTCCATGACTTCTTCCTTTTATTTTTTCTTTATTTTTCTTGTATGTTCTTCATGGAATGCTCGGCCTCCACCACTATTCCGACCACCATCTCCTCTCCTTCTCCACCATGACTTACAATCACTCCTCCACTCACGGCCATGAAATCCTAGATCCCAATATCCATCAAAAAGTTAAGTAATAAACCCTAGCCGAGCCTATGGATGCAAACCCCTCCTTGTTTGCCTTGAAACCCTAGCCTTCCCTCCCCACCTTGCTTTGGCCGTGACTATCTATCCTCCTAGCCATGCTTCAGATCTGATTTGACCCAAGTCTAGCCTTAGGCCGAGCCATTTAGACCATAGGGCCTAGACAAACTCCACTTGACCCATGTTTATGCCATGTATTATTTTGCCTTCCCCTTTCCATGTCATGGTCGTACCCTATGACCCTATAACCCAGCCTAACTTGCATCTAAACACCATTGTCAAGCCTATGGGTGATGAGGCCGAACCTACAAAGGGTTGTGGCCAAGCCACTTGATGATTCATTTCATTTGGTTTCACTTTAAATTCATTTTTGCTCTTTGATTTGATAAAAAATTTGTATTGAATTTTGTTCTCATGGTTTAATCCATATTGGTTTGTGGAAAATCATATATTTATAATTGTTTATTTATTTGAATTACAAGATCTGACTTTGGTTGTTACTTCTTCTCAAATCTTGTCGTGCCTTCTTGTTCTTTGTGGTGTGTGGATCTTTTTGTTTTAATTAAGATTTAGCTTCAGAAAAGGTGAGTTATTCACTCTATACATTGCGTACATATATTATTATGAAATGATGACAAGTGAATTTGTATAAATTGATAAGTTATTCATATATGCATGTGATGTGATTATATGTTGTTAAATCCTGTTTATATTATTGTTGCATCATTTAATATGAGATCTTATATTTAACTGTTCATTTTATTTCTGCATCTCACACTACAAGTTCCCTTATCACTATGGGTTGAAATGATACACACCCGAACGGACTTTAGAATAAGGAAAAATCATTATAGGCTGAGATGATAGTCTCGAGTGATTTTTATTGTATTTATTTTCTTGGGATTGCAGATTTGAAATGATAGAACCTGGATTTTACTTTTAAATTACGGATTTAAATGATACATATCTGTATCACTTGACCTAGGTTAGAAATATTATACAGACCCGTGGTTAATTAATTATATATTTTCTGGAATTTTATAAATATTTCAAGAGTAAAAATATGTCATTTTAACTTAATTAGGATCTAAGTAATTTAAATGAATTTATAGAGATTTTTCTAGAAGTTAAAATGCATATAGAATTAAATGGAAAAGGTGTATTTTAAAATATAACTTAATTGGAAAATTTAAAATTTGATTTTTAAATGGAAGGTTGAGCTATGTAAATAAATGGAAATTTAATTGTTTAGAAGATGGGTACGTAAAATTTAAGTTATTTGTTGGAATAAAAGTAAGAAATTTATAAAGTATTGGTTTAACAAATGAATTTAAATTTAAATTGGATATTTATTAATAAAAATATTACTTTATAAGTTAAGTAATATCCATTTAAGAAGTTTTGAAAAGTGGAATAAGTTTGATAAGTTAAAAATGAGAAAAAATGAAGATATATGGTTTTAGAAGGTAAACAGAAATTATAGCGGTTCAAAAATGATGTGGAAAATATGGGCTATGGCTTGAATACACTAAAAAGACCTATAAAAGCATTTCTGAAGTGCTATAAATTACAAAAATTTGAACTATGGCTAGAAATACACTAAGAGACCTATAATAGCATTTCCGAAGTGCTGTAAATTATGGAAATTTGAACTTTGGTTGCAAATACACTAAAAGACCTATAACAACATTTCTGAAGTGCTGTAATTTCTGAAAATTTGAACTATATGCTGAAATTACTGAATGAACCTATAACAACACTCCTAAAGGCTGCAGTTTCTGAATTTGAACTATGCTTTGATATATACTAAATATACCTATCGCAGCACTTTATAAGTGCTGCATTTTGAAATTTTCATTGCTTTGAAATGTTGAAATTGAACTAATGAACTTAGAAATTTCTGAAATTCTGGAAATTGAATAATTGATTTGAAAGGATAACTACTTCATATCTAAATGGTCTAAAAAAATTATTTTTATTTGGAATATAAACCCTTTTTGAAATTTATAACAATGGGTAATAATAACAATGGTTGTTAAAGAGACCGGGATCAGATATGGGCGTACTCTCTGACGATACCGAAAACCACTTTAACAACCGTGTACGCGATGGAGATTCCAAAAAGAAGTAGGATGGTGGCGACATTCTACTAAGGTATGTACATGGACCCGAATCCCATGAGTTGGCATAAGGTGGCTAAAACAGGAGCAATTCCGGGCCAGTGAGGTAGCTCCTCTTATCGTACACACTTCTTCGTATGCCATTCTATTACTTTGTAGTTGATTGGTCCATACCTTTGATTTTTGGGAGTGTGGCTAGAGTGGGCGGTAGCTGCGCGCTATGTGTCACCACCAGCCCGGATGCGTAATTGGTATGTCTACCCTGGCGATGCCTTGTTGTGTCGTGTCATCTACCCTAGCGAGCCTTGTAGAAGTTTGGTTTTCTCCCATAGCCCATGGAGTATTTAGGGTAGTCTCCCGATCTGGAGATACGCTGATACTGGATAGACTACTGGGACTATTATGTGTTAAGGTGGAAAATGTAAAGCCTTAACGCTATTTTAAAGTAAGTTTACTTTACTAATAGACATTATTATAATAGCGAAATATTACTATATAGTAAATAGTTTAACGGATCCTTAGAGGATGGACGGTCCCAAGCATCCTTTAAGTTATTTGTACCTTTATATTACAGTTCACTTGAGTTGGTATACATTGTATAAGTTTGTATGTCCTGATTCAAGTGTTTTGTTTATTTCTTACGCTCGGGTCAGCCTGAGTAGCACATCTTGGATCTACCTTCTGGAAGCTAGAGATTTCTGGAGTTGCCAAGTAGTTGTCTATTTCAGTTTCAGTATTTCCATTTCAGCTCATGTATTAGAGACATATGTATTTGGGATTTCTACGATATTTGATTCAGAACTGTATTTGTTTTTCAGACTATGTATTTTGGTACTTGTTTTGAGACTAAGTTGTAGTAGCTTCATGAACCACTATGGTTATTTTTATTTCCGCTGCGAGTTATTCTTATTTTATCTGTGTCTGTGATTGGTTTTATTTGCTCCAAAATATATTACAATATTCTGTTTTGAATTATTCAAGTCAGACATGTGAGGATTTATTGTCGATTTGAATGATCCAAAATAGTGGGTCATTACATTTGTATCAAAGCGAGGTTTTTAGGCAAACCTTAGCCTGCGGAGCAAAAACTCATTAGAGATAGAGTAGATATGCCCTAGAATGAGTAAAATCAATCTTAGAATCCTTTCTTCATGAGAGAACGTATTTTAAAGTGCAAAATGGTTTTTCAAAGGATTTTTAAAAGAATATTTTGATATAAATTTTCTGTTGTTTCTCAAATTTTCTAACTTCTTTCTTTTCCTTCTCTACCTAGTTGGAAATTTCCTTGTTCGAGATATTTATGTCCCGATGAACCTTATTTTATCTAATCTTTTCTTTGTCTCTCAATTTTTTCCTCTGCCTTAGAATTCATTCTTGGTCTTTTTCAGGATGGATCGTAGGAATGCAAGAGGTAGGGGACATGACGCTGCCCCAATCAGGTGTACTAAGCTTTGCGAGGAATATACTGAGCTTGGTGGCACCAAGTTCATAAGATCTGAGAACATTATTGAAGCTCAATAGTGGTTGAGGGATTTGGAAAGAATCTCCTCCGGTCTTAAGATCACTAATGCCCAACAACGTTAGTTGGCAGCATGGTAATTGAAAAGAGAAGCTTTGGATTAGAGGCAGTCTGTCACAGCTCTCATGGCTGAGGCTGGCATTTCTTGGGAACAATTTTGGTATCATCTCCTGTTTGTTCCAAATTTGTTTGAGCTTCTCCTTTTGAAATCTTTCTTATGCTCTTTTATAGTGCTTAGGGAGGCTTTTCTTATGAAGTGGATGTCCGAGGCAGGGAAATCTAAGTTGTATCAAGAATTCATGGATCTGAAACAGGGTGATATGTCTTTTGCTGAATATAAGAGGAAGTTCAATGAGCTATCGAAGTTTGCCTTAATCTGATTGACACTTCTCCAATGAAGAATGAGAAGTTCATTGCTGGTGCACGTCCGGAGTACTATGACCGCATAATCACTCATGTGCACAGTCCTCTCACCACTATAATGGATATGACCATTAGATACGAGAATCCTACCTCTTGGGATCCTCCTGCGGCTCAGTCTGGTTCATCTCAGTCGTCTTCTGGCAATCCGAAGAAGAGAAAGCCCAACTTCCACCATAAGAACTCGAACAGGACTCCAGGGTTGGGATCATCTTCTTCATCTCAGAGGCAGTCGATTGACCTGTCTTCCATTACTTGCTACAGATGCAATCAGAAGGGACACTTTGCTAATAGTTGTCCTACTTTGGGTGGTGCTACTATTCCGCCAGCTCAGCTGACCAGGCGTGATCTCTATCACATCTATCTACATCCTGGCCATTTCAAAAAGCACTGTCCCACTTAGAAGAAGGGCAAGGCATTTGGTATTTTTGATGCTACTTCTGCATCTTCTCCAGCCCCACCACCTGCACCTGTGCCAGCTCCCGCTTCTGCTCCTCATGATAACCAAGGTACACTTCGGGGTATTTTTCTCTATTTATTTTCCTGTTAGTGTTCTGTTCGATACTAGAGCTTCCCATAGCTTTATTTCTATGGATCTTTGTAATAAATTCGAGCACCTTCTTTCTCCCGAGTTTGCTTTTGTGCCTTTATGTGTTTCAAATCCTATTGGTGGTCCTGTGAACCTTAGTAGGATTTGTAGAAATGTGAAACTCCTATATTTTGACCACCGTTTCAGTGGTGATTTCTATGATCAGGGTTTTGATGCTTTTGATTTATTGCTTAGGGGTGATTGGTTGTTGAGGCTTGACGCCCATGTCTCTTGTAGTTCTCGAACTATTTCTCTTGAGGGTGATCTTGGTAATTCTTTGGAGATTCAGTGTAGTTTACCCCAGGATTTTGCTGGCAGCTTTATTTATTCTCTTGATTCATCCCTTGGTGAGTTTGACTCGACTCATGAGGTCAAATTTTATCCCGATATATTTGGTGAAGTCACTTCATTACCTCCTAAGCGGAAAATTAATTTCCGTATTGATCTTATTCCTGGAGCTCGACCTGTTGTTCATCCCCCGAGTAGGATAGCACCCCGTAAGAAGGTTGAGTTGAGGAAGAAAATTCAGGACTTGTTCTCCAAGGGTCTGATCAGACCAAGCTATTTAGAATGGGGAGCAGCAGTGGTTTTCGTCACCAAGTCCGATGGTTGTTTGTAGATGTGTGTTGATTATAGGGAGCTAAATAAGCTCACTATAAAGAACACATATCCTATGCCTCGTATTAATGATATGTTTGATCAGCTCCATGGAGCTACTGTTATCTCTCAACTTGATCTTGCCACAGGTTTTCACCAGCTCAGAGTTGCTAAGGAAAGTATCCCTAAGACTGCTTTCCGTACCGAGAATGGATTTTATGAATGGTTAGTCATGCCTTTCAGTTTGACTAATGCTCCTGCTTTCTTTGTCGATTTGATGAATCGTGTCTTTCGTGATGTGCTAAATAAATTTATTCTAATCTTCGTTGATGATATCCTTGTCTTCTCCAAGACAAAGGAAGAGTATCTTCTAGAGACACTTCGAAGTCTTCATTTGAAGGCCAAATTCTCTAAATGCCATTTCTGGAGAGATTTAGTCCTATTTCTTGGGCATATTTTTTCTAGTGATGGAGTTTCAGTTGATCCGGTCAAGATCGCTGCGCTCAATGTAAGTCTTTCCCCTTCTTCTCCTTTCTTAACTTGATCTCTCTAACCTTTATGTGGTCCTTATTTCTTCCTATTCTGTTACAGGATTGGAAAACTCCTAGGACTCCAACTGATATTTGCAGTTTTCTGGGCCTTACCGGTTACTAACGGAGGTTCATTGAGAACTTTGCTCGGATTTCTGCACCTCTCACCGCTTTAAATCAAAAGAATGCTAAGTTTATATGGGATGATAAGTGTAAAGCGGCATTCAATGTGTTAAAGCACAAGCATACATCCGGACCAGTGCTTATCGTTTCGAATAGAAATCAGGGATTAATGATACACTGATGCTTGTCGTGAGGGTTTGGGAGCTGTTATGATGCAAGATAGGAAGGTTATTTCTTATGCCAGTCGCCAATTGAAGACCAATGAGGCAAATTATGCAACTCATGATTTAGAATTACTTGTTGTTGTCTTTGCTTTGAAGCTTTGGAGACATCACCTTTTGGGTGCTAAGTTTGAGCTCTATACCGACATCAGTCTTTGAAGTATATCTTCACCCGAAAGGATTTGAATCAGAGGCAAGTTTGGTGCATTGAGTTCCATGCTTCTTATGATCTCGACGTTAGCTATACCCTGGAAAAGCTAATGTTTAGCTGATGCTTTGAGTAGGAAGAAGGATTTTTTGTGTCATCTTGTTGTTTCTTCTTCTCCTCTTTTGGATCGTATCATGGCTAGGAAGGATGGGGATAGGATCATCACATTGATTAAGGAGAATGTTCATAGCAGGGTTGATGGTGTTAGTCCTGATGGTAATGGAGATCAGATCGACGATAGAGGGATTTTGAGGATTAATAATCGAATTTGTGTCCCGAATGTTGATGGATTGAGGCAGGAGTTACTTCGGAAGCATCATCGATCCAGACTTTCTATTCATCCTGGTGTGATGAAGATGTACCAGGATATGAAGAAGCTTTATTGGTGGAGAGGTATGAAGCGGGATATCTCTATCTTTGTTAGTAATTGTGCGACTTGTCGGCAAGTCAAGGCAGATTACCAGAAGACCCCTGGTTTGTTGCAACCTCTTGAGATTCCCAATTGGAAATGGGAATAGGTTTCCATGGATTTCATTGATGGGTTACCTAAGACCTGAAAGGGAAATAAGAGTATCTGGGTTATTATAGATAGATTGACCAAGTTCGCTCATTTTATTCCGATCAAATCTACCCGTTCTACTTCCGTCTGGCTGAGATTTATATGAGGGAGATTGTCCATCTTCATGGTGTTCCCCTCAGCATTGTTTGTGATCGAGACCCTATCTTTACCAGTCCGTTTTGGAAAGCCTTCCAGGAATCTTTTCATACTAGGCTGAATCTGAGCACTGCTTACCACCCACAGACTGACGGTCAAAAGGAAAGAGTGAACCAGATTCTTGAAGATATTCTTCGTGCTTGTGTTTTGGATTGTGGAGGATCTTGGAAATACCATCTCCATCTTGTTGAATTCACCTATAACAACAGTTATCAGGCTAGTATCGAGATGTCTTCGTTTGTTTATCTTTATGGAAGACCTTGTAGTTCTCCATCTTGTTGGATTGAATCGGGTAATTGTATGGTTCTAATATGATTTTGGAGGCTTCATAGAAGGTTGAGGATATTAATAGGAATATGAGGATTGCTCAAGATAGGCAGAAGAAGTATGCTGATCAGCGTAGGAGGAGTTTGGAATTTTCTGTTGGTGATTTGATTTTCCTTAAGGTCTCTCCCTTAAGGAATGTGGTTCGTTTTGGTCGTAGAGGGAAGCTTGCTCCTAGGTTCATCGGTCGTTTCCGCATTGTGGAAAAGATTGGGTCTCTTGCTTATCGTCTGGATTTGCTTGAGAAATTTTATGAAGTACATAATGCACTCCATGTATCGCACCTTCGTCGTTATCTACATGATCCATCTCTTATTGTCCAGCCTTCTGCTCTTGATAGTTTGGATATTGAGCCTAATCTGACTGTTAAGAGGAAGCCACTTCGTATCGTCGATCGAGGTACGAAGCAGTTAAGAAGGAAATCTGTCAACCTGGTCAAAGTGTTGTAAAGCACGGATTAACGGGATTGCACCTGGGAGATGGAGGAGAACATTCGTTCTTTAAATCTGAAATTGTTTGATTCAGGTATTTTTGCTTTGTTATCTGATCATCCTTTGTTTTCCTTCTTTCGTTCCTTTTCGAGGAAAAAAAGTTTTGAGTTGGGGGGGGGGAGTGTAACAGCTAGAAATTTTTAATAAGTATTTTAATTCATTTTATTTAAAACTTTGGTATTAATTATTTAAAAATTTGAATTTTGGAAATTTTTCCTGAATGATGATGGAATTAGTTATAAGTTATTTTTCCGAATGCAATAAATATAAACAATTTCTGGAATTTCCTATTTTGGGTCAAACCTTGAATTTATTTGAAATTTAAAAAAAAAAAAAATTTTAAATTATAATCTTTTATTTAAATCTGTATATATTTATGACATGCGTCCTGCATTTTGTTTCATTTAATTCTGATCTATACTTTGAATATTAGATAACATACAACGTTTTTAAAAGCAATTAATTTCCGCGATTTATTTTGTATGTTTCTATATCCATCTCCTTGTTTATTTTATATGGTGTTTTTATAAAGTTAATTTTTATTTAATGAGTGTTTCTTTTTTATCGATCTTTATTTAATGGATAGGAAACAAATCAATTAAGATACGTTACTTGTTTTAAATTTAGGCATACGTTTCATTGTTATTTCCTGCCTTTTGTGATATCCCGAAAATTTTGGCAATATCAATTAAATAATCTGTATTTAAAATTAAATTGATTTGATAAATTCTGTTAATAAAATTTGATTTGATTTAATAATCCAATTAAATAAATTTTTAATTGGTGAATTTTACCTTTTAAAAGTAAATAAATTGCTTTCTATTTATAATGTATAAATATTTTTATATATATTATAGATAGATAAGTTTTGATTGTAGATTAATAAACAAATAAAATCTTGTTTTTAAATTCTAATAATTCATTTTGATAATTTGAAAATTATTAATTTATTTAATAAATAACTATCCAAAACTATTTAATAAATAACTATTTGGTTTTAAGATACTTAAAGAAATTGTTTTAAATTGTTTAAATATATGTTAAGTATAGTTTAAATTTTAATAAGATAAACAAAAGTTTATTTTATTTCTTTTTGAATATAGCTAAATAAATATAATTTGGAATTATATATGGAAATTTAAAATACCATTTATATATTAGACTTTAATTTATTTAATTAAGATAAATAAGACATGTAATGTATAATTTCTTTTATAAATTATTTAAATTAATAAATATGTTATTTTCAAATAATAATAATAAATGTACAAGTATCAATAGATTTTAAAAGACAATATTATTATTTTAAAATTAAAATATGTTGATAAATTAGTTTTAAATGGAATTTTTAAATGTATGAATGACATTTGAATTTGAAATAATTTTGAAATTCAAATGAATAAACATATCTAAATTTTGTAGGTAAGCTTTCAATTTATAAATTGTTTTATTTCATTTTATTTAAAAAGCAATGCATATACATTTATTTATGAAAATAATTTATATATATATATATATATATATATTTAATAAATAAAGAGGATTTCATTTACCTTATAACTAAATAAAAATAAATTAAATTACTTAAGACACATGTTATTAAACTAAGTGGTATTAATGACAAGTGTACTAGAGTTAAGAGATTAATGTAACAAGTGTTTTTTTTACAAGTGTCTTTTATTTTTAATTTTCTTTTAATTTTTAAATAAACCCATTTCACTTATAAAAGCGTATTTTCTTCAATCTTCTTCTTTTCTAATCTTTAAATTTTTTTCAAAGATAAAAAGATTTGTTTTCAGCTGAATCAAATTTGAAATCAATTTGTTTCCAAAACTCTCAAAAACCCAAAATTAAATTCAATTCAAAAATCTTAAAGGTCCTTCTCAAATCAGAAAGAAATCTGCAAATCTCTTTCCTAAATCCAAATTCTTCAAATCATTTAACAAATTTCCATATGCAAATCTGTTCAAACATGCAAGTCTGCAGTCCTCTGTAAACCATTTTCAAATGCAAAAGATTTGCCTGCATGCAAATTTAATCAACATACAAGTCAACTCTGCATTCTTTTGTCTGGGAATCAAGTATATGCCTGCAAAGCATTTTTAACCTGTAATTCCATCAACCTGAAATCTGAAGCAAGTTCAAGTTTGAGCAAAATCAAAGCTAGCGTGCATGCAAGTTTTAAATCATGTCATATGTCTTCAACAAAATTTTATTAGCATGCAACTCAACTTCAAGTAACATTCTGCAACTCAGTTATAATCAGAAGTAAAATCTTTCAAAACAGTTTTCAAAATATCAGGTGAGTAACACTTCTTATTTAAAACTATAGTATGATCTGTTGCATGATTTCCACTGAATTAAATATGTTTGTGTGAATGTATATTGATAAATTTATGTGCATTATGGATGTATAATATATGCTTGTGGATGAATGTCAGTAAAACTTCTCCGTTTTACAGTTTTTAAGAAAAAGATTCAAGCTTTGTTTTAAATTTTTGTATCTATGAATTTAGTCACTATTAGGATTTATGTTATAAACAAAACTTATATGATTAATCTTAAATCAAGGATTAAAAATTTATTTGAATCAAATTAAAATGGGTATTGTTCAGGAAACTAAAATAAGCAGTGAAGTTTAAAATTTTGGGAAAATTCAAACTCTTGAAATCATGTAACGGCCCGATATTTTCAACCATTCGCATCCACACATGTCGGACTTGAATTGCTCAAAATACCGAATTGTAAAATAAATTTGGCAAAACACAACACAAATAGTAAATAAATAAATCACAGATCGCAGACACAGAGTAATAAATGCAGCGGAAGTAAAGAAATAGTAGTTCATGAAGCTACAATATAAATACATCAGAGTCAAGTAAGATACAGCAGAGATAACAAAATACAACGGAGGTGTCAACATGACAACGAGGTATGAATCATAATACATCACTGGAACCAACCGGATAACTAGAATCAACTGGATAACTGAAAGTGAAATAGATAGCTGGATCTTCAAGCAAATCTTCCAACTTCGAAGGTGAGTCTCAAATGCTGTATCACTCAGTCTAACCCGAGCGTGTAGAAACAAAAAACACTCGAGTCTGGACATACATACTTATACAATGTAAACCAACTCAAGTGAACTGTAATATAAGGTACAAGTAACTTAAAGGATGCTTGGGACCGCCCATCCTCTAAGGATCCATTAAACTATTTACTATGTAGTAATATTTCGCTATTATAATAATGTCTATAGTAAAATAAACTTACTTTTTCATAGCATTAAGGGGTTACCCATATAGCCCTTAACATGTAATAGTCCCAGTAGTCCATCCAATATCATAGTCCCTCCTGATCAGGAAGCCACCAGAGGATACCACACGGGCTACGGGAGAAAACCAAGTCATACAAGGAGCGATAGGGTAGGTGACATGGCACAACTAGGCAATGCCAGGGTAGATATACCAATTACGCTTCCGGGTCGGTGGTAACGCGTAGCGCGCAGCTATCGCCCACCTCGAGCCACGCCCCCAAATAAAAATCAAAAGTGGACACCGAAACAATCCAAAGGTCAAAGTATAATATCGAAGGGATGTGTCCGATCAAAGGTGCTACATTATTAACCCGTCGATCGCTCTTGTTTTAGCCACCTTATGCCAGCTCACGGGAGTCGGGTCCACGTATTTACCTTAAAGGAAACGCCGCCACCATCCTACTTCATTCTTGAATCTCCACCGCGTACACGGTTATTAAAGTGGTTTTCGGAGTTGGCAGAGAGTATGACAACTTCCGATCTCGGTCTCTTTAACAACCAAACGTTATTACAACCCATGGATATTTATTTCAAAATCATTTATACTTTCAAAACCAAACTAGCATATCCATTTCAAAATCATATAATTTATTTCAAAGTAGTATATACTTTCAAAACCAAAATATCTTAATTATTTCAAAACCATATCACAATAGTATCATTTACATTTCAAAAATAATTCAATAATATATCATTTAAATAAAACCCAAATTTCCAAATCATTGAATATTTCTTTCAATTTATTAAACTTGAAATATTCCTTTAAATTATTGTAGCATTTTGGAAATGTTACCTTAAGGAATCTTAGCACTTTTGGAATGTAATACTTTCCACTTTAACATTTTATATAATCAAAGTATTTATACGCTTACAAATTTAAAATGTTCCTTTTATCATAGCCCTATAGTTAAATAAACTTTGTTACTGTAATATCCAATTTAAAGCTGAAATTCTTATGTTAAGTTAAAAGTACCTTATTAACTTACATTATTATTACAATAAAGAAACTTTATTATTTTAATCATTTAAAGTATGCCATTTACATAAATTAAAACTTGCTTATCAAATGTACGTTATCAACTTACATTTTATCATTACAGTAAGTAACATTTATAATTTTAATCAATTTAAAATACATCATTACATTGATTAAAACTTACATGTCAAAAATATGTTTTAACTTACATTTATTATAATAAAGAGCATTTATCATTTTAATCAATATTACACTAATTAAAACTTACATTATCAAATGTATGTCTTAATTTACATTCCTATTACAGTACAGAGCATTTATTAATTTAATCAATACCACACTAATTAAAAATTTACATGTTTCTTTCATTAATTAAAACTTTACATGTTTCTTTCATTAATTAAAAACTTTACATGTTCTCTCATTAATTAGGACTTTACACGTTTCTTTCATTAATTAGAAACTTACACGTTTCTTTCATTAATTAAAACTTACACTTTTCTTTCATTAATTAAAACTTTACATGTTTCTTGTATTAATTAAAACTTTACACATTTCTTTCATTTCTGTTATTACAATAAAGAACATTTGTTACATCAATCAATTAAAATATTAATTAAACTTACATCTCACATGTGTGTTTAACTTACATTTTCCATTTTAAAGTCATAGCTATTTATCATACAAAACATAACATTTTACAAAAGAATATTTTATCATAGTGAAAACAATCAAATTCTTTACAAATTTATTCCTTTAGACATCAATTCCACTATGATTCCAAAACTTATTACAAGATGTCACATACAAATGTGTTTCATTTTATTTATTAAAAAATACATTGTTTATTTTACAAAATATGTCCATCCTGGGAAACAACCTTTATTACAATTACTAGGTTAGATTTAAGATTCCAAATTAAATCAAACTTAATTGTTAAGTTATTTATCATAAATAAGACTCTTTAAATTCCATTCAAAACTAATTAACTTATAAAAAATTTAACTTATAGAAAAACAATATGTCTTTACACTTTAAAGCATTAAATCAAATTAAGTTAAAATTTTCGTATATTTATAATTTCAAAATACTTAATAATTTTCAGAAAAATTTAAAATACTTAATAAATTTTTAGGAAAATATCATTTAAAAATATAACCATGGGCCTGTATAATATTTTCTAACCTAGGTCAAGTGATACGGATAATATATCATTTCAATCCGTAATTTAAGAAGAAAAATCCAGGTTCTATCATTTCAAACTCGCAATCCCAAGTAAAATAAATACAATAAAATCACTCGAGCCTATCATTTCAGCCCATAGTGATTTTTTCTTAATCTAATGTTCGTTCGGGTATGTATCATTTCAACCCATAGTGATAGGGAACCTGCAGTGTGATAAACAGGAAATAAACAACAGTATAACAAAAAAATCATAACAGATGGTGTAACAGGGATATAGCAATATTTAACATCATATAGATTTATCACAGGCATATATGAATATAATAACATAACTTATTAATTTATACAATTCACATGTCATCGTTTCACAAATTAAAAGTACGTATGTCTAGTGTGACGGCTCGGATTTTGCCCGCTCAAAAATCGACATCCATACTTCAAATCGTACTCGAATGTCATAGATTCGACCGTTCAAATCCGATTCGCCGGAGCTTATAACAATCATTAAGTAAACAACACAGCGGAATAAAAGAATAATACATTGATATACAGCTTTAATACAATATCTGATACAATAGATGATCCAATAGATATCAATATACATCAGAGATATGACACAATAAAATAGCAGCGGAAAAGAAAACGATAGATAACATCCACCAGCGAAACAAATAACTCTAAGATAGTCTTCAAGGAAGAACTCCAGAAATAACTGCAACTCCATTTCCAAAAACTAATCCAGCAGTAGCTCGAACTCCCAATAACATATCACCAAGCTCAGCAAGACTGGTGTGGTCCAAAGACTGAACCAACTCTAGATAATCTACTAAACCTGACTATCTGAAAAACCCAACTCTAGACTGCTCGTGTAGAAAATAATGAGCACCCAGAGTTTAGGAAAGAAAACAATAAACTCCGGATCAGTCGTGGGACTGGTGTGAGTAACAAAAACAGTTTATCTTTAAAAACATTCAATAAAAGATTTTCAAAGTCAATTCGCAATGCTTTTTAAAAATGAGACTACCATAAGGCCTCCCGCACACACACACAATGCAAACGCAGAATCGGAGGAGATTTCTCCTTATGATAGTCAAACATGCTTGATACGCATTAAAAAGAAGCATTTGATATTATTACTAGTGTATAGTGTAGGAAAAATTCATTTCGAAAGTAGAATATAAATCTTAGCCAACATACGACCATTATCGTATGCCTACTATAGCTACCATCCAAACAGTGTTGCGACACCATAAGTGAATGATAGGTTCTACAACTAATACCGTACAAGTTTCGTATTGTTTCTTTGGATTTCCAACAAATGGTCAGGCCAAGGAACTTCCCATTGCCACATGAGAATGCCTCTGGAAAGACATCCCCGAGAACCAAACCGGAACTCTGCCAACACAAGGCCGGGTTACCCCTAACTGGGTAACTACTGACACGAGCACGCCATTCCCCGATCGTAAACGACCTTTCTCACGGGATCCCGAAAGCCAACAACCACAAAGTAATAAATTCGTAGTAACCACATAGGTTAAATATCTGGGCTCCATACCATGATACCACCTCTATCCAGAAGGAAATGTACATACCCTAAAGGGTGCTACCCCTCATAACCTTGCTGCATCTTTCCTGTTTTGACCATTTCCGGGGTGTGAGGTTCGACGAAGTCACGTCCACAAAAACATACTTTATACAAAAGCCATGCTTTGGGTCAACAAATGATCAACACAATGATCACCAAGATAGACGATCAAATAAACGATCCTATCACAATAATCAACACAATGATCATTTCAGCAACACTCAGCATGTCACATTACCAAATTGGGAATATATCGCTGATAACTTCAACTATATAACCTCTGAGCTCGTACGTCTCAGAGAAGGGTGTTAAGCTAAAAGAATAAATTCTCCGCCACCAACAGAAATATATTTGAAAGAAATCGGCTTTATATCTCAATTTGTAATGTCAGACATACAACCCATACAAGTCTGTTCCGGGATCGAACAGAACCGAAGGCACTTACAAAGAAGTCCTTGCAACCCGGATATTCACAATCCCGATCGGATTTTCCCATCACTTAGGGAGTTTCTATACCGGCGCGACTCGGTGCAGAAACAATCGATAGGTCATCCTATCGCTTTCACAAATACCCGGTCTTCATCACCGGTCTTCAAATGCTATCCATAACGACGTATCACATATTCGGAATGGGTTATACGACACAAAGGTCCTTTCCCGGTTAAACCGAATAGTGAGCGAAAATATTTTCAAACATATGGATATGGGATTTCAATTAAGTCACAACTTAATAATTCAAACTTTCTTTCAAATGGTTTAACAAATTACCATTTTCAATCTTTAAACAAAAAGATTCATTTTCACAACCTTTAACGGTTTAAACAATTTTCACATTTAAATCTTTTAAACAAAATATTCATTCACATATTTTCCAAATCAATTTTCATTTCAATTTGATTTAACTCGTTAAATCTTTAAATCAAAGATTTAACTTATAGCTTTCAAAACAATTTCATTTCTATTTGATTTAAACAAATCATCAATTTAAATCTGTTAAAAATAAACAGATTTAATTCATAGCTTTCAAAAAGAATTCGTTCATAACTTAGGAAAATCATTTCTCTATTCAATCTTGCAATTCCCCTAATTAACTGGAATCTCAGCTCTTATCTAAAAGTATTTATCATTTGAAAACAACAGTTTTCATTTTGGAAATCTGATTCATTTATACGAGTTGAAATCCTTGAGTTAAATTCAAATTCCCAAAAATAATACTTTAAAAATGGTTTAACTCATAATGACTAGTATAATATCATTAATCCCTAATTTCAAATTACAGAATTCAATTTCAAGTATTGAATTTAAATTTAAATCAACTTATTTAAATTCCAAAACTTAATCAAGTAATCAAAAAAAAAAAATTATTTTTGAAATTCCATTCCAAAAGCTTTTCACATTTATTCCGATTCCATTTCCAAAACATTTGAATTTAAAAAAAATTCAAATTTAACTATTTCAAAAATCTGCGACTTAATCGATTTCCTCATGAAATCCATAATTGTGTGTGTATAAGTGTGGTTCAGGGGTTTAACACAATAGTGCACAACCATTCAATCATCACAGATCAAATACGGCAATATATTCGATAAGCGATATAAACTATAACACTTATCTTTCATACACAGATTAGCAAATATATATATCACAGATAATAAATTTCATCACAGATCACACACAAATCAGGATAATCATAAGGCATCATATAACAGGGATATCAAACAGTTTAACATCCAATATAATCTAAGCATCCATTGGTAGGATTAATTCAATTACCTGATTAGGTTGATTAGATAAATTTTCGTGAATAAATTTGCTAGTTATGGTAAATTAATAATCAATTAATTTTAAAACATTTAATAAACTATCCTTTAATTAATCATTAATTACTTCTTAATTAATAATTATCCTTGATCACTTTTATTTATTAATTTGCTCTTGATAAATTAATTATTCTCAAATTAATTACTTAAATTAATTTATCACATTATCCTTAAATCAATTTATTGCTTAATCACTTGATTAAATCAACTTTAATTATTAATTAATATCCAATTAATAATTCTTAATTTACAAATTAATTAACTTAATAAATCTTTAAAACCATAATTAACTATTCTTTAATCATAAATTAATTAACATATTAATTTTTTTTATTAATTACTGCTTAATTACTTAATTGGTTATTTCTTGATTATAAATTAATAATCTTAATTATTAATTAATGAAACTTAATTACCCATTTCTTTATCACTAATTACTTAACAAATCATTAATTACCAATTAATAAATCATTAATCCTCAATTAATCAATTAATCAACCACTATTAATTTATTTATTAACTTCAAGTAGTTAATTGAAAATTCTTAAGTTCAATTTGGTTAAACACAAAATTGATAATATCTACCTTAAATTTCGAATTCATTTAACCTCAAATACTTAGTTAATTATACTTTTAAATAAATTTACATTCTTAATCATCTTTCAATTTAAATTAATTAATTTGTAAAACCTTTCTTAATAAATTTAAAATCAAATCTTAACTTAAACTAACTAACATTTTTTTTTCTTTTTCTTTTTTTTTTATTTTTTATTTTTTATTTTACACTAAACTTTGTTAATCAAATAGCTGAAAGAATTATGAGCTTAACCCCTAATTGGGCCGAGGCCAAGACCGCATCATCAAGTAGGCCTGTTCCCCTTACCTTTCTTCTACTACCCGTTCCTTCTTCTTTTTATTTTATTTTTCCTACAGCAAAGTTAAGTTTTAAACTACAATACACATTCAAGCATCAGGCCTATACGCGCACGCGATCCAAAAACCCGAAGCAACTTCCAAATTTTCTCGAGCAAAAGCACGTGGCGACCCAAACTTGCTTCTTCTTCCACAACTTTCCATACCCAGATATACCCGAGTTACATCATTCCTGCTTCGAGTCCTCCCCCAAAAAATCTCGAGTAAAGCTTCGAGTCAATTATGGTTCTTCACGTGTTCGAGTTCGAGCTCCCTCTTCCTTCTTCTCCAATGCTATCTGCCTCGATACACATGTGTACGGTGCACGTGCACTAACGCCCTGACGTCCCCTGATCAACACCGCGACCACCCACGAGTCAGACCTGACCTCGAAAACAAACTCCAGTGCCTAGATCGATGAAAAAACAGTGAAGTCGAAATCGAGTTAAGTAACAAATTACTGGAAACACAACGATCGAAAAATCTTCCTCATCCCGGTGCCTCAGTTCACCAGCGACCACGAAATTTTGGTCGAAGCACCACCGATCATCCACGCGTCGAACCCCCCTACTCCGATTGCTTCCAGGTCACCATCGACGTCGAGATTTTCGCGCAACTCTGTCAACCAAACTGGGTTATTAAACCCTACATTCGACTCGAACTCAAAATCCTTGCATTCGAAAAATCTTTCAACATTTTTCCCATATTCCTGGATCAATACTCTAACTTCACAACAAATTCCAGCATCAATCATTGATTAAATCGACATGAATTGATAAAAATGTATTTTCAGTTCTTTAATGAATTGCTCCTTGAATTCATGCCTAAAAATTATCATTTTTGGTTTAAAAATCCTATCATTCCAAGATGATTCAAGATATATACTTGAATCAATAAAATTTAACGTTTGATTTTTTTACAAATTCAAGATTTGACTGTATTTTCTCAATTACAAAAAAACCCCAAACTCACAATACATAATCCTGCCCTCAAAATCTAGATGGAGTTCAAACTAACTTGATTTGTGTGAAATTCAAGGTTTCAATGTGATTAAAGGGGAAAGTTTGGATTTTGATTCATTTAAAAATCTCTGCAATCTAAAGAACAGAGAAATATACTGCATATCCAATTGGCATTCATATACCCAGTGTTTATGCTTCAATATATCCATGCATACAAACCATCATCACAGAAAATTTCACAAGCAGTCCATCATTTAACTACTAATTAAACTAAAAAGTTTACTCATTGATCTAAAAAAGAATATACTGGGTTTATGTTACTCACATTATTCAAAAGAAAGAAAACAGAGAGGCAAGTTCTATTTTATTTTATATTTTTTTTCTTTTTGTATACCAGACATATATATATACATATATATACTCAGCAACACCAACATACAATAATGATTCCAATCACAATCATCACGAAATTCATCACACAATCAAAACAAACAGAGTTGAAAACTGAAAGGGGATAATTTGCTCACCTGTTTTGCACAGGAAGAAATAGAGAGTGATGTTTTTGAGCCTGTACACTTGAGTTTTCTTCTTAAATTTATTGCATGCTTTGATTTGCTTTGCTTTTGATTCCCAGTTTTTGTTTATTATTTTCAGTTTGGAAGATGGAGCAAATGACATGAAGAATTTGTATAAAGTGAAATATTATTTTATAATGTTTGTTCATTTTGCAGATCTCGGCTGAGAGATCTTGTACATGCTGAGAAGATATTTTGTGCTTTGGTATTAAATGGAAGAGTCCTTGTTTTGTATAAGTATGCTCCTATGTACCTTTGCCTATATAAAAATCCATTTGATTTTATTTTTATTTTATTTTTTTGTTTGCAGTTTTATATTTAGCTGAGTAGTTGTGCTTTATATTTGTACTTTATTTTATCACTTTGTCTTCTTTTCTTTTACTTTGCTTTTAATAACTTAAATAAATTTCTATTTTATATAACATAACTTGCTTGATTTAATATACAAGCTCTTGTATTTGATTTGTTACCTTTTCTTTTGTTTTTATCTTTTGTTTTGTTTTGTTATTTTGTTTAGTTTACTTTGTATTACAAATAATTTTCTATTTTAATTATGTTTGTATGCATACATTTGTTTGTAATTTATTTCATTTTAAATTCACAAATCCTAGCTTTCTTTAAAAATACATACATACATACATACATATATATATATATATATATATATATATATAAATCTGAAATAACCATTTCTATCTATAAAAATCCATTTGTATAAATATTATACTATTAATATTGTTTAAATACAACTCATTATTTAATTAAAACAATTTATAAAAGAAACTATCTTTATTTTGATAAATAACATATTTTTATTTGTTTGAATACTTTTATTTGCTCTTATTCTTGCATTTTAAATTTACTTCTATTTTTAGTTTAAATAATTATCATAAATTTTACTTTAAAAATTATTGTTTTATATTTCTCTATATATACACATATATTTTATATAACTCAAATTATCATCATTTATAAATTTTTAAATCAATTTATTTATTTATTTTTATACTTGTGTCCAAAGTATATTGTTTATTTTTTTCAAAATCATTTATTTAAGAATTTATTTAAAATCCAATATATACATATATATTCTCATATATACAAATTTTCAAATCCATATAACTTTACATATCTTCTATTTGAATCGGGGAAACTCGCTTCCATTTAAAATTAATTTTATAAATTTTTATTCAAAATTTCATTTAATTATCAATTTAAAATAAATTAAAATTCGGGATCGTTACATCTAGAGAGATAAGGCTCACCTTTTTAAAGCTAGAAATCAAATTCAAGATACAAATCTAAACTCTGCAAAGCACGAAAAGGCACGACAAAGCACGACTATACTTGAATGTTGGAGAGTCAAGATCCAAATCTTGTACATAAACAAATACACAAACTATAAGGATATAATTCAACACAAGATTGTAAATCAAAACGAAATGAAAAGAATATGGATCAAATGGCATAACCTTGGCCTTAAACATCACGTGGTCTTGGCCATGATAGTTTTGGTGGCATGCGGGATCGGTTATGGAGGTGGTGGAGAGAGGATGAGGTCGGAATTATGGTGGAGAGATGAACAAGGCGGTGGCTGAACTAGCATGAAGAAAACAAAAGGAAAACAAAATGAAAAAGAGGAGAAAGAGAAGGAAGAAGAAGAGGAGGCCATGAAATTGAGAACTTGAATATATATTTTTTCACTCAAAAGGAAAATGAGAAATTGAGATGCTAATTTGTATGTGAATATCAAAGTGGCGGCTAGGGTTTCCCAAAAGATTTGAACGACTAAAGGAAGGGAATGGCAAGGGAAATTAAATGGAAAGTTTAGAAAATAAAGAGGCATAAGAGGAATGAAATGTTAGGGAATTATTTTGTACGTGATTTGTGGAATGAATACACGGCTAGAATATAATTAAGGAGGTAGGAAATAAAAGATAGGCAATTAAGGAGGCACAATTTAAGGGAAAGAATCTTGTCTATATATCTTTTTCTTTGTTTGCACGAAATGAAAAGGTAACAAATACATAAAACAGGTAACCTATATCTCTTGAAATTTCTAAGCTATTATTATTAGTGAAATCAATCAAAAATCAAATAAATATATTCAAAGTGTATACAACCAAAATAGAAAATAAAAATTTGGGAAACAGACATAGGGAAATAGAAAATAAAATATAGAAAGTCATTGCGTGTAGACATTTTATTTTAATTTAAAAGTATAAGTTTTAAATTCCCAATAAATCCATATTAACATTGGTTTAGATACTAATTTATGTCTTCCTAATTCACCCAAATTTTCAGTTAGCAAAGTAATTAATTTCATTCTCGTACCATAAATCTATTTGTTATGAATTGAATTCCCATTTAATTTAATTTCCAATAATTGCCTTGCTTCAATTCTTTTCTTTTTATAAATCTATTATCACTCTATAAACCTAGTTATTATTTGTTTATCATTCATTACATAATATATATTCAAATTTTCATCTTTCTATTATAATAAAAGTTATTTTCAATTATATTAAGTTTGCTAAATATATACATTTATTATAATTAAAACCTCAATCCATTTATCCAACTTGGTTTCATTCCTCTATTTCATCTTATGGATAAAATATACATTTCCATTTATGTCATTACATTCACAATTTACAATAACTGTCCTATCTCACATAAATGAAAGTTTACTTACATTTAAGTGTAATTGATTTCCTACTTTAAATTTAGCAGCCTAAATAAATGTAACTTGAAATAAATGTTAACCTTATCTTTATATTACACTCAAGTTTATTATGTCCACTAATTATCATAATTGCTTACATAATGTTTAATTCATTCAATTACCACAAATTATACACTAATTCATTTACCCACACAAACTTACATTTATTTACTTATATCCATTTTTATACCTTAATGTAACATTTACAACTAGATTAATAGACCCATTAAATAGTAACTTACAACCGTTACTATAACTTTTAATGACACCTTTGAATTCACTGTTCACAAACATACGTTACCATTCTTATACACCAAATCTTTATTCAATGGTCATTTATTTCATACTAAATCATTTATAAATTTTAATGTTTGCATTTTTTTTCTTACATAAATTTACTGCCAAGTATAACAATTTACATTACTTCAATAAATTGTAATTTCATTTCAATTGTTAATAATTAGTTTTTTTAAGTACATTCTTACATTTCATTTTGGCATTCATTTCACTATTAAATTACAAAGTTTTTATTTCTTCCAAAATATTTACCAAAATCTTATTAAATTAACTGCTTTAATTATTGAAAATTTACGGGTCGTTACACTCTCCCCCACTCAAAATTTTTCGTCCCCGAAAAGGAAGAGGTAGGAGAATAGAACAACCTAACAGAAAAGAGATTGGACAACAAAGAAGATAATAAAATTTAAATCCACGGAGACTTCAACTTAAATTAATAATTGATTTCATCCATTTGATTTCACTTAAGTTAAATAAATCTTAACTATTTCAAATTTTATTTTCTTAAATTAACAATTTTCAAAAGTCATGAATTTGAAAATCATTTATTATAATCATAATTTATTCAATAAATTTAATTCTTCTTTGTTCCAAAATTATTATTAAATTTATTCCACTTAATATATCTAATCATATATATTAAGCTTATTTACACTTATTATATCTGCTCTAATTTATTTATAAATTCCTTTATCACCGTTATATTGTAAATTATTCAATTAATTTTTATTCTGTTTACCCCTATTAATATTTTATAACTAAAATTTAAGTGTATAACGTTTATTATAACTACTTAAATTTTATTTATAAAAACCCTTTTTATATTGTATTTTATCCAATTACATATTCAACTTCTGAATAATTTAGGTAAGTTATATTAGAATGTAATTGAGTATTATACAAATAAACCTTCCAATTCAATTATTCAAGCTAAATTAATTATTCAAAATTTTGATTCATTTAAAATTTAAATCATCCTTTAAGATAAAATTCAAGAATTAATTTTCTGATTAACTTCAAACAATTTTTAGAGGTAAATAACTAAATATATACATACACAATATATATATATCAAATCAAATTTACATCATATTTCAATATATATTATAAGTCAAGTCATATTTTAGAAATCTAAATCAATTTAATTCTCCAAAGCAAGACTGTAGCAAAACTACATAATGGTCTCTTCACTTCGAAACTCGAAAATGAATGTCGATGATGCTGCAGTCATCACCGAAACTATTTTCCAGCGACAAAGAGAAGAGCACTGATTTAAAACTTGAAAATTCTTTAAAAACTATTTCTAATCGGAAAATACTTCAAATAATTTCTTTTAAAACTTTAAACCAAAGTTCGAAATCATCGAAAATTAAATTCTCAAATTCTTGATTTTAAATTCATCTAAATTTCCAAATTAATTTAAAACCATGTTTTATAGTTCAATTATTCATATATGAAACAAAAGTTGATGGTTACAGGCTATATATAAAGTCAAATATTATTTCTTAATACCCTATTCAATTAATTATCAGAATTCAGAAAAACAAACTCATACATAATATAATTGTACAAAATTTATCATTACTAAATTTTGAAATCAATATGGTGTCAGTTTTCTCTGTTCAAGTGTTTTGGAAATCCTAGCGATAGTGTTGATCAGACGAATCGATCGAAAACCCAAATGAACATCAACAACTCAAACAACACAATATAAAAAAAATTACATATAGGTTTACAAAGCAAGAATAGGGATTCAAATTTGATTGACTCAAATCAATAGAATTTTGATTCGAAGATAAGTTGGAAACAAAAGATAAGATGATTAAATTGACAGAATAAGGAATGGATAAGCTTACATAAATCGCGTGCAACCTTAACTAGGTCAACCGTGACTTCAAGAATAAGACCGATGTAGAGTTCTGGGGAAAATCTACATCCGATCTCAAGAGATAGAATTCAAGATAACAAGAGATACTAGCATCTAAACCGAGGGTATATAAATCTCCGGTGAATCAATGCCTATGGTGACGGAGTTCCACCCCTTTACAAGTCATTCAAAGATTGGCGAGACCGCCGACTCAATCAAAGGATCATTCGAAGTGGAGGTATGGGACACTCCGGAATCAAAAGAAGGGGAATAGTGGGGACAAGAATGTATTTTGGAACCGTAGAGAACGTTCCAAAATTCAAAAGGAATCGAGTCAAAAAATAAGAGATTCACACTCGAATGAAAGTGATTCTGTTAATAAATTTACCGTATATGCTAAGTATTGCCTAGAGCCAAAGCTTTGATACCAGATGTAACGGCCCGATATTTTCAACCATTCGCATCCGCACATGTCGGACTTGATTTGCTCAAAATACCGAATTGTAAAATAAATTTGGCAAAACACAGCATAGATAGTAAATAAATAAATCACAGATCACAGACACAGAGTAATAAATGCAGCGGAAGTAAATAAATATAGTTCATGAAGCTACAATATAAATACATTAGAGTCAAACAAGATACAACAGAGATAACAAGATACAACGGAGGTGTCAACATGATAACCAGGTATGAATCATAATACATCACTGGAACCAACCGGATAACTGGAATCAACTGGATAACCAAAAGTGAAATAGATAGCTGGATCTTCAAGCAAAGCTTCCAACTTCGAAGGTGAGTCTCAAATGCCGTGTCACTCAGTCTGACCCGAGCATGTAGAAACACAAAACACTCGAGTCAGGACATACATACTTATACAATGTAAACCAACTCAAGTGAACTGTAATATAAGGTACGAGTAACTTAAAGGATGCTTGGGACCGCCCATCCTCTAAGGATCCATTAAAATATTTACTATGTAGTAATATTTCGCTATTATAATAATGTCTATAGTAAAATAAACTTACATTTACATAGCATTAAGGGGTTACCCATATAGCCCTTAACATGTAATAGTCCTAGTAGTCCATCCAATATCATAGTCCCTCCTGATCAGGAAGCCACCAGAGGATACAACACGGGCTACGGGAGAAAACCAAACTCATACAAGGCGTGATAGGGTAGGTGACACGGCACAACTAGGCAATGCCAGGGTAGATATACCAATTACGCTTCCGGATCGGTGAGAACGCATAGCGCGCACCTATTGCCCACCTCAAGCCACACCCCTAAATAAAAATCAAAAGTGGACACCGAAACAATCCAAAGGTCAAAGTATAATATCGAAGGGATGTGTCCGATCAAAAGTGCTACCTTATTAACCCGTCGATCGCTCCTGTTTTAGCTACCTTATGCCAACTCACGGGAGTCGGGTCCACATATTTACCTTAAAGGAAAAGCCACCACCATCCTACTTCATTCTGGAATCTCCACCGCGTACACGGTTGTTAAAGTGGTTTTCGGAGTTGGCAAAGAGTATGACAACTTCCGATCCCGGTCTCTTTAACAACCAAACGTTATTATAACCCATGGATATTTATTTCAAAATCATTTATACTTTCCAAACCAAACTAGCATATCCATTTCAAAATCATATAATTTATTTCGAAGTATTATATACTTTCAAAACCAAATTATCATACTTATTTCAAAACCATATCACAATAGTATCATTTACATTTCAAAAATATTTCAATAATATATCATTTAAATAACCCAAATTTCCAAATCATTGAACATTTCTTTCAATTTATTAAACTTGAAATATTCCTTTAAATTATCGTAGCATTTTGGAAATGTTACCTTAAGGAATCTTAGCACTTTTGGAATGTAATACTTTCCACTTTAACATTTTATATAATCAAAGTATTTATATGCTT
Organism: Allium cepa; assembly: GCA_030765085.1. Classification (NCBI taxonomy): domain Eukaryota; kingdom Viridiplantae; phylum Streptophyta; class Magnoliopsida; order Asparagales; family Amaryllidaceae; genus Allium; species Allium cepa. The sequence continues at coordinate 659,252,960 of CM060941.1, forward strand.
ACAAATTTGAAATGGTCCTTTTATCATAGCCTTATAGTTAAATAAACTTTGTTACTGTAATATCCAATTCAAAGCCCAAATTATTATGTTAAGTCAAAAGCACCTTATTAACTTACATTATTATTACAATAAAGAAACTTTATTATTTTAATCATTTAAAGTATGCCATTTACATAAATTAAAACTTGCTTACCAAATGTACGTTATCAACTTACATTTTATTATTACAGTAAGTAACATTTATAATTTTAATCAATTTAAAATGCACCATTACATTGATTAAAACTTACACGTCAAATGTACATTTTAACTTACATTTATTATAATAAAGAGCATTTATCATTTTAATCAATATTACACTAATTAAAACTTACATTATCAAATGTATGTTTTAATTTACATTCCCATTACAGTACAGAGCATTTATTAATTTAATCAATACCACACTAATTAAAATTTTACATGTTTCTTTCATTAATTAAAAACTTTACATGTTCTCTCATTAATTAGGACTTTACACGTTTCTTTCAATAATTAGAAACTTACACGTTTCTTTCATTAATTAAAACTTACACTTTTCTTTCATTAATTAAAACTTTACATGTTTCTTGCATCAATTAAAACTTTACACATTTCTTTCATTTCTGTTATTACAATAAAGAACATTTATTATATTAATCAATTAAAAATATTAATTAAACTTACATCTCACATGTGTGTTTAACTTACATTTTCCGTTTTAAAGTCATATTTATTTATCTTACAAAATATAACATTTTACAAAAGAATATTTTATCATAGTTAAAACAATCAAATTCTTTACAAATTTATTGCTTAGACATCAATTCCACTATGATTCCAAAAGTTATTACAAGATGTCACATACAAATGTGTTTCATTTTATTTATTAAAAAATACATTGTTTATTTTACAAAACATGTCCATCCTGGGAAACAACCTTTATTACAATTACTATGTTAGATTTAAGATTCCAAATTAAATCAAACTTAATTGTTAAGTTATTTATCATAAATAAGACTCTTTAAATTCCATTCAAAACCAATTAACTTATAAAAAATTTAACTTATAGAAAAACAATATGTCTTTACAGTTTAAAGCATTAAATCAAATTAAGTTAAAATTTTCATATATTTATAATTTCAAATACTTAATAATTTTCATAAATATTTGAAATACTTAATAAATTTTTAGGAAAATATGATTTAAAATATAAACATGGGCCTGTATAATATTTTCTAACCAAGGTCAAGTGATACGGATAATATATCATTTCAATCCGTAATTTAAGAAGAAAAATCTGGGTTCTATCATTTCAAACCCGCAATCCCAAGTAAAATAAATACAATAAAATCACTCGAGCCTATCATTTCAGCCCATAGTGCTTTTTCCTTAATCTAAATGTTCGTTCGGGTATGTATCATTTCAACCCATAGTGATAGGGAACTTGCAGTGTGATAAACAGGAAATAAACAACAATATAACAAATAAAATCATAACAGATGGTGTAACAGGGATATAGCAATATTTAACATCATATAGATTTATCACAAGCATATATGAATATAATAACATAACATATTAATTTATACAATTCACATGTCATCGTTTCACAAATTAAAAGTACGTATGTCTAGAGAGATAAAACTCACCTTTTTAAAGCTAGAAATCAAATTCAAGATACATGTAACGTTTTCGATTTTTCGTTGCCGAAAAACCGAAATGTTATGGTTTTAAAAAGAATTTAAGAAAAGAAAAAGAGAGAAGAAGAGAGAAGAAAGATAGAAAATAGAGAAAAGAGAAAAGAAAATAGAATATCTAGAAAAATAGAAACGGAAAGAAAATAACAGAATCTCACAATTCGCAGCGGAACAACATATAATAATAAATGAGTAATCTTTAAACAAAGAACTATATCAGTTATTACATTTTATACATTTCATTACATCGTATCATCAGAGTGTACAACAACAACATACAGTGCAGCGGAAAAAGAAATACTATATACTAGTAATACGCCATGCCATCCAGCTTGCCTCCAGCAACTCCAGAATATCCAGAATATCCTGATAAACCTTAACTCTTGACTGCCCGTGTGAAAATTGGTGGGCACCCAGAGTTTAGGAAGGAAAACAATAAACTCCGAGTCAGTCATGTGACTGGTGTGAGAACTCAAAACAGTTTATTTATCTTTAAAATCAAAATAGAGGAATATTTTTAAAGTCAATTCGCAATGCTTTTAAAAATGAGACTACCATAAGGCCTCCCGCACACACACACATGCAAACGCAGAATCGGAGGAGATTTCTCCTTATGATAGTCAAAGATGCTTGATACGCATTTAAAAGAACATTTCATATTATTATTAGTGTATAGTGTAGGAAAAATTCATTTCGAAAGTAGAATATAAATCTTAGCCAACATACGACCATTATCGTATGCCTACTATAGCTACCATCTAAACAGTGGTGACCACCATAAGTAAATGGCAGGTTCTACAACTAATACCGTACAAGTTTCGTATTGGGAATTGGATTTCCAACGAATGATCAGGCCAAGGAACTTCCCATTGCCACATGAGAATGCCTCTGGATGGACATCCCCGAGAACCAAACCGGATCTCTACCAACACAAGGCCGGGTTACCCCTAACTGAGTAACAACTGACCGAATATGCCATCCCCCGGTCCTTTGGGACCTTTATCACCGAGCGCTCGTAATCAATTTACACAATCATAACAAAGTGTTTTCAACAAGAGTAAGTATCTGGGCTCCATACCATGATACCACCCTTTTCCAGAAGGAAATGGACACATCCTAAAGGGCGCTACCCCTCATAACCTTGCCGCATCTTTCCTGTTTTGACCATTCACGGGGTGTGAGGCTCGACGAATTCATGTCCACAAAACATACTTTATACAAAAGCCATGCTTTGGGTCAACAAATGATCAACACAATGATCACAAGGATAGACGATCAAATAAACGATCCTATCACAAATAATCAGCACAATGATCATTTCAGCATCACTCAGCATATCACATTACCAAATTGGGAATATATCGCTGATAACCTTCAACTACATAACCTCTGAGCTCGTACGTCTCAGAGAAGGGTGTTAAGCTAAAAGAATAAATTCTCCGCCACCAACAGAAATATATTTGAAAGAAATCGGCTTTATATCTCAAATTGTAATGTCAGACATACAATCCATACAAGTCTGTTCCGGGATCGAACAAAACCGAAGGCACTTACAAAGAAGTCCTTGAAATCCGGATATCCACAATCCTGATCGGATTCACCATCACATATGGAGAACTCTATACCGGAGCAACTCGGTGCAGAGTCAATCGACAGGTCATCCTATCGCTTTTGCAAATACCGGGTCTTCAACACCGATCTTCAATGCAATTCACAACGACGTATCACATATTCGGAATGGGTTATACGACCCCATGGTCCTTTCCCGGTTAACCCGAATAGTGAGCGCTTATTCAAAAATAAGTGTGGCATTCAAATTCAAACAATTCACATCAAATACCCATTCAAAGGGAAATATTGATAGTCGATTATTGAACTATCAATGGATATGCACACATCACCAGATTCCAAATAATTTTCCAAATTATTTATTTTTTCAAAATATCTTTACAAGATATCTAATTTCAACACTTCAAAAAAATAAATCAATATTTATTTTTCTAAACCAATCCCACTTTCTTTTATAAATTCCTTAGTGAATTTATATTCCAAAATATTCATGCATACACGATTTCAATTTATCATTTCAATTTATCTTCAAAATGATAAATTCTAATTATTCACTTCATATTGGAAAAACATTTCCATACTTATTTATTCATAAGTAATTCACAAATCTTTTTATTTTCTACACTTGGAAAATAATCAATATACTTAAATCGAATTAAGTATATATTTCATTTTATTAAGGAAATCATTCACTTAAACATATTTATTTGGGTCAAAACGAATGTTGCGTAAAACGTCGTTACGACAACCCAAAATCACTAGTATAGGGATTCGAAATTAAAATAGATATATAAATCCCAATACTATACAAAACATTTCCTTTCGGAAATCATTTACTATAACAACAGTGTTATAGTCCATCATCTCCTTCTATTTCTCGAAAACGTCTATTTCAACAATAAATGTTGAAATCTATGATTTCGAATCTCAATACCTTTTAAAAACATCGTTAGATAGTTTTAATTCTATTTAAAACATCATATCTAAAACAATTTCTTTAACATATTATTCACTATTCAAAAATGTGAATAAACTTCGTTAACAATTTCATCACTTCTATTCAATTTATTTTAAAGGATTATTCACTATTCAAAAATGTGAATATAACTCCTTTAATAGGTTTCAACAATTTTCTTATCAAAATAAGTCATTTACGAATTTATAAAACAACGTTTATAAATTCCATTTCTATTTATTTATAAAAACTTCCTTTTTATAAATCTCTTTATTAACTTATTCGATTTATAATTTTAATTATAAACCAAAAGTCCAAATTATAAGTCAAACACTTATAATTTATTTATTTGCAAAAATCGTTCCTTTGAACTTTACAAATTTTATAAACCTACTGTTTATAAAATTTCCATTTATAACTTCACCGTTATATAATTCTATAAATTTCATTCATTAATGAATTTCATTTTCACTTCATTCAAACACTTATAAAAACTCGTTTTATAATGTCTATATCTCTATTTATAAATTTCCATTTATAAATCTCTTAATATAAATCAATTTATATTATTCTTTAAAACGTCTTTAAATTCCTTTAAAAACTTCATCATTCTCTTGATTTATAAAATAATTAAATTTTATAAATCCTATATTTAAACTCTTTATAATAAATTCAAAAATCCAATTTAAACTATTTTATAAAATCATTAGCATCATATTCTCAAAAAATTAGTTTTTAACTATATTTCTCAAAAATCATAATTTTTATAACTTTAAAAATTATAACGTTTATTTATTTAAAATGGATCAATTCCAAAATTATTTTATAAAACGTCTTCTTTTAAAAAATCACTTTAAAATCATTTTAAAATACCAAAAATTTGGTCCAATGATGCTACACACCAAATAGTCAATCACGACTGCAACGATATCATATATCAATATGAAAATACATCAAATATCAAAATATCTGAAATCAAATAAAAACTGTTGAGGAATCCTGTTGGATCCCTCCAACCTGTTTTCCTGCATCCAAAAACATTAGCACAATACCAATTTCGCTCCAGTACGAAATTATCGCGGTATATGTTTTTAATAAATATTATCCGCTTAATAACGGCGCAATAGGGTCTCATCCGCTAAAAAATACGGGAAATCAATCAACTCCAATATATACATATGCCAATATATATATATATATTGATATTATATATAATACCAATTTCACTGTTTATGAAATATTCGCGGTATATGTTTTTATTAAATAACATCCGCTTACTAACAGCGTATAATGTCTATTTTAACAATCAATAGATATCAATCAACATTCAAACATGCATTCAAATATTTTAACTCTAACTATTTAAAATAAAATCGAAACTATTTCGATTGAGCGAGAAGTTCTCACCTTGATTTCAATTTCGTTTTAGCGATTTATTTCGAATAAAATTAAACGCGCGTTTAATTTTAATCGACTCCCAACCAACTCCATCGCGTAGTGCTCGTCCATACGATTCCAACGCAACTGAGTTTGCATTTTTTCGACCTCGTATGAAAAAGATATGTATATTTGAACTTGCACGAATTTAAACTATATATAAATTTACTAATTTTAATTAAATTTTTAACCTAGCTTCTACAGGCCGTAGGATCACAATCCAAGCCATCACAGCCGCATATACCATCTTCTCCTCTCACGCAAGAAGCTCCAGATAACTAAACACGCACACAAACCCATTACACGCCCAACTAGGGTTTAATTTAGCTAACACCACACTCAACTTCGACACGATCAAGAGCCACCACTTCGCGCGCCATCCCCTCCTTCATGCTCGGCCTGAACCTAGTGGCACTCGGCCCCACCCACGGCCTCAAAAAGCGTGCGCAAGCTAGCACTGTCGGCCCCCTGTAGCTCCTCCCACGTTGCTCCATTTTACATCACAACCGTATGGATCTCTTCGTCTCGTTGCCCTCTACATCTTTTATGTTGAAAGTTTTCGCAAATGGTGAATAGATTGGAAGATTATAAGGGAGGAAGGAGAGAAGCTTCTGGCCGTTCATGGGGTGAACTGGCGGCTAGGGTGACAATTTTTTTTTTCCTTTAATGAAGGGTGGGGCTATTTATAAGAGAACGAACGACACTATTCATCCCGGAAATTCCGAACTCCGATTTATGCGCCGAAACTGACATTCCTAGGATTTATCCCGCGTTCCGGACACAATGGAACAGGTTTCGAAAGCTAATTCAGACATCTGTGCGAGTTATGGCTGTAAACGCTCAATTTAAATTAAACCGATTTAAATCGATTTCTAGGCGTTTTAATTTGTACCGGACAAACGGTAAATCCAATTGACTTGAAATTTAAAACCTTACAATAATATCACATTACGGATCCGATGAAACTGGTTTCGTCGAAATCCGAGACTTTTTGAAAAATGGCTATTTTCACTCGCCAAATTTAAATTAAAAACAATTCGATGCGTTTCGAGCTGCCACGATCAAACGATAACTCCGATTGACACGAAAATTGAAATCCGGTAATAACTAACTATTATGGATCCAATGGAACTGGTTTCGTTCAATTCTGAGACTGTTCAAAAATTGGCTATTTTCACTAGTCGATTTAAATATTAAAATATTCAATTTTCACAAATTAACTTTTAATTCAATTTTAGAAGTTCTAAAATATCGTTCTAACTTCAATATGATAAAATAAAATTTTACAAATCATTTTCAATCATATTTAACCCAATTTTCAATTATTTCCATAATTTCGCATATTAAATTATCGATTAAATTATCCAATTAAATCCAAAAATTCAAATAAAAATTTATTTGACTTATAAATTCACTTCTTAATATTTAAAATTAATTAAATATTCAAATTTTAATAAATAAAAATCCTGGGTCGTTACAATCTTCCCCCCTTAAAAGAATTTCGTCCTCGAAATTATTAAGTAAGAAAATTACAGAACTTATTAACTTTCCAAAACTCATAGTTAAACTTCTTAAAATCTTTACTAAGTTTCAAATCATACTTAGTTATCTTTTTTTTAAAAACAACTACTATTGTTTAACTTTCCATTTCAAATCAAAGTTAAAGTTTTCAAAAAATTTCCCAATTTTCTCAAAAATTTTCTAACGCCTTAAATTTCCGGAAAAATTCGCCATAGTCTCCTTTGCGCGGCTCGATCCGAAAAAAAAATGACAGTATATATATCACAAATATACATCTCATCAAGTAATGAGGCATCCCGCAGGGAAAAATTTGTAAAAGTACGATATGTAATCCGAGATATGTACCTTATATTTTATTAGCGAGCATATACGGCTAATATAGCGCGAAAGCGAGCTCCAAATGCGAAGCAAACGCGATCCGCACCTACTAATTACTCAACAAACAACATGAGAATCATGCATATAGATAATAGTATCGATATACATCATATAGCAACATAATAACTATATATGCTAACATTGCAAATGTAGTAAAGGCAACAAATGCAAACATCAACCAACTATCATCCATAACCAATAAATATTCATTTATATTTTCATTAATATTCAATGAATTAGGTTTTCAATTTAATCACATTTGATTCATTTACATTGGATTTACTAGCATTCATTTTCAATTAGTTTATATTCACTAATTCATATTCATTTTGGTTCACTTCCAAATTAAATTCAATTTTATTCAAATTTATTTACTTCTAATTTGAATTCAATTACATAGCTTTAAATTTCACTAATTCACTTTCATTAATACTTAATGAATTATAAACAATCAACTAACAATCATATGACAATCAATGTTTATTAATTACAACCAAATTCTTTTGCTTATATTCATTCAATTTGGCTTAACACCATCACTTTCAATTGGTTTAATCAAATTGATTTTCATTCAATTATTCAACTTCTAATATCATTAGATTTTAATGAATTAACACTTATATCCATTATTTCATATCAACTTAATTCACATTCAATTGATTTACATTTAATTGATTAATATTCAATCCATCCATTCAATTCTATTACAAAAGTTGAATTTCATTTATATAACTCAAATTCATATCCATCACTTAATTTTATTAATTTACTTTGATACTAATATCAACTTCATTCCATATCACTTAAGTTATATTTCATTTTATAAACATCACTTGGTTTTACTTAACTTAAATTCCCATTTATAAATCAATTCAGCTTCCAATTCTAAGTAAATTTTCCATTTAACTTTAAATTCATTTTCATTTACAACTCATATTCATAAATATATTCATTAGTTTCACTTCTTATATATATAAGTTTATTTCACAATTGTAAATCACTTTAATTATAATTCAATTCTTATAATTCTTTTGCTTATACAATTATTCTTCAATTTAGATTATTCAAACAACTAAACAATCAACTTATATACACTTTAATAATTCTGAAAAATTATTTCTTTATATATAAAATATACTCAAGGTAAAATTATTTCATTTACCCAATTTTAAAACAATACTGCCGAATTGTTCTATTTAAGTGTTTAGAAACCCCTTCGGCATAGTTGTCGAGACCACGCTGACGAAGGTTCATATGCCACTCAATAAACCAATCATCACAATATAAAACAATTTTACATTCACTAACAAATACGCTCTCATAGCTATTATTACACTCAAACTCAGTCTAGAGTACTACTGACTCTATCTCTAATGAGTAATACCCAACAGAACCATGGTTGTCGCTTAACCATAAGCTCCGATACCAAATGTAACGTTTTAGGCTTTTCAACCGTCGACAGCGGTCACAACCGGTAGGCTTTTCAACCATCCCAGCCCCACCGTGGCTTACACTGATATCCCAAACTTGCTTTTACGGCCAGCCTCTCGACTGTCTCAGGTTACACCTAACCAACCCCCTAAAAGAGGATGTGTGGGAGTAAGAGTCTCCCGTTCGCCACCTAACCGCGAAGCGAGAACCCCCCATCACATAGCCCAAAGCTTAACAAGACTGGTGTGAGAACTCAAAATAGTTTATTTATCTTTAAAATCAAAATAGAGGAATATTTTTAAAGTCAATTCGCAATGCTTTTAAAAATGAGACTACCATAAGGCCTCCCGCACACACACACATGCAAACGCAGAATCGGAGGAGATTTCTCCTTATGATAGTCAAAGATGCTTGATACGCATTTAAAAGAACATTTCATATTATTATTAGTGTATAGTGTAGGAAAAATTCATTTCGAAAGTAGAATATAAATCTTAGCCAACATACGACCATTATCGTATGCCTACTATAGCTACCATCTAAACAGTGGTGACCACCATAAGTAAATGGCAGGTTCTACAACTAATACCGTACAAGTTTCGTATTGGGAATTGGATTTCCAACGAATGATCAGGCCAAGGAACTTCCCATTGCCACATGAGAATGCCTCTGGATGGACATCCCCGAGAACCAAACCGGATCTCTACCAACACAAGGCCGGGTTACCCCTAACTGAGTAACAACTGACCGAATATGCCATTCCCCGGTCCTTTGGGACCTTTATCACCAAGCGCTCGTAATCAATTCACACAATCATAACAAAGTGTTTTCAACATGAGTAAGTATCTGGGCTCCATACCATGATACCACCCTTTTCCAGAAGGAAATGGACACATCCTAAAGGGCGCTACTCCTCATAACCTTGCCGCATCTTTCCTGTTTTGCCCATTCACGGGGTGTGAGGCTCGACGAATTCACGTCCACAAAACATACTTTATACAAAAGCCATGCTTTGGGTCAACAAATGATCAACACAATGATCACAAGGATAGACGATCAAATAAACGATCCTATCACAAATAATCATCACAATGATCATTTCAGCATCACTCAGCATATCACATTACCAAATTGGGAATATATCGCTGATAACCTTCAACTACATAACCTCTGAGCTCGTACGTCTCAGAGAAGGGTGTTAAGCTGAAAGAATAAATTCTCCGCCACCAACAGAAATATATTTGAAAGAAATCGGCTTTATATCTCAAATTGTAATGTCAGACATACAATCCATACAAGTCTGTTCCAGGATCGAACAAAACCGAAGGCACTTACAAAGAAGTCCTTGAAATCCGGATATCCACAATCCTGATCGGATTCACCATCACATATGGAGAACTCTATACCGGAGCAACTCGGTGCAGAGTCAATCGACAGGTCATCCTATCGCTTTTGCAAATACCGGGTCTTCAACATCGATCTTCAATGCAATTCACAACGACGTATCACATATTCGGAATGGGTTATACGACCCCATGGTCCTTTCCCGGTTAACCCGAATAGTGAGCTCTTATTCAAAAATAAGTGTGGCATTCAAATTCAAACAATTCACATCAAATACCCATTCAAAGGGAAATATTGATAGTCGATTATTGAACTATCAATGGATATGCACACATCACCAGATTCCAAATAATTTTCCAAATTATTTATTTTTTCAAAATATCTTTACAAGATATCTAATTTCAACACTTCAAAAAAATAAATCAAGATTTATTTTTCTAAACCAATCCCACTTTCTTTTATAAATTCCTTAGAGAATTTATATTCCAAAATATTCATGCATACACGATTTCAATTTATCATTTCAATTTATCTTCAAAAAGATAAATTCTAATTATTCACTTCATATTGGAAAAACATTTCCATACTTATTTATTCATAAGTAATTCACAAATCTTTTTATTTTCTACACTTGGAAAATATTCAATATACTTAAATCGAATTAAGTATATATTTCATTCTATTAAGGAAATCATTCACTTAAACATATTTATTTGGGTCAAAACGAATGTTGCGTAAAACGTCGTTATGACAACCCAAAATCACTAGTATAGGGATTCGAAATTAAAATAGATATATAAATCCCAATACTATACAAAACATTTCCTTTCGGAAATCATTTACTATAACAACAGTGTTATAGTCCATCATCTCCTTCTATTTCTCGAAAACGTCTATTTCAACAATAAATGTTGAAATCTATGATTTCGAATCTCAATACCTTTTAAAAACATCGTTAGATAGTTTTAATTCTATTTAAAACATCATATCTAAAACAATTTCTTTAACATATTATTCACTATTCAAAAATGTGAATAAACTTTGTTAACAATTTCATTACTTCTATTCAATTTATTTTAAAGGATTATTCACTATTCAAAAATGTGAATATAACTCCTTTAATAGGTTTCAACAATTTTCTTATCAAAATAAGTCATTTGCGAATTTATAAAACAACGTTTATAAATTCCATTTCTATTTATTTATAAAAACTTCCTTTTCATAAATCTCTTTATTAACTTATTCGATTTATAATTTTAATTATAAACCAAAAGTCCAAATTATAAGTCAAACACTTATAATTTATTTATTTGCAAAAATCGTTCCTTTGAACTTTACAAATTTTATAAACCTACTGTTTATAAAATTTCCATTTATAACTTCACCGTTATATAATTCTATAAATTTCATTCATTAATGAATTTCATTTTCACTTCATTCAAACACTTATAAAAACTCGTTTTATAATGTCTATATCTCTATTTATAAATTTCCATTTATAAATCTCTTAATATAAATCAATTTATATTATTCTTTAAAACGTCTTTAAATTCCTTTAAAAACTTCATCATTCTCTTGATTTATAAAATAATTAAATTTTATAAATCCTATATTTAAACTCTTTATAATAAATTCAAAAATCCAATTTAAACTATTTTATAAAATCATTAGCATCATATTCTCAAAAAATTAGTTTTTAACTATATTTCTCAAAAATCATAATTTTTATAACTTTAAAAATTATAACGTTTATTTATTTAAAATGGATCAATTCCAAAATTATTTTATAAAACGTATTCTTTTCAAAAATCACTTTAAAATCATTTTAAAATACCAAAAATTTGGTCCAATGATGCTACACACCAAATAGTCAATCACGACTACAACGATATCATATATCAATATGAAAATCCATCAAATATCAAAATATCTGAAATCAAATAAAAACTGTTGAGGAATCCTGTTGGATCCCTCCAACCTGTTTTCCTACATCCAAAAACATTAGCATAATACCAATTTCGCTCCAGTACGAAATTATCGCGGTATATGTTTTTAATAAATATTATCCGCTTAATAACGGCGCAATAGGGTCTCATCCGCTAAAAAATACGGGAAATCAATCAACTCCAATATATACATATGCCAATATATATATATTGATATTATATATAATACCAATTTCACTGTTTATGAAATATTCGCGGTATATGTTTTTATTAAATAACATCCGCTTACTAACGGCGTATAATGTCTATTTTAACAATCAATAGATATCAATCAACATTCAAACATGCATTCAAATATTTTAAATCTAACTATTTAAAATAAAATCAAAACTATTTCGATTGAGTGAGAAGTTCTCACCTTGATTTCAATTTCGTTTTAGCGATTTATTTTGAATAAAATTAAACGCGCGTTTAATTTTACCCGAAATTCTCACTAACTCCAATCGACTCCCAACCAACTCCATCGCGTAGTGCTCGTCCATACGATTCCAACGCAACTGAGTTTGCATTTTTTCGACCTCGTATGAAAAAGATATGTATATTTGAACTTGCACGAATTTAAACTATATATAAATTTACTAATTATAATTAAATTTTTAACCTAGCTTCTACAGGCCGTAGGATCACAATCCAAGCCATCACAGCCGCATATACCATCTTCTCCTCTCACGCAAGAAGCTCCAGATAACTAAACACGCACACAAACCCATTACACGCCCAACTAGGGTTTAATTTAGCTAACACCACACTCAACTTCGACACGATCAAGAGCCACCACTTCGCGCGCCATCCCCTCCTTCATACTCGGCCTGAACCTGGTGGCACTCGGCCCCACCCACGGCCTCAAAAAGTGTGCGCAAGCTAGCACTGTCGGCCCCCTGTAGCTCCTCCTACGTTGCTCCATTTTACATCACAACCGTATGGATCTCTTCGTCTCGTTGCCCTCTACATCTTTTATGTTGAAAGTTTTCGCAAATGGTGAATAGATTGGAAGATTATAAGGGAGGAAGGAGAGAAGCTTCTGGCCATTCATGGGGTGAACTGGCGGCTAGGGTTACAATTTTCTTTTTCTTTAATGAAGGGTGGGGCTATTTATAAGAGAACGAACGACACTATTCATCCCGGAAATTCCGAACTCCGATTTACGTGCCGAAACTGACATTCCTAGGATTTATCCCGCGTTCTGGACACAATGGAACAGGTTTCGAAAGCTAATTCGGACATCTATGCGAGTTATGGCTGTAAACGCTCAATTTAAATTAAACCGATTTAAATCGATTTCTAGGCGTTTTAATTTGTACCGGACAAATGGTAAATCCAATTGACTTGAAATTTGAAACCTTACAATTTAATATCACATTACGGATCCGATGAAACTGATTTCGTCGAAATCCGAGACTTTTTGTAAAATGGCTATTTTCACTCGCCAAATTTAAATTAAAAACAATTCGATGCGTTTCGAGCTGCCACGATCAAACGATAACTCCGATTGACACGAAAATTGAAATCCGGTAATAACTAACTATTACGGATCCAATGGAACTGGTTTCGTTCAATTCTGAGACTGTTCAAAAATTGGCTATTTTCACTAGTCGATTTAAATATTAAAATATTCAATTTTCACAAATTAACTTTTAATTCAATTTTAAAAGTTCTAAAATATCGTTCTAACTTCAATATGATAAAATAAAATTTTACAAATCATTTTCAATCATATTTAACCCAATTTTCAATTATTTCCATAATTTCGCATATTAAATTATCGATTAAATTATCCAATTAAATCCAAAAATTCAAATAAAAATTTATTTGACTTATAAATTCACTTCTTAATATTTAAAATTAATTAAATATTCAAATTTTAATAAATAAAAATCCTGGGTCGTTACAATACAAATCTAAACTCTGCAAAGCACGACAAGGCACGACAAAGCACGACTATACTTGAGTGATGGAGAGTCAAGATCCAAATCTTGTACATAAACAAATACACAAATTATAAGGATATAATTCAACATAAGATTGTAAATAAATAAAAAATGAAAAGAATATGGATCAAATGGCATAACCTTGGCCTTAAACATCATGTGGTCTTGGCCATGATAGTATTGGTGGCATGCGGGATCGGTTATGGAGGTGGTGGAGAGAGGATGAGGTCGGAATTATGTTGGAGAGGTGAACAAGGTGGTGGCTGAACTAGCATGAAGAAAACAAAAGGAAAACAAAATGAAAAAGAGGAGAAAGAGAAGGAAGAAGAAGAGGAGGCCATGGAACTGAGAACTTGAATATATATTTTTTCACTCAAAAGGGAAATGAGAAATTGAGATGCTAATTTGTACATGAAAATCAAAGTGGCATTTAGGGTTTCCCAAAGGATTTGAAAGGCTAAAGGAAGGGAATGCCAAGGGAAATTAAATGGAAAGTTTAGAAAATAAAGAGGCATAAGAGGAATTAAATGCTAGGGAATTATTTTGTACGTGATTTGTGGAATGAATACACGGCTAGAATATAATTAAAGAGGTAGGAAATAAAAGATAGGCAATTAAGGAGGCACAATTTAAGGGAAAGAATCTTGTCTATATATCTTTTTCTTTATTTGCACGAAATGAAAAGGCAACAAATACATAAAACAGGTAACCTATATCTCTTGAAATTTCTAAGCTATTATTATTAGTGAAATCAATCAAAAATCAAATAAATATATTCAAAGTGTATACAACCAAAATAGAAAATAAAAATTAGGGAAACAAACATAGGGAAATAGAAAATAAAATATAGAAAGTCATTGCGTGTAAACACTGTATTTTAATTTAAAATATAAGTTTTAAATTCCCAATAAATCCATATTAACATTAGTTTAGATACTAATTTATATCTTCCTAATTCACCCAAATTTTCACTTAGCAAAGTTGTGACGCCCCACCTCTATGCTCACAATAACAAAGAGTATTAAAGGAAATACTGTCTGCTATTATGAAGAATAAGGCTGGATAGGAGCGGCCATCCGTAGTTATGCCTTACACTAGTATTGGTTACCTCGATAGGGGTGGTATATATTTTAAATTTTTCATCTCATTTTTATTTACTCCCATCGACATACCCAATTCCAGTATAAAACGAACTACGATGGTTCATAATAGTTTAGGACAATATATACAATACTAACACAGATAATATAAATGCGGAACACAGGTAAAACAAAAAGTCTCATATATATAATAACTGATGTCAGTTACAATACATTTGATACAATACATATGATACAACTACAACTGTCCACTCAGGAAGTTACATATACAAGTACATTATGATAAATAATATACATGAATATACAACATCATATACTAAGACAACGAATACTCCAAAAATATGGAAAGACTTCATAGCTCTAGCAGCAACCCAAATTAAGATATCAACAACCTGTAAATACTCGGTCTGACCCGAGTATTAAATTCAAAAGAAAATAATACACGGGTCAGTCTAATTCAAACTCAGTTATTAGTGCACACAAGCAATAATAATTAAATAACAATTAGACGACAGTCATAATAAATCTCGTCTATCTGACCCTTTTTATAAAGAAATTGGATAACGGTAACATAAAACACGTAACAGTGTTAAACAGCAATTCAACATATTCAAATCATCAACAAAGATAAGTGAAAAGAATTTCAATAAAGATAATTTAGAAAAAAAACATCAGAATTGCCAAATCGGCAATTAACAACATAATCCAATTATTAAATAAATAATTAGAAACTCAGAATCTAATTATCAAATAGCTAATTAGACAACGACAAATTGATCAAATCAAAACAACTCAAAATACAATTTCAAAATATTGGATTCGGACACAAAACACTTCAAGCAATTGAAAACAACAATTAAACATCAATCTGATAGGGCTGTAGTACACGCACGCGTGTACTACCTCGCCACTATAGTGATGAAATACACAAAAGCTCAATGAAAGCTCTCAACGAGCACAAGGTCAAACCCAAAGAAAAGTCAGGTTCAACACAAATGTAATACAAACAAGATCACAACACGAGCACAAGGTCTAACCCAAGCATTTGAGATGGGTTCAACACATGCGCTACTAAACATCATAAAACTGTCAAGCATACAATTCAATTACAACCAAACAGTGCAGTGATGGATATGCCACCAGCTGCCACTAGCGAATATGATAACACAACCCATCACTGAAATAGTACCAGCCTGAATAAATGAGACAAGGCTACAAGTTCAAGTGCAACCTCTGGTCAAACAAAATACATAAGTATAAAAGTACCAGAAGCACAAGCAGGTAAAATATCACAAAACAGTGGAGACAATAAGGTCTTGCAAGTGCAACCTATACACGGTAGTTGGGATAACATGAACACATAAGTACGTAGTGTACAACTAAGTCCAGCAAAAACAAGCGCAGGCTATAACCAAAATACTTGAAACAAATAACCAAACTGCTTCAAATGGTCCAAACAACTACAATGAAGCTGTAGTAACACGAAGCAACAATCGACACAAATCCAATCCAATGCAATGCATCACAAGTACAGATGCATGCACCAGTGGAACAAAAATGTCGCAGATTGTTCATGAATGCAACTAGAAATAATCAGACTTCCAGCTAAGCAAGGGATCAGTAAAATAGTGACTACAACATAACAGTGACAACTATTCAAGCTGAAACTGGATCAGTAAGCAAAACTAAAGTCGTGTATAAATGTTACAACATCAATGACCAGATTATTACATGAATTTGCACTGAAACAAAGAATGGCCAAAACTAAACTACACTACAGATATCAGTGCACATGATCTGGCAACCAAAATGTACAAGACAAATGAAGAGCAACAACAATGACGAACTAGTGCCAAAGTCAAACAATTCAAACCAGAGAATACAGCACAAAAGCGCAATCACCATCACGGTCAAGTAAATGAACAAGGTCAAGTTCAATAGCAGTTTTCAAGTGATAAAAGTCGACAATGTGCCAAGCAAAAATCAATGTCGTGCTTCACCTAAATCGAACAAGTCAAAAAATCGAAGTCGTGGCCAACTAATAACCAAGGTCCATAGAGTACAGTTCAGTATCAAAACAATGATGATGGCCGAAGCCCACAAAATTCATAACCACAAAACAAAATCGAACGAGAGGCACAGTACTAATTTCAAAAGAACCCAAAACCCATCGATCGAAGTTAACCAGAAACGAAAACGAATCTTGAAGAAGTCAGCTAAATCTCAAACAAACAACATAAATCGAACGGCGAGCAAAATGAATCAACAAACCCAAACAATTGAATACGAACGAAAGTCACAGAATTCGAACCTTAAAATAAGCATGAGGTATGAATTAGATGTGAGTGGATCACTCACCTTAGACTCGACGAGCACGAATCCAATTTGCAGCTGAAAATCATGGAATCGTCGATTCTACAACACTTGAACTCGACTAAAAAGAAGCGGTAGCAAGCAACCCGAAGAGGTCGAGCAACTAACGTCAACTTCTAGTTTAAAAGCCCTAATTTTGGAAAAGGGGGACGAACAAGAGGGGCCGCCATTTATAATCTCGTTCGTGAGTTTTAATTTTTAGGTTTAGGTTTTTTTTTTGAAACGTGAGAATAAAGGGTTGCGTTTGCTTCACTATAAATGACGTCAAGACTAATGAAAGGAGTGTGGGCCGAGATAATTTTTTTAAAAGCCCAACAATACTTAATTAAATTTTCAAACGAATTCAACCGATTTAAAAAAACTCCAAATAACAACAGTTAGCAAAATCAGTCGTCTAATGACGATTATAAATTGGGCAAAACCCCGGGTTGTTACAGAATCCCCTCCTTATAAAAATTGCGTCCCCGCAATTTTCCTAATTAAGGACTAACAATTATCTTTCTAACATAAGGTTAAGCTAGAAAAATAAAAGTCGGGAATACAAACGCCAAGGAAATCTTTTAATCTCAATAATGGAAATTCACAAATTCTCAACAAAGTCTAATTATCAAGAAGATAATCAGAAAACAACAAAACTGAATAAATGCAATTATCTAGTTATTAACTAGGTAATTTAAAAACAACAATTATCTAATCACCAAAAACGATAATCAGAAATCTCAAATCAACAAATATTCAATTATCAAAAATGATAATTAAATCTAAAATTAACAAATATTTAATTATCTCAAGCGATAATCAAATCAACAAATATCCGATTATCAAAAATGATAATCAGAACCAACAAATATTCGATTATCAAAAACGATAGTCAAAATCGACAAATATCCGATTATCAAAAACGATAATCAGAAACAATAAATATTCGATTATCAAAAACGATAATCAAATCTCAAATCAACAAATATTCGATTATCACAAACGATAATCAAATCAACAAATATCCAATTATAATAAATGATAATCCGAAGCAACTAATATTCGATTATCAAAACGATAATCAAAATAAACAAATATCCGATTATCAAAAACGATAATCAAAAATCTCAAATCAACAAATATTCAATTATCTCAAGCGATAATCAAATCAACAAATATCCGATTATCAAAAACGATAATCAGAAGCAACTAATATTCGATTATCAAAACGATAATCAAAATCAACAAATATCCGATTATCAAAAACGATAATCAGAAATCTCAAATCAACAAATATTCAATTATCTCAAGCGATAATCAAATCAACAAATATCTAATTATCAAAAATGATAATTAGAACTCATATCAACAAATATTTAATTATCTCAACCGATAATCAAATCAACAAATATCTAATTATCAAAAACGATAATTAGAACTCATATCAACAAATATCTAATTATCAAAAACGATAATTAGAACTCATATCAACAAATATTTAATTACCACAAGCGATAATCAAATCAACAAATATGTAATTATCAAAAACGATAATCAGAACCAACAAATATTCGATTACCAAAAACGATAATCAGAAACAACAAATATTCGATTATCAAAAACGATAATCAAATCTCAAATCAACAAATATTCAATTATCTCAAACGATAATCAAATCAACAAATATCTAATTATCAAAAACGATAATTAGAACTCATATCAACAAATATTTAATTATCTCAAGCGATAATCAAATCAACAAATATCTAATTATCAAAAACGATAATTAGAACTCATATCAACAAATATTTAGTTACCACAAGCGATAATCAAATCAACAAATATCTAATTATCAAAAACGATAAATAGAACTCATATCAACAAATATTTAATTATCACAAGCGATAATCAAATCAACAAATATCTAATTATCAAAAACGATAATTAGAACTCATATTAACAAATATCCAATTACCTGCAGATAATTGGAAACAACAAATATCTAGTATCAATTAAGATAACTAGAAAATCAACATAAAAGGTGGATCGATCCCAACAAATGGCGAGTTTTTTAAGCTACGCCGCACGTGCATCAACATATGGCCGAAGCCTACCAATACCCAACATAATTTTGGCGCCCAACAAATGACCCGAAGGTCCAACAAATGACCCGAAGGTCTGGTACTGGTATTTGACCCGAAGGTCCAACATATGACCCGGAGGTCCAACATAGTGGCTCGAAAGCACACAAAATCATCAAAATCATCAAAACGACAAATATTTCAATTAACGAGTCCGGAATTAACCGAAATAGCAAACGCACATGTCCCATACCACGAGTTTTACTAAATCGTTTGATTCTCTTCATCGTTTCCTTGAAAGTGCAAAATTGTGTATTTAAAAATAACATTTCACATTCTCAAACGGACAAGTCCGGAATTAAGCGAATCAGTAAAAGAAAGGGGTCATAGTCCTCGATTTTGCTGAATCGTTTAAATCACTTTCTCATTCTTCTGAAAGCGCAAACTGTAAAAATTTTGAAAATAATTTTTATTTTATTTAATAACAATTTACATTCTCAAACAGACAAGTCCAGAATTAAGCGAATCAGTAAAAGAAAGGGGTCATAGTCCTTGAATTTGCTGAATCGTTTAAATCACTTTCTCATTCTTCTGAAAGTGCAAACTGTAAAAATTTTGAAAATAATTTTTATTTTATTTAATAACAATTTACATTCTCAAACGGACATGTCCAGAATTAAGCGAATCAGTAAAAGAAAGGGGTCATAGTCCTCGATTTTGCTGAATCGTTTAAGTCGCTTTCTCATTCTTTTGAAAGTGCAAACTGTAAAATTTTGGAACAATTCTTATTTTAAAACACTTTTTATACTCACGTGATCAAATCAGCAACATAAGTAGCAACTTCAACAAGTAAATGGTACTTCTCAAAACACCGTAAAAACAGATCTCAAAATCATCATTGCGGGATAACCGCTTGAAAATCCACTTTAAAATTGACGGTTACTGAAGTCAAAGCGACAGTAATTTTTAAACGTCAAAATCTCATCAAAATAATTCACATCAAAATATAAAACAAGTGAATTTTCATTCATTAAAATGTCAACAAAACACCGTGCTTCAAAGATTTAGCATTAGTGTAAACATCCCGTTAGAAAAATAACGGCATCAAAATACGTTAAAACCAAACATCGGTTCAACGTAAAATTAATGCAGTAACGTGCAACATAAATTTGCACGCACACTACCAAATGAACAAAGAAATCGTTCGAATATATCTTCAATGAAGATAATTCAAAACAACAAAAATCTCAACAAATTCACATAACTGCAATCGCTTTGAATCCTCAAAGCGGATTCGAAATTTTCAAAGAAAACAAATTACACAGCTATGTAAACAACAATTGAAACTTATTTCAATTTCAAATTTTGATTTTCAAATCAAAAAGGTTATCAGCCGTACTCAGTGAAGACAGTCTCACTGTTTTCGCTGCGCACTCTGATAAACAAAACACGAATCAACCAATCATCAAATCACAATTTCACTTTTTATTTTTTAAATAAAGATATTTAAAAATTTCAACATATTTTTAAAACTTTAGTTTTGACTCCAAGCACAATAAAACATCGACTAATAGTTGTAACACTTGTTCCATCTAAGTTATGTTTCATATTATGTCCATAAACCCCAAGCTCTGATACCAACTGTGACGCCCCACCTCTATGCTCACAATAACAAAGAGTATTAAAGGAAATACTGTCTGCTATTATGAAGAATAAGGCTGGATAGGAGCGGCCATCCGTAGTTATGCATTACACTAGTATTGGTTACCTCGATAGGAGTGGTATATATTTTAAATTTTTCATCTCATTTTTATTTACTCCCATCGACATACCCAATTCCAGTATAAAATGAACTACGATGGTTCATAATAGTTTAGGACAATATATATAATACTAACACAGATAATATAAATGCGGAAAACAGGTAAAACAAAAAGTCTCATATATATAATAACTGATGTCAGTTACAATACATTTGATAAAATACACATGATACAACTACAACTGTCGACTCAGGAAGTTACATATACAAGTACATTATCATAAATAATATATATGAATATACAACATCATATACTAAGACAATGACTACTTCAAAAATATGGAAAGACTTCATAGCTCTAGCATCAACCCAAATTAAGATATCAACAACCTGTAAATACTCGGTCTGACCCGATTATTAAATTCAAAAGAAAATAATACACGGGTCAGTCTAATTCAAACTCAGTTATTAGTGCACACAAGCAATAATAATTAAAGAACAATTAGACGACAGTCATAATAAATCTCGTCTATCTGACCCTTTTTATAAAGAAATCGGATAACGGTAACATATAACACGTAACAGTGTTAAACAACAATTCAACATATTCAAATCATCAACAAAGATAAGTGAAAAGAATTTCAATAAAGATAATTTAGAAAAAAAACATCAGAATTGCCAAATCGGCAATTAACAACATAATCCAATTATTAAATAAATAATTAGAAACTCAGAATCTAATTATCAAATAGATAATTAGACAACGACAAATTGATCAAATCAAAACAACTCAAAATACAATTTCAAAATATTGGATTTGGACACAAAACACTTCAAGCAATTGAAAACAACAATTAAACATCAATCTGATAGGGCTGCAATACACGCACGCGTGTACTGCCTCGCCACTACAGTGATGAAATACACAAAAGCTCAATGAAAGCTCTCAACGAGCACAAGGTCAAACCCAAAGAAAACTCAGGTTCAACACAAATGTAATACAAACAAGATCACAACATGAGCACAAGGTCTAACCCAAGCATTTGAGATGGGTTCAACACATGCGCTACTAAACATCATAAAACTGTCAGGCATACAATTCAATTACAACCAAACAGTGCAGTGATGGATATGCCACCAGCTGCCACTAGCGAATATGATAACACAACCCATCACTGAAATAGTACCAGCTTGAATAAATGAGACATGGCTACAAGTTCAAGTGCAACCTTTGGTCAAACAAAATACATAAGTATAAAAGTACCAGAAGCACAAGCAGGTAAAATATCACAAAACAGTGGAGACAATAAGGTCTTGCAAGTGCAACGGTAGTTGGGATAACATGAACACATAAGTACGTAGTGTACAACTAAGTCCAGCAAAAACAAGCACAGGCTATAACCAAAATACTTGAAACAAATAACCAAACTGCTTCAAATGGTCCAAACAACTACAATGAAGCTGTAGTAACACGAAGCAACAATCGACACAAATCCAATCCAATGCAATGCATCACAAGTACAGATGCATGCACCAGTGGAACAAAAATGTCGCATATTGTTCATGAATGCAACTAGAAATAATCAGACCTCCAGCTAAGCAAGGGATCAGTAAAATAGTGACTACAACATAACAGTGACAACTATTCAAGCTGAAACTGGATCAGTAAGCAAAACCAAAGTCGTGTATAAATGTTACAACATCAATGACCAGATTATTACATGAATCTGCACTGAAACAAAGAATGGCCAGAACCAAACTACACTACAGATATCAGTGCACATGATCTGGCAACCAAAATGTACAAGACAAATGAAGAGCAACAACAATGACGAACCAGTGCCAAAGTCAAACAATTCAAACCAGAGAATACGGCACAAAAGCGCAATCACCATCACGGTCAAGTAAATGAACAAGGTCAAGTTCAATAGCAGTTTTCAAGTGATAAAAGTCGACAATGTGCCAAGCAAAAATCAATGTCGTGCTTCACCTAAATCGAACAAGTCAAAAAATCGAAGCCGTAGCCAACTAATAACCAAAGTCCATAGAGTACAGTTCAGTATCAAAACAATGATGATGGCCGAAGCCCACAAAATTCATAACCACAAAACAAAATCGAACGAGAGGCACAATACTAATTTGAAAAGAACCCAAAACCCATCGACCGAAGTTAACCAGAAACGAAAACGAATCTTGAAGAAGTCAGCTAAATCTCAAACAAACAACATAAATCGAACGGCGAGCAAAATGAGTCAACAAACTCAAACAATTGAATACGAACGAAAGTCACAGAATTCGAACCTTAAAATAAGCATGAGGTATGAATTAGATGTGAGTGGATCACTCACCTTAGACTCGACGAGCACGAATCCAATTTGCAGCTGAAAATTATGGAATCGTCGATTCTACAACACTTGAACTCGACTAAAAAGAAGCGGTAGCAAGCAACCCGAAGAGGTCGAGCAACTAACGTCAACTTCTAGTTTAAAAGACCTAATTTTGGAAAAGGGGGACAAACAAGAGGGGCCTCCATTTATAATCTCGTTCGTGAGTTTTAATTTTTAGGTTTAGGTTTTTTTTTTGAAACGTGAGAATAAAGGGTTGCGTTTGCTTCACTATAAACGGCGTCAAGACTAATGAAAGGAGTGTGGGCCGAGATAATTTTTTTTAAAGCCCAACAATACTTAATTAAATTTTCAAACGAATTCAACCGATTTAAAAAAACTCCAAATAACAACAGTTAGCAAAATCAGTCGTCTGATCACGATTATAAATTGGGCAAAACCCCTGGTTGTTACAAAAGTAATTAATTTCATTCTCTTACCCTAAATCTATTTGTTATGAATTGAATTCCCATTTAATTTAATTTCCAATAATTGCCTTGCTTCAATTCTTTTCTTTTTACAAATCTATTATCACTCTGTAAACCTAGTTATTATTTGTTTATCATTCATTACATAATATATATTCAAATTTTCATCTTTCTATCATAATAACTGTTATTTTCAATTATATTGAGTTTGCTAAATATATACATTTATTATAATTAAAACCTCAATCCATTTATCCAACTTGGTTTCATTCCTTTACTTCATCTTATGGATAAAATATACATTTCCATTTATGTCATTACACTCACGCTTTACAATTACTGTCCTATCTCATATAAATGAAAATTTACTTACATTTAAGTGTAATTGATTTCCTACTTTAAATTTAGCAGCCTAAATAAATGTAACTTGCAATGAATGTTATCCTTATCTTTATATTACACTCAAGTTTATTATGTCCACTAATTATCACAATTGCTTACATAATGTTTAATTCATTCAATTACCACAAATTATACACTAATTCATTTACCCACACAAACTTACATTTATTTACTTATATGCATTTTTATACCTAAATGTAACATTTACAACTAGATTAATAGACCCATTAAATAGTAACTTACAACCGTTACTATAACTTTTAATCACACCTTTGAATTCACTGTTCACAAACATACGTTACCATTCTTATATACCAAATCTTTATTCAATGGTCAATTATTTCATACAAAATCATTTATAAATTTTAATGTTAGCATTTTTTTCTTACATAAATTTATAGCCAAGTATAACAATTTACATTACTTCAATAAATTGTAATTTCATTTCAATTGTTAATAATTAGTTTTTTTTTAAGTACATTCTTACATCTCACTTTGGCATTCATTTCACTATTAAATTACAAAGTTTTTATTTCTTCCAAAATATTTACTAAAATCTTATTAAATTGACAGCTTTAATTATTGAAAATTTACGGGTCGTTACAAATCATTAATTCAGGAATAAATTATGAATGCTTATTTTAAATCATGATTATTAAAAATCAAATTACAAATTTTAATGGTAGATTGAAAGAGCGGTTTTGTTTATATTGGAAATTGGTTTTTGGGGTTTTTGCTGATGCTCTCAAGGGTCAGGGTGGTCGTGGTTGCTTCTGGTGATGGTGGGGGAAACAGTGATGCTGGGAAATTGTTGCGGTGGTGATTAAGGAATGGTGGTGGCAGCGGCGACTGTCGTAAGTTTGTAAACCTTGTTTATAGGCAGTGGAATGTTTTGATTGGCATGAAGGCTACAGGTGACCTAGTGCTTCTATTTTTGGGGTGATGGCTGCTTGGGTGTCGAAGAGGCATTGGACGGCATTGCAAAGCCTCCAATGGCCGGAGGAGGAGGAATGGGGGTTTTTCCAGGTTTGGGATAAATGGGTGCCTGTTGTTGCCAGGTTTTGTTTTGGAATACTCGAATTTGATTTCGAGTGGATTGAGTGGTTTTGATGATCGCGAGGTGATGCAGGGATGGTCGACGACTTGATCGTTGGCTAGGTAGTGACTGAAGGCGGCCAGAACCACCGTGCATATGCACGATGAAGAATGGCGTCAGGTGGATGCTTGGTTTTTTGCAGGAGTTTCGTACTCGGGTCATACTCGAGAAATTCGAGTTGTTACTCGAAGTAGTTCAAGGGTGTACTCGAAGCTAAAATAAGGGGGACTCGGATATTTCTGTAGATTTCAGGTTGCAGGGAAACCTGTATATCTTCCAATTCAATTTGTTTTAAAATCTGAATGCAGGTTTTAAACAAGAATATAAAACTTAAATTTAAAAAGTATGGTTTTCAATCTGAGTTTGAATTCCGGTTTTTAAATTTAATTTAAATTTTTTTATTGAAATGTTTAAGCAACTTTAAAGGGATTTAAATAAATCTGAAATTAAAGATAAAGTTTTAAATTAAAGTAGAAGATTTAAACATAAGTTTTAAATCTGGAATCAAAATTCAAACTTGAATCATAATTCAGGAATAAAGGAAGTTTTTAAATTTAAGTTGATTTAAAACAACTTTTAATGTCTAAGGTAAATTAAAATTGGATTTGTATTTAAAATGAATGTGGGTTTAAATTTCCTCTAAACTTCTTTATAAAATAAGAAATTATTAGTATAAGTTTTAAAGGGTTTTAAAATGTTTTTAAAACTTTGATAAAGTTAAGTTTGACTTTATTTTAAATTTAAAATGTAATTTGAAAACAAATTTTAAAGTAAGTCGTTTTAAATTTGTTTGTTAATGATAATGTAATCATTAAAAAGGAATGTTTATATTTTAAAGTAAACCAAAGATTTAATGTTTTTTATTATTTAAATTAGTAAGGTAATTAGATGGTTAATTAATTAATTTATTTAATTAATTACATAAGGATTATGAATTAATTTATTAAGGTTGAGTTAATTAATTAAGATTAATTAATTTGGAAAATAAAATCATTAATTAAATATGTTAAGATTTTAAATTAATGATTGGAAATTAATCAGGAGGTTAAGATTAATTAAGATAAAAACTTAATTAATTAAATAATTAGTTAATTAAATGATTATTAAAGATTAATAAATTTGTGATTAATAATGATTAATTTAAATTAATTACTTAAGAAAGGAAATTAAGGAAATTGATGATAAGTTAATAAAGGTCATTAACTTGGGATTATTTATTAATTAATTAGTGTAATTAATTTTGATAATTAATTAGATTAATTAAATAAAATAATCATTATGGTATTTGGATAAGTATGATTATTTGATAAAAGTAACTAAAGTTATTAATTACTCATTTTAATTTATTAATTAATTGGATAGTTTAAATTAATTAATTAATTTTAATTAATTTAGAATAATCATTGATGGGTTGATAAAAAATTAATGATGAATAATTACTTAGAGAAGTAATTAAGATGAGTAGTTACTGAATGTATCAAAGTATGAAAGAGTTGGGGTTATTTTCTGGTGTAATTATTATAGAAGACAATTACTTTGTGAAAGTAATTAATAATTAATTACCTTGTGTAATTAATCCAAGCATTGATTGATTAAGTCATTTGGAAAATAATTAAGAATGTAATTAATTAAGGGTAATTAATTACTAATAAAAGTGATCAAGGATGATTAATAATTAATTAATTAATTATTTAAATATAATCAATTTAGGGGTAATAAATTTACTCAATGCAGTAATTAAAGAATGGTTAATTGCTGAAGTTAATAAATCAAAGGTGATTAATTATTAAGGTTAATTACTTAATGAAGTTAATTAATTTAAATGTAATTAGGAATCATTAATTAATATAATTAATGATGTAATTAAGGATTACTTAATTGAGATTAATTAATTAATGATAAGTGATTAAAGTAATTAATTAATGTAATTAATTAAGGATTAATGTAATTAATTATAATTAATTAATTAATGATGTAATTAGAGGTTAATTTCTATATTTGATTAAGAATAATCAATTTGTGAAATTAATTACTTGAATGTAATTAAAGGATGATTAATCAAGGGTGATTAATCAAGGATGATTGATTAGTGGTTAATTAATTAGTTGATTTGTTTGTAATCAATTGTTACATAAGCCGGATTTATGGATTAGGGTAATTAATTTAATTTACTTTAAATTAATTAGAGATGATGTAATTAATTTAATTCATTTTAAATAAATTATATATGGTGTGATTATTAATCCTTGTTTATATATGGATGATATACATTTCCTTGAATGGTTTGAACCTCAGATATGAGATTAGTAATGTTGTGTGATATAGATGCAATGGTTGCATTGTGATGATGATTTGGATTATTTTCTGATAATGATAATATGGATTATCTGTGGTGATGATTACCATTGTGATGATGTGAATTATCTATCTGAGTGTATATAGATAGTTTAATTGGATTGTTTTAAACTTTAAAAACAACTTGGACTTAAAAGACACGCTTTGGATTTCGATGAGACCGAGATCGGGTTTCCATATTTGGATATCCGAAAACCACATCGATCCAAATTAACGATAGGTCGTGAATCTCAAGTGAAGGTGAAGATTCAGAGTGCAAGGTTATCGTCGTTAGCTCTGAGGGTGATTCCAAAATGAGTGTAACGAGAAAATGCCTTCGGTTTCGTTCGAACCCGGAACGAACTTGTAGATTGAATGCTTTCAGAACATCGTCTGGTGGACGATGAGCATTCTAAGAGATGTTTTCTCTAAAGGTGATCGTAGCCTCAAGCCTCATCAACCGGGAATGGCTAAAACAGGGGAGGTGCAGCAAGGCTAGGTGGGTCATGCCCATTTCAGGACAAGATTTTCCCCTATCTAGAGGTCCCTATTTATTCGGCTGTGCGGGCGGTGATTCGCGACAACCGCCTGGGTTGTCTTGTTCGGGACTGTCCAGTAAGGGATGGTGCCGGCCTTGTGTTGTAGGGGAGTTGGGGTGGCTCCTCGGTGCGGTGATCTAGGCCACGCACTGTGACGGGCGGTACCCCAGTAGCCCTGCCATTGTATGGAATCCAAAATCCAATAAGTGCCAACGGTTTTGATTGTATTACCCACTTTTGTGGCTAGTATCTGGAATTTAATGAATGTAACAATTTCGGCTATTTCTTATTTACTTGAAAACCCTAGACCTATTATAATATCACCGAATTTCCTATCAAATGTTTTGGTTAGCGTAAGGTAAAAACTTTTCAATGTTTATTTGTGGGAAGTCTTACGTGATACCTTTCTTTCCGAAGGTTTTCAAAAGTTAAGAAACTTTAACCTGTTACTCACACCAGACCCATGTCTGACCCGGAGTTTATTTTTGTTTTTCATAAACTCTTGGGTACTCAAATTTTTACGAGTAGCCAAGGGATTTAGGTTAGATTTGACGAATTATGGAGGAGCAAATGGAACAGGAGGCTTCTGCGTTATAGTTATATAGTATTCCGCTGTGTTGGTACCTCTGAGTCGTTTGTTTGAGTTGTTTCGTATTGTGTTGTATAACTAGACAGGTGTTTATAACTGTCTAGTATGTGTTGTATTATCTGTGTAACTCTGATAGTTGTTGTATACTATGTAATACTTATGTTATTAATATAATTTATTCCTTCCGCTGTTTAGATTCTGATGTGTTTTTTCTTCTTTCTTCTTTTTCTTTCTCTTTCTATCCCTTTCTTTCTTATTAATGATGCATCATTCTGTGGAGATGAATGGCGGGTTGTTATAGTGGTATCAGGGCGTTAGGTTGAGTGAATACCTAGGCTCTGGAGTGGTGTCTATCTTGTGAGAACGTATTTGTAATTATATATATATATGTATTATTTCTACCTATTTGTTGGGTTGCCTGTTCGGGTTTTCCAATATAGGTTATAAAGGTAGATAAGGTGGTGGTGTGTGTAACACGACTACTACCATTGGTTGGAGTTTGATGTTTGAGGTTGGAAGTGTATCTGTCGAGACTGTAGACTTAATACCGTCTCGTGTGAGTTGTGCAGTGGTGTAGAGATTTTGTCGATCTCTGAAAGAAACATGTTAAGGTTTGGAGTCATCTTTGAAGTTGGATAAGTTGAGTTTGGATCTGTTGGTTGACAGAAGTGAGTAATGGTATCTTGATACCTTAGGAAGTAGTAGCTGCGTGATGAGATGCAGTGACTATGGATGTTTCCGAAGATGACTTCTTCGGAATAAGTTTTAGGAGATATGTCTGCTTCGGTGTTCTGGCTGAGTTCAGCAGGATGTGGTGGTTGGCTTTGAAGTCCGAGTTTCTCGAAGGGCTTCGGATTAGGAAGTCTTTGGCTTTGGTGTCAGCAGTGCGGCTTGGAGTATTCTGTGTCGACAGGAAGGTTTTCTGGTTAGCAGTTTCTGAAGGTGGAAAGGCTAATTAAGAGTAAGTTGTTCTTTTTGATAAAGAGAGAATAGATTTCTTTGGGAATTGGTATGTGTTGATCGCAAAGGTGACTTGCGATTGTTTGAGATCTCTTGGGTTATCGAAGATTTTTCTGGATATCTTCTGAGAAGTCAGAGGTTTGTCTATATCTGGAGATTGAGTTTTCTTATCGATCGGATTCCAGGTGTGCTTCCGGTGGATCAGCTAGCAGAAGGATGGTTTCTCGAGATAAGGTGTGGTGAAGCAGCTTAGGTTTTAGTGGAACATCTGAGTTTTCTTTTTTGGATCTGTTGAATCATATTATGGGATGTGTTGTCCAGATTGTGCTCGTATTCATCTTCAGCATTTTTCTTCTATTCCAGATCAGAGTTGTGCAGTGGAAGCAGTTTGGGAATGTTTCTGTTTTGTCTTTTCTTAGAAGAAGTGATTTGTTCTTCTGAGGTTTGAAGAGTAGAGTTGTGTATTTGGTTTTGGATTGATCTTGAGGAGATCATTGGGTTGGGTTGTTTTTGGTTCTATTTGTTTCTAGAGGCATCAGCGAAGGTTAAGCTGATCAGTTTGGATATAGGCAGCCTAGGATCGTCAGAAGGGTTTTGTGGTTAAGAGACGAAGGAATTTGGATTCCGGAGTCGGAGATTTGTTTTGGATATCTCCTGTGTTTTGGTTGGATTGGTGTTTGGTTTTCAAGAGTTGAATTGCCAGTTTGGATAATTGGATTCAATGAGATTCACGTATCTCTGAGGGAGTACATGTATGAGTTATTTCTGGTTGTGGAACCAGCTGTTCAGGAAGGTTTTGTTGTTGAATCAGACTCGTTTGTAGTATGATATCTTGTCTAGTTTTATAGATCCAGATGAGAAGGAGCTCTATAGCCTTATAGTTTTGATTGTTTGGATTTTGTAGAGCGAGTATCCTGGTTTACATATATATATAATTGGGGAAACTCGAGGAGATTTTATCCAGAATTTTGTCTGGATAATTAAATTTGTTTGATTAGATAAATTGGTTACTTTGGTTGATTAGCATATGTTTGATATATGCTTGTGTTTAAATTTAAAACCTTTAATGAGATTATTAAATTACCTTTGCTTTTAAATTTCGGGAACGAAATTCTTTTAAGGGGGAGGAATGTGACATCCCGAAAATTTTGGCAATATCAATTTAATAATCTGTATTTAAAATTAAATTGATCCGATAAATTTTGTTAATAAAATTTGATTTGATTTAATAATCCAATTAAATAAATGTTTAATTGGTGAATTTTACCTTTTAAAAGCAAATAAATTGCTTTCTACTTATAATGTATATATATTTTTATATATATTATAGATAGATAAGTTTTGATTATAGATTAATAAACAAATAAAATCTTTTATTTAAATTCTAATAATTCATTTCGATAATTTGAAAATTATTAATCTATTTAATAAATAACTATTCAAAACTATTTAATAAATAACTATTTGGTTTTAAGATACTTAAAGAAATTGTTTTAAATTATTTAAATATATTTTAAGTATAGTTTAAATTTTAATAAGATAAACAAAATTTTATTTTATTTCTTTTTGAATATAGCTAAATAAATATAATTTAGAATTATATATGGAAATTTAAAATACCATCTATATATTAAACATTAATTTATTTAATTAAGACAAATAAGATATGTAATGTATAATTTCCTTTATAAATTATTTAAATTAATAAATATGTTATTTTCAAATAATAATAATAAATGTACAAGTATAGATAGATTTTAAAAGACAATATTATTATTTAAAATTAAAATATGTTGATAAATTAGTTTTAAATGGAATTTTTAAATGTATGAATAGCATTTAAATTTGAATTAATTTTGAAATTCAAATGAATAAACATATCTAAAATTTGTAAGTAAGCATTCATTTTTTTATAAATTGTTTTATTTCATTTTCTTTAAAAAGCAATGCATATACATTTATTTATGAAAATAATTTATATATATATATATATATATATATATTTAATAAATAAATAGGATTTCATTAACCTTTAAATTAAATAAAAATAAATTAAATTACTTAAGACACATTTTATTAAACTAAGTGGTATTAATGACAAGTGTACTAGAGTTAAGAGATTAATGTAACAAGTGTTTGTTTTTTTAACAAGTGTCTTTTATTTTTAATTTTCATTTAGTTTTTAAATAAACCCATTTCACTTATAAAAGCATATTTTTTCAATCTTCTTCTTTTCTAATCTTCAATTTTTTTTTCAAAAATAAAAAGATTTGTTTTCAGCTCAATCAAATCTGAAATCAATATGTTTCCAAAACTCTCAAAAACCCAAAATTCAATTCAATTCAAAAATCTGAAAGGTCCTTCTCAAATCTGAAAGAAATCTGCAAATCTCTTTCTTAAATCCAAATTCTTCAAATCATTTTACAAATTTCCATATGCAAATCTGTTCAAACATGCGAGTCTGCAGTCCTCTGTAAACCATTTTCAAATGCAAAAGATTTGCCTGCATGCAAATTTAATCAACATACAAGTCAACTCTGCATTCTTTTATCTGGGAATCAAGCATATGCCTGCAAAGCATTTTTAACCTGTAATTCCATCAACCTGAAATCTGAAGCAAGTTGAAGTTTGAGCAAAATCAAAGCTAGCCTGCATGCAAGTTTTAAATCATGTCATATGTCTTCAACAAAATTTTATTAGCATGCAACTCAACTTCAAGTAACATTCTGCAACTCAGTTATAATCAGAAGTAAAAGATTTCAAAACAGTTTTCAAAATATCAGGTGAGTAACACTTCTAATTTAAAACTTTAGTATGATCTGTTGCATGATTTCCACTGAATTAAATATGTTTTGTGTGAATGTGTATTGATAAATTTCTGTGCATTGTGGATGTATAATATATGCATGTGGATGAATGTCAGTAAAACTTCTCTGTTTTACAGTTTTTAAGAAAAAGATTCAAGCTTTGTTTTAAATTTCTTTATCTATAGATTTAGTCACTATTAGGATTTATGTTATAAACAAAACTTGTATGTTTAATCTTAAATAAAGGATTAAAAATTTATTTGAATCAAATTAAACTGGGTATTGTTCAAGAAACTAAAATAAGCAGTGAAGTTTAAAATTTGGGAAAATTCAAACACTTGAAATCATTAATTCAGTATTAAATTATGAATGCTTATTCTAAATCATGATTTTTAAAAATCAAATTACAAATTTTAATGGTCGGTTGAAAGAGCAGTTTTGTTTATACTGGAAATTGGTTTTTGGGGTTTTTTCTGATGCTGTCAAGGTTCAGGGTGGTCGTCGTTGCTTCTGGTGATGGTGGGGGAAACAGTGATGCTGGGAAATTATTGCGGTGGTGATTAAGGAATGGTGGTGGAAGCGGCGACCGTCGTAAGTTTGTAAACCTTGTTTATAGGCAGTGGAATGTTTTGATTGGCATGAAGGCTACAGGTGACCGAGTGCTTCTATTTTTGGGGTGATGGTTGCTTGGGTGTCGAAGAGGCATTGGACGGCATTGCAAAGCCTCCGATGGCCGGAGGAGGAGGAATGGGGTTTTTTCCAGGTTTGGGATAAAATGGGTGCCTGTTGTTGCCAGATTTTGGTTTGGAATACTCGAATTTGATTTCGAGTGGATTGAGTGATTTTGATGATCACGAGGTGATGCAGAGATGGTTGGCGACTTGATTATTGGTTGAATAGTGACTGAAGGCGGCCAGAACCACCGTGCATATACACGGTGAAGAATGGTGTCAGGTGGATGCTTGGTTTTTTTTACAGGAGTTTGGTACTCGGGTCGTACTCGAGAAATTCGAGATATTACTCGAAGTAGTTCAAGGATGTACTCGAAGCTAAAATAAGGGGGACTCGGGTATTTCTGTAGATTTCAGGTTGCAGGGAAACCTGTATATCTTCCAATTCAATTTGTTTTAAAATCTGAATGCAGGTTTTAAACAAGAATTTAAAACTTAAATTTAAAAAGTATGGTTTTCAATCTGAGTTTGAATTCTAGTTTTTAAATTTAATTTAAATTTTTTTATTGAAATGTTTAAGCAACTTTAAAGGGGTTTAAATATATCTGAAATTAAAGATAAAGTTTTAAATTAAAGTAGAATATTTAAACATAAGTTTTAAATATGGAATCAAAACCCAAACTTGAATTTTAATTCAGGAATAAACGAAGTTTTTAAATTTAAGTTGATTTAAAACAATTTTTAATTGGAAAGAACAGGTTACGCAAAGTGCATGGTAGAAATCACTCCAGTAGTTGAGTTATAGGATGAATTTTCAGTGATATTACTGGATGGAACAGAGCAGATTGTAAAGATAGAATATTTATGGAAGCCTGAAGTTTGCAGTGGTTGTAAAGAATTTGGGCATATGACTGAAATGTGCATGAAAAAGAAAACAAATCAGGGAGGGATGGCAACAACAGTTAAAAAGACTAGCAAGGAAAAAAGGGTTAATGTAATTCAAAATGAAAAAATTATGGCAGACGTACACAAAGAAAAAGCAAGAGTGGAGAAGGGTTGAAAGTAAGGGAACAAAAATGAAAAGAGATAGGGAAATAGAAAATACAACTGAAATTCAGATAATAGAGGAAGTAACTATTGATGATGAACCAAAAATTATTAATGAACTGGAAAATAATGCAAGCACAATGAAAAAAGGAAACCATGCTAAATCCAATAAAGATATAAGAACAGACATCAATAAATTTTATGTCCTGGTGGAAGAAAATGAGAATGAATTATGCAATGACACAAGTGATAATGAACCACGCAATGAAATCAGTGACAAAGAAGGGCAGATGGAGGAAGGGGAAATATTAGCTAGCAAGCAGGATCAAACTTGTGGTGTGCATGATACATCCCTCTTATTAGTGCATAATGTTGTAGGAGATCAGGTTAACAGCAGAACAGGGATGGTAACAACTTTTGGTGACACAAATCCAACTGATCAGAATCACAATTCCACATTCACAATTGACAATGCTATGGCCTGTTCAAGTGCAGCTAAATCAAAGCAAACCAGTGACATGCAGGGTTTTATAGCAAATAAAGAAAGAACACCAATATATTCACATCAAGCTGAAGATCAGTTTAAGGAGGAACTTGAAAAGATCTTATTTCCCAAATCTTAGCTGAACATTCAAATTGCATCCCCCGCTCTTCAGGAGGTTACTCCTTTTCTGGCCATCTGCCTGGTTGGATTTCATTGCCACCATCCTCAATTATCTCTCATAATACTCCAAGGAAAGGCAAGAATAAAGGCAAGTGTCTGGTTGATTGGACTGATCAAAATGTTGATATTAACAATGTCCAAAGAGATTCTCCTGCAACTAGGAGCATGAAAAATGTGGTTCATCAATCTCTGAAGTGTACCAAATGATGCACAGCTATGCCATTTGGAATGTAAGAGGAGCACATTCTGTAACAAAGCTTGATCAAGTCAAATATATCATAAACCAGCACAAAATATCCCTATTTGCAATTCTTGAAACTAAATTGAATGAGAACCTTACTATTGAAGCTGCAAAGCATATAAACCCCAACTGGATCCTTAATCATAATTTAAATCAAACCTCCTATGGTAGAATTATGGTCATCCATGATCCTACTGTAATAACTCTATCTTCTGTCCTTTCCTCAGATCAATTCATTCATTTTCAAGATAAATATTTTGATTCTCCCTCCTCTTTTTATATAACTATAGTCTATGCCCAAAACTCTCCTTCTTCAAGGCAAACATTCCTTGATCTCCTTCCTGCTTTCAGGAAAAATACCCACCCATGGCTTGTCTTTGGGGATTTTAACTGTTGTTTGTCCATGATTGACAAGCATGGTGGTCTTCCCCTTCTCCCTCATGATATTTATCCCCTCAATAAAGCTATTGAGGATTCTAACTTGCTTTCAATACCATCTTCCGGTGCTGAGTTCACATGGAACAATAGGAGTAGATCAAGTGTCAGAACCTTCTCTAAGATTGATCACTCCTTTGCCAACCTAAGAGCTTTAACCACATGGCCAACCTTGTCATCCTTTATCCCCCATCCTGTCCTTTCAGACCATTCCCCAATTATTTTCTCATCTGGGCAGAAGTTGTTAAAGATAAAAGAAGCTTCAAATTTTATAATGCTTGGGTCCATGAACCTGAGTATAATAATATTATTAGTAAATCTTGGAATGAAAACTTCTTTGGTAACACAATGTTTAAATTTTGCAGGAAATTAAGAGCAACTAAAATAGCATTAAGAGAATGGGCCAAAGGAAAATTTGGTGATGGTAATTTGAAATGAGCTTTGCTTAGAAGTAACCTCATTCTTGCTCAGGAAGTAATGACGAACAGTCCTGATAATCCTGATGCTGCAGCTGCTGAGAGGAATCTTTTTGATCAACTAAGTGAAGCTTTGAAGGCTGAAGGCAATATGAAGAGACAAAAATGGGCAACTGAAGGGGACAATAATACTGCCTATTTTCATGCTGCAATCAAGGTAACAGTCAAAGGAGCATATTACTAACATATATGGTGAAGTTGGAGAATTGCACTCAAATCCTGTGGCTGTTGATAAAGCTATTTCAAGAATTTGCTAGGTAATAATTTTGAATTCATTCCTTCAATACATGATCTATCCCAAATCCATTTACCTGAGGTGCTACCTGAGGAAGCTGATAAACTTGTTGTCAAGGTTACTGATATGGAAATAACAGAAACTCTTTTTCTTATGAATAAGCATTCAAGTGGGGGCCTTGATGGATTCAATGTTATCTTTTTTATCCATAGTTGGGATATAATCAAGAAGGATTTTCTAAAGGCAGTCCATAATTTCTTTAATACTTTCAAACTACTTAAACAAGTGAATGCAACAAATTTAGTTCTTATCCCAAAAGTACACACTCCCACATCTGTTGCATCTTTTAGACCCATCTCTTGTTGTAATGTTATGTACAAGTGTATTTCTACAATCTTGGCCTCCAGACTAGTTTTAGTCCTCAGTAGAATCATATCCAATAATTAGTCTGCATTTCTTCCCAAGAGAAACATCCTTGATAATATTTTGTTATCTCATGAATTACTAAAAGGCTATGGTCATGCTCAAGCTTCCAAAAATGCAATTCTTAAGGTGGATTTAATGAAAGCTTATGATAGTGTTCACTGGACTTCTATAGTTAGAATTATGGCCCTGATGAAATTTCCCAAAGTGTATGTGGCTTGGATTTACAGATGTATCTCCACTCCTACTTACTCTATTAAGTATAATGGCTTTACTTCTGGGTTTTTCAACAACAAACAGGGTATCAGGCAAGGGGATCCAATCTCTTCATATATTTTCATTTTAGTTATGGAAGTGCTAACTAAAATGCTGTCTGCAAAATATATGCAGAAGGATATATTGTACCATTCAAAATGTAAACCCCTTCAAATCACATCTTTGTTATTTGCTGATGACATCATGATCTTCACAAAGCCAGAACAAAAATCTATTGAAAATATAAAAGCTACCCTTGATTATTTCTATCTCATGACTGGGTTGAAATTAAATGAAAATAAATCTCACATTATCACTTCTGGAATTTCATCTGAGGAAGCTAACAGAATAACTGGTATATCTGGGCTACAACTGATGGAAAATAGCATGAACTATCTGGGTATTCCTCTTTGTACTTCAAGAATCACCACTAGACACTACATGCCCTTGTTTACTAAAATCTGTAACTTAATGAGCTCATGGGCTAATAAGTTTCTTTCTCAAGCTGGTAGACTTGTTCTTATCAAGTCTGTTATCTCCTCAATGATGGTGTATTGGTCTAGAGTGTTTATTCTACCAAAAAAATGGTGAATATGGTTAGGAGTGCAATGCTTAGATTTTTTTGGACTGGCTCTGTTCTTTCAAAAAAACTCATCCCTTGTTCCTTTGCTAAAATGGAACTTCCTAAAAAGAAAGGAGGTCTTGGAATCATCTGCTTGCATAATTGGAACAAAGCAGCTATCAGTGCTCACATAAATTCCTTACTCATTGGTAGTGATTCTTTATGGGTAGAATGGACCAGAAAGTATAACATGGGAAGTAGGAACTTCTGGACTATGCCAGTTCCTCAGAATTGCAGCTGGACATGGAGGTGTTTATTGGGATTGAGAACTGATTTCTCTCAGTATATTAAGTATGATCTCTCTCATAACAGTGGCATCAAATTTTGGAATGAACCATGAATGGATGAAGGCTTGATCCTTGTCAATGTTTTCTCTCCACAACAGCTTGATCAGGCAGGCATAAGTAGGCTTGCTAATGCTATTGACTACGTGAATGAGGGCAAGCTGTTACTCCCTTACTCTAGTAATTAGGACATAAGGGCTTTTTGGAAATTATATCAAACACAACAATATGGTTTAGCTGAAAATGATACAGTTCTCTGGAAGGGGAAACAACGTTCAATTTCTGGTGCTTATAATCTGCTTACTAATGTGGGTGGCAGTTCTTCTTCAGTTTGGCACAAGGTAATATGGACCACATCCTCTCCAGCTAGGGACAACCTGATGTTGTGGAAGGTGATCGTGAATGCTTTATTGACAAAGAATAAAATGATGAGTTTTGGCACGAACATTGATCCCCTGTGTGTCTACTGCAAGTTGCAGACTGAGACAGTGGCACATCTGTTTTTTGAATGCAATAATTTGCTTGGACTTTGGAGGAATTTGGTTAAAAGAATTGATGTTGATCATAGGCATGGCTTATCAGAATTTGAATGGGATCTCATTTGTAAATCAACTAGGTGGAGGAAGGAAAGAAGAACTGTCTACTTTTTCTATCTAAAGTAGTACCTGAATATTGTTTGGGAGGAAAGAAACTTGAGAATTTTTGAAAACAAAGCAAGAAGTATTCAGCAATTATAGGAAGTGTTAAAGAAAACTATCATCACGGGTATGAAGGAAAGCAATTTTGCTTTCATCTCTTCCTTGGCTGATGCTTTGGACTGATCCATGTTATGTGTTGTCCCTTTTTTCCTTCTTGCCTCCTTGTTTTCCTCTGTGTCCAGTATGTTCTTTGTTTTTTGTTTTTTGTTTTTTCTCTGTTCTCTTGGCCCTGTTTTTTGTTTTCTGTTTTTTGCTATGAGCTTGTTCATAGTATCTTTCCTTTTATATCAATAAACTGGTAGGGGACCAGTTAACCCCGCTTGCCTTGCAAAAAAAAACAACTTTTAATGTTTAAGGTAATTTAAAATTAGATTTGTATTTAAAATGAATGTGGGTTTAAATTTCCTCTAAACTTCTTTATAAAATAAGAAATTATTAGTATAAGTTTTAAAGGGTTTTAAAATGTTTTTAAAACTTTGGTAAAGTTAAGTTTAACTTCATTTTAAATTTTAAATTTAAAATGTAATTTGAAAACAAATTTTAAAGTAAGTTGTTTTAAATTTGTTTGTTGATGATAATGTAATCATTAAAAATGAATGTTTATATTTTAAAATAAATCAAAGATTTAATATATTTTTTATTATTTAAATTAGTAAGGTGATTAGATGGTTAAT
Source organism: Allium cepa (assembly GCA_030765085.1). Lineage (NCBI taxonomy): Eukaryota > Viridiplantae > Streptophyta > Magnoliopsida > Asparagales > Amaryllidaceae > Allium > Allium cepa. The sequence goes on from CM060941.1 coordinate 659,292,806, forward strand.
TAATCAATTTATTTAATTAATTACATAAGGATTATGAATTAATTAATTAAGGTTGAGTTAATTAATTAAGATTAATTAATTTGGAAAATAAAATCATTAATTAAATAAGTTAAGATTTTAAATTAATGATTGGAAATTAATCAAGAGGTTAAGATTAATTAAGATAAAAACTTAATTAATTAAATAATTAATTAATTAAATGATTATTAAAGATTAATAAATTTGTGATTAATAATGATTAATTTAAATCAATTACTTAAGAAAGGTAATTAAGGAAATTGATGATAATTTAATGAAGGTCATTAACTTGGGATTATTTATCAATCAATTAGTGTAATTAATTTTGATAATTAATTAGACTAATTAAATTAAATAATCATTATGGTATTTGGATAAGTATGATCATTTGATTAAAGTAATTAAAATTATTAATTAATCATTGTAATTTATTAATTAATTGGATTAGTTTAAATTAATTAATTAATTTTAATTAATTTAGAATAATCATTGATGGGTTGATAAATAATTAATGATGAATAATTACTTAGAGAAGTAATTAAGATGAGTAATTACCGAATGTATTGAAGTATGAAAGAGTTGGGGTTATTTTCTGGGGTAATTATTATGGAAGACAATTACTTTGTGAAAGTAATTAATAATTAATTACTTTGTGTAATTAATTTAAGCATTGATTGATTAAGACATTTGGAAAATAATTAAGAATGTAGTTAATTAAGGGTAATTAGTTACTAATAAAAGTGATCAAGGATGATTAATAATTAATTAATTATTTATTTAAATATAATTAATTTAGGGGTAATAAATTTACTCAATGCAGTAATTAAAGAATAGTTAATTGCTGAAGTTAATAAATCAAAGGTGATTAATTATTAAGGTTAATTACTTAATAAAGTTAATTAATTTAAATGTAATTAGGAATCATTAATTAATATAATTAATGATGTAATTAAGGATTACTTAATTGAGATTAATTAATTAATGATAAGTGATTAAAGTAATTAATTAATGTAATTAATTAAGGATTAATGTAATTAATTATAATTAATCATATATTTGATTAAGAATAATTAATTTGTGAAATTAATTACTTGAATGTAATTAAAGGATGATTAATCAAGGGTGATTAATCAAGGATGATTGATTAGTGGTTAACTAATTAGTTGATTTGTGTGTAATCAATTGTTATATAAGCAGAATTTATGGATTAGGGTAATTAATTTAATTTACTTTAAATTAATTAGAGATGATGTAATTAATTTAATTCATTTTAAATTAATTATATATGGTGTGATTATTAATCCTTGTTTATATATGGATGATATAGATTTCGTTGAATGGTTTGAATCTCAGATATGAGATTAGTAATGTTGTGTGATATAGATGCAATGATTGCATTGTGATGATGATTTGGATTATTTTCTGATAATGACAATATGGATTATCTGTGGTGATGATTATATATTGTGATGATGTGAATTATCTATCTGGGTGTATATAGATAGTTTAATTGGATTGTTTTAAACTTTAAAAACAACTTGGACTTAAAAGACACGCTTTGGATTTCGATGAGACCGGGATCGGGTTTCCATATTTGAATATCCAAAAGCCACATCGATCCAAATTAATGATAGGTCGTGAATCTCAAGTGAAGGTGAAGATTCAGACTGCAAGGGTTATCGTCGTTAACTCTGAGGGTGATTCCAAAATGAGTGTAACGAGATAATGCCTTCGGTTTCGTTCGAACCCGGAACTAACTTGTATGGATTGAATGCTTTCAGAACATCGTCAGGTGGACGATTAGCATTTTAAGAGATGTGTTCTCTAAAGGTAATCGTAGCCTCAAGCCTCATCAATCGGGAATGGATAAAACACGGGAGGTGCAGCAAGGCTAGGTGGGTCATGCCCATTTCAGGACAAGATTTTCCCTTGTCTAGAGGTCCCTTTTTATTCGGTTGTGTGGGCGGTTGATTCGCGACAACTGTCGGGGTTGTCTTATTCGGGACTGTCCAGTAAGGGATGGTTCCGGCCTTGTGTTGCAGCGGAGTTAGGGTGGCTCCTCGGTACGGTGATCTAGGCCACGTACTGTGACGGACGGTACCCCAGTAGCCCTGCCATTGTATGGAATCAAAAATCCAATAAGTGCCAACGGTTTTGATTGTATTACCCACTTTTGTGGCTAGTAGCTGGAATTTAATGAATGTAACAATTTCGTCTATTTCTTATTTACTTGAAAACCCTAGACCTGTTATAATATCACCGGATTTCCTATCAAATGTTTTGGTTAGCGTAAGGTAAAAACTTTTCCATGTTTATTTGTGGAAAGTCTTACGTGATACCTTTCTTTCCGAAGGTTTTCAAAAGTTAAGCAACTTTAACCTGTTACTCACACCAGACCCATGTCTGACCCGGAGTTTTTTTTTCTTCCATAAACTCTTGGGTACTCAAATTTTTACGAGTAGCCAAGGGATTTAGGTTATCTTTGACGAATTATGGAGGAGCAAGTGGAACAGGAGGCTTCTGCGTTATAGTTATATAGTATTCCGCTGTGTTGGTATCTCTGAGTCATTTGTTTGAGTTGTTTTGTATTGTGTTGTATAACTGGACAGGTGTTTATAACTGTTTAGTATGTGTTGTATTATCTATGTAACTCTGATAGTTGTTGTATACTATGTAATACTTATGTTATTAATATAATTTATTCGTTCCGCTGTTTAGATTCTGATGTGTTGCTTCTTCTTTCTTTCTTCTCTTTCTTTCTCTTTCTATCCCTTTCTTTCTTATTAATGATGCGTCATTCTGTGGAGATGAATGGCGGGTCGTTACACCTTTATATTGCCCACCCTTTTGATCTCCTGCCATAGCCATTCCTTAATTGTAGCCGTGTATTCTAAACCCTAACCACCTCCAACCCTATCATTCATGTGAAAAAAAACATCTCTTCTTCATTTGTCTCCAGAGAGAAATATTGTAAGTCCATGGATTCTTCCTTTTGCCTTTTCTTTTATTTTTCTTGTGTTTTCTTCATGGAATGCTCGGCCTCCACAACTATGCCGACCACCATCTCCTCTCCTCCTCCACCATGTCTTAGCATCACTCCTCCACTCACAGCCATGAAAACCTAGTTCCCAATATTGACGCAGCGGATAAATCGAAACAAACTTCAATTGATGGAATGTAGCAATCGGTGAGTTGAGAATACTGCAAGGCCCAAATCCGTTGATCCAAAGATACCGGATTCTAGCTATCTTCGTCTCGTTGATCACGCACGATGCCGAGAAAGAAGATCTACGATTCTTCGCACGTTGATCTAGCGCACTAGATACCGTGAATCGGCTTCTACGATCGTTGAATCGAGCGCACTCGATTAACCGAAAGAGGAGATAGGAGATCACACTCAACTACCAATTTGTATGAAAGCACAAAGCTAACAAAAGAGAATTTTATTCAAAATATCAACCACCTTAAAATGACTCAACCCTGCTATTTATAGAGTTTACAACACACACACAACTCAACATTGGACAACACTTAGGTCGCGCACGACTTATTACAACACACACTTACAAACAACCCATCACACGACCTATATTAGGTCGTTGCCGACTTAACAGACACACAGCACCCTTCCAGCGACCTAAAACAGCGGTAACTCAACCCTCCTACGACCAACGACTTTACTAGGTCGTTGCCGACCTAACTGATTACAAAACAGTAGGCACTTCACTCATAAAGACCTAAAGACCCACGGCTCACACTTGTCTGCGACCTAGCACATCAACGGCTTATGATTTAGGTCGTTCGCGACCTAAAGGAGCGGCTTCAGAAATCATTCCGTGACCTAAAGGAGTTAGGTCGTACGCGACCTAAAAACGCGGCTTCCTCCATACGACCGAAGGGTCTGTTAGCTCGTAGCTTCTTTCCACATGTTTCTTTAGGTCGTAGACCACCTAACATTCCTTCCATAGGTCGTGAGCGTTCTTCAACATTATCATTAGGTCGTGGCCGACCTAAGTCTTCTTCCTTAGGTCGTTGCCGACCTAAAACATCAGAACGACCAAAAACCGAAACTTCGTTAACTCGTGTTGCCTCTTCGTTAGGTCGGAAACGACTTAACTCCTCTACATTAACTCGCATCTTTTCCCCACATGGTTCCTTAGATCGGAGCCGACCTAGGCCTTCACATCCTGGATTCCAGTTAGGTCAGAAATGACTCAATCTTTCTTTACTAACTCGTGTGTCTTCCTCCTGTAACCCCTTAGGTCGGAGCTCATTAGATCGAGGCTCGTTAGGTCGGAACTCTTCACCTTGTGATTTCTTAGGTCGTGCTCGTCTTAAAAACAAGTTAGGTCGGAGCCGACCTATGACTTAGTCTCTCTGGTTTGCATCATCCTTCTCGGGTTGAGAAAAATTCGTCCTCGAATTTGTAAAATTTCCTACATCTGATTGTTCATCTACATAATATGGCACAAGATGTTTAACATTGAACACGTCAGAAGTGTACACATCCTCCGACAGCTTCAACTTATAAGCGTTTTCATTAATCCGTTTCACAACTTCCACAGGACCAATTTTTCTAGCTTTCAACTTGTTATAAGCACCCACCGGAAAACGATCCTTCGTCAATACAGCATAAACCAAATCACCTTCCTTAAATTCAACACTCCGTCATTTTAAATCAGCAGCCCGCTTATACTTCTCATTTGACTTTTCCAATCGTTCTTGAACGATTCTATGACATTCCGTCAATCCTTCAACAAAATCAGCAGCTTGTTTAACTGTCCCCTTCGGTTGTGGTACCACCGCTAAGTCCAACGGTCCCCTGGGTAAATTTGAATATATAATCTGAAATGGACTGAATCCCGTGCTACGATTCACTGCATGATTATGTGCAAACTCAGCTTGGCATAACTTCATGTCCCAACTCTTCAGATTATCCTTCACAAGACATCGCAACAAATTTCCCAACGATCTGTTAACAACTTCGGTCTGTCCGTCTATTTGTGGATGATAAGCACTGCTAAAATTCAACTTCGTTCCCACCATCTTCCACAAACTTAACCAAAAGTGACTCAGAAAACGAGTATCTCTATCCGACATAATAGACTCTGGCAATCCATGAAGTCGATAGATCTCCTTGAAAAATAACTGAGCAACACGAACAGCATCCGCTGTCTTCTTGCAAGCAATAAAATGTGCCATTTTAGAAAATCTGTCAACCACTACATATATAGAATCATTACCACGCTGCGTTCTCGGCAATCCCAATACAAAGTCCATACTCACATCAACCCATGGTTTAGCCAGTACAGGCAACGGCATATACAACCCAGCATTGGTCGCGGTTCCTTTCGAAACTTGGCAAATATGACATCGCTCCACAAACCTTCCCACTTCTTTCCTCATCGACGGCCAAAAGTAAGACTGTGAAATCAATTGCAAAGTACGATCACGGCCCACATGCCCTTCCTCGTGTAACTCCTTGATAATTTTCAATCTCAAACTACAATCTGAAATACATAATTGATTCCCCTTGAACAAGAATCCATCAACCATCACAAATTCATCGGTATTTCCTTCCTTGACTTTTTCTATACATTTCACAAAGTAAGGATCTTCTTCAATCAGCTCTTCAAACTTCTACACAACTTGATTAACAAGTCACGGCTTGACTCAACATAGATCGACCTAAGGCTTAGGTCGGCTTGCTTCACAAATTCAAACTCTACTTTGGCACGCAAACCCTCACAACCAAATTCAAGCAATTTTCGACTTTCGATCCAAGAGAATATGGATCGCAACCCCAAACTTGTTGCAACAAATGATGAACACAATGATCACAACTTCAATCTTCGGTTCCAAGATCGACTCGGCTATGATTGGCTAAGTCTCGCTCTGATACCAAAAACTGACGCAGCGGATAAATCGAAACAAACTTCAATTGATGGAATGTAGCAATCGGTGAGTTGAGAATACTGCAAGGCCCAAATCCATTGATCCAAAGATACCGGATTCTAGCTATCTTCATCTCGTTGATCGCGCACGAAGCCGAGAAAGAAGATCTACGATTCTTCGCACGTTGATCTAGCGCACTAGATACCGTGAATCGGCTTCTACGATCGTTGAATCGAGCGCACTCGATTAACCGAAAGAGGAGATAGGAGATCACACTCAACTACCAATTTGTATGAAAGCACAAAGCTAACAAAAGAGAATTTTATTCAAAATATTAACCACCTTACAAATGACTCAACCCTGCTATTTATAGAGTTTACAACACACACACAACTCAACATTGGACAACACTTAGGTCGCGCACGACTTATTACAACACACACTTACAAACAACCCATCACACGACCTATATTAGGTCGTTGCCGACTTAACAGACACACAACACCCTTCCAGCGACCTAAAACAACGGTAACTCAACCCTCCTACGACCTACGACTTTACTAGGTCGTTGCCGACCTAACTGATTACAAAACAGTAGGCACTTCACTCATAACGACCTAAAGACCCACGGCTCACACTTGTCTGCGACCTAGCACATCAACGGCTTATGATTTAGGTCGTTCGCGACCTAAAGGAGCGGCTTCAGAAATCATTCCGTGACCTAAAGGAGTTAGGTCGTACGCGACCTAAAAACGCGGCTTCCTCCATACGACCTAAGGGTCTGTTAGCTCGTAGCTTCTTTCCACATGTTTCTTTAGGTCGTAGACCACCTAACATTCCTTCCATAGGTCGTGAGCATTCTTCAACATTATCATTAGGTCGTGGCCGACCTAAGTCTTCTTCCTTAGGTCGTTACCGACCTAAAACATCAAAATGACCAAAAACCGAAACTTCGTTAACTCGTGTTGCCTCTTCGTTAGGTCGGAAACGACTTAACTCCTCTACATTAACTCGCATCTTTTCCCCACATGGTTCCTTAGATCGGAGCCGACCTAGGCCTTCACATCCTGGATTCCAGTTAGGTCGGAAACGACTCAATCTTTCTTTACTAACTCGTGTGTCTTCCTCCTGTAACCCCTTAGGTCGGAGCTCATTAGATCGAGGCTCGTTAGGTCGGAACTCTTCACCTTGTGATTTCTTAGGTCGTGCTCGTCTTAAAAACAAGTTAGGTCGGAGCCGACCTATGACTTCGTCTCTCTGGTTTGCATCAAATATCCATCCCCAAGTCAAGTAATAAACCCTAGCCGAGCCTATGGATGCAAACCCCTCCTTGTTTGCCTTGAAACCCTAGCCTTCCCTCCCCACATTGCTTTGACCGTGACTATCTCCCTTTTTAGCTATGCGTCAGATCTGATTTGACCCAAGTCTAGCCTTAGGCCGAGCCATTTAGACTATAGGACCTAGCCAAATTCCACTTGACCTATGTTTATGCCATGTATTGCTTTGTCTTCCCCTTTCCATGTCATGACCGTACCCTATGACCCTATAACCTAGCCTAAATTGCATCTAAACACCATGGCCGAGCCTATGGGTAATGAGGCTGAGCCTACAACGGTTGTGGCCAAGCCACTTGATGATTCATCCATTTGGTTTCACTTTAAATTTATTTCTTCTCTTTGATTTGATAAAAAATTTGTATTGAATTTTGTTCTCATGGTTTAATCCATATTGGTTTGTGGAAAATCAAATATTTATAATTGTTTATTTGTTTGAATTAAAGATCTGAATTTGGTTGTTATTTCTTCACAAATCTTGTCGTGCCTTCTCGCTCTTTGCGGTGTATGGATCTTTTTGTTTTAATTGAGCTCTAGCTTCAGAAAAGGTGAGTTATTCAGTCTAGACATTACGTATCTATATTATTGTGAAATGATGACAAGTGAATTTGTATAAATTGATGAGTTATTCATATATGCTTGTAATGTGATTATATGATGTTAAATCCTGTTTATATAATTATTGCATCATCTAATATGAGATGTTATATTTAACTGTTCATTTTATTTCTGCATCTCACACTGCAAGTTCCCTTATCACTATGGGTTGAAATGATACATACCTGAACGGAATTTAGAATAAGGTAAAATCATTATGGGCTGAAATGATAGGCTCGAGTGATTTTTATTATATTTATTTTCTTAGGATTGCGGGTTTGAAATGATATAACCCGTATTTTTCTTTAAATTTACGGATTGAAATGATACATATCCATATCACTTGACCTACGTTAGGAAATATTATACAGACCCATGGTTAATTAATTATATATTTTCTGGAATTTTATAAATATTTCAAGAGTAAAAATATGTCATTTTAACTTAATTTGGATCTAAGTAATTTAAATGAATATATAGAGATTTTTCTATAAGTTAAAATGCATATAGAATTAAATGGAAAAGGTTATTTTAAAATATGACTTAATTAGAAAATTAAAAATTTGATTTTTAAATAGAAGGTTGAGCTGAGTAGATGAGTGGAAATTTAATTGTTTAGAAGATGGGTTTGTAGAATTTAAGTTATTTGTTGGAATAAAAGTTAAGAAATTTATAAGGTATTGGCTTAACAAATGAACTTAAAATTAAATTTGATATTTATTAGTAAATTATTATTTTATCAGTTATGTAATATCCAATTAAGAAGTTCTGAAAAGTGGAATAAGTTTGATAAGTTAAAAATGAGAAAAGGTGAAGATATATGGTTTTAGAAGGTAAACAGAAATTATAGCCATGTAGAAATGCTGTGGAAAATATGAACTATGGCTTGAATATATTAAAAAGACCTATAATAGCATTTCTAAAGTGCTGTAAATTCTGGAAATTTGAACTATGGCTGGAAATACACTAAAAGACCTATAACAGCATTTCTGAAGTGCTGAAATTCTAGAAATTTGAACTATGGCTGGAAATACACTAAAAGACCTATAATAGCATTTCTGAAGTGCTGTAATTTCTGAAAATTTTAAATATATGCTGAAATTACTAAATGAACCTATAACAGCAATCCTAACATGCTGTAGTTTCTGAATTTGAACTATGCTTTGATATATACTAAATATACCTATCGCAGCACTTTATAAGTGTTGCAGTTCTGAAAATTTTAATGCTTTGAAATGTTGAAATTGAACTAATGAACTTAGAAATTTTTGAAATTCAAGAAATTGAATAATTGATTTGAAAGGATAACTTCTTCATATTTAAATGGTTTAAATAAATTATTTTGATTTAGAATATAAACCATTTTTGAAATTTATAACCATGGGTAATAATAACGTTGGTTGTTAAAGAGACCAGGATTGGATAAGGGCATACTCTCTGTCGATACCGAAAACCACTTTAACAACCGTGTACGCGGTGGAGATTCCAAAATGAAGTAGGATGATGGCTACGTTCTGTTGAGTTATGTACGTGGACCCGACTCCCGTGAGTTGGCATAAGGTGGCTAAAACGGGAGCGATTCCGGGCCAGTCAGGTAGCTCCTCTTATTGGACACACTTCTTCGTATGCCATTCTATTACTTTGTTCTTGATTGGTGCACACCTTTGACTTTTGGGAGTGTGGCTCGAGGTGGGCGGTAGCTGCATGCTATATGTCACCACCAGCCCTAATGCATAATGGTATATCTACCTTGGCATTGCCTTGTTGTCCCTGTCACCTACCCTAGCGAGCCTTGTACGAGTTTGGTTTTCTCCCCTAGCCCATGGAGTATTTAGGGTAGTCTCTCGATCTAGAGATACGCTGATACTAGATGGACCAATGGGACTATTATGTGTTAAGGTGGAAAATGTAAAGCCTGAACGCTATTTTAAAGTTAGTTTACTTTACTAATAGACATTATTATAATAGCGAAATATTACTACATAGTAAATAGTTTAACGGATCCTTAGAGGAGGGCGGTCCCAAGCATCCTTTAAGTTATTTGTACCTTTATATTACAGTTCATTTGAGTTGGTTTACATTGTACAAGTATGTATGTCCTGACTCGAGTGTTTGTGTTTATTTCTTACGCTCGGGTCAGCCTGAGTACCACGGCTTGGATCTACCTTCTAGAAGCTAAGGATTTCTGGAGTTACCTACTTATAAAGTTGTTGTCTATTTCAGTTTTAGTATTTCCATTTCAACTCATGTATTAGAGACATGTGTATTTGGGATTTCTACGATATTTGTTTCAGAACTGTATTTGTTGTTCAGACTATGTATTTTGGTAATTTTTGAGACTGAGTTGTAGTGGCTTCATGAACCACTATGGTTATTTTTATTTCTACTGCGAGTTATTCTGATTTTATGTGTGTCTGTGATTCTGTTATTGGTTTTCTTTGCTCCAAAATATATTACAATCTTCTATTTTGAATTATTCAAGTCGGACATATGAGGATTTATTGTTGATTTGAATGATCCAAAATAGTGGGTTGTTACAAATTTAGGATTATAGGTCGAAATGATATCTACCTGTATATGTTTAAATTACGGATTGAAATGATAATTATGCGTATCACTTGACCATAGAATAGAAACTTATACACCGACGTCGTTGGACTATATAGATATTTTGAAAATGAATTCTATGGTTTTGAAAGAAATTTATGCTTCTAATAAATATTGATTTAAATATTATATATAAAGGTTATTTTATATATAGATTTAATAATAGTATGTAATTTAACTAAGGTTGATTTAATTAACATGAGATACGTTTAAGGATTTATTAAATTTGTATTTTAGAAATAGATTTGTGGAATAATTTTATAAGCTAAGGTTGGAAGATATATTTGAGACTTATTTGAAATTGTATTTAATAAAGGATTTTATTTAATTTAATCGATTTGAAACTAATGAATTTGAAACTTTAGAACATGGTCTTATAACTTGATTTTAGATTTAAGTAATTTAATGGATATGTCACGTCTAAAGAAATCAAAGGTAATATATAGAAAAGGTAATTTAAGGTCATATAAATAATATTGAATTTATTAAGTAAATATTTCAAAACTAAATAATAGTGGAGTCAAATTGGGAGATAAATGCAATTGTCAAATTTAGACTTTAAAATGTTGAATATTTAAAGTTTCGAAACATATTGACTTTGAATTACACTGAAATTTAAATGGTTTATTTATGGTTTAAAGCTGTATTTGAAGTCGATAAATTTGAATTTAATTAGTCAAAAACTGAATCGAATGGAAATTGATGAATTGAGATTGAATTAAATTTGAATGGGAAAGTCGAGTTGATTTTTTTTTTTCGATTTGTGAAGTTTGAGGAAATTACAGATACTTTACTCTATAAATTGTTTAATATACACAAACACACACACACACACACACACACACTCTATTTTGGGAAGTAGATATATTTGAAATGAAGGTGATATTTTGGTTTTGAGGTATAAATCAATTTGAAATTACCACAGTATTATAGTGTATATTTCTACATTGTAGATAGTTCCATGGATCCTTAGAGGATGGTTATCCCAAACATCCTTTAAGTTAATTGCATTTCAGTTGATATTTCACTTGAGTTGGATTTATTGGTATAAGAATATAAATCCTGACTCGAGTGCTTTGTGTTTTGCTTTACGCTCGGGTCAGACTGAGTGATATGGCATTTGAGACTCACCTTTGGAGTTTGGAGCTTCGTTTGGAGATCCAACTATCGATTCAGCTTTCAGCTTTCCAGTTGATTAGTTCGGAGAAGTCATCTGTTTGAACTAGAGACTTCACTGTATTTGAGATATTCTGTTGTATTTTATTTCTAACTCTGTTTATATAGTAGCTTCATGAAATACTATTTATCTATTCCGCTGCAGTATTTTATATTACCGTGTCTATGATTCTGTGGTTGATTTATTTACTGTATACGTTGAATTTTGCCAATTTTAAATTAACAATCTGATATTTGGAACAATTCAAGTCCGACGTATGTGGATGTGAATGGTTGAAAATATCTAGTCGTTATAGTTGGTATTAGAGCTTTGGCTCTAGGAAAACTTAGCATATATAGTAAATTTATTTGCAGAATCACTTTCGTTCGAGCATGAATTCTTCCTCTTTTATTTGGTTCTCCTTTGGACTTTGGAACGTTTCCTGTGGTTCCAAAATCCATTATCTTCTCTCCCTATTCATGTTTCTTAATTCTGGGGTGTGACGACCGCCCATGACCCCCGCACTAAACATTAGGATGGTGCGCTGTAAGGCGTGCCAGGCAGCCATGGACGATTGTCAGGGTAGGGTAAGCACAAAATACTCTATCGTATAACTCACAGCGCATGTACAAAATACAATAAAGAAATATATATAGTGAAGCTCTATAACAGAATATCATCATATAAACTCCATAATAGTTAGATACAACATCAGAACATTCAATACATCAAAGCCTCACTACATAGTACTCAGAGTATATACAAACAACGGAACATCCAGTACATATAGAAAGAACCATAATATGCAAAAGCCTCCAGCTCGTCTTCGTCATCATCAGCGTCAATCACAAAGAACAGCACCTGTCACCTGCTACCTAGTCTGCCCATCCCAACATGGATGAACAGCCCAAGGTAATAAGAGTTGAACATAAAACCTTGAGTCAGACAAAGTCCTAGTGAGCAGTAAATTAACTATCAAACATACCAAAAGAGCATAAAGGATAAAAGGAAGAGGAACCCAACCATCCCACTCCACCTCTTTCTATAGTGATAGCCCCCAGACACACTAAGGAGAAGCAAGCATAGCAAAGCAGATAATTAAAGTAAAGCAATAATCACTCGATTCAAGGTCGATGTTTTCCAAATACAAACCCCCAAGGCCTAAACCAAGATTAGATAAGCACCCAGAAAACACCGCTCTTGAGTCCGAATGATGATGAACCAAACATCCATGACTCTGGCTACCACTGTTATCATTGCTTCGAAACCACCGTTAATTGAATGACCGGCACATTCTTTCAGCCGTAAGTCAAGGGCTAATGGTAACCCCCGGTTCTAGACAAACTCCGCACGTCGTCGCAGCCCGTGCCTAGGACTACCTACTCTGCCCAAAGTACTCGACCACCTGCCTGTAGTCTTTTGGGTGTCCCGACCACCTACCTGTAGTCGTTTTGGGCGCCCCATGTACTCTTGTTTTGAGTTTACTAGAACCTTCAACAACGATGAAATCCAAGACTTCTAGTCATCCGCCTCGACGACTATTCTCTTACTAGCCCAAGCTACCTCTCTAGCAATCCATTGTCAACCAACTCGAACCATCCCTCGAGTTATCTTCGTGCTTGGGATGATCCCGTCTGGATTAAACCAAGGCTTTCTCACTTCGTGCTTTGCCTTATCGCATCATAGCAAAGTCCATCATCATCATCATGCTTTTCTTCATCGCACCATAGCAAAGTCCGTCATCATCGAATCTATTTATATGAGCATCACCATTCGCTTCATATGCCACAAGCAGCTTTCACTATTCAAGAGCCTTTCCACTTAGCTTTTGAATCATCTTCGAACAACTTGTCCAAATCAACTATTAGCTAATTTGCAACAATCTATCAATCAAATCAATCATTAATCCAAGCAATCAAACATTCAAACTAGATCTAATAAGCAATTATACAAGAATGGCAATTTCGTAAATAAAATGTCCAAATCTAACAAGTATGAATTATAAGCAAATATCTCTACAACTTGATGAATAAACTTATATAAGTTAACATGTAGCAAAATGGATATCCAAAACTTCATAGACAATGGATCTACATGCAGACTTAAAGAAAATGCAAGAAATCTCTATCTTTAACACACAATCAAGCCACCGATCCAATATACTCCTTTGGGTCCGTGTGAGAGATAACCACCACTCACCGAATCACCTAAACACCTCAAAAGCTACTAACTTCAGATCTGGACAGCGAAGGATCTAGCTTGATCCGCCAAGATTCCGCTCCAAATGATGAAATCTCTCTTTGTTGGATGTAGATCTTCAACTTTGGCTCTTGAATCTTCGATCTTGGATGGATGTAAGCACTAGATTAGAGTGGAGAAAAGAATCGAAGAAATGTTGTAGTCGAGCTCTCAAAATGGCAGCACTTCGTTGCTTCAAAATCTGATGCCAAAAAGTGAACCAAAGCCCCCTATTTATAGGCTAAATCCTTAAGTCGCCGCCCCCATAAGTCGTCCACGACCTACCGCATGAGTCGTCCCCGACCTAAGACTTCCCACGACCTACTGCGTATGCGTATCCACGACCTAACGCACTCACGATCCAACGGCTTAAGTCCTTGCCGACCTAACGCCCTTGCCGACCTAACACATGCGCGACTTAACTACCACCTACCTAAGCCTTACGCCAATGCGCGACCTAACAACTACACGAGTTACGACCTACGACACAAGCTAATGTGCGACTTAACACCCCTTCGACCTAACGACTCAACAGGGGAAAGCAACCTAACACAACCCACGACCTACATCTTCATACGACCTAACCAGCCTGTCGACCTAACTATACGCCTAAGCCATAACTCATTCACGACCTAACTCTCTTAGGTCACTAGCTTCTTAGGTCGGTCAAACCTATAGGTCGCTCAAACTCCTAAGCCGCTAACTATCTTAGGTCGCTTCCTGTATTTAGGTCGTCTCAATCTATAAGTCGTAACTCGTTAACCCACTCCAACTACTAACTCGTTAACGACCTATTCCTTAACCCGTTAACTCGTTCTAACACACTAACTCGCTCACTGTCTTAAGTCGTTCTATACACTAAACTGTTAACTCGTTCAAACCTTAAGTCGCTCTTCTACCTTAGGTCGCCTAACTTCCACACGACCTAAATCCTATGCGACTTAACTCCTACACAACCTAACTCTTAAGTCGCTCAACATACTTAAGCTGTTACATCTATAGGTCGCTCCTCTCAACCTAACTCTCATACGACCTAAGCTCCACACGGCTTAACAACCTCAACGACTTAATGGCAACTATTTACGATTTATCGACATGTAAAATACGGATCGTTACATTCTCTCCCCCTTAGGAATTTCACCCCCGAAATTCCAGACAACAAGAGCAACCAAAACTATTCTGCATGCCTACCATCCATAGCAATCAACAAACCATGCATCCAATTACTAACCTAGCATGCAGAATTCTAAGACTAGAACAAGTTACAAATTCATGAGATGTCACGACACCTTAGGGCCATACCTCGAAGAGTTCAGGATGAGCTGCCTTCATCCTCTCTTCCTCCTCCCATGTACAGTCGTTAACATCATCACTCCATTGTACCTTGAGCAACTTGACTATCTTCTTCCTAAGCTGTTTCGTGTCGGTTTCCACAACACGAAGTGGCTTACGAGGTCTTCTAACAACTGGATCAACTTCTAAATCTTCGTAGTTATCAACAGAAACCACTGTACTTGGGTCGTGCACATATCTTCGTAGATACGATATATGAAAAACATTGTGCACACCC
Organism: Allium cepa; assembly: GCA_030765085.1. NCBI lineage: Eukaryota > Viridiplantae > Streptophyta > Magnoliopsida > Asparagales > Amaryllidaceae > Allium > Allium cepa. The sequence continues at coordinate 659,308,221 of CM060941.1, forward strand.
GACATCTTTTCTGGTAACTCCAATCTATAGGCGAGCTTTCCAATTCGCTCGATGATCGGGAATGGTCCAACAAATCTCGGAGTTAACTTTCCTTTCTTCCCGAATCGAATAACATTCTTTAGTGGAGAGATCTTCACAAAAACCATATCACCCACGTTGAATTCCAAATCCTTACGACGCTTATCGGCATAACTTTTCTGACGGTCTTGGGCTGCCTTCATTCGTCGCCGAATGATCTCTATACAATCTGAAGTCTGTCGAATCATTTCGGGCCCAAGTATCAGCTTTTCTCCAGTTTCAACCCAACATGTCGGAGAGTTACACGGCCTTCCATACAGTGCCTCATACGGTGCCATACCAATACTTGACTGGTAACTGTTATTATATGCAAATTCCACCAAATGAAGACGATCTTCCCATGATCCTCCGAAATCTAAAACACAAGCTCTAAGGAGATCTTCCAAAACTCGATTGACTCTCTCGGTCTGACCATCAGTTTGGGGATGATAAGCTGTACTCAAACACAACTCGGTCCCCAAAACTTCTTGGAAGCTCTTCCAAAATTCACTAGTGAACAATGGGTCTCGATCGCTTATTATACTCTTCGAAATACCATGGAATCGAACTATCCACTTAACATACAACTCAACCAATTTCGATGTAGTCCTAGTGATCGAACAGGAATGAATCTTGCACTCTTAGTCAAACGATCTACGATGACCCAAATCCCTTCATTTCCCGCTCTGGTTCTAGGTAGTCCATCAATAAAATCCATCGATATCTGCTCCCACTTCCATGTAGGAACTTTTAGTGGCTGAAGAAATCCACTTGGCTTCTTCTGTTCGGCTTTTACCAACTGGCAAATCATGCACTTGGAAATAAAATTTCCAATATCCTTTTTCATACCTTCCCAGTAATAGGTTCTCTTCATATCCCGATACATCTTATTTCCACCTGGATGAATTGTCAACTTCGAGTGATGACTTTCCATAAGAACTTCATCTCTCAATCCATCTATATCGGGAACAACTAGTCGTCCTTGCTTCCGAAGCCAACCCTCTCGATCGACTTCAAATCCTTTATCCTTTTCTGGGTCTACTCCAGATTCCACATCACGGATAATCTTGACAATCTTATCGTCTCGCTTTTGGCTCTCGCCAACTCTTTCCACCAGAGTAGGTCTTATCAATAAGTTTTCCAACATCTCAGGTTTCAATTCACATCTAGGCCTGAAGTCAAATCCAGCCAAATACTCGAGACTCTCCCATTCTGAAAACATGGCTCCCAAACCTGCATGTCTTTGACTTAACGCATCTGCCACTGCATTACCTTTAACCGGAGTATAGGCTATACCAAAATCATATGATGCTAAAAACTCTAGCCATCGTTACTGTCGAAGATTCAAATCCTTTTGGGAGAACAGATACTTCAACGACTTATGATCTGTAAACAACTCGAATCGAACTCCCAATAGATAATGTCTCCACATCTTCAGAGCAAATACAATCGCCGCTAACTCCAAATCATGAGTCGGATAATTCCTTTCATGCGGCTTCAGTTGTCGACTTGCATACGCAACAACTTTATCCTTTTGCATCAGCACTGCTCCAAGTCCAGTACTACATGCATCGGTGTAAACCACCATCTCATTATTTCCACTTGGAATAGTCAAAACAGGAGCACTTGTCAGTCGCTCTTTCAAGATTCCGAAAGCTTGCTCACACTTATCTTCCCATCTAAATACTTGATTCTTTTTCGTCAATCCTGTTAACGGTGCAGCTATCTTGGAAAAGTCTTTGATAAACCGACGATAGTATCCTGCTAATCCAAGAAAACTTCTCACATCAGATGCATTCTTAGGTCTAACCCAATCCTGGATTGCTGCCACCTTCGCGGGATCAACCGCTATTCCATTTCCAGAGATAACATGGCCTAAGAATCTCACTTCACTCTTCCAGAAGTGGCACTTCGAAAACTTAGCCTTCAGCTGATGTTTCCGCAAGATTTCCAAAACAATCCACAAGTGTGTCTTGTGTTCCTCTTTAGTTCTGGAATAAATCAAAATATCATCCACGAACACAAGTACAAACTTGTTCAACTGATCTCTGAACACCCTATTCATAAGATCCACAAAATATGCTAGTGCATTGGTCAAACCAAACGGCATTACCAGCCACTCATAGAAACCAGATTGTGTCCTAAAAGCAGTCTTCGGAACACTATCCTTTGCTACTCTCAACTGGTGAAATCCCGTTGCCAAATCCATCTGAGAAAACACCTTAGCTTCGTGAAGCTGATCAAACAAGTCATCTATTCTTGGCAATGGATACTTGTTCTTCTTAGTCACTTTATTCAGCTCACGATAATCCACACACAACCTCAACGATCCATCCGCTTTGGTTGCAAACACAACTGGTGCACCCCATTCGGACACACTACGCCGAATGAATCCTTTCTGAAAAAGGTCATCAACCTGCACCTTCAACTCTTGCTATTCCCTAGGCGCTATCCGCCTAAGAGGCATCACAACAGGTCTGGCTCCCTCAACTAGGTCGATACGAAACTCGATCTCTCTATGCGGCGGTAACCCTTTGACCTCGTCAAAGACATCCTCAAATCCATTCACAAAAGGCACCGATGACAGTCCATCCCGTGGAACAACTAGCGAATACATGAAGCTCATGAAGACACCTTCCTCGTGCTTACATCGTATCACAACCTTTCGCCTCTCGACATTCTCGACTGTCACCTCCAGCCTCTCACAATCAATCCTTGCCACATACTTCCTAAGCCAGTCCATACCCAAAATAATTCCAAACCCCGCAAAGTTCAGAACAAAACAATCACAAAAGAGCAATCATGACTCGATACAACCAGACCACGGCATATCATACACAAACATGACGAACCCCCAACTAGATTAGTCACAACCAATGGCCTATCAACAATATCCGGTTCCAAATCCAACCGGCCTACAAGATCATTACAAACAAACGAATGCGACGCCCCAGTATCAAACAGTACTCTAACTGGAACACCACATATGGAAAGAGTACCTTGAACCACTACACTCGTCCCCTTCTCTTCAGCAGTAGGAGCTTTTGAAGACGACGGCACAGCTCCCAAAGCATAAGCTTGCACAATCTGCCTGTCTTTCCTTGGTTCTGGGCAATCCTTCTTGATGTGTCCCAGCTTATCGCAGTTATAGCACTTTCCCGGCACCTTGGGATTCTTACAATCTCTGGAGAGATGGCTCTTCTGCTGGCAGTTGTAGCAGGTCACTTCACTCCTCGGCTTCTTCTGGCCATTCTTACCATTTTGCTGCTGCGGCTTTCTCTTCTTGTTCCCACCTTGCTGTGGTTTGGGCTCCTCCTTGGTCACAGCAACAACAGATCCTTCTTTAGGAAACAAACTCCCATGCCTGAGAGCCTTCTCCACAAGCTTCTCAAACGGATCGTCCAAACGATCCACCAACTGCTTCCCAAGGTAACTATCCAAGCCTGTCACAAACTTCTCATTCTTCTGATATGAAGACTCAATATACGATCTAGCATACTTGGATAAAGCTTCAAACTCAGAAACATACTCAAGAACTGATCTTCCTCCTTGCTTGAGCTCTACAAACTTCTTGAACAAAACAGACTTCTGAGCTGTAGAAATGAACTTAGCTTCAAGTCTAGCTTGGAATTGCTCCCAAGTGATCTCTTCCTCTGGAGTATCTATGGTGATAGAGTTCCACCAATCCGAAGCTCTCCCTTGAAGCTGTCTTGATGCAAGCTTCCTCTTAGTTGCATCCTCAATTCCCAAATCACCAAAAATCCTTTTACAAGCATCTATCCATCTCTGAACTTCAATGGTTGATTCTGTTCCCAAGAAAACCTTTCCTCCAAAAGATGTATAGTCTTTGCACAACTTAGCAAAATCCACTGGTCTTGGAGCTTGAACTTGAACTCCAACATCTACTGATGGTCCCGGAGTTGGCATCCTTTTCATGATCGAAGTCATCATGGCCTCGAACATAGCAGCGTAATCAGCGGCTCCATCAACAGCACGGCCTTCCCTAGCAGCTGGTCTCCCTCTTCGACTCATCCTTAATATCCACAAAAAGGAATGATTAAGAACACCTTGAGAAACAACTGCATAAGGAGTTCAAATCCTTCTAACAACTATATTATATATAGTAATCATCAATCAAAATAAAATTACGTCTCTCATACGTGATTACGTCAGCGAGCGTTGGCTAAAATCGATTAACCAAAGCTCTGATACCAAATGTGACGACCGCCCATGACCCTCACACTAAACATGAGGATGGTGCGCTGTAAGGCATGCCAGGCAGCCATGGACGATTGTCAGGGTAGGGTAAACACAAAATACTCTATCGTATAACTCACAGCGCATGGACAAAATACAATAGAGAAATATATATAGTGAAGCTCTATAACAGAATATCATCATATAAACTCCATAATAGTTAGATACAACATCAGAACATTCAATACATCAAAGCCTCACTACATAGTACTCAGAGTATATACAAACAACGGAACATCCAGTACATATAGAAAGAACCATAATATGCAAAAGCCTCCAGCTCGTCTTCGTCATCATCAGCGTCAATCAGAAAGAACAGCACCTGTCACCTGCTACCTAGTCTACCCATCCCAACATGGATGAACAGTCCAAGGTAATAAGAGTTGAACATAAAACCTTGAGTCAGACAAAGTCCTAGTGAGCAGTAATTAACTATCAAACATACCAAAAGAGCATAAAGGATAAAAGGAATAGGAACCCAACCATCCCACTCCACCTCTTTCTACAGTGATAGCCCCCGGACACACTAAGGAGAAGCAAGCATAGCAAAGCAGATAATTAAAGTAAAGAAATAATCACTCGAGTCAAGGTCGATGTTTTCCAAATACAAACACCCAAGGCCTAAACCAAGATCAGATAAGCACCCAGAAACACCGCTCTTGAGTCCGAATGATGATACAACCAAACATCCATGACTCTGGCTACCACTGTTATCATTGCTTCGAAACCACCGTTAATTGAATGACCGGCACATTCTTTCAGCTGTAAGTCAAGGGCTAATGGTAACACCCGGTTCTAGACAAACTCCGCACGTCGTCGCAGCCCGTGCCTAGGACTTACCTACTCTGCCCAGAGTACTCGACCACCTTCCTGTAGTCTTTTGGGTGTCCCGACCACCTACCTGTAGTCGTTTTGGGCGCCCCATGTACTCTTGTTTTGAGTTTACTAGAACCTTCAACAACGATGAAATCCAAGCCTCCTAGTCATCCTCCTCGACGACTATTCTCTTACTAGCCCAAGCTACCTCTCGAGCAATCCATTGTCAACCAATCGAACCATCCCTCGAGTTATCAACGTGCTTGGGATGATCCCGTCTGGATTAAACCAAGGCTTTCTCACTTCGTGCTTTGCCTTATCGCATCATAGCAAAGTCCATCATCATCATCATGCTTTGCTTCATCGCACCATAGCAAAGTCAATCATCATCGAATCTATCCATATGAGCCTCACCATCCGCTTCATATGCCACAAGCAGCTTTCACTATTCAAGAGCCTTTCCACTTAGCTTTTGAATCATCTTCGACCAACTTGTCCAAATCAACTATTAGCTAATTTGCAACAATCTATCAATCAAATCAATCATTAATCCAAGCAATCAAACATTCAAACTAGATCTAATAAGCAATTATACAAGAATGGCAATTTTGTAAATAAAATGTCCAAATCTAACAAGTATGAATTATAAGCAAATATCTCTAAAACTTGATGAATAAACTTATATAAGTTAGCATGTAGCAAAATGGGTATCCAAAACTTCATAGACAATGGATCTACATGCAGACTTAAGGCAAATGCAAGAAATCTCTATCTTTAACACACAATCAAGCCACCGATCCAATATACTCCTTTGGGTCCGTGTGAGAGATAACCACCACTCACCGAATCACCTAAACACCTCAAAAGCTACTAACTTCAGATCTGGACAGCGAAGGATCTAGCTTGATCCGACAAGATTCCGCTCCAAATGATGAAATCTCTCTTTGTTGGATGTACATCTTCAACTTTGGCTCTTGAATCTTCGATCTTGGATGGATGTAAGCACTAGATTAGAGTGGAGAAAAGAAGCGAAGAAATGTTGTAGTCGAGCTCTCAAAATGGCAGCACTTCGTTGCTACAAAATCTGATGCCAAAAAGTGAACCAAAGCCCCCTATTTATAGGCTGAATCCTTAAGTCGCCGCCCCCATAAGTCGTCCACGACCTACCCCATGAGTCGTCCCCGACCTAAGACTTCCCACGACCTAACGCACTCACGATCCAACGGATTAAGTCCTTGCCGACTTAACGCCCTTGCCGACCTAACACATGCGCGACTTAACTACCCAACTACCTAAGCCTTACGCAAATGCGCGACCTAACAACTACACGAGTTACGACCTACGACACAAGCTAATGTGCGACTTAACACCCCTTCGACCTAACGACTCAATAGGGGAAAGCAACCTAACACAACCCACGACCTACATCTTCATACGACCTAACCAGCCTGTCGAAATAACTATACGCCTAAGCCATAACTCATTCACGACCTAACTCTCTTAGGTCACTAGCTTCTTAGGTCGGTCAAACCTATAGGTCGCTCAAACTCCTAAGCCGCTAACTATCTTAGGTCGCTTCCTGTATTTAGGTCGTCTCAATCTATAAGTCGTAACTCGTTAACCTACTCCAACTACTAACTCATTAACGACCTATTCCTTAACCCGTTAACTCGTTCTAACACACTAACTCGCTCACTGTCTTAAGTCGTTCTATACACTAAACTGTTAACTCGTTCAAACCTTAAGTCGCTCTTCTACCTTAGGTCGCCTAACTTCCACACGACCTAAATCCTATGCGACTTAACTCCTACACAACCTAACTCTTAAGTCGCTCAACATACTTAAGCCGTTACATCTATAGGTCGCTCCTCTCAACCTAACTCTCATACGACCTAAGCTCCACACGGCTTAACAACCTCAACGACTTAATGGCAACTATTTACGATTTATCGACACGTAAAATACGGGTCGTTACATGGGGTATCCCATAACTCCGCTTCGAATGATCTCTATAAGAATAGGCGATCCCGCCAATCTTTGAATGATTTGTAAAGGGGTGAAACTCCTTTACAATTGACATTGATTCACCAGGGATTTATATATCCCTCGGTTTAGATGCTGCTATCTCTTGTTATGCCTAATTCTATCTCTGGATATAAAATGTCGATGTGCCTTAGAATTCCACATCGATCTTGTTCTTAAAGTCACGGTTGACTGATTAAGGTCGCCGGCGATTTATGTGAGTATATCCATCTCCTATTTTGAAATTAGATTTTCTCATCTTCGATCGAGCCTATCTTTGTTTTGAAATCCATTCTAGAATCATCCTTTGAAAATCGGGTTTGTTTGTATTTTGGAAATTGTTTATATATCGAAATCATTATTTTGATAAGTATGATTATATTCTATATATAAAAGTGAAAATGTTTTCGAAAGGATTATATACCTTTTAAAAACTAGAATTTGAAATTTCGAAAGGATTTGAAAATTTGAAAATTTTATAAGAAATTTGATTTATATAAAAATGATTTATAACTGAAAGGGTTTTAATTTGAAATTCGAGAGATTGGACTCCGGTGTTTTGAAATTGGTTTTAAAATTTTGGAAAATATAAAATAATACGATTTAAAAGTATTCTCTTAGTAAGAAATGTTCAAATGACTTCAAATGAATTCCAATGATTTGGAGAAATTTCAAAGAAGTTTTCAAGAAAATAGAAGTCCAGAACTCACTTGTGTCATTGGAAAATAATTTCGGTGATGAGTGCATTCATCATTGACATTGATTTTCGAGTTTCAATGTGGGGGAGAGGCCACTCTAGTAGCTTTGCTATGCGAGTGATTGTGTGAAACAAATTTTGATTTCAAATTACGAAGTATGATTTGATATTCGAAAGATATATGTATATGTATTTGAAATGATTTGGAGTAAGCTCGGTGTTCAGTCCATAAGTTTCGAATTTGATATAACACTATCTGTTGAAATTGATTTACTGATTTGTTACTGATTTCCAACTCCTGGATTTGAAATTAATTCTCCGACTATTTTGAATATTCGAACACTTCCAAATCGGGGTTTAATTTCCAAAGCTAAGTAATTTCGAAAAGTAAAAAATTATTGATAAAGTATATAAGTTTAGTTTGAATGTAATATGATTTAAATAAGTTTGAAACTATTTTGTTAAGTAAATGAATAAGACTATTTGGAATTATACTAATATGGAATTTAGTTTTGAAATGTTTGAATAAAATTTAGTTTTAAATGTTTTAACTTAGGGACATCTTTTATAAAACCATATATATATACATGTAGAATGATGATATTCAAAAGGTAAATTGGATCTTTCAAATGAGAATAAATAGTTTTATATGATGATTTTGGAAATGAATTTGGTTGACCTAAATTATATCAATTTGGAAACCAGGATTAATATCTAAACCTATTATTTTGGGAAACTTTGAAACTGAATATATTTAATTTGGAAGAAATGATTTGGTGAAATCGTATATGATTTTGAAACTAGACTTATATTGAAATGAATTGAAATTGAGAACCCTATTTTACTAAGTACTCGATTTAGGGGTGATCAAACTTATATAAAATTGATTTGTATAAGTATGAAGTTGATTTGAAAACCATTGATTTGGAAAGGTAGTCAATTTGAAAAGTGAAATCTTATATAATTGAAGTCTACGTAAGTGTGATTTGATATACTATTGATTTTGGAAAGTATTCGGTTTGAAAATGAAATCTTATATTTATTGGACTTTATATAATTATGTTATTTGAAATTTATTTGAAAGGTACTATATGATACATATTTTCGAAGTAAAGATATGGAAAGTGCCTTCTGCTTGATATCCGGTTTATGGCCACATTGTGGATTCATTCTATCGATATTATTCTCTCTGATTTTGGTTTTCCAGATGTGATACTCGAGTGTCCTACCATGGCGTAACCCATGGTCATTTTTTTTGGGATAGCGTAATCCGCAAGGCAGAGATTGCTTAAAGGGTACGGATATTTCCTGGGGGATCCAAGCATAACCATCGTCATATATCCTACGGTCTACCGGTTTTGTTGTCGTGGCGTAATCCGTAAGGCAGAGATTGCTAAAAGGGTACCGATGTTTCCTGGGTAATCCAGGCATAACCATTATTATGTATCCTACGGTCCACGGATTTGGTTATCATAGCGTAATTCGGAAGATAGTTAGTGCTTAAAGGTATGGATGTTTCCTGGAGGATCCAGGTGTAACCATTGTGTATCTGCGATCCATGTGATTTTTTTTGGATTGTACTTTCCATATCGGTTTTGAAGGTTTTTCAAGTATGTTCACTAGGTGTTGAAACAGGTCTACTAAGTACTTGAAGAATTCTAGCTTTGCGCCTGATCAACACATGGCTAGAGTCTATAAGAACGAGGATAAACTTGTTGAAACATCGAATTATAAAAGTATTTTCGAAAGGAAAAATTGTTTTGATATAAAAGTATTTTATTATAAAAGTACTTTTCAACAAAGAAATTTTGTATTAATATTTGAAATTGAAATTCTTATGGTTCTAAATTAATTATTCATTCCCGATACTATTCTTTTGAATCTACGTTATCTGAACAGCTTTATTTATTCCTCTATATTCTTTTTTTTGAAATCTACCTTCTTTTCCTCTTTGAATATACCCTTTTAAAATATTATTTATTTATATACTACATGGTTTAGTAGTAAATTTTAGTGTTATAAATATTTTAGAAGTATTAATTAAATAAAATATATTTAAAGAAAATGATTGTTGATTCATTGATAATATTCGAGAAGTAGCTGGAGATAAAATTATTAAATTTACGAAGTATGGATTTAATGTTTCAATAGCTTCTTTGTAAATATAACTAATGATGTATGTAACGACCCAGTATTTTGTGATTATTTTAATTGTATATTTTGATTATTTAAATTGAAACTCCTGATTTGAAAACTTTATTATATTTATCAAAATGAATAAATTTATTATTTTAAATATAAATTTTAATTTTGTGTGAATGATAATTTCAAACCTGAATAAATTGTATATTTTCTAAAAATGTGGATTTTGGTCAATCTGGTCAAACTTTGACTTTTAAATTCTAAATTTAAATATTTGAATTCTTAAATTTTATCTTTTATTATTAACATAGATCTAATATCATGAATGCTTCTTTTCCTTTCGTTGAAATTGGATTTAAATTGTGAAAGTTACACCCTTTACAATATTATGTGTATATTGAGTAATTTAACAATATTCTTCATTTTAAATTATATAAATAATATTTTTATTTGTCATATCTTATCCTAATTTGTATTATATGTTATTATATATATATATATATATATTTGTCTTTCAAATATTTTTAAAGTGATGATAAGATTTTTCAAAAGCTTATTGAATTTATTTTCTATTTTTAAAGGCAAGTTTCTATCTTTCTACTATTTTCTTCAATTAAATTATATTTAATTAAAATTTATTTATAAATATTTTTAAAGTGAATGCATTTTTACTTTATGTTCTTATCTTCATTTATAAATATTTTTCATGTACATATAAATTTTTCAAAGTTTGTTGCATTTAATTTCAAATTTTCTAGACTAGTTTTCATTTTCTATGCTATTTTCTTATTTTAATCATATCTAATTAATATTCAATTATTAATATTTTGTTTATCTGTTATATGTTCGAATTTTAACTGAAATTATAAGTATTTTCAGTTATTTAAATGTATATAGATATATATATGAGAAATTTGAAAAGGTTTGTGGCTTTTTATTTTCCTAAGGCCTTTTATATTCCACCTTTTCACATTCTAACTTAACTTTTCATTCAATAGGCTGCCTTAACCTCTTCTATTCAGCCGACCATCACTTTTCAATTCACGTAAAACATTTTACTTCTCTCCTAAGAAAAAAATTCGGCCTCTCCTTGTTCAAAATCTTTGGTAAATGTTTTTTTCTTTCTATTTCACCTTTTCATAGTTTTATATTGATTTGCACTTGTTTCTTCCTCTTTTATACTCGGCCCCTTGCTCCTCCTTCACCATGGCCACATCAGGCTGCCACCACCTCCAGCCCACTTCCCATCCATGGCCATGCACCACTAGTTGATCAAACTCCACAAAAATTGCAATATCCACCTTGAAAACGCGCATAGCCTAGCTTCTTTGCCTTCACCACCTCAAACTCCTCCTTGGCGGAAACATACACCACCACCACCTGCCAAAGTAGACCTATACACCTCTGCCACACCTGTAGCTGACCCTACCAGACCTGGCTGCGTCCATACTTGCTTGTGGCTGTGACTTATGTTGCCTTTAATCCACTTGTGTTGCCTCGTAGTTGTAGTTCCATGCACACACACCTTTGCATCATCTTTTCCTATGTATGGCCGACTTGTTGAACCCAAAACCTGATCCAAAACCATCCCATTACAGTGCGTTTATAGCCTATTGATGAACCATATGATGTTGAAGGAAAGTGCAAGTGGTGTGGAGATGTTTTGTGCATGAATTTATGCGTTGTTTAAATTTTTGTGAAGTGTTATTCATTTTATTTGAATTGTTTTGTCTCATGTATTCAAGGCATTTAGTCTTGTCTCTCTCACACTCAAATCATTATCGTACTCTCATGCTTTTATGGATCTCTGTTGGGTGTAGTTGTTTGCCATCTCCAGCTTAAACAGGCGAGTTATTCTCACCGGACAATATGTACATATATAACTAGTAAATTAACCCCTTTTGAATCTGTAAAATGCATTATCATGTTACACCTGCTATATTATGGTTATATTATGTTCACCCATGCTTAAACACTTGTTATAACATCTGTTACTGTTATACTATGATTTTCTGTTATTTTTATCAGTTTATCACACTACAAGTTCCCTTTAGATTAGAATCACTATGGGTTGCAATGATACATACTCGAACGGACTTTAGAATAGGAGAAAATCATTATGGGCTAAAATGATAGGCCTGAATGATATTCAATTATTTTCATTTACTTGGAATTGCTGGTTTGAAATGATCAAACCCGGGTTTTCTTTGTAAATTACGGGTTGAAATGATATATTACCCATATCACTTTACCTAGGCTAAAACATGAAATACAGACCCGTTGTTAAAATATGTTTTTCTAAAAATTTCAAAACATTTTAGAAATGTAAATATTATAATATTTTGATTTAAATTTGATTAAAAATGATTTTTGTAAAGCATTATTGATTTTCTGAAAATTTATAAGTGAAATAAATAAATGATAAAGTTAGAAAATCTGAAATGTAAGTTATTTTGGAAATTATAATTTGGTGATAAATGGAAGTTAAATTAAATATGTTAAATTTATAATATTTTTAATTAAATGAATTTAAAATGATTTCATAATATATTAATGATTTTTGAATAAAGTTAAAATGTGAAATGAATGAATATTTAAGTTGAAATTTTGAAATATAACTAAAATTGGAAATTTGTGAATTTGGCTTAAAAGTGAATTTTAAGTTAAGTAAATAAAAATGAAATTAAGTTATATTTGAAAATTTTAAAATTAAGTGTTAAGTTAAATTTAATTTAATGAATTTAAAATTTAGTGCTGGAATTTAATAAGTGAATAATTATTAAATTTTGATTTTTGGATGGAGATTTAACATCATAAAATCATGAATATAAGGGTATTTGAATGATTGTTTTAAAAGTGAAATTATATGATTTTATAAATTAAAAATGATTCAAATAAAAATATAATTGTTTGTGAAATTATACTGAATATTTGAAGTTAATTAACTGCATTTCTGAAATGCTATTAATTCTAATGTAAATGATAATACAGCATTTGTAAATGTTGTAGTTGATAATAATGAACCAAATGGCTAAGTTTAATTAAAGGCTATTATAGCATTTTTGTAAATGTTATAATTGTTGAATATAACTAAGTTTTATCTGAAACTAATGTAACCGTATTACAGCATTTTTAAATGCTATCTTTTGTTAAATTGAACTATTTTGAATGTAACTTTCTGTAGCAATTTCTAAATGCTGCGAAAGTTGAATTTTCATCTATTTTAATAAATTAGGTGAATAAATGAATTTTGAAAGACTAAAATTTTGGAAATTTAATAATTTAATTATTAAATATAATAACTTCATTTTGTGATTTAAAATGAAATAATTAGTTTTGAAATATAAACAATTTTGAAATGTGTTTTGTAATGGTATTTAAATTAAATAAAAATGAACGCGGTTTGGAAGATATGATATTTTGAAATGGATTTTGAATGATATTGAATTTTGAAATGATATTTGATTTTGAAGTATGAAATACCATTTTGAAATTTTAACCACGGGATGTATTTAATTTATAGTTTAACTGATTCTTAAAGGATGGACGATCCCAAGCATCCTTTAAGTTATTGTGCATTTCTACTATAGTTCACTTGAGTTGGTTTACATTATATAAGTATATATTGTCCTAACTCGAGTGTTTTGTATTTTATTTTATGCTCGGGTCAGCCTGAGTATTCACAGCTTTGGAATCTCTTTATGGAGCTGGTCTTTGCGGGAGTTTCTGCTTATCTACATGTATATCTACTTTCTGTTTCAGCTGTTCTAGTTTATCTCATGTATTAGTGAACTTCTATGTATTTGGGATTTCTATTATGTTGTTTTTAGACTGTACTATGTATTTGGTTTGAGACACTACCGTAGTAGCTTCATGAACTACCATGTATTTTGTATTCCGCTGCGAATTATTCTGATATTTCTGTGTCTGTGATTCTATGATTATATTTCATTTGCTCCAAATTTATTTAAAATGTGATATTTTGAGAAATTCACGTCCGGCATGTGTGGATGTGAATGGCTGAAAATATTGGGTTGTTACAGTTACTATCAGAGCTTTGGTTTTAGGCAAACCTTAGCCTGCGGAGCAAAAACTCATTAGAGATAGGGTAGAAATACCCTAAAATGAGTGAAATCAATCTCAGAATCCTTTCTTTGTGAGACGTATTTTCGAAGTATAAAATGATTTCCAAATGATTTTAAAGTATTTTCAAAGATTATTTTTGGTATAATAATTTTCTTATTTTGAAACCAAGATTTTCTAAACTTCATCCCTTCTGAATCCACCTTGTTAGAAATCTCTTGTTTAGGATTTTTATTGACTAGGATTCCTTGAACTTTGGAATGCTCCCACTTGTTCTGAAATCCAGTCTTGTCTTCCCTATTTTACCTTTTTGATTTTGGGGCATTCCATAATTCCACTTTGGAATAACCTCTATAAAGATCGGTGATTCCGCCATTCTTTGATTGACTTGTAAAGGGGTGAAACTCCCTTATATTTGGCATTGATTCACCGGAGATTTCTATATCCTCGGTTTATGATGTTATCTATCTCCTGCTCTACCCAGATTCTATCTCTGGCAATCGAAGGTCGATTTGCCTTAGATTTCCTCATTAGATATATTCCCGAAGTCACGGTTGACCAGTTAAGGTCGCCCGCGATTTATATAGGCTTATCCATCTTCTACTTGGTAATTAAATTATCTAATCTTCGTCCAAGCTTATCTTCGGATCAGAATTCTGTTTGATTAGAGTTCCTCTAAATTTGAATATCTGTTTGTTGGAAATTCATCCTGGAATCATCCCTTGGAAATTTATGTTTGGTTGTATTTTGAAATTGTGCATACATCAAAATTATTGTTTTGATAAGGATGACCCTATTTTATATATATAAGTGAAATGTTTTCGATAAGGATTATATACCTTTGAAAATGAAAATTTGAAAAGATTTGAAATTTTGAAAAATTTATAAGAATTTGATTTATATAAAAATGATGCATAACTGAAGGGTTTTGAATTTGAATTTCGAGGAATCAAACTCCGGTGTTTTGAAATCGGTTTTAAAATTTTGGAAAATATATAATAATAATATGATTTAAAGATATTTCTGAAAAAAAATGTTTCAAATGCATTTGAATGAATTCCAATGATTTCAAAGAGATTTCAAACAAGTTTCGAGAAAATAAAAGTCCAGAACCCACTTATGTCGTTGGAAAATAATCTCGGTGATGAATGCATGCATCATCGGCATTGATTTTCGAGTTTCTAAGTGGGGGAGAGGCCACTCTAGTAGCTTTGCTATGCAAGCGACTTTGTGAAACTAAATTTTTGATTTTTGATTTTGAAGTATGGTTTGATATTCGAAAGATATATGTGTGTGTATATATATATTTGAAATGATTTAAAGTAAGCAGGTGTTTAGTCCTCGAGATTCGGATTTGTTTTGGCATAACCCTATCTTTTGGAATTGGTTTAGTGATTTATTGGTGATTTCCAACTCTTGGATTGAAAATATGATTTCTTCGCCTATTTTGAAGGTTCGAGCACTTCCTTATCAAGGTTAACTTTTCAAAGTTATGTAATTTTGAAAATATAAGGTATTTGATAAAGAATATAAGTTTAGTTTGGTACGATTAAAGTATAAAGTAATATGATTTATATAAGTTTGAAACTCTTTGTTGAGTGAAATAAATAAGACTATGTTGAATTATACTGGTATGAAATATAGATTTGAAATGTTTTAAATAAAATATATATATATATATATATAGAATAATAATCTTTCCAATGGTAAATTGGATTTTTCATATAGAAATAAATAGTTTGAAGGTTTTAAATTTAGTAACCATTTTAGATATTTTGATGATTGAAATGGTTTGGAAATGATTTAATCATTAATTGATAAAGAATGTGAATGTGGAATGATAATTGATTTTGTTAAATGAATATTTGAAGTTTATATTTGTATGAAAGGCTATTGGGTTTACTTGTAATTTGAGTTTATTTAAAAATGATGGATTTATGAAATAAATATTTCAAAACTAAGTAATAATGAAGTAAAATTTGAGATATGTGAAATTATAAAAATTTAGTTTTGAAATATGCTATATTTAAACTTTGAAATATATTAAAGATTGAATAATTTATTTTATGAATCAAATCTTTATTTGAAATTTGATAATATTTGAAATGGTTTTGTTGGAAAACTAAATTAAATTGAAACTGATGGTTTGAATTGAAATAAAAGTGGAAATTTCAGATTTGAGTTTAAATTGAATTGTGAAATGTAAAGAATTAAAGGAATGTTTTATGATTTCAAATGTATGATTTCGAAAAGTTATGATTTTCAAAGTGTAATGATTTCAAGTATTTTGGTTTAGAAAGATTTATAACTTTGAAAGTATTATGATTTTTGAAAGTGAGTGTATGTTTGAAATGGAAATGAATTAGTTTGACATAAATGTTGTTGATTCGGACGTTTGGATTATCTTCTAAATCTATTGTTTTAAGAAACTTTGAAATTGAATATATATAATTAGGAAGAAATGATTTGGTGAAAACATATATGATTTTGAAGCTGAATTGATATTGAAATGGTTTGAAATTGGGAACCTTGTTTATTTCAATACTTTGATTTGGGAGTTATCGAACTTATATAAAATTGATTTGTATAAGTATGAAGTGATTTGAAACTATTGATTTGTAAAGTACTCAATTTGTTAATTGAAATCTTATATAATCGAAGTCTGTATAAGTGTGATTTGATATACTATTGATTTTGGAAAGTATTCGATTTGAAATGAAATCTTATATATAATGGACTTTATATAAGTACGATATTTGAAAGTGATTTTGAAAGGTACTATATGATACATATTTTCGAAGTAAAGATATGGAAAGTGCCTTCTGCTTGATATCCGCTTTGTCGCCACACTGTGGATTCATTCTATCGATATTATTCTCTCTGATTTGGGTTTTCCGGATATGATACTCGGGTGTCCATTGAATTCCATCGCGATCTCCATGGTATTACGAGCACGACTGCATAGCGCAACTGCTTGGCTGAGATGGCCTAAGGGTACGGATTGTTTCCTGGAGGACCCAGGCGTAACTATTGTGTGGACTGCAATCTATGTAGGTCACATTAGTAGCGAAACTGCCTGGCTGAGATGGCCTAGGGGTCTGGACTGTTTCCTGGTGGATCCAGGCGTAACCATTGTGTATCCTCCACTCTACTAGTCATCATGGCGTAACTCGCAGGGCTGAGAAAGTTTACGGATACAGATTGTTTCCTGCGGGATCCAGGCATAACCATTGCGTATCTGTGATCCATGTTTAGACAAATGGTTGGTTTGGTTGATTTGTTTGGATTGTACTTTCCATCTCTGTTTTAAAAGGTTTTCCAGTATTTTCACTGGGTGTTGAAACAAGTCTACTAAGCACCTGGAGAATTCTAGCTTTGTGTGAGATCAAAGCATGGCCAGAGTCTGCAGGAATGAAAGTAAACTTGTTAAGGCATCGAGTTATAAAAGCATTTTGATAAAGTATTGTATAAAGGATATTTTGATCATTTATGTAAAATGTTTTAAATATTGTTTACTTCGGACTATCAAATTTGAATCAAATAACTATTTATCATATTAAAAAATGTGTAAAATGTTGTAAATATAAAATGTTAAATTGAAATGTATTTGGTTTTAAAATAAGGGTCCATCCTTGTGTTCCACCTGTTTTTCCTCCTAGTTATTCCTACCTTTTTCCTCTTCGGGGGTTCTTTCTGCATTATGGAAAGAGTTGGTTCTTTGGCTTATCATTTGGATTTGCCCATGAAGCATTATGAAGTGCATGATGTATTCCACGTCTCACATCTTCTCTGGTATCTTCTTAGCCTATCTCTTTTGTTCATTCTTCTGCTCTTGATGGTTGGGATATTGAGCCTAATCTGACTATCGAGAGTAAGCCACTTCGTATTGTCGACAGAGGTACGAAGCAGCTAAGAAGGAAATCAGTTAGTTTGATCGAAGTACGATGGGGTACTGATGATCGAGATTGTACCCGGGAAACGAAGGAGTGCATTTGTGCTTCGAATTCGAATTTTTTTTTCCTGGTACTATTTGTTGTCTATTGTGCTTTTTCTTATTTTCCTTGTTCGTTCTTTTCGAAGACGAAAAGATTTGAGTGGGGGAGTGTAACAACCCAGTATTTTGTGATTATTTCAATTGTATATTTTAATTATTTAAATTAAAACTACTGATTTGAAAACTTTATTATATTTATTAAAATGAATAAATTTTTTATTTTAAATATAAATTTTAATTTTGTGTGAATGATAATTTCAAACCTGAATAAATTGTATATTTTCCAAAAATGTGGATTTTGGTCAATCTGGTCAAACTTTGACTTTTAAATTTTAAATTTAAATATTTTAATTCTTAAATTTTATCTTTTATTATGAAAAAAAATTTAATATCATGAATACTTCTTCTCATTTCGTTGAAATTGGATTTAAATTGTGAAAGTTATACCCTTTACAATATTGTGTGTATATTGAGTTATTTAACAATATTCTTCATTTTAAATTATATAAATAATATTTTTATTTGTCATATCTTATCCTAGTTTGTATCATATGTTATTTTACATATATTTTTGTCTTTTAAATATTTTTAAAGTGATGATAAGATTTTTCAAAAGCTTATTGAATTTATTTTCTATTTTTAAAGGCTAGTTTCTATTTTTCTGCTATTTTCTACAACTAAATCATATTTAATTAACATTTATTTATTCATTTTTGTGAATGCATTTTTAATTTATGTTCTTATCTTTATTTATAAATATTTTTCATGTACATATAAATTTTTAAAAGTTTGTTCCATTTAATTTCAAAATTTCTAGACTAGTTTTCATTTTCTGTGCTATTTTCTTATTTTAATCATATCTAATTAATATTCAATTATTAATATTTTGTTTATCTGTTATATTTTCGAATTTTAACTGAAATTATAAGTATTTTCAGTTATTTAAATGTATATAAATATATATAAGAAATTTGAAATGGTTTGTGGCCTTTTATTTTACTAAGGCCTTTTATATTCCACCTTTTCACATTCTAATTTAACTTTTCATTCAATAGGCCGTCTTAACCTCTTCTATTCAGCCGACCATCACTTTTCATTTCACGTAAAACATTTTTCTTCTGTTATGAGAAAAAATTTCGGCCTCTCCTTGTTCAAAAACTTTGGTAAATGTTTTTTTTCTATTTCACTTTTTTCATAGTTTTATATTGATTTGCACTTGTTTCTTCCTCTTTTATGCTCAGCCCCTTGCTCCTCCTTCACCATGGCCACCTCCACCACCACTACATCAGGCTGCCACCACCTCCAGCTCAGTGCCCATCCATGGCCAATGTAACATCCCGACATTTCGACGCTCGAAAACCGACATCAATACGTCCACTGTATCAACTGTCGAGCAATCGAATGCCGGAAAACCGAAATGTTATGGT
Organism: Allium cepa; assembly: GCA_030765085.1. Classification (NCBI taxonomy): domain Eukaryota; kingdom Viridiplantae; phylum Streptophyta; class Magnoliopsida; order Asparagales; family Amaryllidaceae; genus Allium; species Allium cepa. The sequence continues at coordinate 659,327,716 of CM060941.1, forward strand.
TAAAGAAGAAGAAAAGGATAGAAGAAGAGAGAAAAAGACAGAACAGAACAAAAAGAAACAATAGAAGAATAAAAGAATCTCACAATCGCAGTGGAACAACATATAATAGATAAATGAATAATCTTTAAACAAAGAACTATATCAGTTATTACATTACATCATATTACATTACATTACATCATCAGAGTGTACAACAACAAACAGCGAAAAGGAAATACTATATACTAGTTTGATACGCCATGCCATCCAGCTTCAGCAACTCCCGAATTCTAGAATATCCTGATAACCTAACTCTAGACTGCCCGTGTGGAAATTGGTGGGCACCCAGAGTTTAGGAAGGGAAACAATAAACTCCAGGTCAGTCATGTGACTGGTGTGAGAACTTAAAACAGTTATTTATTTTTTTTAAACAAAACAGAGGAATATTTTAAAAGTTAATTCGAAATGTTTTTAAAAATGAAACTACCATAAGGCCTCCCGGCACACACATAATGCAAACGCAGACTTGGGGGAGATTTCTCCTTATGATAGTCAAAAATGCTTAGTACGTAAAATCAAATCATTTTTGATATTATTATTAGTGCATAGTGTAGAAAACATTTCGAAAGTAGAATATAAATCTTAGCAAGCATACGTACCATTATATTATGCCCACTTTAGCTACCATATTAAATGGCAGGTTCTACAACTAAAACCGTACAAGGATCGTATTGTTTCTTTGGATTTCCAACAAATGGTCAGGCCAAGGAACTTCCCATTGCCACATGAGTACGCCTCTGGAAAGACGACCCGAGAACCTAACCGGATCTCTGCCAACACAAGGCCGGGTTACCCTTCAAACTGGGTAACTACTGACACGAATATGTCATTCCCCGATCGTAACCGATCTATATCCGAGGATCCTCAGTTCCAACAACCACAAAGTAATAAATTTGCAGCAACAACAAAGGTTAAGTATCTAGGCTCCATACCATGATACCACCTCTATCCATAAGGAATGGCATACACTAAAGGGGGGCTACCCCCTAATAACCTTGCTGCATCCTTGCTGTTTTGACCATTTCCGGGGTGTGAGGTCCGACGAAGTCTCGTCCACGAAGCCACGCTTTATACAAAAGCTGTGCTTTGATTATCAAATGCTAAACAGCACTTCATATGCCACATTACCAATTTGGGAATGTATCACTAGTTACCATCAACTACATAACCTCTAAGCTCGTATGTCTCAGAGAAGGGTGTTAAGCTAAGAGAATAAATTCTCTGCCACCAACAGAAATATATTTGATAGAAACCAGCTTTACATTTCAAATTGTAATGTCAGACACACAATCCATACAAGTCGGTTCCGGGATCGAACGGAACCGAAGGCACTTACAAAGAAGTCCTTGCAAATCTGGATATTCACTAATCACGACCGGACTTCCCATCACTAAGGGTGATAAAACCTCTATATTTGAGATCAGCCGATGCAGAGTCATTCGATGGTAATCCTTATGTTTTCACAAATATCCGGTCTTCAACACCGGTCATCAGATGAAATCCATAACGACGTATCACATATTTGGAATGGGTTATACGACCCCAAGGTCCTTTCCCGGCTAACCCTAATAGTGAGCGCTTATTTTGAAAATAAGTGTGGCATTCAAATTCAAGCAAATCACAACAAATACTCATTCAAAGGTAAATATTGATAGTCGATTATTTAACTATCAATAGGTATGCTCAACATCACCAGATTCCAAATAATTTCCCAAATTATTTATTTTCCAAAAATATCTTTACTAGATATATAATTTCCACACCTCAACCATTTGAAAATAAATTTTCAAATCACTTTTCACCTTTACCGCTTTTGAAAACAAATTTCAATCATTTTCCTTACGTGGAAATACTTTCATTTCAAAATGGTTCATTTAAACCAATTAAATATATCCTTACCGCTTTACTTTATATTCACGTTCCAAATCCATAAATTTATTCCCACACTTCAAAAATAAATCAACGTTTATTTTTAAACAAATTTCCCTTTCTTTTATAAATTCCATAGTGAATTTACAATTCCAAAATATCTATGAATATACGATTTCCAAATCGATTTCTAACATTCATTTTCAATTTATCTTTAAAAGATAAAATCTCAAAACATTCACTTCATATTGGAAAACATTTCCATACTTATTTAATAATAGGTAATTCACAAATCCATTTATTTTCAACATTTAGAACATATTCAATATACTTAAATCAAAATTAAGTATATATTTCATTCTTTAAAGAAAACGTTCTTTCAAACACATTTATTTGAGTCAAAACGAATGTTGCGAAAACATCGTTTCGACGACCCAAAATCACTAGTATAGGGATTCGAAATTAAGATAGATATATAAATGCCAATACTATATAAAACATTTCCTTTCAGAAATCATTTACTATAACAACAATGTTATAGTCCACCATTTCCTTATTTCTCGAAAACGTCTATTTCAACAATGAATGTTGAAATCTATGTGTTCGATACTTAATGCATTTTAAAACATCTTTAAATCGTCTTAAATTCTATTTAAAACATCACTTTCCCAAAACATATCCATTTTATTTCATAATATATTCACTGTCTAAAATCGTGAATATAATTCCCAACCAAACTCTTATTATTACAACATTTAACTTTAAGGATAATTCGCTGCCCAAAATCACGAATATATCTCCTTTAATAACTTTTATGTTTGATTTATCAAATTCAATTGATTTCGAATTTACAAACAATGTTTATAAATCCCATTTCTATTTATAAAACTTCAATTTATAAATCTCCTTTATTATCCAATTCAATTTATATAACTTAATAATATCCCAGAAGTCCATATTATAAGTCAAGAACTTATAATCCATTTATTTACAAAAATCATTCTTTTAAAACTTCACAAATTATAAATCTTATTAGTTATAAGATTTTACTTATAACCTTATTTTCAACATTAAAAGAACTCCTTTTAGAATTCCATTATTTCGACTTATAAAATATATATTTTATAAATCTCATCTATAAACCATTTATCTTTATTCAAAAATCTCCATTAAAATGTCAAATTTGATTTATAAGTTCATTACTCATAAATCTTATATTTTACAACATCTATTAATTTTATAACTTCACAATTTATAAGTCTATAAATTTTGTTCACTTATGAAATCCATTTTTTTCATTTTAACACTTATAAAAACTCGTTTTATAATTCCAGTATTCTTAATTTATGAAATATCAATTTTGTATATCTTTTATATAAATCGTTCATAATAATTCAAAAATCCCAATTTAAATAAACCAATCCTTTCAATAATTTACAAAACGTTATTTAAAACTTATATAACTCCCAAAATCGTACTTAAGTACTATTTTCCAAACATATAACTTTTATAACAATAAAATTATAATGTTTATTTATTTTAACAATTCAAAATTTAATAAAACGTATACTTTCAAAAATCACTTTAAATTCTTTTAAAAAAAATCAAAAATCATTATTTAAAACTTCAAAAATGGATCCGATGATGCAACAGCACCAAATAGTCAATCACGACAACAAAGACATCATATATCAGTATATGATAATCAACACATATCAAAATATCTGTAATCAAATAATTACTGGTGAGGAATCCAGTTGGATCCCTCCAACCTGTTTCTCTGCATCCACAGATGTTAGCACAATACCAATTTCGTTCCAATATGGAATATCGTGGAATATGGGTTCATAAAATATTGTCCGCTATTATGCGGCGCAATAGGGTTTTATCCGCTATATAATGCGGGAAAATCAACTCCAAGTACATATATAATACCAATTCCAATCAAGTTGGAATTATCGCGGTATATGTTTTTAATATATAACATCCGCTTAATAGACGGCGTATAATGTCTATTTCAATCAATAACATATAATAATTTATCATCCAGGCATACAATCAACAATTTTAAATCTAACTATTTAAAATTTAAATCGAACTATTCGATTGAGTGAGAAGTTCTCACCTGATTCAAAATTCAATTCCAGCGTTTTATTTCCAATAGAATTAAACGTGCGTTTAATTTTACTCAAAATTTTTACTGACTCCAAACGACTCCAATCCAGTTCCATAGCGTAGTGCTCGACCATACGAATCGAACGCAATTCGTTTCGTGCGTTTTCGACCTCGTATGAAAAAGATATTGATTTTTAAAGTTCATACGAATTATAACTTAATTAAATTACAATTTCTTTTATAATTTTATAAACCTAAGGAAACCAGAGCTGTTGGATCACAAGCCCTAGTATCCAGGCCGTCCCCCTATCTTCCATCTCCAATAACTTGCGTATGAACAAACCCATCAGCCGCCTCCATCTTGCAATTTTCGCGACCCATACAAGCATCTCCAACTCGATCAGCAACTTCCATCATGAAGCCCCACGCGAGCACTACCCTCGGCCGCGATATGGTGGAGCTCGGCCCTGTCTTTGGCCTCGAGAAATGTGCATGACCTGATGTGAACGCTTCCCTCCTGACGACGCCGTGGTGCCCCAAATTCGATCTCCACCGTTGATCTTCAAGATCTCGATGCCCTCTACAAGTTTGCAGTTGACAACTTTGGCTAAATGTTTACGGATAGTAAGGAAAAGAGGGAAGAAAATCGAGCATTTCTGGCCATTGAAATGCAAGTGGCGGCTGGAGTTAGAAATTAGGGTTTTGGCCTTTTGTTTTGTAAATTTTTGAATGTTGTGGCCTTATATAGAAAATTCTACGAAACATCATTCACCCGAAATTTTCCGAGCTCCAAATAAAGCGTGCCGGTTGGCGTTTCTAAGGTTTAGCCCGCGTTCCAAACACAATGTAACGTGTTTCGGAAGCTAATTCGATCGTCTATGCGAGTTACGGTAATAAACGATCAAATTTAAATTGAATCGATTTAAACAAATTTCTATGCATTTTGGCTTGCCCCGGACAAACCGTAAATCCGATTGACACGAAATTTGAAAACATACAATAATATCACATTAGGGATCCGATGAAACTAGTTTCGTCGAAATCTGAGACTGTTTGAAAAATGGCTATTTTAACTCGTCAATTAGATATTAAAATATTCAATTTTCACAAATTAACTTTTAATTTGATTTTAAAAGTTCTATAACATCATTCTAACTCCAATATGATATAATAAAATTTTACTAATCATTTTCAATCATATTAAACCAAATTTCCAATTATTTCTGTAATTTCAACTATTAAATTATCGATTTAATTATCCAATTAAATCCAATTATTCAAAATAAAATTTATTCGACTGTTTAATTTCACTTATTAATATTTAAATTCAATTAAGTATACAAATTTTAATTAATAGAAATTCTGGGTCGTTACAAACTTCCCACCTTAAAAGAATTTCGTCCTCGAAATTACAAAGTAAGAAAAAGTTACAGAATCCATTAACCTTTCAAAACCATTCCGTTCAAATTAGATTTACAAATCTCCTAAGTGTTTAACTTTTCCAAAATCTGTAGCTAACTTCTTACAAAATCTTTACTAAGTTTCCAAATCCAAACTTAGTTTTCAAAAAATTCCCAATTCTCTCAAAAACATTCTAACGCCTTAAATTTTCGAAAAAATTGGCCAGAGTCTCCTTTGCGCGGCTCGATCCGAAAATAAAATGACAGTATATATATCACAAATATACATCTCATCAAGTGATGAGGCATCCCGCGGGGAAAAAAGTGTAAAAGTACGGTATGTAATCCAAGATATGTACCTTATATATTATTAGCGAGCATATATGGCTAATATAGCGCGAAAGCGAGCTACCAATGCGAAGCAAGCGCAATCCGCACCTACTAAACACTCAACAAACAATGAGAAACATGTATATATGAAAGTAATATCAATATACATCATATAGTAACATAACAACTACATGTGCCAACATAGCAAATGCAACAAAAGCAACAAATGCAACCATCAAACAACTATCCAACCAATAAACATCCAACTAACATCCATAACCAATTAAATAATCATTCATATTCTTGTTAATATTCAATGAATTGGTTTTCCAATTTAAATCACATTTGATTCATTAACATTGGATGTTTTTACTAACATTCATTTATTTATATTCAAGTTGGTTCATTTCCAAATCAAATTCAATTCTATTTAAAATTCACTTAACTTCCAATTTGAATTCAATTGCATTAGCTTCCAATTTCGCTAATTCAATTTCATTAACATTAATGAATTCATATACAATCAACTAACATCCATATAACAAACAATGTATATTCAACATAACTAAATTATTTAATTTACATTCAATTTGGTCCAACACTTTTAATTCCAATTGGTTTATATTAAATTGATTTTCATTCAATTTTTCAATTTCCAATAATATTAGCTTTTAATGAATTAACACTTACATTCATTTTTCAATATCAATTCTTTTTACATTCAATTGATTAATATTTCATCCATTTATCAATTCAATTGCTAATTCCTTTAACAATATAAGGTTGAATTTCATTTATATAACTCAAGTTCAAATTCATAATGACTTCATTCCATTAATTCACTTATTAATTTACTTTGATACCAGAATCAACTCCATTCAACATCACTTAAGTTATATTCCATTTCGAACATCATTTGTTTAATTTAACTTAAATTTCCACTTATAAATTCAATTCAGATTCCAATTCTAAAGTAAATTCCATTTACTTTTACCAAAGTAAAATTTTCATCACTTATTCAAATTCAGATTTATTTTGCTTAACAAATCGTTTAACCATTTTAATAATTGGTTTCACTTACATTTTCTCATTTTATATGTTATACAACTTATATTCAACAATTACCAGTTGGATTTTTTTATTGATTCACTTATACCTCCTTTAATTTGACTCCATCCTTTAAGTTAAATTTATCCTATTAAAATTCAAATTGTATAAGTTATCAACTCATTTATCATTCCCATAAATATTTTAAATAGGATTCCAGAGTCTTTTCAATCTTTCAAAACCATTTTTGAAATCAATTCAAATTACCTTTTGAATTCCAAAACCAAATCCAAATTTTCCAAACAACTTTCATTTAAAACAACTTGGCAGCAATCCCTCTTTTGGAAACCCGAAAATGAACACCGATGATGTTGCAATCATCACCGGAACTATTTTCCAGCGACCGAAAAGAGTTTAGAGCTTTTATTCCTTCAAAACAATTTTCCAAAATATCAAATCCTTTTAAAACACTTCTCTGGAAATTTTTTTCTTCAGATTATAAATCACATTTATAAATCTTTTACTTATATAATTTCACTTCTTATATATAAGATTATTTCACAAGTGTAAATCATTTTAATTATAACTTCCATATTTATAATTCATTTGCTTATACAATTCATTCTTTTATAGCTGTTGTTTTTATTTAACTTATTCAACAACCAAACAATCAATTTATATATACACTTTAATAATTCTGAAAAAATTATTCCTTTATATATAAAATATAATGGAGGTTAAATTATTTCATTTACCCTGTTCAAAATAATATCGTGTCGAATTGTTTTGAGTAAGTGTTTAGAGATCCCTATCAACAACGTTAATTACTCGTGTTGACCAGAATCCATATACCACTCAACAAACGAATCATCACAATATAAAACAATTTTATACTCACTAACAAATACGTGCTCATAGCTATTATTATACTCACACTCACTCTAGAGTACTACTGGCTCTATCTCTAATGAGTAATACCCTACAGAGCCATGGTTGTCGCTTAACCATATGCTCTGATACCAGATGTAACGTCCTGACTTTTCGACGCTCGAAAACCGACATCAATACGTCCACTGTATCAACTGCCGAGCAATCTAATGCCAAAAAACCGAAATGTTATGGTTAAAGAAGAAGAAAAAGATAGAAGAAGAGAGAAAAAGACAGAACAGAACAGAACAGAAACAACAGAACAATATCAGAATCTCACAATCGTAGTGGAACAACATATAATAGATAAATGAATAATCTTTAAACAAAGAACTATATCAGTTATTACATTACATCATATTACATTACATTACATCATCAGAGTGTACAACAACAAACAGCGGAAAAGAAATACTATATACTAGTTTGATACGCCATGCCATCCAGCTTGCCTCCAGCAACTCCCGAATTCCAGAATATCCTAATAACCTAACTCTAGACTGCCCTTGTGGAAATTGGTGGGCACCCAGAGTTTAGGAAGGGAAACAATAAACTCTAGGTCAGTCATGTGACTGGTGTGAGAACTTAAAACAGTTATTTATTTATTTTAAAACGAAACAGAGGAATATTTTTAAAGTCAATTCGAGATGCTTTTAAAAATGAAACTACCATAAGGCCTCCCGGCACACACACAATGCAAATGCAGACTTGGGGGAGATTTCTCCTTATGATAGTCAAAGATGCTTACTACGTAAAATCAAATCATTTTTTATATTATTATTAGTGCATAGTGTAGAAAATATTTTGAAAGTAGAATATAAATCTTAGCCAGCATAGGTACCATTATATTATGCCCACTATAGCTACCATATTAAATGGCAGGTTCTACAACTAAAACCGTACAAGGATTGTATTGTTTCATTGGATTTCCCACAAATGGTCAGGCCAAGGAACTACCAATTGCCACATGAGTATGCCTCTGGAAAGACGACCCGAGAACCTTATCGGATCTCTGCCAACACAAGGCCTGGTTACCCTTCAAACTGGGTAACTATTGACATGAATATGTCATTCCCCGATCGTAACCGATCTATATCCGAGGATCCTCGATTCCAACAACCACAAAGTAATAAATTTGCAGCAACAACATAGGTTAAGTATCTGGGCTCCATACCGTGATTCCACCACTATCCAGAAGGAATGACATACACTAAAGGGGCGCTACTCCCTAATAACCTTGCTGCATCCTTTCTATTTTGACCATTTCCGGGGTGTGAGGTCCGATGAAGTCTCGTCCACAAAGCCACGCTTTATACAAAAGCTGTGCTTTGATCGTCAAATGCTCAACAACACTTCGTATGCCACATTACCAATTTGGGAATGTATCACTAGTGACCATCAACTACATAACCTCTAAGCTCGTATGTCTCAGAGAAGGGTGTTAAGCTAAGAGAATAAATTCCCCACCACCAACAGAAATATATTTGATAGAAACAAGCTTTACATCTAAAATTGTAATGTCAGACACACAACCCGTACAAGTCTGTTCCGGGATCGAACGGAACCGAGGGCACTTACAAAGAAGTCCTTGCAAATCCGGATATTCACTAATCACGACCGGACTTCCCGCCACTAAGGGTGATAAAACCTCTATATCGGAGATCAGCCGATGCAGAGTCATTCGACGGTAATCCTTACGTTTTCACAAATATACGGTCTTCAACACCGGTCATCAAATGCAATCCATAACGACGTATCATATATTTGGAATGGGTTATACGACCCCAAGGTCCTTTCCCGGCTAACCCGAATAGCGAGCGCTTATTTTGAAAATAAGTGTGGCAGTCAAATTCAAGCAAATCACAACAAATACCCATTCAAAGGTAAATATTGATAGTCGGTTATTTAACTATCAATAGGTATGCTCAACATCACCATGTAGGATCTAGATTAACCCAAGAGGGGGGTGAATAGGGTTATAGCAAATTTTCTTGAATTAAACAAAAACAATCTGCAGAGAAGTAAATATGTTGAAAAGTAAATCACACACAAAATTTACCTAGCTTCGGCAACCCCTGCCTATTGCTGCATTCCCAGATTTCTATTAGGATTAAACAGTCTCCCGCTTACAAACACTCTAACAGACTCGCACACCCTGCTACCGCCTATAGAGTTTTGCAAACTCGCACACCCTGCCCACTGAACTAATCCTAACTAGACAATCTGACACAACCTAAAACCTAGGTGGTGATTTACCAAGATTTAAATCGAAAAGTACAGAAAATAAGAGAAAAAAAAAACTAAAAACTTGATTTTAACATTAAACCCTAAAACCCTTAATTAAATAACTAAAGCCCCTTTAATAAAAACAAGGCCAGCCCATTCTTATTCTTTAACCCGATCCCCCTTTTTTTTCTCTCTGGCTTATGAAGGAAATGGCGGCCGTTGCTTTCTTTGTTCGATCTGAATTAGGGCTTCGGTGATCTTTGATGATGCCGATCGAATTTGTTGACAACCGTTGCTTTCTTTGCTTCTCTGATGATCGGCGGCTTGCTTTACTTGAGGTTGTTCGCAGCTGCTCCTCTGTTAACCGAGTTGATCGAGTTCAACGTATGCTTCGGTATGTAATTTTCACTTTAAGTGCTTTTACGATTTTAGTATTCGAACTCGATGCCGATGATGAATTTGAGGTTTGGTATTTATATGAATTCGACGCTTGAGTTTGTTCATATCAATTCGATACTTTCCTAATTTTCAATAGCCTGATACGCACGGCTTTCCTGATATATTTTCGACTTGTTACTCATGGCCTTAATTTTCAAACGTTTGATTTTCCTTGAATAATAAGGCAAAAACTTTCCTCTTTTATTTGGTTTGATTTTTTCAAAAATTGCATGCACTTGATTTTTGTCTTGGTTAACATCTGCTTTGACACGCCTTCGGCCATCTTTGTGTTCATTAATTTTTAGACATGAATTTTGTTTGCGTCTGCATTAAATTCTTGTATCTGCTGTTGACTTTACTTGTAGGATTTCACTGTAACTTCGCTTTTGCTTTGCATTGACCATGGCTTCTTCTATCTTGTATATGTTGTATGAAATGCTGTGCCATTTTGGTTTTTCACTTGTGCATATTGCTTCGAGTACATGTATTCTTGGCTCTGCTTCATTGTTGTTGCTTCACCACTGAGCCTCGGCTTGCTTTTATTGTTCTGTGTTTGGTCACTGATGCATACATGAACTGTTGCTCCAATTGTCATTGATGTATCACTACTTGTGTCTGCATTATCATCATTGCTACCTGGTCGACATTTGATGTTTGTAACTTGTGGTTGCCACTGTGTTGCATTGTTGTTGACACAGGGTTGTTCTGTGCTTTGATATTGTGGCACTTTTTGTTCACCTCTCTTCATTGATCCTTGTACATGCTGTATTGTCTCTGACCTGTGCATATTGTTGCCTTAGTCCTGTTGCATGCATTGCTGTTGAGTTCATGGTCGTGGTTCAGTTGCTATGCAGTTGCTATGCCTTGTACTTGTAGTCTTGGTCATTTCTTATGTACATATGTATGTATGTGATGCTTTGATGTTGTTTCATTTCTTCAAATCTGCCTTTAGTTGTATTCATGTTGGTTTAGTTGTGCACTTGCTTGAGTCTTGAATGCATCTGTGCATGATTGCTGAACTGGTTTTGATGCCATTCTATGATTTGCTTGTACCAGTTCTCGACCACACTATTTCCATTGATATATCTTGAACTTGACTGTTTGGTTTCATGTTGCTGTTGATTTTCTGGTTGGTGCATTGCCGCACTGTACATACTTGTGATATTCATGTTGATTCCAGTTGATGTTCTGTTGCATCTTGGTCTTGTTGGCTGTGCACACGAGTTGGCGAGGCAGTGCACACGTGTATAAATGTACACGTGTGTATTGCAGCCACTTATGATTACCTGTCCCTGATAGGAATAAAAGTGTATATATTTATGTGCACGACTTTGTGTGTGGTGAATTCAAATGTAAATGATGACATACAACCCAAATAACTGAGGCACCAATAAAAACAAATTTATATTTTTGCAAATTCAAATTTGTTTATTTTCAGATTACTGCTGTAGTTTCTAATTATACAGGTACACAAGAGACAGGACAAGAACTGGAGCTGGACAATGCAGATAGATGCAGATTAATGGTTCTGTAATATGTACAGTGTTGTGTGTTGTAGCGAGAGAAAATATGAATGTGAAATGTATAAACAAGTGTATGTATATAGAGAGAGCTGAAAACTTTGTAAAATATTATATTGAATAAAAATACTGATTGAATTCAATATAAATTCTGTGCAACAGTATTAATATTCAATATGAATATTTATTCCTATATGTATAAAGTACAATCTGCAAACACATATTGATATATATATATATATATATATTTGTTATCATCAAACAAAAATTCACATCAAACACACCAGATTCCCAATAATTTTCCAAATTATTTATTTTCCAAAAATATCTTTACTAAATATATAATATCCACACCTCAACCATTTGAAAACAAATTTTCAAATCACTTTTCACCTTTACCGCTTTTGAAACAAATTTCAATCATTTTCCTTACGCGGAAATACTTTCATTTCAAAATGGTTCATTTAAACCAATTAAATAAATCCTTACCGATTTACTTTATATTTACGTTGCAAATCCGTATATTTATTCCCACACTTCAAAAATAATTCAACGTTTATTTTTAAACAAATTTCCCTTTCCTTTATAAATTCCATAGTGAATTTACAATTCCAAAATATCTATGAATATACGATTTCCAAATCGATTTCTAATATTCATTTTCAATTTATCTTTAAAAGATAAAATCTCAAAACATTCACTTCATATTGGAAAATATTTCCATACTTATTTAATAATAAGTAATTCACAAATCCATTTATTTTCAACATTTAGAACATATTCAATATACTTAAATAGAAATTAAGTATATATTTCATTCTTCTAAGAAAATGTTCTTTCAAACACATTTATTTGAGTCAAAACGAATGTTGCGTAAAACATCGTTACGACGACCCAAAATCACTAATATAGGGATTCGAAATTAAGATAGATATATTAATCCCAAACCAATATAAAACATTTCCTTTCAGAAATCATTTACTATAACAACAGTGTTATAGTCCATCATTTCCTTATTTCCCGAAAACGTCTATTTCAACAATGAATGTTGAAATCTATGTGTTCGATACTTAATGCATTTTAAAACATCTTTAAATCGTCTTAAATTCTATTTAAAACATCACTTCCCCAAAACATATCCATTTTATTTCATAATATATTCACTGTCCAAAATCGTGAATATAATTCCCAACCAAACTCTTATTATTACAATATTTAACTTTAAGGATAATTCGCTGCCCAAAATCATGAATATATCTCCTTTAATAACTTTTATGTTTGATTTATCAAATTCAATTGATTTCGAATTTACGAACAATGTTTATAAATCCCATTTCTATTTATAAAACTTCAATTTATAAATGTCCTTTATTATCCAATTCAATTTATATAACTCAATTATATACCAGAAATCCATATTATAAGTCAAGAACTTATAATCCATTTATTTACAAAAATCGTTCTTTTCAAAATTCACAAATTATAAATCTTATTACTTATAAGATTTTATTTATAACCTTATTTTCAACATTAACAGAACTCCTTTTAGAATTCCATTATTTCAATTTATAAAATATATATTTTATAAATCTCATCTATAAACCATTTATCTTTATTCAAAAATCTCCATTAAAATGTCAAATCTGATTTATATGTTAATTACTCATAAATCTTTTATTTTACAACATCTATTCATTTTATAACTTCACAATTTATAAGTCTATAAATTTCGTTCACTTATGAAATCCATTTTTTTCATTTTAACACTTATAAAAACTCGTTTTATAATTCCACTATTCTTAATTTATAAAATATCAATTTTGTATATCTTTTAAATCGTTCATAATAATTCAAAAATCCCAATTTAAATAAACCAATCCTTTCAATAATTTACAAAACGTTATTTAAAACTTATATAACTCCCAAAATCATACCTAAGTACTATTTTCCAAACATATAACTTTTATAACAATAAAATTATAATGTTTATTTATTTTAACAATTCAAAATTTAATAAAACGTATACTTTCAAAAATCACTTTAAAATTCTTTTTTTTTTTTTTGAAAATCAAAAATCATTATTTAAAACTTCAAAAATGGATCCGATAATGCAACAACACCAAATAGTCAATCACGACAACAAAGACATCATATATCAGTATATGATAATCAACACACATCAAAATATCTGTAATCAAATAATTACTGGTGAGGAATCCAGTTGGATCCCTCCAACCTGTTTCCCTGCATCCACAGATGTTAGCACTATACCAATTCCATTCCAATACGGAATATCGCGATATATGGGTTCATAAAATATTACCTGCTATTATGCGGCGCAATAGGGTCTCATCCGCTATATAATGCGGGAAAATCAACTCCAAGTACATATATAATACCAATTCCAATCAAGTTGGAATTATCGCGGTATATGTTTTTAATAAATAACATCCGCTTAATAGACGGCGTATAATGTCTATTTCAATCAATAACAGATAATAATTTATCATCCTGGCACACAACAATTTTAAATCTAACTATTTAAAATTTAAATCGAACAATTCGATTGAGTGAGAAGTTCTCACCTGATTCCAAATTCAATTCCAGCGTTTTATTTCAAATAAAATTAAACGTGCGTTTAATTTTACTCAAAATTTTTACTGACTCTAAACGACTCCATTCCTATTGCACAGCGTAGTGCTCGACCATACGAACCCAATGTAATTCGTTTCGTGCATTTTCGACTTCGTATGAAAAAGATATTGATTTTTAAAGTTCATACGAATTATAACTTAATTAAATTACAATTTCTTATATAATTTTATAAACCTAAGCAAACCAGAGCCGTTGGATCACAAGCCCTAGTATCCAGGCCGTCCCCCCTATCTTCCATCTCCAGTAACTTGCGTATGAATAAGTCCATCAGCCGCCTCCATCTTGCAATTTTCGCGACCCATACAAGCATCTCCAACTCGATCAGCAACTTCCATCATGAAGCCCCACGCGAGCATTGCCCTCGACCGCGATATGGTGGAACTCGGCCCTGTCTTTGGCCTCGAGAAACGTGCACGACCTGATGTGAACGCAGCCCTCCTGACGACGCCGTGGTGCTCCAAATTCGATCTCCACCGTTGATCTTCAAGATCTCGATGCCCTCTACGAGTTTGCAGTTGACAACTTTGGCTAAATGTTCACGGATAGGAAGGAAAAGAGGGAAGAAAATCGAGTATTTCTAGCCACTGAAATGCAAGTGGTGGCTAGAGTTAGCAATTAGGGTTTTGGCCTTTTGTTTTGCAAATTTGTGAATGTTGTGCTTTATATAGAAAATTCTACGAAACACTATTCACCCGAAATTTTCCGAACTCCAAACGAAGCGTGCCGGTTGGCTTTTCTAAGGTTTACCCCGCGTTCCGAACACAATGCAATGTGTTTCGGAGGCTAATTCGATCATCTGTGCGAGTTTCGAAAAGAAACGATCAAACTTAAATTAAATCGATTTAAACAAATTTCTATGCGTTTTGGCTTTCCCCGGACAGACCGTAAATCCGATTGACATGAAATTTGAAACCGTACAATAATATCACATTACGGATCCGATGAAACTAGTTTCGTCGAAATCCAAGACTGTTTGAAAAATGGCTATTTTAACTGGTCAATTAAATATTAAAATATTCAATTTTCACAAATTAACTTTTAATTCGATTTTAAAAGTTCTATAACATCATTCTAACTCCAATATTATATAATAAAATTTTACAAATCATTTTCAATCATATTAAACCAAATTTCCAATTATTTCTGTAATTTCAACTATTAAATTATCGATTTAATTATCCAATTAAATCCAATTATTCGAATAAAATTTATTCGACCGTTTAATTTCACTTATTAATATTTAAATTCAATTAAATATACAAATTTTAATCAATAGAAATTATGGGTCGTTACAGCCATGCGCCACTAGTTGATCAAACTCCACAAAAATTGCAATATCCACCATGAAAACACGCATAGCCTAGCTTCTTTGCCTTCACTACCTCAATCTCCTCCTTAGCCGACCCATACACCACCACCACTTGCCAAAGTTGACCACACACCTCTACCACACCTGTTGCTGACCCCACCAGACATGGCCGTGCCCATATTTGCTTGTGGCCATGACTTGTGTTGCCTTGAATCTACTTGTGTTGCCTTGTAGTTGTAGTTCCATGCACACATACCTTTGCATCACCTTTTCCTATGTATGGCCGACTTGTTGAACCCAAAAGCTGATCCAAAACCATCCCATTACAGTGCTTTTACAGCCCATTGATGAAGCATATGATGTTGAAGGCAAGTGCAAGTGGTTTGGAGATGTTTTGTGCATGAATTTATGTGTTGTTTAAATTTTTGTGAAGTGTTAATTCATTTTATTTGAATTGTTTTGTCTCATGTATTCAAGGCATTTAGTCTTGTCTCTCTCACACTCAAATCATTATCGTGCTCTCATGCTTTTATGGATCTCTGTTGGGTGTAGTTGTTTGCCATCTCCAGCTTAAACATGTGAGTTATTCTCACCAGACAATATGTACATATATAACTAGTAAATTGACCGCTTTTGAATCTGTAAAATGCATTATCATGTTACACCTGCTATATTATGATTATATGATGTTCACCCATGCTTAAACATATGTATAACTGTTATTTTTATCAGTTTATCACATTGCAAGTTCCCTTTAGATTAGAATCACTATGGGTTGAAATGATACATACCCGAACGGACTTTAGAATAGGAGAAAATCATTATGGGCTGAAATGATAGGCCTGAATGATTTTCAATTATTTTCATTTACTTAGGATTGCGGGTTTGAAATGATCAAACCCGGGTTTTCTTTGTAAATTACGGGTTGAAATGATATATTACCCATATCACTTTACCTAGGCTAGAAAATGAAATACAGACCCGTTGTTAAAATATGTTTTTCTAAAAAATTTAAAATATTTTAGAAATGTAAATATTATAATATTTTGATTTAAATTTGATTAAAAATGATTTTTGTAAAGCATTATTGATTTTCTGAAAATTTATAAGTGAAATAAATAAATGGTAAAGTTAGAAAATCTGAAATGTAAGTTATTTTGGAAATTATAATTTGATGATAAATGAAACTTAAATTAAATATGATAAATTTATTATATTTTGAATTCAATGAATTTAAAATGATTTTATAATATATTAATGACTTTTGAATAAAGTTAAAATGTGAAATGAATGAATATTTAAGTTGAAATTTTGAAATATAACTAAAATTGGAAATTTGTGAATTTGGCTTAAAAGTGAATTTCAAGTTAAGTAAATAAAAATGAAATTAAGTTATATTTTAAAATTTTAAACTTAAGTGTTAAGTTAAATTTAATTTAATGTTGGAATTTAACAAGTGAATTATTATTAAATTTTGATTTTTGAATGGAGATTTAACTTTATAAAATCATGAATATAAGGGTATTTGAATGATTGTTTTAAAAGTGAAATTATACGATTTTATAAGTTAAAAATGATTTAAATAAAAATATAATTGCTTGTGAAATTATACTGAATATTTGAAGTTAATTAACTGCATTTCTGAAATGTTATTAATTATAATGTAAATGATAATACAACATTTGTAAATGCTGTAGTTGATAATAATGAACAAAATGGCTGCTAAGTTTAATTAGAGGCTATTATAGCATTTTTGTAAATGTTATAACTGTTGAATTTAACTAAGTTTTATTTGAAACTAATGTAACCCTATTATAGCATTTTTAAATGCTATCTTTTGTTAAATTGAACTGTTTTGAATGTAACTTTCTATAGCAATTTCTAAATGCTGCGAAAGTTGAATTTTCATATGTTTTAATAAATTAGGTGAATAAATGAATTTTGAAAGACTAAAATTTTGAAAATTTAATGATTTAATTATTAAATTTAATAATTTAATTTTATGATTTAAAATGAAGTAATTACTTTCAAAATATATACTATTTTGAAATGTGTTTTGTAATGGTATTTAAATTAAATAAAAATGAATGTAGTTTGGAAGATATGATATTTTGATATTTTGAAATGGATTTTGAATGATATTGAATTTTGAAATGATATTTGATTTTGAAGTATAAAATACCATTTTGAAATTTTAACCACGGGATGTATTTAATTTATAGTTTTACTGATTCTTAAAGGATGGACAATCCCAAGCATCCTTTAAGTTATTGTGCTTTTCTACTAAAGTTCACTTGAGTTGGTTTGCATTATATAAGTATATATTGTCCTGACTCGAGTGTTTTCTGTTTTACTTTACGCTCGGGTCGGCCTGAGTATTCACAGCTTTGGATTCTCTTTCCGGAGCTGGACTTTGCTGGAGTTTCTGCTTATCTACATTTATATCTACTTTCTGTTTCAGCTGTTCTAATTTATCTCATGTATTAGTGAACTTCTATGTATTTGGGATTTCTATTATGTTGTTTTCAGAATGTACTATGTATTTGGTTTGAGACTCTGCCGTAGTAACTTCATGAACTACCATGTATTTTATATTCCGCTGCGAGTTATTCTGATATTTCTATGTCTGTGATTCTGTGATTGTATTTCATTTGCTCCAAATTGATTACAATGCGATGTTTTGAGCAATTCTAGTCCGGCATCTGTGGATGTGAATGGCTGAAAATATCGGGTTGTTACAATGTAACACATTGTTTTCGAATAGTTTTCATATATTTGTAAAGGTATTATATAAACATATAAAGGTATTTATAGAGGAAGCAAAAAATTTTACAAGTGGGTTGTGAAAGGTTTTAAAGGATTTATCCTTGTCTTTCAATCTATTTTTCTTTCCGGTTGTTTCTATTCTCCTACCTTCTTCCTTTTCAAGGATGAAAAATTTTGAGTGGGGGAGAATGTAACGACCCAAAACTTTAGTGATTTTATTTATTAAATTAATTAAAATTTTGTGAAATTTTAAACAATAAAATTTTGAAATAAAATTTAATATTTGGAATTCGTCTATTTAAACATAGCAGTTGGTAAACTTTCATCTAAAAATATTGTAGTTTATTTTATTATGTAATTATTATTTCAATTTAAATCAGTAAAAAATTGATGGTGATAAAATAAATTTCAAACTTGAATATTTTTATACTAAAATTTCTAAATCCTCTTTTGACTAAAACGCCATCTTTCATTTTTCAAAATTTAGACTTTTATTGCTCCGTTTATCTTATTTCCGGCAAATTAACAGCATTTTCGGTACCGATTATCGACTTTTGATTGAATGATCGTACCATTGATATTTGTATGCCGTTTTGATCGTCTCGTCGCGCTGATCACCATGGTATATTTATTTCTTTGTTTTGAAGTCTGGTACAAAGCAGAATCCACGAAACCGGTAATAGTATCGGTACCGGATCCGTGACCATTTGATTTTCTTTTGCATTTCAAATTTTAAACGTGACTAGCACGCAAAAATCAATTGCTTTAAAATTTTCAGCTGAATCAATGCGAGACTATTCCATTTCCTTTCCATTTTCGTAGCTTTTATTTAATTCTTAGTTTTGTCTGCCTTTATTCCCATCAGTTTTGAAATATGAAGATTTTATACGTTTCTTTATAACGTTCCTTCGTATTATTTATTTATATATTCAATGCTCTATCTCTTCCTTTCTTTGTTCAGACGAAAATATTATATAAAACTCAAGCGTCCCTGAATCCATTTTCAATTCTTCCCCTGACTCACTTTTCTTTCTTTCTTTTTGTTTTTCCAAGCACCTCCTTTATATTTATATCAATTGAAACAACATGTAAGCCACCACCTTCCGGATCCGCTCACCCCAGTAGCTCGGCAACATCAAATCCATGGCCGAACCACCTTCCATCGGCTTGAGCCACATCGGCAACCACCCCTATCTCATATCCGTCGACCAGCCTCACCCCACCTCGGCTCTCGCTCACGTATGCCCAGCCTTAAATCAGCCAAGTCGTCACAAACCATTAACACCACGCCCTCCTCTCTATGTCACTGTCCTCGCCCAACTCTGCCTATAGTTCGGCCCTTCTCCGTTCGTGCATCACCTCCCAATCAGCTTCGCCCACAAGCGCAAGACCGCCTGCGCTGTCCCTCGGCTACGGCGGTAGCCGAGCCCACACAACCTTGAAGCTCGTGCCTTTCCCCCTCCATCCCGTAGCCTCGCTGATAGCACCGACTCAACATGGCTAAGCTCGGAAGCCCATTAGCAAGCCCGCCTTCTTGCTTGGGTATGGTATGAATTTATATATATATATATATATATATAATTATATAAGTTGTGAAGTTGTGTACTGTGATATATGTAAGTGTGTGTGTGTGTGTGTATGAAGTGTTGCTTCCAAGTTCCTTTGCTCTCTGGATTTTCAATACTAGTCTAGATAGTGTGATATAATGTAGTAGATTTTTAAATTAGCATACAGGTATTTTATGTATATTACATCTATATGTTGTTGTATGTATATATATATATATATATATATATATATATATTCCATAGCCTGAATGAATATATTTAGCTGCTGATAATTTAGATATCTGTGTTTTGCATATATTTGTTAGAATTTAATTTAGACATGTATTCGTTTTTTTCTCTAACTGGTGTGTTAAGTATTAATTATATATACAAGTTATATACGAATGCATGTAAAAATAATTTTATAACTTTACAGTGTATTATAAAGTAACGGCTCTGTTTATTTTATATAAAAGCATATACTGAATATTTACTAAATATTGGTAAGCTGTATACACACACACACATATATATATTTGTGTATGTGCATATATGTTTCGTGTTTATATTTCATGCACTTAATAGTTTGAACAAATGTTTTCCCAATTTTATCTTTATATATATATATATATATATATATATATACATACATACATACATACATATATATATATATATATTCATATAAATTTTAGTTTGATTCATATAGCGATTTGAAATTTTATATATTTATATAAACGTTGTTATAATACGTAAGTACTGATTTTTGAATATATAATATATATCTTTGATTTTTAAGGATATGCAAACTTTAAGAACAACGATTTTAAATTATAAACATTTATATTATATTTTTTTAGACTTTAATAAAATATTTATTTCATGGAAATAATACCACTATGTATATACCATTGTCGCTTCTATCGAATTGATTCTAATTTGTCCTTATCAATATCTGTATATCAGCTTTGTTCATCGAAATCGTGCCCATCTAACTTTGCTTTGGAATTTATGTTTGGATCTATAGCTCAATTTCGTTGCCAATTCTCTATCCTCGAAAGGTGAGCAATCATTCACGATTAACATTCTTTATTTGTTAAATTTGATTTCAATTGAAATATGCTGTTGTAGTTATTTAAATTGTTATATATGCTATAATCTATAACTGTTCACCTGTGGGATATGTTACCATATCCTATTGTTTATATTATATCATTATTGATGATATATGCCTGCTGTTATACTTAATATTATCGGTTATCACTCTGCAAGTTCCCTGTTAGTATAGAATTCACTATGGGTTGAAATGATACATACCCGAATGGACTTTAGAATAGGAGAAAATCGTTATGGGTTGAAATGATAGACCCAAGCAATTTTCATTGGATTTGAATTATGTAACAACCCGAAATTTTTAATAAGTATTCTAATTCATTTTATTTAAAGCTTTGGTGTTAATTATTTAAAAATTTGAATTTTAGAAATTCTTCCTGAATGATGTTAGAATTAGTTATAAATTATTTTTCCAAATGCAATAAATATAAACAATTTCTAGAATTTCCTATTTTCGGTTAAACCTTGACTTTATTTGAAATTTGAATTTTTTTTTAAAATTCTAATCTTTTATTTTAATTTGTATATATTTATAACATCTGTTCTGCTTTTTGTTTCATTTAATTCTGATCTATACTTTGAAAATTAGATAACACACAATGTTTTAAAAAGCAATTAATTTTCGCATTTTATTTTGTATGTTTCTATATCCATCTCCTTATTTATTTTCTATGGTGTTTGTATAGACTTTATTTTTATTTATTGAGTGTTTCTTTTGTATATACTTTATTTAATGGATAGGAAACAAACCAATTAAGATACGTTACTTGTTTTAAATTTGGGCATATGTTTTATTGGTATTTCCTGCCTTTATATTGCCCACCCTTTGGATCTCCTACCATAGCCATTCCTTAATTATAGCTGTGTATTCTAAACCCTAGCCGCCTCCAACCCTATCATTCATGTTAAAAAAAACATCTCATCTTCATTTGTCTCTAGAGAGAAATAATGTAAGTCCATGGCTTCTTCCTTTTACGTTTTCTTTTATTTTTCTTGTGTTTTCTTCATGGAATCCTCGGCCTCCACCACTATTCCGACCACCATCTCCTCTCCTTCCCCACCATGACTTACGATCACTGCTCCACTCACGGCCATGAAACCCAAGATCCCAATATCCATCACCAAGTTAAGTAATAAACCCTGAGCTTATGGATGCGAACCCCTCCTTGTTTGCCTTGAAACCCTAGCCTTCCCTCCCCACCTTGCTTTGGCCGTGACTATCTCTCCTCCTAGCCATGCTTCAGATCTGATTTGACCCAAGTCTAGCCTTAGGACGAGCCATTTAGACCATAGGTCCTAGCCAAACTCCACTTGACCCATGTTTATGCCATGTATTGCTTAGCCTTCCCCTTTCCATGTCATGGCCGTACCCTGTGACCCTATAACCCAGCTTAACTTGCATCTAAACACCATAGCCAAGCCTATGGGTGATGACGCCGAACCTATAAAGGGTTGTGGCCAAGCCACTTGATGATTCATTTCATTTGGTTTCACTTTAAATTCATTTTTTCTCTTTGATTTGATAAAAATTTTGTATTGAATTTTGTTCTCATGGTTCAATCCATATTGGTTTGTGGAAAATCATATATTTATAATTGATTATTTATTTGAATTACAAGATCTTAGTTTGGTTGTTACTTCTTCTCAAATCTTGTCGTGCCTTCTCGTTCGTTGCGGTGTGTGGATCTTTTTGTTTTAATTCAGCTCTAGCTTTAGAAAAGGTGAGTTATTCACTCTAGACATTACGTACATATATTATTGTGAAATGATGACAAGTGAATTTGCATAAATTGATAAGTTATTCGTATATTCCTGTGATGTGATTATATGATGTTAAATCCTGTTTATATGATTGTTGCATCATTTAATATGAGATCTTATATTTAACTGTTCATTTTAGTTCTGCATCTCACACTGCAAGTTCCCTTATCACTATGGGTTGAAATGATACATACCCAAACGGACTTTAGAATAAGGAAAAATCATTATAGGCTGAAATGATAGGCTCAAGTGATTTTTATTGCATTTATTTTCTTGGGATTGTGGATTTGAAATGATAGAACCTGGATTTTTCTTTTAAATTACGAATTGAAATGATACATATCCATATCACTTGACCTAGGTTAGGAAATATTATACAGACCCGTGGTTAATTAATTATATATTTCTAGAATTTTATAAATATTTCAAGAGTAAAAATATGTCATTTTAACTTAATTTGGATCTAAGTAATTTAAATGAATTTATAGAGATTTTTCTACATGTTAAAATGCATATAGAATTAAATGGAAAAGGTGTATTTTAAAATATGACTTAATTGGAAAATTAAAATTTTGATTTTTAAATGGAAGGTTGAGATAAGTAAATAAATGGAAATTTAATTGTTTAGAAGATGGGTATGTAAAATTTAAGTTATTTGTTGGAATAAAAGTTAAGAAATTTATAAAGTATTGGCTTAATAAATGAATTTAAATTTAAATTGGATATTTATTAATAAAAATATTATTTTACAAGTTAAGTAATATCCAATTAAGATGTTTTTAAAAGTGGAATAAGTTTGATAAGTTAAAAATGAGAAAAAATGAAGATATATGGTTTTAGAATGTAAACAGAAATTATGGCGGTTCAGAAATGTTGTGGAAAATATGATCTATGGCTTGAATACACTAAAAAGACCTATAACAGCATTTCTAAAGTGCTATAAATTCTAGAAATTTGAACTATGGCTAGAAATACACTAAGAGACCTATAGAGCATTTTTGAACCGCTCGGCAACATAAAATCCATGGCCGAACCACCTTCCATCGACCTGCGCCACATCGGCAACCACCACTATCTCCTATCCTCCGACCAGCCTCACTCCACTTCAACTCTCGCCCACGTATGCCCGGCCTTAAATCAGCTAGGTCGTGACAAACCATCACCACCACGGCCTCCGCCCTATGTCACTGTCCTCGCCCAACTCTGCCTGTAGTTCTGCCCTTCTCCATTCGTGCATCACCTCCCAATCACCTCCACCCGCAACCGCAAGACCGCCTGCTCTGTCCTTCAGCTATGGCGGTAGCCGAGCCTACACCATCTTGAAGCCCGCGCCTTTTCCCCCTCCATCCCGTAGCCTCGCTGATAGCACCGACTCACCATGGCCAAGCTCGACAGCCCATTAGCAATCCCGCCTTCTTGCTTGGGTATGGTATGAATTTATATATATATATATATATATATATATATATAACTATATGAATTATGAAGTTGTGTGCTGTGATATATACAAGTCTATATATATATATATAAAGTGTTGCTTCCAGGTTCCTTTGCTCTCGTGTTTTTCGATACTGGTCTAGATAGTGTGATATAATATAATAGGCTTTTAAATTAGCATATAGGTATTTTATATGTACTATATCTATATGTTGTTGTATATATATATAGTCCATACCCAGAATGAATATATTTGGCTGCTGATAATTTAGATATCTGGGTTTTGCATATTTTTGTTAGAATTTAATTTAGACACGTATTTGTTTTTTTCTCTTACTAGTGTGTTAAGTATTAACTATATATATTTTTATATATATAAGTTATATACGAATGCTTGTAAAAATAATTTTATAACTTTACAGTGTGTTATAAAGTACCGGCTCCGTTAACTTTATATAAAAGTATATACTGAATATTTACTAAATATTGTTAAGTTGTATATATATATATATACACACACACACACATATTTGTGTATGTGCATATATGTTTCGTGTGTATATTTCATGCACTTAATAGTTTGAACAGATGATTTTGCAATTATATATATATATATATATATATATATTAATATAAATTTTAGTTGATATATATAGCGATTTGAAATTTTATATATTTATATAAACGTTGTTATAATATGTAAGTATTGACTTTTGAATATATAATATATATCTTTGATTTTTAAGGATATGCATACTTTAAGAACAATGATTTTAAATTATAAACATGTATATTTTATTTTTTTAGACTTTAATAAAATATTTATTTCATGGAAATAATATCACTATGTATATACCATTGTCGCTTCTATCGAGTTGATTCTAATTTGTCCTTAGCAATTTCTGTATATCAGCTTTGTTCGTCGAAATCGTGCCCATCTAACTTTGCTTTGGAATTTGTGTTTGGATCTATAGCTCAATTTATTGTCAATTCTCTCACCTTGAAAGGTGAGAAATAACTCATGATTAATTTTCTTTTATTTATTAAATTTGATTTCAATTGAAACGACAATTGAAATATGATGCTGGTAGTTATTTAAATTATTATATATGCTATTATCTATAGCTGTTCACCTATGGGATATGACACTGTAGGATTGATTTCACCCTAGAGGGGGGGTGAATAGGGTGATACTGTTAATTATAAAAATTAATTATGGAAGCTTATAAAATTATTTCAACACAGATAAATCAAAATTATAGCAGCATAGATAATAGTAGAATAATAAATGCAGAAATAGAACGACACCGAATTTACCCAGCTTGGCAAAACTCTGCCTACGTGCTGCCCCATAGGTTTCTACTAGAAATTAAGTAGTCACACGCTTACACACGTAAACTCACGACAGCCGCTACTGACTAACCTAACTCTACGCTCAAAACCCTACCACAACTCAGCCACTGAGTTGCGAATTCTCAAACTATGCCACGTAGTTTGTCCCCTAGTCACACGACTAGTAATTACAATGTTTAAAAGTAAAATACAATAAAAAACAAAATAAATCTAAACCCTAATTTAAATAAACTAAAGCCTTGATAAACTAGGCTGGCCCAAAAATAAACACATGATAGATTTAAATCCTTTTTCCTTTTGTATAATGGCTTCGGCCCAAATACGTTGATTAACAATGGCTACCGGTCCTATTTGCTCTGTATAATGGAGGATCGTTCCTTTTTCCTTTGCTTGCAAATTAGAGCTTTATTTCTGAAGTCGTCGACTTTCGGTTGCTTGATCGAAATTGATGTTTCCCAGTTCGTTGCTTACGTTGATTGTTTGACTCTTTGAATTATCTTCGGCTACTTCAATTTGATCAAGTTCTAATTTGATTCTGGTATGTAATTTACTCCTTTTGCTTTACTGGTTTTGGATTACTCGAACTTGATGGATTTTAAAGCCGATGATGATTGGGTTTTTATAAGATTCGAATTCCTAATTTTTTGTCCATCTGATAGTTTGCTGGACTTCATCTCGGCCATTTGATTATGTTTTCATATTGATGATTTATCTGACTTTGTCAATTTCATATAATTGTTACTTGATACTCACGGTCTTGATTCATGACTTGGTCAATTTACTTGGCCACCACGGTTTCGAATTTGAACCGTGTTGATTTTGATTTCGATCTTTGTTTCCTTTGACTCCGGTCAGTTGCTCATGGCTTCAACTTGATTTTTGATTTTACCAGACATTGACGCTTCGGCATTAACTTGTTAATGTGATGATTTCTGACCTTCGTGGTTGAACTTGTTACACTGTTTAGATTCAATGCACTATATATATGTAACAACCCGGATTGGAGATTACCGCTAATATTAAATTATAATGATAATTATAATTTAATATTGGATTTATTGATTTAATTAGAAGTAAATTTTGAAGTATATTGTTTAGTTGATATGAACAATATTGCTGGATAAAATCTTGGGTAAATGAAATTGATTCTGTTTTATCGTGAGGACATGAGATTTATTTCAATTTAAAATGGTTGAAATAAATTCTAAAATTAAGAAGAAATATTTCTATTGTGAATAAAAATGATAAACGTGTGTGGAAAAAAAGTTATTACTTTATTTCATGAATTTTTGAGTAGAGTTGTGCAACTACATTCAATTAACATGTAAAATTTGGTGATATTGTAATTTATTGCCAAAATTGCTTTTTCTTTGTTAATAATACAAAGGAAAATGGTTATTAATTAATTAATTACAATAAATATTTTTAGTAATGGTGTTTTTATGTTTTAGGGATGTGAAAATAATTATTTACACTTTATTGGATGGAAAATGTATTTTATGTAACTAAAATATGTCAAATTTGCATTATTTCTTTAAATAGTGTAAATTTGTTAAAAAATAAGAGTTTATTGACAAAATAACATTTCAAATTGTTGAAATATGATGATTTTATCATCTTAATAAATTCTAGACGTTGCAACGATCGCAACGCAATTTATTTCGTTTAAAAAGGATGAAAATTGAGAAAGATATGAAAAGAAAAACAAAAGAAAAGAAAAACAAAAGAAAAAAAACTTCATTATTTAGGCTAAGTAATTAATTTTGGGCTAATGGGTTGAATCGAAACCCAAACCCACTTGAGAAGAGGCCTCTGAAGAAAAGAGAAGTACGTACAGGCACTTCTCTTCCTTCTCCTCTTCTCAAAACAGAAAACAAATTTTTTTTTGCAGAAACCCAATAACGGCCTCCACGCTAAAAAAAAAAATTTATCTCCTAATTAAATCCACAAAATCTAGAGTTTCTCTTGCTAGAAACATTATCTAAGGTAATCTCCTATCTTATTAACCCCTAATTCATGGAAAAAATATCTCAGGTGTTGTTACTGTAAGTTTTGTTTTGATGATTTTTCTTTTTGCATGTTTTTGTTTCAGCTTCTACAGGTCCTCCTACCTCCAATCCTCGCTGAAAGTCTCCATTTTGCAACCAAAATCATCATCTTTTTCCACTAACATTTAGTGAAAACTTGCAGCAAACCGTAAGCAAATAAAATACTTCGCTGCGTAAAAGTTTGGTATTGTGTTATTTTGTTTTTGGTTTTTTTTTCATATGTTTATCTGCGTGAAATAGTGCCAATTTCATTTGCCCATATCTTATTCATCCGGAATTGGATTGCAGTGAAACTTGTTCAGTTTGTAGTATATTTGTTAGAGATCATTCCAGCAAAATTTTATCAAGTTTGAGTCAATTTGGATCTCCTTATTTGCTGTCAAAGTTGCAAAACCGAAAGCATTTTTGCACAGGAAATATACTTGGCTGAATAGTATTTTCACCATAACTTTTGCATTTTAATCGGAATTTTAAAATCATGGATGTTCTTGAATCCTTGTGAAATATGGCATAACTTTTATGTTTTCAGTTTTGAATAATTTTGAAGTCTACACAGACAAAAATTAACTTTTTCGTTGCTGGTCCGTGTTAATAACCAGTGCACAAATTTTTTTTCTATATAGTATTTCGATCATAACTTTCACGTTACTGATCGGAATTTTGAAATTCAAGATTTTCTGAAATCTTAGGAAATATGCTACAACTTTTATTTTTTAGTTTTATAATATTTTGTTGTTTACATGGTGAAAAATTGATGTTTTTACTATTGGTCTGTCATTGAGAGCCGCAATATTTATATATTTGTCCGATTTTGACAATTTCATTTGCATTCTTTTGCAAATTTTTATATATGAAATTTGATGCTAATGTTTGATTATTATGTCCAGCAATGGACTAGTCAAGTTAGGATGAGATTTGGATTTAAATTTAATTCAAAACTCGATTTAAATTTGAATATCGGTTTATGCCGATTAAATTGCAAATTGTTGTCTTTTGAGTTTTAAAAATCCGAATAAATTGCATAAAATCTTCTAAAATCATGCTTCGTATAATAAATGTTTTTATACATTTTTAAAGGTTTTTAAACAATTATTCTTTATTTTCTAGGCTTTCAAAATCATTAAAATTCTTTTAAATGATGAGTTTTCTCTCAAAATCCTTTAGATAAATTTCTAGAAATTGGTTTAAAAATCCCATTTTCTCTAATAAAATATATTATAATTAATTTTATTTATTTTAATTACTTTGATTTTTTTTCGGACGTATAAGGAAGTAAATTAAACGATTTAGTAAAATTATGAGGTATGGTACTCGTGAATTTACTTTATCGGTTAATTTCGGACTTGTACGATCGAAAAAACTTTTGGGAATTGTTTGAATTCCTCTTTGATGACAGCCACTTCGTGGTATGTTTTTGATGTATTTAAATCTTAATTAGGGCATTATTCCATATCAATTTATTTGGTTGATATATATATATATATATATATATATATATATATATATATAATCCGAGAACTCCTAAATGGGAGTATATTCAATGATGTGCTATGTTGATGGAGATGCTCTTGCCAATGATATGAGGCAAATATTTCGATGGAATTTGATGATGATTGATGAATTTATGGTATTTCTTACTTGTCGATGAGATAAGACAAGTTTGGCATTTCATACCATTCGCCGATGACATGAGGCGATTTTTTTTATGATGATTTAGATGATTTTCATAGTGTGGCATCGACTAGCGGCTAAAAAACTGCTAAGTGAGAACGTGCGGTATGGGTCGTACGTTACCACTTTTCGGGTTACTATCCGAGAGTTTCTGACACATTCTAGAAGGACTACCAGTACTTTGAGTCTCGATCGGACCAAGCAATGTTTGGCTCGATCACTGTGATGGCGGGGGTCAGCGGACACCGATTGGAGTGAAGACTCCAATCACTATGATGGCGGGTGTTCGGGATGGATATAGATGACGTCATAGACCGAAACAATTCGATGTGAGGATTTCGGTCAATAGATGGATGTGGTACCATAATGATGGTAGTACCGGTAAGTAGCACGTGCAGCATTGCTTCGGCATGCGGGATCTGGCCAATCCGAGGTTTCTTTTGATGATTCATGATGATTTCAATTTTGCCACCTTTTTATGTGTTTTCTATAGCTTTATAGATATGAGAAAGGCATATATGATTTCTTGGTGGATTTTGGTAATTTCAAATTTATGAATTGATATTTGGGATTTTATATGATTTTGGAAGGATGATTATTTAATGAATGATTGTTAGGAGTTTCCCTTATACCCTACTTACTCATTCTCTTATGTTAAACCCAAGTATATACATAGTTTCAAACCACCTGTAGTGACGTGTAGAAGTTATATGATATCTACTCTAGTAATTCTTATCTGGTTATGTTTTCCTTTAGGCTATAATGGGAAAGTTCCCTTTCACCTTATCGTATTTTTTTTCTTCTAACGATAAGATTCAGTTTGCCTGACCCGTGTGTTTGTCACTCGGGTCAGACCGAGTTGCAGGTTAGGTCGGATATCTATCTTTTGTGCTTGGACCCATTTTGATTTTTGAGGGGCTCATAACTATGGACTTGGCTACATCTTTCGTGTTGTCTCTTTTGTGTCAGCTTATTGTACATATTCTTTTGTTGAGACGGAGATGTATGTATATTATGTGGTTACACGCCACTATGATGTAGGGTATTACATTTGATGTTCGGCTGTATTAGTATATATATCTGTGGCTGCTATTCTGTGATGTGATTGTTATATTTATTGCATTTTGTTTCTGAATAGATCCTACAACCGTGTAGTATCGTATTAGTTAAACATTGAGTATGTCGATCACTTGAGATACACGAAAAAAAATATGGTAAAAATCGACTACTTAATATTTAGCTAATGCATTACTATTCGGTCGCCCTTAACCAGCACTATTCTCTGCATTAGTAGACGGAACAACTCATTAATTCTCTTTACTAATGTGGGTCTCGGGGTATGGTGTCACAGTTTGGTATCAGAGCGAGGATTCAGAACAAAATGAAATAAACGCAGAACAGTGAACACGATGAACCGTACATCAAGTACAATACCCTTGTACATCTCATCCCTTAATCGTGGCCAGCCTTGTTATATCCCTATCCTTTTCAATTCCTTTGGGGTAGATAGAAAGGAATATGTCTAGGAATGTTAAATGTTATTCTGTAGTATTCCTTAATTACTGCATTTCAATTGCTTATATATATATATATATATATATATATATATATATATATATATATATATATACCCTATGAATGATCTTCTCTCATTTTTATCTTTCAGCTATGTCTGGAAGAGGTAGAGCTCGCCCCTCTTCATCGGGACCGTCCAGTGGTTCACGACCCGAAGGTGTTTATATGACTACTGATCAGATTCGAGAGCTTCTTGGGAGCACCCAACCTCCCGCTCCTATTCCATCTTCATCTCCTCGCAAGTCTGTATTTGCACGACTATGCAGTGACTTTACTAATCTTGGAGGCAAGCCATTCAAAGGCTCCGAGTCGGTTCTTGATGTGCAAGCCTGGCTTCGCACTTGTGAGCGTGTATTCTTACGTACGGAGCTTTCAGATCATCATCGAGTTCTTGTGGCATCCAGTATGCTACAAGAGCATGCTTTAGATTGGTATGAGCTTCTTATCGCTGAGGTGGATGAGACTAACCTCACATGGCAGCAATTCCGAGATAGATTTGAGCTTAAGTTCGTACCCGAGTCGGAAAAGGCTCTTCTTACTCGTCGCTTCATCGAGTTGAAGCAAGGAAACTCTTCAGTTTCAGATTATGTGTCTTCCTTTGAGTCCCTCTCTAAGTATGGGTTGGAGTTCATTAGTACCCCATACAAGAAAAATCTTAAGTTCGTATCCGGACTTAAGAAATATTTGAAGAAGTCTTTAATGTTCCAACTCAAGCTTTCTTTTGAAGAGTTATTTGATGCCGCTCTCCATCTCAGATAGCTGAGAATGAGAAAGATAGTGATGGCGAGGGTGGTGTTCAGTATAATCCAAAGAAGAAGAAGTTTCCTTTCCGTAAGCCTAAGTTCTTTCCTTCCAAGAAAAAGAAGCAAGTTGGATCTTCTTCTCAATCTCAAGCCCCTCCTCAAGCTAAGCCTTTTGCTTGATACAATTGTGGATCTCCTAACCATCCAGTCCGAGAATGTCCTAAGCCCAAGAGATGTAACACTGCAAAGTTGAAGGACATTTGGTCTCTGCTTGTCCAAAGAAGAATAAAGGTTCTCGTCCGGGGAATCTCAATGTAGCAACTTCTAGTGATGTGACTCAGTCGAAAGGTACATTTTCTCCCATCTTAGATGGTTCTATTGTTTTCCGTGATCGATCGATTAGAGTGCTCTTCGATACGGGTGCGTCACACTCATTCGTATCGAAGGAACTCGTGGATGCATGTTCTTTGGATGTTTCTTGCTTGCTTACTTCTTTAAGGATTGCGAATCCCATTGGGGGTTCTGCAACCCTTAGCTTATATTGTGATAATGTTGAGGTTCCTCTTTGTGGATTCTCTTTCCGTGCGAATCTGCACGTGATTCCTATGCTTGGTTTTGATATGATATTTGGTATGGACTGGCTAGTTCGATACGATGCCAAGATTCTTTGTTCTGATAGAGTCATTTATCTCCGCCATCCAGACTCTCCTTCGCAGTTATCTCTTATGCTTCAGGATACCGATTGTGATTCCGTAGCATCCTTATATGCTCTTGATTCTCAAGACGATGAGGATGATGTGTCTCGAATTCCGATCATTTGTGACTTCGCTGATATTTTTGAGCCTGTTTCGGGATTGCCACCCAAGCGGGCCATAGAGTTTCGTACTAGCCTCATCCATGTTGCGCAACTAGTTAGTCGTCCTCCCACGAGGATGTCTACTAAGGAGAATGAGGAACTTAAGAAGCAACTCCTCGAGCTCGAAGCTAAGCACTTCATTCGATCTAGCTCTTCACCGTGGGGTTCCGCGTTAGTATTCGTGAAGAAGTCTGACGGGACTCTTAGGCTTTGTGTCGACTATCGCAAGCTTAATGAGTTAACCATCAAGAATCGTTACACTTTACCAAGGATTGACGACATGTTCGATCAGTTAAGTGGTGCTAAGGTCTTTTCAGAGTTAGACCTTGCCACTGGTTTTCATCAGCTCTGAGTTGCGGAGGATAGTATCCCTCTCACCGCATTCCGCACTCGCTATGGTTCTTATGAGTGGCTTGTTATGCCGTTCGGATTGACGAATGAACCTGCCTACTTTGTCGATCTTATGAATCGGGTATTCCGAGAATATCTCGATAAATTTGTGCTTGTATTCATCGATGATATCTTAGTATATTCCAAGTCCGAAGAGGACCATGCTCGACATCTTAGAATTGTTTTGAGTACACTCCGAAAGCATCAACTCAAAGCAAAACTTTCTAAGTGTCACTTTTGGGAAAAGAAAGTGAAGTTCTTAGGCCATGTTGTATCTTCAGAAGGTATTTCTGTTGATCCTTCTAAGATCGAAGCTATTCAGAATTGAAAGAGGCCTGAGAATGTTCATGAGATTCGTAGCTTTCTGGGTTTAGCGGGTTATTATCGCCGTTTCATTAAGGATTTCTCTCGCATCGTGCTTCCTCTTACAAACCTCACTAGGAAGGGTGCTCGTTTTATCTGGTCTGTCAAGTGTGAGGCTGCCTTCCAGCGATTGAAGGAGCTTCTCACACATGCTCTTGTGCTTGTGGTTCCTGAAGGGAACCAAGATCTCAATGTTTATATTGATGCAAGCCACAGTGGGCTTGGTGCGGTTCTTATGCAGAAGGATCGGGTTTTTGCCTATGCTTCAAGGCAATTACGTCCGAAAGAGGTTCGGTACGCGGCCCATGATTTAGAGCTTGCAGCCATCGTCTTCGCCTTGAAGATATGGCATCATTATCTCCTTGGTGAGCATTTCGTCCTTTATACCGATCATAAGTCTCTCAAGTACCTCTTTTCGTAGAAGGAATTGAATATGAGGGAACAAAGATGGTTAGAGTTCCTCGCCTCATATGATTTTGATATCGAGTATACCCTAGGGAAGGGTAATCGTGTACCTGATGCGCTTAGCCGCAAGCATTCGGCAGTTGTTTCCATGATGTTAGCCGAATGGGATGTTCTTGAGTCCTTATCTAGCTTCGACATTCGTGATTGAGCACCGTCATCTGATTCACCGGTCTTATTACTCAGTATGGTGGCTCGATCTTCTCTTCTTGATCGTATCTCTGAGGGCCAGAGACGTGATGCTTATATTATGCGCCTCATTCAGTCTTGCTCATCTAAGTCACGTGATGAGGAGTTGCGGGATTATTCTATTGATTCTCATGGTTGCCTTCGTTTGAGAAACCGTATAGTTGTTCCATCTGATTCAGCACTTAGGCACGACATACTTGATGATTGTCATCGCTCTAAGTATACCATCCATCCGGGTAGCAGTAAGATGTACGCGGATATGCATCGCCTTTACTATTGGGAAGGCATGAAGCATGATATTGCAAGATATGTAAGCAATTGCATGACCTGTCAGCTTGTTAAGGCCGAGCATCAACGGCCATCTGGTTTTCTTCAGCCTTTAGAGGTCCCACAGTGGAAGTGGGATCAGGTATCGATGGACTTCGTCGACGGCCTACCTCGTTCGAGGTCGGGTCATTCTAGCATTTGGGTTATTGTGGATCATCTTACTAAATCCGCCCATTTCATCCCTATTAAATCTAATAGGAATGCTCCTCTTTTGGCTAAGCTCTACATTAAAGAAGTCCTGCGATTACATGGTGTTCCTTCTTCGATTGTATGTGGTCGTGATCCCTTGTTCACAAGTCATTTCTGGACCAGTTTTCAGCAAGCTTTGAGTACAAAGCTTAATCTTTCTACAGCCTATCATCCTCAGCCTGATGGACAGACTGAGAGGGTGAATCGCATTCTTGAAGATCTTCTCCGTGCATGTATTCTTGATTTTAGCGGTTCATGGGAAGATCATCTTCCATTAGTAGAGTTCTCCTACAATAACAGCTATCAATCCAGTATTGGTATGGCTCCCTTCGAGGCACTGTACGGAAGACCGTGCTGATCTCCAACTTGTTGGTTAGAATCTGGTGAGAAGTTTGCACTCGGTCCAGACTCAGTTCATGATTCTTCTGAAAAGATATCTCTTATTAGACAGAGCATGAAAGAGGCACAAAATCGCCAGAAATCGTATGCGAACAACCGTAGGAAGCCTCTTGAATTCGCTGTCGGTGATCTTGTGTTCATTTGGGTTTCTCCTTTAAAGGGGGTGATGCGCTTTAGCTCTACAGGGAAATTGGCTCCTCATTTTATAGGACCATTTCCGATTACTGAGCGCATCGGTCCAGTTGCTTATCGAGTGACTCTTCCGTCTCATTTATCTGGTATTCATGACGTCTTCCACGTCTCTCAGCTTCAGAAGTGCATTCGAGACTCTGATTCCGTTGTTGATCCATCCGAACAGCTTAAGCTTGAGATCTCACCGAGTCTATCTACTGTTCAGCAGCCTATTCGCGTCCTTGATTCAGAGGTGAGACGCCTTCGAAGCAAGAACGTACCTCTTGTAATGATTCAATGGACATAAAACCCTAATGATTGCACTTGGGAAACTAGAGAATCTATCGAGCGAACTTTTCCTGACTTTCTTTCTTCTTCTAGTGACGGTGAAAAATTATTATCTCAAGCTATTTCTTATTTCTTTTAGTTGAATTGTCATAAGTGTTACGGTTTTTCCCCTAGAAATTGCGTGGACACAATTTTGTTAAGGGGAGGAGTCTATAACAACCCGGATTGGAGATTACCGCTATAATTATAATTTAATATTGGATTTATTGATTTAATTAGAAGTATATTGTTTAGTTGATATGAACAATATTGTTGGATAAAATCTTGGGTAAATGAAATTGATTCTGTTTTATCGTGAGGACATGAGATTTATTTCAATTTAAAATGGTTGAAATAAATTCTAAAATTAAGAAGAAATATTTTTTTGTGAATAAAAATGATAAACATGTGTGGAAAAAAAGTTATTACTTTATTTCATGAATTTTTGAGTAGAGTTGTGCAACTACATTCAATTAACATGTAAAATTTGGTGATATTGTAATTTATTGCCAAAATTGCTTTTTCTTTGTTAATAATACAAAGGAAAATGGTTATTAATTAATTAATTACAATAAATATTTTTAGTAATGGTGTTTTTATGTTTTAGGGATGTTAAAATAATTATTTACACTTTATTGGATGGAAAATGTATTTTATGTAACTAAAATATGTCAAATTTGCATTATTTCTTTAAATAGTGTAAATTTGTTAAAATATAAGAGTTTATTGATAAAATAACATTTAGAATTGTTGAAATATGATGATTTTATCATCTTAATAAATTCTAGATGTTGCAACGATCGCAACGCAATTTATTTCGTTTAAAAAGGATGAAAATTGAGAAAGATATGAAAAGAAAAAAAAAACTTCATTATTTGGGCTAAGTAATTAATTTTGAGCTAATGGGTTGAATCCAAACCCAAACCCACTTGAGAAGAGGCCTCTGGAGAAAAGAGAAGTACGTACAGGCACTTCTCTTCCTTCTCCTCTTCTCAAAACAGAAAACAAATTTTTTTTGCAGAAACTCAATAATGGCCTCCATGCTAAAAAAAATTTTTTATCTCCTAATTAAATCCACAAAATCTAGAGTTTCTCTTGCTAGAAACATTATCTAAGGTAATCTCCTACCTTATTAACCCCTAATTCATGAAAAAAAATCTCAGGTGTTTTACTGTAAGTTTTGTTTTGATGATTTTTCTTCTTGCATGTTTTTGTTTCAGCTACTACAGGTCCTCCTACCTCCATTCCTCGCTGAAAGTCTCCATTTTGCAACCAAAATCATCATATTTTGCTGCTAACAGTAAGTGAAAACTTGCAGCAAACCGTAAGCAAATAAAATACTTCGCTGTGTAAAAGTTTGGTATTGTGTTATTTTGTTTTTGGTTTTTTTTCATATGTTTATAATGGCTGAAATAGTGCCAATTTCATTTGC
Source organism: Allium cepa (assembly GCA_030765085.1). NCBI lineage: Eukaryota > Viridiplantae > Streptophyta > Magnoliopsida > Asparagales > Amaryllidaceae > Allium > Allium cepa. The sequence goes on from CM060941.1 coordinate 659,364,710, forward strand.
CCATATCTTATTCATCCCCGAATTGGATTGTAGTGAAACTTGTTCAGTTTGTAGTATATTTGTTAGAGATCATTCCTGCAAAATTTTATCAAGTTTCGAGTCCATTTGGACCTCCTTATTTGCTGTCAAAGTTGCAAAACCGAAAGCGTTTTTGCACAGGAAATATACTTGGCTGAATAGTATTTTCACCATAACTTTTGCGTTTCTAATCGGAATTTCAAAATCTTTGATGTTCTAGAATCCTTGAGAAATATAGCACAACTTTTATGTTTTCATTTTTGAATAATTTAGAAGTCTGCATAGACAAAAATTGACTTTTTTGTTGCTGGTCCGTGTTAATAACCAGTGCACAATTTTTTTTTTCTATATAGTATTTCGATCATAACTTTCACCTTACTGATCGGAATCTTGAAATTCAAGATGTTCTGCAATCCATAGGAAATATGCAACAACTTTTATGTTCTTAGTTTTATAATATTTTGTTGTTTACATTGTGAAAAATTGATGTTTTTACTGTTGGTCTGTCATTGACAACCGCAATATTTATATATTTGTCCGATTTCGACAATTTCATTTGCATTCTTTTGCAAATATTTATATATGAAATTTGATGCTAATGTTTGATCATTATGTCCAGCAATGGACTAGTCAAGTTAGGATGAGATTTGGATTTAAATTTAAATTAAAATTCGATTTAAATTTGAATATCGGTTTATGCCGATTAAATTGCAAATTGTTGTCTTTTGAGTTTTAAAAATCCGAATAAATTGCATAAAATCTTCTTAAATCATGGTTTGTATAATAAATGTTTTTATACATTTTTAAAGGTTTTTAAAGAATTATTCTTTATTTTCTAGGCTTTCAAAATCATTAAAATTATTTTAAATGATGAGTTTTGTAACGACCCGTTAAATTAATAATATTAAATGAATTGAATTAATATAATTTTTAATCTAATTTATAATAAATGTAGGAGTTGGATATAGTAACTGAGATTTAAGATTTAACAATTGAAATGTTATATGGCAATAGGTAGAATAACGAAGATTTGTGTTGTGGTTATAAGTCATAATTAGTTGATTAAAATGGTATTAATGAAATAATAACTGAATTGAATTGCAATATATAAACATCAGAAAAATTTAATTGGTGGATTAAATTTGTTAAAGTTCATAAGTTTTGTAATTTAGTTTAGTAGAACTTTAAATTATAAACGAAGATTGAAATAAACGATAAATTTAATTATGTAAATGGTGACTCAAGACCTAGGTTATAGGAATTGGAACATAATCCAATTTGAATTAAGTAGAAGAAGGATTTGGTTAATATGTAAGTTATTGTTCAAGGTATTGAATAAAAACTTGGAATCCAATCATAATTTAATGATAACGTTAGTATTAGAGAATAAATATATTTCAATGCAGTAACCGAATGAATTGAATAAAATGAATATATATTGAATAGAAATGAAATGTAAATTGGCACATTTGGTTGAAAGTTAATTTTAAGAAACATATAAATGTTGAATTTGTGAATGTTAATATAAATATTAACTTGAATGGGATTCATTAATACAAAGATGTAATAAGTGTAGATAGTAAAAATTTAATGTCTGTAGTGGATAAAAATCTAGTAGTAACATAAAATTTATTTATATGGAAAAAGAGTATAGATTTGAACAAATTTATGAAAATTTGATAAGAACAGTGGTTGTAATCAGTTTGGTTATTTAATATTTGGAAGAAAGAGATTTGTAAATCCGTTAATGAATTTATAATGGGAAGGAATGGTAAGAATGTAAAAAAAAATAAGCATTTGATTCAATTAAGGGAATTAAATTATAATAAATGGACTTAAGATAGTAATAAAATTTGTTTTGTTTAGGTGATTATGTATCGATAAGCTATAACTAAATTTGCAGTTTGGTAGTAAATGGGATATGAGAAGACAAAGGCATTTAGAAAGTAATAGATGGAATTCATAATAACAAGTAGTACATATATTTGGGCGTTTGTCATAATTACCAAATTTTACCATTCATATAATTTATTTAATTAAAGTCTATAGCAACATTGTTGTTAATAATGTTGTTAGTGAATTTGAATATAAAAGAATGACAAGTGTAGGTTAACCATTTATTTTATTTTGTTAAGAATGGAAATAGTTGAAATAGATCTGAATAAATTATTTTGGGTTGTTTATGTGCCTATTTAATAAAGGAGAATTTATAAGGAATAAAAAATGCACAAATGAAACGTATTATAACCCAAAGGTTATTTATACCCACAAAATGTTTAATTACTGTATAGGAAGAGTCTAAATCCATAGATGAATTTATTGAGATTGCATTTATAATTTATAAGATTTAATGTAGACTTAATTTCAATTAACTGATTTAATAGTGTAATTAGCGTAGATTTGTTGGTAGATGAAGTAGTTAATTCTATTAGGTGAAGTTAAGGCTAATTCTATTTATAAATTGACCTATTGTTGATATAGATTTTAGGAAGCAGGATTTATAAATTAAATTGAGTATTAGATTCAATAATTGCATTTATTGCATAAATAAAGGGAATTTAACGTTAAATTGTACGTTATTGAATTAAAAAGGAATTTGCGGATATTAAAGTGAAAACGTAGACATGTTAAAGGGCATCTTTGTTTTGGATTTAAGTTGAGAGTATAAAAGTATAAGATTAAATAATTGGGTTTTGAGAATAAAATTTATAATTTCTAAATAATAAGAAAGTGCAGAAATGAACACTGCAATTTATATCTTGTCAACTTTTAATTCACATCTAATCTTGTTTAATCATTGAAATTGATTTTGAATTTTATAGGCGATAAAACTTAGTCAATATTTGAAGCTAAATAAAAATTTGGATTTTTATGATTTATTTTAATCTATTTAATTAATATAAAAATAGCCATTTTGGCCACGGACTCAGATTTCGACGAAACTAGTTTCATCGGATCCGTATCGGTAAATTATTATAGGGTTCCAAGTTTCGTATCGATCGGACCTGTCGTTTGATCGTACGGACGCGAAACGCCTTGAAATCAATTTTAATAAAATCAATTTGAAATCAATTTGGAAATTTTGTTTTCAGCATAACTTCTTCATACGACCAAATTTGGACGTGAAACTTTTTCCATCGCGTTCAGAATACTTTAAAATACCTATTTGGATATATAGATTTAATAAATTCGGTTCCGGAGGCATAGCGGGCTTTTTGGGCCATAGTTTGTTTCGTACGTTCACTTATCCGATCCATCTACGCTATCTCTAGTCTACCTATATAAGCACGGTTATAAACCCTAGCCACTCCTTATTTTCATTTTCTATACATACATCTCCTTCTCACCTCCTCATTCTAATGGCAGAAAAAAAAACCTAATTCCCAAATTCCAAAAAAAAAAAAAAAAAAAAAGGAATTGCGGATCTGCAGCAGCTTCTGGTCGCGCTTCGGGTTTCAGGGGAGAAAACCCTAGAGCAACTTTGGGTCAGGAAGAAAATGACTCGGGTCGCTCCGGGTCGTTTTGGCGAAAACTCCAAGCAGGCACCGGGGAATTGAGGCGGCGCACCGAAGTCGTCGACCCAGGACCAGAATTTTCCATTTTTCAAATTTTCATAACTTTTGCATACGAGCTCGGATTCACGCGCGGTTTATTTTGCTGGGATCGTATCGGAATTTCTGACGTTTTGACGTTGGTTTGGACGAATTCTGAGACGGACGAATTTTAGGGTTTAAATCGAATTTAAATTCGATTTAAATTCAAAAGGTGAGTGTTTTAACCCACTCACAACTACTAGAAGCTTTTATGTTTGATAAATTAATTTTAGAAATGAATAGAAATTTATTTATGAGTATTTGGCATGTTTATTTCATCATAGCTGTTGAATTGCATTTATGAATTTAACTGTTAATTTAATTTATTTATTGCGTATTAATTTACAGTTAGAATTTATTTGTTTGCCTATAAACTGCTAGTTAACAGTTATATAAATTATTACTGAATATCAACTGTTAGATTTATAGTTGTTAAATTTAATCTGAATAAAATTGCCAGTTATTACCTGTTATATATTATCAAATATAAATTGTTATTGATTGATATTGCTTGATGATTGTGATTGGATGATGGATGATGTTGATGGATGTTTATTGAATATCATAAAATTGCAAATTATCATGCATATTTCATTTCATTCGGGATTGTGGTTTGAAATGATATACAACCGCAAAATTTTATATCTTTTAAATTGCGGATTGAAATGATAAATATCCGTATCACTTGACCATAGGATAGAAAATTATATACAGGCACCGCGGTCTATATATAACTATTTTTATGAGATTTCTATGGTTTGGATGGAATACGGTTTATAATAATCTTAAATTTTATATTGTATAAATATTCTTCCATATATATACATATGAAGTTGAAAATTTTGAAAAAAGGGTGTATAAATCTCTTTATTAAAAATGAAAAAGTTTAAGAAAATGGAGTTTGATAATTTATATCATATGTTTAAATGTTAAGTTTGGAAATTTTAAGATATGATATTTATAATTGAATTTTTCCCAAGATAAATTGAATAAATATTCTAGTATAATTGAAATTGAAAAAATATATATATTTAATTACTAGAAATTGGAGTTTTTATTTATTTATGGATTTTATGTGAATATTCAAGACTAATTAATAGAACATTTGATTTGTTGAAAGAATAAAATCCAACTTTAGTTTGAAATATTAATACTCAAAATGGATATACATACATATATATATATATATATATATATATATATATAAATTGAGGTGGTTTTGGAACTTGAGAGAGATAATACAAATTTTGGTTTAGACTTTAATAAAGAAGTGTATTTGTAAAGCCATGAGAACTATTTTCTTTACAAAGTAACATTTAAGTTAAACCTTTTAATTCATATACTGTTGAATGTCCAAACCATTCAAGGTTTTAGAAGTTATGGTTTTAAATTATGATTTTCAAAATATTATGCTTTGAAAATATTTGATTTTCAGGCGTTATGAAGTTAAAGCATTATGATTTTGGAAAAGAATTATATTTGGGATAAGTGATAAAATATGGTTTTGGGTTTTGAAATGATATCGTATTCATGGTTATGAAATGGAATGTTTATTCTGATTTTTAAAGTATAACCTATTTTTAAATGACCGCGGTGTTATAATAACGATGGGTTGGCAAAGAGACCGGGATCGGATATGGACATACTCTCTGTCGATACCGAAAACCACTTTGACTAACCGTGTACGCGGTGGAGATTCCAGAATGAAGTAGGTGGTGGCGACGTTTCCTGTAAGGTAAATACGTGGACCCGACTCCCGTGAGTTGGCATAAGGTGGCTAAAATAGGAGCGATTCTCAGGCCAATGAGGTCATTCCTATGATCGGACCCTCCTCTTCGATATTATACTTTGATTTTGGATTGATTCAGTGGCCACTTCTATATTTTGATTTTGGGGAGTTAGTCCGAGGTGGGCGGTAACTGCGGCTACGCGTTTCCACCAGCCTGGATAGCAATTGGTATATCTACCCTGGCATTGCCTAGTTGTGCCGTGTCACCTACCATACCGAGCCTTTACTACGAGTTTCTATTTGTGTCGTACCTATGGAGTATCCTCTGGTAGCTTCCCGATCAGGAGGTATTACGGTACTGTATAGACTACTGGCATTATTTGTGTTAAGGGCTATATGGGTAACCCCTTAACGCTATTAAAAAGTAAGTTTATTTTATAAATAGACACTATTATAATAGCGCAATATACTACATAGTAAATAGTTTAACGGATCCTTAGGAGATGTAAATCCCGAGCATCTCTTGAGTTACTGTACTTATATTTATTTCTGTTAATTTAACTCACATAAGATCTTTTAGTCTGACTCAAGTGTTTTTGTCTTTTCAAATTCGCTCGGGTCAGTCCGAGCGTTTCAAGATCGAAGACTTTAGCTTTGGAGGACGAAGACGAAGGAGTCGTAGTATTTTATTTATAGTATGGCACCACACTCATACTGTTCCGCTGCATTGTTTGTATTGGTATGTGTAACTCTGATATTTATTGTATAAAGAAGAATTAACTGTTTTGTAACCGTTTATGAACTGTATATTTATTATTATATTTTATCCTTCCGCTGTGAGATTCTATTTTGTTTTATTTCTTCTCTGTTTTTCTTATTTACCCCATAACAATCTGCCCTTGCGTATGCTTTTAATTGGCACGTGTGTCGGTTTAAAGTGTGCGAAAAGGCGGGATGTTACAGTTGGTATCAGAGCTTTGGTTTAGCGATAAACTTTGGCTTTGTGGGGTTTGACTCTTGGTTAATAGGGTAGTAATACCCTATGGGAGTCGCTGAGTGTATATATATGAGAGAGCGTATTTGTTAGTTTTATAAAAAGATTTTAATATTATGTAACTCTGTTCCGTTTTGTATTTATAAATTCTGCTTGATGCATGGGACGCTATGCCATCAATAGGGATTTCTAAACACTTAATAGGACAGACAGACATAATATTTGTTTTTAATATAGGTGAATGAAATAATTTTGCCTATTATATTTTCTATATATATAAAAATATTTTTATAAAGATATATATATATATATTTGGTTGCTATAGATTGGGTGTTAGGAAAAAAAAATATTTATAACAATTAAAGCTAAGTTGAAATTATAATAAATCAAATTGGAGATTTTAGAACTTAAGTCCGGGATTTTTGAAATCTTCTTTCAAAGGATTTATGAAATATAATGATTTGGTTTATAAATATTTTCTTATATAAATATTTAGTATAATTCGAAAGAATTGGTTTAAGAGGATTTTGAAGAAAATAAGTTTGTACTTTCCTCTCTATCGCTGGAAAATAATTTCGGTGATGACGGCCGCATCATCGACTTTCATTTTCGAGTTTCGAAGGGAAAGGCCACTGTAGTAAATTCTACTGCAGATTTGTTTTGAAATTATTTAAAACTTTAATTGATTAAAGGTAATTAGAGATATAAAAGTTGTAAGAAATTAATTATCTATTATTTCAAAAATAAATTGAAATTTGACCCGGAATTTAATTCTAAAATTTTCCATTAATTAATTGTTAAATTTTAGTGGAATAAAAAAAAGTAAGTAACAAATGGATTGAAAACCTCTAATAAGTAAGAATATTATGCTAAGTATAAAGGAAGTTAAAAATTTAAATTATAAATAATGGTAAAGATTTATTGGAAAATCAATGAATTAAAAGAATTGAGATTAAACTAGTATAAGTTCAATTGCATTTCTCTTTAAACATATATAACTTACCAAATATGAAAGGTTGAAATGTTAATTAAGATATTTGAATAGAATATTATGCAAGTTGAAATGTTGGAAATTTTGGATTATTCTATGAATTGCTATTATATAAATAAGAATTTAGTGGTATAAACTTAAGTTATAATTGAAATTTTACTGAAAATAAGTCAAGAATTATTAATAGGTGATATGAACTTAAGTAAATAAAATGAAATTCCTTAATTTATAAAGTTTGATTGTAGGGTTATTAACTTAAGTACGCCTTAATTTCCCCTATTCTAATATAATGGAAAGTAGGAAAAATATAAATGACTGCAATCCATAGTTAATGAATGAGTAAAATCTTTCACTTATAGGAATGCAAGTTATAAGGTTAATAAATTAAGTGTAAGTAGAGGGTTACTGTAATTAAATATAATGGAAACTTCAACATTAAATAAATGAATGAGATTAAAGGTAAGTCGAAATTGTAATTTATAAAACGAATATATATTAATTAAAGGAATGGAGAAGAAACTTGTAAATTTTCACTTACATTCTTAAAACATACATAACTTACCATATAATAAAAAGTTGCAATGTTAGTAGGAAAATGTAAGGGGAAATCTTACAAGTGAAGAGTAAGGTAATAAAGGTATTCTATTAATTTGCTATTATTAATGAGAATTAATTGTATAGACTTAAGTTAAATTGGAAATTTTACTATAAGTAAAGGTAAGTAGTATAAATAGATGATAGAAACTTTAGTAAATAAATTGGAATACAAATATAATGAATTTTGTGATAAATGGAAAATGAAAATTTGTAAGAAATAAAGAAATCACTCCATAAATGAAAGAAAGAAAATCAAACCATTGAAGCTTGAGATAAATGTATAATAAATAAATTTGGGTGTTGGTTTGAATTGTGTTGTTTGATTTATGTTGTTGGGTAAGAAATTTGAAGTGGTTAAATGAATAAGTATCTATCTTTGTTCCATCTAAGACTATTGAGTAAAGGATGCACTTGATAGTTAATTTCATTTCATACAAATTTCAAGTTTGAACCCAAACAACTATTTGTTTGATGGATTAAATGGTTGCTTTGTTTGTGTATGTATGTTGTTTGTAAGGTTGATGGTTGTTGAATTGTTTGGTTGATTAATGATTGAATCCACTTGAATAGTTCACTTTAAAATAAATATTTAACCTTTTAGATTATATAAGTGAATACAGGTGATGGAAGCAACTGCTACTGCTTTTGGTTTCAAAATAATAAGCGTATATTGCCCGACAAATAGGTACGTTTTCGGATTACGTTTAAAGCGCTATTTTTCCGTGTTGGGATATAATATTTTGATAATATATGTAATATATTTGTATATTTTGATATTATACTTTCTCCTGAGCCTCACCGTACAAAGGAGACTCTGCCAAAAATTTTCGTAAATTTTGGACTTAGAATTTTGTTGAATATTTTCCAAACTTTAATGATTTAAGTGTAAAAGGTTGTAATGATTATAAACGGGTATATTTCATTAAAGGAAATTAATCCAGTAAATTATTGTTTATAAGTTAATATTTGAAATAAGATGTACTCTTTATTCTTCCTTCTCCCTTCTTTTTCCTTTTCGGGGACGAAAAGTTTTGAGTGGGGAGATTGTAACGACCCGTTAAATTAATAATATTAAATGAATTGAATTAATATAATTTTTAATCTAATTTATAATAAATGTAGGAGTTGGATATAGTAACTGAGATTTAAGATTTAACAATTGAAATGTTATATGGCAATAGGTAGAATAACGAAGATTTGTGTTGTGGTTATAAGTCATAATTAGTTGATTAAAATGGTATTAATGAAATAATAACTGAATTGAATTGCAATATATAAACATCAGAAAAATTTAATTGGTGGATTAAATTTGTTAAAGTTCATAAGTTTTGTAATTTAGTTTAGTAGAACTTTAAATTATAAACGAAGATTGAAATAAACGATAAATTTAATTATGTAAATGGTGACTCAAGACCTAGGTTATAGGAATTGGAACATAATCCAATTTGAATTAAGTAGAAGTAGGATTTGGTTAATATGTAAGTTATTGTTCAAGGTATTGAATAAAAACTTGGAATCCAATCATAATTTAATGATAATAACGTTAGTATTAGAGAATAAATATATTTCAATGCAGTAACCGAATGAATGGAATAAAATGAATATATATTGAATAGAAATGAAATGTAAATTGGCACATTTGGTTAAAAGTTAATTTTAAGAAACATATAAATGTTGAATTTGTGAATGTTAATATAAATATTAACTTGAATGGGGTTCATTAATACAAAGATGTAATAAGTGTAGATAGTAAAAATTTAATGTCTGTAGTGGATAAAAATCTAGTAGTAACATAAAATTTATTTATATGGAAAAAGAGTATAGATTTGAACAAATTTATGAAAATTTGATAAGAACAGTGGTTGTAATCAGTTTGGTTATTTAATATTTGGAAGAAAGAGATTTGTAAATCCGTTAATGAATTTATAATGGGAAGGAATGGTAAGAATGTAAAAAAAAATAAGCATTTGATTCAATTAAGGGAATTAAATTATAATAAATGGACTTAAGATAGTAATAAAATTTGTTTTGTTTAGGTGATTATGTATCGATAAGCTATAACTAAATTTGCAGTTTGGTAGTAAATGGGATATGAGAAGACAAAGGCATTTAGAAAGTAATAGATGGAATTCATAATAACAAGTAGTACATATATTTGGGCGTTTGTCATAATTACCAAATTTTACCATTCATATAATTTATTTAATTAAAGTCTATAGCAACATTGTTGTTAATAATGTTGTTAGTGAATTTGAATATAAAAGAATGACAAGTGTAGGTTAACCATTTATTTTATTTTGTTAAGAATGGAAATAGTTGAAATAGATCTGAATAAATTATTTTGGGTTGTTTATGTGCCTATTTAATAAAGGAGAATTTATAAGGAATAAAAAATGCACAAATGAAACGTATTATAACCCAAAGGTTATTTATACCCACAAAATGTTTAATTACTGTATAGGAAGAGTCTAAATCCATAGATGAATTTATTGAGATTGCATTTATAATTTATAAGATTTAATGTAGACTTAATTTCAATTAACTGATTTAATAGTGCAATTAGCGTAGATTTGTTGGTAGATGAAGTAGTTAATTCTATTAGGTGAAGTTAAGGCTAATTCTATTTATAAATTGACCTATTGTTGATATAGATTTTAGGAAGCAGGATTTATAAATTAAATTGAGTGTTAGATTCAATAATTGCATTTATTGCATAAATAAAGGGAATTTAACGTTAAATTGTACGTTATTGAATTAAAAAGGAATTTGCGGATATTAAAGTGAAAACGTAGACATGTTAAAGGGCATCTTTGTTTTGGATTTAAGTTGAGAGTATAAAAGTATAAGATTAAATAATTGGGTTTTGAGAATAAAATTTATAATTTCTAAATAATAAGAAAGTGCAGAAATGAACACTGCAATTTATATCTTGTCAAATTTTAATTCACATCTAATCTTGTTTAATCATTGAAATTGATTTTGAATTTTATAGGCGATAAAACTTAGTCAATATTTGAAGTTAAATAAAAATTTGGATTTTTATGATTTATTTTAATCTATTTAATTAATATAAAAATAGCCATTTTGGCCACGGACTCGGATTTCGACGAAACTAGTTTCATCGGATCCGTATCGGTAAATTATTATAGGGTTCCAAGTTTCGTATCGATCGGACCTGTCGTTTGATCGTACGGACGCGAAACGCCTTGAAATCAATTTTAATAAAATCAATTTGAAATCAATTTGGAAATTTTGTTTTCAGCATAACTTCTTCATACGACCAAATTTGGACGTGAAATTTTTTCCATCGCGTTCAGAATACTTTAAAATACCTATTTGGATATATAGATTTAATAAATTCGGTTCCGGAGGCATAGCGGGCTTTTTGGGCCATAGTTTGTTTCGTACGTTCACTTATCCGATCCATCTACGCTATCTCTAGTCTACCTATATAAGCACGGTTATAAACCCTAGCCACTCCTTATTTTCATTTTCTATACATACATCTCCTTCTCACCTCCTCATTCTAATGGCAGAAGAAAAAAACCTAATTCCCAAATTCCAAAAAAAAAAAAAAAAAAAATTGCGGATCTGCAGCAGCTTCTGGTCGCGCTTCGGGTTTCAGGGGAGAAAACCCTAGAGCAACTTCGGGTCAGGAAGAAAATGACTCGGGTCGCTCCGGGTCGTTTTGGCGAAAACTCCAAGCAGGCACCGGGGAATTGAGGCGGCGCACCGAAGTCGTCGACCCAGGACCAGAATTTTCCATTTTTCAAATTTTCATAACTTTTGCATACGAGCTCGGATTCATGCGCGGTTTGTTTTGCTGGGATCGTATCGGAATTTCTGACGTTTTTACGCTGGTTTGGACGAATTCTGAGACGGGCGAATTTTAGGGTTTAAATCGAATTTAATTTCGATTTAAATTCAAAAGGTGAGTGTTTTAACCCACTCACAACTACTAGAAGCTTTTATGTTTGATAAATTAATTTTAGAAATGAATAGAAATTTATTTATGAGTATTTGGCATGTTTATTTCATCATAGCTGTTGAATTGCATTTATTGAATTTAACTGTTAATTTAATTTATTTATTGCGTATTAATTTACAGTTAGAATTTATTTGTTTGCCTATAAACTGCTAGTTAACAGTTATATAAATTATTACTGAATATCAACTGTTAGATTTATAGTTGTTAAATTTAATCTGAATAAAATTGCCAGTTATTACCTGTTATATATTATCAAATATAAATTGTTATTGATTGATATTGCTTGATGATTGTGATTGGATGATGGATGATGTTGATGGATGTTTATTGAATATCATAAAATTGCAAATTATCATGCATATTTCATTTCATTCGGGATTGTGGTTTGAAATGATATACAACCGCAAAATTTTATATCTTTTAAATTGCGGATTGAAATGATAAATATCCTTATCACTTGACCATAGGATAGAAAATTATATACAGGCACCGCGGTCTATATAGAACTTTTTTTATGAGATTTCTATGGTTTGGATGGAATACGGTTTATAATAATCTTAAATTTTATATTGTATAAATATTCTTCCATATATATACATATGAAGTTGAAAATTTTGAAAAAAGGGTGTATAAATCTCTTTATTAAAAAAGAAAAAGTTTAAGAAAATGGAGTTTGATAATTTATATCATATGTTTAAATGTTAAGTTTGGAAATTTTAAGATATGATATTTATAATTGAATTTTTCCCAAGATAAATTGAATAAATATTCTAGTATAATTTAAATTGAAAAAATATATATATTTAATTACTAGAAATTGGAGTTTTTATTTATTTATGGATTTTATGTGAATATTCAAGACTAATTAATAGAACATTTGATTTGTTGAAAGAATAAAATCCAACTTTAGTTTGAAATATTAATACTCAAAATGGATATACATATATATATATATATATATATATATATATATAAATTGAGGTGGTTTTGGAACTTGAGAGATATAATACAAATTTTGGTTTAGACTTTAATAAAGAAGTGTATTTGTAAAGCCATGAGAACTATTTTCTTTACAAAGTAACATTTAAGTTAAACCTTTTAATTCATATACCGTTGAATGTCCAAACCATTCAAGTTTTTAGAAGTTATGGTTTTAAATTATGATTTTCAAAATATTATGCTTTGAAAATATTTGATTTTCAGACGTTATGAAGTTAAAGCATTATGATTTTGGAAAAGAATTATATTTGGGATAAGTGATAAAATATGGTTTTGGGTTTTGAAATGATATCGTATTCATGGTTATGAAATGGAATGTTTATTCTGATTTTTAAAGTATAACCTATTTTTAAATGACCGCGGTGTTATAATAACGATGGGTTGGCAAAGAGACCGGGATCGGATATGGACATACTCTCTGTCGATACCGAAAACCACTTTGACTAACCGTGTACGCGGTGGAGATTCCAGAATGAAGTAGGTGGTGGCGACGTTTCCTGTAAGGTAAATACGTGGACCCGACTCCCGTGAGTTGGCATAAGGTGGCTAAAACAGGAGCGATTCTCAGGCCAATGAGGTCATTCCTCTGATCGGACCCTCCTCTTCGATATTATACTTTGATTTTGGATTGATTCAGTGGCCACTTCTATATTTTGATTTTGGGGAGTTAGTCCGAGGTGGGCGGTAACTGCGGCTACGCGTTTCCACCAGCCTGGATAGCAATTGGTATATCTACCCTGGCATTGCCTAGTTGTGCCGTGTCACCTACCATACCGAGCCTTTACTACGAGTTTCTATTTGTGTCGTACCTATGGAGTATCCTCTGGTAGCTTCCCGATCAGGAGGTATTACGGTACTGTATAGACTACTGGCATTATTTGTGTTAAGGGCTATATGGGTAACCCCTTAACGCTATTAAAAAGTAAGTTTATTTTATAAATAGACACTATTATAATAGCGCAATATACTACATAGTAAATAGTTTAACGGATCCTTAGGAGATGTAAATCCCGAGCATCTCTTGAGTTACTGTACTCATATTTATTTCTGTTAATTTAACTCACATAAGATCTTTTAGTCTGACTCGAGTGTTTTTGTCTTTTCAAATTCGCTCGGGTCAGTCCGAGCGTTTCAGGATCGAAGACTTTAGCTTTGGAGGACGAAGACGAAGGAGTCGTAGTATTTTATTTATAGTATGGCACCACACTCATACTGTTCCGCTGCATTGTTTGTATTGGTATGTGTAACTCTGATATTTATTGTATAAAGAAGAATTAACTGTTTTGTAACCGTTTATGAACTGTAAATTTATTATTATATTTTATCCTTCCGCTGTGAGATTCTATTTTGTTTTATTTCTTCTCTGTTTTTCTTATTTACCCCATAACAATCCGCCCTTGCGTATGCTTTTAATTGGCACGTGTGTCGGTTTAAAGTGTGCGAAAAGGCGGGATGTTACAAGTTTTTTCTCAAAATCCTTTAGATAAATTTCTAGAAATTGGTTTAAAATCCCATTTTCTCTAATAAAATATATTATAATTAATTTTATTAATTTTAATTACTTTGATTTTTTTTTCGGACGTATGAGGAAGTAAATTAAACGATTTAGTAAAATTATGAGGTATGGGACTCGTGAATTTACTTTATCGGTTAATTTCGGACTTGTACGATCGAAAAAACTTTTGGGAATTGTTTGAATTCCTCTTTGATGACAGCTACTTCGTGGTATGTTTTTGATGTATTTAAATCTTAATTGGGGCATTATTCCATATCAATTTATTTGGTTGATATATATATAATCCGAGAACTTCTAAATAGGAGTATATTCAATGATGGTCTATGTTGATGGAGATGCTCTTGCCAATGATATGAGGCAAATATTTCGATGGAATTTGATGATGATTGATGAATTTATGGTATTTCTTACTTGTCGATGAGATAAGACAAGTTTGGCATTTCATACCATTCGTCGATGACATGAGGCGATTTTTTTATGATGATTTAGATGATTTTCATAGTGTGGCATCATCTAGCGGCTAGAAAACCGCAAAGTGAGAACGTGCGGTATGGGACGTACGTTACCACTTTTCGGGCTACTATCCGAGAGTTTTTGACACATTCTAAAAGGACTACCAGTACTTTGAGTCCCGATCGGGCTAAGCAATGTTTGGCTCGATCACTGTGATGGTGGGGGCTCAGCAGACACCGATTGGAGTGAAGACTCCAATCACTATGATGGCGGGTGTTCGGGATGGATATAGATGACGTCATAGACCGAAACAATTCGATGTGAGGATTTCGGTCAATAGATGGATATGGTACCATAATGATGGTAGTACTAGTAAGTAGCACGTGCAGCATTGCTTCGGTATGCGGGATCTTGCCAATCCGAGGTTTCTTTTGATGATTCGTGATGATTTCAATTTTGCCACCTTTTTATGTGTTTTCTATAGCTTTATAGATATGAGAAAGGCATATATGATTTCTTAGTGGATTTTGGTAATTTCGAATTTATGAACTGATATTTGGGATTTTATATGATTTTGGAAGGATGATTATTTAGTGAATGATTGTTAGGAGTTTCCCTTATACCCTACTCACTCATTCTCTTATGTTAAACCCAAGTATATACATAGTTTCAAACCACCTATAGTGACGTGTAGAAGTTATATGATATCTACTCTAGTAATTCTTATCTGCTTATGTTTCCCTTTCGGCTATAAGGGGAAAGTTCCCTTTCACCTTATCGTATTTTTTTTTCTAACGATATGATTCAGTTTGCCTGACCCGTGTGTTTGTCACTCGGGTCAGACCGAGTTGCAGGTTAGGTCGGATATCTATCTTTTGTGTTTGGACCCATTTTGATTTTTGAGGGGCTCATGACTATGGACTTGGCTACATCTTTCGTGTTGTCTCTTTTGTGTCAGCTTATTGTACATATTCTTTTATTGTGACGGAGATGTATGTATATTGTGTGGTTACACGCCACTATGATGTAGGGTATTACATTTGATGTTCGGCTGTATTAGTATATATATATGTGGCTGCTGTTCTGTGATGTGATTGTTATATTTATTGCATTTTGTTTCTGAATAGATCCTACAGCCGTGTAGCATCGTATTAGTTAAACATTGAGTATCTCGATCACTTGAGATACGCGAAGAAAATATGGTAAAAATCGACGTACTTAATCTTTAGCTAATGCATTACTATTCGGTCGCCCTTAACCAGCCCTATTCTCTGAATTAGTGGACGGAATAACTCATTAATTCTCTTTACTAATGTGGGTCTCGGGGTGGAGTGTCACAATATATGTGTGTGTTCATATTTGTAGCATTCCTGGCAATATCATTCACTGATTATTCTCTTGAGTCGCATTGTTGGTCTGTACCTTATTTGCATCTACAGTGGCATTGTGCTCGGGTTTGATAATTGCACTATCCAGTTTCACTGTTGCATTTCATATATATGTTTCCTGAGTCATGGTAGCAGTGACTTGAACTTTTAGCCTTTGGTTTGTAATCTCTGATTCATTGTTGACTTTGTTGTTGTTTGGATTAGCTTGTGGTCTTGGTTCTTTGTACTTCTGTGTTGACTGTTTGCTGGTGCACAATTCATTTGTTGCCAGACTTGTAGCCTTTGTGCATTGTTCATGTCATTAACTTGTACTGTTCAGTTGAGTTCGAGTTGCCTTTGAGTTTCAGACCTGAATATGCATGTTGCCATTCCTCTGGTGCAGTTTGTTTTGCATCTCCATTTGTTGTACTCGAGTTATTTGATTATATTGAGTACTGAATTGCATTTACTTGTGTACATATGCTATTTGTCACTATTGCATCAATTTTGGTTGCTGTTGTGTTATGTAGTAGCCTAGTTTGCTGGTGCATATGTTTTATTTTGAAGTTGCCGTAGCGTTGCAGTCTTGAGTCTTGTACATGTATCATTAGCTTGACCCTTATGAATTGTTTGCATTGTTGATGCTATGTTCAAATGTGATATATTTTTCTCTGGAATATTAATTCCTTTGGCCATTTATGTTCATTCCTGATAGCACTGCCCACCTGAGTACAGTTTCCACTTTAGTGTATTGCTTGCATTCATATTCTTGCTGTCTGGTTCAGTCTCGATTTCTTGCATACTGATGTTGAGCCACTGTTTCACTGATGCTTCACTTGTTTTTGCCTTTTACTTGTGTACCTTGGAGTTTTAATCGAGGCAGATCATATTTTCAAGTTGACCGCGACTTGCTTATGCTCTATACTTTAGTTTGGTTGCCATTTATGTGATGCATGTTTTGTTGACTTTGTTTGCTACCAGGTCGACATGTATATGTACATACTTTGATCATAACATTCATTTGAGTTGCACCTGTGTTGAATCCAGCTTTAAAACTTGGGTTTGACCTTGTGTTGATATTGAGACATTATTTTT
The DNA here is from genome assembly GCA_030765085.1 of Allium cepa. Taxonomy (NCBI): domain Eukaryota; kingdom Viridiplantae; phylum Streptophyta; class Magnoliopsida; order Asparagales; family Amaryllidaceae; genus Allium; species Allium cepa. Next base: position 659,382,050 of record CM060941.1, read on the forward strand.
ATTGCACTTGAGTTGAACCCGGCGTTTTGGGTTTGACCTGTGCTCACTTGTCCCTGTAATTTTATCAAGTGTATATATCGGTGTGCGCGGCCTTGTGGCATATACAGTGATACACTGTGTATGTCACAAACTGTTCGTGTATGATGAATTCAAAATTAAATGATGATGGACAACCCAAATAACTGAGGCAAATATCAAAATCCACATTTTATTTTGTGCTGCAAAAATATTTCCTTTTCAATTTTACCGCGCCAATGTATATTTTTGCAGATTACTCAGATGCTGGATTCAATTTGGAGTGAAGTTGAAGATAAAATACGAGTTGAGTGAATGAGTGATATGTAGTGAGGTCAAATGTAAATGTGAATCGTGATGTAATCAAAATGGTATTGCAATTGAAGTTGTATATAGTGAGAGTTTGAAATTTTGTATTATTTATAAATATTTGTTTGAATAAAATTTCTGTTTGAATTCAAATTCTGTGTTATTTATTTTATTCAACAAATATTTATTTAATCTATCAAAAATAAAGTAGTACATTAACAAATACATTTAAACGAATATATATATATATATGTTTATTATCATCAAACAAAAATCATATAATCGCATATTCAACAATCTCCCCATTTTGATGATAACAAACAAAAATTTAAGATTTTGAAACATATTAAATGTATTTGATGATTCCATTTGCTCATATTAAATGTATTTGATGATTCCATTTGCTCCCCCTATTTGAATGCTTCCTCTCTAAACAAAGGTCCCCCTTCATATATGCATACAATTAAAAATATGCAAATGAGCCTAGAAGCAAATAGAAAATATTTGACAAAATCTTAACTTTTCTCTCCCCCTTTTGTCATCAGAAAAAGAGTAATAGTGTTAGAAAAAATAGAGACAAAGTTATCGATATTAATCCAACATTAAAACTGTCACGATCCAAATTCCATCGTTCGAGAATTGACATTCGTACTCCACTGTACTTGAATGCCGCAGATCCAAACGTTGAAATTCGAGTCGTGCCGGAGCTTATAACACATTAAGTACAACACAACGGAAGAAACAGAATATATTAATATACAACATTTGATACAACAGAATGATATAATGAATATACATCAGAGATATGATACAAGACAAAAGCAGTGGAAAGAAAAAGACAACACTAACAACGGAACAAAAATCTCCAATATAGTCTTCAAGAAAAAACTCCATCTTCAAAACACCAATCCAGTAATAGCTCTAACTCCCAATCAAAATGCACAAAGATAAGCAAGTCTGGTGTGAGAAGGATTGCCAAATCCTAGGCTGAAAGCTATTGAATCTACACCTACTATTGATTATCTGAAAACCCCAACTCTAGACTGTCCGTGTGGGAAAATAGTGGGCACCCAGAGTTTAGGAAAGGAACAATAAACTCCAGGTCAGTCATGGGACTGGTATGAGCAAACAAAAATATTTGGTCTTTAAAACAAGCAAAAGAATTTAAATTTGAAATTCGCAATGCTTTTTGGAAAATGAAACTACCATAAGGCCTTCCGGCACACACACAATGCAAACGCACACATGGGGGAGATTTCTCCTTATGATAGTCAAATATGCTTAATACGAGAAAATTCTTTGATATTATTACTAGTGCATAGTGTAGAAAAACCTTTGAAAGTATAATATAAATCCTAGCCAGCATAGGTACCATGATATTATGCCTACTATAGCTGCCATGTTAAATGGCAGGTTCTACAACTAAAACCGTACAGGGCGCGCATTGTTTTGATTGGATTTCCAACAAACGGTCAGGCTAAGGAACTTCCTACTGCCACATGGGATCGCCTTTGGTGGGACGTCCCGAGAACCTAACGTTACGGTTAGATCTCTGCCAACACAAGGCCGGGTTACCTCTGTAACTAGGTAACTACTACACGAGCGTGCCATCCCCCGGTCCTTTGGGACCTTTATCCGAGGTACCTCTAATCCAACAACCACAAAGCAATCACAAAGTAATAGATCTGCAGTATCCACATGAGTGAAATATCTGGGCTCCATACCATGATACCACCCTTTTCCAGAAGGGAATGACAAACCCTAAAGGGCGCGACCATCGTAACCTTGCCGCATCTTTCCTATTTCGACCATTTCCGGGGTGTGAGGTCCTGATGCAGTATCGTCCACAAAGCTACGCTTTATAAAAAGCCATGCTTTGATCACAAATGATCAACAATTGATCATCAACACACAACAGCACTTAGCATGCCACACTACCAAATTGGAAATATATCACTGATAAATATCAACTACATAACCTCTGAGCTCGTATGTCTCAGAGAAGGGTGTTAAGCTAAGAGAATAAATTCTCCGCCACCAAGCAGAAATGTATTTGATAGAGATCAGTTTAATATCTCAAAGTGTAATGTCGGACATACAACCATACAAGTCTGTTCCGGGTTCGAACAGAACCGAAGGCACTTCCGAAGAAGCCCTTGCAAATCCGGGTATCCACAATACCGATCGGACTTCCCGTCACTAAGGGAGAACTCCATACCGGAGCAACTCAGTGCAGAGTCAATCGACAGGTTATCCTATCGTTCTCGAAGACACCCGGTCTTCAACATCGGTCATCAGTTGCAATCCATAACGTCGTATCACTATTTGGAATGGGTTATATGACACAAGGTCCTCTCCCGGCTAAACCGAATAGCGAGCGCAATATTTAAAACATATGGATATAGGATTTTAGTTAAGTCACAACTTTAAAATCCAAAGATTTTCTTTCAAATGGTTAAACAAATTACCATTTTAAATCTTTAAATAAAAATATTCATTTCACAAAGTTCACCTAGTTTCACAAAGATCATTCATAGACTTTAAACAATTCCATTTCAATTGGATTAACACATTAAATCTTTAAATTAAAGATTTAATTTATAGTTTTCATAACACATTTCCAAAAATTTATTTGTAACTTGGCTGACCGTCTTTATTTTAGACTTGAAATCCTTCTTACACAAATTAGAAATTCATTTCTTATGTGAAAGCTTCTATTATTTGAAACGAATAGTTTTCGCTTCAGAAAGATTCAATTATATTTATACAAGTTAAAATCTTTGGGTTTATTTTTTTTTAAAGTCCCAAAACATCACTTTTTAAAATGGTTTAAAAACCCATATAAGCCCATTTATAGGTTGAATAACCTTTTTAAACCCTAGTTCCCAAATCATAGAATTAAATTTCAAATATTGAATTCAAATTTAAATCAAATTATTTAAATTTCAAAACTCAATCGAGTTATTCAAAATAACCATTTTCAAAAGCTTCAATTTTAATTCCAAAACTATTTTGGATTCAAAAATACAATTTTTAAAACTATTTCAAAAAAAATCTGTGACTTAACCCATTTCCACGTGCAATCCATATTTGTGTGTGAATAGTGCAGTCCAAGGGTACAACACAATAGTGCACAACATCATCATCACAGATTCAATCATATCGATAAGCGGTATATCCCATAGCGCTTATCTTTATTCACAGATTCATAGATAAAATAAATTTATCAATCACAAAGATCTATCATTTCAATTCGATGTGGGTTTCGGATAACCAACTGGAATCCGACTCCCTGTCGCATTGAAATCCAAATGTCGTTTTACGGGTCAAGGGGTTTTCATATTCATACGACAATATATTCATCACAAATATAGCAGCTCAGTACAAAGCATCACATGGCATCACATCACATATCAAATATATCAATCCATCACACAACATCCAATAACAATCAAACATCTTTAATTAAGGTGAATAAATTTGTGTGGTTTTAAATTTATTATCCCCAAAATTACGTTCCTTAGTAATTTTAAATCAATGATTAATTATCATAAATTTTCAACTGATTAAGTCTTAATCACCTTCATAAATTAATCATTTCTTTAATTACTTTTCTTAATTAATAAATCCTTAATTGTTAATTAATTAGCTCTTAATTACTTTTATTAATTACTTTAATTAATAAACCCCTAATTATTAATTAAATCTTAATTAATTACCCTTAATTAAATTAAGCTTAACTTTGATTAACAAATTTAAACTTGTAATTACTAATTTAATTATTACAACATTAGTTAGCCATTCTAATTAACCTAATAATTCATGAACTACAAATCAAAAAGTTTCATTAACTTAAAGAAAACTTATTAATAATTTCATTTACCACTCACAAATATGTTTGAAAACATTTATTTTAAGTTTACCCTTGAATCTTCATTTTAAATCTTCTAATTTTAAAATGAATACCCATTGATCTTTAAATCAATTTTAAGACTAACCTTTAAAACCTCTTAATTACAAGTTATACTTTGTTATAAAGGAAACTGAAAAGAGTTTGAAATCAAATTCCCTTTGAATTCAAAATATTTAAACTTATTTAAAACATTTAAATTTATAAACTTTCTTTCATTTCAAAATCTAGAATTCAAATTTTTAAACTTAAGTCCAGGTTATAAATTTTTGATTTAACTTGTTTCTTACAATTTCAAAACCCATTTTAAATTCAATTTCCTTTTTTACTTCACTTACTTACCTAAACACCTTTACTAAAAACAATTTGAATTTAAAACTTTATTTTCCTTTCTTCCCAACCAAGATTCAAATTGACTTGAATTCACTATCAAACTATGATTTAAAAACTTATTTTAAACTTTGCTTTGAATTTTTAAATTCAGGAAAAGGTTGGTTTTTTAAAAGCCGTACAAAACATTTACCCGAGGAAAACCCTTTGTTTACTCGAGTGAAACCCAAGTTCCCCTAACCTTTTCCCGACTCTCCCTCTCTTACTCGTACGCTTCTTCTTCTTCTTACTCTTCCCTTTTTCTTTTTTTTTCTTTTTTGCTAAGTTAAAATTGTCGTCCAGTTAAACCCTTGCATGTGACTCGATACAACACTCGAGCTTCATCTTGTTTCTCCCGAGCCAGATTGTTATTTACCTTGAGTTCGACTTCGGCTATAACTTCATCTTCTCCAACCAAACTTTTCCTGAGAGAAGATATGCACATGTGAGCGTGCACACGTGATCGCAGCGTCTCTGATCATGGTCCACAATACCCATCAATCACCGAAGATTCCCCCATTTCGCCTGAGCACCCGAACCACCCAATAACGGCGTTAATCAAAATCGAGCTCTTCGACCTGACTGGGACCAAAATTGGTCGACGAAAAACTCCTCCGCCCCAACGACCTAGCTCACCAGAGCCTCCACCCTTTCGTCCAAAGCAACGTCACACCACCGTGCCGCCATCCCCCCACGTGCGATGAAATCCGATGCGTCACTGATGGCGCAGTAACCCATTTCCTAACGCCAACTAAAACATGGATTAAACCCTAGTTTAACTCACATCTCGAACTGTGGTGAATTAAAAAATCTTCTTGCATTTTTCCAACAATCTATGATCACCCTAGAATCTTCATGCTAAAACTCGATTTCCAAAAATTAACCGATCATCAAAAATCGACAAAAAACCAAATTTCAGTCAAACTTAGAATTCACATTCAATGCTTTACTAAAAATCGTGATTTTGATTTCAAAAATCATAACTTCCCAAGTTAATTCAAGTTATGTAATTAAATTAAAGAATTGTATCAATTGGTTTTTAACAGATTTATAAGTTTTTACTGTATTTTCTTGAATTCAGAGGATTTTAAAGCTTAAAATACTTGGATTTATTTTTAAAACTTAAATCATGTTGAAATAAACATCTTTTGTTTAAATCTTAAAGTTTAACAATGACCAAAGAAGAAGAGATCAAATTCCAAAACAAATTTTGGAAATCTGGAACAGCAAAGGCAAATTTTGCCTGGTACTTAAGCATGCACAGTTACCTCTGCATACAGATATTCACATATACTCGCATGCACATAAACACCTTATGATCCATCTCAAGCATCATCACAAATAACACCAAGCATTTAAAAATTTAAGGGTTTGTGCACATTGAATTGAAGAAAGAGAGGAAACAATTTTGTTTTGGACAGATTTTGAAAATCTAGAACTTAGAGAACAGAACCATATGTCTGTACTCTGACATGTTCAAGCATATTCATACCAACATTCTAACACATATCATAGCATATGCCAACTTATTCAGAAACAAACATCAATTCTACTTGCATGCAAACCAGGATATATGTAAGGTTAAGGATTTGCTCACCTGAAGATGATGAAGAAATAAAGAACAGGGAACAGAATGAAGGCAGAGAAAAATCTTGAGCCTGTAACCTTTTTTTTTGTTTTGTTTAGCCTACCTGAATTTTCTTGGAGTTTAGACCTGTAAGTTGTAAACACAGATCTTTTTTTTATTCCTTATTTTATTTATTTATTTACGTCAACAATTTTGATTTCTTACTTACAATCTGAATTTCTTGTTATATAACAGAGAAGCTTTTTATTTCCTGGATCTTGAAAAACTGCAAATAGTTTAAGCTTTTGATCTCGATTACTTTGCTGCAAATGATTGATGGATCCAATGGTTAAATTCTTGTTTTCATTAATTTTGAAAAATTCAAATTAAAAACTTTTAAAAGAAAATTTTACTTGCCTTAAGATTGTTTCAAAAATTACTGCACTGCTTCATTCTAGCCAAAGCCTGCAGCATTTCTAGCCTGCAGTTAAATTCATTTATATTAAAACTTGAGTTTTAAAATTATAATTTCAGTAAACAATAAAGTTTAAAACTACCTGAAAGATGGAATTTGTAGACCACAGCTTCAGTTTTGTTTGTATTTTTTTTCTTCAGATTTACAAACTTTGGATTGAAGAAGAGAGCATTCTTATTTTCTATTTTTCTTTGTTGAGATTCGGAATGCAATATCTTTTATTACTGTTTGTTCAGATTTGCTGAGATATCAATTGATTGCATTATGGGAAAATGAAGAGTTCTTGTAATTTTTAATTCTATTATTTTATTTAAACAATTAAATTGAATGCCATTTGTAACAAAATAATCATCAGATCTAACACTTGTACAAATTCAAACTTACATATGTATGTTTACTTCTTCACTTCCTTATGTAAATATTTACATTTACAATTTTCAAAGACAATCTTTTTATATCATATTTATTTTATAAATGAACACACCTCTTAATTCATTTGTATGTGTGTATATACATATACAATGTCAAAAGAATTTTTTCTTAGCCAATATTTACATTATATACATTATATCTCAATGAATTTTAAATTCCATTTATTTTTTAAAAACATTCACATTAAATTTAAATCCAAATCTAAAATTTTAAGTTTTGAAATATAAACCTTTATGTCCAACACTTCTACTTATAACAATTTTAAAGAAAGAAATGATTTCAAAAACTGATTTTCCTTAATAAGTGATTTTTTTTTCTCAAAAGAAAATACGTATTACATATATATATGTGACGCCCCACCTCTATACCCACGCTAGCCAAGAACACTACGATGTAATGCTGTCAACTAGCACGGAGGATAAGGCTGTTGAGGAGCGACCATCCGTGTAATTTCTTTGCGCGAGCACCGATATGTCAGATAATATAACATGCATTCTATTTCAAGAGGAAATCCGACATACCGTCACAAACTCAAAGATACTACACGGTGGCTATATAAATCCTTCGGAAACAAATATAGAAGTAAACATAACATAAATAAGTCACAGACAATTCATATCACAAAGGCGGAATAAGATATGAATATTACACATAGAAGTGTACATCAGAGTAGTGGTCTAAAAAGATCCACAATATCACAAAAGAGTAGTTTCACGCACTACACAAAAGAATAAGTATACATTATGGAGTCTATATCTCAAATGTATACAACAAAATCAACTACTAATCTAAGTAGTTAGCCAAAAGTCAGAGTAATGATCCTTGATGAGAAGTCAAGCAGAAGCACCTATAACATCTCGGTCTGACCCGAGTATTATCTAATAAGAAAATAATAAACGGATCAGTCTAACTATAAATATCAGATGAAACGATATAGAATAAGAGATATGACTAAACACATAATAATCACAATGCCAAGATGTGATATATATATATATATATATACACTTAGTTGATAATCAACAAGAGGTTAATCAATGTCACCAAATCTACACAAGAATCAAAGAAACGTCATACTCCTTATTTCGTTCATCAAACCACAAATATATTGACGATTAGATCAATGTCAATCACAAAAGTCGATGACACACAAATTCCAGAAGACTACACAAGATCCAGAAATCACTAAAGTCAATGACACAAAAATTCACCAATGCACAAATATCAATAAGGCTTATCAATAGAAATCACGGAAATTGGTGAAGCACAAATTCTAGAAATCATCTCAAGAAATCCAGAAATCACAAATGTCAATGACACACAAATTCACCTATGCACAAGAATTGATAAATCATATCAATAGAAATCACAAAAATAGGTAAAGAAGGAAATTCCAGAATTCGACACACGAAAACCAGAAATCACACAAAATAGGGGGGAGGCCTATCACACGAACGGGAGCATAAAAACTCACCAACAGCTGTAACACACAAACGAGAAGCTATCTCATGGTAGCTAGCCATTAATTTGACACACGAATGGTCCGAAAACCTGACACACGAATGGTCCGAAGACCGTGGGTTGCTACCCCACCAATTTGAGTCGAAACTCCACAAAACGGAGTTTAGTCTACCTCGCAGACAAAGAGACATCGCACATTGCTAGTCTAAATCACAAAAATGATCATCATGATCAACGAGAAGTGTCAATTACACTAAGCTAGTAAATATATGAGTTTAGCTTCATGTCCCATAACCACTTGCTTAACTTAAATATTTACGAACCAACTGTAGATCTCCACTATAAAATTGTCACAATATATTCAATCGAACAAGTCCAAGAATTAACCGACAAAGTGAACGCAAGCGTTTCATACCACTTGTTTTACTAAGTCGTTTAATTAGATTTCTCATACGAGTGAGGTAAAGTTTATATATACTAATAGATTGGAAAACGGGTTTATAACGAATTTGGTATTAAAATAGTATTGAAATCGTTTGAGGAAAGAGTTTTGATATTTACTACTAGTATAGAAAACCTTTATATTTTTAAAGTGACAAAACACAAAGGAGATTGTAGGAACAATCAATCACAAAGATTCACATTCGAAGATGTGAATAAAATCCAAAGAAATCGATATAAAATCCATCAAAGTGGATATATCTAAAATTCCCAAAGAAAAGGTCATCAAAGTCGATAATAAATGGCAACAACAAAAGGGAGACAACACGAAACGATTAAAGTTGGATATTCAAACGGATTAGTAAAATAGGCTAATCTGGCAAAAATCATCAGGTCGGTCGACCGGACTCCCTGAGTCGGTCGACCGAACCTTAAAACAGAAAGTGCTTATGCACTTAGAAGCAGGTCGATCGACCGAACCAGGGGGTCGGTCGGCCGAACCAGAAACAGAAGTGCAACTGCACATTTGGAAGCAGGTCGGTCGACCGAGCCAGGGGGGTCGGTCGGCCGGACCTGTTTCCAGCCTCTTCCCTGCCTATTACAAATGAGGTTCAATCTTGACCAAATTGTATTCTCTCGAGCAACGACGCTAAGGGTTTATGCCAATCGACTACCCGGCCCTATAAGCTCTTCGATGCATCACAAAAAAACATGATCCAAGATCAAAACTATGATTTTTAAAGAATTGAACCCAAAACACCAAAAGTTAGGATTTTCACCTAATCAATCCAAACCAAAAGCTAATACACACGAATAAATGTTAAGAATTAATACCTAACATTCGAAGATAAATATAAGCATAGATGTGAGATGAAAATCTCACCTTTTCACAAAAATCAACCAAGAAGAAGCTTGAAAGCAAATGGAGAATCAACCTCTCTTCAACACAACCCAATTGAGCTTGAATCTAAGCTCAAAAACAAGAACATTCCCAAAATTAGGTTTAGGAATTTCTGAAATTGGTAAGAGAATAAGTTGGATAAGAAGAAGAGAAGCTTACCAATGGGTTCTTCTTGAGGTTGGAGCTAGGAATTTGATTTGCAAGAGGAACTAGGGTTTTGGAGTTTTTAATTTCCAATATCTCCCACCATTAATTCACTAAAAATTGAAATGAGAAGAGAATGTGGGTGAGTGGGGAAGAGTGGCTCAGATTTGAGCATAAGTTAACACAGGGCTGAGCCCAAACCAAACCCAAAGTGAAAAGTAGCAAAAATCAACTTTCTCCAAACATATCGAAGCTTATACTGAAAATGGTCGCAAACGGCATTTTAAACACAATGGGAGTGGTCCCGAGTCCTAATTCGACCATATGCAAAAAGTAGCTTTTCGGACTAACATCCGACCAATGATGAAATATTTAAATAAAATATTTAAATATAAAATCGATAAATATGCGGGTTGTTACAGACTCCCCTCCTTAAAGAAATTGCGTCCTCGCAATATTTTAAGAAGAAGATATATAGTAACAACCATAAAAGCATATTCAACACAAAAGAAGTTTGAAATAAGAAGTTCACCTCAAAGAGCACGAGAAAGTAAGTCCGGATCTGTTCGCTCGATGTACTCTCTAGATTCCCAAGAACAATCCTTAGGATTTGAAGATCATTGAACTTTAACAAGCGGAACATCTTTATTTCGAAGTCGTTTGACCTCCGAAGCAATGATACGAATAGGATGTTGCTCATAAGTTAAATTAGGCGAAACTTCAATCTCTTCCACAACACCGGGCTCAAGAATAGAATCGGAATCTCGAAGACATTTCCAAAGTTGAGAAACGTGAAACACGTCATGGATAGCAGAAAATTGAGCCGGTAATAAAAGGCGATAAGCCATGGAACCAATACGTTCAGTGATAGGAAATGGCCCAATATATCGAGGCGCTAACTTTCCCGATCGACTGAAACGTACAACACCTTTCATAGGTGAAACACGAATGAACACAAGATCTCCCACAGAAAATTCTAACTTCCTTCTCCGGTTATCGGCATAGGATTTTTGTCTACTCTGGGCTTCTTTCATCCTATGACGAATAAGATCAATCTTTTCTGTGGAATCATGAATAAAATCTGGACCTAAAACCAGCTTCTCACCGGCCTCAAGCCAACAAGAAGGAGATCGGCATGGCCTTCCATAGAGTGCCTCGAAAGGTGCCATACCAATACTAGATTGGAAGCTATTATTATAGGAAAATTCAACAAGTGAAATATGATCTTCCCAACTTCCACCAAAATCAAGCACACAAGAACGAAGAAGATCTTCAAGAGTTTGATTCACACGCTCAGTTTGTCCATCGGACTGGGGATGATAAGCGGTGCTAAAATTAAGCTTCATTCCCAAAGCTTTTTGAAGACTCTTCCAAAATCCACTAGTAAACAATGGATCACGATCACTAACAATAGAAGTAGGAACTCCATGCAATTTAACAATCTCTTTGATAAAGAGCTTGGCCAAAAGAGGAACGGTTTGGATAGACCGAACGGGAATAAAATGGGCAGATTTAGTATGTCTATCAACAATCACCCATAAGCTATCATGACCCGAACGAGAACGGGGAAGGCCATCTATAAAATCCATGGAAATTTGGTCCCACTTCCAAATTGGAATTTCTAAAGGTTGCAATAGCCCACCGGGCCTTTGATGTTTGGCCTTAACGAGTTGGCAAGTCATGCAACACTTAACAAAGTTAGCAATATCGAATTTCATTCCCTCCCAATAATATAGTCGCTTCATATCCGCGTACAATTTACTACTTCCGGGATGAATGGTAAATTTAGAACGATGAGAATCTTCTAAAATATCTTTACGAAGATCACTAATATTTGGTACGATAAGTCAACCAAATCTCCGAATGCCGCCACGAGAATCGATATCAAAGTCTTTCAAACCTTCAATATCAATTTTATGCCTAATATTTTGGCCAAGAAGTGCCATTTCGGGATCTAGCCTTTGAGCTTCAAGAATGCGGTCTAAAAGAGAAGGATAAGCCTCAAGGCTACACAAAACAAATGATGAGCATAAATCGGATACGCGGTCTCGAATCTCACAAGTGGATAAGATCTCGAGATCGTTCCATTCGGATATCATCATAGAAACAACAGCTTGTTGTTTACGGCTAAGAGCATCGGCGACACGATTACCCTTACCGAGTGTATAAAGAATATCAAGATCATAAGGAGCAAGGAACTCGAGCCAATGTTGTTGACGCAAATTAAGCTCCTTTTGAGAAAATAAATATTTCAAAGACTTATGATCCGTGTAAAGAACAAATTTCTTTCCTAAGAGATAATGACGCCAAATCCGAAGAGCGAAAACAATAGCCGCGAGTTCTAAATCATGAGTGGGATATCTAGTCTCGGCTGGCTTCAATTGCCTTGAAGCGTAAGCAATAACACGTTCTTTTTGCATAAGAACGGCACCCAAACCAACACGACTAGCATCGGTATAAACAACGAAATCTTGATTCCCCTCGGGAATAACAAGAATAGGAGCATCAGAAAGGAGTTCTTTTAATTTCTGGAAAGAAGCTTCACATTTGTCCGACCAAATGTATTTAACACCTTTCTTAGTCAAGCTAGTGAGAGGCACGACAATCTTAGAAAAGTCTTTGATAAAACGACGGTAATAGCCCGCCAATCCGAGAAAACTACGAATCTCTGTCACACTCTTCGGTCTCTTCCAATCTTGAATCGCTTCAATCTTTGAAGGATCAATGGAAATTCCGGATTCGGAAATAATATGACCGAGAAACTTCACACGAGATTGCCAAAAGTGGCATTTAGAAAATTTTGCCCTTAATTGATTACTCCTAAGAGTTTCCAACACAATCCGAAGATGTTTTTCATGCTCCTCCTCGGTTTTAGAATACACAAGAATATCATCGATAAAGATGAGAACAAACCGGTCGAGGAAGTCTTTGAAAACTTTATTCATAAGGTCAACTAAATACGCCGGAGCATACGTCAAACCAAATGGAATGACAAGACATTCATAAGATCCATAACAAGTACGGAACGAGGTCAAAGGAATACTATCCTCTGCAATACGAAGCTGATGAAAACCGGTAGCCAAGTCCAATTGTGAAAAGACCTTAGCACCACTAAGCTGATCGAATAGATCATCAATCCGAGGTAAAGGATATTTATTTTGATAGTAAGATCATTAAGCTTGCGGTAGTCAACGCAAAACCTAAGTGTACCATCGGATTTCTTCACGAAAATAGCCGAAGCTCCCTAAGGCGAGGAACTAGAGAGAATAAATTGCTTCGTCTCCAATTTAGATATTTGTTTGCGCATCTCCTCGTTTTCTTTATTGGACATACGATAAGGAGGACGAGTGATAGGTTGATCTCCAGGAATAAGATTAATTCTGAACTCAATTGCTCGCTTAGGTGGTAATCCTAAAACGGGCTCGAATATGTCGGAAAATTCACAAACGACGTGAATAAGGGAATAATATCACCCTCGTCGTCATCATCGTCGTCACGGGGATTTAAAGAATACAAATATGCAACCAAGCTGGAATCCGAATCTTTAAGATTAATAGAAATATGCTTAACAGATTGAGGATGTCGAAGATGAATAGTCCGCTCAGGACATAGGATATGAGCTTCATAACGGTTAAGCCAATCCACTACCAAAATCATTCCAAAGCCTAAATAACGCATGACATGCAAATCGGCTAGGAAAGGAAAATCACACAAAATAATCTCGACATCTTTACACAATAGACTGATTGTCGCGGATCCACCAACCGGATTCGCAATTCTCAAAGAAGTCATTAAACACAAAACATCCAAGGAAAAAGTATCAACAAGTTCTTTTGATATAAAAGAATGGGACGCACCCGTATCAAAAAGAACTCGAATAGGATGATCACGAAATAAAATAATTCCATCCAGAATAGAATGAGAATTACCTTGGCCACGAGATGTGTTGCCAGGGGCTTGAGCAACATAAAGATTTCCCTCCTTCCTAGTTTGAAGTTTGGGACACACATGCATAAAATGGTCCGGGCTTTTACAATAGCGACAAGTACGAGGCTTTGAACACTTGTTCGCAAAATGGTCTCTGGATCCACAGTTATAGCATTTCCCTTCAGTAGAGGAAAAGGTCTTTACAGCAGGAGTTGCTTGCCTCCCTTTCTTATTGCGATAAGGACCTTTGAATTTGCTTGGCCTCTTCTTGTTGTTGAAGTTTGGTTTAGAACCCACCACTTCAACATCATTCTCCCTATCCGCCTCTTCAAGACGAAGAGCGATATCAACGAGTTGGTCGAAAGAAACTTCTAATTTTAGAAGTAATGGCTTCTTGAGACTTTTGTTTAAGCCATAGACGAATCTCTGGTTCTTCTTTAAAGGGGTGTTGATGTATTCAACCCCGTATTTAGAAAGCGATTCAAAGGAGGCGACGTAATCAGTCACGGAGGACTCACCTTGAACAAGGTCTATAAATCGTCGAGCCAATGTCACTTTCTCAGCTTCTGGTACAAATTTCAACTCGAAGCGTTCTCGTAATTTCTCCCAAGTGAGATCCGCTTCATTAATCTCAGAAATAAGAAGCTCGTACCAGTCCAATGCTCTTTCTCGGAGCATACTAGAGGCCACCTGAACTCGGTGAAGGTCAATAAGATTCATGCGAGAAAAGATTCGATCGCATGACCTTAGCCAAGCATGTACTTCAATAATAGTTTCGGAACCTCTGAATGGCTCCCCACCCAAATTAATGTAATCGCTACACAAGCGTACAAACCCCGACTTTGGGTGAGTAGGTTCCGGGTTAGCTCCAGCTGCTTGAGCATTCGTCACTAAATCAAGAAGCTGTTGAGCAGTCATAAAAACTCCATCCTGGGGTGGAGTGCTAGATGGCACGGCTCTGGGGCGGCCTGGTCTAGACATTTCTCTTCCTTTAGAAAGAAAGAAGAAGAAGAAGAAAAAGGTTATTCACCAAATTGAATATCAAGCAATCTTGATAGATAAAACAAGGAATCATAAAAGAAAATAGGATGAATCGGTACGAAGACTCGAATTAAATCCTAAAGCACGACTCCTAAGATGGACTTAGGACGATGATCCTTGTTATAATATTCCGTATTGTTCCGAAGTTTGGCTCTGATACCAAGCTGTGACGCCCCACCTCTATACCCACGCTAGCCAAGAACACTACGATGTAATGCTGTCAACTAGCACGGAGGAAAAGGCTGTTGAGGAGCGACCATCCGTGTAATTTCTTTGCGCGAGCACCGATATGTCAGATAATATAACATGCATTCTATTTCAAGAGGAAGTCCGACATACCGTCACAAACTCAAAGCTACTACACGGTTGCTATATAAATCCTTCGGAAACAAATATAGAAATAAACATAACATAAATCAGTCACAGACAATTCATATCACAAAGGCGGAATAAGATATGAATATTACACATAGAAGTGTACATCAGAGTAGTGGTCTAAAAAGATCCACAATATCACAAAAGAGTAGTTTCACGCACTACACAAAAGAATAAGTATACATTATGGAGTCTATATCTCAAATGTATACAACAAAATAAACTACTAATCTAAGTAGTTAGCCAAAAGTCAGAGTAATGATCCTGGATGATAAGTCAAGCAGAAGCACCTGTAACATCTCGGTCTGACCCGAGTGTTATTTAATAAGAAAATAATAAACGGATCAGTCTAATTATAAATATCTGATGAAACGATATAGAATAAGAGATATGACTAAACACATAATAATCACAATGCCAAGATGTGATATATATATATATATACTTAGTTGATAATCAACAAGAGGTTAATCAATGTCACCAAATCTACACAAGAATCAAAGAAACGTCATACTCCTTATTTCGTTCATCAAACCACAAATATTGACGATTAGATCAATGTCAATCACAAAAGTCAATGACACACAAATTCCAGAAGGCTACACAAGAAATCCAGAAATCACTAAAGTGAACGACACACAAATTCACCAATGCACAAATATCGATAAGGCTTATCAATAGAAATCACGGAAATTGGTGAAGCACAAATTCTAGAAATCATCTCAAGAAATCCAGAAATCACAAATGTCAATGACACACAAATTCACCTATGCACAAGAATTGATAAATCATATCAATAGAAATCACAAAAATAGGTGAAGAAGGAAATTCCAGAATTCGACACACGAAAACCAGAAATCACACAAAATAGGGGGGAGGCCTATCACACGAACGGGAGCATAAAAACTCACCAACAGCTGTAACACACAAACGAGAAGCTATCTCATGGTAGCTAGCCATTAATTTGACATACGAATGGTCCGAAGACCTGACACACGAATGGTCCGAAGACCGTGGGTTGCTACCCCACCAATTTGAGTCGAAACTCCACAAAACGGAGTTTAGTCTACCTCGCAGACAAAGAGACATCGCACATTGCTCGTCTAAATCACAAAAATGATCATCATGATCAACGAGAAGTGTCAATTACACTAAGCTAGTAAATATATGAGTTTAGCTTCATGTCCCATAACCACTTGCTTAAATTAAATATTTACGAACCAACTGTAGATCTCCACTATAAAATTGTCACAAGAGATTCAATCGAACAAGTCCAAGAATTAACCGACAAAGTGAACGCAAGCGTTTCATACCACTTATTTTACTAAGTCGTTTAATTAGATTTCTCATACGAGTGAGGTAAAGGTTTATATATACTAATAGATTGGAAAACGGTTTTATAACGAATTTGGTATTAAAATAGAATTGAAATCGTTTGAGGAAAGAGTTTTGATATTTACTACTAGTATAGAAAACCTTTATATTTTTAAAGTGACAAAACACAAAGGAGATTGTAGGAACAATCAATCACAAAGATTCACATTCGAAGATGTGAATAAAATCCAAAGAAATCGATATAAAATCCATCAAAGTGGATATATCTAAAATTCCCAAAGAAAAGGTCATCAAAGTCGATAATAAATGACAACAACAAAAGGGAGACAACACGAATCGATTAAAGTTGGATATTCAAACGGATTAGCAAAATAGGCTAATCTGGCAAAAATCATCAGGTCGGTCGACCGGACTCCCTGAGTCGATCGACCGAACCTTAAAACAGAAAGTGCTTATGAACTTAGAAGCAGGTCGGTCGACCGAACCAGGGGGTCGGTCGGCCGAACCAGAAACAGAAGTGCAACTGCACATTTGAAAGCAGGTCGGTCGACCGAGCCAGGGGGGTCGGTCGGTCGGACCTGTTTCCAGCCTCTTCCCTGCCTATTACAAATGAGGTTCAATCTTGACCAAATTGCATTCTCTCGAGCAATGGCGCTAAGGGTTTATGCCAATCGACTACCCGACCCTATAAGCTCTTCGATGCATCACAAAAAAACATGATCCAAGATCAAAACTATGATTTTTAAAGAATTGAACCCAAAACACCAAAAGTTAGGATTTTCACCAAATCAATCCAAACCAAAAGCTAATACACACGAATAAATGTTAGGAATTCATACCTAACATTCGAAGATAAATGTAAGCATAGATGTGAGATAAAAATCTCACCTTTTCACAAAAATCAACCAAGAAGAAGCTTGAAAGCAAATGGAGAATCAACCTCTCTTCAACACAACCCAGTTGAGCTTGAATCTAAGCTCAAAAACAAGAACATTCCCAAAATTAGGTTTAGGAATTTCTGAAATTGGTAAGAGAATAAGTTGGATAAGAAGAAGAGAAGCTTACCAATGGGTTCTTCTTGAGTTTGGAGCTAGGAATTTGATTTGCAAGAGGAACTAGGGTTTTGGAGTTTTTAATTTCCAATCTCTCCCACCATTAATTCACTAAAAACTGAAATGAGAATGAGGGTGAGTGGGGAAGAGTGGCTCAGATTTGAGCATAAGTTAACATTGGGCTGAGCCCAAACCAAACCCCAAGTGAAAAGTAGCAAAAATCAACTTTCTCCAAACATATCGAAGCTTATACTCAAAAAGGTCGCAAACGGCATTTTAAACTCAATGGGAGTGGTCCCGAGTCCTAATTCGACCGTATGCAAAAAGTAGCTTTTCAGACTAACATCCGACCAATGATGAAATATTTAAATAAAATATTTAAATATAAAATCGATAAATATGCGGGTTGCTACAATATAAGTATTGAATTAAAATGATTTTTCAAAATTTTTAAACTCAAAATAAATTGGAATTTATTTATGTATAGTTTTTCACTTTATTTATTTATTTAAGATTTTTCGTTATATTTTCAAATTAAATTTTCCAAAAGTTTAAAATGTATTATTAATTTATATTGTCAAATTTTAGAATGTTATTTTATTTTATTTTATTTATAAGGTATTAAATATAGAATTTCAAATCCATAGTTAAATTTTTAAAAAATCAATGTCCAAATGACAAATATTCTATTTTAATTTTAAAAATTCAAATAATCTACAATTTTACTCCAAAATTCATTCTAATTATCAATTTAAATTTAATCAAAAATCGAGATCGTTACAGATTTCCCCCCTTAAATAAATTTCGTCCTCGAAATTTTCAAAGGAGACGATAGAGAAATATCTTTCCAATCAAAATGAATATTAATTCTGTATTTGGCTTACCAAATCAGAATATCGACAATATGAGAACAAACTCGTACAATATTACACAAGATATTTAGGTCCATCGGTCTACGAATATGCAAGGGCATTGATTAGTTCGAAGGGATAACTAATCGTTCGTAGAATATATCGGATCCCAGAGAATAGATAGCTGGATTCAATCTTTTATAATTTCTCAACCGCTAGGTATGGATTCTAAATTCAGGTCGTAATACTCCAAAATATATATAACTTGTCCCACTTCGGACTTTGATATACACAAGAAATTTCAATAAAATTTCAAATTTTGTTTTAACCTATATCGTTTTATCGATACAATTCAAATTTAGTTTCGTATTAGTTAACTAATTTTCTTAACTTAAAATTTCAATTTCAATTTCAAAGTCATTAGAGTTTAGATCGAAAAGCTGATAAGAAACTGATGAAGACACGAAGTAAGGATAGTCTACAACGATTCGTAGGGCCACCATCACATCGAAGCTTCTTCTTGTTGCTGCTACGAAGCAATCAAAAGAATTTCGAAATCGAATCAAAGGAGATTGATAGAGAAAGGTTATTCCGCCGTTGCAGGGTGTTGACCATTTG
This sequence comes from Allium cepa, assembly GCA_030765085.1. Classification (NCBI taxonomy): domain Eukaryota; kingdom Viridiplantae; phylum Streptophyta; class Magnoliopsida; order Asparagales; family Amaryllidaceae; genus Allium; species Allium cepa. The sequence goes on from CM060941.1 coordinate 659,401,273, forward strand.
TACTGGTATTTCCCCGTCCCCTATCTCGTCCTCTTCTCGCACTCATACATACAATCAGTGGATAGTGAGAGAATTTACCGAGGCATTCGAACGGATACCTTAGGGATTACTCATTCTAGGGTATACTTCACCCTATCTCTAATGAGCTACTTAATGTGTTATACACCTTAGCTAAAGTTTTAACCTTCAGCTCTAATACCAAAATGTCACGATCCAAATACCATCGTTCGAGAATTGACATCCGTACTCCACTGTACTTGAATGCCGCAGATTCAAACGTTGAAATTCGAGTCGTGCCGGAGCTTATAACACATTAAGTACAACACAGCGGAAGAAACAGAATATATTAATATACAACATTTGATTCAACAGAATGATATAATGAATATACATCATAGATATGATACAAGACAAAAGCAGTGGAAAGAAATAAAAAAACTAACAGCGGAACAAAAATCTCCAATATAATCTTCAAGAAAGAACTCCATCTTCAAAACACCAATCCAGTAATAGCTCGAACTCCCAATCAAAATGCACAAAGATAAGCAAGTCTGGTGTGAGAAGGATTGCCAAATCCTAGGCTGAAAGCTATTGAATCTACACCTACTATTGATTATCTGAAAACCCCAACTCTAGACTGTCCGTGTGGGAAAATAGTGGGCACCCAGAGTTTAGGAAAGGAACAATAAACTCCAGGTCAGTCATGGGACTGGTATAAGCAAACAAAAATATTTGGTCTTTAAAACAAGCAAAAGAATTTAAATTTGAAATTCGCAATGCTTTTTGGAAAATGAAACTACCATAAGGCCTCCCGGCACACACACAATGCAAACGCACACATGGGGGAGATTTCTCCTTATGATAGTCAAATATGCTTAATACGAGAAAATTCTTTGATATTATTACTAGTGCATAGTGTAGAAAAACCTTTGAAAGTATAATATAAATCCTAGCCAGCATAGGTACCATGATATTATGCCTATTATAGCTGCCATGTTAAATGGCAGGTTCTACAACTAAAACCGTACAGGGCGCGCATTGTTTTGATTGGATTTCCAACAAATGGTCAGGCTAAGGAACTTCCTACTGCCACATGGGATCGCCTCTGGCGGGACGTCCCGAGAACCTAACGTTACGGTTAGATCTCTTCCAACACAAGGCCGGGTTACCTCTGTAACTAGGTAACTACTACACGAGCGTGCCATCCCCCGGTCCTTTGGGACCTTTATCCGAGGTACCTCTAATCCAACAACCACAAAGCAATCACAAAGTAATAGATCTGCAGTATCCATATGAGTGAAATATCTGGGCTCCATACCATGATACCACCCTTTTCCAGAAGGGAATGACAAACCCTGAAGGGCGCGACCCTCATAACCTTGCCGCATCTTTCCTGTTTCGACCATTTCCGGGGTGTGAGGTCCTGATGCAGTATCGTCCACAAAGCTACGCATTATAAAAAGCCATGCTTTGATCACAAATGATCAACAATTGATCATCAACACACAGCAGCACTTAGCATGCCACATTACCAAATTGGGAATATATCACTGATAAATATCAACTACATAACCTCTGAGCTCGTATGTCTCAGAGAAGGGTGTTAAGCTAAGAATAAATTCTCTGCCACCAAGCAGAAATGTATTTGATAGAGATCAGTTTAATATCTCAAAGTGTAATGTCGGACATAAAACCATACAAGTCTGTTCCGGGTTCGAACAGAACCGAAGGCACTTCCGAAGAAGCCCTTGCAAATCCGGGTATCCACAATACCGTTCGGACTTCCCATCACTAAGGGAGAACTCCATACCGGAGCAACTCAGTGCAGAGTCAATCGACAGGTTATCCTATCGTTCTCGAAGACACCCGGTCTTCAACACCGGTCATCAGTTGCAATCCATAACATCGTATCACTATTCGGAATGGGTTATATGACACAAGGTCCTCTCCCGGCTAAACCGAATAGCGAGCGCAATATTTAAAACATATGGATATAGGATTTCAGTTAAGTCACAACTTTAAAATCCAAAGCTTTTCTTTCAAATGGTTAAACAAATTACCATTTTAAATCTTTAAATAAAAATATTCATTTCACAAAATTCACCTAGTTTCACAAAGATCATTCATAGATTTCAAACAATTCCATTTCAATTGGATTAACACATTAAATCTTTAAATTAAAGATTTAATTTATAGCTTTCAAAACTTGTTTCCAAAAATTTATTTGTAACTTGGTTGACCGTCTTTATTTTAGACTTGAAATCCTTTTTACACAAATTAGAAATTCATTTCTTATGTGAAAGTTTCTATTATTTGAAACGAATAGTTTTCGCTTCAGAAAGATTCAATTATATTTATACAAGTTAAAATCTTTGGGTTTATTTTTTTTTAAAGTCCCAAAACATCACTTTTTAAAATGGTTTAAAAACCCATATAAGCCCATTTATAGGTTGAATAACCTTTTTAAACCCTAGTTCCCAAATCATAGAATTAAATTTCAAATATTGAATTCAAATTTAAATCAAATTATTTAAATTTCAAAACTCAATCGAGTTATTCAAAATAACCATTTTCAAAAGCTTCAATTATAATTCCAAAACTATTTTGGATTCAAAAATACAATTTTTAAAACTATTTCAAAAAAAATCCGTGACTTAACCCATTTCCACGTGCAATCCATATTTGTGTGTGAATAGTGCAGTCCATGGGTACAACACAATAGTGCACAACATCATCATCACATATTCAATCATATCGATAAGCGGTATATCCCATAGCGCTTATCTTTATTCACAGATTCATAGATAAAATAAATTTATCAATCACAAAGATCTATCATTTCAATTCGATGTGGGTTTCGGATAACCAACTGGAATCCGACTCCCTGTCGCATCGAAATCCAAATGTCGTTTTACGGGTCAAGGGGTTTTCATATTCATACGACAGTATATTCATCACAAATATAGCAGCTCAGTACAAAGCATCACATAGCATCACATCACATATCAAATATATCAATCCATCACACAGCATCCAATAACAATCAAACATCTTTAATTAAGGTGAATAAATTTGTGTGGTTTTAAATTTATTATCCCCATAATTACGTTCCTTAGTAATTTTAAATCAATGATTAATTATCATAAATTTTCAACTGATTAAGTCTTAATCACCTTCATAAATCAATCATTTCTTTAATTACTTTTCTTAATTAATAAATCCTTAATTGTTAATTAATTAGCTCTTAATTACTTTTATTAATTACTTTAATTAATAAACCCCTAATTATTAATTAAATCTTAATTACTTACCCTTAATTAAATTAAGCTTAACTTTGATTAACAAATTTAAACTTGTAATTACTAATTTAATTATTACAACATTAGTTAGCCATTCTAATTAACCTAATAATTCATGAACTACAAATCAACAAGTTTCACTAACTTAAAGAAAACTTATTAATAATTTCATTTATCACTCACAAATATGTTTGAAAACATTTATTTTCAGTTTACCCTTGAATCTTCATTTTAAATCTTCCAATTTTAAAATGAATACCCATTGATCTTTAAATCAATTTTAAGACTAACCTTTAAAACCTCTTAATTACAAGTTATACTTTTGTTATAAAGGAAACTGAAAAGAGTTTGAAATCAAATTCCCTTTGAATTCAAAATATTTAAACTTATTTAAAACATTTTAATTTATAAACTTTCTTTCATTTCAAAATCTAGAATTCAAATTTTTAAACTTAAGTCCAGGTTACAAATTTTTATTTAACTTGTTTCTTACAATTTCAAAACCCATTTTAAATTCAATTTCCTTTTTTACTTCACTTACTTACCTAAACACCTTTATTAAAAACAATTTGAATTTAAAACTTTATTTTCCTTTCTTCCCAACCAAGATTCAAACTGACTTGAATTCACTATCAAACTATGATTTAAAAACTTATTTTAAACTTTGCTTTGAATTTTAAATTCAGTTTTTAAATTCAGGAAAAGGTTGGATTTTTAAAAGCCGTACAAAACATTTACCCGAGGAAAACCCTTTGTTTACTCGAGTGAAACCCGAGTTCCCCTAACCTTTTCCCAAGTCTCCCTCTCTTACTCGTACGCTTCTTCTTCTTCTTACTCTTCCCTTTTTCTTTTTTTTTCTTTTTTTGCTAAGTTAAAATTGTCGTCCAGTTAAACCCTTGCATGTGACTCGATACAACACTCGAGCTTCATCTTGTTTCTCCCGAGCCAGATTGTTATTTACCTCGAGTTCGACTTCGGCTATAACTTTATCTTCTCCAACCAAACTTTTCCTGAGAGCAGATATGCACGTGTGAACGTGCACACGTGATCGCAGCGTCTCTGATCATGGTCCACAATACCCATCAATCACCGAAGATTCCCCCATCTCGCCTGAGCACCCGAACCACCCAATAACGGCGTTAATCAAAATCAAGCTCTTCGACCTGACTGGGACCAAAATTGGTCGACGAAAAACTCCTCCGCCCCAACGACCTAGCTCACCAGAGCCTCCACCCTTTCGTCCAAAGCAACGTCACACCACCGTGCCGCCATCCCTCCACATGCGATGAAATCCGATGCGTCACTGATGGCGCAGTAACCCATTTCCTAACGCCAATTAAAACATGGCTTAAACCCTAGTTTAACTCACATCTCGAACTGTGGTGAATTAAAAAATCTTCTTGAATTTTTCCAACAATCTATGATCACCCTAGAATCTTCATGCTAAAACTCGATTTCCAAAAATTAGCCGATCATCAAAAATCGACAAAAAACCAAATTTCAGTCAAACTTAGAATTCACATTCAATGCTTTACTAAAAATCATGATTTTGATTTCAGAAATCATAACTTCCCAAGCTAATTCAAGTTATGTAATTAAATTAAAGAGTTGTATCAATTGGTTTTTAACAGATTTATAAGTTTTTACTGTATTTTCTTGAATTCAGAGGATTTTAAAGCTTAAAATACTTGGATTTATTTTTAAAACTTAAATCATGTTGAAATAAACATCTTTTGTTTAAATCTTAAAGTTTAACAATGGCCAAAGAAGAAGAGATCAAATTCCAAAACAAATTTTGGAAATCTGGAACAGCAAAGGCAAATTTTGCCTGGTACTTAAGCATGCACAGTTACCTCTGCATACAGATATTCACATATACTCGCATGCACATAAACACCTTATGATCCATCTCAAGCATCATCACAAATAACACCAAGCATTTAAAAATTTAAGGGTTTGTGCACATTGAATTGAAGAAAGAGAGGAAACAATTTTGTTTTGGACAGATTTTGAAAATCTAGAACTTAGAGAACAGATCCATATGTCTGTACTCTGACATGTTCAAGCATATTCATACCAACATTCCAACACATATCATAGCATATGCCAACTTATTCACAAACAAACATCAATTCGACTTGCATGCAAACCAGGATATATGTAAGGTTAAGGATTTGCTCACCTGAAGATGATGAAGAAACAAAGAACAGGGAACAGAATGAAGGCAGAGAAAAATCTTGAGCCTGTAAACTTTTTTTTTGTTTTGTTTAGCCTGCCTAAATTTTCTTGGAGTTTAGACCTGTAAGTTGTAAACACAGATCTTTTTTTTATTCCTTTATTTATTTATTTACGTCAACAATTTTCATTTCTTACTTACAATCTGAATTTCTTGTTATATAACAGAGAAGCTTTTTATTTCCTGGATCTTGAAAAACTGCAAATAGTTTAAGCTTTTGATCTTGATTACTTTGCTGCAAATGATTGATGGATCCAATGGTTAAATTCTTGTTTTCATTAATGTTTGAAAAATTCAAATTAAAAACTTTTAAAAGAAAATTTTACTTGCCTTAAGATTGTTTCAAAAATTACTGCACTGCTTCATTCTAGCCAAAGCCTGCAGCATTTCTAGCCTACAGTTAAATTCATTTATATTAAAACTTGAGTTTTAAAATTTTAATTTCAGTAAACAATAAAGTTTAAAACTACCTGAAAGATGGAATTTGTAGACCACAGCTTCAGTTTTGTTTGTATTTTTTTTCTTCAGATTTACAAACTTTGGATTGAAGAAGAGAGCATTCTTATTTTCTGTTTTTCTTTGTTGAGATTCGAAATGCAATATCTTTTATTACTGTTTGTTCAGATTTGCTGAGATATCAATTGATTGCATTATTGGAAAATGAAGAGTTCTTGTAATTCATTAATTCTATTATTTTATTTAAACAATTAAATTGAATGCCATTTGTAACAAAATAATCATGAGATCTAACACTTGTACAAATTCAAACTTACATATGTATGTTTAGTTCTTCACTTCCTTATGTAAATATTTACATTTACAATTTTCAAAGACAATCTTTTTATATCATATTTATTTTATAAATGAACACACCTCTTAATTCATTTGTATGTGTGTATATACATATACAATGTCAAAAGAATTTTTTCTTAGCCAATATTTACATTATATACATTATATCTCAATGAATTTTAAATTCCATTTATTTTTTAAAAACATGCACTTTAAATTTAAATCCAAATCTAAAATTTTAAGTTTTGAAATATAAACCTTTATGTCCAGCATTTCTACTTATACCAATTTTAAAGAAAGAAATGATTTTAAAAACTGATTTTCCTTAATAAGTGATTTTTTTTTCTCAAAAGAAAATACGTATTACATATATATAAGTATTGAATTCAAATGATTTTTCAAAATTTTTAAACTCAAAATAAATTGGAATTTATTTATGTATAGTTTTTCACTTTATTTATTTATTTAAGATTTTTCTTTATATTTTCAAATTAAATTTTCCAAAAGTTTAAAATGTATTATTAATTTATATTGTCAAATTTTAGAATGTTATTTTATTTTATTTTATTTATAAGGTATTAAATATAGAATTTCAAATCCATAGTTAAATTTTTAAAAAATCAATGTCCAAATGACAAATATCCTATTTTAATTTTAAAAATTCAAATTAATCTATAATTTTACTCCAAAATTCATTCTAATTATCAATTTAAATTTAATCAAAAATCGCGATCGTTACAAAAACTCAATTGAATATAAATATTAAATTTCAATAAAAAATCAAACAAAATGTTAAGCGCATATTCCACTTTTAGAATGATGGGATTGATGTCGTCATATAAAACCATACAGTTGTGTATATGTGTGGTATATTTATATCAGGAATTTGAATATCTACCAACCATGCATAACCGTTAAGACTTTTAAATGAGATTAGTAGTATTCCAATTTTTTTTGAAATGAATTCAATTATCTTCTAACCACGCATAACAGTGAGGACTTTTAAATGGGATTAGAATCAACTTGTTTATTTAAAAAATAAATTTTGATATGCATTCTATACATGCATAACCGTGAGGACTTTTAAATGTGCATGGAAGCACATAACAAATTCCAAGTGATTCACCCATGCATAACCGTGAGGACTTTTAAATGAGAGTGAATACTTTGGATTTTATTTTATTTTATTATTATTTTTATTAAAAATGTAAAATGAAAAACGAATGATTCCTGCTAAAAGTACCATGTATTGACAAACTCTATAGAATTTTGATGAGTGATGGTCATTAGAAATATGATAGAAATAGAGATGGTCATGGAATTTTTACCAACAAAAAGTTTTATAACTCTTGTTTAAATTTCTAAATAAATTTACTAATTATACCTTCTTGAGTCATAATATATCATAAATATCAACACTCCTCACTTTTTCAATCACTGTTTATCTTTCCAATAATTATTAGGGAATTAGATTAGTCAAAATTGTCATTTAAAATCAAATTCAAAAATAATTATAAAATCAATTTTTTCAAAATGACTGATCTGAAAACATGGTCTAAAATGATTTTCTAGAAGGGGTTATATGAGAAAAATTTCTGCTATTTGAAAATTATTCGAAATGAAAAATATGCAGATATTTTCTTTGAAAAACGATGTAGTTACTAAATGTCTCAACAAATCACGTTCCACTAGTAATTTTTCTATCAACTAGATTACCGGTGTAATCTGCATCTGACTTTCTTTTTCATTCAAAATTATCATTAATTGAATTTGATAGACCAGACCATGAAGTGTGCAACAAAATATCTCAAAATCAATTTTAATAGCCTTTTAAATGACATTCTCTTGAATTTGAACTGAAGTCGTGTAAATAATCAAAAACCGTGAATGTAGAGTTAGCCGTAAAATAACCAAATGTATTATTAATAAAACACTATTATTAATCCAAACTAATATATATGAAGTAATTCAAAGGCTCTAGAGATTTTTATAGTGTTTTTGGCATAAGAATATAATTGGCCAACAATTTTGAATAAGTCAGAATCAAAATCATCATTATTTCATCATCACATTATTAGCTGATTTAACTCAGATTACGGTGCAGATTATCACATTTAATATATCGTTCAAATAAATACACCATTTCATGTTTTACCTTTACGGTATTTTTCGTTGTTGTCCATTGTGATTCTGTCACCTTTATACTAGGCTAAGAAACTTTGCTTTGTCGCCCGTTGTGTCCTTGGAACAACCAGAATCTAAGTGACACTATTGTTGTTCCTTAGCCTGCCATCACACCTACAAGGTGAAAGTTTTTTGTGACCTATTTCTTTTTATAGATCCATGATTGTTAGTGGCAGAATATTTTGAAAAGTAATTTTGTGAAGACCCATAACTATTTACATATGTTCCTTTTGGCACCCAAATTTATTTAGCTTTAAGAGATTTTGTATTTGTGCATTTTGGAACACAAATTGAATGGTTTTTACGTATTTGGGTCTATACCAACAACTATTTTGATTGGTGTCCAAATTTTCTACAAATTGTGCACATTGAATTTACTTGATTAATCTCATTTCTAACATTTTTAGATTGATTATATCCAAGTCATTGTCTAACTGTATTGACAGTTTGCTTTCCTAATAGCATATTCAATGATTTTTCACTTTTTGAAAATTTATCTAAAGTCGTTGACAATTGTTGGACTTGTGTTTTGAGAGATTCATTTTCGTTCAATAATTGTGTGCATTTTTAATATTTTCACTCTCTTTCAAAATCACAATTTCATTTTCAAGTGATTTTATATTTATTTCTGATTTTTTAATTTCTTCTTCGAATGTTGGACACTTACCACACTTAGGGATCCTATTTTGATAGGTTTTAACTAATTGGTGAAGTTGTTCGTTTAATTCTATCAAAGTATCTTTTTGTGATTCAAGTTTGGCATACTTCTCCCTATGTCGTTCAAAACAGCCATTTACTTCGTGGAAATATATAAGTAATTCCGAGTGAGTGAGTTTTGATACCTCGCTTGGCTCGTCATCGTCGCTATCAGTTATATTTCCTTGAAGGCACATATTTGCTTTCTCACTCTCGTTGTTGGTACTTTGATTATCTTCATCACTTGTATTCCACGTCGCTGCAGAACTTTTCCTTTTTGATTTCTTTTCAAAGTAACGTCGATTTTGAGGACAATTGGGCTTGATGTGTCCGGGTTGGTTGCACTTATGACAGATGATTTTTTGTTCTTCTGAATAGTCTAGTGCTTTGGCTATTCTGCTTTTCAATTTTTGATTTCGAGCTGGATTTTCGTATCTGTGATTCCACTTTTTGAATTTCTTCATTAGTAGTGCCAGCTCTGCTGCTCCATCATCATCATCACTTTCGGTTGTTCCTTTGAGAGCTATTGATTTCTTTCGAGTATCTCCTCCTTCACTCTCTTCCTTGAATTTCGTTTCTATCTCATAAGTGGTGAGATTTATAATGAGTTCTTCAACTTTCATATGTTTTAAATCTTTTGATTCTTCAATGGCAGTCACTTTGGCTTCAAAACTTCGTGGAAGGACTCTAAGGATTTTTCGGACTATTTCCAATTCCATATATTATTTCCCGAGAGCTTTTGATTTGTATACGATATGGGAAAGTCATCCATACATATCTTTGACATTTTCAACCTTCGCCATTGTGAATTTCTTGTATTTGCTGCTTAGCATGGCAAGGCGAGATTCTTTGACTTGAGATGTTCCTTTGTGAGTCAGTTCTGGTGTGTGCCATATTTCTTGTGCAGTTAGACAATGTGAGACATGATTAAATTCAAATTGATCCAATGAAGAGATAATAGAATTCATAGCTTAGCATTAGCATTTTGTAATTTATTTTCTCGTTATGTCCATTGATCCTTTTGGTTTCCTTATTTCCTGATTATTTATAATTATATTCGATGCTCTATAACCTGTCTCAACAATATTCCAAGCATCAATGGTTTTCAGAAAAATTTTCATTCTATTTTTCCAGTAGGCGTATTCAATATTAAACATTGGTGGTCTAACTATGGACTGACCCTTAGCAAAAGCATTATTAAAATAAGCCATTTTTAAAATTCAAATTTTTAAAACAAAAATTGGTTTTTGAAAAACAAATTCTTTCAAAAACAAAAGTTGACTTCTATTCCTACCTCTGATACCACTTGTAGGATCGATTTCTCCTTAGAGGGGGTGAATATGGTGATACTGTTAATTATAAAAATTAATTGGGGAAGCTTATAAAATTATTTCAACACAGATAAATCAAAATTATAGCAGCACAGATAATAGCAGAATAATAAATGCAGAAATAGAACGACACAGAATTTACCCAGCTTCGGCAAAACCCTGCCTACTTGTTGCCCCCAAGGTTTCTGCTAGAAATTAAGTAGTCACACGCTTACACACGTACACTCGCGACACTCATCGTTGACTAACCTAACTCTACGCTCAAAACCCTGCCACAACTCAGCCACTGAGTTGAAAATTCTCAAACTACGCCACGTAGTTTGTCCTCTAATCGCACGACTAGTAATTAAAACGTTTAAAAGTAAAATACAGTAAAAAAACAAAATGACTCTAAAACCTAACTTAAATAAACCAAAGCCTTTATAAACTAGGCCGGCCCAAAAATAAACACATGATAGATTTCAATTCTTTTTCCTTTTATATTATGGCTTCGGCCCAAGTACATTGATTAACAATGGTTATCGGTCCTATTTGCTCTGTATAATGGAGGCTCGTTCCTTTTTCCTTTTCTTGCAAATTAGGTCTTTATTTCTGAAGTCACCGACTTTCGGTTTCTTGATCGAAATAGATGTTTCCCAGTTCGTTGCTTTCGTCGATTGTTTGGCTCTTTGAATTGTCTTCGGCTACTTCAATTCGATCAAGTTTGAATTTGATTTTGGTATGTAATTTGCTCCTTTTGCTTTACTGGTTTTGACTTACTTGAACTTGATGGATTTTAAAGCCGATGATGATTGGGTTTTTATAAGATTCGAATTCCTAATTTTTTGTTCGTCTGATAGTTTGCTTGACTTCGTCTCGGCCATTTGATTATGTTTTGATGTTGATGATTTATCTAACTTTCAATTTCATATAATTGTTACTTGATACTCACAGTCTTTATTCGTGACTTGGACAATTTACTTAGCCACCACGGTTTCGAATTTGAACTGTGTTGATATTGATTTTGATCTTTGTTTCCTTTGACTCCGGTGAGTTGCTCATGGCTTCAACTTAATTTTTGATTTTACCAGACTTTGACGCTTCAGCATTAACTTGTTTATGTGATGATTTCTGGCCTTCGTGGTTGAACTTGTTACACTGTTTAGATTCAATGCACTACATATATGTGTGTGTTCATATTTGTAGCATTCTTGGCAATATCATTCACTGATTATTCTCTTGAGTCGCATTGTTGGTCTGTACCTTATTTGCATCTGTAGTGGCATTGTGCTCGAGTCTGATAATTCCACTATCCAATTTCACTATTGCATTTCATATATATGTTTCCTGAGTCATGGTAGCAGTGACTTAAACTTTTAGCCTTTGGTTTGTAATCTCAGATTCATTGTTGACTTTGTTGTTGTTTGGATTAGCTTGTGGTCTTGGTTCTTTGTACTTATATGTAGACTGTTTGATGGTGCACAATTCATTTGTTGCCAGAGCTGTAGCCTTTGTGCATTGTTCATGTCATTAACTTGTACTGTCCAGTTGAGTTCGAGATGCCTTTGAGTTTCAGACCTGAATGTGCATGTTGCCATTCCTTTGGTGCAGTTTGTTTTGCATCTCCATTTGTTATACTTGAGTTATTTGATTGCATTGAGTACTGAATTGCATTTACTTGTGTACATATGCTATTTTTCACTTTTGCATCAATTTTGGTTGCTGCTGTGTTATGTTGTAGCCAAGTTTGCTGGTGCATATGTTTCATTTTGAAGTTGTCGTAGTGTTGCAGCCTTGAGTATTGTACATGTATCATTAGCTCGACCCTTATGACTTGTTTGCATTGTTGATGCTATGTTCAAATGTGATATACTTTTCTCTGGCATATTAATTCCTTTGTCCATTTGTGTTCATTCCTGATAGCACTGTCCACCTGAGTATAGTCTTCACTTTAGTGATTGCTTGCATTCATATTCTTGCTATCTGATTCAGTCTCGACTTCTTGCATATTGATGTTAAGCCACTGTTTCACTGATGCATCACTTGTTGTTGCCTTTTACTTGTGTACCTTGGAGTTTTAGTCGAGGCAGATCATATTTTCAAGTTGACTGTGACTTGCTTATGCTCTATGCTTTAGTTTGGTTGCCATGTACGTGATGCATGTTTTGTTGACTTTGTTTGCTACCAGGTCGATATGTATATATACATACTTTAATCATAACATTCATTTGAGTTGCACCTGTGCTGAATCCAGCTTTAAAGCTCGGGTTTGACCTTTTGCTGATATTGTGACATTATTTTTATTGCACTTGAGTTGAACCCAGCATTTTGGGTTTGACTTGTGCTCACTTGTCCCTGTAATTTTATCAAGTGTATATATCGATGTGCATGGCGTTGTGGCATATACAGTGATACACTGTGTATGTCACAAGCTGTTCGTGTATGATGAATTCAAAATTAAATGATGACGAACTACCCAAATAACTGAGGCAAATATTATTTTCAAAATCCACATTTTATTTTATACTGCAAAAATATTTTTCTTTTCAATTTTACTGCATCAGTGTATATTTTTGCAGATTACTCAAATGCTGGATTCAATTTGGAGTGAAGTTGAAGATAAAATACGAGTTGAGTGAAAGAGTGATATGTAGTGTGGTCAAATGTAAATGTGAATCGTGATGTAATCAAAATTGTATTGTAATTGAAGTTGTATATAGTGAGAGTTTGAAATTTTGTACTATTCAAAAATTGTAATAAATATTTGTTTGAATAAAATTCATGTTTGAATTCAAATTCTGTGTTATTTATTTTATTCAGCAAATATTTATTTAATCTATGAAAAATAAAATAGTACATTAACAAATACATTTAAACGAATATATGTATATGTTTATTATCATCAAACAAAAATCATATAATCGCATATTCAACAGACACCATATCCTGTTGTTTATATTATATTATTATTGATGATATATGCCTGTTGTTATATTTTATATTATCGGTTATCACTCTGCAAGTTCTCTGTTAGTATAGAATTCACTATGGGTTGAAATGATACATAACCGATCGGACTTTAGAATAGGAGAAAATCGATATGGGTTGAAATGATAGACTCGCCTTTGGAGTTTGGAGCTTCGTTTGGAGACCCAACTATCAATTCAGCTTTCAGCTTTCCAGTTGATTGGTTCAGAGAAGTCATCTGTTCATACTAGAGACTTCACTATATTTGAGATATTCTGTTGTATTTTATTTCTAACTTTGATGTTTATATAGTAACTTCATGAACTACTATTTATCTATTCCACTGCAGTATTTTATATTACTCCGTGTTTGTGATTCTATGGTTGATTTATTTACTGTATATGCTGAGTTTAGCCAATTTAAATTAACAATATGATATTTTGAACAATTTAAGTCCGACATGTGTGGATGCGAATGGTTGAAAATATCTGATCGTTACAAATTATTTGAAATTTCATAAAATTTTAGTTTAAATGATATTAATAAAACCAATTAAATTTACGGGTCATTACATATATGGAGCTGTTTGCTTGATTTTTGGTCACGCAAATTGTAAATAAAATAAGCCGCTTGTTTAAAAATGCTAGAATGAGGTACGTTTTTGGATTAAATACCACAAAACTATAAATATTGATATATATCTTGTTTTCCGACCGTGTGGTTCGACGTGTATATATTTAGATTTCTTGTCATATTTCAAAAAGTCCTCCATACAAAGGAGATTTTGCTAAAATTTTCGAAAATTTAGGGCGTTAGAAAACTTTTGCGTTAGAAATTTTTTGGAATTTTTGAAAATTTTTGTTAACTAAAAAAGTTGATTTTTGAATTGCAACTAAAATAAAAGGATTTTGAGTTAGAAATGGAAACCAATGTTTTGGTAGGAGCTAAAGGATTAGAAAAGTCAATATTGATTTTTAACTAAGTGGGTTTTGAATAAGTTAATGGGTTTGGAGCATTTTCCCGCCTAAGTAATTTCAAGGACGAAACTCTTTTAAAAGAGGAGTAATGTAACGGCTTGGATTATTCATCGTTTGATTTTAAATATATAATTGGTTTAAATATTGGATTTGGAATTATAATTGAGTTATGAAGTTTTTTAAACTAAAATTTTGAGCGATTTCGAAATTTTCGAAAATCGTTGATTTAATCGTCGCGTTACAATAGCGATATGGGACACGGTCTCGGAATTCGACGAAACCCCTTCCATTGGATCTGTAATAGTGTATTATTATTGATTTCAAAATTCATAGCATTTGGAGTTATCGTTTGATCGTACAGGATAGGAACGCATTGAAATTAATATTGAAATCTAATATAATAGTGCGTCCAAAAAGCCATCTTTTCCATACGATCGAATTAGGACTCAAAAACTTTTCCATTGCGTTCAGAATATGCGTATAACATTACAAACGCCAGGCGGCACACCTTAATAGGGGTTCGAATATTTTGTGTTATTCAAAGCCGCATGTTTTGAATGTTTATAAAATAAAATAAAATCAAAGTCAATTTCCTCAGCTGACCTACCCTTTCCCTTTTGCGTGTAAATCACATCTTCTTCCTTTCCTTTCAATTAAATCCATAGGCCGCCTCTACTTCATTTTAAATCACGTCCCTCCCCTTTTCAGTCTCTCAAATTAAAATTGAAAAAAATACCTCCTATGTGTTTAAATTGCATCTTATCCTGTGGGTGATTTCAGTTCGATTCAACTTAAAATAATCAATCGAATCATGTATCAGGCCGAAGTCGAGGCAAGGGAAATGAGCACGCGTGAGCGCGTGGGGCAGTTGTGCAAGACAAATCCAAAGCCTGGAGCGATGCGAGGTCGACAAACTCATGCGGTTGTCTACGTAGCGAGTTTAGGTGAAGATCGTCGTGGGTGAGGCAGCAGCGTGATGGGGCAACAAAGTTTTGTTCAATTCGGTTAGGCCTGGGAGGATGGGCGATTGCAGCGTGCGATGGGGGAAGGGCGGTGCTCATGATCGAAGCTAGGGTTGGTGTTGGAACTGGAGGCGAGTGACTGTGATTCTGGAATCATATGCCCAATGCTGAAGAATTGCAATAGTTACTCTTAGCATGCTTTGCATTGCATTGTAGATTCTCGGATTTCTTGTTGTCTGTTATTTTTCCCTTTACCGATTTCTTGTATAATTTGGATTCATGAAAAAAAGAAAAATAAATAAATGCAGGCTCATTTACATTTTCTTTCTACACCTACTTGGATGTTGTTCCTTGCATTTTTCTCAAAGACTTTAATAAAGTGCTGATTTTTTATGAAATTCTCTTGATGAATAAAATTCTCGTTCCTAAGTTAGTGGGGCTGGAACGATTTGAACGTAGGTTAAGGGAGTTTAAGGAAGGTAATTAGAAATGCTTAATTATTTAAGTAAATAATTTAATTACTTAATTTATGAAAACTTATAAATGCAATATCAAATTGTGACGTCCCGGAAATTTAGGCAATATTTATTTAATAATTTCCATTAATAATTATTTTAAAATGAGAAACATTGATTTAATGATCAAATTCAAACAGAAATTATCTTTTGAAAACTAATAATTATTTAGTTTGACAAATGTTATCTTTTCTAAAATTATAATAACGATAATAATAATTTAATTTGGGAATCATATTCTTTTCAAAGTTAAAAATTATTTAAATGATAAAATTATCTTTATAAGCTAATTTAAAAGATATTCTATTTATAATGTATATATGTGTATACATTGTAAATAGAGAATTCGATTTTAATTTTAATTTTAATTTAATAAAAATATTTTCAAATTTATAACATATATATATATATATATATATTTGTGTGTGTGTGTGTGTATAAATTGTGAATTGCAAAATTTGATTGAAATTAGTATATAAACTTTTCAAAAGCTTATTGTAAAAAATCTATCTTATATCTTCAAAAGAGATTAAAACAAATATTTATTTTGTTTAAAAATATATAATAGTTTAAATTGTATATTATAATAAAACTTTATTTTGTTTTCTTTTAAAAATTGTTTTTTTGAAATAGACTTAGTTCTTATATACATCGAAGTGCAATATTTTTGTTTGCAATTTTGAAATGAAGTTTAATTCAATATCCTTTTCTTTTTAAAATTTTCTCTCTCGAAAATTTAGCTTTAGAAATATTATTTTAAAAAGATACAAATAAACATTAAAATATGTAATTTTATAAAGGAAACTTATATGTAAACATTTAAAGACTAAGTAGAAATAAACATTTAAAAACATGATAACATACTTTAAAAACATTCATAATATTAAGAAATTTATTATAATATTAAAATGAACATGTGTAAGGTTATTATACTTAAGGAAGACACTTGTAAATCACTCTACAACATTAAGTAACAAGTGGCAATTGTCTTATTTATTTTTGAAAACATTTTATTAAAAAAATATTAAGTAGAAAACTTGGCAATTTATTTTAGTTCAACACATTAACTTCAAAAAGAAAGACTAAAATTAGATTTAAAGAGAAATTCAAAACCAAATATAACTCATGTTTAAAAATTTGCAAACAAATTCAATAGCAAATCTACAATCATTTTTTTTTTCAAAGTTTCAACTTCAAAATGAAGATCAACTCAAGATCATCTGCATGCATTTAAGACTAGGATCATCTTCATCAAAATGTAGTTTTAAAATCAACTACAATAGTAAACAAATTCACCAAATTCAACTAACAATCGGCAAGTTTAACAAGGAAATTCAATTCAACAGGAAATTCAAAATCAGTTCCAGGAAGATGGATTGCAACAGAGTGTTCTGTAACATCCCAAAATTTTGAATTTCAAATTCGGTAACTTGTTTGAACTTTTTATTATTTAATTTGAGAAATTTCAAGAGAAATAAAATATTATTAATACTAATATTATAAAGTTATATGGATATAAATAAATATTTGATGGTTTAAGTTTTTAAATAAATGATAAATAAATGAAATATATAACAAAACAAAAATTTGTATTAATCAATAAAATAAAATCTGTACAAATTAAAATATTGTTAGTTAAAACTTTGAATAGAAATAAAATTTGGAATGATGTTGTAATAAAATCATATAGTTATGAAAAGACATAGGAATACATATAAGGTTGTAAACAAAAATATAAACAAGGAAAACAATGAAGTAAAGAGTGTATTCAGCAACAAAACAAAGTAATCAGACAAAAAAAAGAATGTACATTCAAATATGTAGACACAAGAAAACAATAACTAAAACAATTTTCTTTCATGTAACAAAGTAACCAAACAAAACATTAGATTATGAAAGTCTGCCAAACAAAACAAAACTTAGTGCAAGAATTAAAGTAAGATTGTATGTAAACAAGGGTGGGAACATGGGCATTAAATGCTTTCAAACTCAGCCCATAAACAAGTCATTCGAATAAAAAAAGAAGAAGAAAAATCTTTGATTTAAAGATATACAAATAATTACAAAGTACAAATAAAAAAGGGAAAAAGTCTTGTTTCAGTACTTCACTTGAACCTGCACATCTCCTTTATATACATGAATATTGCCTCCAGTTCGTTCAAACAAAGAAAGAAAGAAAAAAATAGCAAAGATCAAAAATAAAAAGAAATAGAAGAACATAACTTTATATTCAAGTTTGAAAATAATTTACTGAAGAAAGAAAAGGGAAAAAGGGAGGATCAAAACTGTTTCTATTTCAAAATAGAAGCATCTCTGTTCATTCATATTTCGAGGTGAGTAAACAACTTAAAAAGAGATTTTAAGAATATTTATTTTGTTGTTTGTAAATCTGAAGATTTGAAATTGGTTTATTATGTACATGTATACATAGATCTTCCCTGTATATAAATATTAGTAGGTGTGAATGTCTGAAACCATCTCTGTCTTTTTGTTTCAGAGCATCAACCTTGTTCAAAAACCAATACCTTATCACTCGATCATTGTTAGGTCTTGACTTCAAAAGTAAATAAGTGTATTTACGTATAAACTATAATTTAAAAATAGTTTTCAAACAGGTTAAGTTTATACAGTAAACAAAATTGCGTGTTTACAGAGTAAGATTCAAATTACGAAAATTTCGAATATAACGATTTGTTAGTTCAATCATATAACGTGAATCCTTAATCAAAAATAGGATTTTTAAGATGTAAACGATGATTTTTAAGCGAGTATTTAATGTGCAGTTTACAGTTCAACAAAAAATGCATTTAAACTATTTTCCGATGATCGAACAAATTTTAAATGCTAAAATTTGGTTTGAAGCAAGCTTGAACACCAGTGACTTCGTGAAAATTATCAAAGAATTTTTCTATTGCATAAATTTGAGGTACAAGTTCAAATCAGGGTAATATTCGTGTTTTTCTTCGTGTCTATGAATGAGGTGATTTCATCACCTCGGAGGCATCGAGCTTCGTGTGGTTCTGGGGGATAATGGCTTGGTGTGTTGGCGAGACGTGGCTGAAATCTTGGTGTCGCTGGTGGTCTGAGGAGGGGTGGCGAGACAGTTTTGTTTTGGGTAGGCTCGAGTTACAGTTTCAACGAAGAGGCAAAAATTCATTTTCGAATTTTCTTTGTCGAATCAAACTTTGGGTTCGAGTATGTGGATGAATTGCGACTTGCCGAAGGTCGCGACGCTCACCAGAACGGCGGCGCGGCGATGTGCACGTGCACAATATCGGTCTCATGTCAGGAGGGTCTGCAGTTGGCAACTCGAGTTGATACTCGAGGAATGGGGTCGTTACTTCGGGTTGGAGCACAATTTTTTTTCGAGAATAGAACAGTCATTAAGTTTTAAAAACTTAAGTTATAATAAGAAGAAGAAAAAGAAGAAGAAAAGGAAGAAGAAAAAGAAGAAGAAACAGAGAAGAAGGGGTATACGTGAGGGAGAGAGAGACAGCTTCGGGGAGAGATGGTGATGAACTCGAGTTTTTACTCGAGTAAAGCCAGGTATTCTCGGGTTCTTTTTTTAAAAAGGGGTCAAGCATTATAAAGTTTAAAGAAAATGTTGTAACAAACTTTAGTACTAAGGAAGTAACTAATACTAGATTAGTTTAAGTAAGAATTTATTTCAAGTAAATTTAATTAAAATTCTGTAGTTAGTAATAAATTGATAATCAAAGTTTAAAGAAAATTTTTAAATGTTAATTAAGATGGAAAATTAATATCAAACAATTATTTTAGAAAGTGATTAAGAATATTTAAATTGTGATTAAGAATTGTTAATTAGATAATTTAAGTTAGTTAATTTATAATTAGTAGTTAATTAAGATTAATTTACTAAGAAAAAATTAATCGAGTTGATTAAGATTTAATTAACTTATCCAAATTTAATCAATGATTTCAAACATCACTACAAATAATTGTGTGGTTAATTTATTTAAACCACATTGGAAAATAATTAACTATTGTTGTGCACTAGATTGATATTTCTGTTCTGGTTGATACTGTGTGATGTAGATTGCTATGTACTGTAATTGTGATTTGTTCCTGTATTGATGTGGAAACCCCTTTTACCCGTAAAACAGCATTTAAACTTCGACGCGACAGGGATTCGGATTTCAATTAGTTATCCGAAACCCACATCGAACCTGTGAATTTTTGTGAACGACATATCCACATGTTTTTAAAATTTACGCTCACTATTCGGTTTAGCCGGAGAGGACCTTTGTGTCATATAACCCATTCCGAATAAGTGATACGACGAAATAGATGAGCATTTAAAGACGGTGGTGAAGACCGGACGTCTTCAAGAATGATAGGATAACCTGTCGAATGACTCTGCACTTAGTTTCTCCGATATAGAGTTCTCCATATGTGACGGTGAGTCCGATCGGGATTGTGGACACCCGGATTGCAAGGACTTCTTCGGAAGTGCCTTTGGTTCTGTTCAAAGCGAGAACAAACTTGTATGGATTGTATGTCTGACATTACATTTGAGATATAAAGCAGATTTCTTTCAAATACATTTCTGTTGGTGGCAGAGAATTTATTCTCTTAGCGTAACACCCTTCTCTGAGATGTACGAGCTCAGAGGTTATGTAGTTGAAGGTTATCAGTAATATATTCCCAACTTGGTAATGTAGCATGCTGAGTGCTGCTGATCATTTGTTGATCAAAGTGTGGCTTTTGTGAAAAGCGTAGCTTTGTGGATGAGTCTTCGTCGAACCTCAAAACCTGGTAATAGTCGAAATAGGAAAGATGCAGCAAGGTTATTGGGGGTAGCTCCCCTTAGGGTATGTGCATTTCCTTCTGGATAGAAGTGGTATCATGGCATGGAGCCCAGATACTTAACTTATGTGGATATCGCAAATATATATATATATATATATATATATATATATATATATTACTTTGTGATTGTTGTTGGGGCCCCGGATAAAGGTTGGTTACAACCGGGGGATGGCATACTCGTGTCAGTAGTTGCCTAGTTACAGAGGTAACCCGAACTTATGTTAGTAGAGATCCGGTTAGGTTCTCGGGACGTCCCTCCAGAGGCGTACCCATGTGGCCTAGGAAGTTTCTTAGCCTGACCATTTGCTGGAAATCCAAAGAAACAATATGAGCCCTGTACGGTTTTAGTTGTATAACCTGCCATGCAGCATGGAGGTAACCTGCCACAAAACATGGTAGCTATAGTAGGCATAGTTCGGATTGTCTATGCCGGCTAAGATTAATATTATATTTTCGAAATGCTTTCTACACTATGCACTAGCAATAATATCAAAGAATTTTTCTCGTATCAAGCATATTTGACTATCATAAGAAGAAATCTCCTCCAATTCTGCGTTTTCATTGTGTGTGTGGCGGGAGGTCTTATGGTAGTTTCATTTTTCAAAGGCATGATGATTTTTCCTCTATAAATATAGTTTTTTTAAAAGCAACTGTTTTGTTTACTCATACCAGTCCCATGACTGACCCGGAGTTTATTGTTTCTTTCCTAAACTCTGGGTGCCCATAATTTCCACACGGGTAGCCTAGTAGCATGTTTCCGTGTCCTGGTGTAGCAGTATTTTGGAGCTTTTGCTTTGAAGATATTATAGAAGCTTTTGGAAATCTCAGGTGTTTAGTCTTTGGGTGTTCGCTATCGCTTCATTCCTTTGAAGACTTCTTGGATATATGATCACTGTTGTATTATTATGATGTTTATTTGGAATCGTGGTGCATTTATATTGAAAATACTCTGATGTATTATTGCATATTATGTTGTTGTAGCTGTGATGTATGCATGATATTCATTCTGTTCCGCTGTTTTATATTCATCTGATGTTGTTATAAGCTCCATCCGAACTGAAATTTGACGTTCGAATCTCCGGCAGTCGAATACAAGTGAGATATTTGATGTCGACTTTTGAACGATGAATTTTGGGTCATGACAAATTGGTATCAGAGTAGAAGGTTGAGTAAGAACTTTAGCTACGGAGTAAAACACATTAGATGGCTCGTTAGAGATACGGTGAAGTATACCCTAGAATGAGTATAATTAAGACCGAAACTCCAAATTTTCTTAGTCTGTTTTCTTTTAACTGCTGATATTCCTTAAGATATTTCGTCTGTATATCTAAATCAATTTTCTTACTAATTACAGATAGTAAGAATGAGGGGACACGGAGGAAGAGTTAGGGGTCAAGGGAATGCAGCAGCAAATCAAATTCCTCTAGCAGCAGAAGCAGCAATACCTGCTCAGAATTAGCCGAATCTGGCTGATTTATATAAGAATTTCTCAAAGCTTGGTGGCAAATCGTTCACCGGCAAGGAGTCAATTATTGAGGCTCAAGCATGGGTAAGATCATGTGAGAAAATATTTAAAAGGTTAAAGCTGCAAGATGAGCGGAAGAGACTCATAGCTTCTTGGCAACTCCAAGAAGAAGCCTCAACCTGGTGGGAAACTATCATTCTAGATGAACCAGAAGAAGAGTTTACTTGGAATCGATTTAAGGAGATGTTAGAAAAGCGCTATATGCCATCGGCAGGAATTTCCAGAATGCATCAAGAATTTATGGATTTAAAACAAGAAATCTTGTCATTTGAGGAGTACTTAAACAAGTTCAATGAACTATCCCGTTTCCGTCCAGAGTTGTTAAACACGTGTCTTAAGAAAAATGAAAGGTTCATCCATGGAATGAACACGAAGTATCACGAAAGGATGACAACACACGTCAAAGAATCTTTTTCTGATCTTATTGATATGGGATATAGGTATGCCACACTGGATATGCAGGAGATTCCAAGGGAAGGAGGAAATTCAAGTAATCAGAATTGGAGAAAAAAAGGAAGTTTGGGGCAAGATGCCACAACAAGACAAGGATAAGAAGAGCAATCAAGGAAATTCGGCTAGAAATGTAACTTGTTACAAATGCCAAGAAAAGGGCCATTATTCAAACAGCTGCAAAAACCCGAAGAAGCAAGTTAAGAAGGAACAACCTATGAAGAATGATCAAGGAGTTAGAGAATGCTATAATTGTCACAAGCCTGGACATGCTATTAAAAAATGCCCGGTAATGAAGCAAGCACATGTGGCGAATGTTTATGCAATAAAGCAAGACCCTTCAACTTCGAAAGCATATAAAGGAAAAGGTGTTCTGGAAGGTAACCTTACTATTTATGATAAAACTGTTAGAGTTTTATTTGATACGGGAGCTTCACATAGCTTTATCTCCCAACAAACCGTAAGTGAATTAGAACTTAAAACCATGTTTGTTGATGACCCTATTTGCATGAAAAATCCAGTTGGAGGTCCCGCAAATCTTTGTTTGTATTGTAGGAAAGTTCCTATTTCATATGCTTGCTATCAATTTCCTATCAACCTTTATGTCCTCGAATTTAATGAATTAGAAATCTTACTCGGAATGACCTGGTTATCGAGATACGAAGCTGAATTGGATTGTAATAATCAGACAGTTTTAGTCAAAACAAACCTTGGAAATTTTATTGAAATGTCTTGTGAGGATCCGAGTCCAAAGAGATATAAATTGATGTATACTTTAGGTTATCCAGAATCCGGTTTGCAGTCTATACCTGTTGTTCGGGAATTTTTCGGCGTATTTGAAGAAGTAAAATCCTTACCTCCACACAGAGAAATAGAATTCCGAATTGACTTAGTACCTAATGCCCGTCCTGTTGTTCATGCAAGTCGTAGGATGGCACCTAGGGAAAGAATTGAATTAGTCAATCAAACTCAAGACTTGCTAAAGAAAGGATTGATTCGCCCTAGTGTTTCCGAATAGGGTTCAGCTACTGTATTTGTTGCTAAATCGGATGGATCTTTGAGATTGTGTGTAGATTACCGCGATCTCAATAAACAAACTCTCAAGAACAAGTTTCCTTTACCTAGAATTGACGATTTATTTGATCAACTCCATGGTGCACGATCCTTTTCTAAGATGGATCAAGCTCAGGGATTCCATCAGCTGCGAATAGCCGAAGATTGTGTACATTTAACTGCTTTTAGAGGTCCCAATATGTTCTACGAATGGTTAGTTATGCCCTTCGGACTGACCAACGCTCCCGCGTACTTCGTAGATTTAATGACCCGAGTGATTCGAGAAGTATTGAACAAATTTGTCCTTATATTTATTGATGACATCTTGATTTACTCCAAAACCGTAGAAGAGCAAGCTAAAAATCTCAGAATTGTTTTGAAGATATTGAGGAGGAATATCTTGTTCGCTAAATTTTCTAAGTGTCACTTCTGGGTCAAAAAAGTCAGATTTCTCGGCCATATTGTTTATGAAGAAGGAATTTCTGTTGATCCAAGCAAGAGTTCTGCAATTCTAGACTGGAAGCGACCCACTACTCCTAGAGAAGTTCGATATTTTCTGGGTTTAGCGGAATATTATAGAAAGTTTGTACAAGATTTTTCTAAGTTGGCCAGTCCATTGATTAAGCTAACAATGAAGAATGCTTAATTCGATTGGACTCTAAAATGTGATGAAGCTTTCCAGGAATTGATAGTGATTGACTACTGCTCCTGTTCTCGCTATCATTAACGGGAACCAAGGCTTATCTGTCAATACTTACGCTTGTGGTGATGGGGTAGGTGCAGTATTAATGCAGGATGGGAAGGTAGTTGCCTACGCGAGTAGACAATTACGTCCGCACGAGAGAAACTACCCAACACATATTTGGAGCTTTTGGCTGTTGTTTTCGCTTCAAAAATATGGCGACATTATCTCCTAGGTAAGAATCTTTTCATCTTTCTTAACAATTTACGAAATTAATTTAACTTAAATAATATACTTAATAAACTCTTCTTTCCCTAGGTGAAAATTTTGAACTATTCACCGACCACAAACCTTTGAAATATCTCTTTACCCAGAAAGATCTGAATCTACGATAACAACATTAGTTGGAATTTCTAGCATCGTATGACCTAGATATTCTATATACACGGGGAAAAGCCAATGTAGTTGTCGATGCTTTAAGTAGGAGATATGTTGTTCTTGCATATCTTGTTATCACTCCTACTCTCCTCGAGAGGATCGCAAGCAAGCAATATGAAGATGAGTTTCTTCAGGGAATTAGTAAAAGGATTTTCCAAGGAGAAGACACTAGTTTTGAGATGGATAATAGAGGAGTTATAAGGATGAAAGGCAGAATATGTATTTCGGACATTCCTCATCTGAAGCGTGAAGTGTTAGATGAATGTCATAAATCTAAGCTTTGCATCCATCCAGGAGTTAATAAAATGTATAGAGATATAAAAAGGACTTTCTGGTGGAAGAAGATGAAAAAAGACATATCCATATACGTGACTCGCTGTGCTACTTGTCAACAAATTAAAAGCGATCAAAAGAAAGAGGCCGATTAACTTCAGCCTTTGGAAGAACCAAAGTGGAAATGAGATCAGGTATCGATGGATTTCATCGACGGATTGCCACGAACCAAGAAGGGAATGAAGCAATTTGGGTTATAGTGGACCTTCTAAACAAAACTGCTCACTTAATTCCAGTGAAATCCACCCGGACTGCAGCAAGCTTAGCAGGGCTATATATAAAGGAATTTGTTCGTCTCCATGGTATTCCTAGCAGCATAGTGAGTGATCGTGATCCGATCTTCACTAGTAGATTTTGGTAGGCATTCCAAGCCGCATTGGGAAAAAAATTGAGTTTCAGTACTGCTTTTCACCCACAATCTGATGGGCAGACTGAGAGGATCAACCGAATTCTAGAAGACCTTTTGCATGCTTGCATTCTCGACTTTGGTGGTTCTTGGGAGGATCATTTGCATCTGGTCGAGTTCTCATACAACAACAACTATCAGGCCAGTGTAGAAATGGCTCCTTTCGAAGCTTTATATGGTCGTCCGTGTCGACCACCTACATGCTGGATTGAATCAGGTGATAGACTCGTCCTTGGACCAGATATGATTAAAGAAGCCACGGAGAAGGTTTACTTTATTCGAAAGAAATTAATAACTGCTCAAAGTCGTCAGAAGAACTATTATGACCGCCGAAGAAGATATTTGGAATTTCAAGTTGGAGATTCTGTATTTTCGAAAGTTTCTCTGATGCGGGGTGTATTGAGGTTCGCGAAAACTGGAAAGCTAGCACCGCGTTATATTGGTCCTTTTCCTATTCTGGAGAGGATCGGTCCTCTGGCATATCGAGCGCAGCTACCCAACTGGTCGTCTGGCGTGCATGATGTGTTTCACATTTCTAATCTTCGAAAGTATGTGCATGACCCAGATAGTATTATTGAAGAAGCTGCTCAGCAGGATCTAGAGATCACTCCTAACTTGGCAGTTAAAAGAGAGCCGATAAAGATTGTTGTAACAACCCGAAATTTTCAAAGCCGAAAATTCCAGATAGTTATGAAAAAGAAGAAAGAGATAGAAGAAGAAGAACAGAAACACCAAACATCTCACATTCGCAGCGGATAAAATATAATAATCAATAATTACATTTTACGAAAGAATACTATATCTGTCGATTACATTTAATATACATCAGAGTTTCACATGTATACAGTCACTGAATATATAAAATTATCATGTCTTAGATTAACAATAATATAAATACAGCGGAAATACCCTATACGCTATTGCCATCCAGCTCGCTTCCTGAGCTCCAGAACGTCCTACCTGAAAATCTGTAATACTCGGTCTAACTCGAGCATTACACCAAAGTAACACCCGGGTCAGGCTGGAAACCAGCGTGAGTAAACCCAACTAACATGGAATACCAAAGCAAATAACTTATATAAAACCCGGGGTAACTCAAACCAATTTTACAAGTTCAGAATATGTTATTGACATAACTAATTTCACACATCCATTTTCTAAGTGCCAAAGCTTAGATTTAAATAGTCCAATTTCCTTTAAATCACTTCACTCCAGCATATGGATTTCACATATCAATCCATTAAAATATTCGAAGTGGTTTCGGGTATTTCCCATTACCCGATCCTGGCCTCTTCGAGTCTCACATCATCTTATTCCAATTTTATGCATACGAAATACACAACACTTCATATTAGAGGTATCAACTCATTCAAGCATCCAATACCATTCAAACACCCATACACAAAGCTTAATCGCACATAAGCCAATTCAATTTATTTCAATTGAATTTCAAACCTCAATTACTTAGATTTCTTCATTAATTAATTTCCAAACCAATTAATTAATCAACTCTTCCATAATCATTCATTTTAATTAATCACCCTGGATTAATTATCTTCCAATTTCATTCAAGTAATTATCTTTAATTCATTTCACGATATTAATTATTCTTAAACCAAAATCAATAAGTAATCTTAATTATTTCATAATTTAATTAACTATATTAATTACATTAATCCTTAATTTCTTATATTACTTAATTTCTCATAAGTCGCATATTATGGATTAATCGATCTTAATTTACCAATCTTTAATTACATCATTAATTATATAAATTATTGATTTCCAATATATTTCAATTTACCTAAATCTAAATTAAGTATATTAATTAAACCACAATATTACTCATTCTTGGTTTATCTCAACCTATAATTAGCTATCCATTTATTTACTTCATTAAATAAATTAATTACTCATTTTATAATAGTAGCTTAAAAGAAATTAAACCAAATTTATTTTTAAATTTGGTTTACAATTACACTCTGACATTCAAGTTATTCAAAACACTTAATATTTTAAAACTTATTTGTTAGATTTAACTTTGATTTAGGCCTTGTTTTAAATCTCTACTTTACAATTCAATTCCAGTTTTTAAATATCACTTTATTTCTTTCTGTAATTATTTCACTTTCTAATTTTTTTCCACCCTTCTATTTCTTTAAAAATCCAATTTTTATATATTTCGATAACTCAGGGCACCGAAATATCCAAGCAACCCACAACATTTAATCTTCCAATTGCAAATAATAATCATCCCGAAACTACCAATCATCCCAATATATATATATATATATATATACACACACACTAGAGATTACTATATAATATAGCATATCAATTCAATTCAACCATTCAACCAATAATTTAAATGGAACCATTTAAGTTTAAATAAAAATCCCAAAGTGTGCGGTTTACCCACCTTTTATTTTTGCAACCCAAATCCGATCTCGACTTGTTTCTTTTTAGATTTTAACCTTGTATAAAGAGTTATACGATTTATTAATATACGAACAATTTAAATAATAATTTCATTTGATAAATTTAATCTAATTAACAAATAATTTATTTTAGCAGATCTTCCTATAAATAAATAATTCTTAGGAACCAAATAATTAAATTTCAAGTTAAAAAAATAATTAAATAAATCAAGTTCTTTAATACGTATATCTAAAATGGCACTTAAATTTGTATACTTATTTCATTTTATCCTTGCAATTATATAAATTTTGTTTTAAACAGTGAGTCAGTATGCAAATTTCTAATTTGAATCAATACATTAACTGAATTAAATTTAAAATAAAATAAATACCTGCATCACTCTTCCCTCACGTTCACGACCTAGGCAAGTAGATCCAAGCGTGATAACCTCCACAACCACGTGCGATTCCGCGCAGCGAAACCACAAACCCCAAAGCCTAGTCGAGCTTTCCCTTACTTGCGCACCCTCAAGAACCCCGTCACCATCGAGAATCGCGGCCTCGAGCTCGTGCTTCATCACCACTACGACTCCACGTGCTCATCGCCGACCGAAAACTTGTCACGGCCTTGTCTCCAAACCCTACCCACGCACGCGCGACTCCTTTCCCCCTTCGGCCATGTTTCCCTCCTTTTTCTCGAACAAGATTTCGTTCCTCTCTCTCTCTCTTTTTCCGTGAATTTTTTTATATCTTCGATCTGCTTTCGATTAAAGAGAGGGATGGGGATGAAATATAGGTTGGAGAAGCTTCCTGAGTACGCGTGAATATAATATAATTTGAATATTGAAATTGTCTCGCGTTGTATAATGCGAAATTCCAAACCCCGAATCAGACATGCCGACAGGCGTTCATAAGGTTTTACCCACATTTCAAACTCAATGGAACGTGTTCCAGAAGCTAATTCGATTACATGAGCGAGTTACGAAAGTAAACGATCAATTTTAAATCAAATCGATTAAAATAGTTTGAAGCATTTTGAGCTGCCACGGTCAAATGACAACTCCGACTGCTATGAAAATTTAAATCCGATAATAACTAACTATTACGGATCCAATGGAACTGGTTTCGTCGAATTCCGGGACTGTGCCTCGAAAGGTTATTTTTAAATATCGATTTCAACGATATGTTATTAAAATTAAACAAATTACCTTTAAATTAAATTCCAACTAATCTATTATCTTCAGTATCATCATTATAAATTTTATAAACCTTTAAATTATTTTAAACAGGCTTAGAAATTTATAATTCAACAATTTACCCAATTTCAATTATTAAATTCAATATTTAAACTATATAATTCAATGATTCAATTATCAAGTAAATACTATTATTTGGAATTCAAGTTTAAAATTAACTTCTGAATATTTAAAATCAATTAATTATTCCATTTTAAATTGTTAAAAATTCCGGGTCGTCACAATTGTAGATCGTGAAGAGAAGCAATTGCGAAACAAAGTTGTGCAACTGGTCAATGTTCAGGGGAGCGGCGATCCAAAGGACTACACTTGGGAAACTGAAGATAATATGAAGAAATCATATCCCAATTGTAGAGTGGTTATTTTGGCTTAAAATGGTAATCAATTTCCTTATTTTTTCTAAACTCGTATATTCTTGGTTTACTTTTCTCTCTCTCTCTCTTTCAAATTTCGAGGACGAAATTTTCTTAAGGAGGGGATATTGTAACATCCCAAAATTTTGAATTTCAAATTCGGTAAATTGTTAGAACTTTTTTATTTAATTTGAGAAATTTCAAGAGAAATAAAATATTATTAATATTAATATTTTAAAGTTATATGGATATAAATAAATATTTGATGGTTTAAGTTTTTAAATAAACGATAAATAAATGAAATATACAATAAAACAAAAATTTGTATTAATCAATTAAATAAAATATGTACAAATTAAAATATTGTTAGTTAAAACTTTGAATAGAAATAAAATTCGGAATGTATGTTGTAACAAAATCATATAGTTATGAAAAGACATAGGAATACATATAAGGTTGTAAACAAAAATATAAACAAGGAAAACAATGAAGTAAAGAGTATTCAGCAACAAAACAAAGTAATCAGACAAAAAAAAAGAATGTACATTCAAATATGTAGACATAAGAAAACAGTAACTAAAACAATTTTCTTTCATTTAGCAAAGTAACCAAACAAAACATTAGATTATAAAAGTCTGCCAAACAAAACAAGACTTAGTACTTGCAAGAATTAAAGTAAGATTGTATGTAAACAAGGGTGGGAACATGAGAATTAAATGCTTTCAAACTCAGCGCATAAACAAGTCATTCGAATATAAAAAGAAGAAGAAAGATCTTTGATTTAAAGGTATACAAATAATTACAAAGTACAAATAAAAAAGAGAAAAAGTCTTGTTTCAGTACTTCACTTGAACCTGCACATCTCCTTTATATACATAAATATTTCCTCCAGTTCGTTCAAACAAAGAAAGAAAGAAAAAAATAGCAAAGATCAGAAAATAAAAAGAAATAGAAGAACATCACTTTATATTCAAGTTTGAAAACAATTTACTGAAGAAAGAAAAGGGAAAAGGGAAGGATCAAAACTGTTTCTTTTTCAAAACAGAAGCATCTCTCTGTTCATTCATATTTCGAGGTGAGTAAACAACTTAAAAAGAGATTTTAAGTATATTTATTTGTTGTTTGTAAATCTGAAGATTTGAAATTGCTTTATTATGTACATGTATACATAAATATTCCCTGTATATAAATATTAGTAGGTGTGAATGTCTGAAACCATCTCTGTCTTCTTGTTTCGGAGCATCAACCTTGTTCAAAAACCTAATACCTTATCACTCGATCATTGTTAGGCCTAGACTTCAAAAGTAAATAAGTGTATTTAAGTATAAACTATAATTTAAAAATAGTTTTCAAACAGGTTAAGTTTATACAGTAAACTAAATTGTGTGTTTACAGAGTAAGATTCAAATTTGGAAAATTTCGAATATAATGATTTGTTACTTCAATCATATAACGTGAATCCTTAATCAAAAATAGGATTTTGAAGATGTAAATGATGATTTTTAAGCGCGTATTTAATGTGCAGTTTATAGTTGAATGAAAAATGCATTTAAACTATTTTCCGATGATCGAACAAATTTTAAATGCTAAAATTTGGTTTGAAGCAAGCTTGAACACCAGTGACTTCGTGAAAATTATCAAAGAATTTTTCCATTGCATAAATTTGAGGTACGAGTTCAAATTAGGGTTATAATCGAGTTTTTCTTCGTGTCTGTGAACGAGGTGATTTCATCACCTCGGAGGCATCGAGCTTCGCGTGGTTCTGGGGGATGATGGCTTGGTGTGTTGGCATGACGTGGCCGAAATCTTGGTGTCGCTGGTGGTCTGAGGAGGGGCGGCGGGACAGTTTTGTTTTGGGTAGGCTCGAGTTACAGTTTCAACGAAGAGCCAAAAATTCGTTTTCGAATTTTCTGTGTCGAATCGAACTTTGGGTTCGAGTATGTGGATGAATTGCAATTTACCGAAGTCGCGATGCTCACCAGAACGGTGGCGCAGCGATGTGCATGTGAACAGTATCGGTCTCGTGTCAGGAGGGCCTGCAGTTGGCAACTCGAGGAAAGGGGTCGTTACGTCGGGTTGGAGCGCGATTTTTTTTTCGAGCATAGAACAATCATTAAGTTTTAAAAAGTTAAGTTATAATAAGAAGAAAAACAAGAAGAAGAAACAGAGAAGAAGGGGTATACGCGAGGGAGAGAGAGACAGCTTCGGGGAGAGATGGTGAGGAACTCGAGTTTTTACTCGAGTATAGCCTGGGTATTCTCGGGTTCTGTTTTTTAAAAAGGGGTCAAGCTTTATAAAGTCTAAAACAAATGTTGTAACAAACTTTAGTACTAAGGAAGTAACTAATACTTGATTAGTTTAAGTAAGAATTTATTTCAAGTAAACTTAATTAAAATTCTGTAGTTAGTAATAAATTGATAATCAAAGTTTAAAGAAATTTTTTAAATGTTAATTAAGATGGAAAATTAATATCAATCAATTATTTTAGAAAGTGATTAAGAATATTTAAATTGTAATTAGAAAATTGGCTAATTAATAATTATGTCTAATTAAATTGGAATTAAGAATTATTAATTAGATAATTTAAGTTAGTTAATTTATAATTAGTAGTTAATTAAGATTAATTAATTAAGAAACAATTAATCGAGTTGATTAAGACTTAATTTGTAAGAACTCGGTATTTGCATCGATTAATAATCGACATTTAGACGATTACTATTGTTGCAAATTCCTATTTGAAGTTATTTAATTTGAATTAAAATTCAAATTATAATTTGTTTAAGAATTTTAACGGGCTTTAAAAATTCATTTTGGCCCGTTCCTTTTGGGTCGCAACAATCATATTCGACCCGATCCCCTTTTTCATTTTTCAAGCCCTAGGTTAAAAAAAAAAAAAAATCGAACGAAAGAAGATTAATGGCGGCTTCATCTCGTTGTTCGCTCGTCTTCCCTCGATTGCTCTGGCGTAGCGCGTCTCTGTGATGCCTCAATTCGTCGACAAGGTGAGACTTTCTCACATCTAATTCACTCAAAATATGAGATTTCGTTCGTTTTTGTTTTCGTGGTCATCTTTGTTTCGATATTGGGTTATTGACTGTGTAAATTCGTATATGTGAGTGATTCTGTTCACTCACGTTTCTAATTCCTACTCGAGTTCTTCGCTGTTGCTTAGATGTGTTGTTTTCTTTGATTTAATTAAAATCATATAAAATGATACTTTGCAATGACCTGTTCTTATTTCTGCTTGGGCTACATTTGACTTATTTGATGTTGCACATCGTTTTTGGTTTGATTCGAACTTTATTACTTTGATATCGGCTTACACTATTTGCATAGCCACTTATACTTGCTGTAGCATGCTTGAACTTGGCTGCATTATCCACATGAGATTATTCGATTTTGCTGTGCACACTCTTGTGTTGCGGTGTTCATTCATATTTTGTTATAATCAGTGAACTATCATGTGTAGCTTGTTATGTATATAAAACTGGAAAACACTGTACTGCCTTGTAAGTTGTTGCAAGTTTGTAACTGTAACATTTGAATTGTTTAGATTTATACATTTTCTGGGATTCTGTGTTTGGAAAATTATCTTGTGTCGAGGCAGTATACACAAGTGTTTACACTTGTGTATATGTGCAGACACATGGATCTGCAGAATTTGATGAGTTGAAGGGTTTTTATACTGATTTGTTCGAGTATTCTTTTCAGAAGTTTTTGGGAAAGTTTTTATAAACTTATTTTGATGAATTATCTATATATATGCACAAGCATATATAGAACTGGAGTTCTGATTTTTGTATGAAATTCTCATATCTGAGTACATACATGTGTTTACCTGTTTTCTGGCAAGTTGAATGTCTTGAGTATGAAAAGCAAAAATGGGTTTTACGTATATTTCTATGTTATGGTTTTTCTGAAATCAAGTTAATTTGAATATCTGAGTTTTTATCTTGAATCTGGGTATCTGTGTTTTGATAGAAATGCTCTTCTTTGATATAAAATGTATATTTTGGAAGAAAATGGAGTTTATGGGGGATTTGGATTTTTCATAAAATTTTGAATTAAATCATGTCTGCACTTTGTTTATCTGGACTGCCTAGAGTACATGTATTCTTGGCTCTGGTTCATTGTTGTTGCTTCAGCACTAAGCCTCGGCTTGCTTTTGTTTCTGTTCTTTCTGAAACTTGAGTTCCATGTTATTGCATTCATTTGATTTTGTCATGGC
This sequence comes from Allium cepa, assembly GCA_030765085.1. Classification (NCBI taxonomy): domain Eukaryota; kingdom Viridiplantae; phylum Streptophyta; class Magnoliopsida; order Asparagales; family Amaryllidaceae; genus Allium; species Allium cepa. The sequence goes on from CM060941.1 coordinate 659,435,182, forward strand.
TTGATATCATCAAGTTGCAACAGTTTCGACCTCTTTAGGTTTGCAGTCCACTTGAGTAAATATGTATCTGTTATGAGCAATGATATTGAACTTTTCACCGTATGTCAAAATGTGATATTCTCAATTTCACTTAAGTTATTCAGCTTATATTTTCATACCATCAATACTTGCTGTCTTGACCATGTCCCCTGTTGCATTATAATTGCATCTGTAGTTGTTGATGCTTCTGTGCATTGGCCTGTGTCGTTTGTAACTGCTGTTACATGTTGTTAGGCCAAGTTGACTTCGACTTTGTTTATGATACTTGCACTGTTTCACTGGTGTATGCATTTACTGTTTTGAATCTTGCTCTTGTATACCATCACTTGTATACTACATTTGCTAGTCTAGTCATTGAACTACACTCGTTTATGTGCACTTGCATATGCACAGTACTTGTTCTTGTGCATTTATACGTTCTTGACTTTTTTTTTTGTACATGACTTGCTACTTTGCTCATCGCCTTGTGTTGAGCCTAAAATTCATTGGGCTTGACCTCGCTTTTGTCTCTGCAATTTAATCGACACTTGGCCTTATGATATTCACGGCGACGCTTGTGAATATTCATTGGGTACATCATCACTATAGTGGTAAGGCAGTGCACGCAAACGTGAACTGCAGCCACACGGTATGGCGTGTATGATATTCTTTTTGTTTTGACTTATGGATCTTTTTGCGTATTCCATATTCCGTAGTGGCGAGGCAGTACACGCGTGCGTGTACTGCAGCCCTACTCATCTTAATATTTTAATTGATATTTCAATGGTTTGAACTGTTCTGTTCGTTTCAATTCAATGTTCTGAATTGCATTCCGATTTGGTTTAATTACTATCGTCTATTCATTATTTAATTATTATTGCTTCTGTGCATTAATAACTGAGTTTGAATTACACTGACCCGAGTATTATTTTCTTTTGAATTTAATACTCGGGTCAGACCGAGTATTTCAGGTTGTAGATATTCTGCTTTGGGTTGCTGCTAGAGCTATGAAGTTCTTTCATATCTTTTGGAGTAGTCGTCGTCATTTGTAGTAGTATGTAAAATTGTATAGGAAGATATGTATTCATGTATATTATATACGTTAATGTACTTGTATATGTAACTTCCTTAGTCGACTGTTGTAGTTGTATCATATGTACCGTGTGAATGTATTGTAACTGACATCAGTTATTATATATGTATATGAGATTTTCTGTTTCATCTGTGTTCCGCATTTTTATTCTCTGTGTTATTATTTTATATTTTGTCCTAGACTATTATAGCCATCGTGTAGTAGCTTTGAGTTTGCATCGGCATGTCGGATTTCCTCCTGAAATGAAATGCATGTTTTTACAATCTGACATATCGGTGCTCGCACAAAGCAATTACACGGATGGTCGCTCCTCAACAGCCTTATTCTCCGTGCTAGTTGACAGCACTACACCGTAGTGTTCTTGGCTAGCGTGGGTATAGAGGTGGGGCGTCACAGCTTGGTATCAGAGCCTGGGGTTTAGAACAAATATAAAACATAACTTAGATAGTACATGTGTTACAACTATTTGTCGATGTTTTATTTCACATCTTTGTCTTAAGATCATCTTTGATTGTTAGGAATGAATTCCTAACGCTTATTCGTGAGCATTGCTGCTATTCTCTATCGCACTTGCTCACTTGAGTTTACACTTCTAAGTATCAGTGTATATATGCTCTACCAAGTTGCATATTGCTGCAACTAGTACCCACTTCGATTTGAACTCGCATTGTTTATTCGAACTGCTATATATATGCATTCTTATCTCTGATTCGTGTACTTAATGCAGTTTCCATACAATTGGGTTTTGGGTATCAATCTTTGAGACAAATTGCATTCCAATTGTCGACTCTGTTTGTTTATCCATGGTTTGTTGGTTTTCATGTGCCTCTCTCTGATAGTTTTAAAATTTCTTTGGTATAAAAGAAATTGTCTTGGTCTTTGCCTTGTCGATATCGACGTTGACTTGACTTTTACTTTTGCTAAAGTCATTCAAGCATTTATACTCGTTCTGCTTTGTTTTTCCAATTGTTGATCGGTTCTTCTTTTCCGGTTAGTTGTTATCACCTTTGTCGATTTTGATAACTTCTATTTCAGGAATTTTGGGTATTCCTACTTTGATGGATTTGGAATCGAATTCTTTGTATTTTATTCACGTCTTCGAATGTGAATCTTGGTGAATTGATTTGGTTTTCGAATTTAATCGATTCTTGATTATTTCCCGATTTGTTGCTATCATTTATTAGCAACTTTGATGACCTTTTCTTCGGGATTTTTGTGAACATACCTTTCGATGAATTCGGTATCGATTTCTTTGGATTCTATTCACGTCTTCGTATGTGAATTCTTGTGATTGATTGTTTCTACAATCATTTTTGTGATTTGTCACTTTAAAAATATAAAGGTTTCAATACTAGTAGTAAATATCAAAAACTCTTTTATCAAAATGTTTTCAACTCTATTTTCAATACCAAACTCGTTTTTGAAACTGTTTTCCAATCTATTAGTATATACAAATCTTTATTTCACTCGTATGAGAAATCTAATTAAACGGCTTAGTAAAACAAGTGGTATGAAACGCTTGCGTTTACTTCGTCGGTTAATTGTTGGACTTGTTCGATTGAACCTCTAGTGACAAATTTTATTAGTGAAGATTTACAGTTTGTTCGTAAATATTTAAGTTAAGTAAGTGGTTATGGGACATGATGCTAAACTTTTACATTTACTGACTTAGTGTAATTGACACTTCTCGTTGATCATGACGATCATTTTTACGGTTAGACTAGGCCTCATCGGTGTGATTTCGTCTCACACATATCTCTTGGGCTTTGAGGATTGTCTAGACACCACTTGTGTGATTTCATTCACACATACTTTTCTTTTGATTGTGAGGTTAGACTAGACACCACTTGTGTGATTCCACTCACACATACCTCTTTTGATTTTTTGGTTAGTCTGGACCTCAATCTGTGTGATTTCGACTCACACATGTGGGGTAGCGCCCCACGGTCTTCGGGCCATTCGTGTGTCAAAATTAATGGCTTGCAACCATGAGATAGCGTCTCGTTATGCGTTGCACGTGTTGATGATTTTTCATGCTCGCGTGTAGGTGAGATTCTGTGCTCCCGTTCTCGCTTTGCGTTGCCCGTGTTGGTGATTTTCATGCTCACGTGTAGGTGAGATTCTGTGCTCCCGTTCTCGCTTTGCATTGCACGTGTTGGTGAGTTTTCATGCTCGCATGTAGGTGAGTTTTCGTGCTCCCGTTCTCGTTATGCGTTACATGTGTTGATGAATTTTCATGCTCGCGTGTTGGTGAGTTTCCATACTCTCCTTTGAGTTTTCATACTCTGTTCGAGTTTTCATACTCCGTTCGAGTTTTCATACTCTGTTCGAGTTTTCATACTCCGTTTGAGTTTTCATACTCCGTTCGAGTTTTCATACTCGCGTTCGAGTTTTCATACTCCGTTTGAGTTTTCATACTCTGTTCGAGTTTTCATACTCCGTTTGAGTTTTCATACTCCGTTTGAGTTTCCATACTCTCCTTCGAGTTTTCATACTCGCGTTCGAGTTTTCATACTCCGGTTCGAGTTTTCATACTCGCGTTCGAGTTTTCATACTCCGTTTGAGTCTTCATACTCTGTTCGAGTTTTCATACTCCGTTTGAGTTTTCATGCTCCGTTTGAGTTTCCATACTCTCCTTCGAGTTTTCATACTCGCGTTCGAGTTTTCATACTCCGGTTCGAGTTTTCATACTAGCGTTCGAGTTTTCATACTCCGTTTGAGTTTTCATACTCTGTTCGAGTTTTCATACTCCGTTTGAGTTTTCATACTCCGTTTGAGTTTTCATACTCCGTTTGAGTTTCCATACTCTCCTTCGAGTTTTCATACTCCGTTTGAGTTTTCATACTCTGTTCGAGTTTTCATACTCCGTTTGAGTTTTCATACTCCGTTTGAGTTTCCATACTCTCCTTCGAGTTTTCATACTCCGTTCGAGTTTTCATACTCGCGTTCGAGTTCTCATACTCTCATCTTGTGATTTCTGGATTTCTTGCGTAGATTCCTAGAATTTGTGCTTCACCAATTTTCGTGATTTCTATTGATAAGTTTTATCAATTCTTGTGCATTGGTGAATTCGTGTGTTATTGACTTGTTATGAATACAAGTTTAGGGTATGATACCCCTTTCTATCTTTGAGAAGATTCTTATGACACTTTGGATGAATGAAAATCCACTTATCGAAGTTGCTACTGACATTGCTATTTTAATCACGTGTTTTAAAAATTTGTTATTCTTCAAAATATTTCAAAATATAAATCAAAATTGTTTTCAAAATCTTTACGATTTGCGCTTTCAAAAGAATGAGGAAGCGAATTAAACGTTTCAGAAAAATCGAGGACTATGACCCCTTTCTTTTACTGATTCGCTTAATTCCGGACTTGTCCGTTTGAGAACGTAAAATGTTATTTATTTAAAATACACAATTTAACACTTTCAAGGAAACGATGAAGTGAATTAAACGATTTAGTAAAACTCGTGGTTATGAGTCATGTGCGTTTGCTCTTTCGGTTAATTTCGGACTCGTTAATTGAAAAATTTATGAATTCTGATTTATCGTTTTTGATAATCAGATATTTATTGTTTCTAATTATCGTTTGTGATAATTAGATATTTGTGGTTTGATTATCGTTTGTGATAATCAGATATTTGCTGTTTCTGATTATCGCTTGTGATAATTAGATATTTGAGATTTAATTGTCGCTTGTGATAATTAAATATTTGTGATTTAAGATTGATTTTCGATTTTGATAATCGAATACTTGTTGATTTGATTATCGTTTTTGATAATTGAATATTTGTGATTTGAGATCTCTGAATTATCTATTGATAATTAGATTTTGTTGATAATTTGTGAATTTCCTTTATGAAATTAAAAGATTTCTTTGGCGTTTATATTGTACTACGCCAGTGTACCGGCTCAATTTTCTGCTATACATGACGTTTTCCACGTCTTCCAATTACGAAAATGCCTTTGGGATTTCCGATCTTTATTCTTGAGCCCGGTATTATTGAAGAAATTGAAGTTTCACTAGATGTGACTTTGAGCAAACACGTTCTGGCTTGCTCCTTCATGCTCTTTATGGTGAACTTCATATTTCGAATTTCTTCATCTTGTGATGATATGCTCTTTTGGTTGTTACCTTTTGTCCATATATTCCTTAAGATAGCGAGGACGCAATTTCTTTAAGGAGGGGAGTCTGTAACAACCCGGTATTTGCATCGATTAATAATCGACATTTAGACGATTACTATTGTTGCAAATTCCTATTTGAAGTTATTTAATTTGAATTAAAATTCAAATTATAATTTGTTTAAGAATTTTAACGGGCTTTAAAAATTCATTTTGGCCCGTTCCTTTTGGGTCGCAACAATCATATTCGACCCGATCCCCTTTTTCATTTTTCAAGCCCTAGGTTAAAAAAAAAAAAATCGAACGAAAGAAGATTAATGGCGGCTTCATCTCGTTGTTCGCTCGTCTTCCCTCGATTGCTCTGGCGTAGCGCGTCTCTGTGATGCCTCAATTCGTCGACAAGGTGAGACTTTCCCACATCTAATTCACTCAAAATATGAGATTTCGTTCGTTTTTGTTTTCGTGGTCATCTTTGTTTCGATATTGGGTTATTGACTGTGTAAATTCGTATATGTGAGTGATTCTGTTCACTCACGTTTCTAATTCCTACTCGAGTTCTTCGCTGTTGCTTAGATGTGTTGTTTTCTTTGATTTAATTAAAATCATATAAAATGATACTTTGCAATGACCTGTTCTTATTTCTGCTTGGGCTACATTTGACTTATTTGATGTTGCACATCGTTTTTGGTTTGATTCGAACTTTATTACTTTGATATCGGCTTACACTATTTGCATAGCCACTTATACTTGCTGTAGCATGCTTGAACTTGGCTGCATTATCCACATGAGATTATTCGATTTTGCTGTGAACACTCTTGTGTTGCGGTGTTCATTCATATTTTGTTATAATCAGTGAACTATCATGTGTAGCTTGTTATGTATATAAAACTGGAAAACACCGTACTGCCTTGTAAGTTGTTGCAAGTTTGTAACTGTAACATTTGAATTGTTTAGATTTATACATTTTCTGGGATTCTGTGTTTGGAAAATTATCTTGTGTCGAGGCAGTATACACAAGTGTTTACACTTGTGTATATGTGCAGACACATGGATCTGCAGAATTTGATGAGTTGAAGGGTTTTTATACTGATTTGTTCGAGTATTCTTTTCAGAAGTTTTTGGGAAAGTTTTTATAAACTTATTTTGATGAATTATCTATATATATGCACAAGCATATATAGAACTGGAGTTCTGATTTTTGTATGAAATTCTCATATCTGAGTACATACATGTGTTTACCTGTTTTCTGGCAAGTTAAATGTCTTGAGTATGAAAAGCAAAAATGGGTTTTACGTATATTTCTATGTTATGGTTTTTCTGAAATCAAGTTAATTTGAATATCTGAGTTTTTATCTTGAATCTGGGTATCTGTGTTTTGATAGAAATGCTCTTCTTTGATATAAAATGTATATTTTGGAAGAAAATGGAGTTTATGGGGGATTTGGATTTTTCATAAAATTCTGAATTAAATCATGTCTGCACTTTGTTTATCTGGACTGCCTAGAGTACATGTATTCTTGGCTCTGGTTCATTGTTGTTGCTTCAGCACTAAGCCTCGGCTTGCTTTTGTTTCTGTTCTTTCTGAAACTTGAGTTCCATGTTATTGCATTCATTTGATTTTGTCATGGCTTGATATCATCAAGTTGCAACAGTTTCGACCTCTTTAGGTTTGCAGTCCACTTGAGTAAATATGTATCTGTTATGAGCAATGATATTGAACTTTTCACCATATGTCAAAATGTGATATTCTCAATTTCACTTAAGTTATTCAGCTTATATTTTCATACCATCAATACTTGCTGTCTTGACCATGTACCCTGTTGCATTATAATTGCATCTGTAGTTGTTGATGCTTCTGTGCATTGGCCTGTGTCGTTTGTAACTGCTGTTACATGTTGTTAGGCCAAGTTGACTTCGACTTTGTTTATGATACTTGCACTGTTTCACTGGTGTATGCATTTACTGTTTTGAATCTTGCTCTTGTATACCATCACTTGTATACTACATTTGCTAGTCTAGTCATTGAACTACACTCGTTTATGTGCACTTGCATATGCACAGTACTTGTTCTTGTGCATTTATACGTTCTTGACTTTTTTTTGTGTACATGACTTGCTACTTTGCTCATCGCCTTGTGTTGAGCCTAAAATTCATTGGGCTTGACCTCGCTTTTGTCTCTGCAATTTAATCGACACTTGGCCTTATGATATTCACGGCGACGCTTGTGAATATTCATTGGGTACATCATCACTATAGTGGCAAGGCAGTGCACGCAAGCGTGAACTGCAGCCACACGGTATGGCGTGTATGATATTCTTTTTGTTTTGACTTATGGATCTTTTTGTGTATTCCATATTCCGTAGTGGCGAGGCAGTACACGCGTGCGTGTACTGCAGCCCTACTCATCTTAATATTTTAATTGATATTTCAATGGTTTGAACTGTTCTGTTCGTTTCAATTCAATGTTCTAAATTGCATTCCGATTTGGTTTAATTACTATCGTCTATTCATTATTTAATTATTATTGCTTCTGTGCATTAATAACTGAGTTTGAATTAGACTGACCCGAGTATTATTTTCTTTTGAATTTAATACTCGGGTCAGACCGAGTATTTCAGGTTGTAGATATTCTGCTTTGGGTTGCTGCTAGAGCTATGAAGTTCTTTCATATCTTTTGGAGTAGTCGTCGTCATTTGTAGTAGTATGTAAAATTGTATAGGAAGATATGTATTCATGTATATTATATACGTTAATGTACTTGTATATGTAACTTCCTTAGTCGACTGTTGTAGTTGTATCATATGTACCGTGTGAATGTATTGTAACTGACATCAGTTATTATATATGTATATGAGATTTTCTGTTTCATCTGTGTTCCGCATTTTTATTCTCTGTGTTATTATTTTATATTTTGTCCTAGACTATTATAGCCATCGTGTAGTAGCTTTGAGTTTGCATCGGCATGTCGGATTTCCTCCTGAAATGAAATGCATGTTTTTACTATCTGACATATCGGTGCTCGCATAAAGCAATTACACGGATGGTCGCTCCTCAACAGCCTTATTCTCCGTGCTAGTTGACAGCACTACACCGTAGTGTTCTTGACTAGCGTGGGTATAGAGGTGGGGCGTCACATAATTGATTTATCCCGATTTAATCATTGATTCTAAACATCACTACAAATAATTGTGTGGTTAATTTATTTAGACAACATTGGAAAATAATTAACTATTGTTGTGCACTAGATTGATATTTCTGTTCTGGTTGTGATATTGTGTGATGGAGATTGCTATGTACTGTACTGTAATTGTGATTTGCTCCTGTATTGATGTGGAAACCCTTTTGCCTGTAAAACGGCATTTAAACTTCGATACGACAGGGAACCGGATTTCAGTTAGTTATCCGAAACCCACATCGAACCTGTAAATTTTTGTGAACGACATATCCACATGTTTTTAAAATTTATGCTCACTATTCGGTTTAGCCCGGAGAGGACCTTTGTGTGATATAACCCATTCCGAATAAGTGATACGACGAAATGGATGAGCATTTGAAGACGGTGATGAAGACCGGACGTCTTCAAGAATGATAGAATAACCAGTCGAATGACTCTGCACTTAGTTTCTCCGATATAGAGTTCTCCATATGTGACGGTGAGTCCGATCGGGATTGTGGACACCCGGATTGCAAGGACTTCTTCGAAAGTGCCTTTGGTTCTGTTCAAAGCCAAAACAGACTTGTATGGATTGTATGTCTGACATTACATTTGAGATATAAAGCAGATTTCTTTCAAATACATTTCTGTTGGTGGCGGAGAATTTATTCTCTTAGCTTAACACCCTTTACTGAAACGTACGAGCTCAGAGGTTATGTAGTTGAAGGTTATCAATAATATATTCCCAACTTGGTAATGTGGCATGCTGAGTGTTGCTGATCATTTGTTGATCAAAGCGTGGCTTTTGTGAAAAGCATAGCTTTATGGACGAGACTTCGTCGAACCTCACAACCCGGTAATGGTCGAAACAGGAAAGATGCAGCAAGATTATTGGGGGTAGCGCCCCTTAAGGTATGTGCATTTCCTTCTGGATAGAAGTGGTATCATGGCATGGAGCCCAGATACTTAACTTATGTGGATATCGCAAATATATATATATATATATATATATATATATATATATTACTTTGTGATTGTTGTTGGGGCCCCGGATAAAGGTTGGTTAAAACCGGGGGATGGCATACTCGTGTCAGTAGTTACCTAGTTATAGAGGTAACCCGACCTTGTGTTGGCAGAGATCCGGTTAGGTTCTCGGGACGTCCCTCCAGAGGCGTACCCATGTGGCCCAGGAAGTTCCTTAGCCTGACCATTTATTGGAAATCCAAAGAAACAATACAAGCCCTGTATGGTTTTAGTTGTATAACCTGACATGCAGCGTGGCGGTAACCTGCCACAAAACAAGGTAGCTATAGTACGCATAGTTCGAAATGTCTATGCCGGCTAAGATTAATATTATATTTTTGAAATGCTTTCTACACTATGCACTAGTAATAATATCAAATAATTTTTCTCGTATCAAGCATATTCGACTATCATAAGAAGAAATCTCCTCCTATTCTACTTTTGCATTGTGTGTGTGGTGGGAGGTCTTATGGTTGTGTCATTTTCCAAAGGCATGACGATTTTTCCTTTATAAATCTAGTTTGTTTAAAAGCAACTGTTTTGTATACTCATGCCAATCCCATGACTGACCCGGAGTTTATTATTTCTTTCCTAAACTCTGGGTGCTCATAATTTCTACACGGGCAGCCTAGTAGCAAGTTTCCATGTCCTGGTATAGCAGTATTTTGGAGCTTTTGCTTTGAAGATATTATAGAAGCTTTTGGAAATCTCAGGTGTTTACTCTTTGGGTGTTCGCTATCGCTTTATTCCTTTGAAGACTTCTTGGATAAATGATCACTGTTGTATTATTATGATGTTTATTTGGAGTTGTGGTGTATGTATATTGAAAATACTATGATGTATTATTGGATATTATGTTGTTGTAGCTGTGATGTATGCATGATATTCATCATGTTCCGCTGTTTTATATTCATCTGATGTTGTTATAAGCTCCATCGAAACTGAAATTTGACGTTCGAATCTCCGCCGGTCGAATGCAAGTGAGATATTTGATGTCCACTTTTGAACAATGAATTTTGGGTCGTGCATGTTCTCTGCATATTGATGACTAAATTTCTGTTTTTAAAAACAGTTCTTTCCTTTTAAATCAAAGCTAAAGTAAATTCCAGAACTTAAGTTTCAATTCAAACTGTTTTTTTTCAAAAATCAAAAACTACTATGAATAAATCTGCTCTGTCTTCATTTTTATAGTGAATAACTTCACAATTTAAAAAGCATAAATATATCTGTTGCATGTGGATAAACGGGAATAAGTAAGCTTTATATGATCGTATTGTGATGGATATTCTGTGTGTATAATAAAGTAAATATATATATATATATATATATATTGTGTGTGTGTGTTTACAGGTATCTGTATATCTGTTCATGTTTTTGAAAACTAAGTTTTTAATAGAAAGCCATTACCTCTTGATTTGATCACTGTTAGGATTTGATATGTAAACAAAAATTGTTTGTTTAGTATGAAATTATGTTTATAAATTATAATAAAGATAAATTAAGATTCTAGTTGTCTCTGTAATTGTAAGAAAGGTTAATATTTCAAATAAGAAAAATCTCAAACTTCTTAAATTATTAAATCAGGTTTATAACTTGAATGCTTATATGAAATCATGATTTTTAAAACTAAAATCACATTTTTTTGTTAACTATGGAATGAGTATTACTGGGTTGAACAGATAATGAGTTTTGGGGTTTATCTGGTGATCTAGTGGCTTTGGAATGTTGTAGTTCTTCATGGAGGTGGAGGAAAGATTGGTGAGTGGAGGAAAAATGTCAGCTGGATGGTCAGAGGTTGGTGGCGCAGTGGTTGCTCTTTCCAGTTTCTAAACCAAGTTTTCGGGTGGTCGGTATTTTGATGCTTCCCGTTTTCTCTGGTGCATCGAGTGATGTAGGGTTTTGGGAATTGGAAAAGGGGATGTAGGCGAAGGGATTGCCGGAGTCGCAGGTGCTTTGATGGTCGGAGATGAGTTGGCGAGGTGTTGACAGGTTTAGGAAATGTTTGCAATAATGAGTTCCAGGTTGTTTTGGCTATCTCGATTTTGATTTCGAGTTTCTGTGGGAATTCTGGTGGTCGTGATCAGGTGTGGAGATGGTCGGCGATGTGATAAAGGTGGAAATGAAGGCTGGAGGTTGCCAGAGCCACGGTGCATGTGCACCGTGCATTTTTAAAGTTCTGATGAACTTTTGGGTTTGTGCAGAGAGATGTAACTCGAGATTTGCTTGGGTAGATCGAGTATTTTACTCGAAGGAGTTAGGGTTATGACTCGAAGTATTTGTTGGGTGATCTCGGGTCCATACTAGTTTCAGGTTTATAACCTAACAGTGTTTTTTTTAGCTAAATGAAATTTAAATTTAAACCTAGAATTTAAACAGGGCTTTTAAATTCTATGTTTTGGATTCAAATGAACTTTTGAATCCTAAGTTTTAAAATGAAAATTTTAAATTTTAAGCAAGTTTTAAATCAAGTTTTAAAAATCCAGTCTAAAATATGGTTTCAAGTTTACTATGGATTCAAACCATGAATTTAAATCAGTTTTGTAAATTTAAATGTTGAACAAGTTTAAATGTTTAAAAGTAGATTTTAAAGGTGAATTTGTTTTCAAATAAATGTTTAAATTTGATAAAAAAAAATCCTTTAATATTTGAATAAAAGTTATGAAGTGTTTAACTTAAATTTGGAAGTTAAAATATTCAATTTATTTTTAAGCTTGATTTCTTTTAATAAAATTAAGTAATTTAGTTTTAAACTTTTTCTTATATAAGTATCTTATATAAGTAATAAATGTTCTTTACATTTTTTAAGGTTTATAAATTTATTTAAATTTGGATAAATGTTTAAATGGTTAAACATTTTGAATCTTAAATTCAAAATTGAATTTGAATTTAAATTTAGAAATGTAATGTTTTAAATACACTTGAATGTTAATAAAGTCATTAATAAAGTAAATGAATTGTCTTAGAAATAATTAAGATAACAAAAGAATTTAATTAAGGAATGACTTATTTATTTGATTTTAAATTAATGATTTAGATTAATTTATAATTAGAGAAGATTAATAATGATAAATCTAAGACAAATTTCTGAAGAAAGTTATTAAAGAAAATGTATTTAGTTAATAAGATAATTATCTAAGGATTGTTAAGTAATTAATTAATGTGATTAATTTTGATAATTAATTGGATTAATCAATTGAAGATAATCAATTGTAAATTGTTAAGCATGATTATGTGATAAAAGTAATTAAGGGATTAATTTCTTATTGAAATTAATTATGATAATATGATTAGTTTAAGTTAATTAATTTAGTTTAATTAATTTAAGAAAATCATTTGATGATTTAATAAGAGTAATTACTTAATGTAATTAATGGAGCATAATTACTTTGGAAGTAAAAAATGATAATTACTGGAATGTAATTAGTGAAAGATGATTTATAATGAAGTAATTTGGGTAATTACTTTTGTAATTAATCAAGGGATTAATTAATGAAGATAATTAATTATGGAATAATTTATTTGTTAATGAGCAATTAAGGGTGGTTAATTACTGGATTGATATTAATCAAGGGTGATTAATAATTGTATTTTAAATTTCAGATTAATTACTAAATGTAATTAATTTAAATAAAGTAATTAATTTAAATATAAATTAGAGATCATTAATTAATATAATTAATGATGTAATTAAGAATTGTTTAATTAAGGAATAATTAATAATAAAGTGATTAATTAATGTAATTAATTATAGTTCATTAATAAATGAAGCAATTAAATGTTAATTACTAAATAATTAAGGTTAATTAATTTGTGAAATTAATTAAAGACTAATTACTTATTGTAATTAGAGAATGATTAATCAAAGGTGTGTAATCAAGATGAATACTTAGAGGATAATTAATTAAATAGGTTAATTAATTAATGGATATATAAGCAGGATTTATAAATGAAGTAATTAATTTAATTTACTTTAAATTAATTAGAGATAGAAGTAATTAATTTAATTCATTTTAAATTAATTATAGATGGTGGTCAATAAATCATTGCTTATGGATGATATTGATATTTCATTGAATGGTTGTGATCTCAGTAATGAGATGAGAAATATATATATGATATGGATGTTTAGTTAAAGTATGATAATATGGATTATCTGTTTGTGATGATTATCTGTTTGTGATGATAATACGGATTATCTGTTTATGATGAAATGTGATTATCTATTGTGATATGTAAATTATCTATCTGTGTGTATATAGATAATGATGAATTGAATTGTTTTAACTAAAATCACTTGGACCTTAAGATGGCGTTTGGATTTCGATGAGACCGGGATCAGGTTTCCAAATTTGGAATTCTGAAAACCACATCGATCCAAATTAAACGTTAGGTCGTGAATCTCAAGTGAAGAGTGAAGACTCGAGATGTAAGGACTATTCGTGTTAATACTTTGAGGGTGATTCCAATACGAGTTTAACGGGAGTAGAACTTTCAGGTTCGAGATGAAGATTCAGAGTGCAAGGGCTATTGTCGTTAACTCTGAGGGTGATTCCAAAACGAGTGTAGCGAAATAGTGCCTTCGGTTTCGTTCGAACCCGGAACGAACTTGTATGGATTGAATGCTTTCAGAACATCGTCAGGTGGACGATGAGCATTCTAAGATTAATGTGTCCTATAAAGGTAATCATAGCCTCAAGCCTCATCACCCGGGAATGGCTAAAACAAGGGAGTTGCAGTAAGGCTAAGTGGGTCATGCCCAAGTAGGACGAGATTTACCACTATCCAGAGGTCCCTTTTATTTCGGTTGTGTGGGCAGTTGGCGACGGCCATCTAGGGGTTGTCTTGTTCGGGACTGTCCAATAAGGGATGGTTCTGCCTTTGTGTTGCAGGGGATTGGGAGTGATCCTCTGTACGGTGATCTAGGCCACGTACTGTGACGGGCGGTACCCCAGTAGCCCTGCCATTGTATGGAATCCAAACTCCAATAAGTGCCTGTACGGTTTTGATTATGCCCAACTATGTTGGAACGTGAGATGTAAGCATTCCAGCTATTTCTGTATTTTATTTTGAAAATCCTAGACCCTATTATAATATCACTAGATTTCCTATCGAATGTTTTGGTTAGCGTAAGGTAAAAACTTTTCCATGTTTATTTGTGGGGAGTCTAACGTGATACCTTTTGTTTCCAAAGGATTTCCAAAGTTAAGCAACTTTAAACCTGTTTACTCACACCAGACCCATGTCTGACCCGAGCGTTTATTTTCTGTTTTATTAAACTCTTGAGTACTCATGTTATTTATGATTAGTCAAGGGATTCAGGATTGCTTTGACGAGTTCTGAAGGAGATGGAGCAGGAGGCTTCAGCGTGTAGATATATATATATATATATATATATATATATATATAGAGTTTCCACTGTGCTAGTATCATATCTGTTTTTCAGTGATGTACTTGAATTGTAATAACTAGACAGGTGTTTATAACTGTCTAGTTTGTGTTGTATTTGCTGTATAAGTCTGATGTATATGATACCATGTAATATTTTATGTGATATAATATAATTTATTCGTTACGTTGTGAGATTCTGATGTTGTTTGTTTCTTTCTTTTCTATCTTTTCTCTTTTCTATCTTTTATCTTTTCTATCCCTTTCTTTCTTCTTAGATATGTCTTTCTATGGAATGAAAGGCGGGTCGTTACATTGTGGTATCAGAGCACTAGGTTGAGCGAATACCTAGGCTCTGGAGGAGGTGTCGGTCTTAAGAGAGCGTATTTGTAATTGTGAATATATATATATATGTATATGTATATGTATATATTTCTACCTATTTATTGGGTTACCTTTTCGGGTTTCCAATATAAGTTCTAGAGGTAAATAGGGTAGTGGTGTGTGTAACACAACTACCAATGGTTGGAGTACGAGTGTTTGAGGTTGGAAGTGAATCTGCTAGGGCAATATTGGGCATCTTGAGTAGTTTTGCAGTTTGGTGTGAAGGATTTCACCGATCTCTAACCGAAATCTTTTCAAGGTTCGGAGTTCATCTTTGGATTGTAAGCTTGGTTGCACTCGTGCAAGTGGATTTCCTTGAGTTTGGATCAGTTGGAAGTGCTGAAGTCAGCGATGGTATCTTGGCAACTTTAGGAAGGAGTTCTGTCTATATTGGAGTTTGGGACTCAATTTGACAAGATATTAGTGCTTTGTTTGAGATCGAGTTTCCTGAGAGATTTCTGTATATCTTGAAGGCTCTATTGTGGAAGTGGTTGTTGTAGCTTTGTGATTCGATGAGCTTTTTGATAAGAAAGTCTTTGGCAGTAGTAGCAGCTTGGAGGTGTTGAGTGTACTATAAGGATAGTCTCTTGGCTTAGCTGTATTCTAGTGGTAGAGTCTGGAAGCAGTAGAGCGGCCTATTTCTTCGATGGTTCAGAAGTTTCTGTAATCCTTTTGTCAATAGGCCAGGCAGATGGTGAAGCTTGTCCATTTCTTCTGGAAGCTTAGCTGGGTGTGATGTTTGTGGTTGAAGGTGGAACACTATTTTCTTCTTTGGTTTGAAGACTTAAGCTGTTTTGATTTGTAAAGAGAGAATGGTTTCTTGGAATCTGAACCAAGTAGAATCGCAAAAGTGACTTGCGATGGTTCGGAAGTTCTCTTGGTAATCTTTGCTTTGGATTGAAGCTTCTCTAGAGGATGTTAGAGTTATCGAAGTGGTTTGATATTTTTCGCATATTTTCGAAGGAATTAAGGTTTGCATCCACATCAGAAGATTGAGTTCTGTATCGACTTGGTTCTTGGAGCTTTACCGGTGATTCAGCCTAGCAGGAGGGCTCTTTGAGAGAGGTCTGTTTAAGCTGGCAGGATTGATCGGATCTAGTTTTCTGGTTGAATTTTAGCTATGGTATTTGTGACCGAATTGGATAGGTCACTGAGATTTTATGGAATTTGGTGAACTATGTTTCCGGAATGGGTTGATCAATTCTATACTTGTGTTCATCAACAGCATTCTCGAATCAGAGTTGCACAGCGGAAGCATAGTGGCAGCTGTTCCAGAATAGAAGCATCACCCTATTCATTGGAAATTTGTGTTTTGTCTTGGATCAGAGGATATCTACAGGAAGTTCATTTTGAATCTGGAGGCTTGGTTGTCTTGTGCATCTGTTCTGTTTTCCGAATAGGAGCAGTATGTTTGAAGTCTTCTGATATTTGTGTAGTAGAGTTTGTATGGTGGATTTTGATGGATCTTGGGAGAACCATTTTGTTGAGTAGGATCTAGAGATCGTTTATTTCTTTGTCCAGATTTGTTCCGTAAGGCATCTACGAAGATTGGTTTGATCAAGAAGGTTGAAGGCAGCCCAGGATCGACATGAGAGATTTGTGGATAAGAGACAAAGGAATTCAGAATTTGAAGTCGGAGATTTGGATTTCAAAATTTGGAAATTTAATTTTGGATAAATTTTTCTTCGATCATAAGAGCAATAAGATTGGGTAAGGTTGGAAACTAGCTCAGAAGAGTATTTGATCTTTCTGTTTTCTCTTAAGGGTTAAGTGTTTGGTCTACAGGGTTGAATTTCCAGTTCAGACGGCTGGAAGTGTTATGTATTTCACGTATCTGTGAGGGAGTACGTGTATGGTCTATCACTGGTTTTAGAACCAGCAGTTCTGGGAGATTTGGAAGTTGATCGGGACGTGTTTGTGGTCCAGTATCTTGTTTAGATTTGTAGATCTAGATATATAGAAGCTCTGAATTTGTATGGTGTAGCCAGTTTAGATTCTGTAGAGCGAGTATTCCGGTGTTTGTACCTAGGAAACTCTAGGGAATCCTATCCAGAATTTTTTCTGGATAGTTAGAATTGTTTGTTTGAATTGGTTGCTATGATTGCTAGTATTTGGTTGATAGCATATGCTTGCTATTTTAAAATTAAAACCTGTATGGGATTATTGAATTATCTTTTCTTTTAAATTTCGGGGACGAAATTTTTTTAAGGGAGGAGGAATGTGATGTCCCGAAAATTTAGGAAATATTTATTTAATAATTTCCATTAATAATTATTTTAAAATGAGAAATATTGATTTAATAATCTAATTCACACAGAAATTATCTTTTGAAAACTAATAATTATTTAGTTTGACAAATGTTATCTTTTCTAAATTTATAATAATAATAATAATAATAATAATAATAATAATTTAATTTGGGAATCATATTCTTTTCAAAGTTAAAAATTATTTAAATGATAAAATTATCTTTCTAAGCTAATTTAAAAGATATTCTATTTATAATGCATATATGTGTATACATTGTAAATAGGGAATTTGATTTTAATTTTAATTTAATAAAAATATTTTCAAATTTATAATATATATGTGTGCGTGTGTGTGTGTGTGTGTGTGTGTGTAAATTGTGAATTGCAAAATTTGGTTGAAATTAGTATAGAAACTTTTCAAAAGCTTATTTTAAAAAATCTATCTTATATCTTCAAAAGAGATTAAAATAAATATTTATTTTGTTTAAAAATATATAATAGTTTAAATTGTATATTATAATAAAAGTTTATTTTGTTTTCTTTTAACAATTGTTTTTTTGAAATAGACTTAGTTCTTATATACATTAAAGTACAATATTTTTGTTTGCAATTTTGAAATGAAATTTAATACAATATCCTTTTCTTTTAAAATTTTCTCTCTTGAAAATTTAGCTTTAAAAATATTATTTTATAAAGATACAAATAAACATTAAAATATGTAATTTTATAAAGGAAATTTATATATAAACATTTACAGACTAAGTAGAAATAAACATTTAAAAACATGATAACAAAAAAAAGAAATGAATTTAAAAACATTTATAAAATTAAGAAATTTATTATAATATTAAAATGAACATGTGTAAGGTTATTATACTTAAGGAAGACGCTTGTAAATCATTCTACAACATAAAGTAACAAGTGGCAATTGTTTTATTTATTTTTGAAAACATTTTATTAAAAATATATTAAGTAGAAAACTTGGCAATTTATTTTAGTTCAATATATTATCTTCAAAAAAAAGACTGAAAAACGGATTTAAAGAGAAACTCAAAACCAAATATTACTCAGGTTCAAAAATCTGCAAACAAATTCGATAGCAAATCGGCAATCATTTTTTTTCAAAGTTTCAACTTCAAAATGAAGATCAACTCAAGATCATCTGCACGCATTTAAGACTAGGATCATCTTCATCAAAATGCATTTTTAAAATCAACTACAACAGCAAACAAATTCACCAGATTTAACTAACAATCAGCAAGTTTAACATGGAAATTCAGTTCAACAAGAAATTCAAAATCAGTTCCAGGAAGATGGATTGCAACAGAGTGTTCTCTGCATATTGGTGAGTAAATTTCTGTTTTTAAAAAAATTCTTTCCTTTTAAATCAAAGCTAAAGTGAATTCCCGAACTTAAGTTTCAATTCAAACTGTTTTTTTTTTCAAAAATCAAAAACTACTATGAATAAAACTGCTTTGTCGTCATTTTTTTAGTGAATAACTTCATAATTTAAAAAGCTTAAATATATCTGTTGCATGTGGATAAACAGGAATAAGTTTGCTTTGTATGATTGTATCGTGATGGATATTCTGTGTGTATAATAAAGTAAATATATATATGTGTTTACAGGTATCTGTATATCTGTTCATGTTTTTAAAAACTAAGTTTTTAACAGAAACCCATTACCTCTTGATTTGATCTCTGTTAGGATTTGATATGTAAACAAAAATTGTTTGTTTAGTATGAAATTAAGTTTATAAATTATAATTAAGATAAATTAAGATTCTAGTTATCTCTGTAAACTGTAAGAACGGCTAGTATTTCAAATAAGCAAAATCTCAAACTTCTTAAATTATTAAATCAGGTTTATAACTTGAGTGCTTATACGAAATCATGATTTTTAAAACTAAAATCACATTTTTTAGTTAACTATGGAATGAGTATTACAGGGTTGAACAAATAATAAGTTTTGGGGTTTATCTGGTGATCTAGTGGGTTTGGAATGTTGTAGTTCTTCGTGGAGGTGGAGGAAAGATTGGTGAGTGGAGGAAAAATGTCAAGTGGATGGTCAGAGGTTGGTGGCAACAGTGGTTGCTCTTTCCAGTTTCTAAACCTATTTTTTGGGTGGCTG
This sequence comes from Allium cepa, assembly GCA_030765085.1. NCBI lineage: Eukaryota > Viridiplantae > Streptophyta > Magnoliopsida > Asparagales > Amaryllidaceae > Allium > Allium cepa. The sequence continues at coordinate 659,454,745 of CM060941.1, forward strand.
GTATTTTGATGCTTCTCGTTTTCTTTGTTGCATCGAGTGATGTAGGGTTTTGGGAATTGGAAGAGGGGATGTAGGTGAAGGGATTGCTGGAGTCGCAGGTGCTCTTATGGCCGGAGATGAGTTGGCGAGGTGTTGACAGGTTTGGGAAATGTTTGCAGTAACGAGTTCCAGGTTGGTTTGGCTATCTCGATTTTGATTTCGAGTTTCTGTAGGAATTCTGGTGGTCGTGATCAGGTGTGGAGATGGTCGGCGACGTGATAAAGGTGGCAATGATGGCTGGAGGTTGCCAGAGCCACGGTGCATGTGCACCTTGCATTTTTAAAGTTCTGATGAACTTTTGGGTTTGTGCAAAGAGATGTAACTCGAGATTTGCTCGGGTAGATCGAGTATTTTACTCGAAGGAGTTAGGGTTATGACTCGAAGTATTTGTTGAGTGATCTCGGGTCAATGTTAGTTTCAGGTTTATAACCTGACAGTGTTGTTTTTTTTAATTTAAATGAAATTTAAATTTAAAGCAGGAATTTAAAATAAGGGTTTTAAATTCTAAGTTTGGATTCAAATGAACTTTTGAATCTTGAGTTTTAAAATGAAAATTTTAAATTTTAAGCAAGGTTTAAATCAAGTTTTAAAAATCAAGTCTAAAATATGGTTTCAAGTTTACTATGGATTCAAACCTTGAATTTAAATCATTTTGTAAATTTAAATGTTGAACAAGTTTAAATGTTTTGAAGTAGATTTTAAAGGTGAATTTCTTTTCAAATAAATGTTTAAACTTGATAAAAAAAATTCCTTTAATATTTGAATAAAAGTTATGAAGTGTTTAACTTAAATTTGGAAGTTAAAATATTCAATTTATTTTTAAGCTTGATTTCTTTTAATTAAATTAAGTAATTTAGTTTTAAACTTTTTCTTATATAAGTATCTTATATAAGTAATAAATATTCTTTATACTTATTTTAAGGTTTATAAATTTATTTAATTTTGGATAAATGTTTAAATAGTTAAACATTTTGAATCTGAAATTCAAAATGGAATTTGAATTTAAATTAAGAAATGTAATGTTTTAAATACACTTGAATGTTAATAAAGTCATTAATAAAGTAAATGAATTGTCTTAGAAATAATTAAGATAATAAAAGAATTTAATTAAGAAATGACTTATTTATTTGATTTTAAATTAATGATTTAGATTAATTTATAATTAGAGAAGATTAATAATGATTAATCTAAGACAAATTTCTTAAGAAAGTAATTAAAGAAAATGTATTTAGTTAGTAATATAATTATCTAAGGATTATTAAGTAATTAATTAATGTGATTAATTTTGATAATATATTGGATTAATTAATTGAAGATAATCAATTGTAAATTGTTAAGCATAATTACTTGATAAAATAATTAAGGGATTAATTTCTTATTGAAATTAATTATGGTAATGCGATTAGTTTAAGTTAATTAATTTAGTTTAATTAATTTAAGAAAATCATATGATGATTTAGTAAGAGTAATTACTTAATGTAATTAATGGAGCATAATTACTTTGGAAGTAATAAATGATAATTAATGGAATGTAATTAGTGAAAGATGATTTATAATGAAGTAATTTGGGTAATTACTTTTGTAATTAATCAAGGGATTAATTAATGAAGATAATTAATGATGGAATAATTTATTTGTTAATGAGTAATTAAGGATAGTTAATTACTGGATTGATATTAATCAAGGGTGATTAATAATTGTATTTTAAATTTCAGATTAATTACTAAATATAATTAATTTAAATAAAGTAATTAATTTAAATATAAATTAGAGATCTTTAATTAATATAATTAATGATGTAATTAAGAATTGTTTAATTAAGGAATAATTAATAATAAAGTGATTAATTAATGTAATTAATTAAGGATCAATTTAATTAATTATAGTTAATTAATAAATGAAGTAACTAAATGTTAATTACAAAATAATTAAGGTTAATTAATTTGTGACATTAATTAAAGACTAATTACTTACTGTAATTAGAGAATGATTAATCAAAGGTGTGTAATCAAGATGAATACTTAGAGGATGATTAATTAACAAGGTTAATTAATTAATGGATATATAAGCAGGATGTATAGATGTAGTAATTAATTTAATTTACTTTAAATTAATTAGAGATAGAAGTAATTAATTTAATTAATTTTAAATTAATTATAGATGGTGGTTAATAAATCATTGCTTATGGATGATATTGATATTTCATTGAATGGTTGTGACCTCAGTAATGAGATGAGTAATATCTATATGATATGGATGCTTATTTAAAGTATGATAATATGGATTATCTGTTTGTGATGATAATACAGATTATCTGTTTATGATGAAATGTGATTATCTATTGTGATATGTAAATTATCTATCTGTGTGTATATAGATAATGATGAATTGAATTGTTTAACTAAAATCACTTGGACCTTAAGATGGCATTTGGATTTCGATGAGACCGGGATTGGATTTCCAAATTTAGAATTTCGAAAACCACATCGATCCAAATTAAACGTTAGGTCATGAATCTCAAGTGAAGAGTGAAGACTCGAGATGTAAGGATTATTCGTGTTAATACTCTGAGGGTGATTCCAATATGAGTTTAATGGGGGTAGAACTTTCAGGTTCGAGATGAAGATTCAGAATGCAAGGGCTATTGTTGTTAACTCTTAGGGTGATTCCAAAAAGAGTGTAGAGAAATAGTGCCTTTGGTTTCGTTCGAACCCGGAATGAACTTGTATGGATTGAATGCTTTCAGAACATCGTCAGACGATGAGCATTCTAAGATTAATGTGTCCTATAAAAGTAATCGTAGCCTCAAGCCTCATCAACCGGAGAGGTGCAGCAAGGCTAATTGGTCATGCCCAAGTAGGACGAGATTTACCCCTGTTTATAGGTCCCTTTTATTTCGGCTGTGTGGGCAGTTAGCGACGGCCATCTGCGGGGTTGTCTTGTTCGGGACTGTCCAGTAAGGGATGGTTCCGGCTTTGTGTTGCATGGGATTGGGAGTGATCCTCGGTACGGTGATCTAGGCCACGTACTGCGACGGGCGGTACCCTAGTAGCCTTGCCATTGTATGGAATCCAAACTCAATAAGTGCCTGTACGATTTGGATTGTGCCTAACTACGTTGGAACATGAGATGTAAGCATTCCACCTATTTCTGTATTTTATTTTGAAAACCCTAGACCCGTTTATAATATCACTGGATTTCCTATCAAATTTTTTGGTTAGCGTAAGGTAAAAACTTTTCCATGCTTATTTGTGGGGAGTCTTACATGATACCTTTTGTTTCCAAAGGATTTTCAAAGTTAAGCAACTTTAAACCCGTTTACTCACACCGGACCGATGTCTGACACGAGTGTTTATTTTCTGTTTTATTAAACTCTTAGGTAGTCAAGGGATTCAGGATTGCTTTGATTAGTTCTGGAGGAGATGGAGTAGGAGGCTTTAGCGTGTAGATATATATAGAGAGTTTCCGCTGTGCTAGTATCATATTTGTTTTTCTATGATGTACTTGAATTGTAATAACTAGATAGGTGTTTATAACTGTCTAGTTTGTGTTGTATTAGCTGTATAACTCTGATGTATATGATACTATGTAATATTTTATGTGATATAATATAATTTATTCGTTCCGCTATGAGATTCTGATATTTGTTTCTTTCTTTTCTATCTTTTCTCTTTTTCTATCCCTTTCTTTCATCTTAATGATACGTCTTTCTATGAAATGAAAGGCGGGTCGTTACATAAATTCATAGGAGGTCAAATTCGAGTGTGGATTTTTTTCATTGAATTCGTGATAATGTAGGATGCGAAATAAAGTTGGAACGGATTGCAACTAAATATCAAGGTGAGTAAATCTCGCTCTTTGTGGATTGCTAGATTTTAAATTGAAACGGCTAAAATTAATTCTGGATGTTTGGTTGAATTGATTTTCTGCTGAATAATATTATATTACATATAGTAGTAGTATATATACCAGTATTTGGAGTGATATTCCCGCACATTATAGCAGATAAGACCCTATGTGCCCCGCATAATAGCGGATGACCCTTATACCACGATATCCCCCTCAAAGTGGGATTCGTATTTTATGTTGTATTTATGCATGTAGGGAAACTGGTTGGAGACATCCAACTAGATTCCTCAAATATATTGTTTATTTATCATGTATAGTGATCTATGATGTGTGTCGATAATCGGTTATAAATTATTGTTGTAATTTGAATTAGTGGATGCTTTAGTAGCACTGGCCATAGATTTTGATATTTTTAATACATAAATATTTCTTTTGAATTTAATGGAATTTGAAGGAATTAGAAGGAGATTTTGAATATAAAAATATTATATAGAAATTTGGTGATTTTAAAAGAGATTGATTTGGGAAAAAATGAAAATTTGATTTGGATATTGGACTTAACTATTCATAAAAGTTTTAAATAGAATTTAAGAAAAATATTAATTATATAAACAATTTTATTAGTGAAATTTTTAAGCAATATTTTGGAAAATATGAAAAAGAGCTGAAATCGATAATTTAAATAGATTTGTGAAATATATGGAAATTATTAAGAAATGGGTTTATAAAAATGAGATTTTATAAATAGGCTTGTTTTTATAAACAAGTAAAACACAAAGGAGTACAAAAATATATAAATGATGTTTATAAATAAGGTAAGCAACATCAGTTGCTAAATTGGGAATATAAAATTCATAGGTGAATTTATAGTAGAGCATGGAAATAGTGTGAGTAGTGAATACTATGTTTGGAAAGTGAAAAATGGTTAAGGAAATTGAAATGGAAGTGATGTGATGTGATTCGAGAGGAATTTATAAAATTGAATTGGTTATTGAGGTTTTAAAATATATTTTTAATTTCTATGACGTTAAGTCATATTTAAACGAAAAATTTTATTTTTTCCAAAACTATGGAATTTTAAACTAGTTAGGATTGAAATATCTCGGTAAGTAGATATTCAAATATTAAGTATTTATTTTAGTAAATTATAACTTTTAAAATCATCATTGAAATTTATTTGTTTATCTAAAAATGAGTTATTGATGTTTATAAAAGTGTTTTCAATATTTTAAAAAAATTACTTGAACATGTTTCCAAAATATTATTCTTCTAATACATATTATATATAGAGTTTTGAAGTGATTGAAATTTTTTATTTATAAATTCTCTTGAGATTCGTAAATGGGGCTTATAAATGGATATGATTTTGAGGAGAGGAATTTTATATGGGATTTGGAGAGAATGGAATTTCAAAATGTTGAATATGGAATTTCGAAAATGAAATCTAAATTCATAAAATAAGTTTTAATTGTTAATTAGGTTATAAATAAGTATACATGGTTTTGGAAATTGAAAAAGATATTTATTAGTTATTCCAGAGACTTATGAGATAAGTTATGAAATATTCTCTTAAGTACTGATATTTGAAAAGATTTTGGAAAATAAGAATTACGATATTTTTTCCAAGTATAAAAATGGAATTTTGGAAACATTTCTATGTGTTGAGATGGTTTGAAAATATCCTGTTACGGATTTAAGTATTTGAAATTTTTTTCAAATGTTGGAAAGGATTGATATATCTTACCAAAATATTTTGAAAATTAATATTTTGGAAAATTTTATAATAAGGCCTAGTGACTGCTTATGGATGTTTTATTGCTTGCTAAATAACTAACTATCAATATTGGCCAATTTCATTAATCGTTTCGAAGAGACCGAGATTGGATTTAATTATTCAAAAACCACTTCGATCTGGTTTGAATGATACAAATGAATACCATGAAGATGATGAAGACGGTGATTCGGTTTGTCTAGACCTACGACAACTTGTATGGACGAAAGCTTTCGAAACATCATCATTGGAGGACGATAAGCATTCTAAGTGGAATTATTCCTGAAAGGTAATCGTCAGCCTCTAATCTCATCAACCGAAAATGATTGAAACAAAGAAGATGCAGCGAGGCTAAGTGGGTCGCACCCAATTAGGGTATGTTATCACTTTTCTCGACGTCCTCTGAAATATATAAATTATGGATAGGATTGTCTATGAAAGCGAGCGCTAGGTTTTTAAGGGTAGGAACGCATGGGGTGATAACATATTCGGTCTATCTAGGTTAGGGGTATGCCGGTCTTGTATAGCAGGGGATCCCGGTGAAGTCTCCGTTACATTTTTCTAGAGGTGTATTGTGATGGGCGGTACCCCAGTGGCTTAGTCATTGTATGGGATCCATTCTCCAATACGAGCCTTTACGTTTTTGTTTGTAGAGTCTAGTAAGCTCGAATTTAATTAATGCATTTTTTTGGCTATTTGAATATGTACTTGTACTTAGACACTATTATAATATCAGATAATTTTGATATAAATATTTTGGTCATCGTAAGTTAAAAACTCGTCGTGTTTTAAAGGTTTTGATAACTCTAATAATTCAAATTAAGTTTGTTTTCTCACGCTGGTTTTCTAGACTGACTCGGGTGTTATTTTATTATAATGCTCGGGTCAGACCAAGTATTACAGATTCAGGATAGAATGATATGGAGCTTAGGAGATGAGCTGGATGACAGAGGCGTATCTCCGTATTAGTTTATATTTTCATTATATGAGGACAAGTTGCTATAATTATCCAGATTGATGTATGGATTGTTGTACTCTGATGAATTAAAGTGTATAAATCATTACAGATTCTTTTGTAGAAAAATCTTTTACTTTATGTTATATTTTGTTCCGCTGCGATTGTGAGATTCTATGTTGTTGTTTATTTTCTTCTATCTCTTTTTTCTTCTTTACCCCGGTTATTTGCTCTTTTGTGAAATTTGGGTTGAACAAGGGTGAATTACTATCAACTCAAAGGGTACGGAACAGCGGGTCACTACACTTGGAATCAGAGCCGAAGGCTAACCAAGAACCTTAGCTCTGGTGGGGATTACTTATTAGAGATAGAGTCAATAGTACTCTAGAATGAGTCTGAGTGTAATAATAGATATGAGCGCGTATTTGTAACAACCCGCTTATTTAACGATTTTATATTTAACTGTTTTATTTAAATATAGTGTCGTTAGTCGGTTTTTTGGGTCCGAAATGTTACTTTTTGCAAACGGCCGATTTGGGGCTTGAAACCACTTTCATTGATTCCAAAATGGCGTTTGCGATCTTTTTGAGTATAATCTTTGATATGTTTGAAGTAAGTCAAATTTCGCTACTTTTTCTATTGGGTTTTGGGTTTGGGTTCAGCCTACTAGCTAACTAAATCCCTAACTTAGCCCTCTCCTCTCCACTCTCTCATTCCGCTCTTCTAAACTCAAGCAAAACTGAAAATGATGGAAGGGAAGAGGAAATAGAAATTGCAAGCCCTAGTTTTCTTTGCAAACTTGAATTCTTACTTCAAAATCAAAGAGAAGCTATTGGTAAGCCTCCTCTTCATCTTCTCCAACTCTTTTCCTCTTCAATTTCAGAAAATTTCCTAAACCTAAACTTAGGAAATACTTGTTTTGATGATAGATTGAAGCTTGTTGGGTTGAAGTAGAAATTGGTTGGTCTTCTCCTTGTGATTGAGCTCTTTCTTCTTTGTTTTGGGTTAAAGGTGAGATTTTTATCTCACATCTATAACTATAAGTATCTTTGGTTGTTAGGTATGAATTCCTAACAATTATTCATGTGCAATTTCTTTTGATTCGGATTGGTTTTGTGAACATTGCAAATTTTGGTGTTATGGAAGTGTAAAACTCAAAAATCATAGCTTTGACGTTTTGATCATGTTTTTGGTGATGAATCGAAGTGCTTATAGGGCCGGGTAAACGCTTGGCGTAAATCCCTAGCGTCCGTGCTCGTCCGATTGAAAGTTGGGAGAGTTTTCACTTCATTGATAATAAGTAGGAAATGCAGGAAATTGGGTTCAGTTGACTGGATCCTCTGTTCAGTCGACTGAGCTGAAGCCCGAAATTTTCTGGACAGTGTTCAGTCGACTGAACAGGGATTTCAGTCGACTGACCTGCTACTGTTTTCCTGTTTTGCCTATTTATGCTTATTTTGATTGGTTTTCCAAATTTTATCGGTTCATGTTGGTTCTTAGGGGTTATTATTGCCTCTTTGACTTTGAAACTTATTCTTGATATCATCCACGGGTTTTTATAAAATAATCTTTCTAATCATATTAAAAGCTCGTTTTTTATAAATTCTATTTAAAAAACACACAATTTCGCACTTCAAGCGAAGTGGAAGGGTGATTAAATGGTTGGACAAAACACAGACCATGAATCTGTGCGTTTATCCTTCCGATTAATCCCCGACCTATTCAATTGATCGTTTTGACCTTTGGGTTTGGTTTACCGATGATATGAGGTAAATTTTGTACTGCTTTGAGTGTGAAAGTGACTGACGGATAGTAAACCATTTAGTGCGAACGAGTGGTTATGGGACTCACGTTAACACTTTTCGGATTCCTTTTCGAGATTTGTGACACATTCTGCCAGTTAGTAGTGTCCAGTACTGGGCCTTCGGACCTTCACCACTACGGTTTGTTGCCTTCGCGGCTTATTGCCTTTAGGGTTTGTTGCCTTCGGGTATGTTGCCTTCGGGTTTGTTGCCCTATAGTATCGCTTTCTATGTTGGTCGTTATGAGCCGCATGGGTGATGGGGTTTGGAGTCTTCGGGCTCATGGATCCTTGTTTATACAGCACTGAGCTCGAGCAATTTTCTTATGTTTCATTGATATGTATATTCCCTTGGTATCGCCTTTCGGTGTTGGTCTTTTTGAGCCACATGATGTGTAGCGCTTTCCTTGTGGAACTTGTATACCTTGTGGGTATTTGTTATTTGCCTTTTGGCTAGCTTGGGATATTCTTATCCTTTGTTCATTAAGATGCCGATGATATGAGGCTTGATTTGTTATGTGCATCTTTTATTAGATGATTGTGTTATCTCTTTTAGAGATATTTGTTATACTTTATAACCTTGCAGGTTTATCGTTGCTCAGTTTATCTAACTGATTTGTTTAGCTAGACTGCCCGCGTATTTATACTCGGGTCAGACCGAGATGTTTCAGGTTAGGTGCATTTGGACTTAGCCTATTTTGCTTCCGCATGGGCTATTCAGCTTGCTCCTTTTTGTCATAGCTTTTTGTGTAGTCCTATTTTGTTGTAACTCTGATATGTATTCTTTGAATTCGTCTTTATATTGTGATTTGCTATACCACTTGACACGTATTATTTTGTATACTCTGCTATGTATCAGTATATGTGTATATGATGATCTACTGTTCTGTGATGTATATTACATTTGAGTTGTTATATTCTCTTCTGATAGATCCTCTCTCCACCTATGGTTTTGTTTTAAGTGTTCATTGGATATGTCGATCTATTTGGTATGATTATTGTCGACGTATTTAATAAATAGTTAAAGCAAGGCTATAGATGGTCGCTCCTATCCAGCCTTATTCTCCATATTAGCAGACGGTATTATCTATTAATACTCTTTGCTAATGTGGGTATAGAGGTGGGGCGTCACAGCTTGGTATCAGAGCTGAGTTCAAAACAAAGTATGATAAATGCCGAATAAAAGCACATATTACGGTACATCAAAGTGTTATAAGTGATACAAATCTTTGAATCATCGTGTCTCTCTATTCCTTCTACCATCAAAGGTTAGATAGAATGTGGGAATACAACTAGGAATGCAATTTGTTCCGTAGTATTCCACATTTGAATTAATGACATCTACCTTGTGAATAATCTTGTTCTTATCTTAACTTTCCGCGTATGGCTGGAAGAGGCAGGGGACGACGTTCGGATGCTGGGAAATCCAGTGGTTCACATCCGGATGGCGTTTATATGTCTGCCGATCAGTTTTTGGAATTGATTAGGAGCACTCAGACTCCAGTTCCTCCTCGAGTATCTCCACCTCGCAAGTCTGCCTTTACACGTCTGCGCAGTGATTTTTCTCATCTTGGAGGAAAGCCGTTTAAAGGCTCCGAGTCTGTTCTTGAAGTCCAAGCTTGGCTTCGAACATGCGAGCGTATTTTCTCTCGCATGGATCTTTCTAACCATGATAGAGTTCTTGTAACTTCTAGATTATTACAAGAGCGTGCCCTTGTTTGGTATGAGCTTCTTATAGCCGAAATTGATGAGTCTACTCTTTCTTGGACTCGGTTTCGAGAGCGATTTGAACTCGTTCGTTCCTGAATCTGAAAAAGTTTTATTGACCCGTCGCTTCCCTGAGTTGAAGCAAGGGAAATCTTCTGTTTCTGAGTATGTTGCATCATTCGAGGCTTTATCTCAGTATGGTCTTGAATTCATTAGCACTTCTTATAAGAAGAATTTGAAGTTTGTCTCTGGTCTTAAGAAATATCTTAAGAAGTCTTTATTGCTCCAGCTTAAGCTCTCTTTTGAGGAGTTGGTTGATTCGGAACTTCATCTCGAAGCTATCGAGAAGGAGTGTGATAGTGGTGAGGATGTTGAGGTTTCCAAGAACCCCAACAAGAAGCAGTTTCCATTTCAGAAGTCCAGGTCTTTTCCTTCTAAGAAGAAGAAGACTAGTGGTTCTAGCTCTCAGCCTCAGCCTTCTGGAACACCTTTCACTCGGAAGTGTTTCAATTGTGGTTCTCTTGATCATATTATTTGAGCTTGTCCTAAGCCTCTCTTCTGCCGCTATTGCAAGAAGGAAGGTCATCATGTTTCCACTTGTCCTACTGTTCCGGCTGGTGCCAAGTCTAGCAAGCTTAATGCTGCCAAGGCTTCTGAAGGTCCTCCTCGGCCCAAAGGTATATCTCCATCTATTTTGGAAGGCTCTATTTTATTTCATGATCATAGTATTCGAGTTCTTTTCGATACGGGTGCTTCACATTCTTTCGTATCGAAGAAGCTCGTTGATGATTTATCTTTGGATGTTTCTTGTATGGTTACTTCTTTAAGGATTGCGAATCCTATTGGAGGATCCGCGATCCTTAGCTTGTTTTGTGATGATGTTGAGATTGTTTTATGTGGCTTTTCCTTTCGTGCGAATCTTCACGTTATTTCTTGTCTAAGGTTTGATATGATTTTGGGAATGGACTGGCTAGTGAGAATGATACCAGGATTATTTGTTTGGAGAGAATTTTGTAACTTCGACATCCGGATTCGCCAACTCGGCTATCTCTTGTTCTTCGGGATGTGGATAATTCCGAAATGGTTTTGTATTCTCTTAATTCGCGAGATGATGACGATATATCTCGTATTCCTATTGCTTGTGACTTTTCTGATATTTTTGAACCTGTTTCGGGTTTGCCACCAAAACAAGCAATTGAGTTCCGCATTGATCTCATTCCAGGCGCGAAGCCAGTTAGTTGTCCTCCCACGAGGATGTCTACAAGGGAAAATGAGGAACTCAAGAAGCAGCTTTTAGAGTTTGAGTCCAAGCAGTTGATTCAGTCCAGTTTTTCTCTGTGGGGATCCGCGGTCGTCTTCATGAAGAAGTCCGATGGAACTCTTAGGCTTTGCATTGACTATCGCAAGCTTAATGAGTTAACCATTAGGAATAGGTATCCATTGCCTAGGATCGATGATATGTTCGATCTATTGAGTGGTGCTAAGGTCTTTTCTCAGCTTGACCTTGCCACAGGTTTTCATCAATTACGAGTCGCGGAGGATAGCGTACCTCTTACAGCTTTCCGCACTCGATATGGTTCTTTTGAGTGGCTCGTTATGCCGTTCGGTTTGACGAACGCTCCTGCTTTCTTTGTTGATCTCATGAATCGAGTATTTCGGGAATATCCCGATAAGTTTGTCCTTGTATTCATTGATGATATCCTTATTTATTCTAAGTTTGAAGCCGAGCATGCTAATCACTTGAGTATTGTCTTGAGTACTCTCCGTCATCATCAACTTAGAGCCAAATTCTCCAAGTGCCATTTTTGGGAGAATAAGGTTAAGTTCTTAGGCCATGTTGTATCTTCCGACGGCATTTCAGTCGATCCCTCAAAGATAAAAGCCATCCAGAATTGGAAGAAGCCTGAGAATGTGCATGAGATTCGTAGTTTCCTTCGATTGGTGGGTTATTACCGTCGGTTCATTAAGGATTTTTCCCATGTTGTGCTTTCTCTCACCAGCCTTACTCGGAAAGGCATTCGTTTTTATTTTGTCCGACAAGTGTGAAGCTTCCTTTCAGTCATTGAAGGAACTTCTCACTAATGCTCCTATTCTTGTGGTTCCCGAAGGGAATCATGATCTTGTTGTCTATACCGATGCTTGTGGTAGTGGTCTCGGTGCTGTTCTTATGCAGAAGGATCGGGTAGTTGCTTATGCTTCTAGGCAACTGCGTCCGAATGAAGTTCGTTATGCCACTCATGATCTTGAGTTAGCCGTCGTTGTTTTCGCCTCGAAGATTTGGCGACACTATTTATTGGGTGAGCGCTTCATTCTTTATACCGATCATAAATCCTTGAAGTATTTGTTTACTCAGAAGGAACTCAATATGAGACAACAGCGTTGGCTCGAGTTTCTTGCCTCCTATGAGCTTGATATCCAGTATGCCCCTGGAAAGGGTAATCGTGTTGCAGATGCGCTTAGTCGCAAACATTCGACTGTTGTTTCTATGATGCTTGCCGAATGGGATGTTCTTGAGACTCTATCTTTGTGTGAAATCCGTGATCGAGGTTCATCTTTTGATTCTCCTATTCTATTATTTAGTTTGGGAGCTCGACCCGCTTTATTGGATCGTATTGCCGATGCTCAATGACATGATCCTGATTTGTTGCATCTTATTCAACTTTGTGAGTCTGGATCCTGTGATAAGGCATAGTGGGATTTCAGCATTGAGTCTCATGGGTGCCTTTGCAAGAAGAACCATCTTTTTTTGCCTTTTGATTTTGCGCTTAGGCGTGACATTCTTGATGACTGTCACCGTTCTAAGTATACCATTCATCCTGGTAGTAGTAAGATGTATGCTGATATGCGTCGTCTTTCTTATTGGGAAGGCATGAAGCGCGATGTGGCGAGTTATGTGGGAAATTGCATAACTTGTCAGCGTATTAAGGCCGAACATCAGCGTCCTTCGGGTCTTCTTCAACCTCTAGAGATTCCATTGTGGAAATGGGATCAGATTTCTATGGATTTCATTGACGGCCTACCTCGTTCGAGATCAGGCCATTCTAGCATTTGGGTTATTGTTGATCGCCCCACTAAATATGATCATTTTGTTCCTATTAAGTCTAATAGGACTGCTTCGCATTTGTCTAAGTTGTATGTCAAGGAAATCGTGAGACTTCACGGTTTTTCTAGTTCTATTGTGAGTGACCGTGATCCTTTATTCACGAGTCATTTTTGGAAGAGTCTTCAGCAAGCTTTGGGGACAAAGCTTAATTTTAGCACATCCTATCATCCGCAGTCTGACGGATATACTGAACGGGTGAATCGTATCTTGGAAGATCTTCTTCGTATTTGTATTTTTGATTTCGGTGGTAGTTGGGAGGATCACCTACCTCTTGTAGAGTTCTCCTACAACAATAGTTTTCATTCTAGTATCGGTATGGCTCCTTTCGAAGCTTTATATGGAAGACCATGTCGATCGCCTTCATGTTGGTTGGAATCTAGGGAGAAGCTTATTCTTGGTCCAGATTTTATTCGTGATTCTTCCGTGAAGATTGATCTTATTCGGTTGGGAATAAAAGAGGCACAGAGCCGCCAGAAATCCTACGCGGACAACCGTAGGAAGCCTCTCGAATTCTCGATTGGTGATCTTGTCTTTATTCGTGTTTCTCCTTTGAAGGGGGTTATGCGTTTCAGTGGGCTGGGAAATTGGCTCCTCGCTTTATAGGACCATTTTCTATTACTGAACGTATTTGCCATGTGGCTTATAGAGTTTCACTTCCTGCTCATTTATCTGGTATTCATGACGTGATTCACGTCTCTCAACTTCAGAAGTGTCTTAGGGAGTCGAATTTTGTTATCGATTCTCCTGATTTGCAAGAGCTTGAGGTCTCATCGGATTTATCTATTGTACAACAGCTTATTCGCGTACTTGCCATGGAGGTGCGACACCTTCGGAACAAGGGCGTGCCGCTCGTTAAGGTTCAATGGTCCGCTAATCCTAATGACTGTACTTGGGAAACCAGGGAGTTTATCGAGCGATCTTATCCGGGTTTTCTATCCTTGCTTGGCAACGGTGAGTATATCTTTTCATCTCAAGCTTATTTCTTTTCTTTTGAACGTTGTATGTATGTGATTGTTACAAATATCGTCTCTAGGAATTGCGGGGACGCAATTTTGTAAGGAGGAGAGATCTGTAACAACCCACATATTTAAAGATTTTATATTTAAATGTTTTATTTAAATATAGTGTCGTTAGTCGGACTTTTGGGTCCGAAATGTTACTTTTTGCAAACGGTCGATTTGGGGCTTGAAACTACTTTCATTGATTCCAAAATGGCGTTTGCGATCTTGTTGAGCATAATCTTTGATATGTTTGGAGTAAGTCAAATTTCGCTACTTTTTCTATTGGGTTTTGGGTTTGGGTTCAGCCCACTAGCTAACTAAACCCCTAACTCAGCCCTCTCCTCTCCATTCTCTCATTCCACTCTTCTAAACTCAAGAAAAACTAAAAATGGTGGAAGGGAAAAGGAAATAGAAATTGCAAGCCCTAGTTTTCTTTGCAAACGTGAATTCTTACTCCAAAATCAAAGAGAAGCTATTGGTAAGCCTCCTCTTCATCTTCTCCAACTCTTTTCCTTTTCAATTTCAGAAAATTTCCTAAACCTAAATTTAGGAAATACTTGTTTTGATCTTAGATTGAAGCTTGTTGGGTTGAAGTAGAGATTGGTTGGTCTTCTCCTTGTGATTGAGCTCTTTCTTCTTTGTTTTGGGTTAAAGTTGAGATTTTTATCTCACATCTATGACTATAAGTATCTTTGGTTGTTAGGTATGAATTCCTAACAATTATTCACGTGCAATTGCTTTTGATTCGGATTGGTTTTGTGAACATTGCAACTGTTGGTGTTATAAAAGTGTAAAACTCAAAAATCGTAGCTTTGATGTTTTGATCATGTTTTGGTGATGAATCGAAGTGCTTATAGGGCCGGGTAGCCGCTTGGCGTAAATCCCTAGTGTCCGTGCTCGTCCGATTGAAAGTTGGGAGAGTTTGCGCTTCATTGGTAATAAGTAGGAAATGCAGGAAATTGGGTTCAGTCGACTGGATCCTCTGTTCAGTCGACTGAGCTGAAGCCCGAAATTTTCTTGACAGTGTTCATTCGACTGAACAGGGATTTCAGTCGACTGACCTGCTCCTGTTTTCCCGTTTTGCCTATTTATGCTTATTTTGATTGGTTTTCCGAATTTTATCGATTCATATTGGTTCTTAGTGGTTGTTATTGCCTCTTTGACATTGATAACTTATTCTTGATTTCATCCACAGGTTTTTATAAAATAATCTTTCTAATCATATTAAAAGCTCGTTTCTCAAATTTATAAATTCTATTTAAAACACACACAATTTCGCACTTCGAGCGAAGTGGAAGGGTGATTAAATGGTTGGGCAAAACACGGACCATGAATCTGTGCGTTTATCCTTCCGATTAATCCCCGACCTATTCAATTGATCATTTTGACCTTTGGGTTTGGTTTACTGATGATATGAGGCAAACTTTGTACTGCTTTGAGTGTGAAAGTGACTGACGGATAGTAAACCGTTTAGTGCGAACGAGTGGTTATGGGACTCACGTTAACACTTTTCGGATTCCTTTTGAGAGTTGTGACACATTCCGCCAGTTAGTGGTGTCTAGTATTGGGCCTTCAGACCTTCACCACTACGGTTTGTTGCCTTCGGGGCTTATTGCCTTCGAGGTTTGTTGCCTCCGGGTATGTTGCCTTCGGGTATGTTGCCTTCGGGTTTGTGCCTTCGGGTTTGTTGCCCTATAGTATCGCTTTCTATGTTGGTCGTTATGAACCGCATGGGTGATATGGGATTTGGAGTCTTCGGGCTCATGGATCCTTGTTTATGCCGTACCGAGCTCGAGCAATTTTCTTATGTTTCATTGATATGTATATTCCCTTGGTATCGCCCTTCGGTGTTGGTCTTTTTGAACCACATGATGTGTAGCGCTTACCTTGTGGAACTTGTATACCTTATGGGTATTTGTTATTTGCCTTTTGGCTTGCTTGGGATATTCTTATCCTTTGTTCATTGAGATGCCGATGATATGAGGCTTGATTTGTTACGTTCATCTTTTATTAGATGATTGTGTTATCTCTTTTAGAGATATTTGTTATACTTTGTAACCTTGCAGGTTTATCGTTGTTCAGTTTATCTAACTGATTTGTTTAGCTAGACTGACCCGTGTATTTATACTCGGGTCAGACCGAGATGTTTCAGGTTAGGTGCATTTGGACTTAGCATATTTTGCTTCCGCATGTACTATTCAGCTTGCTCCTTTTTGATATAGCTTTTTGTCTAGTCCTATTTTGTTGTAACTCTTATATGTATTCTTTTGAATTCGTCTGTATATTGTGGTTTGCTATACCACTTGACACGTATTATTTTGTATACTCTGCTATGTATCAGTATATGTGTATATGATGATCTACTGTTCTGTGATGTATATTACATTTGAGTTGTTATATTCTGTTCTGATAGATCCTCTCGCCACCTATGGTTTTGTTTTAAGTATTCATTGGATATGTCGATCTGTTTGGTATGATTATTGTCGACATATTTAATAAATAGTTAAAGCAAGGCTATAGATGGTCGCTCCTATCTAGCCTTATTCTCCATATTAGCAGACGGTATTATCTATTAATACTCTTTGCTATTGTGGGTATAGAGGTGGGGCGTCACAGTATTTGTTTGAATATAAATTGTTTATATTGTGTTAATTAATCTGTTGAGTGGCATATAAATTCTGGTCGAAAAGTGGGACGCTACTAAATCGATAGGAGCTTCTAAACACTTGAACTGGGAAAACTGACACAATATTGTTTTGAAGTGAATAAAGGAAATAATTTTACCAAAATTATATTTTTATATAAAAGAATAATTTTTTTGAAAATTATTATAGTAAATTGGCGTGCTTGGGTGCTATTATGTAATCAAAATAAGATTATAAAAATAAAAAATAGTATATAAAAACCAAAATTAAATTGTATAAGCATGAATTATACAAATTGATTATAGTTAAAATGGATTGAAATCAGAATTTGGAAAATTTAAAATTCGGAGATTTTTAGAAGTATTTTCCAAAATATTTGAAGATAAAATAATAGTATTACTATTTGGGACATATTTTTAAATAGCAAAATGGTCTTTAATTGATTTTTGGAAGGGATGGCACTGAACTCACTTCAGTCGTTGGAAAATTATCCTGGCGATTACTGCGCAGCATCATCAGTATTCATTTTCGAGTTTCTAAGTGACGAGTTGCTACCATAGTACATTGATATGGATATTTTTGGTTAAAACAAGTGTTGTTTTGAGAATTCCAAAGGAAAATTGTTTTGGAATAGAACCAAGTGAATTTTGAAAATCCAAGGAAGTGATTTATTAAACAATAAAGAGTGTGTGTATATATATATTTGATTTCAAAGTTATTTCAAATAAATACCGGGTGTTTAAAAATTCTAGAATCCTGTGGAAGATGATATTTATAAGTAGGGAAGTATGAAAAAATTAAAGTTGGAATAAAATTTAAAGTGAGAATGTTAAAATGGAATTCAACTTAAGTTAAGTTGGATAAATTAAATTTTAGAAATTTAATTAACTGGAGTTGAAATGAATTAATATAGTATATTAATGAAATGGGAGTTAACTTGAGCGAAGTAATTGAAATATATAATGAAATTGAATGAATTAAAAATAAATTTGTTTGGAGTGAAATTATTTTTGGTACGAATAACTCGAGTATGGTTTTAAAATGTTGGATAAAAAGAAATTGAAATTTAAATAAAAAAGTGAATCGGATTTGAATAATATGGAATTGAATTAAATATGTAAATGCAAATTATAAATTGACTGTATAACTATAAGTTATAAAATTGGATTGGATTAGAAATAATATAGAATTGAAGTAAATACAAATGTTAAGTTATGAAATAATTATATAACCATAAGTTATAAATTTTGAATGAAATAAAATTCAAGTGTAGAACTGAAATTGTGAATAAATAAATTTGAATAGCTTAGAAAAACTGAAATTAATTGAATAAAAATATATTTAGGCTATTGACGCAGCGGATAATGTGAAAACAAATGAAATCGATGGAATGTAGCAATCGGTGATTTGAAAATACTGCAATGCCCAAATTCGTTGATCCGAAGATACCGAATTTTAGCTATCTCTGAATCGTTGATCCGAAGATACCGGGAAAGAGATCTACGATTCTTCAACGTTGATCTTGCGCACAAGATTCCGTGAATCGGTTTCACAAACGAAGATTCGAGCGCACTCGAATGACGTAGGTGGAGATAGGAGATCAAACACTCGACTACCAATTTAATGAAAGCACAAAGCTAACAAAGAAGAATTTTATTCAATTTTCAACAACCTTTACAAATGACACAACGTGCCTATTTATAGGCTTACAACTCAATACACGACTTAACAAAGCGGTACAACAAACACACACACAAACAATCTAAACACTATAACAGTACATGACTCAACTTGACTCCGGACTTAAAATAACTCGGAATCGACTTAATGTGACTCGGCCACGTTCAAGTGACTCGGTAACGACTCAAGGCTAGCTCGGCAACGACTCAAGGAGATTTCAGCGACTCAAAGAGATTGCCGCGACCTATCAAATTGTCACGCGACTTACTGGGAGCAACTCATATTTCGTTCGCGACTTTCAAAATAAATATGAGTCGTTCGCGACTGAATGAAGTTTCACCCTACTGGAAATTGGGGAAACTCATTCGCGTTTAGGTTTTTTTGTTTTTTTTTGGGTCGGGGAACGAGCTAATCGGGGGACGAGCTAAGTCGTGGCTATGGGGAAAAGAGTGGTTCGCGAGATTGATCTGTGTCATGAGTCGGTGATGGATGGATCGTAGGTCGCGGGGTAGAATTGAGTCGTGAGTCGGTGGTGGGTTGAGTCATGGGTCGGTGAGGGGGACGAGTCATGGGGAAATGGATAGGGATGAGTCGCGGGTTGTAGGAAGTGGCGATGGGGATGAGTCGCGAACCGGTGAGGAGTTGGGTCGTGGATGGGGAAACGGTGTTAGGTCGGCCCTTGTTTTTAAGGTACGTACTTCATCATCCTCCCCTTGTTGGATGGAATTCGTCCTCGAATTCACACTCTCGTCAACTTCATCAAGTTCCTTCCTATAATACGGAATTAAATGTTTGACATTGAAAACATCAAAAGTATGAACATTTTCCGGCAACTTTAACCGATACGCATTATCATTGATCTTCTTCAAGATTTCTACTGGTCCAATCTTTCGAGCTTTCAATTTGTTGTAAGTTCCAAACGAAAAAACGATCTTTCGTCAAAACGGCATATACCAAATCTCCCTCTTTGAAGACAACATTTCTTCGTTTCTTATCCGCCATTTGTTTATATTTCTCATTTGTCTTTTCCAATCGTTCCTGAACAATTCTATGGCATTCCGTCAACCCATCAACAAAATCAACAGCTCGTTTAACTGTCCTCTTCGGTTGTGGTACTACTGCCAAATCCAACGGTCCCCTGGGTAAATTTGAATATACAAACTGAAATGGACTGAATCCCGTACTACGATTCACCGCATGATTATGAGCAAACTCTGCCGGGCATAACTTCATGTCCCAACTCTTCAGATTGTCCTTTACAAGACATCGCAACAGATTTTCCAATGATTTGTTAACAACTTCGGTCTGTCCGTCCATCTGCGGATGGTACGCACTACTGAAATTCAGCTTCGTTCCGACCATCTTCCACAAACTTAGCCAAAAGTGACTCAAAAAACGAGTATCTCTATCCGACACAATAGATTCTGGTAACCCATGAAGTCGATAGATCTCTTTGAAAAATAACTGAGCAACATGAACAGCATCCGTCGTCTTCTTGCAAGCAATAAAATGTGCCATCTTTGAAAACCTGTCCACCACAACAAATATAGAATCATTTCCCCTCTGAGTTCTCGGCAAACCCAACACAAAATCCATACTAATATCAACCCATGGTTTAGTAGGCACAGGTAACGGCATATATAATCCCGCATTCGTAGCCGTTCCCTTCGAAACCTGACAGATATGACATCTCTCCACAAATCTCTCTACCTCTTTTCTCATTGACGGCCAAAAATAAGATTGAGAAATTAACTGCAAAGTACGATCTCTACCCACATGGCCTTCTTCATGTAGCTCTTTGATAATTTTCATTCTCAGACTGCTCTCTGGAATACACAATCGATTTCCCTTAAACAGAAAACCATCCACCAACACAAATTCATCAGTACTTCCTTCCTTGACTTTTTCAACAAATTTCTTAAAGTAAGAATCTTCTTCAATCTGTTCTGGCAACAATTCAAACCCGGTAACCTCAACTTTCATTGTTGTCAATAAATGATTCCTCTTGCTCAAAGCATCAGCTACACGGTTCGTCACCCCTGATTTGTGTTTAACGACAAAAGTAAACTGCTGTAAATAAGCAATCCATGATGCATGTCTCGCTGAAATCTTGTCTTGCCCTTGCATATGCTTCAATGCCTCATGATCAGTATAAAGAACAAATTCTTTCTGAAATAGATAGTGTCTCCAATGCTTAATAGCTTGTACCACAGCATAGAATTCGACATCATATGTGATATATCTCATCTTTGCTCCCGACAACTTTTCACTGAAATATGCAATAGGACGCACATTCTGACTCAACACTCCCGCAATTCCAACCTTCGACGCATCAGTATGCAATTCAAACAACAACTGAAAATTTGGTAAAACAAGAATCGACGCTCTCGTCAATAGTTCCTTAATCTTCTCAAAAGCAACCCCCGCTTCCTCTGACCATACAAACTGTTTTCCTTTCATGCAATCAGTAACTGGAGCCATCACGCTACTGAAGTGTGGAATGAATCTTCGGTAGAATGACGCTAGCCCATGAAAACTTCTCACTTCCGTAATTGTCTTTGGCTGTGGCCAATTCCTGACTGCTTCAACTTTATTCTGGTCCACCTGTATACCTTCTCCTGACACAACATATCCCAGAAATAAAACACTATGCATCATGAACACGCATTTCTTCGTAGCAGCATAAAATTGTTCCTCACGAAGAATAATCAGCACTTCCCTCAAATGTTGAACATGCTCCTCCATACTCCTGCTATATATCAGAATATCATTGAAATAAACCACCACGAACTTCCCAATGAATGGTCTAAAGATTTGGTTCATCAACCTCATGAATGTGCTCGGCGCATTCGATAGACCAAATGGCATAACCAGCCATTCATATAATCCTTCCCTCGTCTTGAAAGCTGTCTTCCACTCGTCTCCTGGTCTAATTCGAATTTGATGATATCCGCTTTTCAAATCAATCTTTGAAAAGATAGTAGTCCCACTCAACTGATCTAGCAAGTCATCCAACCTCGGCATTGGAAATCTATATCTCACAGTAATCTTATTCAATGCTCTACTATCAGTGCACATCCTCCACGTCCCGTCCTTCTTTGGTACCAAAAAAAGCTGGCACAACACACGGACTCAAACTTTCCTGCACACGTCCCTGCTCAAGCAACTCTTCCACCTGCCTTCTCAATTCTTCATGTTCCTTCGGACTCATCCGATAATGTGGTCTGTGAGGTAACATTGACCCTGGCACAAGATTAATTTGATGTTGAATATCCCTCAATGGCGGTAACTCCTTTGGTAGTTCTTCTGGAAATACATCACTGAATTCTTCTAATATCGGTTTTACTTCCTTTGGAATTTCAACCTCTTCGTTACACTCCCGCCCAATCAACATGAATACTTCAGGCTCCTCTTCAACTTCCTTAATAAACTCTTTCAACGATAGCAAGGTTTTTATCTCTTCAATCTCCTCAGATTTACTCTCTCCCTGCTGTCTCTTCTTTGGAACTAAAATAATCTTAACGCCTTCAAACATAAAATTATAACTATTGGTTCGACCGTCATGCTGCACTGCTCGATCATACTGTCACGGTCTTCCCAAAAGCAAATGACAAACATCCATCTCAACTACATCACACCAAATCTCGTCTTTATATTTCTTCCCAATAGAAAATGGAACTCGAACTCGCTTATCCACCTTCACCTCTCCTCCTTTTCTTAACCACGCTAACTTGTAAGGATTTGGATGTTTTTTCGTTTTCAATTTCAATTTTCTCACCGCTTCTATAGAAATAATATTGTCACAACTTCCTGCATCAATCACAAATTTACAAACTTTTTCCAATATAGTGCATGTCGACTGAAAGATGTTACTCCCCAACCAACTAGCTTCATCTTCTTGCTTTGGTGTTAAACAAGACCTCCTCATCATTAGATTACACCCTTCGTCTCCCGATGCGATATCCTGTTCATTCTTCTCAACTGGACTATCTTCACCATCAACAGCATCCTCACTTTCAACCTCAGCTATCATAGCTCGTTTCTTTGGTTTTGGACACTCATTGCTTTTATGACCCATTTCCTGGAAATTGTAGCATTTGAAACCATTGTTAACCTTCGCCTTCTCACTCTCCTTTACTACGGGTTTACTGACAGGTTTAGAAACATTAGAACTTCCGCTAACACCCTTCACTTGATTATTAGAATTAGTAAACACGCCACCTCCACGCCTTCCCTGCTTTTCCCAAGCCAACGCTTTTTGATGTGCCTCTGCCACAGATCTTGGATCAAACATATTAACCATATCCGGGATCTGCATCCTCAGCCCTCCAATAAACCTAGCGGTCAACTGCTCTTCCGTCTCCATTATATCGTTCCTGGCAATGAGTTGGTAAAATTCATCTGCATAATCATTGACTGACTTTGTCCCCTGCCTGAGATTCTGCAATCTCTGGTACATTAGTGACTGATAGTTGTATGGTAAAAATGTAGCTCTCATCAATTTCTTCATTTTCTCCCAATCTACAATCTTCGACTTTCCCATCCGTTCTCGTGTAAGTTTAGTTTGCTGCCACCACGCCAAAGCTCTCCCCCTCGGCCTAGTAGCAACTAACTTCACTCGGCGATTCTCCGAAACCTCCTTGAAATCAAAGATTTCCTCCACATTTGACAACCAGTCTAAAAATTCTTCAGCAACCATTCCGCCTTTAAATTCTGGAATCTCCATCTTCATTCCCGATTCCCATCGACGATCATCATCTACATTTCGATTCTGACGTCGTGTTTGCTCTCTATCTCGATAATGAACACTTCCCCTATCACCATCAAACTCCTCATCAAAATCTGAAGTATATAGATGTCGATCACGACCTCCAACATCTCTACTACCACTCCTTCGATCAACATTCCTATCACGATTATCAATACTTCTATGATCTTGATCTTCCCTTCTCTTCTGATCTGAATTTATCGAAGCTCTACTTCCCCCATGGTTTGATTCAGGTGAAACTCTTCTTCTACTTTGATTCATTTCAAGCATCATTCTCTCTAATCGACCAATTCCTTCATTCAACTTTTCAGTAAAACTCTCGTTGATTCGTTGCTCCATTTCATCGGCCTCTTCTCTTCCATACAAGGCATTAATATTACGATGACGTTGAGCTCGTCTCGGAGGCATGATTGAACTTCAAACAAATAATTCAACAAATCAAACTTCAACAAATTTGACTTCAAAAATCTTCAAACAAAACAACTCCAAAACTACAATTCAAATCAACTAGTACGGCTTCAATCTTGCTTCGAACTTCACTTTGGCGTGCAAACTCTCCCACGCAAATTCAAACACCCTTCCCACACTTTGATCCAAATGATTATGGATCAAACACCCAAACTTGTTGCAACTTCAATATGAACACAACGAACACAAACTTCAAATACTTGGCTCCAAGACTCGTCTTAGCTATGATTGGCTAAGTCAAGCTCTGATACCAAACTGACGCAGCGGATAATATGAAAACAAATGAAATCGATGGAATGTAGCAATCGGTGATTTGAAAATACTGCAATGCCCAAATTCGTTGATCCGAAGATACCGAATTTTAGCTATCTCTGACTCGTTGATCCGAAGATACCGGGAAAGAGATCTACGATTCTTCAACGTTGATCTTGCGTACAAGATTCCGTGAATCGGCTTCACAAACGAAGATTCGAGCGCACTCGAATGACGTAGGTGGAGATAGGAGATCAAACACTTGACTACCAATTTAATGAAAGCACAAAGCTAACAAAGAAGAATTTTATTCAATTTTCAACAACCTTTACAAATGACACAACGTGCCTATTTATAGGCTTACAACTCAATACACGACTTAACAAAGCGGTACAATAAACACACACACAAACAATCTAAACACTATAACAGTACATGACTCAACTTGAATCGGGACTTAAAATAACTCGGAATCGACTTAATGTGACTCGGCCACGTTCAAGTGACTCAGTAACGACTTAGGGCTAGCTCGGCAACGACTCAAGGAGATTTCAGCGACTCAAAGAGATTGTCGCGGCCTATGAAATTGTCACGCGACTTTCTGGGAGCAACTCATATTTCATTCGCGACTTTCAAAATAAATATGAGTCGTTCGCGACTCAATGAAGTTTCACCCTACTGGAAATTGGGGAAACTCATTCACGTTTAGGTTTTTTTGTTTTTTTTGGGTCGGGGAACGAGTTAATCGGGGGACGAGCTAAGTCGTGGCTATGGGGAAAAGAGTGGTTCGCGAGATTGATCTGTGTCTTGAGTCGGTGATGGATGGATCGTAGGTCGCGGGGTAGAGTTGAGTCGTGAGTCGGTGGTGGGTTGAGTCGTGGGTCGGTGAGGGGGACGAGTCGTGGGGAAATGGATGGGGATGAGTCGCGGGTTGTGGGAAGTGGCGATGGGGATGAGTCGCGAACCGGTGAGGAGTTGGGTCGTGGATGGGGAAACGGTGTTAGGTCGGCCCCTGTTTTTAAGGTACGTACTTCATCAGCTATAAATAAATGCATAATCTCGAGTAAAAAAATGTGAATATATTCAAGTATAGAATTAATGGGAAAGGTGAAAAATAAGTTGTGTAACTTATAAAATTGAAAAGTGAAATAGAAAAACCAAAATAGAAATGGTTTGATATTTTGGTGAAGGAAATAAAATTCAAATTTGAATTATAAAATAAATTTTGAACTCAAGTAAATTTAATGGAGTAATTTCTGAATTAAAATCTGATAGTGGATACAAAAATGGAATTAAACTTGAGTGAATAAATTGGATTGTGGATTAGAATTGAAATTAAATATGAAACTTGAGCGAATTAAATATACTTGGAAATATCGTCGAATAAAATAGAAATGGATTGAAATAGTGATAACCTAAGTATAAATAAATTTATTTTAAAGTGTAAATAAATTGAATGTGGCCTTGGATATGAATTAAAAAAATTCGACAATGAATTCGAGTATGGGATTAAAATTTGAAAGTGGATTGGATGGATGAACTAATTAAATAAATTAGTAAATGAAATGGAAGTTGGTTGGAATCAAAATAAACCAAAGTTATAAGGTGGAAATAATATAAAATAACATATTGACTTAAAGTAAATTTTTGAATGGAAGCTTGAATCAAATAAATTTGTGAACTAATTATTTAATGAAGTAGTGTGGAATGATTGCGAGTGTAATAAAAATAACGTGAATGGTACAAATCTTTTATAAGTATCATAGCTACTAATGGCGCTCCATCAATCTTCTTCTTTCTTGCAGATCTCATTTTACAATAAGAAATCTTTCCCCGATTCTCTCCCAAACTTCGCTAATCGAATTTCATTTCCTTTCTCGTATGCCCAAGCTGTCAAGAATCAGTTACCACAGCAAACAAGATTGTCTAATCATCGCACCAATTCGAAGTGGATTGATTCTAGAAAGGGAATGAAATTTCGTTTTAGATGCGGGGATCTTAATCATATTGCGAACCAATGTTGAGATCCTATCATATGATTTGCCTGTGGATCGTTTGGTCAGAAGTAGAAGTCTGTTTATCGCGTTCATTCTTATCAGATTCCAGCCCCAAACTTGTCAATCATGGATTCCAATTCTTCTTAAAAAAAATTGTTGAAGGGTGTCTTTCTCGGCCACCTTTGGAACAAGAGAGAAGAAGGAATTAAATATCTTGAAAAATTGTTCTACCACTTTGATAAATCAACCTCCCGAACATAAGCATAGGCTACGAAGAAAGGTTCGGCAATCCAGAGGAGTATTTTGGTTCGTCTGAGTCTGATTATTCTGAGTGGTGTTCTATTGATTCGAGTCTCTCTGGAAATTTCGACGTTGTTCTGAATGGTTCCCGTCTGGTCGTAGATCCTTTTCTTGCCGACCCATATGTTTCTAAATGTATAAAAGATCATTCTTTTCCCAATTTTGACCAATCTTTAGACGGTACTGGAATGTTCAAAGAAAAGCACGAGTCAAGTATTGGTTTTACTTTGGTTGACAATAAAAGTCAGTCATCACAAAATTGAATACAGGGCGGTTTCAAGATCGCAATGTCAAACAAATTTGACTACCTTTCTGAGCGAATAGGCCCTAAAATCATTGTTGATTGTCCTAGTGTTGAAAGTGGATTGGTTAGGATTCCTGAAAACTCGCATTCTCCTGTCCTGAGAGATAGTGATTCAAAAGCTGGTATATATAAAGGTGTCAATTCAATCGATAACAGTTTCTCTAATGTCGTATTCATGGATTGGTCTGAAAAAATCGATAATCTGGATTTCGAACTGTTGGAACAAGAGGTTATTGAAATGGGAAGCAGTGGATCTGAGAATTGTTTAGACTTTGGTTTTAAGGTTTTTGTTGCAAACACAAAGTTGAAGGAGGAACACTGTTTGGTTAATGGGATTGATGTCTCATCGGTGGATATTTCATACGAGTTTGTGAATTCAGATAAGGAAAATTCATCAAAGTTGCTCTATGAGGATCTCGATACTGTAAGTTTCTTTGAAAAGGTTCGTTATTTTACTTTTAATGATAATCTGGAAAGGGATTTCATTTTTTTGAAGATGTAGTCAATATTATAGAGGAAGAAGCTCTGGTGGATCTTAATAATATGTTGAGTGTTGCAAATGAATTAAGTTCTTGTTTGTATGACATAGCTGACATGCACACAACATCAAAGTTGCTTGAATATTCTGGTTCGATCTCTACAGTTGATGATTTAGCTCTGGTTGTCGCTTCCTCTAGAGATAACCTGGAAGGATTTGCAAGTGGGTTAAACGAGAAAGTTATTATATTGGTTTGTGGGGATAGGAATGATGGATTGGAGAAGATGAATTTAGGTACGGAGCTGGTGGAACCATCGAAGTGTTTGGAGGATAAGATCTACGTGGATCAGGTTGAAAAGGGTGGTTTTTCTGATAAGCTTGTTAGGGATGACAGCTTTTATACTTCTAATGATTCTCTGAAAGTGGCTACAGCTTATAATATGTGCTGTGCCATTGATAAAACTAATGTGACAGCAGCTTCTAATACATGCTGTATCATTGTTAATGCCACAATAGTAAGTACTGGTTCTCTACAAAAGGCTGGTGTTAGATTGAGTGGCAGTTTCTCAGCATCTTTTTCGTCTTCATCAAGGAGACGTAGACATAGTTCTTCAATGAAGGCTAGCGGTTCAGTTCGACGAAGTGCTAGGATCCGATGTTGTAGATCTCAGTCTTCGGATGAATTCCCTGATTCAAACACCATGAGTGGGGCTACAAATTCAGGCTCAGGTTTGCATTCAGATTTTGGTAGTGTTGATTCATCTTATGATTTAGGTAGTTTGTCTTCTTCTCAGTTTAGTCAGTTAGCTAGGGATACCACTCTCATATTCATCAATGTTGACATTAACTTAGAGTACATTAGAGATAGAAAACTAGAGAGGGCTAGTATGCTGGTCTATGAGGATTATTAGTTGGAATATCAGAGGATTAAATGATTTAAATAAACGTGACAAAATTAGGGCTTTCTTTAAAGGCCATTCTATTGACATTGCATTATTATAGGAAACTAAAATTGAATTTCCAGACAATCGTTTTTATAGAAGATTAGGTGGCTTTCATTTTAGAAAATGAGCTTGTCTACCTTCAGTGGGTTCTTCTAGGGGTTTACTAATTGGTTGGCGTGACAACTATTTCAAAATGCTCCAATGTATTTCTAAGCAACATTCATTACATATTATATTTATAAATCTTAGTAATAATTCCTTTTTAAATATTTCTAATGTTTATGGTTCTAATTTGAAATTTGAGCATCGAACTCTTTGGAAGGAGTGTTTGGATTTTAGACCGTTAGCTCCGGGTTCTTAGATTTTGAGGGGTGTTTTTAACGTTACACTTTTCTTAGGAGAGCAGTCACCTCGTGAGGGTGATTTTTTGGCTATGGAAGAATTTGACACATTTATTATTAACTCTAATTTGGTTGAAATTCCTCTATCTAATAGAATCTATACTTGGAGTAATGCTAGGGAAACCCCATCCATTGCTTTACTTGATAGATTTTTCGTTAGTGATGAAATTGAGGATAAATATCCTATTTGTAGAGTTCTTGGTTTACGCTACACTTAATCACTGTCCTATTATCCTCATATGTGATTAACATAGGGTTATTAATAAATCTTTCAAATTTGAAAAATTGTGGTTAAGAGAACCTAACTTTTTAACTTTAATTAAAAATAAATGGATTTCCATGTGTCATTATAATATTAGAAATAGGGATAATTCTGCAAAAAAATTGTTCAAAAACTTAGGGACCTTAGGTATTATCTTAAGAATTGGAATAAAAATGTTTTTGGTAGTATTAAAATTAAGAAAGGAAATAATCTTAATGAATTACTCAAATTAAACAAGATAGAAGAATCAAGACAATTAAACATATGTGAGCGTAATGTTCTTGCTAATTTAAAAGAGGAACCTAATTCTATTTTAGTAAAGGAAGAGATTATGTGGAAATAGAGATCCAGGATTCAATGGATCAATGAAGGTGATAATAATACCAAATTATTTCACAATATGGCTAATGGTGGAAAATGTAGTGATACTACTAATTCTATTACCAATAATAATGAAGAATTAGTTGACCAAAGAGATCTTAATAAGGCTTTTACAGACTATATAAAGATATTTTTGGTACTAAAAATACTCATAAAATCAATACTAGATGGAGTGATTTATATCCGGCTGACTCTATAGTTGATGTTTCTGGATATCGTTGATCTTTCTGGATTAGATAGTCCTTTCATAGAGGATGAAATCCAGAAAGCCATCAATGGTTTGCCAGGGGATAAATCCCCCAGGCCGAATGGTTTCCTAATTTTCTTTTATAAAATGTTTTGGGATGTTTAAAACATAGATTTGACTAATATGTTTAATGATTTCTACAATGGAAATTTACAACTAGGAAGAGTTTACTTTGCCAATATTATTTTATTACACAAAAAAGTAGGTGCTAATAATCTTAAAGATTTTAGACCTATTTCTTTGATTAATTGTTCTGCTAAAATTGTTTCTAAAGTTTTAGCTAGTAGACTTAGTTTAAGAATGAATGACTTAATTGGTTGTTCTCAAACTGCTTTTATTAAAGGGAGAAATATCACTGATGGTGTAGCTATTGTTCAAGAATACATTAATCATTGTTGCAAGAACAATATAACTTGTGCGATTTTATAATCGGATTTTGCGAAAGCTTTTGATTCGATTGATTGGGATTTTCTAGTACATATTTTTCATGATAGAGGTTTTAGTCATAGATGGATTAGCTGGATTATGAATTTGCTTAGAAATGGTAACTCTAGCATAATGGTTAATGATATTTTAGGTAATAAAATTCAATCTAAGCGAGGTTTAATGCAACGGGATCCTTTATCTCCTCTATTATTTAACTTAGTTGCAGATGTTTTTGCTAAAATAATTAAAAATGTGGTCGCTAATGGATCTCTCGGATTGGTAGGTAATGATATATCACGTAACGATATTTCTATTCTTCAATTTGCTGATGACACCTTACTTTTTTCCTCTCATTTACCTAGGCATATTATTACACCTAAGTTCATTTAATATAGTTTTGAATTATTATCGGGTTTAAAAATAAATTTTGACAAAAGTTCTGTTTTAGTTTTAAATGATTTTGAAAAGTTGAAAATTTAGTAGCTAGTATTCTAAATTATTAAACTATGAACTTTCCATTTGACTATCTTGGTTTTGTAATTAGGCCTACAAAGCTCAAATGCGATGACTGGTTTTTAATTATAGATAAAATCAAGAATAGAATTTCTAACTGGGACGGGAGATTACTGTCAAGAGCTGGTAGATTAGTTTTAATAAATTCTGTTTTATCAACACTCTCGATCTATTAGGTGTATATGCATCTGTTTCAAGATTGGGTGATTGATAAAACAGATAAAATTAAAAGGGATTTCCTTTGGAGTGGTGAAAACTCTAATAGTTGCATCAAATGCTTAGTAAATTAGGAAACAGTTTGTAAATCTAAAACAGACGGAGGTTTAGGAGTCATTAATTTGCTTAATATGAACTTATCCTTATTAGGTAAATGGTTATGGAAGTTTAAGGATATCAATGATAAAGCTACTTGGAAAGAGATCATTTCTAAATATTACTATAATGGTAGTAGTAATTTATATCAAATTACCCCTATAGTCAGTCGCAATTTATCAAACTTTTGGAAATCTATTTTAAAATGTCATGAGATTTTTAATCTAGGTATTACTACAATAATTCATTCTGGCAATTGTACTTCTTTCTGGCATGATCATTGGATATCTGCTTTACCTCTTAGGATAGAGCTTAAAGAGCTTTATGAAACCTGTAATTTTAAGTATGCTTTAATTAGTTAGGTTTATTCTCCTGAAAATGACCTTCCTTGGAAGTTTTTTTTAACAGTATTTAAGTAGGCTCTACCTTTAGACGACTATTTTTGCTTTATGCTAAATTGAACCTTTATAACATTGATAATGATAACGATATTATTAGTTGAGAATGGGATAAGAGTAAGAAATATACTTCTAATTCACTTTGTAGATTTATCAATTTTTCGAGTATAGCTAATAATTTTTTTAAATTTAGCTGGAAATCTAACGCTCCTCCTAAAGCTAAAATTCATATTTGGTTAATTCTGCATGGAAAACTTAACACTATAGAATTATTAAAAAGGACAAATATTCAAAATAATAATAAATGCTATTTTTGTAACAATTATCTTGAAGATATTAATCATTTATACTATAATTGCACAGATACCTATTTTATTCTAATTAATACTCTTAAAAATTTTAACTTTAATATACCCACTAAAATTTTAGATTGTGATTTCTATTGGAATACTTTCAGATTTAGGTTCAAAAAAATTATAAGATTTTTACTTGATACCTTATACATTATCATTTGTTGGTATATTTGGTTTGAAAGAAATCAAAGAATTTTTAATATTAATTATAGTCATTTTAATAAATTGATTTATACAATTTATACATTTTGTTTTAATTGGATTTCTAGTTCCATATATAAATTAGCTAAAAATTACCTGTTTAAAAGATATCTTAATAAGGTTAGTTATAATATTAATCTATTTAAACTCAATAATAATATTTTTAACATCAACTTTAATAGTATTAATATTTTTTCAAGCATATATGACGATTTTACTTAATTATAACTTACTTATGATTAATAGTCCATGAGATTATTTTAGCTTTGTTCTTGTATATGTTGTTATTACTTTATACTTCTTTTAATTCTTTTGTTTTTTTCCTGTTAGTATTATTTAGATTTTTTAATATATAATTCATTCATTCATAGCATATTAGTATTATTTAGATATTTTGTTTCCCATCTCTCACATTCATATATATGTATATAAATAATACACACACACACACACATATGTATAATTCTAATATTTTTCCTTAGTAATTCGCCAGACACAGGTTCAGGGGATAGGATGTTAGGTTCACTTTACAGGTACTTGTGACTTCAGATTTCAGGTTTTGGATTGTAGAGAGATCGTCAGAATAGAATTTCCTCACAAATTCACTAGTAGTTTCACATCAGAGTCTCCAGAGCAGATTTTCCAGTTAGTGTCATTTTCAGATTCACTTCAGAGCAGATTCATCTCCTTTTCTTCCGATTTAGAAGCATGGAGCTTCCTACATAGATTCCGATGACATCGGTATTATCGACTTTCCTTTAGTTTTTTAGGTACTTCTAACACCTTAATATCGGGTGGTGGCCATGTCGGAACTCGAGGTTATGGTGTGATGGGTGGTGGCCTTGCCGGAACTCATCTTAGGGGTACTTGAGTTCTATTGTTTTTGTATCTGTTTATTATACCTGCCAGGCGTGTTGGCAGCGCCTTTTTTTGTGTTATGTATAGTTGCATGTGTGCTATCCTTTATTTATAAAGGATCACACATTTTTCTCAAAAAAACGAATTGAATATAATAAAGTATATATGAATGGATTACAACTGAATTGACTGTGAACAAATCTAAAATGGAACAAAATTAAATATAAATTGATTAGGAATCAATTTAAAATAGCTATAAGCTTAAGTGCGTATTTTATTAAATTGATACTAAGACGACCCGGAATCCAGCGTTCGTAAATCGGCACCCAATACATCACCCGTATTCGAAAGCCGGAAATTCAAACGTCGAGTCTGGTTCGCCGGAGCTTATAACACATTAGGTGAATACAACACAACGAAAACAAAGAAGAATTTTATTGACACACAACAATTGATTACAATAATTATACAATACGAAGTGATCAACATCACCAGAGATATATACAACGGCGGAAAAACATAGTAGCGGAAAATAAAAACAACAGCAGCGGAAAGATAACAACTTTATGATCTTCAAGAGAGAGAGAGCTCAACCAAACCGCGTCTTCATTTCCAAAGCTCCAAGGACTCCCAAAGGATTTCATATCCAAAACCAAAAGCTCAAAGAACTCCTATACCAAAAAGCTCAAACCACTATCATGTTGTAATATAGCCAATGCGATCCCCAATCCACAGGCTTCAAACATTGCCAAAAGCTACACCTACTAGTTGACTATCTGATAATCTGACCCTAGGCTGTCCGTGTGGAAAATTATGGGCACCTAAAGTTTAGAAAGGAAATAATAAACTCCAGGTCAGTCATGTGATTGGTGTGAGCAAACAAAAACAGTTGTTTGAACAAAAAGAAATCACAAAAGAAACAAAAGAAATCCGCTACGCTTTTTGGGAAATGAAACTACCATAAAGCCTCCCAGTACACACTTAATGCAATCGCACACATGGGAAAATTTCTCCTTATGATAGTCAAACATGCTTGGTACACGAAATCCCTTTTGATATTATTATTAGTGCATTGTGTGAAATTTTTTCGAAAGTATAATATTAATCTTAGCCAGCATATGTACCATTATAGTATGCCTACTATAGCTACCATGTTAGATGGAAGGT
The DNA here is from genome assembly GCA_030765085.1 of Allium cepa. Taxonomy (NCBI): domain Eukaryota; kingdom Viridiplantae; phylum Streptophyta; class Magnoliopsida; order Asparagales; family Amaryllidaceae; genus Allium; species Allium cepa. Next base: position 659,488,326 of record CM060941.1, read on the forward strand.
TCTACAACTAAAACTGCACAGGGTTTGTATTAGGTGATTGAATTTCCAACAAATGGTCAAGGCTAAGGAACTTCCTTTCCGAATGGGTATGCCTCTAGAGGGACGCCCTAAAAACCTAACCGGATCTCTGTCAACACAAGGCTTGGTTACCTCTGTAACTATGTAACTAACTGTCACGAGTATATCATCCCTCGGTCATCACCGACCTTTAACGAGGCCTCACCAACAAATTCCTACAACCACATAAGTTAAATATCTGGGCTCCATACGATGATACCACTTTTTATCCAGAAGGAAATTCACGTACCCAAAGGGGCGCGACCCCTATAACCTTACCGTATCCTTCCTGTTTCGACCGTTTTCGGGGTGTGAGGTTCGATGAAATCTCGTCCCACAAAGCTACGCTTTTCACAAAAGCCATGCTTCGATCAACCAATGATTAGCATATAGCATGTCACATTACCAAATTGGGGATATATCACTAGTAACCATCAACTACATAATCTCTGAGCTCGTACATCTCAGAGAAGGGTGTTAAGCTAAGAGAATGAATTCTCCGCCACCAAGCAGAAATGTATTTGACAAAAACCAGCTTTACATCTCAAAGTGTAATGTCAAACATACATCCATACATGTCCACCATGGATCTGAATGGAACCGAAGGCACTTCCTCCAATTAAGGAAAGAAGCCCTTGCAAATCTGGATATCCTCTAATCATGTCCGGACTCCCCATCACATAGGGTAATCTCTATACCGGAGCAACTCAATGCAGAGACAATCAACAGGTCATCCTTTCATTTTCGAAAATACCCGGTTTTCAACCACCGTCTTCAAATGCAATCCAATTTCATCGTATCATTATTCGAAATAGGTTTTATGACTTAATGTCATCTCCTGGCTAATCCGAATAATGAGCGTTTATTTTTAAAAACATATGGATACATTCGGATCTTAGTTAAGTTACAACTTATTTCCCAAAACCCTTTCTTCGAATGGTTTAAATTTTTTTCCATTTTTAAATATTTTAAACAAAAGATCCATCTTTAAGATCATCTTCAATTGAAACAAGGTTTACCAAATCTTTAACAAAGATTCATTTATAGCTTTTAGAACTATTTACATATCAAATTTGATTTACCGTAACTCGAAATCCTTTCAACAAAAACTGAAAATTCTTTCTTTATACGAAAGCTATTATCATTTGAAAGCAAAGGTTTTTCGTTTTGGGAAAATCCAATTAAATATGCTCAAGTTATAGCCTTTCAAAGTATAAATTGGAAAATCGACGAACTACCGTATCCTCGGCAAGCTCTATTTGTGTTAAATTTAATTCCCAAAATAATTATTTTAAAATATTTTAAAATGGTTTAAATTCCATATATATCAATTATATAATATGTATAACCCTTTTTAAACCATAGTTTCCAAAATTTCAAAATGTCAAAATTAATTATTTATTTAAATTAAATATACAAAATAATTTCTTAATTTCAAAACTTTCTTTTTATAAAATTTTAATATTTAACCCAATGTCACTTCCAAACCATTTTGGATTCAGAATTCAACTTTTAAATCTTTCACCATTTTGAATAATATAATATTAAATTCAAAATACCCGTATGTATTATCCCGCCTTTTGTACGCTTTAAATCGACGATAAACCAAATACGTCAGACTCAAACCATACAAAAGGGTGGATTTTTATTGGGGTTAATAAGAAAAACAGAGAAAGAGAGAAAACAAAACAGAATCTTACAGCGGAATGACGAAATATAATAATCAAATAACAGTTCATGAAGCTATTTACAAAACATTTGATTATACTAATACAATATAGAATTAGAGTTACACATACCAGAGAATAATAAATAACAATGCAGCAGAACAGTATAAATGTAGTGGAATAATATAATAACTAATAGTAATACAGTCTTCGTCTTCTAAAAGTAAAGTTTTCAAATCTTGAAATGCTCAGGCCGACCCAAGCGAATTAAAATGACAAAACACTCGAGTTAGAACTAAAGGATCTTATGTAAGTGAAATCACAGTAAATAATATGAGTGGAATGACGTCAGAGATGTTTACGGGATTTGATATCTCCTACCAGTGTCTAACGTGGGTGCAGTAACTCAAGAGATGCTCGGGATTCACATGTCCTAAGGATCCATTAAACTATTTACTATGTAGTAATATTTCGCTATTATAATAACGTCTAATAGTAAAATAAACTTACTTTTAGAATAGCGCTAAGGAGTGACCCAGTATTCCCCTTAACACATAAATAGTGCCAATAGTCTATACAGTACCGTAATACCTCCTGATCGGGAGGCTACCAAAGGATACTCCATAGGTACAACACAAATCAAACTCGTACAAGGCGCGCTAGGGTAGGTGACACGGCACACAAGGCAATGCCAGGGTAGATACCAATTACTCATCTGGGTTGGTGGTAATGCGTAGTAGCTACTACCGCCCACCTCGAGCCACAACCACAAAATCAAAAATCAGAAGTGGCCACCAAATCAATCCAAAGTCAGAATATAATATCGAAGGAGTGTGTCCGATAAGAGGGGCTACCTCCTTGGCCCGAGAATCACTTCCGGTTTAGCCACCTAATGCCAACACACGAGAGTTGGGTCCACATATATACCTTAATAGAACATCGCCACCATCCTACTTCATTCTGGAATCTCCACCGCGTACACGGTTGTTAAAGTGGTTTTCGGAGTTGGCAGAGAGTATGACAACTTTCGATCCCGGTCACTTTAACAACCAAACGTTATTATAACACCGCGGCCATTTTAAAATAATTCATACTTCAAAACCATATTATAATATCCATTTCAAAACCATATAAATACTATATCATTTCCATTTCAAAAACCAAACCATTATGATATCATTTTATTAAAACCCAAATCAATATAATATCATTTTTAATTCAAATATATCCTTTCCAAAAATCATAGCACTTTCAACGTTATAACACTTCAAAATCAAACACTTGAAATATAACACTTTCAAATCATAATATTTTGAAACTCATAACTTTGAAACATAACTACACCACTTAAATGACTTAAATATTAAATTACTTTATATAATAAAATAGCTTCTTCAATTTCACAAAAGAATCCCAAATACAATTTGAACCCCTAAATAAACCATTTAAATTTCCATATACTTCAAAGCTTTAAATATTCCATCATTTCAAAACTAATTCTTTGATAATTCCATATATACAAAATTCGATTACTATTATTTAGATTTGAAATGTTTACTTAATAAATCCAATATCATTCAATAAAACTTTTAAACATCAAATAACTGGATATTCTTTCAATTTATTTAACTTGATATATTAATTTAAATCAACTTGATATTCATTTAAACCACTTTAGACCAAAATCAATTTATAAAATCATATCCTTTAAAATCTCAATTTTATCAAATTTCAAATCAAATTTATTCGAGTATAATTCTTAAATAATTTTAATTCAAATCAATTTCATTTTTATCTTCCAACCTTGATTTTATTCAAGTCATCATAAACTCTATATACAATATAATTTAAATAGATACTTGACCATAATATATAAAAAAATAAACTTTATTATTAAACTTATTTTTTAATTAAACAAGTATATACATAGCTTAAATTCAAGAATTTAACTATATATAAAAATAATATTTATATAATATCAAAAATCAATATTTATTAAACCATATATTTCTTTCCAAAACCATAGAAATCATTTTCAAAATATTTATATATAGACTGACAGTGTCTGTATATAATTTTCTATCCTATGGTCAAGTGATACGGATATTTATCATTTCAATCTGTAATTTAAAATATAAATACGGTTATATATCATTTCAAACCGCAATCCCGAATGAAATAAAAATCCATAACAACTTACAGTTAATAACAATATAAAATACAACATCCATTCATCCAATATCAATCATCAAACATTTACTACAATCATCATCCACTTCGATCAATAACATCAGCATAGAACAGATAATAAAGAATAGGTATTTAGTGGCAGTTTATATTCAATAATAAATTAAATAACTATTTTATCCAAATAAATTCAAATAAACTAAGCTGATGATTTAAAATATGCCAAAAGTCATAAATAAATTTATAATCACATCATAAATCAATTTAACAAATATAAGAAATTTTAGAAGTCGTTAGTGGGTTAAAACACTCACTTTTTTGAATTTAAATTGAATTTAAATCCAATTTAATCTTAAAATTTGAACAGTCTCAGAATTCATCCAAAGCAGCATTAAAATATTCGAAATTTCAACACAATTCCGGCCACACAGCAACCCAGATCGAAAAAAAATCACATATTTGACTTGCATTCGTCGAGAGCCTCAAATCGATATATAATTCGATATATATTGAGGAGTTTGAATTTTGAAGTTAAATTTTGAATTGGAATTGGATTGTGAAATTTTGGGTTGTCTGCCGTTGAGAAAAAGGAGCAACAATTTTTTTTGTACGTAGATAAATGAGAAATAGAAAGGCTGCTAGGGTTTATAATGATATATATATATTTATATTTATATATATACAGAACCAAATAGAAACAAATGGCTCGATCGAATTTGGGTATTGAACGATAAATGACCCCAAAAGCCCTTTTCGACTCCGGAACGAGACTGGGTCGACCTATATATCGAAATAGATGGTTTCAAATATTTTAAAATCATTGGAACAGGTTTTAAATCCAAATTCCATAGTATGAACAAGTTATGCTAAAATCAAGTTATTTCAAATTGATTTCAATCAAATTGATTTCTAGGCGTTTCGAGTCTGTGCGATCAAATGAAAAGTCCTATCGATACGAAACTTGAAATCCTTCAATAATTCACAGTTACGGATCAGATGAAACTGGTTTCGTCGAAATCCGAGTTAGTGGAAAAAATGGCTATTTTTACATTAAATAAATAAATAAATAAATAATTAATTAAATCAAATTTTAAATTTCAATTTTATAATTGAAATTTTTTATCATTTTTAAATTTCTAAACATTTACACTAATTTAAAAAAATTTAGATGTCAAATTAGAGTTGACAAATCTATCAATTTTAGTGTTAACCTCAATTTCGTTAAATTCAGAAATTATAAATTTAATTTCCAAAAATTCCATTTAATTGCTTTTCATTTTATTATTCACTTCATTGTTGTCAAATGATGAAATTAACATTAGATTCCTGATCTATTACATTAATATTCTCAAATTCCTTCTTAATTTCAATTAATGTAATATTTAGATATTTAATTTCATTTAATTGCAATTAATCCAATTATTAAGTTTAAATTCTAATAAATTAATAAATCTTGATATCCATTACTTTATTCAACCAATTATCATATCATGAATAGAATTAACATTATTTCCAATTTTTCTTAATTTACACTAAACTAACATTGAATTGAGATTCATTGCAATTGATTACAAATTTGATTTAGTGGACTAAATAAATGATTAACTTATAATAATTGTTATCATTAACTCTCAATCACATTTTTATAAGTTTATCATTTCCAAACCAATGTTATAATTTCTTACTTAACATTGATTTTATTCAAGTACCATTGAATATATATTAATTCATTAATTAATTCAATATTTACGTTTGTTTTCTTATATTCGATGTATAGCCAAGTATAACATTTGCACTAATTCCATTAATTGTAACTTCATTCAAATAATTAATAATTAACTTAGATTAGCATTATTACATCTCATTTAAGTCATTATTTCATTAATGAATCACAAATTTTTTTTTTCAAATATAGATAACAAAATTTTAACAAAAATTAACAATTAAATTATCGAAAATTTACGGGTCGTTACACTCTCCCCCACTCAAAACATTTCGTCCCCATAAAGGAAAAAAGAAGGGAAAAGGAAAATTTAAATAGTCAATATATCTTATTCAAAATATTAACTTATAAACAAATAAATTTACAAAATTAAATAATTTAAATAAAATATACCAATTTATAACCATTAAATCTTTTTATACTCAAATTAATAAAGTTTGGAAAACACTTTTCAAAATTTTTCTAAGTCCTAAATTTTTGAAAGATTTTGGTAGAGTCTCCTTTGTACGGGGAGGCTCGGGAGAAATTATAATATCAAACATAACAATATATAACAGATATCTACCAAAATAATATATATCCCAACACGGGAAAAATATAACAGCATATAAAACCGTAATCCGAGAACGTACCTATTTTTCGGGCAAACAACGCTTAATTACGAAACCAAAAGCAGTAGCGATTGCTTCCATAACCTGTATTTCACTTATATAATCCCAAAAGGTTAACAATTATAAAAAATGAAATATTTAAAGTTGTTTTAACCACTAACAAACAAATCAATAATAATAATCACTTGCTACCAACATACAATCATCGTGTACAATCAGCACAATTCAATTATCCATCCATATTAAATAAAAACATAGTTGTTCGGATTCAAAAACTTTAATTGCATAGAATGGAAAATAAACTATTAAGTGGATCGTTTACTCAACAGTCTTAGATGAAAGTAAATAGATTATTTATGCATCCAAACAAATTTAAAGTATCCTTGCCCAAAAACCATAAACCAAGCGAACAACAATTCCAAAAAATAGATCAAGTTCATTCTTAATAATTCCATTTCATACATTTGTTGTTTGATTTCCTTTTCATTCATATAATGATCAATCTTTTTAATTTACATTTATTTCTTGCAAATTTTCATTTCCATCCATTGATTCAGTGTTTATTTCACTTATTTGCACTTGTACTTACGTAAATTCATTTTTATTTATGCATGTCACATAAATTTTCTTTTCATTGCATTACATTCATTTATTACTTAATTTCATCTATTCATTTATTTATAATACTTACCTTTCCAATTATATTAAATTAGAAGCATTTCCAATTATAATTAAGTTCATAACACTAGAACATCAAATTCTTATTTATTAAAGAATTTCATTGAATTCTTTCATTACCTCAAGTTTTTACTTGTACAATATCCATTACATTTTCTTATAAGCATTACAACTTTTATTATTTGGTAAGTTATATATATGCTTTTGAGGATGTAATTGAAAGTTACACAAGTTTATTTTATTTCTTTTAATTAACTTAATGTTCAATAATCATATCATTTGTTTTATAGGTTACAATTTCAAATTTCTTTTAATCCCATTTATAGCTTAGCATTAAATCTCTTATTTCAATTAAAGGTTCCAATTATTCATTTCACTGCAATAATTGAACTATTAATTAACGGGAACTTAAGAACTAAATACCAGGTTAAATTCCAAATCATTTTAAAATAATAGATAAGTGTATATACTTACAACATATATATATATACCTAATTATATTTAAAAAAATTAAAATTTATATCTGTTTATCAAAATAAATCTGAGGTAAAACTACTATAGTGGACTTCCAACTTAGAAACTCGAAAATGAATGTTAATGATGCATGCACTCATCACCGAAATTATTTTCCAGCGACAGAGAGTGGAGTACAGAACTTATTTCTTTTCAAAATTTCTTTAAAACAATTCTTCAAACCATATTGAAACATTTATAACAGGAAATACTTCTAATAATATTATTACTATATTCCAAAATCATTCGATAGAAAATTTTTAAAACCTCGGAACTTAGTTCTAAATTTCCAGTTTATTCTCATTTATTTTACTTTTCAAGTCTTATTTCCAACCTATTTTCGTAAATTTCACTACCTAACAACAATTATATTACAACCAAATACATATCATTTATAAAAATTTATTTTATATATAGAAAATATAATACGAAAAATTATTTCATTCACCTATATTCAAAACAAATACTGTGTCGGTCTGTCCTATTAAGTGTTTAGAAATCACTATCAATGACATAACATCCTATGCACCAACCAGAATTTATAAATACAAAACGGAACAAATTAACAAAATATCAAATCCTTTTTATAACGCTAACAAATACGCTCTCTCATATATATACACTCAACGACTCATCATAGGGTATTACTACCCTATAAATAAAGAGTCAGACCCTACAAAGCTAAGGTTTATCGCTAAACCAAAGCTCTGATACCAAATGTAACATCCCGCCTTTTTGTACGCTTTAAATCGACGATAAACCACACACGTCAGACTAAAACCATACAAATGGACGGATTGTTATTGGGGTGAATAAGAAAAATAGAGAAAGAAAGAAAACAAAACAGAATCTAGCAGTGGAATGACAAAATATAATAATCAAATAACAATTCATGAAGCTGTTTACAAAAAATTTGATTATACTAATATAATATAGAATCAGAGTTACACATACCAGAGAATAATAAATAACAATGCAGCGGAACGGTATGAATGTAGTGGAATAATATAATAAATAATAGTAATACAATCTTCGTCTTCGTCTTCTAGAAGTAAGGTCTTCAAATCCTGAAATGCTTAGGATGACCCGAGCGAATTGAAAAGATAAAAAACTCGAGTCGGAACTAAAGGATTTTATGTAAGTTAAATCACAATAAATAATATGAGTAGAACGGCGTCCGAGATGTTTACGGGATTTGACATCTCATATCCAGTGCCTAACATGAGTGCAATAACTCAAGAGATGCTCGAGATTCACACTTCTAAGGATCCGTTAAACTATTTACTATGTAGTAATATTTCGCTATTATAATAGTGTCTAATAGTAAAATAAACTTACTTTTAAAATAGCGTTAAAGAGTGACCCAATATTCCTCTTAACACATAAATAATGCCAATAGTCTATACGATACCGTAATACCTCCTAATCGGGAGGCTACCAGAGGATACTCCATAGGTACGACACAAATCAAACTCGTACAAGACGCGCTAAGGTAGGTCACACGGCAGACAAGGCAATGCCATGGTAGATATACCAATTACGCATCCGGGCTGGTGGTAACGCGTAGCAGTTACTACCGCCCCCCTTGAGCCACACCCCCAAAATCAAAAATCAAAAGTGCCAACCAAATAAATCCAAAGTCAGAATATAGTATCGAAGGAGTGTGTCCATTATGAGGGGCTACCTCCTTGGCCCAAGAATCGCTCATGTTTTAGCCACCTTATGCCAACTCACGGGAGTCGGGTTCATGTATATACCTTAATAGAACGTCGCCACCATCCTACTTCATTCTGGAATCTCCATTGTGTACACGGTTGTTAAAGTGGTTTTCGGAGTTGGCAGAGAGTATGACAACTTCCGATCCCGGACTCTTTAACAATTAAACGTTATTATAACACCGTGGTCATTTCAAAATAATTCATAGTTCAAAACCATAATATATATCCATTTCAAAACCATATAAATACGATATCATTTCCATTTCAAAAACCAAACCGATACGATATCATTTTATTGAAACCCAAATCATAATATAATATCATTTTTAATTCAAATATATCCTTTCCAAAAATCATAGCACTTTCAACGTTATAACACTTCAAAATCAAACACTTGAAATATAACACTTCCAAATCATAATATTTTGAAACTCATAACTTTGAAACATAACTACACCACTTAAATGGCTTAAATATTAAATTACTTTATATAATAAAATAGCTTCTTCAATTTCACAAAACAATCCCAAATAAAGATAACCCCAAAATAAATCATTTCAATTTCCATATATTTCAAAGCTTTAAATATTCCACCATTTCAAAACAAATTCTTTGATAATTCCATATATATCAAATTCAATTACTATTATTTAGATTTGAAATGTTTACTTAATAATCCAATATCATTCAGTAAAACTTTTAAACATCAAATAACTAGATGTTCTTTCAATTTATTTAACTTGATATATTCATTTAAATCAACTTGATATCATTTAAATCACTTTAAACCAAAATCAAGTTAAAAATCATATCCTTTAAAATATCAATTTTATTAAATTTCAAATCAAATTTATTCGAGTATCATTATTAAAAAATTTAATTCAAATCAATTTCATAGTTATCTTCCAACCTTGATTTTATTCAAGTCATTATAAACTCTATATACAATATAATTTAAATAGATACTTAACCATATTATATAAAAAAAATCAAACTTTATTATTAAACAAATTTATACAAAGCTTAAATTCAAGAATTTAACTATATATGAAAATAATATTTATATAATATCAAAAATCAATATTTATTAAACCATATATTTCTTTCCAAAACCATAGGAATCATTTTCAAAATATTTATATATAGACCGACGGTTTCTGTATATAATTTTATATCCTATGGTCAAGTGATATGGATATTTATCATTTCAGTCCATAATTTAAAATATAAATACGTTTATATATCATTTCAAACCGCAATCCCAAATGAAATAAAAATTCATATCAACTTGCAGTTAATAACAATATGAAATACAACATCCATTCATCTAATATCAATTATCAAACATTTGCCATATTCATCATCCAATAATAAATAACAGTATTTACTGACAGTTTATATTTAATAATAAATTAAATAACTATTTTATCCAAATAAATTCAAATAAACTGAGATGATGATTCAAAATATGCCAAACAGTCATAATAAATTTCTAATCACATCATAAATCAATTTAACAAACATAAGAAATTTTAGAAGTTGTTAGTGGGTTAAAACACTCACTTTTTTGAATTTAAATTGAATTTAAATCCAATTTAACCCTAAATTTTGAACTGTCCCAAAATCCATCCAAACTAGCGTCAAAATCTCCGAAATATCGATACAATCCCAGCGGATCGAACCGCACATGAATTTGACCTCGTATGCGAAAGTTACGATAGTTAGAACAATTGAATTTCAAATTATCAAATAAAAAGAAAAAAAACAGTTACAAGCCACGTCACCTGCATCTATTGTTCGCACGCATGTTTGAACAAACGAAAATGAACCCATCTCCACAACGGTTATCGACCTTTGACTGCCACTAACGTCACCCTCCGACCACCATATGCCCAGCCTCCTTTGCCATCATCCTGCCCATAATGAGCCGCGCTTGCCAGGCTAGCTCCGATCACCCAGAAGTGCCTCCGGCTGCCACTGTTATATAGGGTTTCGAAACCCTAGACCACCAATTGCCGACGATCTGACCACCAACTTCCCCAACCAATAATTCAGATGAACATCTATTGTGACGCCCCACCTCTATACTCATGCTAGACAAGGACACTACGGAGTAATGCCGTTAACTAGCGCGAAGAATAAGGCTGTTGAGGAGCGACCATCCATGTAATTGCTTTGTACGAGCACCGATATGTCAAATAGAATAACATGCGTTTCATTTCAAGAGGAAATCCAACATACCGATACAAACTCAAAACTACTACACAGTGGCTAAGTGGTCTCCGGAAACAAATATAGAAATAAACATAACATAAATCAGTCACAGATATTCATATCACAAAGGCGGAAATAGATATGAATATTGTACATAGAAGTGTACATCAGAATAGTGGTCAAATAAGATCCACAACATCATAAAAGATTAGAAACAAGTACAACATCAAAGAGTATGTATACATCAAGGAGTCTCTATGTCTAATATATAACAACAAAAACTACTAATCTAACGTAGTTAGAGAAAAGTCAGATATTGATTATCCCAGATAAGGAGTCAAGCCGAAGCACCTGTAACATCTCGGTCTGACCCAGGTATTATTTAATGAGAAAATAATAAACAGATCAGTCTAGCTATAAATATCATATAAAAATGAGATAGAATGAGGGATATGACAGAAACGTATGATAACAGTAGTGCCATACTGTGATATGTATGCATTTGAAAATCAACCAGAGATTAATCAATATCACAAGAATCTTCTCATAGATTAAAAAGAAAACCATATTCCTTATTTTTATTCACGAAATCACAAATATTGGCAAACAGCTCAATGACAATCGTAAAATTTGTTGAAACACAAATTCACCAATGCACAAATATTGATAAACTCATCAATGTAAATTACTAAAATTAGTGAGACACAAATTCAACAAACCATCAATTACAAATCCAGAAATCACAAGAGGAGGAGGCCTATCACAAAATGGGAGCATGAAAACTCACCAACACGTGTATCACAAAATGGAACGCTATTTCATGGTTTCTAACCATAAATTTTTGAGCCGAAGCTCCACAAAACGGTCCGAAGACCATGGGTCGCTACCCCACAAAATTGAGCCGAAGCTCCACAGAAACGGGGTTTAGTCTCCCTCGTAGATAAAGAGACATCACATATTGCTAGTCTAAATCACAAAATGATCATCGTCGATCATCAAGAAGTCTCAATTACACTAAGCTAGTAAATAGATGAGTTTAGCTTCATGTTCCATAACTACTGGCTCAACTTAAATATTTACGGACAAACTGTAAGTCCCCAATCAAATGTTGTCACAAGAGATTCAATCTAACGAGTCTAAGAATTAACCGACAAAGTAAACGCAAGCGTTTCATACCACTTGTTTTGCAAAGTCATTTAGTTGGATTCTCAAATGAATGAGGTAAAGGTCTGTGTATACTAGTAGTTTGAAAAAAACGGTTTTTTAAATGAGTTTGATTATTAAAAATAGAGTTTAAATCATCTTTGTGAAAGAGTTTGAATATTTACTACTAGTATAGAAATCTTTGTATTTAGAAGTGACAAATCACAAATATGATTGTAAAAACAATCAATCACCAAAGATTCACATTCGAAGGCGTGAATTAAAGCCATAAAAATCGATATCGAATCCATCAAATGGATATCCTCAAAAACTGCGAAAAGAAGTCATCAAAATCAATAATAATGATAACAAGAAATTGGATAATCACGAATCGATAAAAATTGGAATCTCAAGCAAAATAGGCAAAATAGACTGAATACAAGTAGGTCAGTCGACTAGCACTCTGAGAACAGTCGACTGGCCAATGCCTGGAAAAACTCTCGGGTTCCAGGTCAGTCGACTGGACTCAGAGGGTCAGTCGACTGGTGCCTGTTTTCCAACATTTTCGGCCTATCTAAATGAAGAGCAAACTCTAGCCAATTCACGACCGGACGAGCAATGGGCGCTAGGAGTTTATGCGAATCGACAACCCAGCCCTATAGGCTTTTCGATGCCTCACCAAAAACATGTTCAAACAACGAAGCTAGGATTTTTAAAGATTTGACTTCAAAACACCAAAAATTGGAACATTCACAAAACCAATTCAATCCAAAGCAAATGAACACGGAATAGAAGTTAGGAATTCATACCTAACAACAAAGATTGATATAGACATAGATGTGAGATAAAAATATCACCTTTTACACCAAAAACAAGGAAGAAGAAGCTTGAAAACAAAGGAGGATCGACCAGTCTTCAATCTCAAAGCAAATAATTTCCCAAATTAGGTTATAGGGAATTTCTGAAATTGGAGAGAGATTGAGATCGAGAAGAAGAAGAAGAAGATACTTACCTAAGCTTCTATTTGAATATGGAGCTAAAACTTGGATTTGCTAATGAAACTAGGGTTTAGGATTTTAATTTCCCATCTCCACCACCAATTTTGCTAAAGCTTAAGTTGTAGGAAATTATGAAGGAATGAAGAGGAGAGGTGGTGGAGTTAGGATTATAAGATGAATTTGGTTAGAGGGTTGAACCCCAAATCCAAACTCAAAGCCCTAAGTGAAAAGGTCAAAATTTTAGCTAGCTCCAAACATATCAATGTTTATACTCAAAAAGGTTGCAAATGCCATTTTGAACTCAATGAAAGTGGTCTCGAGTCCTAATTCGGCTGTTTGCAGAAAGTAGCATTTCGGACTTAAATCCGACTAATGATGCTATATTTAAATATACAAATCGTTAATATGCGGGTTGTTACAGACTTCCCTCCTTAAAGATATTGTGTCCTCGCAATACTTAAAAAGAAAAATATAAAAAGTAAGAACCATAAAAGCATATCAACACAAAAGAAATTTGAAATAAGAAATTCACCTCAAAGAGCATGAGAGAGTAAGCCCGGATGTGTTCGCTCGATGAATTCTCTAGATTCCCAAGAACAATCCTTAGGATTTGAGGACCATTGAACATTCACAAGAGGGACATCTTTATTTCGAAGGTGTTTTACCTTCGATGCAATGATACGAATAGGATGCTGCTCATAAGTCAAATTAGGCGAAACATCAATTTCTTTCCCAACACCGGGATCAAGAATAAAATCGGAATCCCTAAGGCATTTCCATAGTTGAGAAACGTGAAACACGTCATGAATAGCAGAAAACCGAGCCGGTAATAAAAGGCGATAAGCCACGGAACCAATATGTTCGGTGATGGGAAATGGACCAATATATCGAGGTGCTAATTTTCCCGGTTGACTGAAATGCACAACATCCTTCATAGGTGAAACACGAATAAACACAAAATCTCTCATAGAAAATTCTATTTTCCTTCTTCGGTTATCGGCATAGGATTTTTGCCTACTTTGAGCTTCTTTCATCCTATGGCGGATAAGGTCAATCTTTTCTTTGGAATCACGAATAATGTCTGGACCTAAAACAAGCTTCTCACCTGCCTCTAGCCAACAAGAAGGAGATCGACATGGCCTTCCATAGAGTGCCTTAAAAGGTGCCATATCAATACTAGATTGGAAACTATTATTATAGGAAAACTCAACAAGAGAAATATGATCTTACCAACTTCCACCAAAACCAAGAACACGTGCACGAAGAAGATCTTCAAGGGTTTAATTCACACACTCAGTTTGTCCATCAGACTGTGGGTGATAAGCGGTGCTAAAATTAAGCTTCGTTCCCAAAGCTTTTTGAAGACTCTTCCAAAATCCACTAGTAAACAATTGATCATGATTGCTAACTATAGAAGTAGGAACTCCACGCAATTTAACAATTTATTTAATAAAGAGTTTGGCCAAAAGAGGTACGGTCCGATTGGACCGAACGGGAATAAAATGGGCGAATTTCGTAAGTCTATCAACTATCACCCATAAGCTATCATGACCCGAAGGAGAATGGGGAAGACCGTCAATAAAATCTATGGAAATTTGATCCCACTTCCAAATTGGAATGTCCAAAGGTTGCAATAACCCACCGGGCCTTTGATGCTCGGCCTTAACAAGTTGGCAAGTCATGCAACGCTTAATGAAGTTAGCAACGTCAAATTTCATTCCATCCCAATAATAAAGTCTCTTCATATTCGTGTACATTTTACTACTACCAGGATGAATGGTGAATTTAGAACGATGAGAATCTTCTAAATTGTCTTTACAAAGATCACTAATATTTGGCACGATAAGTCTATCAAATTTTTGAATACTGTCACGAGCATCAATATCAAAGTATTTCAAACCTTCAATATTAATTTTATCCCTAAAACTTTGGCTAAGAAGAGCGAATTTGGGATCTAGCTTTTGAGCTTCAAGAATGCGGTCTAAAAGAGAAGGATGAGCCTCAAGGCTACATAGAACAAGAGATGAACATAAATCAGATTCATGATCTCGAATCTCATAAGTGGATAAGGTATCGAGATCATTCCATTCGGATATTATCATAGAAAAAACCGCTTGTTTGCTTATGACTAAGGGCGTCGGCAACACGGTTCCCCTTTCGGGGTGTATAAAGAATATTAAGATCATAAAATGTAAGGAACTCGAGCCAACGTTGTTGACCCAAATTAAGTTCCTTTTGAGAAAATAAATACTTCAAAGATATATGATCGGTATAGAGAACAAATTTTTCTCCCAAAATATAATGACGCCAAATTCTAAGGGCGAAAACAATAGCCGCGAGCTCTAAATCATGAGTGACATATCTAGTCTCAGCTAGCTTAAATTGCCTAGAAGCGTAAGCAATAACACGTTCCCTTTGCATAAGAACGGCTCCCAAACCAACATGACTAGCATCGGCATAAACAATAAAATCATGGTTTCCTTCGGGAATTACAAGAATAGGAGCATCGGAAAGGAGTTCTTTTAATTTCAAAAAAGAAGCTTCACATTTGTCCGACCAAATGTATTTTAATCACTTCTAGTAAGAGGCATGGAAATTTTTGAAAAGTCTTTCATGAAACGATGGTAATAACTCGCCAATCCAAGAAAGCTGTGGATTTCCTTAACATTCTTCGGTCTCTTCCAATTTTGAATCGCTTCAATCTTTGAAGGATCCATGGAAATTCCAGATTCAGAAATAATATGACCAAGAAATTTCACACGAGATTGCCAAAAATGGCATTCAGAAAATTTTGCTTTCAATTAATTGCTCCTAAGAGTTTCCAACACAATTCGAAGATGTTTTTCATGCTCTTCCTTGGTTTTGGAATAAATAAGAATATCATCTATAAAGATGAGAACAAACCGATCAAGGAAGTCTTTGAAAACTCGATTCATAAGGTCAATGAAATAAGCTGGAGCATTCGTTAAACCAAATGGCATAACAAGCCATTCATAAGATCCATAACGAGTATGGAACGATGTCGAAGGAATACTATCCTCGACAATACGAAGCTTACGGGAATCGGTTGCTAAGTCTAACTGTGAAAAGACTCTAACACCGCTAAGTTGATCGAATAGATCATCAATCCGAGTTAAAGGATATTTATTCTTGATAGTAAGATCATTAAGCTTGCGGTAGTCAACGCAAAGCCGAAGTGTACCATTGGATTTCTTTACAAAAATAGCCGAAGCTCCCCAAGGAGAGGAACTAGAGCGAACAAATTGCTTCGCCTCCAATTCAGATAATTGTCTACGCATATCTTCATTTTCCTTATTGGACATACGATAAGGAGAACGAGTAATAAGTACAGCTCCAGGAATTAGATTAATTCTGAACACAATTGCTCGCTTAGGTGGTAATCCTAAAACGGGCTCAAATATGTCGGAAAATTCACGAACAACGTGAATAAGAGAAATGACATCTTCCTCATCATCATTATCGTCATCATGAGGATTTAAAGAATATAAAGATGCTGCCAAGTTGGAATCTGAATCTTTAAGAGCAATAGAAATCTGCTTAATAGATTGAGGATGTCGAAGATGAATAGTCCGCTCAGGACATAGGATATGGGCTTCGTAACGGTTAAGCCAATCCGTTCCTAAATCATTCCAAAGCCTAAGTAACGCATGACATGCAAATCGGCTCGAAAAGAAAAATCACATAAAATAATCTCGACATCTTTACAATGCAAACTGAGTGTTGCAGGTCCACCAACCGGATTCGCAATTCTCAAAGAAGTTATTAAAGCCATAACACTCAAAGAAAAAGTATCAACAAGCTCTTTTGATATAAAAGAATGGGATGCACCCGTATCAAAAAGAACTCGAATAAGTCGATCACGAAGCATAATAATGCCATCAAGGATAGAATGAGAAATAACTTTACCACGAGAAGAGCTACTAGGGGTTTGCATAACATTTAGCTTTTCCTCCTTCTTGCTTTGAAGTTTGGGAGATGCAGATATATAATGACCCAAACTTTTGCAATAGCGACAAGCAAGGGGCTTTGAACACTTATTTGCATAATGGTCCTTAGAACCACAATTGTAGCATTGGCTACCACAAGGGGTAGATGTGTTGGATACCGAAGTTGCTTGTTTCCCTTTTTTGTTGGGATAAGGACCTTTGAACTTATTAGGCCGCTTCTTGTTGTTGTTGAAGTTCGGGTTGGCACTCCCAACTTCAACATCATTCTCTTTATCTGCTTCTTCAAATTGAAGAGCGATATCAACAAGCTGATCGAGCGCAACCTCCAATTTCAGAAGTAATGGCTTTTTGAGATTCTTATTCAAGCCATAGACAAATCTCTGATTTTTCTTCAATGGGGTATTAATGTACTCGACCCCATATTTAGAGAGGGATTCAAAAATGCGACATAAGCTGCCACAGAAGATTCACCTTGAACAAGGTCAACAAAACAACGGGCCAAATTCACCTTTTCAGCTTCCGGCACAAACTTTGATTTGAATCTTTCCTGGAATTGCTCCCAAGTAAGATCCATTTCAATAATTTCAGAAATAAAAAGCTCATACCAATCTAATGTTCTTTCTTGAAGCATGCTAGAAGCCACTTGGACACGATGAAGGTCAATAAGATTCATGCGAGCAAAGATGCGATCGCATGCTCTAAGCCGAGCTTGGACTTCGATAACGCCCTCGGAACCCCTGAACGGTTTTCCACCCAAATTGTATAATCACTGCACAGGCATGCAAATCTAAATTTTGGGTGCGTAGGCTCTGGAATGGATCCGACAGCTTGGGCATTCTTTACAAGATCTAGAAGCTGTTGGGCACACATAAATACTCCATCCTAAGGAGTAGCACTGGATTGACTGGCACTGGAACGACGTAGTCTAACCATTTCTCTTCTTTAAGAAAGAAAGAAAGAAGAAGAAAAGGGTTAATATCAGAATGAATATCAAACAAATCTTGATTGATAAAACAAGGCATCATAGGATAATATGGTATGAAGATTCGAATTAAATCCTAAGGCACAACTCCTAAGAAGGACTTAGGACAATGATCCTTGCTAGATTATTCTACATTTTTCCGAAGTTTGGCTCCGATACCATGCTGTGACGCTCCACCTCTATACTCACGCTAGCGAAGGACACTACGGAGTAATACCATCAACTAGCGTGAAGAATAAGGCTGTTGAGGAGCGACCATTCGTGTAATTGCTTTTGCGAACAACGGTATGTCAGATAGAATAACATGCGTTTCATTTCAAGAGGAAATCAAACATACCGATACAAACTCAAAACTACTACACAGTGGCTAAGTGGTCTTCGAAAATAAATATAGAAATAAACATACCATAAATCAGTCACAGATATTCATATCACAAAGGCGGAAATAAATATGGATATTATACATATGTGTACATCAGAGTAGTGGTCAAATAAGATCCACAACATCACAAAAGATTAGATACTAGTACAACATCAAAGAGCATGTATACATTAAGGAGTCTCTATCTCGAATGTATAAAAATAAAAACGACCAATCTAATGTAGTTAGACAAAAGTTAGATATTGATGATCCCAGATAAGGAGTCAAGTAGAAGCACCTGTAACATCTCTGTCTCACCCGACTATTATTTAATAAGAAAATAATAAACATATCAGTCTAGCTATAAATATCAGATAAAAATGAGATAGAATGAGGGATATGACAGAAACGTATGATAATAGTAATGCCATACTGTGATAAGTATGCATTTGAAAACCAACCAGAGATTAATCAATATCACAAGAATCTTCTCATAGATCAAAAAGAAAACCATATTCTTTATTTTTATTCACTAAATCACAAATATTGGCAAGCATCTCAATGCCAATCGTAAAAGTTGTTGAAACACAAATTCACTAATGCACAAATATTGATAAAGTCATCAATGTAAATCACTAAAATTGGTGAGACACAAATTCTAGAAATCATCAAGTAGAAATCCAGAAATCACAAGAGGGGGACGCCTATCACAAAATGGGAGCATGAAAACTCACCAACACGTGTATCATAAAATGGAACACTATTCCATGGTTGCTAACCATAAATTTTTAAGTCGAAGCTCCACAAAACGGTCCGAAGACCATGGGTCGCTACCCTACAAAATTGAGCCGAAGCTCTACAGAAACGGGGTTTAGTCTCCCTCGCAGACAAAGAGACATCACACATTGCTAGTCTAAATCAAAAAATGATCATCATCGATCATCAAGAAGTGTCAATGACACTAAGCTAGTAAATTGATGAGTTTAGCTTCATGTCCCAAAACCACTGGCTTAACTTAAATATTTACGAACAAACTCTAAGTCTCCACTCGAAAGTTGTCACAAGAGTTTCAATCGAAAGAGTCTAAGAATTAACCAACAAAGTAAATGCAAGCGTCTCATACCACTTATTTTGCAAAGTCGTTTAATTGGATTTCTCGAACAAATGAGGTAAAAGTTTGTGTATACTAGTAGTTTGAAAAAAATGGTTTTATAAACGAGTTTGATTATTAAAAATAGAGTTGAAATCATCTTTGTGAAAGAGTTTGAACATTTACTACTAGTATAGAAACCTTTGTATTTAGAAGTGACAAATCACTAAAATGATTGTAGAACAATCAATCACCAAAGATTCACATTTAAAGGCGTGAATCAAAGCCATAAAAATCGATATCGAATCCATCAAATGGATATTTTCAAAAATTCCGAAAAGAAGTCATCAAAATAAATTATACATGATAACAAGAAATCAGATAATCAAGAATCGATAAAAATTGAAATCTCAAGCAAAATAGGCTGAATACAAGCAGGTCAGTCGACTGGACTCAGAGGGTTAGTCGACTAGTGCCTTTTTTCCAGCATTTCGAGCCTATCTAAATAAAGAGCAAACTCTAGCCAATTCACAATCGAACGAGCAACGGGCGATAGGGGTTTATGCCAATCAACAACCCAGCCCTATAGGCTCTTCGATGCATCACAAAAAACATGTTTAAACAACAAAGCTAGGATTTTTAAAGATTTGACTTCAAAACACCAAAAATTGAAACATTCATAAAACCAATTCAATCCAAAGCAAATGAACACGGAATAGAAGTTAGGAATTCATACCTAACAATAAAGATAAATATAAACATAGATGTGAGATAAAAATCTCATCTTTTACACCAAAAAAAGGAAGAAGAAGTTTGAAAACAAAGGTGGATCAGCCACTCTTCAATCTCAACTCTAAAAGCTCCAATCTAAGTTCATAAGCAAATAATTTCCTAAATTAGGTTAAAGGTAATTTCTGAAATTGGAGAGAGATTGAGATGGAGAAGAAGAAGAAGATACTTACCTAAGCTTCTGTTTGAATTTGGAGCAAAAACTTGGATTTGCTAAAGAAACTAGGGCTTAGGATTTTAATTTCCCATCTCCACCACCATTTTTGCCAAAGCTTAAGTTGTAGGAAATTATGAAGGAATAAAGAGGAGAGGTGGCGGAGTTAGGATTATAAGATGCATTTGGTTAGAGGGTTGAACCCCAAATCCAAACCCAAATCCCTAAGTGAAAAGGTCAAAATTTTAGCTAGCTTCAAACATATCAATGTTTATACTCAAAAAGGTCGCAAACTCCATTTTGAACTCAATGGAAGTGGTGTCGAGTCCTAATTCGACTGTTTGCAAAAAGTAGCCTTTCAGACTTAAATCCAACTAATGATGCTATATTTAAATAAAATATTTAAATATACAAATCGTTAAATATGCGGGTTGTTACACCCATCGATGATCCCTACACAACTGCACCCACGGCTAGACGAATCATGGCAGTTGATCAACCACAAAATCAACGGTCGAAAACAAATCAACCAATTCTAGCCACACAACAACCCAGATCGAAAAGCAAATCACATATTTGACTTACGCTCGTCGAGAGCTTCAAATCGATATATAATTCGATATATATTGAGGAGTTTGAATTTTGAAGTTAAATTTTGAATTAAAGTTCGATTGTGAAATTTAGGGTTGTCTGCCATTGAGAAAAAAGAGCAACAGAAATTTCTGTTCGTACAGAAATGAGAAATAGAAAGGCTGCTAGGGTTTACAACGATATATATATATATATATATATATATATATATATATATATATATATATATATATAGGCAGAACCAAATAGAAATAAATTGGCTCAACCGAATTTGGGTTTTGAACGATAAACGACCCGAAAAGCCCGTTTCGACTCCGGAATGAGACTGGGTCAACCCGTATATCGAAATAGATATTTTCAAATGTTTTAAAATCAATGGAACATGTTTCAAATCCAGCTTCCATCGTATGAATAAGTTATGCTAAGATCAAGTTATTTCAAATTAATTTCAATTGATTTCAATTAAATTAATTTCTAGGCGTTTCGAGTCTGTGCGATCAAATGACAAGTCCAATCGATACGAAACTCGGAATCCTTCAATAATTCACCGTT
Organism: Allium cepa; assembly: GCA_030765085.1. Taxonomy (NCBI): domain Eukaryota; kingdom Viridiplantae; phylum Streptophyta; class Magnoliopsida; order Asparagales; family Amaryllidaceae; genus Allium; species Allium cepa. The sequence continues at coordinate 659,510,322 of CM060941.1, forward strand.
ATGGATCATGAAACTGGTTTCATCGAAATCCGAGTCAGTGGCAAAAAATGGCTATTTTTACATTAATTAAATAAATTAATAATTAATCAACTAAATCAAATCTTAAATTTTATTTCTATAATTGACAATTTTTATCATTTTTAAATTTCTAAATATTTCTAAATTATTTACTCTAATTTAAACAAATTTAGATGTCAATTTTGAGTTGATAAATCTATCAATTTCAGTGTTAACCTCAATTTCGTTAAATTCAGAAATTATAAATTTAATTTCCAATAACTCCATTAAATTTACTTTTCATTCTATTATTCACTTCATTGTTGTCAAATGGATGAAATTAACATTGGATTCCTGATCTATTACATTAATATTCTTAAATTCCTTCTTAATTTCGATTAACGTAATATTTAGATATTTAATTTCATTTAATTGGAATTAATCCAATTATTAAGTTTAAATTCCAGTAAATTAATAAATCTTGATATCCATTATTTTTATTCAACCAATTGTCATATTATGAATAGAATTAACATTATTTCCAATTATTTCTTAATTTACACTAACCTTACATTGAATTGAGATTCATTGCAATTGATTACAAATTTTGATTTAATGGACTAAATAAATGATTAACTTACAATAATTGTTATCATTAACTCCCAATCACATTTTTATAAGTTTATCATTTCCAAACCAATGCTATAATTTCTTACTAAACATTGATTTTATTCAATTACCATTCAATATATATTAATTCATTGATTAATTCAATATTTACGTTTATTTTCTTACATTTGATTTATAGCCTAGTATAACATTTACACTAATTCCACTAATTGTAACTTCATTCAAGTCAATAATTAACTTAGATTAGCATTATTACATCTCATTTAAGTTATTATTTCATTAATGAATCACAAATTTCTGTTTTTCCAATATTAGATAACAAAATTTTAATAAAAATTAACAATTAAATTATCGAAAATTTACGGGTCGTTACAACGTGACTTAACCAATTTCCCGTGAAATCCATATTTGTGTGTGTGTGTTGTTTGTAGGGGTTTTGCATACAACAATAAACAACCGTCATAAATTTAAGCACAACAATATAAATAAACGGTATAATCCTATAGCGCTTATCTTTCATTCACAGATAACAAGTAAATTCATCATAGATAAATAAATAACTGTTCACAACTCAATCCAAAACAATCATATCATAGAACATCACATATCAGATATATCAAACAATTCAAGGCACTCAATATAATCCAATCATCCATAAGCAAGGTTAATTAATCGCATAATTAATTAAACCTAATAAATTAATTACTTAGGAATTAATTACCTAATCCCGATGAATTAATATTAATTAATAACAAACCATTTTTTATTATTTTAATTAATTAATGAAATTAATTCATCAATCCTTAATTACTTACATTGATTAATTATCCCTTAATTAGTTATCCTTTAATTACTTACTTACATTAATTAATTAACCTTTAATTAACTAATTATCTTTTAAATTAATTAATTAACCTTTAATTATCAATTAATTAATCTTTAATTTCTTTATTAATCACATTAATTAATCACCTTGATTAATTGACATTAAGTAATTAACTATCCTTAAATTACATTCATTAATTAACCTTTAATTACTTTTATTAAGTAATTATCCTTCAAGTAATTATCCTTTAATTACTCAAATTGAGTAATTATTTTTAAGTAATTATTCTTTAATCACTTGCAGTAAGTAATTATCCTTAATTAATTAGTAATGATCCTTTAATCAATTAAGACCCTAATTAACTTAAGAAAAATCATTTGTCCTAATTAATTATTTAATCATCAATTAAACCTTATTAATAAACCTTTGAAATTAATTATCATTAACATATGGATTAACTAAGATCTTTAAATTAATAATTAAAACATTTACCATAAACACTCACTTAATTACATCATTAAATTCTTTGAAAACACTTAAGGACTTAAATCAAATAATTAACCTAATATATAATTATTTCTAAAACCAAATCTATTAATCTTAAAAACAATTAAGTTTAAAAGTTTAACCTTTGGAATAACTTTATCATTAACCCATAAATTAACTTAAGCCTTTAAGTCAATTAAAAATTTAAAAACATTTTATTTTCTTAATTAACTTCTTAATTACATTATCAAATTTGTTTAAATAACTTAATTACAAATCAAGGACACAAAAATAAAATACTTTAAACTTAATTAAATTTAAAATAATAACCTTTTTCTATTTCCAAACTTAAATAAAACATAAATTATTTAAAGAAATGGGTTAAAGAATTAGTCCAACATTTAAAACTTGTAAATGTACATTTTAAATTTCTGACCTGAGACAACTTCGGGTATCAACCCTAGCCAATCCAAGTTTTCCCAAGTAAAACCCCGAGCAAACTTCCTCTTTTTTATCTACTTTTTTTTGTTTTAAATTCTTTTAAAACCCTGCAACACGTTACTTTCGCGTGTCAACCCGAAAACAATCTCGAGCCAGGACCCAACTTCCTCGAGTACAAACTTGAGTTCAACTTAATCTATTCCAAATCCAACTTCTGACTCAACCCAGACATATGTGCACATACACATGAGTCCGCCAGCGTTTCTGGCCATCATCGTTGGCATCTACAGGTCACCGATGACCTATCCAAACCACCTAACCACCAAGATCCTCGAACCGACCTGGGAATCAAAATCGAACAAGTCGATACAAACTGGATCCCAAACTGATCAGCTAAATACCTCGCGCTGCCCCCTACGACCACCAGGTACCTCGCCATCACACTCAAAGTTATGCCACTCACCCAGCCTCGATTCCACCACCACCAAATGAGACCGATGCATCAACGACGCTGCATTAACTTGAAATCCACAAACGACAAAACCTGTACCCTAAACCCTACAATTGTGTCCTTCGACCACCACGGTGCTCGACAAACTCTTACATTATTTTTTCCAAGACCCTAGACCTCCAAGCTTCCTCCAGTACTGATCCCGAGACCCATCTCTGATTCGATCACCAGAATATGCTAAAAACCACCTCCTCGTTCAACCCGAATTTCTCAATTAATACAACTCTAAAAATCTTGATTTTGTTTTTGAAAATCATCATTTTTGAAAACGATTTAGATTATATAAGTAAATCTAATAATCAAGGAAATCTAATTTCCATCATGTATTCAGTTTCACTCTATATTCTTGTTCCAGGTCAAAACTACTTGTTAACCATACTTAAAAGTATTTTTAAAATTTAAATCTTGATATTTCAATCCTATTTTGTTCAAGCATCAAAACCTAAAAGATATTAGGGAGTGAGATTTTGAATTTTGAACTTAACATATGCCTATAAACTATGAACAGAGGCATGTACAGACCTGCACACACACAATACATACATACATACATACATACATACATACATACATACATACATATATATATATATACATACATACATATATATATATATACATAGAAAATTTCATCCTTGAAATTTTCTAGATAGGGAGACAACCAAAGAACATTTGAACACCTAGAAAGATAGAGAAATGGTTTACCAGATCAAATTGATTATTTATTCTTAAAAGAATAGATATGGGTTCCAAACTCAGGTCGGAATACCCTAAAGTATACACTATCTTGTTCCTCTTCGGACTTAGACTATCATAAGAAATCACAACAAAAATTTCCAAATTTGGTTTTAACCAAAATTGTTTTATTGATATAATCTAATTTAGCTTCATATATTGTTAATCAATTCATTCAAGTAAAATTTCAAATTTATTAAAGTTAAGAATGAAAAAATGATAAGAAACTGATGAAAAGAATACGGGATAGGAACTTTTCTACAATGTAAATAAAGATTCATAGGGCCACCTACCGGATTCTTTACACAAATAGGTTCGTCTATGAATTCGGGTTTTAAGATTTAACTCTCTACGATTTGCTGGGAAAATAACTATGCGTGGCTCTAGTGTCGAATAGAACTCTAACAGTTTTATCATAAATAAGAAAATTAGGTAAGAAGTAAGGTAATTTATTGATACATCTTGAAAATACCAGCGAAAGGTATATAACGTTGTTCAAATACTTGCTTGAATTTATCCTATGTAAACTCATCTTCTGAGTTGGCCAAAGTAATGGTCTCTACCACACCAGAGCTTCTTCCTGTAGCTGCCAGGAAGCCATCAAAGTTCTTTTGAAACTGGATAATGATCAAAGGAGGTTGAAGGAAAAAGTTGTTCCCAACCATTAGTGTTGTTTCAGGGTATCGACCATTTGTAGTGGTACTCTCCTGTTCCCTACCTCGTCCTCATCTTGCACTCATTCTCACTATCAGTGAATAGTAAGAAAATTGACTGAGGCATACGGACAAGATATCTTAGGGAATATACTCATTCTAGGGTATTTTAAACCCTATATCTAACGAGTCACCTAAAGAGTTATACTCCAAAGCTAAAGTTCTTACTCAACCTTTAGTCTGATACCAAATGTGACGATCAGGAATCCAGCGTTCGAAAATCGGCACCTAATACATCACCTGTATTCGAATGCCATGTTGTAATATAGCCAATGCGATCTATAATCCACAGACTTAAACATTGCCAAAAGCTACACCTACTAGATGACTATTTGATAACCTAACTCTAGGCTGCCCGTAGGGAAAATTATGGGCACCCAGAGTTTAGAAATGGAACAACAAACTCCAAGTCAGTCATGGGAATGGTGTGAGAGAAAAAATGCTGTTTGAGCAAAAAGAAATTTGATTTACCATAACTCGAAATCCTTTCAACGAAAACTAGAAATTCTTTCTTTATATGAAAGTAATTATCATTTGAAAACAAAGTTTTTTTGTTTTGGAGAATCCGATTAAATATGCTTAAGTCATAGCCTTTCAAAGTATAAATTGGAAAATCAGCGAACTGCCGTATCCTCTACAAGCTCTATTTGAGTTAAACTTAAGTTCCCAAAATAATACTTTTAAAATATTTTAAAATGGTTTAAAATCCATATATATACGTTATATAATCTAAAACACCCTTTTTTAACCATAGTTTCCAAAATTTCAAATTTTCGAAATTAATCATTTATTTAAAATAAATATACAAAATAATTTCGAAACTTTCCTTTCAAATGTTTTTCATATTTAACCTAATGTCACTTCCAAACCATTTTGGATTCAAAATTCAACTTTTAAATCTTTCACCATTTTGAATAAAATAATATTAAATTCAAAATACCCGTGACTTAACCAGTTTCCTATGAAATCCATATTTGTGTGTGTGTTGTGTGCAGGGGTTTTGCATACAACAATGAACAACCATCATAAATCTAAGCACAACAATATCAATAAGCGGTATAATCCTATAACGCTTATCTTTCATTCACAGATAAACAAGTAAATTTATCAGAGATAAACAAATCACAGTTCACAACTCAATCTAAAACAATCATATTATAGAACATCACATATCAGAGATATCAAACAATTCAAGGCGTTCAATATAATCCAATCATCCATAAGCAACATTAATTAATCACATAATTAATTAAACCAAATAAATTAATTACCTAGGAATTAATTACCTAATCCTGATTAATTAACATTAATTAATAACAAACCATTTGTTATTATTTTTTATTAATTAATGAAATTAATTCATTAATCCTTAATTACTTACATTAATTAATTATCCCTTAATTAACTATCCTTTAATTAATTACACTAATTAATTAACCTTTAGTTAGCTAATTATTTTTTAAATTAACTAATTATCCTTTAATTATCAATAAATTAACCATTAATTTCTTAATTAATCACCTTGATTAATTGACATTAAGTAATTAACTATCCTTAAATTATTTTCATTAATTAACCTTTAATTACTTTTATTCAGTAATTATCTACTAAGTAATTATCCTTTAATTACTCACATTGAGCAATTATTCTTTAATCACTTACACTAAGTAATTATCCTTAATTAATTAATATTGGTCCTTTAATCAATTAAGACCCTAGTTAACTTAAGATAAATCATTTATCTTAAGTAATTACTTCATCATCAATTAAACCTTATTAAATAAACTTTTGAAATTAATTATCATTAATATATGAATTAACTAAGATCTTTAAATTAATAATAAAAACATTTACCCTAAGAACTCATTTAATTACATCATTAAATTCTTTGAAAACACTTCGGGACTTAAATCAAATAATTAACGAATACATAATTATTTTTAAAACCAAATCGGTTAATCTTAAAATCAATGAACTTTAAAAGTTTAACCTTTAAAATAACTTTATTATTAACCCATAAATTAACTAAAACCTTAAGTCAATTAACAATTTAAAAACATTTTATTTTCTTAACTAGCTTCTTACTTACATTATCTAATTTGTTTAAATAACTTAATTACTAATAAAGGACACATAAATAAAATACTTTAAACTTAATTAAATTTAAAATAATTTATTTTTAAACCTTTATCTATTTCCAAATTTAAATAAAACATAAATTATTTAAAGAAATGGGTTAAATATTTATTCAAACATTTAAAACATGTAAATGTACTTTTTAAATTTTGACCCGAGACAATTTCGTGTATCAACCCGAGCCAATCCATGTTTTTTTCGAGTAAAACCCCAAGCAGACTTCCCTTTTTTTCCAACTTTGTTTTTTTTTAAAATTTTTTAAAAACCCTGTAACACGTTACTTTCGCCTATCAACCCGAAAAAAATCTCGAGCCAGGACCCAACTTCCTCAGTACAAAATCGAGTTCAACTTTATCTTCTCCAAATCCAACTTCTGACACAACCCAGACATATGTGCACTTGCACATGTGTTCGCCAGCATTCTGGCCATCATCGCCGCCCATCTACAGGTCACTGGTGACCTACCTAAACCACTTAATCACCCAGATCCTCGAATCGACCTTGGAATCAAAATCGACCAAGTCGATACAAAATGGATCCCAACCTGATCAATTAAAAATGCCTCGCACCACCGCCTGTGACCACCAGGCACCTCGCCATCACACCCGTAGCTGCACCACTCACCCACACTTCGATTCCACCACCACCGAACGAGACCGAAGCATCAATGACGCCATATTAACCTGAAATCCATAATCGACAAAATCTGTGCCCTAAACCCTACAACGATGTTGTTCGACCACCGCGTTGATCAATAAACTCTGACACTATTTTTGCCAAGACCCTAGACCTCCAAGCTTCCTCCAGTATTGATCCCGAGACCCATCTCTGATCCGATCACCAAATTTGCTAAAAACCACCTTCTCGTTCAACCCCGAATTTATCATTCAATACAACTCTAAAAATCTTAATTTTGTTTTCAAAAATCATCATTTTTGAAAATGATTTAGATTATATAAGTAAATCTAATAATCAAGGAAATCGAATTTCCATCATATATTGAGTTTCACTATATATTCTTGTTCCAGGTCAAAACTACTTGTTAACTATACTTAAAAGAATTTTTAAAATTTAAATCTTGATATTTCAATCCTATTTTGTTCAAGCATCAAAACCTAAAGAGAGTAGGGAGTGAGATTTTGAATTTTGAACTTAACATATGCCTGTAAACTATGAACAGAGGCATGTACAGACATGCACACACAATATACACACACAGCTATATACATACATACATGCACATATATTTTTACATCCATACAACAATCTTCATCACATTCTTCAATTATAAATCCAAATACCAAGATATATAGACAAATCCAAGTTAGTTCACTCACATGGAACAGAGAACAGAGAAGGCTTTTGAAAATTTGAACACTGGGAATTTGTTTTTGATCCGAACTTGTTGAACTCATTTTGAGATGATCTGATCATAAGCTTCAGACTTGAAGTTTATTTGAGTTGATCTTACATGCATTCAGATTTGATTGTTGTTTGCTTCAGGCTTGAGTTTGAAAAAGTTTGATTTAAACTTGATTTTGATCTGCTAAGCTAGCTTTAGGTTGAGATGATCTTGATTGAATTTTCTTTAAGCTTTGTTTTTGTTTTCTAGTTTTATATCTTTCTCAGGTTTATTTTGATTTTCTAGTTTTTCTTTTGATTTTCTTTCCCGGTTTAAGTTTCCAGGTTTTCATTCATTTTTATTTTCTTTGATTGTTTGAAAGAAAATTGAGAAGAGAAGGAGACAAATGTATATATAAATCTTGTTTCCTTTTTATTAGTAATTAAAAATGAAAAGAAAATAAGTGATACATGTTTATTTGCATGACAATACTGTTAGAAATGTTTAAATGCATTTTAAAATACTTACACTTGTTAAATTTCATGTTTAAAATGGTTACACATGTAATTTGCATGTTATCTAATATTTTTAATATGTTTATTAATTTTAAAAGATATATATATATATATATATATATATATATATATATATATTAAAGCTTTTTATTTAATCTTGTTTTTATATTACCTTTTTAATTTACATTTATTTTTTATCTATATATTTATAACTTTAAAAAATATGATTTAAAATTAATTATACACTAATAATAAATATATAAATATTAGAATTTAAAATATAGAATTTAACTTTTAAATAGCTTTTGAAAAATCATTATGTCAAATTCAAAATATAACTTCCAAATCACAATATACATATATATATTATATAATAATTTTACAAAACAAACTTTTATTAATTTTGAAATATAGAGTTTTCAAATCCAATTTAATTCTAAGATATTTATTTTTGAATTTCAAATCAAAATCCTATATATATAACACATATCTTATTTATTTTGGAAAAATTCAAATTAATTCACAATTTAGTCCAAAAATTATATTAATCACTAAATTAATTTTGGCTTAAAAAAGGGATCGTTACAGATATTCCCGAATTGCATGAAAATATTGTTGTTTGATGTAAACTAAAGTAAATAAATTTCTATAAATAAATAGAATGTGAATAGATTGACTTTCAATCAATTTGGAATGGATATGAGTTGGTTTGGTATAAATATTAATTATGCAATAAATTTGGTTGTAAATCCTTTGGAATTGAATCAATTGATATATGGATCGATTGAAAATAATTAAATTAGTATTGGAACCCTTTAATTGCTTATGAATATATGATTGGCATGTGGTTTATGAATTTATGTGTTTAACTAGTTAAAGGAATGAAATATTAGTGGATTTAATGTTTGTGTTACTTATGTGTTTAAATTGAGCTAGTATAGGTATATGTTTGCTTGATTTTTGGTCGCGCAAACTGCAAATAAAATAAGCCCCTTGCTTAAAAATGCTAAAATAAGGTAGGTTTTTGTAATAAATACCATAAAATTATAAATATTGATATATCATATTTTCCAACCTTGTGGGTCGACGTATATATATTTAGATCTCTTGTCATATTTCAAAAGGTCCTCCGTACAAAGGAGACTCTACTAAAAAATTTGGAAATTTAGGGTGTTAGAATTTTTTTGGAACTTTTGAAAATTTCTGTTAACTCAAAAAAGTTGATTTTTGAATTGCAACTGAAATAAAAGGATTTTGAATAAGAAATGGAAACCAATATTTTGGTAGGAACTAAAGGATTAGAAAAGTAAATATTGATTTTTAACTAAGTGATTTTTAACTAAGTGGGTTTTGAATAAGTTAATGGGTTTGGAGCATTTTCCTGCCTTAGCAATTTTGAGGACGAAATTCTTTTAAAGGGAGTGTAATGTAACGATCCGGATTTTTCATCTTTTGATTCTAAATATTTAGTTGGTTTAAATATTGGGTTTGAAATTATAATTGAGTTAGGATGTTTTTAAGACTAAAATTTTGAGCGATTTCGAAATTTTTGAAAATCTTCGATTTAATCGACGCGTTACAATAGCGATCCAGGATACAATCTCGATATTCGACGAAACCAGTTTCATTGAATCCGTAAAAGTGTATTATTATCAGATTTCAAATTCCGTAGCATTTGGAGTTATCGTTTGGTTATGCAGTATAGGAAAGTGTTGAATTTAATATCGAAACCTAATATAATAATTTGGTCCAGAAAGCTATCTTCTCCATACGATCGAATTAGGACTCAAACATTTTCCATTACATTTGAAATATGGGTATAACACTATAAATGCTTTGCTGCACACCTCAATAGGGGTTCAAAAATTTTGAGTTATGCAAAGCGGCATGTTCTGAATGTTTATAAAATAAAATAACATCGAATCAAAGTCAATTTCCTCAGTCGACCTACCCTTTCCCTTTCACGTGTAAATCACTCTTCTTCCTTTCCTTTCAGTTAAATCCATAGGCCGCCACTTCTTCATTTTAAATCACGTCCCTCCCCTTTTCAGTCGCTCAAATTAATAGTCCTAGCTCCAACCATATGCCAACTGTACTTGTACAAATGCTATTTAAGGTCCATAGTCCTATTGTAAGATGGTGTAATGGGCATTGTAAACTTCAATTCATACTCTTACTATAATTTTTTTAGTAAACGGGGTTTGGCTTGGTGAAGGACTACAATCGTTGTCCTTCCTGCCCTTTCTTTTTTCCATCAAGTGTTTAACCATGTCCACAAAGAATACCCCACTGTTTGATAGTCCTAGGTCATTTATCAGGGGCTACTTCAAGAATTTGACTCTACAAATGGCCTTCGTTTTCCAACTGAAGTCTAGCTTCTCCATTCTTTGGGAGAACCACCCCTGGAGAATTCCATTGGCACTTGCTTGGCTTTATATCGGCAGTTTGAAGTTCTTTTCCAGCATTCTGCCAGCCTGTGCCAGCATTCAATTCTAGTCCTTTAGCTTCAAGGTGCATATCATCTTCAGAATTTGAAAATAGCATTGCAATAGTCCCCTATGGTACCTTCATTCCAAGGTTGGGTATTATAGCAGATTGTCCTCCGCTAGGAGGGTTTCTTCCATTGCCTTCAATAGCAATTCCAATAGTTCCACCAACTATCTCCTTTTGCTTTTGCTTGCCATCCCTCCTTTTCAAGCCTGAGAAGGAGGAATTCTCCTATTCCATAGCCTTTGTTGTTTCCAGATTAGTCGTTAGGGAAATTGGTGGTTATAGGGCTAGCAAAGCATCAATCTTGTCCATAAGAGCCTTTTGACTATCAGCCATCTTCTGGTTAAATTGATTAACCATCTGGTTAAGCTCTCCTCTAGTTACAACCTACTGTGGAGCGGAAGCACCTGGTGCTAGGTTCCCACCATTAATGTATGTTCGATAATTGTTAGCGTTGTTCACTACCGTTACTAGAAATTGGTTTCATCAATACCAAGTGTTGTCCGAACAGATCTTCCAGATGTTGTCTTCCTCCTAGGAGCTATTAGAATAGCAATCTTTAATCTTCTTCAAGAAATCATTCTTGATCTAACTTCTAGATCTATCCAACCCAAAGTAGATAGCTGTATACAAGCCTCGGCTCTTTGTTCTCAGTGGAAGCACCAAAATGTTAACCTAAAAAATAGATCAACACCATGTAGTGTGATATGAAAGCACCGGCTTGTTAGAAAAGAACAAATATAATAGAAAATTAGAGAAATGTAAATTAGGGACATGGATTTTTATAGTGGTTCGGTTGTTAACTAAGCCTATGTCCACTTTATAACTTTTCTTATTGATTTAGTCTTGATACAGTATGATTACAAATTGATTGAAAGAGAATTATTCATAAATACAAGTGTTAGATAGATTCTAAGTCCTGGAATTGCCTAAAGGAACTATCTTGATGACTACGGAGTAGAGAAAGAGTTGAAGAAATGAAAAAGCTTTCGCATAGTAATGGCAGAAACCCGATCCTTTCTTAGTTGCTCTTTGGTTTGTATTTACAGTGGTAGTAGTCATATTGGATCAGAAGCCAGCTACCAGAGAGGTCCATAGAGTAGCCTAAGATAGCATAAGAGAACTCGAGGCCCCTTGAGTTAAGGGCTAAATTCGGTGTCGAATTAAGGCCTTTAATTCGGTACCGAATCTAATCCTTAGCCATTGGATGGCCAAGTCCTTTTAGGTCAAATGCCTTGCTTCATTTAGATGTTCTCCATGTATTTTAGTAGATTGTTGATGAGTTTTATAATCTTTCATCCATGACGTAGATTATCTTGTCGTTTGGACCATCACGTCTTCATTCTTGATGATAGGATTTGTAGAAATCTATACAACTTCACCAGTATACATAGGAAGACTAGTGGATTTCTTGTCCAAAGTGTGAATGTGCCAAGACTTAGCACCTACATTCAGTACCGAATTAAGGATGTTAATTCAGGCTGAATTTATCACGTAGCATATTTTGGATCCATACCTTTTCGTGCCTTTCCATTTGTCCATCTAAGTATCTTTGACAATGTTTAGGTCATCCCATTATCATTTCGATGTTCTAACTCTAATTAACTTCTACTTGGTTAAAACCCAGTTAACATGATCCATCATTGGTTGGTGCCAACCGTACACTTGGATAATTTTTCACTTCTTCGGCCTACGATAGGTCCCTGTGCTTCCTTTGCCAAACATACTAAGTTTTTCAGAATTAGCATGGATTGATACCGATCCATATGGATTGGTCTAGATCCATCGCCTAATTAACAATACATAGGACCATTCTAACACACACGTAACATGCATAATCAAATTAACAAAATTCAAACATAGGATTTAAACAATTTGAAATCATTCAAACTCATTTCAGACAATGTTTTCAAATCAAGTCAGATCATAAAAATATGTTATTCACTTGGAAAATGGATCCAAAACGCTTTAAACATATATTTCAACATGTAATAAGGAAGGGTTATAAACCACTCACCAATGAATAGAAAAACAGCCAAATCAGCCTTAAATCATTATGGTTCAACAATGAACAACAATCAATCTCTATTGGATTTCCTACGTTTTCTTTTCTTAATCTCTTTATTTTGACCCAAAATAATAAGTTTTTATGAACATTTAGGTTGATAAATGATTAACGATGGTATGAGTTTATCTATAATAGAATGACGAGTTGACTGCTCCAATCTTAGTTCCCTATAAAATCTTATGATTACCCTATAATGCCAAAATGTGGGCCTTTGGGTTGCACCTCTAAAATCTATTTAAAATTAAAATAGCTATATCTCTTAAATGTCAAGATAATATTACTATTATGACCATTCTACGAAAAATGAAACAACAAAATCTTTCATTTTGAACAAGAATGATGCCCAAATTCCTATCCCATCAAAGTTGTTTCCATCACAAATTTTTCTTGGTCAAAATGTGCACAATTTATTATAATGTCTAATAAAACCAAATCACATTATTGCCCAAAGTTTTAGCTGATTTTAAAGTTTTTGGTTATCTATAATATTGTACTACATACCGATATGTAAAAGTGTAGGTCCTCACATTCTTTCCCATACCGTCTCTTAAGAATTTTGCCCTTGAAATTCCAACATCAAGAAAAACATAACCAAAGAAAACAAGAAAAAAAGCATGCATAACATCAAGGCATAATACTAATCTATACTAACATCCCATCATGCATATAAATTAGCAGTCAAATACAATACGGAATGCGATACCACATGCGATAAACATAATCTTACCAAATGAAGAGCTCTATATAAGCGGTCTTCATTCCCTCATTTGTCTCCCAAGTACTATCACCTTCATTCTTGCTCCATTGAAGCCTTACAACCTTTACGATCTTCATTCTAAGCTGCTTCATACTATTCTCGGCTATACAGATAAGCCGATGACCTTATTGCTTCAGGTTCAACTATCGCACCTAAGTCATGCATAGACATCCTAAGATGCAAAAGTTAGAAACGTTGTGCATGCCTACCATCATTTGAGGTAAGTCAACTCTATATGCAGGTTCACAACCCCTTCGAGTATCGACAAAACTCCTACAAATATCGATGCCAACCTCTCATTATTAACGAATCGAAGATCATTTCTTAAAGGAGTTATTTCGACAAACAATATTCAATCACAAACCTTGTCTAGTCCGTGTTCGCCAAATCTCTTATAGGATAGGACACGGACATACTACGTACAGTTCGATCTAACCTATTTAAACCCCTAAATATGGAGAAGTTGAGAATCAGTTAATTGTAGATGTTAGGGTGAGCTTATAAGTATTCGATGTGTGAAGTCCCTAAGAAGACGATTGAGGATAGAGTGGGAGAATTTTCTGAGTATCAACCACTATAAGGCTCATTCTTCTTAATGGAAATTAGAGTGGCAAGGAGTGACGAAGGAGTCCTTGATGGGGCTCAAGTCATAGCATTCTTTGTCCTCGTTAAAGAGGGTAAACTTAAGCTTGAGAAGAAAATATTATGTGAAGTTTATTGACCATCATAAATAGGTATTCGAAAAAATTAGTGAATGTATATTGTTATTTATACGAGCTATGTTTGAAGTTACTGGTAGAAATGATTTAGGATAAGCTTAGCGATGACATAAAGTGAACGAAAAACCTAAAGTAGATTGCTAAGAAAGTGCAAATGCAATTATAAGTATTTAGGTAGAGTAACCAAGGACTTTAGTATATTGCGAGGAGTTTATATGCATGGATGTGTGGTCAATTTAAGTTATGAGTGCTTATCATATATGATGTGAAATAAGATGAAGACATTGACTTAGGAGTAAGCACATGGGCAATAAGCTCGTATGGAGGTCAGGAGAGAAGAATACAAGTTGTGTTAGGGCCATCATTGTAAAAATCCTTTTAGGCGTTTGATTAGACCCCACGAGTGTTTAACACCTAGGCTTTATGTAAGGCTACTGCCTAAACTAAGTATATGAGCGACTATATTTAGAATACATTATCATGAACATATAATTATGATACATAATTATAGATGACTACATGTTGAATAATATGAAATTTTGAATTGAAAATAAAATACTGACGTTACATTTACCTTACAACTGAAAATCGCATTTAAACTATTAAGTGTGTGTGTACTAAAATAGTACACAAACATTGCATTACCTGTTTAAAATTTTATTAAAATACACGAGCATAATAAAAATGCTTAACTCCAACCAATCTCCGTCTAAACAATTAGTTTGTAGTCTAACCTCTGTTCTACTATTCTCAGCAATTTTTACAATCTTGATTAGGACTCATGCACTTTGAAATTTGCAAAAAAAAAAAATTTCAGAAAATTGGTGCTTTATTACTATATAATTGCTTATACTTCATTAATATGCCTTTTTGAAACTTTACAAATACCCTAACCTAAATGAGTGCTTTGGAAGGAAAAGAGTACATATTAATTTCATATATTTACTTAGAACAAAAAATTTATTCGCCGTTTCCAAAGTAGGTGATGATTGGCGAGAAACGTTACATGTACTAACACTACACGACAAATAAATCAAACATAACAAACAAATAAGTCACACCTAACATTATTGTGGAAATAAATCAGATAATAATAGGTATATATATATTGTGTTAAGCTATATTGCCTTGCGTGTCAATAGAATGTGCAGTTGTATTCTATCCAATCCCTATACATTTATTTTCACTTTATTAAAGCATCTCACTTCCTTTCTCTTTCTTCAATGTTCCTGATCTACTTGGATGGCTTTCCAGCTTTCAATTTGTAGATCCAGATATATATATTTCATCACTTGTTTACTAGATCATCAACTTTATAGCCAATCTCCCATGCCATCATCTCATTTATGTCGAATGTTCTATCATAGCTTGAGTGTTGAAATGCTCCAATATACACCGACACCAACACCAACACCATTCATACTTACGGGTTTTCTTTAGTCGAATGAACATGACTCTGGTCTTGGCCACAACTGGCTTCTTCTTTCCTTGCTTTAGATAATTTTGAATGCTTTGCTAAGAATGTCACAATTTGCGCTACAATTGATTGAATGCTTAGTCTTACACATTATAATCTTACAATCTTTGAGTATTAATTCTAATCTGACTTTAGTTTGCACTTTTTGTTTTGAAATACCCTCTAATTGTACTCCACCCATACATGTCACACTATAATTGCAAATGTTACATCTACTAGATCTGTATAGAAATCATGCTTATGATATGTATCACTTATGTGCTCTAAGATTTCATGTATGGAATTACTGTTGCAATTTTTCATATTTAATTTTTGTTTTATAGTTATCCAAATCTTATTTTAGTATTAACATTGGATGAATAGAAGTTCATTTGACTTAGCATGTTTGCCATGGAATTTTCGTTCATCTTATTGAATTGAAGAACAATAATTTTTGACTTTGTCTAGAGTATTTGGTTTGTTTATGTTTACCAAGTACAAACATATTGACAATTTGGTGGCAATTGTTTTATTCCATATGTGATGATTTTTAACTTGAATATAGCGCTTAATTTTAATGCTGTTCTAGGAAGAGTGTTTGTTGAATTCACCATTGATATTGATGTTTCCACCACAAAATTTTGTTTTCATATGCACTATGTATGTGCACTTTTATGATCTAATTATTAGTGCTAAGGAGTAGATTGAAGTTGTTAAGGCTCCAATTCTCATTACAGATTAGAGTAGGCACTTCTTTTGTTATATTCCCCTTTATTTATTGCCATCCTAGAGTATTGATCGATGATTTATAATTTACCCATGGATCATACCACATGCTAGTATCCTTACCATCTGCGATTTTTTTCTCTCCATGAAGCCATGCCAAAGCTTTCTTGTTTTTAGGACTATCTTCCATGTGTATAAAGAATTAGCATCCTCTTGAATCACCCAAAAAATTATAATGACCTGGAATTTAATTGCTTTGATTTACGAATATTTAATTAATTTTAAATATTAAATTAGTAGGTTTAATAATTAAAATAGCCCTCTGTTAATTTATAACAGATGATCGAAAATTCATTTTTGAATTTGGTTTACAAAAGTTTTTAGTTTAAAGAAAATTAGAAAATGCGACTTGAAATCTTTTTTGGAAAATTCAAATTTTCACCATTTAAAAGTTGTTAAAAAGATTGTAAATTCCTTAATATACATGCACAGATTAATATAATTGATAAGGTTTTAATTCAGTGTGGAAAAGGTGGAAATATAGGTGTACTTAAAGCAAAGAATTTATGTGACCATTTTCATAAAATTAAAAGAAAAAGAAAAAAAGAAAAAGTAAATGTCTTATCATATGACATATAAGTACACTTAAGGGTATTACATTGGATAAAAGGGAGAGAGTGATGGTGATGATGTGGCATTAAATTAGTGTAAGGTATGTACTCTAGGGCTATTTTGGTAATTTAGTAAATCCATTTTATATAAAACTAACTCCTTTTCTCTCTCTCCTTCTTTATTTCATTTTCTTTCTTTCTCAAAGTTACCTTCTTCTTCCTTAAGCTTTTCCATTCTCTTTAATGGCTTCCAAAAATATTTTCAAATTTCAAAAATCATATTTTCACTCTTTAACACTTAAAAATCGTTTCTTCGTTCTTCTTATACCTTCCTCTTCATTATACAAGGCCAAACCCTCCTCTACAACACATGGCCGAGCCCATCTTGGTCATAGCCAAGCTAAAAATCATGTTCCTAGGTCTAAAATTGTATTTTTTTTTACTAAAGATAAAGCTTGGATCAAAAGCTTTTCTATATTTCTAGTCAATTTGGTAAAATTTTGGTGAGTAAAGCTCACATTTTTATAAGTTTAAAACTTTATGTTATTGCAAATGCTTATCTTGATCTTGATCGGAAATATATATATCATGTTTGGCGATGGATATAAGTGAAATCTTATGTGTATTGTTTGTTATTGCTTGGAATTTTAGTTTGAATGTTAAGTGAAGTTAGTAAATTACAAGATATGATCATTATGTGATGAATGATGTAAAGTTAGAATCTTTACTTGTGTTTATGATATGCTTTGTATGCTATGGACATGAATATGTGGTTATATGCTAAGAAGTTAGCACTTTTGTATGATTAAGCGACAAGTAATCCTTGTGTGAAAACAATGGTTTAGTTTTTAAAAATCAAAACTTTTTCAAAGCTCCAAACTTGTTTTATGTTTAAAAATACTTACTTTATGATTGTGAAAAGTTAGCAAGCTTCCAACAGTAATAATTTTTCAAAGAAAGCTAAGAAACAATTTTTCTAATTATGGTATCCATATAGCGATGTCGCTATGGATGCAATTTCGCTAAAAATCCACCTTTTTGCAAATTAAGTTTTAATAATTAAAACACTTTAGAAATGTTTTATAAAAATTAATTAATAATGGCTAAGAAGTTAATTAAAGTTTTATTAATTAATTATTAATTAAGTTTGGTAATTAATGATTAATTAGGTATTAAACATGGTTTATTAATTGTAATTAAGTGGAAATTAATTAATTATCTTTTAAAAGTGAGATTAATTTTAGTTAATCTTTAATAAAGTAAGATATATTTTCAATTAATTATTAATTAAGTATAGGGTTAATTATTGATTTATTATTAAATAAGCGTTTAATTATGCTAAATATAAATTAATTAAGGGTTTTATTTATAAACAAATTATTTATTAAAAAGGTTAATTATTTATTATTTAATAATTTAGTTAAGTTAAGACTTAGTTAAGATTTAATTATGTTTTAAAAATGATTTAACTTGTAATTTATTATTTAAAAAGAGATTTAATTTCTAAATTACTTTGTTTTCCAAGGACAATATATTTAAAGGCAACTTTTTTTTATAAACAATAGTTTTGAACATAAAGGATTCTATTGTTGATACCATTAAGTAACTGTAAAAAAGTGATTAGGCTACACTAAATTTGATATCAGTTTAGCAGAATAAATCGCCATTTTTCTATAACTTCATTATTTTATTATGTGGATATCTATAGCAGAATAAATCCCTGTTCTGCTATAATTGAACTCAATAGACGGTTTGGACATCTATTTAGCAAGACAAATCACCATCCTTCTATTATATTATTTGGATATATTTTTGCCAATTGGTTTATAATGAATGTTATTCCCTGATTTTGTTATGGATTTTATTTACATCTATGTTGGCTAATGTAAATAACTGTTAGGTGACTTGGAAGTTAAATTGAATTAAAATGGTAACTTGATTTATTACCATTTTGCTCACTAAGCCTCCATTTAAATTTGCAAATTATGGTTTATAGATTGACATTAATTCTATATAAATTTAAGGATAAGTGTTTTTAAATGACTTTGTAAATTGTGCAATTATTTTGATAATGGTATTTACAAATGATACTTTGTAAGTTGTCCAATTATTTTGATAATGATATTTACAAATGATACTTTGTAAATAATATTTTTCAAAGGATTTATTTAAAGGAGATTTACAAGTGTTATTTGTAGATGATATTTTAAGAAAAGGGAGTTGTAATTGAAGATTTATAAAATAAGTTTTATGAATGATTTTGGGGATCTAAAAAAGAAGTTTATAGATGACTTTGGATATTTGTAAAAAGAGTTTTATAAATAATTTTGGATATTTACAAAGGAATTTTATAAATGGATTTAGAATTTAAGAAAAGGAAGATTTCATAAATGAACATGATTTATTAAAAGGATTTATTGAAGAAATTTGTAAATGAACTTGAGATTTGGATTTCCCTTAACTGACCTTCTTAATTTTGGTGATATGGAACTTTTGTTCCATGCTTAACACCAAAGAAATAGTATTTGGGGTAGTTCTTGTCTCTAATTTAAATAACATTTGTTGGATTCTTTTAATATGATTTTGAAATTAGAAATGATTCACAATGTTTTATGAATATACTTATTCCAATGTGATAAGTATATGAATATATTAGAGATTTAAAATAAATGAAAGATTTATTTTGAGGCTTTTTGCTATGGGTAATTAAATCTTTGAATTGTTGTTTTTTGATTAGTTGATAGTTAAATAACCAACTATCAAATCTTAACCTATTTTAACCTAGGAAATATGTTGTGTATATTTGAGTTCCTTTATGTGGACTCGAATACTTGTTGCATACTTCCAAAGAACCAGAATTGAGTTTATTAGAAATTATAGCTTAGTTGGGAGACACCGGTTTTGGATAAGTATGATTTATCTGAACCACTTCAAACTAATAATGTTCATGATAGATCATTATGAAGTATGTTATGGAGCTATACTATTCTTCTTGAGGGCGATTTCAAAATGGAAGATAGTAAATGTTGGATGTTTGTTTGATCCTAAAACAACTTGTATGGATGAATGTTGGCATTGCATTTTTTCCTCTAGAGCAGTGTTAGCATTCCAAGATGGTCTGCTATGATAAAAATGGTAAATGTGGCCTCTCAAAGCCTTATACCCTAGGAATGGCAAAAACAGGGTAGGCCGCAAGGCTATGTGAGTCGCTCCCATTGAGGTATGATCATCGCCAAGATCTAGAGTCGAAATTTTTGTATGCTTTAGGGACCGCTTATGGTCATTGATCACAACCAATGGGTGATCATATTCGGTACTATCAGTAAGGGTAGGCTAGTATTGTCATGTGGAGGTCAAAAGTTTTTCGATCTCACTATACATTTTATCCAGATGTGTACAGATTTTCATAAGGGAGTCCCTTACCTCGCCATTTGATGGAAATGCATTCTCCAATAAGTGCCTTTAGTTTTCGATTGTATACCAATTATTGTTATTATGTACACGCATCACAGCTACTTAGTTATTAAATACTTTAAACCCTAGACATTTTGATAATATCAAAGGATTATATATAGAAATTTTTTTGGTTATCATAAGGTAAATACCTATCCATATTGATGTACGTCATGGTCTTATGAGATACCTTTGATTTTAAAGGATTTTATAAGTTACAATAAAATTTCTTGCGATTCGAGTTTCTCGTGCTAGTTTTACGAGACCGACCCAGGCATTGTTTTCTTATAATGCTTGGGTTAGATCGATTAGGTTAGATCGAGCACGTTTCAGATTAGCTATGGATGCTTCGAAGATCAGGAGACGAACTGAAGGCCAAAATGTATATACGTATTTCTCTATGTTCTGGTGCATGTCTTTGTTGTGTTTATCAGAAGTTGTAAGGATAGGTGTTATAACTGTCCAGGTAGATGATAGTCTAGTACTCTAATTTTGACGCCCCACCAGTATACTCACGCTAGCCAAGGACACTACGGAGTAATGCCGTCGACTAACACGAAGAATAAGGCTATTTAAGAGCAACCATCTGTGTAATTACCTTGTGCGAGCACCGATATGTCAGATAGAATAACATGCATTTCATTTCAAGAGGAAATCCAACATACCGATACAAACTCAAAGTTACTACACAGTGGCTATATAATCTTCGAAAACAAATACAGAATTAACCATAACATAAATCAGTCACAGATATCCATATCACAAAGGCGGAAATAGATATGAATATAACACATAGAAGTGTATATCAGAGTAGTGGTCAAACAAGATCCACAATATAACAGAAGAGTAGATACAAGTCCTAGACAAAAGAATATGTATACACTAAGGAGTCTCTATCTCAAATGTTCATCATAAACTATCAATCTAATGTAGTTAGCCAATAGTCAGATAATAACCCCCAGATGAGGAGTCAAGCAGAAGCACCTGTAACATCTCGGTCTGATCCGAGTACTATTTAATAAGAAAATAATAAACGGATCAGTCTAGCTATAATTATCAAATAAAAATGAGATAGAATAAGAGATATGACAAATACATATGATAACAATAATGCCATGCTGTAATAAGTATGCAATTGAAAATCAACCAGAGATTAATCAATATCACAAGAATCTTCTCATAGATTCAAAAAGAATATCATATTCTTTATTTTATTCACCAAACCAAATATATTGACATCATATCGATGCCAATCATAAAACTTGCGAAACACAAATTCTAGAAATCATGAATCCAGAAATCCATAAATCACAAAAAGGGGGAGGCCTATCACAAAACGGGAGCATGATAACTCACCAACACGTGTATCACAAACGGGACGCTGTCCCATGGTCGCTAACCATAGAGCCGGTGCAACGACGTAGTACAATATCGGTACGCCCGAGGAACCAAAAACTCAAATATTTTGAAACAACGACATAGTACAACGGTACACCCAATGATCCTGATAAGTCGGTACAACAACGTAGTACCAAGGTACGTCTGATGAACCGAACTCCATAAACAAACATGGGTCGCCATCCCATAAGAATTGAATCGAAACTCCAAGGAACTATTAGGTCGTTAGCCTATAAAAGAAATGAGACGAAACTCAACAAAACGAGGTATCGTCCCCTTCGTGGACAAGAAAACATAGCAAATCGCTAGCCTAATCACAAATATGACCAACATCGATCATCGAGAAGTGTCAATTACACTAAGCTAGTAAATAGATGAGTTTAGCTTCATGTCCCATAACCACTTGCTTAACTTAAGTATTTACGAAAAAATTGTAAATCTCCACTGGAAAATTGTCACAAGAATTTCAATCGAACGACTCTAAGAATTAAACGAAGAAGTAAACGCAAGTGCCTCATGCCACTTGTTTTTGCAAACTCGTTTAATTAGATTTCTCGAACGAATGAGGTAAAGGTTTGTATATACTAATAGAATGGAAAACGGTTTAAGAAACGAGCTTTGTAATAAAATAGTGTTGAAATCATTTTGATGGAAGAGTTTTGATATTTACTACTAGTATAGAAAACCTTTGTATTTTAAAGTGATAAACCATAGAAATGATTGTAAGAACAATCAATCACCACAATTTCACGTTCAAAGACATGAACTAAATCCATGAAATCGATTCCAAATCCATCAAAATGGATATACCCAAAAATTCCAAAATAGAAGTCATCAAAGTCAATAATAAATGATAACAACAAATCGAAAAACCATGAATCAATAAAAATTGGAATTTTAAGAAAAATATGTTAAATAGGCAAAGTAGGCTGAGTATAAGCAGGTCAGTCGACTGGCACTCTGAGAACAGTCGAGTGGCCAATGCCTGGAAAAACTCTCGGGTTCCAGGTCAGTCAACTGGACTCGGAGGGTCAGTCGACTAGTTCCTATTTCCCAGTATTTCCATCCTATACAAATGAAGAGTAAACTCAACCAATTCGCTACCAGACGAGCAATGGCGCTAGGGATTTATGACAATCGACAACTTGACCTTACAGGCTCTTCAATGCATCACCAAAAACATGTTCAAACATCAAAGTTAGCATTTTCAAGGATTTGACTTCAAAACACCAAAAATTGAAATATTCACCAAATCAATCCAAACCAAAAGCAATTGCACATGAATATGTGCTAGGAATTCATACCCAACAATCAAAGATTGTTATAGACATAGATGTGAGATAAAAATCTCACCTTTTTGCACAAAAACAAGAAAGAAGAAGCTATAGAGCAAGGCAAGAACAATCACTCTTCAATTCCAACCCAAGAAGCTTGAATCTAAGCTTAAAAGAAAAACATTTCCTATGTTAGGGTTTTCTAAAATTGAAGGTAGAATGAGTTGGAGAAGAAGAAGAGGATGCTTACCAATAACTTCTCTTTGAATTTGGAGTTAGAGCTTGGATTTGCAATGGAACTAGGGCATAGGAATTCTAATTCTTTTTCTCTTTCCCCATTTTTATCTGAAGCTTGAAGGTATTAGGAAATGATAGTGAACAGAAGTGGGGGTGTGGAGAGAGAATCAATAGTTTAGGCTAACCCAAACCCAATGTCCAAAGTGCAAAGGTTAAATTTTTAGCTAGCTCCAAACATATCGAAGTTTATACTCAAAAAGGTCGCAAACACCGTTATGAACTAAATGGAAGTAGTTCCGAGTCCTAATTCGATCGTTTGCAAAAAGTGGCATTTTAGACTAAAATCCAACTAACGATGCTATATTTAAAAATATATTTAAATATACAATCGTAAAATACGCGGGTTGTTACAGATTCCCCTCCTTAAAGAAATTGCGTCCTTGCAATAATTAAGAAGAAAATAAAAAGTAACAACCGTAAAAGCATATCAACACAAAAGAAATTTGAAATAAGAAGTTCACCTCAAGGAGTTCAAGAGAGAAAGTCCGATGTGTTCGCTCGATGAATTCTCTGGATCCCAAGAACAATCCTTAGGATTTGAAGACCATTGAACCTTCACAAGAGGAACATCCTTATTTCGAAGGCGTTTAACCTCCGAAGCAATGATTCGAAAAGGATGTTTCTCATAAGTCAAATTAGGTGAAACTTCAAATTCAACTTCTTCCATAACACTAGGCTCAAGAATAGAATCAGAATCTCGAAGGCATTTCCCTAATTGAGAAATGTGAAACACGTCAGGAACAGCAGAAAACTAAGCCAGTAATAAAAGGCGATAAGCCACGGAATCAATATGTTCGGTGATGAGAAATGGACCAATATATTGAGGTGCTAATTTTCCCGATCGACTAAAATGCACAGCGCCCTTCATAGGTGAAACACGAATGAACACAAAATCTCCCACAGAAAATTCTAATTTCCTTCTTCGGTTATCGGCATAGGATTTTTGCCTACTTTGAGCTTCTTTCATCTTATGGCGGATAAGATCAATCTTTTCTGTGGAATCACGAATAAAGTCTGGACCTAAAACCAGCTTCTCACCAGCCTCAAGCCAACAAGAAGTAGATCGGCATGGCCTTCCATAGAGTGCCTCAAAAGGTGCCATACCGATACTAGATTGGAAGCTATTATCATAGGAAAACTCAACAAGAGAAATATGATCTTCCTACCTTCCACCAAAATCAATAACACATGCACGAAGAAGATCTTCAAGAGTTTGATTCACACACTCTGTTTGTCCATCGGACTGTGGATGATAAGCGGTGCTAAAATTAAGCTTCGTTCCCAAAGCTTTTTGAAGACTCTTTCAAAATCAACTGGTAAACAATGGATCATGATCGCTAACAATAGAAGTAGGAACCCCATGAAATTTAATAATTACTTTAATAAAGAGTTTGGTTAAAAGTGGTACGGCCCAATTGGACCGAACGGGAATAAAATGGGCAGATTTTGTAAGTCTATCAACTATCACCCAAAGACTATCATGACCCGAACGAGAACGGAGAAGTCTGTCAATAAAATCCATAGAAATTTGGTCCCACTTCCAAATTGGAATGTCCAAAGGTTGCAATAACCACCGGCTTTTGATGCTCGGCCTTAACAAGTTGGCAAGCCATGCAATGCTTAATAAAGTTAGTAATATCAGATTTCATTCCATCCCAATAATAAAGCCGCTTCATATCCGTGTACATTTTGCTACTACCGGGTGAATGGTAAATTTAGAACGATGTGAA
Organism: Allium cepa; assembly: GCA_030765085.1. Lineage (NCBI taxonomy): Eukaryota > Viridiplantae > Streptophyta > Magnoliopsida > Asparagales > Amaryllidaceae > Allium > Allium cepa. The sequence continues at coordinate 659,535,633 of CM060941.1, forward strand.
TCTTCTAAAATATCTTTACGAAGATTATCAATATTTGGCACGATAAGTCTACCAAACCTTCGAATACCGCCACGAGCATTAATACCAAAGTCTTTCAAACCTTCAATATCAATTTTATCCCTACAATTTTGGCTAAGAAGAGCCAACTCGAGATCTAGCTTTTGAGCTTCAAGAATGCCGTCTAAAAGAAAAGGATAAGCCTCAAGGCTACATAAAACGAGAGGTGAACATAAATCGGATTCACGATCTTGAATCTTACAAGTGGACAAAGTCTCGAGATCATTCCATTCAGATATCATCATAGAAACAACCACTTGTTGCTTACGACTAAGTGCATCGACAACACGATTTCCCTTTCCGAGAGCATAAAGAATATCAAGATCATAAGTGCAAGGAACTCAAGCCAACATTGCTGATGCAAATTAAGTTCCTTTTGAAAAAATAAATACTTCAAAGATTTATGATCGGTATAGAGAACAAATTTTTTTCCCAAAAGATAATTACGCCAAATTCGAAGGATGAAAACAATAGCCGCGAGCTCTAAATCATGAGTGGCATATCTAGTCTCGACTGGCTTTAATTGCCTAGAAGCATAAGCAATAACACGTTCTTTTTGCATAAGAACGGCTCCCAAACCAACACGACTAGCATTGGTATAAACAATAAAATCTTGGTTCCCCTCGGGAATCACAAGAATAGGAGCATCGGAAAGGAGTTCTTTTAATTTCTGAAAAGAAGCTTCACATTTGTCTGACCAAACGTATTTAACTCCCTTCTTTATCAAGCTAGTAAGAGGCATGGCAATTTTAGAAAAGTCCTTTATGAACCGGCGGTAATAACCTGCTTGAGACGACCCGACTTTCTCACCACAGAAAATCGTATCATCTTGAAGAAAGAAAGGGATGGAAAAGAGAAAAGAAAGAAGAGAAAGAAGAAACAACATCAGAATCTAAACAGCAGAACGAATAAATTATATCAATAACATAAATATTACAGAGTTTACAACCATTATCAGAGTTACACAGATAAAACAACACATACTAGACAGTTATAAACACCTGTCTAATTATACAACTCAATACAACACAAGGAGAAAACAACACAGCGGAAATCTATATATCTACACGTAGAAGCCTCCTGCTCCATTGCTCCTCCACAATTCGTCAAAGCTAACCTGAATCCCTTGGCTACTCGTAAAAATTTGAGTACCCAAGAGTCTAAGAAAACAGAAGATAAACTCCGGGTCAGACATGAATCTGGTGTGAGTAACAGGTTAAGGTTGCTTAACTTTCAAAAATCTTTTGAAAAGAAAGGTATCACGTAAGACTTCCCACCAAGGTTTCAAATCTCGCTCATCTCGGCCGAGATCTCGGTCGAGATCTCGTTTTCAAGCCTGGGCGATTCAAAACAGGCAATTTCGTTTGAATCTCGTCTGACCCAAATCTCGGACGAGATTTCAGTATCTTGTCCGGTATCTCGGATTAGATTTAACAGCGAGATATCGACCGAATTGTTGAATTTTGGAAAAAATGAACTCTTTTTCCGTATTGGGCTAGCTCATCCTTTACCTTAATTTAAGCCTTCTTAATTGTACTTTTCTTAACCCTTATTTCTTATATAAATCTCATTTAATCTTCGTCTCTTATTTTACGGCAGTGACATGTGTAAGATGATGATAAAATCTACATCGATTATGGAAAGTATTTCACTTTATGATTTTCATTTATGTTTCTGATCCAGATTAATTTACATCCGATTTCATTTTTATTTTTTCAACACTTTCTTGAGTTTTTTTCCTAACCCTATTTTTTTGCGGCTATAAATTTTAGGCTTCACTTATTTAACTTTAGGTTTCAAATGGATTCCCAATTTGATTTCATTTAGTCTTTGCTGCTATAATATTTTTCCTCAAGGTTTATGTTTAAGCAATAAAGGAATTCTCTTTAATCTATTAATTTCATTTGATGATTACATGTTCATTCGTACATCATTGTTTTGCTTTTCTTATAATATTACTAAATGTTTGAAATAATTTTGTACTATGTATGCTATTTTCTACGGTTGTTTGAAATATATATGTTATTAGTTGCTTGATGAGATTTTGTTTGCGAATAATTAAATGCTATAATCAGACATAGAATATCTTAATTCTACTGGTAGACTTTTGTATTTGAAGTTATAAAATTAATATTTCCCTTGCAACACTATAAATCATAAAAGGTGGAAATGAGACATTATATTATGTAGGAATGTTAAGTGAATGATCAAACAAAGTAAAGGTGCATATGTTAAGGTTTGTTTCCTATGTACTTTATCTCATATGATATTATATTGAACAGTAATCATGATATCAAGTTATTTGTTTATTTTACATGATACAAGTGATATTTTTCCATATAAATTACTAATGATAAGCGTGTGATATATTTAAGGTAAGTGCATAGTGTTTTCCTTAAGGTGGTGACTAGTATTATAAATTTAGGTGTATGAAAACTAATTTTCGACATGACATATACTCTGAGATAACTCCGAAATGAATTTTAGAAACCGAGATGCAAATCCGAGATGGACGACTGCGATGCACTCATCTCGTTCGAGATCTCACCCGATACGAGATAAGCTCTCTAAATTCTCCGAGACGAGATATGACCGATATCCGAGACTTAAAACCTTGCTTCCCACACATAAACATGGAAAAGCTTTTACCTTACGCTAACCAAAACATTTGATAGGAAATCCGATGATATTATAATAGGTCTAGGGTTTTCAAGTAATATGAAATAGCCGAAATTGTTACATTCATTAAATTCCAGCTACTGGCCACAAAAGTGGGTAATACAATCAAAACCGTTGGCACTTATTGGATTTTGGATTCCATACAATGGCAGGGCTACCGGGGTACCGCCCGTCACAGTACATGGCCTAGATCAACGTACCGAGGATCACTCCCAATCCCCTGCAATACAAGGCCGGAACCATTCCTTACTGAACAGTTCCGAACAAGACAACCCCGCGGTTGTAGCTAGCAACCGCCCACAAAGCCGAATAAATAGGGACCTCTAGACAGGGGAAAATCTCGTCCTACTTGGGCATGACCCACTTATCCTTGCTGCACCTCCCCTCTTTTAACCATTCCCAGTTGATGAGGCTTGAGGCTACGATTACCTTTATAGGACATATCATTTAGAATGCTCGTCGTCCACCCGACGATGTTCTGAAAGCATTCAATCCATACAAGTTCGTTCCGGGTTCGAACGAAACCAAAGGCATTATCTCGTTACACTCATTTTGGAATCAACCACAAAGTTAACGACAATAACTCTTGCACTCTGAATCTGCATCTTCACTTGAGATTCACGACCTATCATTAATTTGGATCGGTGTGGTTTTTGGATATCCAAATATGGAAACCCGGTCTCATCGAAATCCAAAACGTGTCTTTTATTTCCAAGTTGTTTTAAAGTTTAAAACAATTCAATTATCTATATACACACAGATAGATAACTCACAAATCACAATAGATAATCAACATTATCATAATAAACAGATAATCCACATTATCATCAAAATAGGTAATCCATATCACCATCACAATAGATAATCTATATTATCATCACAATGCAACCAAGCATTCATATCATACAACATCACTTATCTCATTTCTGAGATCACAACCATTCAAGGCAATCAATATCACTCATTCATATATAAGCAATGATTTACTTAATCACATCATCTATAATTAATTTAAAATGAATTAAATTAACTACGTCCATCTCTACTTAATTTAATATGAATCAAATTAATTACAACATCTTTAATTAGTTTAAATTAAATTAAATTAATTATTTTCATCAATCTAAGTCTTTCTTACTCAACCATTTAATTTATTACAATCAATTAATAATCATTCAAAATTAATCACCTTAATTAATCACCCTTGATTAATTATCCTTTAATTACATTCAAGTAATTATCCTTAATTAATTTCACAAATTAATTATTCTTAACCCAAAACAGTAATTGCCCTTTAATTACTTCAATTAATTAATTAACTATAATTAATTACATTAATCCTTAATTAATTACATTAATTAATTACCTTTAATCACTTGTCATTGATTAATTAATCATAATTAATCAACTTTTATTACATCATTAATTGTATTAATTAACGATCCTTAATTATAGTTAATAAATTATTAATTAATGATCCTTAATTATCGTTAATAAATTATCCTCTTAAATTAATTACCTTAAGTAATTAACCCATAATTATTAATCCTTTCTTGATTAACCATATTCAGTAATTAACTAACTTAATTACTTTATTAAAACAAATAAATTATTCTTTAATTAATTTCTTAATTAATCTATTGATTAATTACTAAGTAATTTAATCCAAATTGCTTACATTTTAAAACATCTTTAATTAATTACATCATGTAATTACCAATCAATTACTTCACTAAGTAATTTCCAAACCATTAATTACATAGTAATTATCATCAAAACATCCAGTGTTTAAAATTAATTAAACTTAATTAATCAATTTAAACAGTCACATTTAACACAATTAATTACCTTAAGTAATTAATTTCTTAATTACTTCATTAAGTAATTACACTTAACAATTCACAAATAATTATCACTAAATTAATTAATCCAATTAATTACTAAAAATTAACCATATTAATTAATTATTAAATAATCCTGGTTAATGACCTTCATTAACCATTCTTATGCTTAAAAAAGCTTGATCTTTTAAAAATTTAGTTGCATGCCTGTTGAAACTGGAATGCTTATGCTTCCTGACCAAAACTACTTGCATGCAGGCATTGATCTTGTTGACTTCAAGCTGAAATGAAATGCAGGTTTGATTTCCAAAGGAAGAAATGCAGTTGCTTTTGAAGCTGTGCAGATTTTTAAAATTGTTTGCAGGCCACTGAATTTGAAGAGGAGTTTGTGAAGGGTTTGTGCTGGGTTTTGAAAATACAGGCTACAGATTTTAAAGATGAGTTTGATTTTTTTTTATTGAACATGATTCAGGATTTTTGGTATGAGGAATTTACTGATTTTGGAAAAAGATTTGAATTTGGGTTTTCATGTTTCAGATTTGAAAATTAAACAAGTTTGAAATTTTCTTTGATTAGGAAATGAAGAAAAAAGGAATAGGAATGAAAGAATGTGTTCTTATATAGGTTAATTTTCATATTTTATTAAATAACAGAAAAATTAAAACAAAATGACACTTGGAAACCCGATCCCGGTCTCATCGAAATCCAAAACGTGTCTTTTAGGTCCAAGTTGTTTTAAAGTTTGAAACAATTCAATTATCTATATACACACAGATAGATAACTCACAAATCACAATAGATAATCAACATTATCATAATAAACAATAATCCACCTTATCATCAAAATAGGTAATTCATATCACCATCACAATAGATAATCTATATTATCATCACAATACAACCAAGCATTCATATCATATAGCATCACTTATCTCATTTCTGAGATCACAACCATTCAAGGCAATCAATGTCAACCATTCATATATAAGCAATGATTTACTTAATCACATCATCTATTAAATTAACTACCTCAATCTCTAATTAATTTAAAACGGATTAAATTAATTACATCATCTTTAATTAATTTAAAATAAATTAAATTAATTACTTTCAACAATCTAAATCTTGCTTACTCAACCATTTAATTGATTACAATCAATTAATTAATCATTCAAAATTAATCACCTTAATTAATCACCCTTGATTAATTATCCTTTAATTATATTCAAGTAATTATCCTTAATTAATTTCACAAATTAATTATTCCTAACCAAAAACAGTAATTACCCTTTAATTACTTCAATTATTTAATTAACTATAATTAATTACATTAATCCTTAATTAATTACATTAATTAATTACCTTTAATCACTTTTCATTGGTTAATTAATCATAATTTATCAACTTTAATTACATCATTAATTGTATTAATTAGTGATCCTTAATTATAGTTAATAAATTATCCTCTTAAATTAATTACCTTAAGTAATTAACCTATAATTATTAATCCCTTCTTGATTAACCATATTCAGAAATTAACTAACTTAATTACTTTATTAAAAAAATTTAATTATGCCTTAATTAATTTCTTAATTAATCCCTTGATTAATTACTAAGTAATTTAATCCAAATAACTTACATTTCAAAACATCTTTAATTAATTACATTCTGTAATTACCAATCAATTACTTCACTAAGTAATTTCCACACCATTAATTACATAGTAATTATCATCAAAACATCCAGTGTTTAAAATTAATTAAACTTAATTAATCAATTTAAGCAATCACATTTAAGACAATTAGTTACCTTACGTAATTAATTTCTTAATTACTTCATTACGTAATTACACTTAACAATTCACAAATGATTATCATTAAATTAATTAATCTAATTAATTATTAAAAATTAACCATATTAATTAATTATTAAATAATCCTGGTTAATGACCTTCATTAACCATTCTTTAATTATTTTCATTAAGTAATCAAATTAGATTAACCATTGTTAATTAAATTATCTTTAATTAATCATTAATTAATCCATAATTATTTAATTAATAAGTGTAAACTGTAACTTAATTAATCCTTAATTATTTAATTAATTAACGTTGATTAAAACTTAATTACATAATTAATAATTCTTTAATCATTAATTAAAAAATCTAATTAATGATCTTAATTACAAATTGGTTAACCCTTAATAAACTAATTTATCCCAAATCAATTAATTAAATAAATTAACTACTTATTCCTTAATTACTCCATTAATTAAATTAATTTCAAAACATTAAATCTTAACTTAATTTTTAAGTTAAAAAATTTCTTAATTATGTTTAAAAACAAATTTATTTGGAACAAATTACTTTTGAAATTACTTTGAAATTTCATTTCAAATATGAAATTTAAAATGAATATCATTTAAACTTAAACAATGTTTTTAACAATTTAAAACCTTTTAAATTTACAAGACAAACAAGCGCTTGTCTTAGAAATGAATTTCAGAAGAGTTTTGAAACTAATTTCATTTCAAAATTCAGTAATTTAAAATTTGTACTTTGTTTAAATCTTTCAAATTTAAAAAAAAAACTTCATTTAATTTCAAAAATGAAATTCATGTTTAATCTTTGTTTTCCAGATTTAAACCTTACTTTAACACTTGCTCATATTTTCAAAAACTACTTTTGTATAAATTTAAAACTACTCAACCATTTTAAAGAAGCTGACAATTCAAGTTTAAACTTTATTACTTTTATATTTTTTTATTTAAAACTAAGATTTCAGATTTAAACTTGGATTCCAAAATTCAAATTTGAATTTAAAACTTTGTTTAAACTTTTCCTTACATCAAAAGCTTCAGGCTTTAAAAAAAAAAATTAAACAAACAGAGTACAGGTTTTAAAACCTATAACAATTCCTAGACCCGAGACACCCCAAAACTGCTTCGAGCCCACAACCTATCTTCCCCAAGCCAACTACCCTATTTCTTCGAGCAACCCAAGCAATTCCACTACTACCAAACTAAACCAAAACATCATCAGTGCAAATTCTTCACCGTGCATATGCACGGCGACTCCGGCCACCACCGATCATCAGAGATGATCGCTGCACACTAGAAACCAACCCAGCAACCACCCACGACCATCAAATCGAACAACCATTCTCGAACTCAAAACCGAACACCCAAATTCCAAGACCTGGAAACATAAGCAGGTTTCCCTTCAAAACCTGTCAACTCTAAATTCTCGCCGCCGCGACCACCTTAGGGTCAGCCACTCCGGCCTCGACTTCATCCACGACCAATCTATCGATTCCCAAAAGATCTTAACACTCGGTCAATCCTACAAACCGAAATGATCAATTCTTCAAACCCCTTTAAAACTAGGGTTTAAAAAGAATTTACAAAACTGCACCTTCCACAATGATATCCATCACCATCAAAGATTTTTCCCAGCTTCTCCTAACCCTCCTCCATCACCCCAGAAGAAACTCGAGCCTCCACAATTCATAGATCACTAGAAAATGTTTAAAATTCATTTTCAGTTCAATAACAATATGCACCCTTAACTAAATTCTAAAAATCCTAATTCTTGATTTAAAAATCAAGCTTTAGTTAATGCTTTTGATTTATAATACTGAATTGCAAAATTAATATGTTTGGATTTTACAATGGTTTGAGTTTCCTATAAAAATCTTATTTCCAGAGCCATATATTTTAATTTAAGTTAAATAAAATTTTAAAATTTAGCTTATAATCAAACAAACAATATTTAATTAGATCCCAGGTCTTAAAAATCAATGGATCAAGGGGGAAATGATTTAAGTTGAAAATAAACTGGGCTTGACATCTAGAACAGAGATGTTCTACAGATTTTTCAAAATCATACAAGTATTACACATCACAAATACACAGGAAATTCCAACATATATATACCAATTACAACTTATTTAAAGCATAATATCAAACAACCAGATTAATCCTTAAGCTTAAAAGGAGTTACTCACCTGATTACAGAAGAACGGAGTACTCTTATATTTTGAAAAAGCTTGATCTTTTAAAAATTTAGTTGCATGCCCGTTGAAACTAGAATGCTTATGCTTCCTGACCAAAACTACTTGCATGCAGGCTTTGATCTTGTTGACTTTAGGTTGAAATGAAATGCAGGTTTGATTTCCAGAGGAAGAAATGCAGTTGCTTTTGAAGATGTGCATATTTTTAAAATTGTTTGCAGGCCACAGAATTTGAAGAGGAGTTTGCGATGTGTTTGTGCAGGGTTTCGAAAATACAGGCTATAGATTTTGAAGAGGAGTTTAATTTTTTTTATTGAACATGATTCAGGATTTTTGGTTTGAGGAATTTACTGATTTTGGAAAAAGCTTTGAATTTGGGTTTTTATGTTTCATATTTGAAAAATAAACAAGTTTGAAATTTTCTTTGATTAGGAAATGAAGAAAAAAGGAATAGGAATGAAAGAATGTGTTCTTATATAAGTTAAATTTCATATTTTATTAAATAACAGAAAAATTAAAACAAAATGACACTTGCAAACTATTTCAACATTTGTCAAATTAATATGTTAATCTTTTAACATTTGTCAATTTAAATGTTTATCTTATAACACTTGTTAAAGGAGGCTTAAGAATACAACACTTGTCCTTTTTAAAAGTAATTTGTATTTTATTTACATGTTAATGTATGTATTAAGCCAAATTAATTTGTTAGTTAATATTTAAATATGTATATAAATTTATAAAAGAAATAAAAACAAATTATACTTATAAATAAAGCTTATGATATAAAAATTAAAACAATTAAAAATCTATACTTAGGATTTTAAATTCAAATTCTAAATCTAATATTTAAAAAAAACAAGTTATATATACAAATTAAATTTGAAATAACAATGCCATTTTATTCAAAACCTATTTGTAAAGACAATACACTATTAATATTATTTTTAGAAATGACTCAAAAATAATTATAAAAGAAAATATTTCTTTATTAATAAATTGCCTATTTTATTAAGCTATAAACTTTTTGTTAATTCATTTTAAATTTAAAACTCAAGCCAAAATTATTTTAAACATTTTAAAACATCTTCCTTAACAATTTAAAATCATATATTTATTTATTAAATAGCTTTGAAAACTTAATATTAAATTAAATCAAAATTTCCAAATTATTATTATATATATTAGAATTTTAAATCATGATTCATTTATTAAATTTAAACCTAGATTATTTATTCAATAACTTTGAAAAGCTAATATTAAATGAAAACAAAATTTCCAAATTACTAAAATATTAGAATTAGAAAAATATGCTTTATTTATTAAATTTAAAACAATGCTAATCTATTTACAATATAAACTATATATTTATATTATAAATAGAAACCAATTTATTATTTTTAGAAGATAAAATAACCAATTAAATCAATTTGAATTATTATTCACAAAATTATCGATATCAATTTAATTTTTAATACGGATTATTAAATTGATATTGTTAAAAATTTCGGGATGTTACAATCCTCCCCCTCAAAAGAATTTCGTCGCCGGAATTTAAAACAAAGGTAATTTAATAATCTCATTAAAGATTTAATTTTAAAACACAAGCATATATCAAGCATATGCTAACAACCATAACAACCAATTCATCCAATCAAACAAATCTAATTATCCACGCAAAATTCTGGATAGAATTTCTTCGATTTTCCCCAAGTGCAAATACCGGGATACTCGCTCTACAGAATCCAAACAATCAAAACTACAAAGCTACAGAGCTCCTACTCAACTATATCTATAACAATAAGCAGGATATCATACTACAGACGAGTCTGACTCCACAACCAAAACTCCCGAAGGTCTGGTTCCACAACCATAGATAGATCATACACGTACTCTCTCAGAGATACGTAAAAATCATCGAATCCCGATTATCCAAACTGGCAATTCAATCCTGTAGATCAATCGCTTATACAAAGAAAAGATCCAAAACACTTCAGAGCTAGCTTCCTGGCCTTACTCAATCTTAAAGCTCCCTTTTGATCGGATAAAACTTATCCAAAATCAAATCTCCGACATCAGAATCCAAATTCCTCCGAATCTTATCCTCAAAAATCTTCGGACGATCCTGGGCTACCTACAACCTTACTGATCAGCTCAACCTTTGCTGATGCTTCTAGAAACAAACAAAACCAATCATCTCAACAAAATGATCTCCTCAAGATCAACCCAGATCCAGGAACTCAAACTCTACTCCTCAAATATCAAAAGACTGAACTCACTTCTTCTGACCGGAAAAGAAAAGCAGATGCACTCCCAAACTCCTCCCGCTGCTCAACTCTTATCCGAAGTAGATGAAAATGCTGAAGAAGAACACGAGCACAACTAGACAACATATTCCAGAAATATGGCTCAACAGATCCATAAGAAAACTCAGAAATTCCACTAAAACCTGAGCTGCTACACCAACACATTCTCCAGATGCGGACAAATCTTTGACATCCTGAAGACATCCAGAAAAACTCTGATAACCCAAGAGAACACTCAAACAATCGCAAGTCACTTTTGCGATCAATCCAAACTAGATCCAAGGAAAACTGTTTTCCCTTTACCAAATAGAACATCTTACACTTATCCAGCCAATCCATCGAAGAAACGGGTCTACTCAGCTGCTTCTGAATTCCACTTCTAGAAAACTGCTTAGCCAGAAAATCTCCTGCCAACACAGAACACTTCGAGCTGAACTGCTGACACAAATGCCGAATAATCCTAATCTAAAGCTCTTCGAGAAACTCAGACTTCAAATCAAATAGAAACATCAGCTGAACACAGCCACAACACCGATGCAGACTCACTTTCTTAAACTTGTTCCAAAGAAAACATCTTCGGCAAAATCCATAGTCACTGCATCTCATCTCGCAGCTACTACTTCCTGAGGTATCAAAATTCCATAACTTGCTTCTGCTCAACCGACAGATCCAAACTCTACTCATCTAACTTCAAAGATAGAGTCCGAACCTTAACAGGTTTCCTTCAGAGATCGATGAAATCCTTCATCAATACAAAACTTACTCGAGACGGTATTAGGTCTACAGTCTCGACAGATACACTTCCAACTTCAAACATTCAAACTCCAACCAATGGTAGTTGTGTTACACACACTACTACCCCATCTACCTTTATAACATATATTGGAAAACCTGAACAGGTAACCCAACAAATAGGTAGAAATAAATATATATCTTTAAAAATTACAAATACGCTCTCTCAAGATAGACATCCCTCCAGAGCCTAGGTATTCACTCAACCTAATGCTCTGATACCAACTGAGCCGACCCGAATTTCTCAACATAGAAAATCGTATCATCTTGAAGAAAGAAAGGGATAGTAAAGAGAAAAGAAAGAACAGAAAGAAGAAACAACATCAGAATCTAAACAGCGGAACGAATAAATTATATTAATAACATAAATATTACAGAGTTTACAACCATTATCAGAGTTACACAGATAAAACAACACATACTAGACAGTTATAAACACCTGTCTAGTTATACAACTCAATACAACACAAGAGAACTACTCAGAGAAAACAACACAGCGGAAATCTATATATCTACACGCAGAAGCCTCCTGCTCCATTTCTCCTCCACAATTCGTCAAAGCTAACCCGAATCCCTTGGCTACTCGTAAAAATTTGAGTACCCAAGAGTTTAAGAAAACAGAAGATAAACTCCGAGTCAGACATGGGTCTGGTGTGAGTAACAGGTTAAGGTTGCTTACCTTTCAAAAATCTTTTGAAAAGAAAGGTATCACGTAAGACTTCCCACACATAAACATGGAAAAGTTTTTACCTTACGCTAACCAAAACATTTGATAGGAAATCCGATGATATTATAATAGGTCTAGGGTTTTCAAGTAAATATGAAATAGCCGAAATTGTTTCATTCATTAAATTCCAGCTACTAGCCACAAAAGTGGGTAATGCAATGTGACGACCGCCCATGACTCCTGCACCAAAACCAGGAAAAAGTGCGCTGAAAGGCGTGCCAGGTAGCCATGGATGATAGTCAGGGTAAAATAAAACAGCAAACCCTATCGTACAACTCACAGCGCATGGATAAAATACAATAGAGAAATATATAGTGAAGCTCCATAACAGAAAAATCATCCTATAAGCATCGTAGTAGTTTTATACAAACATGAATCATCCATACATCAAAGCCTCACTACAAACACTCAATCAGATATAACAGCGGAACACCCAGTACATATAGTAAGAAAACTAGTATGCAAAGCCTCCTGCTCGTCTTCGTCATCATCAGCGTAGATCTCTAAGAACAGCACCTGTCACCTGCTACCTAGTCTGCCCATCCCAACATGGATGAACAGCCCAAGGTAATAAGAGGAGACATAAAACCTTGAGTCAGACAAAGTCTTAGTGAGCAGTAAATCAACTATCAAACATACCAAAAGAGCATAAAGGATAAAAGGAATAGGAACCAAACCATCCCACTCCACCTCTTTCTACAGTGATAGCCCCCAGACACATACCAAGGAGAAGTAAGCATGACATAGCAGATAATTAAGGTAAAGCAATAATCACTCGAGTCAAGGGCGATGTTTTCCAAATACAAACCCCCAAGGCCTAAACCAAGATCAGATAAGCACCCAGAAAATACCGCTCTTGAGACCGAATGATGATACAACCAAACGTCCAAACATCCATGACTCTGGCTATCACTGTTATCCTTGCTTTGATTTCACCGTTGATTGAATGACCATCCGTCAAGGGCTAATGGTAACCACGGTTCTAGGCATAGCTCCGCACGTCATCGTGACCCATGCCTAGGACTTACCTACTCTGCCCAGAGTACTCAACTACCTACCTGTAGTCTTTTGGGTGTCCCGACTACCTACCTGTAGTCGTTATGGGCGCCCCATGTACTCTTGCTTTTGAGCATGCTAGAACCTTCAACAACGATGAGATCCAAGCCTCCTAGTCATCCTCCTTGACGACTATCCTCATACTAGCTCAAGCTACCTCTCGAGCAATCCATTATCAACCAACTCGAACCATCCCTCGAGTCATCAACATGCTTGGAATGATCCCTGCCTGGATTACGCCAAGTCTACATCACATCGTACTTCGCTTTATCACACCATAGCAAAGTCTCAACTCAACAACATGGTTTGCCTTATCGCATCATGGCAAAGTTCCATCTCAACATCATTCAATCCATACATATGAGCTTCAACATCCGCCACATATGCCCTTAGCAGCTTTCACCATTCAAGAGCCTCTTCTGTAGCTTTTGAATCATCTTTGACCATACTTGTCCAAATCTATCAACTAGATAGCTCATTCACAACAATCAATCAAGGCAAGCATTAATCCAAACAAATAAGTATTCAATCAAGATCTAATTAGGCATTTATAACTACAATGGCAATTTCGTAAATAAATGAGCATAGAACTATCATACATGAATCATGGGTTTTTAGCATAGATCTAGCAAATATAAAACATGGGTTTTGTTTCTATAACTTTATAAATGAACTTGCATAGGTAAACATCTTCACAAACAATGATGGATCTATACTTGGATCTAAGGAAAATGCACAAAATCACTATCTACAACACTCCAACAAACCACCAATCCAATATACTCCTTTGGGTCCGCGTGAGAGATAACCACCACTCACCAAATCACCAAAAAACCTCAAAAACTAAACACTTCAGATCTGGACAGCGAAGATCAAGGCATGATCCGGTGAAATCTCGCTTAAAACGATGAAATCTAGCTTTGTTGGATGAAGATCTTCAACTTTGGCCCTTGAATCTTTGATCTCGATCTTCGATCTTGGATGGAAGTTAGAACTAGATTGGAATGGAGAAAAGAAGATGAAGAAATGTTGAAGTCAAGTTCCCAAAATGGCAGCACTTCGTCGCTTCAAAAACCGGTGCCAAAAAATGAGCCAATCCCCTCTATTTATAGGCTGAAACCACTATGAGTCGTCGCCCCTTAGGTCGTTGCCGACCCACCCCTTGAGTCATCCCCGACTCATCATCATGCCGACTCAGCAAAACATAGGGCCTCACGTCTAACTTGTACGCGACTCACCCCAGACACGACTCAACACCCCTAACGACCTAACACACCCTGCCGACCTAAGCCTCTACCGACTCAACTGCATACGACTCAACAGCCTCTGCCGACTCAACTGCATACGACTCAACAGTACACACTCACGACTCAACTACGAGGCCGACTCAACTCAAACACGGGACCTCTCGACTTATCACATGAGTCGTTCAACGACCTAACTACTATGCGACTCATCGCCCCAGCTACCTAACGACTTACGACTCATAGCATATACGACCCATCTAGTAACCCTCTATCTCTTAAGTCGGTCCTTCTATGGGTTGCTGTTCCCCTCTTGAGTCGGTCTTCTCTTAAGTCGGTCACCACCCCTTAAACCGTTAACTCTCCTACGATTTAAGCTATAACTCGGCACTCTTAGGTCGTAACATCCTTATGTCACTTACGACTCAAGCCCTAGCACTAACCCGCTAACTCTACCAACTTGCTAGCTCGTCCCAGTTCTTAAGTCGTAACTCGTTCACGACCTAAGCTAACTACCATACGACTTAAGCTTTAAGTCGTTAACATCCTTAACTCGGCCAAGCCCTATGAGTCGGTCACGACTCAACACTTGCACGAGTTAACTCCTTATACGACTCATGCTAGAGACAACATAACAACACTAACGACCTGTAAATTCTACGATCTATCGACACGTAAAATACGGGTCGTTACATTCTCTCCCCCTTAGGAATTTCGCCCCCGAAATTCCAAGCAAACAACAGCAATCAAAGATATTCCGCATGCCTACCATCCATAGCAATCAACAAACCATGCATCCAATTCTAGCCTAGCATGCAGAATTCTAAGACTTAGAACAAGCTACAAATTCATGAGATGTCACGACACTTTAGGGCCATACCTCGAAGAGTCCGGGATGAGCTGCCTTCATCCTCTCTTCCTCCTCCCACGTACAGTCGTTAACATCATCACTCCATTGTACCTTGAGCAACGTAATCGTCTTCCTCCTAAGCTGTTTCGTATCGGTTTCAACAATACGAAGCGGCTTACGAGGTCTCGAAACAACTGGATCAACCTCCAAGTCTTCACAGTTATCAGCAGAAACCACAGTACTTGGGTCATGCACATACTTTCGTAGATAAGATACATGAAAAACATTGTGCACACCCGCCATCTTTTCCGGTAACTCCAATCTGTAAGCGAGCTTTCCAATTCGCTCGATAATCGAGAATGGTCCAACAAATCTCGGAGTTAACTTTCCTTTCTTCCCGAATCTAATAGTACTCTTTAATGGAGAAATCTTCACAAAAACCATCTCACCTACGTCGAACTCCAGATCCTTACGACGATTATCGGCATAACTTTTTTGACGATCTTGGGCTACCTTCATTCGTTGCCGAATGATCTCTATACAATCCGAAGTCTGTCGGATCATCTCTGGCCCAAGCATCAGTTTTTCTCCAGTTTCCAACCAACATGTCGGAGAGTTACACGGTCTTCCATATAATGCCTCATATGGTGCCATACCAATACTCGACTGGTAACTGTTGTTATATGCAAATTCCACCAAATGAAGGTGATCTTCCCATGATCCTCCGAAGTCCAAAACACATGCTCTAAGAAGATCTTCCAATACTCGGTTGACTCTTTCGGTCTGACCATCTGTTTGAGGGTGATAGGCTGTACTCAAACACAACTCAGTTCCCAAAACCTCCTGGAAGCTCTTCCAAAATCCACTAGTGAACAATGGGTCTCGATCGCTCACTATACTCTTCGGAATACCATGGAATCGAACTATCCACTTAACATAAAGCTCAGCCAGCTTCGATGCAGTCCTAGTTGATCGAATAGGAATGAACCTTGCACTCTTGGTCAACCGATCTACTATGACCCAAATCCCTTCATTCCCTGCCCTGGTTCTAGGTAGACCATCGATAAAATCCATCGACACTTGCTCCCATTTCCATGTAGGAACCTCTAATGGCTGAAGTAATCCACTGGGCTTCTTCTGCTCAGCTTTCACCAACTGGCAGTTCATACACTTGGAACTAAAATTTCCAACATCTTTCTTCATACCTTCCCAGTAATAGGCTCTCTTCATATCCCAATACATTTTATTTCCACCTGGATGAATTGTCAACTTCGAGTGATGACTTTCCCTCAGAACTTCATCTCTTAATCCATCTACATCGGGAACAACTAGCCGTCCTTGCTTTCGAAGCCAACCCTTTCGATCGACCTCGAATCCCTTATCCTTCTCTGGGTCCAATCCAGATTCCAAATCTCGGATGATCTTGACAAGCTTATCGTCTCGCTTTTGGCTCTCGCCAATTCTTTCCACAAGAGTAGGTCTTATCGATAAGTTTGCCAACATCTCAGGTCCCAATTCACATCTGGGCCTAAAATCAAATCCAGCCAAATACTCAAGACTCTTCCATTCCGAAAACATGGCTCCCAATCCTGCATGTCTTCGACTTAACGCATCAGCCACTGCGTTACCTTTTCCCGGAGTATAGGCTATACCAAAATCATAAGATGCTAGAAACTCTAGCCACCGTTGCTGTCGAAGATTCAAATCCTTTTGGGAGAACAGATACTTCAACGACTTATGATCTGTAAACAACTCGAATCTAACTCCCAATAGATAATGTCTCCACATCTTCAAAGCAAACACAATCGCCGCTAACTCCAAATCATGAGTCGGGTAATTCCTTTCATGCGGCTTCAGTTGTCGACTAGCATACGCAACAACTTTATCCTTCTGCATTAGCACTGCTCCAAGTCCAGTACCACATGCATCGGTGTAAACCACCATCTCATCATTCCCACTTGGAATAGTCAAAACAGGAGCACTTGTCAGTCGCCCTTTTAGGATTACGAAAGCTTGCTCACACTTATCATCCCATCTGAACACTTGGTTCTTCTTCGTCAATCCTGTCAACGGTGCAGCTATCTTGGAAAAGTCTTTGATAAACCGACGATAATATCCTGCTAATCCAAGAAAACTTCTCACATCTGATGCATTCTTAGGTCTAACCCAATCCTGGATTGCTGCCACCTTAGCGGGATCAACCGCTATTCCATTTCCAGAGATAACATGGCCTAAGAACCTCACTTCACTCTTCCAGAAGTGACACTTCGAAAACTTAGCCTTCAGCTGATGTTTCCGCAAGATTTCCAAAACAATTCTCAAGTGTGTCTTGTGCTCTTCCTCAGTTCTGGAGTAAACCAAAATATCATCCACGAACACAAGCACGAACTTATTCAACTGATCTCTGAACACTCTATTCATAAGATCCACAAAATATGCTGGCGCGTTAGTCAATCCAAACGGCATTACCAGCCACTCATAAAAACCGGATGGTGTCCTGAAAGCAGTTTTCGGCACACTATCCTTCGCCACTCTCAACTGGTGAAATCCCGTTGCCAAATCCATCTGAGAAAACACCTTAGCCTCGTGAAGCTGATCAAACAAGTCATCTATTCTCGGCAATAGATACTTGTTCTTCTTAGTCAACTTATTCAGCTCACGATAATCCACACACAACCTCAACGATCCATCCGCTTTGGTTGCGAACACAACTGGTGCACCCCATTCGGACACACTTCTCCGAATGAATCCTTTCTGCAAAAGGTCATCAACCTGCACCCTCAACTCTAGCTGCTCCCTAGGCGCCATCCGCCTAAGAGGCATCACAACAAGTCTGGCTCCCTCGACTAGATCGATACGAAACTCGATCTCCCTATGCGGCGGTAACCCTTTGACTTCGTCAAAGACGTCCTCAAATCCATTCACAATTGGCACCGATGACAGTCCATCCCGTGGAACAACCAGCGAATACATGAAGCTCATGAAGACGCCTTCCTCATGCTTACATCGTATTACAACCTTTCGCCCTTCCACATTCCCGACTGTCACCTCAAGCCTCTCACAATCAATCCTAGCCGCATACTTCCTAAGCCAGTCCATACCCAAAATAATTCCGAACCCCGCAAAGTTCAGAACAAAGCAATCACAAACAAACGAGTAATCATGACTCGACACAACTAGACCACGGCATATCATACACAAACATGACGAACCCCCAACTGGATTAGTCACAACCAATGGCCTATCAACAATATTCGGTCTCAAACCTAACCGGTCTACCAAGTCATTACAAACAAAAGAATGCGACGCTCCAGTATCAAACAACACTCTAACTGGAACACCACAGATAGAAAGAGTACCTTGAACCACCACACTCTTCCCCTTCTCTTCAGCAGTAGGAGCTTTTGAAGACGACGGCACAACTCCCAAAGCATAAGCTTGCACAATCTGCCTATCTTTCCTCGGCTCTGGGCAATCCTTCTTGATATGTCCCAGCTTATCACAGTTATAACACTTTCCTGGCACCTTGGGATTCTTACAATCTTTGTAAAAATGGCCCTTCTGTTGGCAGTTATAACAAGTCACTTCGCCTTTCGGCTTCTTCTGGCCATCCTTACCCTTCTGTTGCTGCTGCTTCCTCCTCTTATTGCCATTCTGGTGTGGTTTAGATCCTTCCCTGGTTACAGCAACAACAGAACTTTCCTTAGGAAACAAACTCTCATGCCTAAGGGCTTTCTCCACAAGCTTCTCAAATGGATCGTCCAAATGATCCACTAACTGCCTCCCAAGATAATCATCCAGACCAGTCACAAACTTCTCATTCTTCTGATAGGGAGAATCAATGTACGATCTGGCATACTTGGACAAAGCTTCAAACTCAGAAATATACTCAAGAACTGGTCTCCCACCTTGCTTGATCTCTACAAACCTCTTGAACAAAACAGACTTCTGAGCCGTAGAGATGAACTTGGCTTCAAATCTAACTTGGAATTGCTCCCAAGTAATTTCTTCCTCTGGGGTATCAATGGTGATAGAATTCCACCAATCAGCAGCTCTTCCCTGAAGCTGTCTCGATGCAAGCTTTCTCTTAGTTGCATCCTCAATCCCTAAGTCACCAAAGATCCTTCGACATGCATCAATCCATCTCTGCACCTCAATAGTCGACTCCGTCCCCAAGAAAGCTTTTCCTCCAAGAGAAGTATAATCCTTGCAAAGCTTAGCAAAATCCACCGGTCTTGGAGCTTGAACTTGAACTCCCACATCCACTGATGATCCTGAAGCTGGTATCCTTCTCATGATCGAAGTCATCATCGCTTCGAACATAGTTCCATAATCAACAGCTCCTTCATCAGCACGGCTTTCCCTTGCAGCTGGTCTCCCTCTTCGACTCATCCTTAATATCTGTAATAAGAATGATTAGAACACCTTAAGGAACAACTGCATAAGGAGTTCAAATCCTTCTAGGCTACCATATTATATATAGTAATCATCCATCAAAATACAATTACGTCTCTCATACGTAGTTACGTCAGCGAGCGTTGGCTAAAATCGATTAACCAAAGCTCTGATACCAAATGTGACGACCGCCCATGACTCCTGCACCAAAACCAGGAAAAAGTGCGCTGAAAGGCGTGCCAGGTAGCCATGGATGATAGTCAGGGTAAAATAAAACAGCAAACCCTATCGTACAACTCACAGCGCATGGATAAAATACAATAGAGAAATATATAGTGAAGCTCCATAACAGAAAAATCATCCTATAAGCATCGTAGTAGTTTTATACAAACATGAATCATCCATACATCAAAGCCTCACTACAAACACTCAATCAGATATAACAGCGGAACACCCAGTACATATAGTAAGAAAACTAGTATGCAAAGCCTCCTGCTCGTCTTCGTCATCATCAGCGTAGATCTCTAAGAACAGCACCTGTCACCTGCTACCTAGTCTGCCCATCCCAACATGGATGAACAGCCCAAGGTAATAAGAGGAGACATAAAACCTTGAGTCAGACAAAGTCTTAGTGAGCAGTAAATCAACTATCAAACATACCAAAAGAGCATAAAGGATAAAAGGAATAGGAACCAAACCATCCCACTCCACCTCTTTCTACAGTGATAGCCCCCAGACACATACCAAGGAGAAGTAAGCATGACATAGCAGATAATTAAGGTAAAGCAATAATCACTCGAGTCAAGGGCGATGTTTTCCAAATACAAACCCCCAAGGCTTAAACCAAGATCAGATAAGCACCCAGAAAATACCGCTCTTGAGACCGAATGATGATACAACCAAACGTCCAAACATCCATGACTCTGGCTATCATTGTTATCCTTGCTTTGATTTCACCGTTGATTGAATGACCATCCGTCAAGGGCTAATGGTAACCCCGGTTCTAGGCATAGCTCCGCACGCATCGTGACCCGTGCCTAGGACTTACCTACTCTGCCCAGAGTACTCAACTACCTACCTGTAGTCTTTTGGGTGTCCCGACTACCTACCTGTAGTCGTTATGGGCGCCCTATGTACTCTTGCTTTTGAGCATGCTAGAACCTTCAACAACGATGAGATCCAAGCCTCCTAGTCATCCTCCTTGACGACTATCCTCATACTAGCTCAAGCTACCTCTCGAGCAATCCATTATCAACCAACTCGAACCATCCCTCGAGTCATCAACATGCTTGGAATGATCCCTGCCTGGATTACGCCAAGTCTACATCACATCGTACTTCGCTTTATCACACCATAGCAAAGTCTCAACTCAACAACATGGTTTGCCTTATCGCATCATGGCAAAGTTCCATCTCAACATCATTCAATCCATACATATGAGCTTCAACATCCGCCACATATGCCCTTAGCAGCTTTCACCATTCAAGAGCCTCTTCTATAGCTTTTGAATCATCTTTGACCATACTTGTCCAAATCTATCAACTAGATAGCTCATTCACAACAATCAATCAAGGCAAGCATTAATCCAAACAAATAAGTATTCAATCAAGATCTAATTAGGCATTTATAACTACAATGGAAATTTCGTAAATAAATGAGCATAGAACTATCATACATGAATCATGGGTTTTTAGCATAGATCTAGCAAATATAAAACATGGGTTTTGTTTCTATAACTTTATAAATGAACTTGCATAGGTAAACATCTTCACAAACAATGATGGATCTATACTTGGATCTAAGGAAAATGCACAAAATCACTATCTACAACACTCCAACAAACCACCAATCCAATATACTCCTTTGGGTCCGCGTGAGAGATAACCACCACTCACCAAATCACCAAAACACCTCAAAAACTAAACACTTCAGATCTGGACAGCGAAGATCAAGGCTTGATCCGGCGAAATCTCGCTTAAAATGATGAAATCTAGCTTTGTTGGATGAAGATCTTCAACTTTGGCCCTTGAATCTTTGATCTCGATCTTCGATCTTGGATGGAAGTTAGAACTAGATTGGAATGGAGAAAAGAAGATGAAGAAATGTTGAAGTCAAGTTCCCAAAATGGCAGCACTTCGTCGCTTCAAAAACCGGTGCCAAAAAGTGAGCCAATCCCCTCTATTTATAGGCTGAAACCACTATGAGTCGTCGCCCCTTAGGTCGTTGCCGACCCACCCCTTGAGTCATCCCCGACTCATCATCATGCCGACTCAGCAAAACACAGGGCCTCACGTCTAACTTGTACGCGACTCACCCCAGACACGACTCAACACCCCTAACGACCTAACACACCCTGCCGACCTAAGCCTCTACCGACTCAACTGCATACGACTCAACAGCCTCTGCCGACTCAACTGCATACGACTCAACAGTACACACTCACGACTCAACTACGAGGCCGACTCAACTCAAACACGGGACCTCTCGACTTATCACATGAGTCGTTCAACGACCTAACTACTATGCGACTCATCGCCCCAGCTACCTAACGACTTACGACTCATAGCATATACGACCCATCTAGTAACCCTCTATCTCTTAAGTCGGTCCTTCTATGGGTTGCTGTTCCCCTCTTGAGTCGGTCTTCTCTTAAGTCGGTCACCACCCCTTAAACCGTTAACTATCCTACGATTTAAGCTATAACTCGGCACTCTTAGGTCGTAACATCCTTATGTCACTTACGACTCAAGCCCTAGCACTAACCCGCTAACTCTACCAACTTGCTAGCTCGTCCCAGTTCTTAAGTCGTAACTCGTTCACGACCTAAGCTAACTACCATACGACTTAAGCTTTAAGTCGTTAACATCCTTAACTCGGCCAAGCCCTATGAGTCGGTCACGACTCAACACTTGCACGAGTTAACTCCTTATACGACTCATGCTAGAGACAACATAACAACACTAACGACCTGTAAATTCTACGATCTATCGACACGTAAAATACGGGTCGTTACATGCAATCAAAACCGTTGGCACTTATTGGATTTTGGATTCCATACAATGACAGGGCTAACGGGGTACCGCCCGTCACAGTACATGGCCTAGATCAACGTACCAAGGATCACTCCCAATCCCCTGCAGCACAAGGCCAGAACCATTCCTTACTGAACAGTTCCGAACAAGACAACCCCACGGTTGTAGTTAGCAACGGCCCACAGAGCCGAATAAAAAGGGACCTCTAGACAGGGGAAAATCTCGTCCTACTCGGGCATGACCCACTTATCCTTGCTGCACCTCCCATGTTTTGGCCATTCCCAGTTGATGAGGCTTGAGGCTGCGATTACCTTTATAGGACTTATCACTTAGAATGCTCAACGTCCACCTGACAATGTTCTGAAAGCATTCAATCCATACAAGTTCGTTCCGGGTTCGAACGAAACCGAAGGCATTATCTCGTTACACTCATTTTGGAATCACCCTCAGAGTTAACGACAATAACCCTTGCACTCTGAATCTACATTTTCACTTGAGATTCATGACCTATCGTTAATTTGGGTTGATGTGGTTTTTGGATATCCAAATATGGAAACCCGATCCCGGTCTCATCGAAATCCAAAACGTGTCTTTTAGGTCCAAGTTGTTTTAAAGTTTAAAACAATTCAATTATCTATACACACACAGATAGATAACTCACAAATCACAATAGATAATCAACATTATCATAATAAACAAATAATCCACATTATCATCAAAATAGGTAATCCATATCACCATCACAATAGATAATCTATATTATCATCACAATGCAACCAAGCATTCATATCATACAGCATCACTTATCTCATTTCTGAGATCACAACCATTCAAGGCAATCAATATCACCCATTCATATATAAGCAATGATTTACTTAATAACATCGTCTATAATTAATTTAAAATGAATTGAATTAACTACCTCCATCTCTAATTAATTTAAAATGATAATTACATCATCTTTAATTAATTTAAAATAAATTAAATTAATTACTTTCATCAATCTAAATCTTGCTTACTCAATCATTTAATTGATTACAATCAATTAATTAATCATTCAAAATTAATCACCTTAATTAACCACCCTTGATTAATTATCCTTTAATTACATTCAAGTAATTATCCTTAATTAATTTCACAAATTAATTATTCTTAACGAAAAACAGTAATTACCCTTTAATTACTTCAATTAATTAATTAACTATAATTAATTACATTAATCCTTAATTAATTACATTAATTAATTACCTTTAATCACTTGTCATTGATTAATTAATCATAATTAATCAACTTTAATTACATTATTAATTGTATTAATTAATGATCCTTAATTATAGTTAATAAATTATCCTCTTAAATTAATTACCTTAAGTAATTAACACATAATTATTAATCCCTTCTTAATTAACCATATTCAGAAATTAACTAACTTAATTACTTTATTAAAACAAATTAATTATTCCTTAATTAATTTCTTAATTAATCCCTTGATTAATTACTAAGTAATTTAATCAAATTACTTACATTTTAAAACATCTTTAATTAATTACATCATGTAATTACCAATCAATTACTTCACTAAGTAATTTCCAAACCATTAATTACATAGTAATTATCATCAAAACATCCAGTGTATAAAATTAATTAAACTTAATTAATCAATTTAAACAATCACATTTAACACAATTAATTACCTTAAGTAATTAATTTCTTAATTACTTCATTAAGTAATTACACTTAACAATTCACAAATAATTATCATTAAATTAATTAATCCAATTAATTACTAAAAATTAACCATATTAATTAATTATTAAATAATCCTGGTTAATGACCTTCATTAACCATTCTTTAATTATTTTCATTAAGTAATCAACTTAGATTAACCATTATTAATTAAATTATCTTTAATTATTCATTAATTAATCCATAATTATTTAATTAATTAAGTGTAAACTGTAACTTAATTAATACTTAATTATTTAATTAATTAACCTTGATTTAAAATTAATTACTTAATTAATAATTCTTTAATCATTAATTAAAAAAATCTAATTAATGATCTTAATTACAAATTGGTTAACCCTTAATCAATTAATTTATCCTAAATCAATTAATTAAATAAATTAACTAGTTACTCCTTAATTACTCCATTAATTAAATTAATTTCAAAACATTAAATCTTAACTTAATTTTTAAGTTAAAACATTTCTTATTTATGTTTAAAAACAAATTTATTTGGAACAAATTACTTTTGAAATTACTTTGAAATTTCATTTCAAATATGAAATTTTAAATGAATATCATTTAAACTTAAACATAGTTTTAAACAATTTAAAACCTTTTAAATTTACAAGACAAACAAATGCTTGTCTTAGAAATGAATTTCAGAAGAGTTTTGAAACTAATTTTATTTCAAAATTCAATAATTTAAATTTATACTTCGTTTTAATCTTTCAAATTTAAAAAAAAAACTTGTTTTAATTTCAAAAATGAAATTCATGTTTAATCTTTGTTTTCCAGATTTAAACCATACTTTAAAAATTGCTCGTATTTTCAAAAACTTCATTTTTATAAATTTAAAACTACTCAACCATTTTAAAGAAGCCAACAATTCAAGTTTAAACTTTATTACTTTTTTTATTTAAAACAGAGATTTTAGATTTAAACTTGGATTCCAAAATTCAAACTTGAATTTAAAACTTTGTTTAAACTTTTCCTTACATCAAAAGCTTCAGGTTTTAAAAAAAAATTAAACAAACAGGGTACAGGTTTTAAAACCTGTAACAATTCCTAGACCCGATACACCCCAAAATTGCTTCGAGCCCACAACCCATCTTCCCCGAGCCAACTACCCTATTTCTTCAAGCAACCCAAGCAATTCCCCTGCTATCAAACTAAACCAAAACATCATTAGTGAAAATTCTTCACCGTGCATATGCACGGTGACTCCGGCCACCGCCGATCATTAGAGATGATCGCTGCACACCAAAAACCATCCCAGCAACCACCCACGACCATCAAATCGAACAACCATTCTCGAACTCAAAATCAAACACCCAAATTCCAAGACCTGAAAACATAAGCAGGTTTCCCTTCAAAACCTGTCAACTCAAATTCTCGCCGCCTCGACCACCTGAGGGTCAACCACTCCGGCCTCGACTTCATCCATGACCAATTTATCAATTCCCAAAAGATCGTAACACTTGGTCAATCCTACAAACCGAAATGATCAATTCTTCAAACCCCTTTAAAACTAGGGTTTAAAAAGAATTTACAAAACTGCAACTTCCACAATGATATCCACCACCATAAAAGATTTTTCCCAGCTTCTCCTAACCCTCCTCCATCACCCAGAAGAAACCTGAGCCTCCACAATTCATAGATCACCAGAAAATGCTTAAAATTCGTTTTCAGTTCACTAACAATATGCACCCTTAACTAAATTCTAAAAATCCTAATTCTTGATTTAAAAATCAAGCTTTAGTTAATGCTTTTGATTTATGATACTTAATTACAAAATTAATATGTTTGGATTTTACAGTGGTTTGGGTTTCCTGTTAAAATCTTATTTCCAGAGCCATTATATTTTAATTTAAGTTAAATAAATTTTTAAAATTTAGCTTATAATCAAACAAACAATATTTAATTAGGTCCTAGGTCTTTAAAATCTATGGATCAAGGGGAAAATGATTTAAATTGAAAAAAAACTGGGCTTGACATCTGGAACAGAGATGTTCTATAGATTTTTCAAAATCATACAAGTATAACACATCACAAATACACAGGAAATTCCAACATATATATACCAATTACAACTTATTTAAAGCATAATATCAAACAACCAGATTAATCTTTAAGTTTAAAAGGATACTCACCTGATTACAGAAGAACGGAGTACTCTTGTATTTTGAAAAAGCTTGATCTTTTAAAAATTTAGCCGCATGCCTGTTGAAACTGGAATGCTTATGCTTCCTGATCAAAACTACTTGCATGCAGGCTTTGATCTTGTTGACTTCAGGTTGAAATGAAATGCAGGTTTGATTTCCAGAGGATGAAATGCAGTTGCTTTTGAAGATGTGCAGATTTTTAAAATTGTTTGCAGGCTACAGAATTCGAAGAGGAGTTTGTGAAGGGTTTTGAAAATATAGGCTATATATTTTGAAGAGGAGTTTGATTTTTTTTATTGAACATGATTCAGGATTTCTGGTGTAAGGAATTTACAGATTTTGGAAAAAGCTTTTAATTTGGGTTTTCATGTTTCAGATTTGAAAAATAAGCAAGTTTGAAATTTTCTTTGATTGGGAAATGAAGAAAAAAAGGAGTAGGAATGAAAGAATGTGTTCTTATATAGGTTAATTTTCAGATTTTATTAAATAAAAGAAAAATAAAAATAAAATGACACTTGCAAACTATTTCAACATTTGTCAAATTAATATGTTAATCTTCTAACATTTGTCAATTTAAATGTTTATCTTATAACACTTGTTAAAGGAGGCTTAAGAATACAACACTTGTCCTTTTTAAAAGTAATTTGTATTTGATTTCCATGTTAGTGTATGTATTAAGCCAAATTAATTTGTTAGTTAATATTTAAATATTTATGTAAATTTATAAAAGAAATAAAAAAAAATTATACTTATAAATAAAGCTTATGATATAAAAATTAAAACAATTAAAAATCTATACTTTGGATTTCAAATTCAAATTCAAAATCTAATATTTAAAAAAAAAAGTTATATATACAAATTAAATTTGAACTAACAATGCCATTTTATTCAAAACCTACTTGTAAAGACAATACACTTTTAATATTATTTTTAGAAACGACTCAAAAATAATTATAATAGAAATTATTTCTTTATTACTAAATTACCTATTTTATTAAGCTATAAACTTTTTGTTAATTCATTTTAAATTTAAAATTCAATCCAAAATTATTTTAAACATTTTAAAACATCTTCCTTAACAATTTAAAATCATATATTTATTTATTAAATAGCTTTGAAAACTTAATATTAAATTAAATCAAAATTTCCAAATTATTATTATATATATTAGAATTTTAAATCATGATTCATTTATTAAATTTAAACCTAGATTATTTATTCAATAACTTTGAAAAGCTAATATTAAATAAAAACTAATTTTCCAAATTACTAAAATATTAGAATTTGAAAAATATGCTTTATTTATTAAATTTAAAACAATGCTAATCTATTTACAATATAAACTATATATCTACATTATAAATAGAAACCAATTTATTATTTTTAAAAGATAAAATAACCAATTAAATCAATTTGAATTATTATTAACAAAATTATCAATATCAATTTAATTTTTAATACAGATTATTAAATTGATATTGTTAAAAATTCTAGGATGTTACACTGCTAAACCAAGAAAGCTTCGAATCTCCGTCATACTCTCCGGTCTCTTTCAATTTTGAATCTCTTCAATCTTTGAGAGATCCATAAAAATTTCGAATTCGGAAATAATATGACCGAGAAACTTCACACGAGATTGCCAAAAGTGGCATTTAGAAAATTTTGCTTTCAATTGATTTCCCCTAAGAGTTTCCAACACAATTCGAAGATGCTTTTCATGCTCCTCCTCGGTTTTAGAATAAACAAGAATATCATCTATAAAGATGAGAACAAATCGATCAAGGAAGTCTTTGAAAACTCGATTCATAACGTCAACGAAATAAGCCGGAGCATTTGTTAAACCAAATAGCATAACAATCCATTCATACGATCCATAACGAGTACGGAATGATGTCAAAGGAATGCTATCCTCTGCAATACGAAGCTGATGAAAACCGGTTGCTAAGTCTAACTGTGAAAAGACTCTAGCACCACAAAGCTTATCAAATAAATCATCAATCCCAGGTAAGGGATCTTTATTCTTGATAGTGAGATCATTAAGCTTGTGGTAGCCAAGCAAAGCCTAGGTGTATCGTCGGATTTCTTCACAAAAATTGCCGAAGCTTCCCAAGGAGAGGAACTAAAGCGAATAAACTACTTCGTCTCCAATTCAGATAATTGTTTGCGCATTTCCTTATTTTCTTTATTGGACATACGATAAGGAGGGCGAGTAATAGGCAAAGCTCTAGGAATTAGATAAATCTTGAACTCAATTTCTCTCTTAGGGGGTAATCCTAAAACGGGCTCAAATATATCGAAAAATTCACGAACAACGTGAATAAGAGAAATGACATCTTTCTCATCATCATTATTGTCATCATGAGGATTTAAAGAATATAAAGATGCAGACAAGCTGGAATCCGAATCATTAATAACAGTAGAAATATGCTTAACAGATTGAGGATGTCGAAGATGAACAGTCCGCCTCAGACATAGGATTTGGGCTTCATAACGGTTAAGCCAATCCATCCCCAAAATCATTCTGAAGCCCAAGTAACGCATGACATGCAAATCGGCTCGGAAAGAAAAATCACATAAAATAATCTCGGTATCTTTACAAAACAAACTAAGTGTTGCGGATCCACCAACCGGATTCACAATGCTTAAAGAAGTCATTAAAGCCATAACACTCAAAGAAAAAGTATCAACAAGCTCTTTTGATATAAAAGAATGGGATGCACCCGTATCAAAAAGAACACGAATAGGTCGATCACGAAACATAATAATGCCATCAAGGATAGAATGAGAAATGCCTTGACCACGAGAAGTGTTACTAGGGCCTTGCACAACGTTTAGCTTTCCCTCCTTCTTGCCTCGAAGTTTGAGACATGAAGATAGAAGATGACCCGAACCTTTGCAATAACGACAAAAGAGAGGTTTCAGACATCTATTGCATAATGGTCCTTAGAACCACAATTGTACCATTGCCCACTACAAGGGGTAGGAGTCTTTGCTACTGAAGTTGCTTTCTTCCCCTTCTTGTTGGGATTGGGACCTTCAAACTTAATAGGCCTTTTCTTGTTGTTGTTGAAGTTTGGTTTGGCACCCACAAATTCAACATCACTTTCCTTATCCGCCTCTTCGAGCCGAACAGCGATATCAATAAGCTGATCAAAAGCAACCTACAATTTCATAAGTAATGGCTTTTTGAGATTTTTATTCAAGCCATAGAAAAATCTCTGATTCTTCTTCAATGGGGTAATAATGTACTCAACCCCTTATTTAGAAAGAGATTCAAAAGATGCGACATATTCCGTCACAAAAGATTCACCTTGAACAAGGTCAATAAAACGACGGGCCGAAGTCACTTTTTCAGCTTCCGGCACAAACTTTGATTCGAATCTTTCCCGGAATTGCTCCCAAGTAAGATCCGCCTCAATAATTTCAGAAATAAGAAGCTCATACCAATCTAATGCTCTTTCTTGGAGCATGCTTGAAGCCACTTGGACATGATGAAGGTCAATAAGATTCATGCGAGAAAAGATGCGATCGCAGGATCTAAGCCAAGCTTGGACTTCGAAAACGCCCTCGGAACCCCTGAACGACTTTCCACCCAAATTGGCATAGTCACTGCACAAGCATGCAAACCCAGATTTAGGGTGAGTAGGCCCAGGAATGGGTCCGACAGCTTGAGCATTCTTTACAAGATCGAGTAGCTGTTGGGCAGACATAAATACTCCACCCTGAGGAGTAGCACAGGATTGACCGGCGCTGGGACGACCAGGTCTAACCATTTCTCTTCTTAAGAAAGAAAGAAAGAAGAAGAAAAAAGGTAATTCACAAAATGAATATCAAACAATAACGATTGATAAAATTAGGCATCGCAAAGAAAATAGGATAAAACGGTACGAAGACTCGAATTAAATCCTAAGGCACGACTCCTAAGAGGGACTTAGGACGATGATCCTTGTTAAATTATTCTACATTGTTTCGAAGTTTGGCTCTGATACCAAGCTGTGATGCCCCACCTCTATACTCACGCAAGCCAAGGACAATACGGAGTAATGCCGTCGAATAACATGAAGAATAAGGCTGTTTAGGAGCAACCATCCGTGTAATTACTTTGTGCGAGCACCAATATGTAAGATAGAATAACATGCATTTCATTTCAAGAGGAAATCCGACATACCGATACAAACTCAAAGTTACTACACAGTGGTTATATAATCTTCGAAAACAAATATAGAAATAAGCATAACATAAATCAGTCACAGATATCCATATCACAAAGGTGGAAATAGATATGAATATAACACAAAGAAGTGTATATCAGAGTAGTGGTCAAACAAGATCCACAATATAACAGAAGAGTAGATACAAGTGCTAGACAAAAGAATATGTATACATTAAGGAGTCTCTATCTCGTATAACATCATAAACTACCAATCTAATGTAGTTAGCCAAAAGTAAGATAATAACCCCCAGATGAGGAGTCAAGCAGATGCACCTGTAATATCTTGGTCTGACCCGAGTAATATTTAATAAGAAAATAATAAACGGATCAGTCTAGCTATAATTATCAGATAAAATGAGATAGAATAAGAGATATGACAAATACGTAAGATAATAATAATGCCATACTGTGATAAGTATGCGATTGAAAATCAACCAGAGATTAATCAATATCACAAGAATCTTCCCATAGATTCAAAAAGAACATCATATTCTTTATTTTACTCACCAAACCAAATATATTGACATCATATCGATGCCAATCATAAAACTAGCGAAACACAAATTCTAGAAATCATCAATTAGGAATCCAAAAATCACAAAACGGGGGAGGCCTATCTCAAAACGGGAGCATGATAACTCACCAACACGTATATTACAAACGGGACGCTATCCCATGGTCGCTAACCATAGAGACGGCGCAACAATGTAGTACAATATCGTTACACCCGAGGAACCAAAAACTCAAATATTTCGAAACAACTATGTAGTACAACGGTACGCCCAATGATCCTGATAAGTCGGTACAACAACGTAGTACAAAGGTACGTCCGATGAACCGAACTCCATAAACAAACACAGGTCGCTAGCCTATAAGAATTGAGTCGAAACTCCAAGGAACTATTAGGTCGTTAGCCTATAAAAGAAATGAGATGAAACTCAATAAAACGAGATACTGTCCCCTTCGTGGACAAGAAAACATAGCAAATCGCTTGTAACGACCCCCTTTTTGGACGGTTTAAACCGACGATCAAATACACATGCCGGTTCCAAACCATTCAAAAGGGCAGATGGTTATTGGGGTAAATCAGAAAAGAAAAGAAAGAGAAATAAAGGAAATGAAACAACAAAGAATCTCGCAGCGGAACGATAAAAAATAATAGTCAAATAAACAGTTCATGAAGCTGTTTACAATACTTTGATCATTATTTATACAACATTTATCAGATTTATACATATACAACAGAACTGTGACAGCCCGCAAATCCGTACCCCTTGAATCAACATTATTCTACCCTAATTGACTCAAGTGGAACAGAAATACGAACCATTGGGGTTAAAGAAAAAGAGATAGAAGAGAAAGAAACTAAACAATATCAGAATCTCACAGTCGCAGCGGAATAAAATATAATAGTATCTATAAATCTTTACACAAAATGAAATCTATATTGTTTATACAACATATCATCAGAGTGTCTCATACATCAATCAATCATCAATCAGACATACCATACAACATAACAGCGGATATATATATATATAGGTAGAATAGTACGTCTCGGACTCCAGCTCCTCTCCTGCTCCATAGCAACCTATCCTGAACATATAATACTCGGTCTGACCCGAGCATTATAATGAAATAACACCCGAGTCAGTCTGGAATACCAGCTGATAATAATGCACACAATTGATTATTAAAGTTTCAAAAATCCTTTTGAAAACAAAAGCATCTCGTAAGACCACGCCACAAATAAACATGTCGGGTTTTTACCTTACGATAGCTAAAACACTTTTCATAGAAATCCTCTGATATTATAATAGGGTCTATTTACAAATACTTATAAAATAGCCGAAATTGTTACATTCATTAAATTCCAGCTACTAGCCACCGAAGTGGGTAATACAAACAAAACTCGTAAAAGGCACGTAGGAAAAAGAATTTCCAACAATGACTAGGCACTGGGGTACCACCTATCACAGTACGTGGTCTAGATCACAGTACCGAGGACTACTCCCTTCGTCCCCTGCAACACAAGACCGGAATCACCTATGGGCAATTCCGAATAAGATCACCCCGCGGTTGGGATCAGCAACCGCACCACTAAGCCGAAATAAAAAGGGACCTCTAGACAGGGATGACCTTACTCTCCAGTGGGGGCTACCCACGAAGCCTTGCTGCATATCCCCTGATTTTCAGTCATTCCCGGTTGATGAGGCTCGAGGCTAAACGATACCTTTATAGCACATGTCCCTTAGAATGCCCATCGTCCGCTGACGATGTCACGAAGCATTCATCCATACAAGTCCGTCCCGGGTTCGAACGGAACCGAAGGCACTATTCCTACTACATCCATTTTGGAAATATCCTCAGGATTAGCAGCGACTAGCCCTTGCACTTCACTGCTCCATCTTCGACTCCGAAAACGTTTTATCGCACGAAAACGTACAAACCGGATCGAAGTGGTTTTCGAGAAATAAATCTCGATCCCGGTCTCTTCGAAACGATCAACGCATTTGTCCAATATTGATAGTCGGTGATTTAACTATCAATTAATATGCATAAACATCCATAGCATCCATCACACAATAAATAATTCCCAAATTATTTATTTATCTCAAATATCTTTTTAAAGATATATTACCAAATTTCCAAATCTCATTTGAAAACACTTTCCCAAAATTCCCCATTTACAAGGTAAATCCGTTACCATATATTTCCATTGGAAAAATATCCAAGTTCAAAACAGTTTAGATTTTAAAACAGTTAAACATTTAAATTTAAAATATACTTTAAAATAGATAATTTACTAATTCTTTACTCAAAATAAAATTTCAAAATATTTAAAGTATAACTAATTATAAGATATAACTTAATTTAAAATAAGGTTTAGTGATACTATACATTAAAAATAGAGTTGTAAAAAGATTAACTCTTATTTCAATATACTTAGGTCAAAACTAGCTTTTAAAACAAATCCATTTGTAAACATAATTATTAAGATATTTATAAAATTTTACTATTGCTAATTTATAAATAATCACTTTAAAATAATAATTTTCAAAACATTCTTTAAACCAGTTTAAGATTTTAAAACTTTCTTTTTAT
Source organism: Allium cepa (assembly GCA_030765085.1). Taxonomy (NCBI): domain Eukaryota; kingdom Viridiplantae; phylum Streptophyta; class Magnoliopsida; order Asparagales; family Amaryllidaceae; genus Allium; species Allium cepa. The sequence goes on from CM060941.1 coordinate 659,569,830, forward strand.
AAAATCAATTTAAAACTCGAACTTGGTTTTTCCCAAGAAAATCTCATTTCTACTAAATCATCACAGAAATCCTTAACACAATTTCTGTCCATTTATTTCAATTTAATTTTATATTTTAATAACATAAATTTAATTTCCCAAAATTTCAACTAATAACACTTATCTTTGATTACCATTCCAGATTAATAAATTTTCACTTTCCATTCTAAATAGATTTCCAATTTTAATCCTTTTAAATTCATTACTAACCATATCTTTTATTTCTCTAAACTCAATTTATCCATTTATAATTAACGTTGGATTTATAAATTTATCCAACAATATTTCTATACAAATTCATTTCAGTTTTCCATCCAAATCAGGTTTTCAAACATTTATATTCTCTTAATTTCTTATTTAACAATTTCTCAATTTCTTTGAAACCCAAATTTAATTTCTTTATAATTTAAACTGCAATTTCCTTTATAGTTAATATTCTGGGTTTATAGTTTAAACCACAATATCACAATGCAATTCAACTCCAAATTTATCAATCTCAATATATATACAGGTATCATAATCAAATAATTACTATATTGTGAGGAATCCCGTTGGATCCCTCCAACCTGTTTTTCCTGCATCCACAAATATTAGCACAACAGTATATATACCAATTCAATTTGATAATAACTAACATATTCAGCTAAACATCCAAACAACCAATCAATACTAACTGTCTACTTTACTGGTATCCAGATGTGAGTGAGAATAACTCACCTTGAGTTTCGGCGAGCGTTCGAAATTTAAATTAAATCGAACGACGCTCGATTTAACCTAAATTTCTACTTGCCCGGAACGATTCCATATTTGCATCATCGCGTAGTGCCCGTCTCAGCGATTCCAACGCTTCCAGATTCGCCTCAATCTGATATTGCATGCGATAGATATGAATAATTGAAGTTTGAATTGAATTTTTTAAACAATTTTCTTTATATTTTACCAGAACCAAAATCTGGCCGTCCATCACAAGGCAAAGGAACGGCCGCTCTCCCTTCCCCTCTCGTTTACAACCCGCGAACGCAACTACAGGGAACCAGGAACCCAACACGTGCTTCTAGGGCTCGCCGCCGCGCCTCCATCAGTCGCCAATACAACGATCAAACGTCGCCACTTCGAAGCCCACGTCGTACTCCATGCTTGCCCCAATTCCCACGAAGCTCGGCCCTCTATGCTCACCAGAAAACGCCTACGAACGGCCCTCGTTCGAACACCCCTAACCACTCATCCACTTCGCCAAATCCCATCATACCCGTTGGTTATGTAGAGCTTCTCGAGCCCTATGATTTTCATTCAGGAAGTTTTTGAAATTAAGGCCTAGATCGAGAGGAAAAGAGGAAGAATCGCGAGAGCACGTCAGCCATTGAAAGAAACAACGGCGGCTCTGAAGGCAAATTAGGGTTTCGGCCATAATTCTAAGTATATATATAAACCTTTTAACTATATTATTTTAATATTAAAATCAATTCTAATGAACATTTGCAAACGAACTCCAAAACTCACGTTCCAACAGGCTATCCTGGGGTTTTCCCGCATTCCGGACACAATGGAATAGGTTTCGTAAGCTAATTCGATCGTATGCACGAGTTACGGAATAAAACGATCAATTTCAAATTAAACCGATTAAAACGATTTCGATGCGTTTCGAGCTGCCGGGGTCAAACGACAACTCCGATTGCTACGAAAATTGAAATCCGATAATAACTAACTATTACGGATCCAATGAAACTGGTTTCGTCGAATTCCGAGACTGTGCCCCGGAAGGCTATTTTAACTCGTCTATTTAATCAAGCAATTTTCGAAATTATCGAAATCACTCCAAATCTCCACCTTTAAAACTTTATTAACTTAACAATAATTCATATAAAATTTATAAATATATTAGAAATCATCCCGGTCCATTCTGGACTTAAACCGGATTAATTTCAAAATTCAATAATATTAAATTCATTTTAAATTAATATAAATTCCCAAATATTAATTTATCGATTTTAAAATTCTTCTAAAATTCCAATAATATCAATCATGTCCAATTGAACATGAAAACACATTTAACATCATTTTTATATCAATTCACATCCAATTTCCAAAATTATCTAAATCCAATATTCAATTATTATTATCCAATTTTCAATTTAGTTCTCGTATTTGAATTTTTGACTAATTTTATTAACTTAACCAAAGTCATCTATCTCTAAATTCAAATTATAATTCATATTCAACATTTAAAATGAATTAAATGTTCAATTTGAATAGCCTAAAAATATGGGATGTTACATTCCTCCCCCCTTATAAAAATTTCGTCCCCGAAATTTGTATAAGGTAGAACATACACTTAAACCCATTTACTTATCCCATTAGCTTAGTTAAAAGCTTATATACACTTCACAAAATCCTTTTTGTTCAATTCCCAAACCTATTTGCTTCATTTACTTTAAAGTTTTAACTTTTAACTTGTAACTTTCCAAGTTAATTAACTTTTCCCAAAAACCCAAAATTTTTCTAACTCCTAAAATTTCCGGAAAATTTTGGCAGAGTCTCCCCTGTACGGAGGAGCTTCTGCGATATCGCAGGATACACAAATATATATACATCGGCCCACACGGCCGGAAACCAAAATATAACACAAGATATATATCTTTTCCAATTTTATTAGCGTAGGCGTACCTTTTAGCAAAATTTTAAAAGCAAGCGGCTAATATAATGCATATACGCACTCCAAACCTCTCGCACGCCTCCCGCACCTGTGCTTTACTCAACAAACATATAAGTTTTCAAGATACGAGTATTTTAACAACATTTCTATTGTAAATGTAAGCCAAACATATCCATTTACATTCCAAACAACATTTTGCAAATTGTCATAAGTAAATCATATTGTATAATATATATACAAGTCCATCTTCTACTTTCAAGCTCCATTTTATTTCATATAAATGATTTACGTACAAGTTCGACATTCCAATTCATAATTACTACTACAAATTCATTTTCACTTCAATATAATGGATATATGCATTTAATTCATTTACCTTACCTTTATACTCAAATCCCTTTATTAAGATTTAGCCCATTCTATTTCATCCAAACTAACTTCGTTTTATTACACTTGAAATGGTTTACATTCAAGTTCATTATATACCATTTATTAATCCCAACTAATTCATTTCCCAATTTGATTTACAATCACATTTTATTTTAAGCATGAAACATTTGCATTTCTTTTATAAAGCATTTCCCATTCATATGCAAACATCACTTATCCAAAAGTCAATTCATTTCAATTGATTTAAAAACCCATTCCATATGCTATTTTAAATCAATTCACTTGCATTCTTTCACGAACTCCTTAAATTAGATTCCAATCCATATCAATTTATTCAATCATCAATTCAATTGCATAATATCTCAATTCTTTCTTACATACCAAATTTAGTTTCATTCTAATTTGACTCCACTTAATCAAATTCCAATTTATCCAAAACCAATTTAGTTGTTTAAACAACTCAATTCTAAATATCTGCAATTTCTCATGCTATTCAAGCAAAATCATCACTTCAGCCTATACCCATTTAAAATTAATTTCAGACTAGACTTTTATTAATTCTATTCAATTCTGCTTAGTTCACAATCCAAACATTTTTATTCTAATTGATTCCAACTCAATTCCATTCGCAACTTGAAACCAATTCTCTTGCATCCATATACAAATTCCTTAATGCGATTATAAGCAATTTACATTCACCTTTATACCCAATTCATTTAGATTGAATTCAACTTCAAATTTCCAAATTTAATTCTCCATATACAAGTTCAAACTTGTTTACTAACTGAAGTTCATTCACTTCTCTATATCCCACTTTACCTTATCTCAATTCACATTTCATTTGAGATTAGATTTTTTAAATTCACCATTCCATTTCATTATTTCTCATTGTGATTATAATTTCCATTTCTATTTTATAAGTTCACCAACTTATTTATTTAAAAGCTTATATAGCTCATTTTAATCCTTCTCCATCATATAACCACAATTTCAAATTTTATATATATATGTATCACTGAAATTTTAAGGATACAAATCTTCTTTCACCTTAACCCTTTGTAAACCTTTAAATTTATAACCTCAACCATAAGCATAACAATTAATAGCTTGTGGGTCACAATGACTCACAATTTCAAGTCATCTTATATTCCAATTTTAATCCAAATCAACTTTATTTTAAGTTTAACTTATTTACTTATCCAAGTAAAATTCAAATTTCAATTCACTTCAACATATTTTATTTACTTTCAATCACTCAAATTAAATTTTAATTCCAAGATTTAAGATTTTCATTTCTTCCTTCTTATTAATATTACTTTACATAATAAGTTTAATAGTTAATTCATTTCACTTATCCAGGTTAAATTCAAATTCCAATTCTCACTTTTATTTAACTTATCCCAATTTAAATTCAATTTTTCATTCATTTTAATAATTTCATTTACCTCCATTTACTCAAGTCAAATTTTAATTTTATGACTAAAATTTCATTTTCCTATCTTACTTAAATCAACTTCACCATACAAGTTATGGTTGATTCATTTTACCCTCACATCTTTATTTAATTAAAATTTTCCAGAATTCAATTGCCCGGTTTTTATTTCAAAATCATTTTGAAATATATCAAATATCTATACCCATTTGGTATATCAAATCACATCTTCATGTTTTCCAAACCAATTTGGTTGTACCCAAAACAATTTGTTCATATCCCAAAACAAATTCTCATTTTTGAAATATCCAAAACAACTGTCATCTCCAACAAATCCAAACAATACCATAACCAAATATTAGGGAAGCAATCCATCACTTTAGAAACTCGAAAATGAATTCTAATGATGTGGCCAGCATCATCAGGATTATTTTCCAGCGACTGCAGTGAGTTCAATGCTTCTTATTTTCCCAAATTCATTTCAAAACAGTTGCCATTCAAAAATATTACCCAAAACAACATTCCATTATTGCCTTCAATACATTGGAAACATTTCAAACCTTCCCAGGATTTTAAATTTCCCAAACCCTTTATCTTCAATACATTTAAAAATCCTTTCCAAAACTTCCGGGTTAAAATTCTGGTTTAAATTCAAATTTTAATTTCACTTCCTATTTACAACATATCTAATTAATTCTATTTGGTTATAGACCATTTTAATATCTTTATTATTATTAGCTTATCATTTCAAATTTTAAATCAATTGTTAGATTCTTATTTGATTTGGTATTAACATCCAACAAACACCCAATATAAAATAAGTTAGAAAATCATTTCTTTTTATATCAAAATATAATTTTGGGTAAAATTATTTCATTTACCCACTTTTAAAAACAATACTGTGTCGGTTTATCTTGTTTAAGAGTTTAGAAACCCCTATCGATACGGTTGTACTTCCCGCACCGACCAGAATTCATAAACACTCAACCGATAAGTCAACACAGTATAAAAACAATTTTATATCCACCAACAAGTACGCTCTCATATTTATTATTATACTCAACTCATTATAGAGTACTATTGACTCTATTAAATGAGTAATTACCCCACCAAAGCCTAGGTTGTCGCCAACCTAAGCTCTGATACCAAGTGTGACAGCCCGCAAATCCGTACCCCTTGAATCAACATTATTCTACCCTAATTGACTCAAGTGGAACAGAAATACGAACCATTGGGGTTAAAGAAAAAGAGATAGAAGAGAAAGAAACTAAACAATATCAGAATCTCACAGTCGCAGCGGAATAAAATATAATAGTATCTATAAATCTTTACACAAAATGAAATCTATATTGTTTATACAACATATCATCAGAGTGTCTCATACATCAATCAATCATCAATCAGACATACCATACAACATAACAGCGGATATATATATATATATATAGGTAGAATAGTACGTCTCGGACTCCAGCTCCTCTCCTGCTCCATAGCAACCTATCCTGAACATATAATACTCGGTCTGACCCGAGCATTATAATGAAATAACACCCGAGTCAGTCTGGAATACTAGCTGATAATAATGCACACAATTGATTATTAAAGTTTCAAAAATCCTTTTGAAAACAAAAGCATCTCGTAAGACCACGCCACAAATAAACATGTCGGGTTTTTACCTTACGATAGCTAAAACACTTTTCATAGAAATCCTCTGATATTATAATAGGGTCTATTTACAAATACTTATAAAATAGCCGAAATTGTTACATTCATTAAATTCCAGCTACTAGCCACCGAAGTGGGTAATACAAACAAAACTCGTAAAAGGCACGTAGGAAAAAGAATTTCCAACAATGACTAGGCACTGGGGTACCACCTATCACAGTACGTGGTCTAGATCACAGTACCGAGGACTACTCCCTTCGTCCCCTGCAACACAAGACCGGAATCACCTATGGGCAATTCCGAATAAGATCACCCCGCGGTTGGGATCAGCAACCGCACCACTAAGCCGAAATAAAAAGGGACCTCTAGACAGGGATGACCTTACTCTCCAGTGGGGGCTACCCACGAAGCCTTGCTGCATATCCCCTGATTTTCAGTCATTCCCGGTTGATGAGGCTCGAGGCTAAACGATACCTTTATAGCACATGTCCCTTAGAATGCCCATCGTCCGCTGACGATGTCACGAAGCATTCATCCATACAAGTCCGTCCCGGGTTCGAACGGAACCGAAGGCACTATTCCTACTACATCCATTTTGGAAATATCCTCAGGATTAGCAGCGACTAGCCCTTGCACTTCACTGCTCCATCTTCGACTCCGAAAACGTTTTATCGCACGAAAACGTACAAACCGGATCGAAGTGGTTTTCGAGAAATAAATCTCGATCCCGGTCTCTTCGAAACGATCAACGCATTTGTCCAATATTGATAGTCGGTGATTTAACTATCAATTAATATGCATAAACATCCATAGCATCCATCACACAATAAATAATTCCCAAATTATTTATTTATCTCAAATATCTTTTTAAAGATATATTACCAAATTTCCAAATCTCATTTGAAAACACTTTCCCAAAATTCCCCATTTACAAGGTAAATCCGTTACCATATATTTCCATTGGAAAAATATCCAAGTTCAAAACAGTTTAGATTTTAAAACAGTTAAACATTTAAATTTAAAATATACTTTAAAATAGATAATTTACTAATTCTTTACTCAAAATAAAATTTCAAAATATTTAAAGTATAACTAATTATAAGATATAACTTAATTTAAAATAAGGTTTAGTGATACTATACATTAAAAATAGAGTTGTAAAAAGATTAACTCTTATTTCAATATACTTAGGTCAAAACTAGCTTTTAAAACAAATCCATTTGTAAACATAATTATTAAGATATTTATAAAATTTTACTATTGCTAATTTATAAATAATCACTTTAAAATAATAATTTTCAAAACATTCTTTAAACCAGTTTAAGATTTTAAAACTTTCTTTTTATAAAATCAATTTAAAACTCGAACTTGGTTTTTCCCAAGAAAATCTCATTTCTACTAAATCATCACAGAAATCCTTAACACAATTTCTGTCCATTTATTTCAATTTAATTTTATATTTTAATAACATAAATTTAATTTCCCAAAATTTCAACTAATAACACTTATCTTTGATTACCATTCCAGATTAATAAATTTTCACTTTCCATTCTAAATAGATTTCCAATTTTAATCCTTTTAAATTCATTACTAACCATATCTTTTATTTCTCTAAACTCAATTTATCCATTTATAATTAACGTTGGATTTATAAATTTATCCAACAATATTTCTATACAAATTCATTTCAGTTTTCCATCCAAATCAGGTTTTCAAACATTTATATTCTCTTAATTTCTTATTTAACAATTTCTCAATTTCTTTGAAACCCAAATTTAATTTCTTTATAATTTAAACTGCAATTTCCTTTATAGTTAATATTCTGGGTTTATAGTTTAAACCACAATATCACAATGCAATTCAACTCCAAATTTATCAATCTCAATATATATACAGGTATCATAATCAAATAATTACTATATTGTGAGGAATCCCGTTGGATCCCTCCAACCTGTTTTTCCTGCATCCACAAATATTAGCACAACAGTATATATATCAATTCAATTTGATAATAACTAACATATTCAGCTAAACATCCAAACAACCAATCAATACTAACTGTCTACTTTACTAGTATCCAGATGTGAGTGAGAATAACTCACCTTGAGTTTCGGCGAGCGTTCGAAATTTAAATTAAATCGAACAACGCTCGATTTAACCTAAATTTCTACTTGCCCGGAACGATTCCATATTTGCATCATCGCGTAGTGCCCGTCTCAGCGATTCCAACGCTTCCAGATTCGCCTCAATCTGATATTGCATGCGATAGATATGAATAATTGAAGTTTGAATTGAATTTTTTAAACAATTTTCTTTATATTTTACCAGAACCAAAATCTGGCCGTCCATCACAAGGCAAAGGAACGGCCGCTCTCCCTTCCCCTCTCGTTTACAACCCGCGAACGCAACTACAGGGAACCAGGAACCCAACACGTGCTTCTAGGGCTCGCCGCCGCGCCTCCATCAGTCGCCAATACAACGATCAAACGTCGCCACTTCGAAGCCCACGTCGTACTCCATGCTCGCCCAAATTCCCACGAAGCTCGGCCCTCTATGCTCACCAGAAAACGCCTACGAACGGCCCTCGTTCGAACACCCCTAACCACTCATCCACTTCGCCAAATCCCATCATACCCGTTGGTTATGTAGAGCTTCTCGAGCCCTACGATTTTCATTCAGGAAGTTTTTGAAATTAAGGCCTAGATCGAGAGGAAAAGAGGAAGAATCGCGAGAGCACGTCAGCCATTGAAAGAAACAACGGCGGCTCTGAAGGCAAATTAGGGTTTCGGCCATAATTCTAAGTATATATATAAACCTTTTAACTATATTATTTTAATATTAAAATCAATTCTAATGAACATTTGCAAACGAACTCCAAAACTCACGTTCCAACAGGCTATCCTGGGGTTTTCCCGCATTCCGGACACAATGGAATAGGTTTCGTAAGCTAATTCGATCGTATGCACGAGTTACGGAATAAAACGATCAATTTCAAATTAAACCGATTAAAACGATTTCGATGCGTTTCGAGCTGCCGGGGTCAAACGACAACTCCGATTGCTACGAAAATTGAAATCCGATAATAACTAACTATTACGGATCCAATGAAACTGGTTTCGTCGAATTCCGAGACTGTGCCCCGGAAGGCTATTTTAACTCGTCTATTTAATCAAGCAATTTTCGAAATTATCGAAATCACTCCAAATCTCCACCTTTAAAACTTTATTAACTTAACAATAATTCATATAAAATTTATAAATATATTAGAAATCATCCCGGTCCATTCTGGACTTAAACCGGATTAATTTCAAAATTCAATAATATTAAATTCATTTTAAATTAATATAAATTCCCAAATATTAATTTATCGATTTTAAAATTCTTCTAAAATTCCAATAATATCAATCATGTCCAATTGAACATGAAAACACATTTAACATCATTTTTATATCAATTCACATCCAATTTCCAAAATTATCTAAATCCAATATTCAATTATTATTATCCAATTTTCAATTTAGTTCTCGTATTTGAATTTTTGACTAATTTTATTAACTTAACCAAAGTCATCTATCTCTAAATTCAAATTATAATTCATATTCAACATTTAAAATGAATTAAATGTTCAATTTGAATAGCCTAAAAATACGGGATGTTACAAGAACAAATACAATAATGCAGCAGATAACATGATGCAAAGATAACAAGAGTAATAGTATACCAAATCTTCGTATTCGTCCTCCAGAATAGATCTTCAATAAGCTGAAAAACTCAGGTCTGACCTGAGCGTAATGAAAAGACAAAACACTCGAGTCAGGACTAAAATATCCTCATGTAAGTTAAACCAATCGTAAATAAATATGAGTGTAACAGCGACAGAGATGTTTACGAGGTTTGACATCTCATATCCAGTGTCAACGTGCGTGCAATAACTTAAGAGATGTTATGGGATTTTCCATCTCTCAAGGATCCGTTAAACTATCTACTATGTAGTACAATACGCTATTATAATATGTCTACAGTAAAGTAAAAGTATTAAAATAGCGTTAAGGCGTTACCATAATCCCCCTTAACACATTTTTATAATGCCATAGTCTATACAGCACTGTAAACCCCACCGTAAACTGGTGGTTATCAGAGGGTACCCCATAGGTATAACACAAAACAAAACGTAGTGGTCGCGAATAGGATAATCAGTATGACAAGGTACATGAGGAGATACCAACTAGGATACTAGTATTTGCGTGATCCGGACTGATGTTGAGCATAGCCAGCAGCTACCCCAACACCGCGAAACAACACTCCCAAATCAAGGGGTGCACCCATATCAAATCACAAATGTAATAGATATGGTATCGAAGAAGTGTGTCCGCTAGAGATGGCGAACCTCAATGGCCGGCGCTGCTCCTGTTTTAGTCATGTCAGGGATCATCCAATATCGTTCTCTTTCTTCAGTCAACGCGTTCACCAAACCATCCACTTCATTCTGGATCAACACTCCGCGTATAATAGTTGTTAAAGTGGTTTTCGGATCGACAAAGAGTATGTCCATTCTACCGATTCAATTTCAATTCTACCGATTCAATTTCGATTTCAATTCAAATCAATGTCCACTTTGACTTCAAATTAATTCAATTCTACATTCACCTTCAATTAATTCAATTTTAATTTATATCGATTTGGAGCTTGAGTTTCCAAAATATCAATTTATAACACTTAACAAAATTGTCCTTCAATATTCAAATTTAAATCCCAATTACAAATTTGATTCAATTTCAAGCTCAATTTCAAAATATCATTTATATATCGCTTTTACTTAGTAATATTCAAAGCTCGAAATAATGTTCAATATTTAAAACAAATAAATTTTCGAAATTCAATCATATCCAAATTTCACTCAACTTAAATTATTTAATAATTTCTTTTAACCCAAAATTTTATTTCAACATTCCAAACTCAAATTTTTCGATAAATTCATTTTCTATAAATTGATTTTATTTATAACTTTTAAATCAAAACATTTGAATAAATTTCAAATCGACTATTTTAAAAATTATTAATTTAGCCAATCCGGTGTCCGTATATAATTTTCTATCCTATGGCCAAGTGATTAGTTATTTCAATTAAATGTCAAGGGTGAATATATATCACTTAAATCAAATCACAGTTTCATATGTATGCATAACAGGATATATATAAGCAAATAAACATCCAAACATTTAAATATCAACCAATAACATCCATCAAAATACATCATCCAATAGATAATACAATTCATGACAATTTTATAGTTATCAATGTCAGGTACTTTAATCGCAATTCAACTTTAATCTCAATTTAACTATCAATTAAATTTTTAACGGTTAATTCAAATGACAATCTATAAGACAATTAAATTTTATCAAACAACGACAAATAAAATTCATATCACTTCATAATATTAAATTCAACTAGCATAAAGATATTCAGTACGTTGTAAGCGTTATAAAACACTCACCTAGATTTCAATGTAGTTCCAGCGTTTTTTTCGAATAAAATTAAACGAGCGTTTAATTTTACCTGAAATTTTCACTCTCTCCAAACGATTGCAAACCAGCTCCATTGCGTAGTGCTCGTCGATACGATTCCAACGCAAAAAGTTTCGTGCGTGTTCGACCTCGTATGAAAAAGTTATGCTATTTTAAAGTTTATACGAATTTAAATATACAATTTCAGCTTTTATTTTAAATATCAAACCATCAACTCCATCCTGGCCATCAATTTCTAAATCTTCAGATCTGAGCCGCCCCTCATCTCTTCTTCCTCAACGTGACAAACTCACGTCCTAAACCCATTAGCCGCCGTTCTTCCCGTAATTTTCATGACCAAACCGAGCAACTTGAAGACGATCGGAGAGTGCCACGTTTTTCGCCACCACGAGCTCCACCATCGGCCAGAGTGTGGCCCAGCTCGGCTTCCCCCTTGCCTCGATTTGCATGAAAAACGTAGCGGCTTCCGTCTCGTTTTTCTGTCAATCCGTGGCTCCATTTCCAATCTCCACCGTTAGATAGCTAGATCTTGATGCCCTCTACAACTTTGTAGTTGACGAATTTTGCTAATTGTTTGTAGATTTGGAGATAATAGAGGAGGATGTTCGATAATTTCTGGCCATTGAATATAGCCGGCGGCTGAAGCAATAAAACCCTAGGGTTTGTTTTCTTGTTCGCAAATGAGAATATAATCGTCCTTATATAGAAAATTGCAAAACACTATCCACCGAAAATTTTTCAAACTCCAAACGAAGCATGCTGGCAGGCATTTCTAGGATTTACCCCGCGTTCTGGACACAACGAAACAGGTTTCGGAAGCTAATTCGATCATCTGTGCGAGTTACGGCAAAAAACGATCAAATTTAAATTAAACTTATTCAACTAATTTCTATGTGTTTTGGCTTGCCCCGGACAAACGCTAAATCCGATTGACACGAAATTTGAAACCTTACAATAATATGACAATACGGATCCGATGAAACTGGTTTCGTCGAAATCCGAGACTGTTTTAAAAATGTCTATTTTAACTCGTCAATTTAATATTAAAATATTCAATTTTCACAAATTTACTTTTAATTCGATTTTAAAAGTTCTACAACATCATTCTAACTTTAATATGATAAAATAAAATTTTACAAATAATTTTTAATCATATTAAACCCGTTATTCAATTATTCAATAAATTCCAAATATTAAATTTAAACAATTTTGATTATCCAATAATTCATTATCCTTTGAAATATTTGAAATCGAACTTATAAGATTCAACTTTTAAAACCAATTCACATCTTAGAACACTATTTCCAATTTACAGTTATTCAATTATTCAATAAGTTTTAAATATTTACTTTAAACAATTTACCTGTTCAATATTAAATTATTTGATTTTAAATAGATTTTACTTATCAATCAATTACTCTGTTATACCCAATGAATTCAACATTTATTATCCTATCCAACTATTGATTGCAAAGGCATTCACTAAGTAGCATTTATTTTTCAATACTTATTACTATTCAAATCTTCGAAACCAATCTATTAAAATTTGTATTACTACCTAAATAATTCACAATTCTTATTCGCTTATTTATATTTGTTTTTCCATATATTCCCTTATAACCAAGTTATAACATTTGAGTCGATTCAATTAGATTGGAACTCCATTCAATCTATAAATAATTACTTGGGTAATTATTGTTGCAATTCATTCCAGTTATTATTATTCCAAACGAATTACAATTTTTTTTCTTTCTAACATCAAATCATGAAATCTTATTAAATTAGCTATTTTGATTATCGAAAATTTACGGCTCGTTACACTCTCCCCCACTCAAAACTTTTCATCCCCGAAAAGGAAAATGAAGGGAAAAGGAACTAAGTATAGAATTCAACATTGGATATATTTTATTCAAAATTACCAACTTATAAAACAATGAAATTCCATTCATAAATTCATTACTACACTTCCACTAAGTTACTCCGAACGGCTTTCTAACTTCAAAAGTTAGTTATCAAACAAGTTATAAAATTTTAAAACTTGAAAAATTTTCTAACACCCGGATTTACGAAAAATTTCGACAGAGTCTCCTTTGCGCGGCTCGATCGAAAAAAAATGACAGTATATATATCACAAATATACATCTCATCAAGTGATGAGGCATCCCGTAGGGAAAAAGTGTAAAAGTACGGTATGTAATTTGAGATATGTACCTTATATATTATTAGCGAGCATATACGGCTAATATAGCGCGAAAGCTATCTCTAAATGCGAAGCAAGCGCAATCCGCACCTACTAAACACTCAACAAACCTTGAGAAACATGCATGTATGAAAATAATATCAATATACATCATATAGCAACATAACAACTACATGTGCCAACATAGCAAATGCAACAAACAACAAATGCATCCACCAAATCAATTATCATCCAACGAATCCATAACCAATCAATATAAATTCACTTCTCATTAATATTTTTTGTCTTGGTTTTCAATTTTAATCACAGTTGATTCATTAACGTTGGATTTCACTAACATTCATTCTCAATTCAATTAGTTAAGATTAACTAATTTATATTTACATTAGTCCACTTCCAATTTGAATCAAATTAAATTCTATTTAAATTCATTTAACTTCCAATTTGATTTCAATGACTTATAGCTTTCAATTTCATTAACACTTAATGAATTATATACAATCAACTAACAATCATATAACGACCAAATCATATAATTTTAAAATAATCATTTATATTTGGAATCATAAATTTCCAATATTAACTTTAATTAAGTCCGCAAGCCGTACATATATCATCCGTGAGCAATATCAATCTAATCGCTTATTCGATCACACAATTTCACTTCCAAATTAGTATCGTTCACACGACTCTCTAGCACGGACTCAGATCTGATTCCTTGATTGGAAACTGTTACTCTCCTTGCATAGCCATATACTATGATAGAGAATTCCAAAATTAAATTAAAAATCCATATCCAGGGTTCGCCGTCGAAAATTGTAACGACCCAGGATTTTTAGTAATTAAAATTTGGATATTTAATTTATTTTAAATATTAATAAGTGAATTTATAAGTCGAATAAATTTTTATTTGAATTATTGGATTTAATTGAATAATTAAATCGATAATTTAATATGTTAAATTATGGAAATAATTGAAAATTGAGTTAAATATGATTGAAAATGATTTGTAAAATTTTATTTTATCATGTTGAAGTTAGAACGATATTTTAGAACTTTTAAAATCGAATTAAAAGTTAATTTGTGAAAATTGAATATTTTAATATTTAAATCGACTAGTGAAAATAGTCAATTCTTGAACAGTCTCAGAATTGAACGAAACTAGTTCCATTGGATCTGTAATAGTTAGTTATTACCGGATTTCAATTTTCGTGTCAATCGGAGCTATCGTTTGATCGTAGCAGCTCGAAACGCATCGAATTGTTTTTAATTTTAATTTGGCGAGTTAAAATAGCCATTTTTCAAAAAGTCTCGGATTTCGACGAAACTAGTTTCATCGGATCCGTAATGTGATATTATTGTAAGATTTCAAATTTCGTGTCAATTGGATTTACCGTTTGTCCGGTACAAATTAAAACGCTTAGAAAATCGCTTAAATCGGTTTAATTTAAATTGAACGTTTATAGCCATAACTCGCAAAGATGTCTGAATTAGCTTTCGAAACCTGTTCCATTATGTCCGGAACGCGGGGTAAACCTTAGAAACGCTGGTTACGGCGCGTAAATCGGAGTTCGGAATTTCCGGATAAATAGTGTTCGATTTTTTCCTATAAATACACCATAAATTCGCAAATTTTAGAAAAAAAAAATAACTAAACCCTAATTTACTACAGCCGCCGCCACTTGATAATGGATGGCCGAAAATTGTCCATCATCCTCCCTCAAAATCTTTAAATCCGTTGTTTGATTCAAGAAACTTCCAACTAGAAGATTGTAGAGGCCTGTGAGTTCTAGATATTCAACGGGTGTGATTGAATTTGGAGGCACGAATAAACGGGAAATCGCGAGCAATAGCCGGCCGTTCATCCTCGATTTTTGGGCATGGGGGGAGACCGGACTTCATGGCGTTAGGGGCGGTGGTAGTGCTAGAAAAGGGCTTTCGAACGACGAGTCTTGATCGAGGTAGAAGGCGTAGGAGAGGGGTGCGGCCATCGAAAAATTGAACGAGGAAGTGGGTTTGATTGCGTTCGGCAACCTGGAGAGAAGAAGGAAGGGGGGGGGAGACGCACGGCCCTGATGCAGTGGAGCTTAGATCCAGCGGCCAATATAAATTTAGGTTATAAAAATTATAATATATGTTGTAATTTATATAATATAAATTCGTGTAAGTTCAAAAATTCATAACTTTTTCATACGAGGTCGAAAACGCGCGAAACCAGTTGCGTTGGAATCGTATGGACGAGAACTACGCGATGGAATTGGATTGGAGTTGTTTGGAGTTAGTGAGAATTTTGGGTAAAATTAAACGTCCGTTTAATTTTATTCGAAATAAATCGCTAAAAAGAAATTGAAACCAAGGTGAGAACTTCTCACTCAATCGAATCAGTTTCGATTTTATTTTAAATAGTTAGATTTAAAATATTTGTATGCATGTTTGAATGATGATTGTTATCTATTGATTGTTAAAATAGACATTATGCGCCGTTAGTAAGCGGATGTTATTTATTAAAAACATATGCCGCGAATATTTCATAAACAGTGAAATTGGTATTATATATATTATAGCAATATATATATTGGCATATGTATATATTGGAGTTATTGATTTCCCGCATTTGTTTAGCAGATGAGACCCTATTGCGCCGTTTATTAAGCGGATAATATTATTAATCCCATATACCGCGATAATTTCGTACTGGAGCGAAATTGGTATTGTGCTAATGTTTGTGGATGCAGGAAAACATGTTGGAGGGATCCAACTGGATTCCTCAACAGTATTTATTTGATTTCAGATATTTTGATATTTGATGGATTATCATATCGATATATGATATCATTGTTGTCGTGATTGACTATTTGGTGTGTAGCATCATTGGACCAAATTTGGAATTTTAAAATGATTTCAAAGTGATTTTTGAAAGTATACGTTATAAAATATTTTTGGAATTGATTCATTTTAAAATAAATAAACGTATAATTTTTAATGTTATAAAAATTATGATTTTTGAGAAATATAGTTAAAAACTGATTTTTGAGAATACGATGCTAATGATTTTATAAAATAGTTTAATTTGGGAAATTTGAATTTATTGTGAAAAGTTTAAATATAGGATTTATAAAATTTAATTATTTTATAAATCAAGAGAACGGTGAAATAATAAAGGAGATTAAAGACGTTTTAAAGAATAATATAAATTGATTTATATTAAGAGATTTATAAATGGATATTATAAATTGAAATATTGACATTATAAAACAAGTTTTTATAAGAGTTTGAATGAAGTGAAAATAAATTCCATAAATGAATGAAATTTATAGAATTTTAAACAGTGAAGTTATAAATGGAATTTTATAAATAGTAGGTTTACAATATTTATAAAGTTATTAAAAGAACGATTTTGTAAAATAATCGTTTTATAAGTGTTTAACTTATAATGTGAACTTTTGTTTTATAATTGAGTTATAAACTGGAATAGGTTAATAAAGGAATTTATAAAAAGGAAGTTGTTATAAAATAAATAGAAATGGAATTTATAAACGTTGTTTTATAAATTCACAAACGACTTATTTTGATAAGTAAATTCGTTGTAACTTATTTCTAGAGCTATATTCACGTTTTAGACAGTGAATAATCCTTTAAAATAAAATGAATAAAAGGATGAAATTGTTAACGAAGTTTATTCACATTTTTGAATAGTGAATAACACGTTAAAGAAAATGTTTTGGATTTGGTGTTTTAAATAGAATTAAAACGATCTAACGATGTTTTAAAAGGTGTTAAGATTCGAAACCATAGATTTCAACATTTATTGTTGAAATAGACGTTTTCAAGAAATAGAAGGAAATGATAGACTATAACACTGTTGTTATAGTAAATGATTTCCAAAAGGAAATGTTTTGTATAGTATTGGGATTTATATATCTATTTTAATTTCGAATCCCTATACTAGTGATTTTGGGTTGTCGTAACGATGTTTTACGCAACATTCGTTTTGGCCCAAATAAATATGTTTAAAAGAATGATTTCCTTAAAGAATGAAATATATACTTAATTTCGATTGAAGTATATTGAATATTTTCCAAGTGTTGAAAATAAATAGATTTTTGAATTACTTATTAAATAAGTATGGAATCGTTTTCCAATATGAAGTGATATTTAGAATTTATCTTTTTGAAGATAAATTGAAAATGAATAATTGAAATCGTATATTCATAGATATTTTGAAATATAAATTCACTATGGAATTTATAAAAGAAAGTGGAATTTGATTAAAAATAAATATTGATTTATTTTTGAAGTGTGAAAATTTTATATCTTGTAAAGATATTTTGGAAAATAAATAATTTGGAAAATTATTTGGAATCTGGTGATGTTGTGCATATCCATTGATAGTTCAATAACCGACTATCAATATTTCACTTTGAATGGGTAATTGATGTGATTTGTTTGAATTTGAATGCCACACTTATTTTTGAATAAGCGCTCACTATTCGGGTTAACCGGGAAAGGACCATGGGGTCGTATAACCCATTCCGAATATGTGATACGTCGTTGTGAATTGCATTTGAAGATCGGTGTTGAAGACCGGATCTTTTTGAAAGCGAAAGGACAACTCGTCGATTGACTCTACACCGAGTAGCTACGGTATTGAGTTCTCCCTATGTGATGGGAAGTCCGGACGTGATTAGAAATTATCCGGATTGCAAGGACTTCTTTGTAAGTGCCTTTGGTTTTTCGAGCCCGGAACAGACTTGTATGGATTGTATGTCTGACATTACAAGTTGAGATATAAAGCCGATTTCTTTCAAATATATTTCTGTTGGTGGCGGAGAATTTATTCTTTTAGCTTAACACCCTTCTCTGAGACGTACGAGCTCAGAGGTTATGTAGTTGAATGTTATCAGCGATATATTCCCAATTTGTGAATGTGACATGCTGAGTGTTGCTGTGAAATGATCATTGTGTTGATTATTTGTGATAGGATCGTTTATTTGATCGTCTATCTTGTTGATTATTTCTATGATCATTTGTTGACCCAAAGCATGGCTTTTGTATAAAGTATGTTTTTGTGGACGTGACTTCGTCGAGCCTCACACCCCGTGAATGGTCAAAACAGGAAAGATGCGGCAAGGTTACGAGGGGTAGCGCCCTTTAGGATGTGTGCATTTCCTTCTGGAAAAGGGTGGTATCATGGTATGGAGCCCAGATACTTACTCATGTTGAAAACACTTTATGATTGTGTGAATTGATTGCGAGCGCTCGGTGAAAGGTCCCAAAGGACCAGTGGATGGCATATTCGGTCAGTTGTTACTCAGTTAGGGGTAACCCGGCCTTGTGTTGGTAGAGATCCGGTTTGGTTCTCGGGGATGTCCATCCAGAGGCATTCTCATGTGGCAATGGGAAGTTCCTTGGCCTGATCATTCGTTGGAAATCCAAAGAAACAATACGAGACTTGTACGATTTTAGTTGTAGAACCTGCCATTTAATATGGTAGTTATAGTAAGCATACTATAATGGTACCTATGCTGGCTAAGATTTATATTCTACTTTCGAAATTGTTTCCTACACTATGCACTAATAATAATATGGAATGTTCTTTTTTTTAATGCGTATCAAGCATCTTTGACTAACATAAGAAGAAATCTTCTCCAAGTCTGCGTTTGCATTGTGTGTGTGGCAGGAGGTCTTATGGTAGTCTCATTTTTTAAAAGCATTGCGAATTGAATTTAAAAAAATATTCCTCTATTTTGATTTTAAAGATAAATAAACTGTTTTGAGTTCTCACACCAGTCACATGACTGACTCGGAGTTTATTGTTTTCCTTCCTAAACTCTGGGTGCCCACCAATTTCCACACGGGCAGTCAAGAGTTAAGGTTTATCAGGATATTCTGGATATTCTGGAGTTGTTGGAGTCAAGCTGGATGGCATGGCGTATTACTAGTTAATATAGTATTTCTTTTTCCGCTGCACTGTTTGTTGTTGTTGTTGTACACTCTGATGATATGATGTAATGAAATGTGATGTAATGTAATAACTGATATAGTTCTTTGTTTAAAGATTATTCATTTATGATTATATGTTGTTCCGCTGCGAATTGTGAGATTCTGATGTTGTTCAGTTGTTTCCTTTCTGTCCGTTCTATTTTCTATCTATTCTATGTCCTATTTTCTTTCTGTTCTATTTTCTATCCTCTCCATCTTCTATCTTTTTCTCTTCTCTTTCTTTTTCTTTTTCTTAAACCCATAACTATTCGGTTTTTTCGGCAACGAAAAATCGCGTATGTTACATTTGGTATCAGAGCATATGGTTAAGCGACAACCATGGTTCTGTTGGGTATTATTCATTAGAGATAGAGTCAGTAGTACTCTAGAATGAATTTGAGTGTAATAATAGCTATGAGAGCGTATTTGTTAGTGAATATAAAATTGTTTTATATTGTGATGATTGGTTTGTTGAGTGATATATAGATTCTGGTTAATACGAGTAATTAACATTGTTGATAGGGATCTCTAAACACTTGTATAGAACAATTCGACACAATATTGTTTTAAATCGGGTAAATGAAATAATTTTACCTTGATTATATTTTATATATAAAAGAATAATTTTTCAGAATTATTAAAGTATATATCAGTAGATTGTTTAGTTGGTTGAATAATCTAAAGTGAAAGAATAATTGTATAAGCAAATGAATTATAAGAATTGGATTATAATTAAAGTGATTTGCAATTGTGAAATAAACTTATATATATAAGAAGTGAAACTATATGAATATATTTGTGAATATGAGTTGTAAATAAAAATGAATTTAAAGTTAAATGGAGTATAACTTAAGTGATATTGAATGAAGTTGATATTAGTATCAAAGAAAACTAATAAAGTTAAGTGATGGATATGAACTTAAGTTATTTAAATGAAATTCAACTTTTGTAATTGAATTGGATTAAAGGATTGAATATTAATCAATTAAATGTGAATAATTGATATGGAAAAATGAATATAAGTGTTAATTCATTAAAATCTAATGTTGTAACATCCCGCCTTTTCGCACACTTTAAACCGACACACGTGCCAATTCAAAGCATACGCAAGGGCGGATTGTTATGGGGTAAATAAGAAAAATAGAGAAGAAATAAAACGAAAATAGAATCTCACAGCGGAAGTATAAAATATAATAACAAATATACAGATCATAAACAGTTTACAAAAGCTTGATTCTTCTTTTACATTAAATATCAGAGTTACACATACCAATATAAGCAATGCAGCGGAATAGAAAGAGTGTGGTGTAAAACTATATATAAAATAATACTGATTCTTCGTCTTCGTCCTCCAAAGCTAAAATCTGCTATCCTGAAACGCTCAGACTGACCCGAGCGAATTTGAAAAGACAAAACACCCGAGTCAGACTAGAATATCTTATGTGAGTTAAATAAACAGAATATAAATATGAGTACAGTAACTCAAGAGATGCTCGGGATTTACATCTCCTAAGGATCCGTTAAACTATTTACTATGTAGTATATTGCGCTATTATAATAGTGTCTATTTATAAAATAAACTTACTTTTAAATAGCGTTAAGGCTTTACATTTTCCACCTTAACACATAAAATGCCAATAGTCTATACAGTACCGTAATACCTCCTGATCGGGAAGCTACCAGAGGATACTCCATAGGTACGACACAAATAGAAACTCGTAGTAAAGGCTCGATATGGTAGGTGACACGGCACAACTAGGCAATGCCAGGGTAGATATACCAATTGCTATCCAGGCTGGTGGAAACGCGTAGCCGCAGTTACCGCCCACCTCAGACTAACTCCCCAAAATCAAAATATAGAAGTGGCCACTGAATCAAATCCAAGTCAAAGTATAATATCGAAGAGGAGCGTCCGATCAGAGGAATGACCTCATTGGCCTGAGAATCGCTCCTGTTTTAGCCACCTTATGCCAACTCACGGGAGTTGGGTCCACGTATTTACCTTACAGGAAACGTCGCCACCACCTACTTCATTCTGGAATCTCCACCGCGTACACGGTTAGTCAAAGTGGTTTTCGGTATCGACAGAGAGTATGTCCATATCCGATCCCGGTCTCTTTGCCAACCAATCGTTATTATAACACCGCGGTTATTTAAAAACAGTTTATACTTTAAAACCAGAATATAATCCCTTTCAAAACCATAATATTACGATATCATTTCTTCTTTAAAAACACAAACAATTTATTTTCATATTATTTTATAAAAGCCCAAATCAATGATATCGTTTCCCAAATAAAATTTTCCTTTCCAAAAATTATGTCACTTTTTATTATTTAATATCCCATGTAACCAATATTTTGTTTGTAACTTTCAACATAATTCTTCGAAAATCCATAGTATTTTAAAACCATTATTTTCAAAACTAAATGGTTTGGATATTCAACGGTATGCGAATTAAAAAGGTTTAACTTTACTGTTGCTTTATAAAGAAATAAATTACATGGCTTTCCAAATATTTCTTCTTTTAAAGTTAAACCAAAATCCAAAATATTACTTCAAGTCCCAAAACCATTTCAATTTTATATATATTTATATCCATTTTTGAGCATTAATATTTCAACTAAAGTTGGATTTTTATCCTTTCAAAATCAATATTCTATTAATTAATCTTGACCATTCACATAAAATCCATAATTAATAAGACTTCAATTTCTAGTAAAATATATATATATATATATTTTTCCAAATTCAATTTTTACTAGAATATTCATTTCAAAATATTTTGGGAAAAATCCAATTATAAATATCATATCTTTAAAATTTCCAACTTAATATTTAAATATAGGATATAAATCATCAAACTCCATTTTCTTAATTTTCTTCCATTTTTAATAAAGAAATTTATTCACCTTTTAATTTCAAAATTTCAACTTCATATGCATATAAATATGGAAGAAAACATTTATTCAGTATAAAAATTTAAGATTTTTATAAACCGTATTCCATCCAAACCATAGAAATCACATTAAAAATAGTTATATATAGACCACGGTGCCTGTATATAGTTTTCTATCCTATGGTCAAGTGATACGGATATTTATCATTTCAATCCGCAATTTAAAAAAATAAAACTGCGGTTGTATATCATTTCAAACCGCAATCCCGAATGAAATGTAAATGCATACTAACTTGCAGTTTAATGATATCCAAATAAAACATTCATTCAACAACACACCCATCATCCAATCACAACATCGATCAATATCAATCAATAACAATTATATATATGATCATATATAACAGGTGATAACTGGCAGTTTATTCAAATTAAATTTTATCAACTATTAATCTAACAATTTATATTCAGTGATAATTGACATAACTGTTAACTAGCAGTTCATATGCAAACAATAATTTCTAACAGCCAATTTACACGCAATAAATCAATTAAATTAACAGTTACATTCAAACAAATGCAATTCAACAGATATGAATGAAATAACATGCCAAAAGCTCATAAATAAATTTCTATTCATTTTTAAAATTTATTTAACAAACATAAAAGCTTCTAGTAGTTGTGAGTGGGTTAAAACACTCACATTTTGAATTTAAATCGAATTCAAACCCGATTTAAACCCAAAAATTCGCCCGTCTCAGAATTCGTCCAAACCAGCGTCATCAAGTCCGGAATTAAATTACGATCCTAACAAAAGAAATTTCGTGTGAATCTGACTTCGTATGAGAAAGTTATGGCGAACAATGATGATTGAATTCAAATAAATAAACGACACATATTTCACTCACAATATACCATGTGACACATCACCAAAATAAATGCGCACGCCTCCTTCCAGAACAGAACGCACGCAACACAGCCGCCGCCAATTATCACCAACCCTAATCGAAAATTCCCGCCAATCCAACCGTTGAAACTCGAAACAAACTACATAGATGCGATCCCCTCGGTTCCCTCTCCAAAACCCAGAAATGTTTTTCCGATCCGACAACTTTTGTTACGGCGATGATGAACGGTTTTGGGGCTGTTTGAATTTATTCTAGATGAATGACAGCTCCAATTGAAAAACGAATTTCACCAGTAGATTACGCGTATCGAAAACATCAACATATATTTTTTCCGGAATTTTCTGAAATTTTTGAGTTTTGACTTTTGATTTTGAACTGTGGATAGATCTGAATTGGATCTGAGATGTATACATTTGGGGAAGAGAAAAGAGTGAAGAAATGAACGTACAGCAAATAAAAAGGAAAGGAGCTAGGGTTTATAGCTGTATATTTATAGATAGGCTAGAGGTAGGGTAGCTAGACTGGATACGCGAACGTGCGTAACAAACCATGGTCCAAAAAGCCTGCTATGCCTCCGGAGCCAAATTTGTTAAAACTATATATCCAAATAGGTGTTTTAAAATATTCTGAACGCGATGGAAAAAGTTTCGTGACCAAATTCGATCGTATGAAGAAGTTATGCTAAAAAAAAAACAAAATTTCACATTGATTTCAAAATGCGTAAATTTCAAGGCGTTTCGAGTCCGTACGATCAAACGACAAGTCCGATCGCTACGAAAATTGAAACATTATTATAATTCAACGTTACGGATCCGATGAAACTGGTTTCGTCGAAATCCGAGTCCGTGACAAAAATGGCTATTTTTAATATTTATTAAATAAATTAAATAAATCATAAAAACAAACTTTATTTTTCAACTTCTATTATTAGCCAAATTTCATTACTAAGATAATTCAATCAGTCCCAATTGATTTAACACGCTTGAATTTGAATTAAAATGTATAAGTATATTAATTTGCAGCGTTAATATCCGCACTTTCTTATTATTAGGAAATTTAAAATTTTATTCTAAAACCCAATTATTAAAACTTATACCCTTATACTCTCAACAAAATCTAACTAAATAAATAATTGGATTTCCATTTCAACTCATTATCTTGATTGCAATTAGCCTTTTTACCATAATTAAATTCCAAATTATTAATAACCCTTATTTTTCTTAACTATTTATTAATTCCAATCCAATTGAATTCAACACTATAAATTTGATTAATTTATTATATTCACTTCCTTTCTATTATTCAAAGTTATTGTTGTAAATACGACGAATACTAACATTAGTTTAAGATTTCACTCAATGTTTACAAATTCCATTTCCATTTAATAACGTAATATTTTACGTTCAATTCTATTTCATTTGTCGTAAATACCACTTGTTGAATTAAATACTCAAATCATAAATAAATCTTGCTTCTAAAGTTATACCAACAATGGTCCAGTTAAATTTGAATTAGCTTTACCTTTATTTTATGAAATTAACTATTGCAATAAATCCAAATTTATAAAGAAGGTTAGATTCCTATACTACTTCTTTGGTCTCAATTAACCTTTTATGGCGAGTATGAATTTCCATGTATAATTGAAACTTTTATATCCATTAAATTTTTACTATCATTCAATATCTACATATTCTAGCTAAATTCAACTAACATATAAATTAGCTATTCCAACTTCCATTAATTTCGATTATCATACTATAGAAATTAAATTCCCTTGACCACATAAATAAAAGTTGATCCCCATCTATTTACATTATATCACGTTTACATAAATTTATTCAATGGTCACTTTTAATTAATAACTATCAAATTTCCAATCCAAATGTAAATCTTCCACCTTTGAATTCTTATATTAAATGGAATTTAATATTTACTGATTCAACATTTATATGTTTCTAAAAATTAGCTCCAACCAAATGTGACAATTTACATTTCATTTCTATGCAATATATACTCATCTTATTCCATTTATTTGGTTACTGCATTGGAATCTATTTATTAACCAATACTAACGTTATTATCATTAAAAAAAATTGATTCCCAATTTTATTCAATACTTAGAACAAAAATTTTCACATTAAATCAAATCATTCTATTCAAACCAAGTATCATGCTATGATAATATTTTACGTTGGTTACACTGAAAAAAATCAACTTTTTATCGTTATCAATTAAACATACATTAATTGCACAAATTAAAGGAATTAATTGCCATTTATCCAATTAAATTTCATACATCAATCTATTTCATCTAAATCCTTACCTATGAATATTGCAACCTTTAATTCCATTAAATACCAATTAACCCAAATTATTTCATTTATTCTAAGTCATATCACTAAAATAATTCATCATAATAAACTTAAAATCTATACGTTTATTGATTTATTTCTATTTGTCTTATGTTAAATTCTAAATTTAGTAAGACAACCTAAAGTACTCCATTCAATCGACAGTCCCTTTTCAATTGTTGACACGTACTTAAATTTCTACAGTTGCCTTCCATCTGCGCTTCCGTTACTATGATAAAAATTAGTAACGTTTATGCCATCAATCCATCATAATTACTTACCCTTAATTGAGTTTGATTTCCAAATAAATTTGCTGACCCTTAATTAGACAATTTATAAAAGTTTGTCATCATACCTATAGTTCTACGCTTATGCTATGTCTTAAATTTCAATAAATTTATAAATTTTGAGATGTTCATTAGGGTTTACAAATTTATTGACTTGCAATAACAGGGTTTCTTAATCTATTCAATTTATCGTTCACAATCTTTTATTGCATTAAATTGGTTTAATATTCCCATATTAAATTTTATGTCCAAGTAAGAATTTTTCTTTCTTTCTCTACTTAATTCATTTGAATTTTATTCAAATGCCTTTAAATAGGTTTCTAAGTCACTTCTATATAATTTATTCTAGCCTTCATTTTAATATTTATCTACCACCTTTATTCTTTCAACTAAAATAAATTACAAAAATCCTATTAAACAAACAATTTTAAATGGTCGAACTTTACGGGTCGTTACACTCTCCCCCACTCAAAACTTTTCGTCCCCAAAAAGGAAAAGGAAGGGAGAAGGAAGAATAAAACAGTACATTTTATTTCAAATATTAATTTATAAACAGTATTTTACTGGATTAATTTCCTTTAATGAAATATACTTGTTTTATAATCATTCTATTCTTTAATACTTGAATTATTAAAGTTGGAAAAATATCTTTAACAAAATTCTGAGTCCAAAATTTTCGAAATTTTTTGGCAGAGTCTCCTTTGTACGGAGGGACTCTGGAGAAAATATAATATCCAAATATACAAATATATTACACATATATCCAAAATAAAATATCCCAACTCGGGAAAATATATAAAATAGCGCTTTAAACGTAATCCGGAAACGTACCTAATTGTCGGGCAATACGCTTATATTTCTATGAAACCAAAGCAGTAGCAGTGGCTTCCATCACCTGTATACACTTATAAAATCTAAAAGGTTAAATACTTGTAATACAGTGAAAAGTTTGGGTAGATTCAATCATTCATATCCAATCAAATACAACAACCATACATTTTTAACAAACAGCACATCACAAATAAACAATCATTCAATCAAACAAATCATTAGTTGTTCGGGTTCAAATTCTGAAATTGTACGAAATGAAGAATAATTATCTAGTGCATCCTATACTCAACAGTCTTAGATGGAACAAAGATAGATTATTTGTTCATCCAACAACTCCACAATTCCTTACCCAACAAACATACATCAACCAAACAATTCAAACCAACACCAAAATAGTTTATTTACATTTATTTCATAATTCAGTGGTTTGATTTTCTTTCCTTCATTTATGGAGGAATTTCTTTGTTTCTTACAAGTTTTATTTTCCAACTATCACAAAATTCATTATATTTGCATTTCCTTTTTATTGCTTAAGTTTATAAAATAAATTCTCATTAATAACAACAAATATTTTGAATATCTTCATTTCCTTACTCTTCACTTGTAAGATTTCCCTTAAATTCTAAATCTGCTACCATTCATTCTTATAAGTGGAAGTTTTTATTTTCTCTTTAACTATGGATTGCAGACATTTCAATTTTTCCTACTTTCCATTATATTGGAATAGGGGAGATTAAAACGTACTTAAGGGAATAATCATATAATAATTTCTTATTTTGAATTTCATGTTATATACTCAGGTTCATATCATCTATTAATAATTCTTAACTTTATCTTCAATAAAATTTCAAATATAACCTAAGTTTATAGCATTTAATTCTTATTATAACAGTAGTTTATTGAATACTTCATTATTTCCAAAATTCTACTTGTATAATATCCTATTTAAAATTCTTATTTAACATTTCAACTTTTATATTTGGGTAAGTTATTTATGTTAAGGAAATTGCAATTAAACTTATACAAGTTTAATCTCCATTCTTTTAATTAAATTTAATGTTTATCCATATTACTCTTTGTCTCATATGTATGCAAATTCCTCTTTATAGCTTTGCAATTATTCTCTTATTTCAATTAGAGGTTTCAATTCATTCGTTCTTCAATAAATCTTTTCCATTATTTATCAGTTAAAAACTTTTACTTCCCTTATACCTAGCATTAACTTTCTTACTTAATATTTCACTAACAAATTTTAAACAATTAATTAACGGAAAAATTTAGAATTAAATACCGGGTCAAATTTTAATCTATTTCAAAATAATAGATAAATAAGTTCTTACAACTTTTATATCTCTAATTATATTTAGAACAATAAAAGAAAATTTTTAGAAAATTTCAAAATAAATCCGCAGTAGAATTTACTACAGTGGCCTTTCCCCTTCGAAACTCGAAAATGAAAGTCGATGATGCGGCCGTCATCACCGAATTTATTTTCCAGCGACAGAGAGGAAAGTACAGAATTTAATTCTTTTCCAAAATCTTCTTTAAAACAATTCTTCCAATTTATACGAAATATTTATATAAGAAAATACTTATAAACCGAACCATTATTTTCATAAATTCTTTGAAAACATGTTTGGAAAAATCCCGGACTTAAGTTCTAAAATCTCCAATTTGATTTATCATAATTTCAACTTAGCTTCAGTTATTATAGATATTTTTATTTTCTAACACCCAATCTACAGCAACCAAATATATATATATATCTTTATAAAACTATTTTTTTATATATAGAAAATATAATAGGCAAAATTATTTCATTCACCTATATTAAAAACAAATATTATGTCGGTCTGTCCTATTAAGTGTTTAGAAATCCCTATTGATGACATAGCGTCCCATGCATCAAGCAGAATTTATAAATACAAAGCGGAACAGATTAACACAATATCAAAATCTTTTATTAGTACTAACAAATACGCTCTCTCATATATATACACTCAGCGACTCCCATAGGATATTTCTACCCTATTAACAAAGAGTCAAACCCCACAAAGCCAAGGTTTATCGCTAAACCAAAGCTCTGATACCAACTGTAACATCCCGCCTTTTCGCACACTTTAAACCGACACACGTGCCAATTCAAAGCATACGCAAGGGCGGATTGTTATGGGGTAAATAAGAAAAATAGAGAAGAAATAAAACGAAAATAGAATCTCACAGCGGAAGTATAAAATATAATAACAAATATACAGATCATAAACAGTTTACAAAAGCTTGATTCTTCTTTTACATTAAATATCAGAGTTACACATACCAATATAAGCAATGCAGCGGAATAGAAAGAGTGTGGTGTAAAACTATATATAAAATAATACTGATTCTTCGTCTTCGTCCTCCAAAGCTAAAATCTGCTATCCTGAAACGCTCAGACTGACCCGAGCGAATTTGAAAAGACAAAACACCCGAGTCAGACTAGAATATCTTATGTGAGTTAAATAAACAGAATATAAATATGAGTACAGTAACTCAAGAGATGCTCGGGATTTACATCTCCTAAGGATCCGTTAAACTATTTACTATGTAGTATATTGCGCTATTATAATAGTGTCTATTTATAAAATAAACTTACTTTTAAATAGCGTTAAGGCTTTACATTTTCCACCTTAACACATAAAATGCCAATAGTCTATACAGTACCGTAATACCTCCTGATCGGGAAGCTACCAGAGGATACTCCATAGGTACGACACAAATAGAAACTCGTAGTAAAGGCTCGATATGGTAGGTGACACGGCACAACTAGGCAATGCCAGGGTAGATATACCAATTGCTATCCAGGCTGGTGGAAACGCGTAGCCGCAGTTACCGCCCCCCTCAGACTAACTCCCCAAAATCAAAATATAGAAGTGGCCACTGAATCAAATCCAAGTCAAAGTATAATATCGAAGAGGAGCGTCCGATCAGAGGAATGACCTCATTGGCCTGAGAATCGCTCCTGTTTTAGCCACCTTATGCCAACTCACGGGAGTCGGGTCCACGTATTTACCTTACAGGAAACGTCGCCACCACCTACTTCATTCTGGAATCTCCACCGCGTACACGGTTAGTCAAAGTGGTTTTCGGTATCGACAAAGAGTATGTCCATATCCGATCCCGGTCTCTTTGCCAACCAATCATTATTATAACACCGCGGTTATTTAAAAACAGTTTATACTTTAAAACCAGAATATAAACCCTTTCAAAACCATAATATTACGATATCATTTCTTCTTTAAAAACACAAACAATTTATTTTCATATTATTTTATAAAAGCCCAAATCAATGATATCGTTTCCCAAATAAAATTTTCCTTTCCAAAAATTATGTCACTTTTTATTATTTAATATCCCATGTAACCAATATTTTATTTGTAACTTTCAACATAATTCTTCGAAAATCCATAGTATTTTAAAACCATTATTTTCAAAACTAAATGGTTTGGATATTCAACGGTATGCGAATTAAAAAGGTTTAACTTTACTGTTGCTTTATAAAGAAATAAATTACATGGCTTTCCAAATATTTCTTCTTTTAAAGTTAAACCAAAATCCAAAATATTACTTCAAGTCCCAAAACCATTTCAATTTTATATATATTTATATCCATTTTTGAGCATTAATATTTCAACTAAAGTTGGATTTTTATCCTTTCAAAATCAATATTCTATTAATTAATCTTGACCATTCACATAAAATCCATAATTAATAAGACTTCAATTTCTAGTAAAATATATATATATATTTCCAAATTCAATTTTTACTAGAATATTCATTTCAAAATATTTTGGGAAAAATCCAATTATAAATATCATATCTTTAAAATTTCCAACTTAATATTTAAATATAGGATATAAATCATCAAACTCCATTTTCTTAATTTTCTTCCATTTTTAATAAAGAAATTTATTCACCTTTTAATTTCAAAATTTCAACTTCATATGCATATAAATATGGAAGAAAACATTTATTCAGTATAAAAATTTAAGATTTTTATAAACCGTATTCCATCCAAACCATAGAAATCACATTAAAAATAGTTATATATAGACCACGGTGCCTGTATATAGTTTTCTATCCTATGGTCAAGTGATACGGATATTTATCATTTCAATCCGCAATTTAAAAAAATAAAACTGCGGTTGTATATCATTTCAAACCGCAATCCCGAATGAAATGTAAATGCATACTAACTTGCAGTTTAATGATATCCAAATAAAACATTCATTCAACAACACACCCATCATCCAATCACAACATCGATCAATATCAATCAATAACAATTATATATATGATCATATATAACAGGTGATAACTGGCAGTTTATTCAAATTAAATTTTATCAACTATTAATCTAACAATTTATATTCAGTGATAATTGACATAACTGTTAACTAGCAGTTCATATGCAAACAATAATTTCTAACAGCCAATTTACACGCAATAAATCAATTAAATTAACAGTTACATTCAAAAAAATGCAATTCAACAGATATGAATGAAATAACATGCCAAAAGCTCATAAATAAATTTCTATTCATTTCTAAAATTTATTTAACAAACATAAAAGCTTCTAGTAGTTGTGAGTGGGTTAAAACACTCACCTTTTGAATTTAAATCGAATTCAAACCCGATTTAAACCCAAAAATTCGCCCGTCTTAGAATTCGTCCAAACCAGCGTCATCAAGTCCGGAATTAAATTACGATCCTAACAAAAGAAATTTCGTGTGAATCCGACTTCGTATGAGAAAGTTATGGCGAAAAATGATGATTGAATTCAAATAAATAAACGACACATATTTCACTCACAATATACCATGTGACACATCACCAAAATAAATGCGCACGCCTCCTTCCAGAACAGAACGCACGCAACACAGCCGCCGCCAATTATCACCAACCCTAATCGAAAATTCCCGCTAATCCAACCGTTGAAACTCGAAACAAACTACATAGATGCGATCCCCTCGGTTCCCTCTCCAAAACCCAGAAATGTTTTTCCGATCCGACAACTTTTGTTACGGCGATGATGAACGGTTTTGGGGCTGTTTGAATTTATTCTGGATGAACGACAGCTCCAATTGAAAAACGAATTTCACCAGTAGATTACGCGTATCGAAAACATCAACATATATTTTTTCTGGAATTTTCTGAAATTTTTGAGTTTTGACTTTTGATTTTGAACTGTGGATAGATCTGAATTGGATCTGAGATGTATACATTTGGGGAAGAGAAAAGAGTGAAGAAATGAACGTACAGCAAATGAAAAAGAAAGGAGCTAGGGTTTATAGCTGTATATTTATAGATAGGCTAGAGGTAGGGTAGCTAGACTGGATACGCGAACGTGCGTGACAAACCATGGTCCAAAAAGCCTGCTATGCCTCCGGAGCCAAATTTGTTAAAACTATATATCCAAATAGGTGTTTTAAAATATTCTGAACGCGATGGAAAAAGTTTCGCGACCAAATTCGATCGTATGAAGAAGTTATGCTAAAAAAAAAACAAAATTTCACATTGATTTCAAAATGCGTAAATTTCAAGGCGTTTCGAGTCCGTACGATCAAACGACAAGTCCGATCGCTACGAAAATTGAAACATTATTATAATTCAACGTTACGGATCCGATGAAACTGGTTTCGTCGAAATCCGAGTCCGTGACAAAAATGGCTATTTTTAATATTTATTAAATAAATTAAATAAATCATAAAAACAAACTTTATTTTTCAACTTCTATTATTAGCCAAATTTCATTACTAAGATAATTCAATCAGTCCCAATTGATTTAACACGCTTGAATTTGAATTAAAATGTATAAGTATATTAATTTGCAGCGTTAATATCCGCACTTTCTTATTATTAGGAAATTTAAAATTTTATTCTAAAACCCAATTATTAAAACTTATACCCTTATACTCTCAACAAAATCTAACTAAATAAATAATTGGATTTCCATTTCAACTCATTATCTTGATTGCAATTAGCCTTTTTACCATAATTAAATTCCAAATTATTAATAACCCTTATTTTTCTTAACTATTTATTAATTCCAATCCAATTGAATTCAACACTATAAATTTGATTAATTTATTATATTCACTTCCTTTCTATTATTCAAAGTTATTGTTGTAAATACGACGAATACTAACATTAGTTTAAGATTTCACTCAATGTTTACAAATTCCATTTCCATTTAATAACGTAATATTTTACGTTCAATTCTATTTCATTTGTCGTAAATACCACTTGTTGAATTAAATACTCAAATCATAAATAAATCTTGCTTCTAAAGTTATACCAACAATGGTCCAGTTAAATTTGAATTAGCTTTACCTTTATTTTATGAAATTAACTATTGCAATAAATCCAAATTTATAAAGAAGGTTAGATTCCTATACTACTTCTTTGGTCTCAATTAACCTTTTATGGCGAGTATGAATTTCCATGTATAATTGAAACTTTTATATCCATTAAATTTTTACTATCATTCAATATCTACATATTCTAGCTAAATTCAACTAACATATAAATTAGCTATTCCAACTTCCATTAATTTCGATTATCATACTATAGAAATTAAATTCCCTTGACCACATAAATAAAAGTTGATCCCCATCTATTTACATTATATCACGTTTACATAAATTTATTCAATGGTCACTTTTAATTAATAACTATCAAATTTCCAATCCAAATGTAAATCTTCCACCTTTGAATTCTTATATTAAATGGAATTTAATATTTACTGATTCAACATTTATATGTTTCTAAAAATTAGCTCCAACCAAATGTGACAATTTACATTTCATTTCTATGCAATATATACTCATCTTATTCCATTTATTTGGTTACTGCATTGGAATCTATTTATTAACCAATACTAACGTTATTATCATTAAAAAAAATTGATTCCCAATTTTATTCAATACTTAGAACAAAAATTTTCACATTAAATCAAATCATTCTATTCAAACCAAGTATCATGCTATGATAATATTTTACGTTGGTTACACTGAAAAAAATCAACTTTTTATCGTTATCAATTAAACATACATTAATTGCACAAATTAAAGGAATTAATTGCCATTTATCCAATTAAATTTCATACATCAATCTATTTCATCTAAATCCTTACCTATGAATATTGCAACCTTTAATTCCATTAAATACCAATTAACCCAAATTATTTCATTTATTCTAAGTCATATCACTAAAATAATTCATCATAATAAACTTAAAATCTATACGTTTATTGATTTATTTCTATTTGTCTTATGTTAAATTCTAAATTTAGTAAGACAACCTAAAGTACTCCATTCAATCGACAATCCCTTTTCAATTGTTGACACGTACTTAAATTTCTACAGTTGCCTTCCATCTGCGCTTCCGTTACTATGATAAAAATTAGTAACGTTTATGCCATCAATCCATCATAATTACTTACCCTTAATTGAGTTTGATTTCCAAATAAATTTGCTGACCCTTAATTAGACAATTTATAAAAGTTTGTCATCATACCTATAGTTCTACGCTTATGCTATGTCTTAAATTTCAATAAATTTATAAATTTTGAGATGTTCATTAGGGTTTACAAATTTATTGACTTGCAATAACAGGGTTTCTTAATCTATTCAATTTATCGTTCACAATCTTTTATTGCATTAAATTGGTTTAATATTCCCATATTAAATTTTATGTCCAAGTAAGAATTTTTCTTTCTTTCTCTACTTAATTCATTTGAATTTTATTCAAATGTCTTTAAATAGGTTTCTAAGTCACTTCTATATAATTTATTCTAGCCTTCATTTTAATATTTATCTACCACCTTTATTCTTTCAACTAAAATAAATTACAAAAATCCTATTAAACAAACAATTTTAAATGGTCGAACTTTACGGGTCGTTACAAATGTTATTGGAAGTTGAATAATTGAATAAAAATCAATTAATTAAACCAATTGATAAGCAAAGTAATTTGGTTGTATTTAATATACATTGGTTGTTATATGATTGTTAGTTGATTGTATATAATTCATTAAGTGTCAATGAAATTGAAAGCTAAAGTGATTAAAATCCAATTTGAAGTTAAGTAAATCTTAAGTAGAATTGAATTTGATTTGGAAGTGAACCAACTTGAATATGAATTAGTGAATATAAACTAATGGAAAATGAATGTTAGTAAACATCCACTGTTAATGAATCAAATGCGATTAAATTGAAAACCAATTCATTGAATATTAATGAGAATATAAATGAATATTGATTTGGTTATGGATGATAGTTGGTTGATGTTTGCATTTGTTGCTTTTGTTGCAGTTGCTATGTTGACATATATAGTTATTATGTTGCTATATGTTGTATATCGATACTATTGTCTATATGCATGATTCTCATGTTGTTTGTTGAGTGTTTAGTAGGTGCGGATCGCGTTTGCTTCGCATTTGGAGCTCGCTTTCGCGCTATATTAGCTGTATATGCTCGGTAATAAAATATAAGGTACATATCTCGGATTACATACCGTACTTTTATACTTTTTCCCTTCGGGATGCCTCATTACTTGATGAGATGTATATTTGTGATATATATATACTTTCATTTTTTTTTCGGATCGAGCCGCGCAAAGGAGACTATGGCGATTTTTTCCGAAAATTTAAGGCGTTAGAAAAATTTGAGAAAATTGGAAATTTTTTGAAAACTTTAACTTTGATTTGGAATGGAAAGTTAAACAATAGTAGTTGTTTTTGAAAAGGTAACTAAGTATGATTTGAAAACTTAGTAAAGATTTGTAAGGAATTTAATTATGAATTTTTGGAAAGTTAATAAATTCTGTAAGTTTTCTTACTTGATAATTTCGAGGACGAAATTCTTTTAAGGGGGGAAGATTGTAACGACCCAGGATTTTTAGTAATTAAAATTTGGATATTTAATTTATTTTAAATATTAATAAGTGAATTTATAAGTCGAATAAATTTTTATTTGAATTATTGGATTTAATTGAATAATTAAATCGATAATTTAATATGTTAAATTATGGAAATAATTGAAAATTGAGTTAAATATGATTGAAAATGATTTGTAAAATTTTATTTTATCATGTTGAAGTTAGAACGATATTTTAGAACTTTTAAAATCGAATTAAAAGTTAATTTGTGAAAATTGAATATTTTAATATTTACATCGACTAGTGAAAATAGTCAATTCTTGAACAGTCTCAGAATTGAACGAAACCAGTTCCATTGGATCCGTAATAGTTAGTTATTACCGGATTTCAATTTTCGTGTCAATCGGAGCTATCGTTTGATCGTAGCAGCTCGAAACGCATCGAATTGTTTTTAATTTTAATTTGGCGAGTTAAAATAGCCATTTTTCAAAAAGTCTCGGATTTCGACGAAACTAGTTTCATCGGATCCGTAATCTGATATTATTGTAAGGTTTCAAATTTCGTGTCAATTGGATTTACCATTTGTCCGGTACAAATTAAAACGCTTAGAAAATCGCTTAAATCAGTTTAATTTAAATTGAACGTTTATAGCCATAACTCGCACAGATGTCCGAATTAGCTTTCGAAAGCTGTTCCATTGTGTCCGGAACGCGGGGTAAACCCTAGAAACGCTGGTTACGGCGCGTAAATCGGAGTTTGGAATTTCCGGATGAATAGTGTTCGATTTTTCCTATAAATACACCATAAATTCACAAATTTTAGAAAAAAAAAATAACTAAACCCTAATTTACTACATCCGCCGCCACTTGATAATGGATGGCCGAAAATTGTCCATCATCCCCCTCAAAATCTTCAAATCCGTTGTTTGATTCAAGAAACTTCCAACTAGAAGATTGTAGAGGCCTGTGAGTTCTAGATATTCAACGGGTGTGATTGAATTTGGAGGCACGAATAAACGGGAAATCACGAGCAATAGCCGGCCGTTCATCCTCGATTTTTGGGCATGGGGGGCGACCGGACTTCATGGCGTTAGGGGCGGTGGTAGTGCTAGCGAAGGGCTTTCGAACGGCGAGTCTTGATCGAGGTAGAAGGCGTAGGAGAGGGGTGCGGCCATCAAAAAATTGAACGAGGAAGTGGGTTTGATTGCGTTCGGCAACCTGGAGAGAAGAAGGAGGGGGGGAGACGCACGGCCCTGATGCAGTGGAGCTTAGATCCAGCGGCCAATATAAATTTAGGTTATAAAAATTATAATATATGTTGTAATTTATATAATATAAATTCGTGTAAGTTCAAAAATTCATAACTTTTTCATACGAGGTCGAAAACGCGCGAAACCAGTTGCGTTGGAATCGATGGACGAGCACTACGCGATGGAATTGGATTGGAGTCGTTTGGAGTTAGTGTGAATTTTGGGTAAAATTAAACGTCCGTTTAATTTTATTCGAAATAAATCGCTAAAAAGAAATTGAAACCAAGGTGAGAACTTCTCACTCAATCGAATCAGTTTCGATTTTATTTTAAATAGTTAGATTTAAAATATTTGAATGCATGTTTGAATGATGATTGTTATCTATTGATTGTTAAAATAGACATTATGCGCCGTTAGTAAGCGGATGTTATTTATTAAAAACATATACCGTGAATATTTCATAAACAGTGAAATTGGTATTATATATATAATAGCAATATATATATATTGGCATATGTATATATTGGAGTTATTGATTTCCCGCATTTGTTTAGCGGATGAGACCCTATTGCGCCGTTTATTAAGCGGATAATATTATTAATCCCATATACCGCGATAATTTCGTACTAGAGCGAAATTGGTATTGTGCTAATGTTTGTGGATGCAGGAAAACAGGTTGGAGGGATCCAACTGAATTCCTCAACAGTATTTATTTGATTTCAGATATTTTGATATTTGATGGATTGTCATATCGATATATGATATCGTTGTTGTCGTGATTGACTATTTGGTGTGTAGCATCATTGGACCAAATTTGGAATTTTAAAATGATTTCAAAGTGATTTTTGAAAGTATACGTTATAAAATATTTTTGGAATTGATTCATTTTAAAATAAATAAACGTATAATTTTTAATGTTATAAAAATTATGATTTTTGAGAAATATAGTTAAAAACTGATTTTTGAGAATACGATGCTAATGATTTTATAAAATAGTTTAATTTGGGAAATTTGAATTTATTGTGAAAAGCTTAAATATAGGATTTATAAAATTTAATTATTTTATAAATCAAGAGAACGGTGAAATAATAAAGGAGATTAAAGACGTTTTAAAGAATAATATAAATTGATTTATATTAAGAGATTTATAAATGGATATTATAAATTGAAATATTGACATTATAAAACAAGTTTTTATAAGTGTTTGAATGAAGTGAAAATAAATTCCATAAATGAATGAAATTTATAGAATTTTAAACAGTGAAGTTATAAATGGAATTTTATAAATAGTAGGTTTACAATATTTATAAAGTTATTAAAAGAACGATTTTGTAAAATAATCGTTTTACAAATGTTTAACTTATAATGTGAACTTTTGTTTTATAATTGAGTTATAAACTGGAATAGGTTAATAAAGGAATTTTTAAAAAGGAAGTTGTCATAAAATAAATAGAAATGGAATTTATAAACGTTGTTTTATAAATTCACAAATGACTTATTTTGATAAGTAAATTCGTTGTAACTTATTTCTGGAGCTATATTCACGTTTTAGACAGTGAATAATCCTTTAAAATAAAATGAATAAAAAGATGAAATTGTTAACGAAGTTTATTCACATTTTTGAATAGTGAATAACACGTTAAAGAAAATGTTTTGGATTTGGTGTTTTAAATAGAATTAAAACGATCTAACGATGTTTTAAAAGGTGTTAAGATTCGAAACCATAGATTTCAACATTTATTGTTGAAATAGACGTTTTCGAGAAATAGAAGGAAATGATAGACTATAACACTGTTGTTATAGTAAATGATTTCCAAAAGGAAATGTTTTGTATAGTATTGGGATTTATATATCTATTTTAATTTCGAATCCCTATACTAGTGATTTTGGGTTGTCGTAACGTTGTTTTACGCAACATTCGTTTTGGCCCAGATAAATATGTTTAAAAGAATGATTTACTTAAAGAATGAAATATATACTTAATTTCGATTGAAGTATATTGAATATTTTCCAAGTGTTGAAAATAAATAGATTTGTGAATTACTTATTAAATAAGTATGGAATCGTTTTCCAATATGAAGTGATATTTAGAATTTATCTTTTTGAAGATAAATTGAAAATGAATAATTGAAATCGTATATTCATAGATATTTTGAAATATAAATTCACTATGGAATTTATAAAAGAAAGTGGAATTTGATTAAAACTAAATATTGATTTATTTTTGAAGTGTGAAAATTTTATATCTTGTAAAGATATTTTGGAAAATAAATAATTTGGAAAATTATTTGGAATCTGGTGATGTTGTGCATATCCATTGATAGTTCAATAATCGACTATCAATATTTCCCTTTGAATGGGTAATTGATGTGATTTGTTTGAATTTGAATGCCACACTTATTTTTGAATAAGCGCTCACTATTCGGGTTAACCGGGAAAGGACCATGGGGTCGTATAACCCATTCCGAATATGTGATACGTCGTTGTGAATTGCATTTGAAGATCGGTGTTGAAGACCGGATCTTTTTGAAAGCGAAAGGACAACTCGTCGATTGACTCTACACCGAGTAGCTACGGTATTGAGTTCTCCCTATGTGATGGGAAGTCCGGACGTGATTAGAAATTATCCGGATTGCAAGGACTTCTTTGTAAGTGCCTTCGGTTTTGTTCGAGCCCGGAACAGACTTGTATGGATTGTATGTCTGACATTACAAGTTGAGATATAAAGCCGATTTCTTTCAAATATATTTCTGTTGGTGGCGGAGAATTTATTCTTTTAGCTTAACACCCTTCTCTGAGACGTACGAGCTCAGAGGTTATGTAGTTGAATGTTATCAGCGATATATTCCCAATTTGGCAATGTGACATGCTGAGTGTTGCTGTGAAATGATCATTGTGTTGATTATTTGTGACAGGATCGTTTATTTGATCGTCTATCTTGGTGATTATTTCTATGATCATTTGTTGACCCAAAGCATGGCTTTTGTATAAAGTATGTTTTTGTGGACGTGACTTCGTCGAGCCTCACACCCCATGAATGGTCAAAACAGGAAAGATGCGGCAAGGTTATGAGGGGTAGCGCCCTTTAGGATGTGTGCATTTCCTTCTGGAAAAGGGTGGTATCATGGTATGGAGCCCAGATACTTACTCATGTTGAAAACACTTTATGATTGTGTGAATTGATTGCGAGCACTCGGTGAAAGGTCCCAAAGGACCGGGGGATGGCATATTCGGTCAGTTGTTACTCAGTTAGGGGTAACCCGGCCTTTTGTTGGTAGAGATCCGGTTTGGTTCTCGGGGATGTCCATCCAGAGGCATTCTCATGTGGCAATGGGAAGTTCCTTGGCCTGATCATTCATTGGAAATCCAAAGAAACAATACGAGACTTGTACGGTTTTAGTTGTAGAACCTGCCATTTAATATGGTAGTTATAGTAAGCATACTATAATGGTACCTATGCTGGCTAAGATTTATATTCTACTTTCGAAATTGTTTCCTACACTATGCACTAATAATAATATGAAATGTTCTTTTTTTTAATGCGTATCAAGCATCTTTGACTAACATAAGAAGAAATCTTCTCCAAGTCTGCGTTTGCATTGTGTGTGTGGCACGAGGTCTTATGGTAGTCTCATTTTTTAAAAGCATTGCGAATTGAATTTAAAAAAATATTCCTCTATTTTGATTTTAAAGATAAATAAACTGTTTTGAGTTCTCACACCAATCACATGACTGACTCGGAGTTTATTGTTTTCCTTCCTAAACTCTGGGTGCCCACCAATTTCCACACGGGCAGTCAAGAGTTAAAGTTTATCAGGATATTCTGGATATTCTGGAGTTGCTGGAGTCAAGCTGGATGGCATGGCGTATTACTAGTTAATATAGTATTTCTTTTTCCGCTGCACTGTTTGTTGTTGTTGTTGTACACTCTGATGATATGATGTAATGAAATGTGATGTAATGTAATAACTGATATAGTTCTTTGCTTAAAGATTATTCATTTATGATTATATGTTGTTCTGCTGCGAATTGTGAGATTCTGATGTTGTTCAGTTGTTTCCTTTCTGTCCGTTCTATTTTCTATCTATTCTATGTCCTATTTTCTTTCTGTTCTATTTTCTATCCTCTCCATCTTCTATCTTTTTCTCTTCTCTTTCTTTTTCTTTTTCTTAAACCCATAACTATTCGGTTTTTTCGGCAACGAAAAATCGCGTATGTTACAAAAATCGAGTGAAAAATCCTAATTTGGATCGATATAAATCATCTCGAAATTTTGTGCTCGAATTTTGGATCAAATCGCTATGCGATTAAAATAATATACGTACAATCTCACGTATTACCTTCCAATGGATTTCTATCCAATTTATCTATACTAAATTATTTTATTGACTTCTATTTATTTTTATTTTTCACTTAATTACCCACAATCCATTATTCAATTAGTATATTCATTTCTTTACATAGGATATTCTTTAACATTATCTTTTCTTAAACATCATATCAAAGAATTTGCTTACTCAAGTTCATTTTAAACATTCTATATAATTTAATTAAACTCAATTTCTTTTCCCAATTGATTCTTAGCTATACCAAATTCTTTTGTTTACATTTACTTCATATTCATAGTTTCAGTTAATACAAATTTATTTGTGGAACATTTTATTAATCATCACTTTAGTTTATAGTCATACCATAAAAGTCTAACTTCTTATATATGACTTTTCTTAGTTTATAGTTATCTCAAAAGTTACAAATTTTTCTTTACATATTTTTTTTGCAAATTTATATTTAATTTTACAACCAGTTTACAAAGACATTGCTTGACTTAATGACCTTTTCTTAAGTTCACTTACTTGTTCCATTTATCCATTCATCATTTCATGCTATATTTAAGTATATAACATTTTTATCACGACCAAATTTCCCATTTACATACATTTTAATTCCTTTTGAGTTTTCCTTACTTGTATACTTCAATTATTTTCAGGTTCTGTTTAGTTGTACAATATCTTGTTACATATCCAAAACATCATTTCAAATTCTTAATATTTGGTAAGTCATATTATATGTTATTAGAATGCAAATTTGGTATTATACAAATTTATAGAATTTCATTTTACTTAATTAGAATATTCACAAATTTGATTTTATTTAAATCCTCTTTACCTTTCAACTTTAAAGGTACACTACAACTATAAAGTTTTCCCAAAACATAAGCTTAGATATCTTAATCCTCTTATTTTATAAATTCTGGTTATTCATATTTCATTCAAATAATTTGAAAATTATTAATTAACAGAACTTAGAAATTTAAATGCCCGGTTCTTTTCAAATCGTTTGAAATAAACATATACACTTATATCTTTAATGTATCAAATCATACCTTTGGAGTTTAAACCAAAACCCATTTTCCCAAAATAATTTCGAAGAAAAGCAAAGCTTCTTAGAAGTCTCCCCCACTTTGAGACTCGAAAATGAATGTCGATGATGCTGCGCAGTCATCAACGAAATTATTTTCTAGCGACATAAGAGAGGAATACTGAATTCATTCCTTCTTTTAAAAATCCTTTCAAAATATTTCCATAAACATTTTCCCACTAATATCACCATATATTTTCTTCAAAGCTTTGAGAACCATTGTCAAAACCTCCGGGTCTTAAATTCAATATTTTCCAATTTAAATTTATTTTAATTTATAAGTCACCTTTACAAAATATTATTATAGGATTTTCTTTCTTAAAACATTCCACAAGTGTTTTATCATTTTTCATTTTATAATTCACCTTATTTATTAAATTAAAATATCAAATTAATGATAATAACCAATATTTTCAATCCTAACAACCAGGTAAGCAAGATAAGTCACAATAATTTCTGAATTTTTTTTCTTTATATTCAAAATATAATTAGAGCAAAATTATTTTATTTACCCAATTTCAAAACAATACTATGTAGAATTTGTTCTGTTTAAGTGTTTAGAGATCCCTATCAATGACGTTAATTGCTCGTATTGACCAGAATCCATAAGCCACTCAACAAATTAACCGACACAATATAAAACATTTTATATCACCAACAAATACTCTCTCTCATATATATACACTCAGCAACTCATCATAGGGTATTACTACCCTATTTATAAAGAGTCAGCCCCCATAAAGCTAAAGTTATCGCTAAACCAAAGCTCTGTTACCAACTGTAACGACCCGCCTTTTTGGACGGTTTAAACCGACGATCAAATACACATGCCGGTTCCAAACCATTCAAAAGGGAAGATGGTTATTGGGGTAAATAAGAAAAGAAAAGAAAGAGAAATAAAGGAAATGAAACAACACAGAATCTCGCAGCGGAACGATAAAATATAATAGTCAAATAAACAGTTCATGAAGCTGTTTACAATACTTTGATCATTATTTATACAACATTTATCAGAGTTATACATATACAACAGAACAAATACAATAATGCAGCAGACAACATGATGCAAAGATAATAAGAGTAATAGTATACCAAATCTTCGTATTCGTCCTCCAGAATAGATCTTCAATAAGCTGAAAAACTCAGGTTTGACCCGAGCGTGATGAAAAGACAAAACACTCGTGTCAGGACTAAAATATCCTCATGTAAGTTAAATCAATCGTAAATAAATATGAGTGTAACGACGTCAGAGATGTTTACAGGGTTTGACATCTCATATCCAGTGTCAACGTGCGTGCAATAACTTAAGAGATGGTACGGGAATTTCCATCTCTCAAGGATCCGTTAAACTATCTACTATGTAGTACAATACGCTATTATAATATGTCTACAGTAAAGTAAAAGTATTAAAATAGCGTTAAGGCGTTACCATAATTCCCCTTAACACATTTTTATAATGCCATAGTCTATACAGCACCGTAAACCCCACTGTGAACTGGTGGTTATCAGAGGGTACCCCATAGGTA
This sequence comes from Allium cepa, assembly GCA_030765085.1. Classification (NCBI taxonomy): domain Eukaryota; kingdom Viridiplantae; phylum Streptophyta; class Magnoliopsida; order Asparagales; family Amaryllidaceae; genus Allium; species Allium cepa. The sequence continues at coordinate 659,614,104 of CM060941.1, forward strand.
TAACACAAAACAAAACGTAGTGGTCGCGAATAGGATAATCAGTATGACAAGGTACATGAGGCGATACCAACTAGGATACTAGTAGTTGCGTGATCCGGACTGATGTTGAGCATAGCCAGCAGCTACCCCAACACCGCGAAACAACACTCCCAAATCAAGGGATGCACCCAAATCGAATCACAAATGTAATAGATATGGTATCGAAGAAGTGTGTCCGCTAGAGATGGCGAACCTCAATAGCCCGGCGCGGCTCCTGTTTTAGTCATGTCAGGGGTCATCCAATATCGTTCTCTTTCTTCAGTCAACGCGTTCACCAAACCATCCACTTCATTCTGGATCAACACTCCGCGTATAATAGTTATTAAAGTGATTTTCGGTATCGACAGAGAGTATGTCCATATCCGATCCCGGTCTCTTTAATAACTACGTATTATTACACCGGTGGCTCTTTTACATTTCAAATCGATTCAAAAGTGATATCGAAATATCGTATTCGCTTCGAAAATCAAATCCATTTCAAATATCACCATATCTATTCAAATGTAAGGTTCCATTTCAAAAATCATTTTTCGCCTCAATATCTCATTTCGAATTCCAAATCATTTCGAATTTCAATTTAGGTTGCGACTTCATTTAACCCAATTCGTATTTACATTCAAGATTTAAACATAAACATTTCACCTTATTGACCAACTTGAAATTTTAGAAAATAGTTTTAAGTAGTTTAAAAGTAATTTTAAATAATTAAAATAGTTAAAAATACTTAAAATCTTAAAATATATTTAAAATAGATAAATTAGTTTAAAATAATTTAACTTGGGTTAAGTAGATTTAAAATAGATTAAAATAATTTAACATGGTTTAAGATGGGTAAAAATAATTTAATATAGTTAATATAGGTTCAAATAGTTTAAGTATTTAAAGATGGTTTATATAATAGAGTAATTTGGAAAACAAAATGAAACAGCTTCTAAACTAATTCATTTCAATTATAACTTCCCAATTCAAATCAATTTCAATTTCTATTCTACCGATTCAATTTCGATTTCAATTCAAATCAATGTCCACTTTGACTTCAAATTAATTCAATTCTACATTCACCTTCAATTAATTCAATTTCAATTTATATCGATTTGGAGCTTGATTTTTCAAAATATCAATTTATAACACTTAACAAAATTGTCCTTCAATATTCAAACTTAAATCCCAATTACAAATATGATTCAATTTCAAGCTCAATTTCAAAATCTCATTTTTATATCGCTTTTACTTAGTAATACTCAAAGCTCGAAATAATGTTCAAACTTCAAAACAAATAAATTTTCGAAATTCAATTATATCCAAATTTCACTCAACTTAAATTATTTAACAATTTCTTTAACCTAAAATTTTATTTCAACATTCCAAACTCAAATTTTTCGATAAATTTGATTTCTATAAATTGATTTTATTTATAGCTTTTAAATCAAAACATTTAAATAAATTTCAAATCAATGATTTTAAAAATTATTAATTTAGCCAATCCGGTGTCCTTATATAATTTTCTATCCTATGGCCAAGTGATTAGTTATTTCAATTAAATGTCAGGGGTGAATATATATCACTTAAATCAAATCATTTCATATGCATGCATAACAGGATATACATAAGCAAATAAACATCGAAACATTTAAATATCAACCAATAGCATCCATCGAAATACATCATCCAATAGACAAACAATTTGTGACAATTTCATAGTTATCAATGTCAGGTAATTTAATCGCAATTCAATTTTACTTTCAATTTAACTGTCAATTAAATTTTTAACGGTTAATTCAAATGAAAATCTATAAGACAATTAAATTTTATCAAACAACGACAAATAAAATTCATATCACTTCATAATATTAAATTTAACTAGCATAAAGATATTCAGTACGTTGTGAGCGTTATAAAACACTCACCTTGATTTCAATGTAGTTTCAGCGTTTTATTTCGAATAAAATTGAACGAGCATTTAATTTTACCTGAAATTTTCACTATCTCCAAATGATTCCAAACCAGCTCCATTGCGTAGTGCTCGTCGATACGATTCCAAAGCAAAAAGTTTCGTGCGTTTTCGACCTCGTATGAAAAAGTTATGCTATTTTAAAGTTTATACGAATTTAAATATAGAATTTCAGCTTTTATTTTAAATATCAAACCCTCAACTCCATCCTGGCCATCGATTTCTGCATCTTCAGATCTGAACCGTCCCTCATCTCTTCTTCCTCAACGTGACAAACTCATGTCCCAAACCCATTAGCTAAAGATATACGAGACCTTCTTTTAGCCATTTAATTTTGGAATTTTGTCCAATTTTCAGTTTCTTGAGTAAGCATAAGTGTTTCCAATTCAAATAGACTATTTTTATACTGCAGAATCAGTTATGTATTCTCTGGATCATTCAATAGTTGAAGATAGTGAGCATTGTTATTCTCCCTAAGAGTTGTAATAAGATCATGTATGCTCATTAAACACTTTTTCCACTCCTTAAGTTACCTTCTCACATTTCTCAATTTATTTAGGGCTCGTTTGGAAAACAAAAGCAAAAGGACTTTTGCTAATTTGAAAAGTCCTTTTTCTTTTAGAAAATTAAAAGGTAAGAAAGTATATATGGAAAACTTTTGACTTACGAGTCAAAACTAAAAAAAAAAGTTCAGAATTTCAAACATGAAATTTTGAAAATTTAAATTGTAAAATTACGAATTTGAAAATTCGAAATTTTAAAGCACAAATTTGAAAATTTTAAATTTAAAATTCGAAATATTAAAGATCACAGTTTTGAAATTTTAAATTAAAAAATTTTGAAATTTACAATTTTGGAATTCGAAACTTTGAAATTTTGATTTTTAATTTGATATTTGAAATTCTAAAATTTTGAAAATTCAAAATTATAAAAATCTAATTTTGAAATTTTAAAATTTGAATTTTTTAAATTTGAAGATTTGAAATTCTGAAAATCTTATTTTGAAATTTGAAATTTTGAAATCATGAATTTGAAATTATGATTTTAGAATTATGAAAATTTTTAGTTTTGAAATTTTGAAATTGGAATTTTGAAATTTAGAATTTAGAATTTTTGAATTTTTAAATTTAAAATTCTGAAATTTAAAATTGTGAAATTCATAAATTTGAGTTTGATATTTGAAATTTTGAATTGGAAATTAGAAATTCGAAATTTTGACAATTTGGAAATTTTAAATTTTAAATTTGAAAATTTTAAATTTGAAAATTAAAATTCTGAAATTCTGTAATTTTGAATTTTGATTAAATTTTGAAATTTGAAGTTTGAAATTTGAAATTGTGAAAATTTTAAATTAGAAATTAGAAATTCTGAAAATCTGATTTTTGAATTTGAATTTTTGAAATTTGAAATTTCCAAACTTAAATAAAACATAAATTATTTAAAGAAATGGGTAAAAGAATTATTCGAACATTTAAAACTTGTAAATGTACATTTTAAATTTCTGACCCGAGATAACTTCGGGTATCAACCCTAGCCAATCCAAGTTTTCCCAAGTAAAACCCCGAGCAAACTTCCCCTTTTTTATCTACTTTTTTTTTGTTTTAAATTATTTTAAAACCCTACAACACATTACTTTCGCATATCAACCCGAAAACAATCTCGAGCCAGGACCCAACTTCCTCGAGTACAAACTTGAGTTCAACTTCATCTTCTCCAAATCCAACTTCTGACACAACCCAGACATATGTGCACATGCACATGAGTCCGCCAGCGTTTTGGCCATCATCGTTGGCATCTACAGGTCACCGATGACTTACCTAAACCACCTAACCACCCAGATCCTCGAATTGACCTAGGAATCAAAATCGAACAAGTCGATAAAACTGGATCCCAACCCGATCAACTAAAAAGGCCTCGCACCGCCCCCGCGACCACCAGGTACCTCACCATCACACCCGAAGTTGTGCCACTCACCCACGCCTCGATTCCCTACCACCGAATGCGACCGATGCATCAATGATGCTACGTTAACTTGAAATCCACAATCGACAAAACCTGTGCCCTAAACCCTACAACGATGTCGTTCGACCACCATGGTGATCGACAAACTCTTACACTATTTTTGCCAAGACCCTAGACCTCCAAGCTTCCTACAGTATTGATCCCGAGACCCATCTCTAATCCGATCACCAGAATATGCTAAAAACCACCTTCTCGTTCAACCACGAATTACTCATTCGATACAACTCTAAATATCTTGATTTTGTTTTTGAAAATCATCATTTTTGAAAACGATTTAGATTATATAAGTAAATCTAATAATCAAGGAAATCTAATTTCCATCATGTATTCAGTTTCACTGTATATTCTTATTCCAGGTCAAAACTACTTGTTAACCATACTTAAAAGTATTTTTATAATTTAAATCTTGATATTTCAATCCTATTTTGTTCAAGCATCAAAACCTAAAAGAGATTAGGGAGTGAGATTTTGAATTTTGAACTTAACATATGCCTGTAAACTATGAACAAAGGCATCTACAGACGTGCACACACAATATATATATATAAACACACACACACATGCAGATATATTTTTACATCCATACAACATTCTTCATCACATACTTCAGTTATAAATCCAAACAGCAAGATATATATAGACAAATCCAAGTTAGTTCACTCACCTAGAACAGAGAACAGAGAAGGCTTTTGAAAACTTGAACACTGGGAATTTGTTTTTGATCTGAACTTGTTGAATATTTTTTGAGATGATCTGATCATAAACTTCAGGCTTGAAGTTTGTTTGAGTTAATCTTGCATGCTTTCAGATTTGATTGTTGTTTGTTTCAAGCTTGAGTTTGAAAAAGTTTGATTTAAACTTGGTTTTGATCTGCTAAGCTAGCTTTCGGTTGAGATGATCTTTATTTGAATTTGCTTTAAGCTTTGTTTTTCCGGTTTTATAGCTTTCTCAGGTTTACTTTCATTTTCTGGTTAGCTTTTGATTTTCTTGCCTGGTTAAAGTTTCTAGGTTTTTATTCATTTTTTTTCTTTTAATGTTTGAAAGAAAATTGAGAAGAGAAGGAGATAGATGTATGTATAAATCTTGTCTCCCTTTTATTAATAATTAAAAATGAAAAGAAAATAAGTGACACATGTTTATTTGCATGATAATATTGTTACAAATGTTTAATGCATTTTAAACTACTTACAATTTCATGTTTGAAATGGTTACTCATGTAATTTGCATGTTATTTAATGTTTTTAATATGTTTATTAGTCTTAAAGATATATATATATATATATATATATATATATTAAGTCTTTTTATTTAATGTTGTTTTTATATTATATTTTCAATTTACATTTCTTTTTTATTTATATATTTATAACTTTAAAGAATATGATTTGAAATTATTTATACACTAATAAATAAATATATAAATATTAGAATTTAAACTTTTAAATAGCTTTTGAAAAATCATTATATCAAATTCAAAACATAACTACCAAATCACAATATATATATATATACGTATATATATTATATAATTATTTTAGAAAATAAACTTTTATTAATTTTATAATATAGAATTTTCAAATCCAATTTATTTCTAAGATCTTTATTTTTGAATTTCAAATCAAAATCCTATATATATATATATATATATAACATATATCTTATTTATTTTGGGTAAATTCAAATTAATTCACAATTTAATCCAAAAATTATATTAATCACTAAATTAAATTTGGCATATAAATGGGATCATTACAGATTCCTCCCTTAAGAAAATTTCATCCTCAAAATTTTCTAGACAGGGAGACAACCAAAGAACATTTGAACACCTAGAAAGATAGAGAAATGGTTTACCAGATCAAATTGATTATTTATTCTTAAAAGAATAGGTATGGGTTCCAAACTCAGGTCGGAATATCCTAAAGTATGCACTATCTTGTCCCTCTTTGGACTTAGACTCTCACAAGAAATCACAACAAAAATTTCCAAATTTGGTTTTGACCGAAATTGCTTTATTGATATAATATAATTTAGCTTCATATATTGTTAATCAATTAATTCAAGTAAAATTTCAAATTTATTAAAGTTAAGAATGAAAAAGCTGATAAGAAACTGATGAAAAGAATACGAGATAGGAGCTTTTCTACAATGTAAATAAAGATTCATAGGGCCGCCTACTGGATTCTTTACATAAATAGGTTCGTCTACGAATTCGGGTTTTAAGATATAACTCTCTACGATTTGCTGGGAAAATAACTATGCGTGGCTCTATTGTCGAATAGAACTCTAACAATTTTATCATAAATAAGAAAATTAGGTAAGAAGTACGGTAATTTATTGATACATCTTGAAAATACCCGCGAAAAGTATATAACGCTATTTAAATACTTGCTTGAATTTATCCTATGTAAACTCATCTTCCGAGTCGGCCAAAGTAATGGTCTCTACCACACCAGAGCTTCTTCCTACAGCTGCCAGGAAGCCATCAAAGTTCTTTTGAAGCTGGATAATGATCAAAGGAGGTTGAAGGAAAAAGTTGTTCCCAACCATTAGTGTTGTTTCAGGGTATCGACCATTTGTAGTGGTATTCTCATGTCCCCTACCTCGTCCTCATCTTGCACTCATTCTCACTATTAGTGAGTAGTAAGAAAATTGACTGAGGCATACAGAAAAGATATCTTAGGGAATATACTCATTCTAGGGTATTTCAAACCCTATCTCTAATGAGACACCAAAAGAGTTATACTCCAAAGCTAAAGTTCTTACTCAATCTTTAGCTCTGATAGCAAATGTGACGGTCAGGAATCCAGCGTTCGAAAATCGGCACCCAATACATCACCTGTATTTGAATGCCATGTTGTAATATAGCCAATGCGATCCCCAATCCACAGACTTAAACATTGCCAAAAGCTACACCTACTAGCTAACTATTTGATAACCTGACTCTAGGCTGCCCGTATGGAAAATTATGGGCACCCAGAGGTTCGAAATGGAACAATAAACTCCAAGTCATTCATGAGAATGGTGTGAGCCAAAAGACAACTATTTGTGCAAAAAGAAATTTGATTTACCATAACTCGAAATCCTTTCAACGAAAACTTGAAATTATTTCTTTATATGAAAGCCATTATCATTTGAAAACAAAGGTTTTTCGTTTTGGAAAAATCCGATTAGATATGCTTAAGTCATAGCCTTTCAAAGAATAAATTAGAAAATCAGCGAACTGTCGTATGCTCGGCAAGCTCTATTTGACTTAAACTTAAATTCCCAAAATAATACTTTTAAAATATTTTAAAATGGTTTAAAATCCATATATATACATTATATAATCTATATAACCCTTTTTTAACCATAGTTTCCAAAATTTCAAATTTGCAAAATTAATCATTTATTTAAAATAAATATACAAAATAATTTCTTAATTTCAAAACTTTCTTTTCAAATGTTTTTCAAATTTAACCCAATGTCACTTCCAAACCATTTTGGATTCAAAATTCAACTTTTAAATCTTTCACTATTTTGAATAAAATAATATTAAATTCAAAATACCTGTGACTTAACCAATTTCCCACGAAATCCATATTTTTGTGTGTGTTATGTGCAGGGGTTTCGCATACAACAATGAACAACCATCATAAATCCAAGCACAACAATATCAATAAGCGGTATAATCCTATAACGCTTATCTTTCATTCCCAGATAAATAAGTAAATTCATCACAGATAAATAAATCACAGTTCACAACTCAATCCAAAACAATCATATCATAGAACATCACATGTCAAAGATATCAAACAATTCAAGGCATTCAATATAATCCAATCATCCATAAGCAACATTAGTTAATCGCATAATTAATTAAACCAAATAAATTAATTACTTAGGAATTAATTACCTAATCCTGATTAATTAACATTAATTAATAACAAACCATTTTTTATTAATTAATGAAATTAATTCATCAATCCTTAATTACTTACATTAATTAATTATCCCTTAATTAATTATCCTTTAATTAATTACATTAATTAATTAACCTTTAGTTAACTAATTATCTTTTAAATTAACTAATTAACCTTTAATTATTAATAAATTAACCTTTAATTTCTTAATTAATCACCTTGATTAATTGACATTAAGTAATTAACTATCCTTAAATTATTTTCATTAATTAACCTTTAATTACTTTTATTAAGTAATTATCCATTAAGTAATTATACTTTAATTACTCACATTGAGTAATTATTCTTTAAGTAATTATTCTTTGATCACTTACACTAAGTAATTATCCTTAATTAATTAATATTGGTCTTTTAATCAATTAAGACCCAAAGTAACTTAAGATAAATCATTTATCTTAATTAATTATTTAATCATCAATTAAACCTTATTAAATAAACTTTTGAAATTAACTGTCATTAAAATATGAATTAACTAAGATCTTTAAATTAATAATTAAAACATTTACCCTAAACACTCATTTAATTGCATCATTAAATTCTTTGAAAACACTTCGGGACTTAAATCAAATAATTAACCTAATATATAATTATTTCAAAACCAAATCGGTTAATATTAAAATCAATGAACTTTAAAAGTTTAACCTTTAAAATAACTTTATTATTAACCCATGACTTAACTAAAACCTTTAAGTCAATTGACAATTTAAAAACATTTTATTTCTTAACTAGCTTCTTACTTACATTATCAAATTTGTTTAAATAACTTAATTACCAATAAAGGACACATAAATAAAATACTTTTGACTTAATTAAATTTAAAATAATTTATTCTTAAACCTTTATCTATTTCCAAATTTAAATAAACATAAATTATTTAAAGAAATGGGTTAAATATTTATTCAAACATTTAAAACTTGCAAATGTACTTTTTAAATTTTGACCCGAGACAATTTCGGGTATCATCCCGAGCCAATCCATGTTTTTTCCGAGTAAAACCCCAAGAAAACTTCCCTTTTTTTCTACTTTTTTTTGTTTTAAATTTTTTTAAAACCCTGTAACATGTTACTTTCGCGTATCAACCGAAAAAAATCTCGAGCCAGGACCCAACTTCCTCAGTACAAACTCGAGTTCAACTTCATCTTCTCCAAATCCAACTTCTGTCACAACCCAGACATATGTGCACTTGCATATGAGTTCGCCAGCATTCTGGCCATCATCGCCGCCCATCTACAGGTCACCGATGACCTACCTAAACCACCTAATTACCCAGATCCTCGAATCGACCTTGGAATCAAAATCGAACAAGTCGATACAAAATGGATCCCAAGCTGATCAACTAAAAACGCCTCGCACCATTGCCTGCGACCACCAAGCACCTCGCCATCACACCTGAAGCTGCACCACTCACCCACGCCTCGATTCCACCACCACCGAATGAGATCGATGCATCAATGATGCCATTTTAACACGAAATCCACAATCGACAAAATCTGTGCCCTAAACCCTACAACGATTTTGTTCGACCACCACGGTGATCGATAAACTCTGACACTATTTTTTCCAAGACCCTAGACCTCCAAGTTTCCTCCAGTATTGACCCCGAGAACCATCTCTGATCCGATCACCAGAATTTGCTAAAAACCACCTTCTCGTTCAACCTCTAATTTCTCATTCAATACAACTCTAAAAATCTTAATTTTGTTTTCAAAAATCATCATTTTTGAAAATGACTTAGATTATATAATTAAATCTAATAATCAAGGAAATCGAATTTCCATCATGTATTCAGTTTCACTATATATATTCTTGTTCCAGGTCAAAACTACTTGTTAACGATACTTAAAAGTATTTTTAGAATATAAATCTTGATATTTCAACCCTATTTATTCAAGCATGAAAACCTAAAAGAGATTAGGGAGCGAGATTTTGAATTTTGAACTTAACATATGCCTGAAAACTATGAACAAAGGCATGTATAGACATGCACACACAATCTACACACACACACACAGATATATATATATATATATATATATACATATACATACACACATGCATATATATATTTTTACATCCATACAACAATCTTCATCACATTCTTCAATTATAAATCCAATTACCAAGATATATAGACAAATCCAAGTTAGTTCACTCATATAGAATAGAGAACAGAGAACAGAGAAGGCTTTTGAAAATTTGAACACTGGGAATTTGTTTTTGATCCGAACTTGTTGAATTCGTTTTGAGATGAGATGATCATAAGCTTCAGGCTTGAAGTTTATTTGAGTTGATCTTACATGCATTCAGATTTGATTGTTGTTTGCTTCAGGCTTGAGTTTGAAAAAGTTTGATTTAAACTTGATTTTGATCTGCTAAGCTAGCTTTAGGTTGAGATGATCTTGATTTGAATTTTCTTTAAGCTTTTTTTTTTGTTTTCTGGTTTTATATCTTTCTCAAGTTTATTTTGATTTTCTAGTTTTTCTTTTGATTTTCTTTCCTGGTTTAAGTTTCCATGTTTTCGTTCATTTTTATTTTCTTTGAATGTTTGAAAGAAAATTGAGAAGAGAAGGAGATAAATGTATATATAAATCTTGTTTCCTTTTTATTAGTTATTAAAAATGAAAAGAAAATAAGTGATACATGTTTATTTGCATGACAATACTGTTAGAAATGTTTAAATGCATTTTAAAATACTTACACTTGTTAAATTTCATGTTTATAATGGTAACACATGTAATTTGCATGTTATTTAATGTTTTTAATATGTTTATTAATTTTAAAAGATATATATATATATATATATATATATATTAAAGATTTTTATTTAATCTTGTTTTTATATTACCTTTTCAATTTACATTTATTTTTTATTTATATATTTATAACTTTAAAGAATATGATTTAAAATTAGTTATACACTAATAAATAAATATATAAATATTAAAATTTAAAATATAGAATGTAACTTTTAAATAGCTTTTGAAAAATCATTATATCAAATTCAAAACATAACTTCCAAATCACAATATAAACACACATATATATTATATTATTATTTTATAAAACAAACTTTTATTAATTTTAAAATATAGAGTTTTCAAATCCAATTTAATTCTAAGAAATTTATTTTTGAATTTCAAATCAAAATCCTATATATATAACACATATCTTATTTATTTTGGAAAAATTCAAATTAATTCACCATTTAATCCAAAGATTATATTAATCACTAAATTAAATTTGGCTTAAAAACAGGATCGTTACAGATATTCCCGAATTGCATGAAAATATCGTTGTTTGAGGTGAACTGAAGTAAATAAATTTCTATAAATAAATAGAATGTGAATAGATTGACTTTCAATCAATTTGGAATGGATATGAGTTGGTTTGGTATAAATATGAATTATGCAATAAATTTGGTTGTAAATCATTTCGAATTGAATCAAATGATATGTGGATCGATTGAAAGTAATTAAATTAGTATCGGAACCCTATAGTTGCTTATAAATATATGTTTGGCATGTGGTCTATGAATTTATGTGTTTAACCAATTAAAAGAATGAAATATTAGTGGATTTAATGTTTGTGTTACTTACGTGTTTAAATTGAGCTAGCATAGGCATATGTTTACTTGATTTTTGGTCGTGCAAACTACAAATAAAATAAGCCGCTTGCTTAAAAATGCTAAAATAAGGTACGTCTTTGGATTAAATACCATAAAATTATAAATACTGATATATCTTGTTTTCCATCCTTGTGGGTCGACGTATATATATTTAGATCTCTTGTCATATTTCAAAAGGTCCTCCGTACAAAGGAGACTCAACTAAAATTTTTGGAAATTTAGGGTGTTAGAATTTTTTTGGAACTTTTGAAAATTTCTGTTAACTAAAAAAGTTGATTTTTGAATTGCAACTGAAATAAAAGGATTTTGAATAAGAAATGGAAACCAAGGTATTGGTTGGAACTAAAGGATTAGAAAAGTAAATATTGATTTTTAACTAAGTGGGTTTTGAATAAGTTAATGGGTTTGGAGCATTTTCCTTGCTCCTGCCTTAGCAATTTCATGGACGAAATTCTTTTAAAGGGAGTGTAATGTAACGATCCGGATTTTTCATCTTTTGATTCTAAATATTTAGTTGGTTTAAATATTGGATTCGAAATTATAATTGAGTTAGGTGTTTTTAAGACTAAAATTTTGAGCGATTTCAAATTTTTTGAAAAACGTCGATTTAATCGACGCGTTACAATAGCGATCTAGGACAAAATCTCGATATTTGACGAAACCAGTTTCATTGGATCCATAAAAGTGTATTACTATCGGTTTTAAATTTCGTAGCATTTGGGGTTACTGTTTGGTCATACAGTATAAGAAAGCGTTGAATTTAATATCGAATCTAATATAATAATTTGGTCCAGAAAGTTATCTTCTCCATACGATCGAATTAGGACTCGTAACATTTTCCATTGCGTTTGAAATATGGGTATAACACTATAAATGCTTAGCTGTACACCTCAATAGGGGTTCAAAAATTTTGAGTTATGCAAAGCGGCATGTTCTGAATGTTTATAAAATAAAATAACATCAAATCAAAGTCAATTTCCTCAGCCGACCTACCTTTTCCCTTTCACGTGTAAATCAGTCTTCTTCCTTTCCTTTATTTAAACCCATAGGCCGCCACTTCTTCATTTTAAATCACGTCCCTCCCCTTTTCAGTCGCTAAAATTAAAATCAAAAAAATACCTCCCCTGTGTTTAAAATGCGTCTTCTCCTAAGGGTGATTTAAGTTCGATTCAACTTAAAAAAATATAATCGATCAAATTGTGAAGCAAGTAGAAGTTAAGGCCAGGGAAATGAGCACGCGTGAGGGCGTGGGGCAGTTGTGTGAGGCAAGTCGCGATGCCTGAATCGATTGTGAGGTGTACAAATTCATGCGACTATCTGCGTATGCAATTTCAGGGGAAGATGGTCGTGTGTGAGGAGGCAACGTGATGGGGCGATACGAAGTTTTGTTCGATTCGGTTTGGCCTGGTAGGATGGACGGCTGCGGCGTGCGATGATGGAAGGGTGGTGCTCGTGATTAAAGCTAGGGTTGGCGTTGGAATTAGGGGCGAGCGACTGTGATGCTGGAATCTCATGCCTGAAACTAGAGAATCGCAATATTTACTCTTAGCATGCTTTGCATTGCATTACAAATTCTCGGATTTCTTGTTGTCTAGTATTTCCCTTCAACCGATTTCTTATATAATCTGGATTCATGGAAAAAAATAAAAAAATAAATAAATGTAGGCCTATTTACATTTTATTTCTCCATCTACTTGGATGTCGTTCACTGCATGTTTCTCAAAGACTTTAACAAAGAACTACTTTTTGATGAAATTCTCTTGATAAATAAAATTCATGTTCCTAAGTTAGTGGGCTGGAACGAGTCGAACGTGGGTTAAGGGAGTCTAAGGTGGTGCTTAATTATTTTAAGTGAACAATTTAATTACTAAATTTATGAAAACTTATAAATGCAATATCTAATTCATATGAGGTCGATTTCAAGTGTGGATTTTTGCATTGGATTCATAATGATATAGGAACTAAATATCGAGGTGAGTAAATCTCACTCTTTTTGGATTGCTAGATTTTAATTTTAAATAGTTAAAATTAATTCTGAATGTTTGGTTGAATTGATTTTTAGTTGAATGATATTATATTATATATATAGTAGTATGTATGTACACACACACACACACACCAGTATATGGAGTGATGTTCCCGCACATTATAGCGAATGAGATCCTATGCTCCTCGCATAATAGCGGATGACCCTATATACTGCGATTTCCCTCTCTTTGTGGGATTCGTATTTTTGATGTTGTATTAACCTCTATGGATGCAGGGAAACAAGTTGGAGGGATCCAGTTGGATTCTTCAGATATATTGTTCATTTATCATATATAATATAGGATGTGTGTTGATAATTGGTTATTGATTATTGTTGTAATTTGAATTATTGGATGCTATAATAGCATTGGCCTTAGATTTTGGTATTTTCAATACCATAAATATTACTTTTGAATCTGAAGGAATTAAAAGGATATTTTGAATATAAAAATATTATATAGAAATTTGGTGATTTTAAAAGAGATTGATTTGGAAAAAATGAAACTTTGATTTGGAAATTAGACTTAACTATTCGTAAAATGTTTTAAATATAATTTAAGAAAAATATTGATCATATAAAGAATTTAACTGTGAAATTTTTAAGCGATATTCTAGAAAATACGAAAAAGAGTTGAATCCGATAATTTAAATTGATTTGTGAAATATATGGAAATTATTAAAAAATGGATTTATAAAAATGAGATTTTATAAATAAGCTTGTTTTTATAAACAAGTAAAACACAAAGGAGTATATGAATTTATAAACGATTTTTAGAAATAAGGTAAGAAACCTCAGCTGCTAAATTGGGAATATAAAATTTATAGATGAATTTATATTGGAATATGAAAATAGGGTGAGAAAAATAGTGGGTACTATGTTTGAATGGTTAAGGAAATCAAAATGGAAGTGATGTTATTCGAGAGGAATTTATAAAATTGAATTGGTTATTAAGGTTTTAAAAATATATTTTTAATTTCTAAGAAGTTAAGTCGTTTATAAAAGGAAAATTTTATTTTTTAGAAAACTATGGAATTTTAAACTAGTTAGGATTGAAATCACTCGTTAAGTAGATTTTCAAATATGAAGTATTTATTTTAGTAAATTCTTACTTTTAAAATTAGCTTTGAAAATTTATTTGTTTATCTAAAAACGAGTTATTGATGTTTATAAAAGTGTTTTCGATATTCTAAAAAATTACTTAAACGTGTTTCAAAAATAAATTATTATTCTTTTAAATACTTATTATATATATAGAGAGAGTTTTAAAGTGATTCAAAGTTTTATCTATAAATTCTCTCGAGATTCATAAATGGGGCTTATAAATGGATATGATTTTGAGGAGAGGAATTTTATAAGGGATTTAGAGGGAATGAAATTTCAAAATGTTGAATATGGGAACTTCGAAAATGACATCTGAATTCATAAAAGAAGTTATAAATTGTTGAATGGGGTTTTAAATAAGTATACGGGGTTTTAGAAATTGAAAATGGAAATTTATTAGTGATTCCAAAGACTTATGAGATAAGTTGCGAAATATTCTCTTAAGTGTTGATACTTGAAAAGATTTGGAAAATAAGACTTATAATATTTTCCTAAGTATAAAAGTGGAAATTTGGAAACATTTCTAAGTGTTGAGATGGTTTGGAAGTATCCTGTTATGGATTTATGTATTTGAAATTGTTTTCAATTGTTGGAAGGGATTGATATATCTTATAAAGATATTTTGAAAATAAATATTTTGGAAAATTTTATAATAAGGCCTAGTAACTGATTATAGATGTTTTATTGATAGTTAAATAACCGACTATCAATATTGGCCAATTTCGTTAATCGTTTCGAAGAGACAGAGATCAGATTTAATTATCTAAAAACCACTTCGATCTGGTTTGAACGTTACGAATGAATACCGTGAAGATGATGAAGATGGTGATTCGGTTTGTCTAGACCCAAGACAACTTGTATGGGTGAATGCGATCAAAACATCATCATTAGAGGA
Source organism: Allium cepa (assembly GCA_030765085.1). NCBI lineage: Eukaryota > Viridiplantae > Streptophyta > Magnoliopsida > Asparagales > Amaryllidaceae > Allium > Allium cepa. Next base: position 659,629,725 of record CM060941.1, read on the forward strand.
CGATAAGCATTCTAAGTGGAATTGTTCTTGAAAGGTAATCATTAGCCTCAAGCCTCATCAATCGGGAAAAACTAAAACAGGGGAGATGCAACAAAGCTAAGTGGGTCGCATCCAATTAGGGTTTGTTATTACTTTTCCAGATGTCCTCGGAAATATATAAATTATGGGTATGGTAGTGCATGAGAAAGTGAGCGCTTGATTTTTAAGGGTGGGAACACTCGGGGTGATAACATATTAGGTTTACCCAGGTTTGGGGTAGGTCAATCTTTTGTAGCAAGGGATCCCATCGAGGTCCTCGGCACATTTTTCTAAAGATGTACTATGATGGACAGTATCCCAGTGGCGCAGTCATTGTATGGGATCTATTCTCCAATATGAGCCTTTACGGTTTTGTTTGCAGAGCCTAGTATGCTGGAATTTAATTAATGTAACACTTTCAGCCATTTGAATAAGTAAATGTACTTAGACACTATTATAGCATCACATGATTTTAATATAAAATGTTTAGGTTACCGTAAGGTAAAAACCCATCGTGTTTATGTGTGCGCGGTCTTACGAGATACCCTTGTTTTTCAAAGGTTTTTGAATTCTAACAATTCAAATTTAGTGTGTTTTTTCACGTTTGTTTTCCAGACTTACTCGGGTGTTATTTTATTATCATGCTCGGGTCAGATCTAGTATTACAGATTCAAGATAAAATGTTATGGAGCTTAGGAGACGAGCTGGATGAAAGAGGCGTATCTCTGTACTTAGTTTATATTTCCGCTATACGAGGACAAGTTACTATAACTATCCAGATTGATGTATAGATTATTGTGCTCTGATGATTTTAAGTTTATAAACCGTTATAGATTCTTTTGTATAAAAATCTGTTATTATATATTATATTTTGTTCTGCTATGATTGTGAGATTCTTTGTTATTGTTTATTTTATTCCATCTCTTTCTTCTTCTTTACCCCAGTTATTCGCTCTTTCTGCAATTTGGATCGAACAAGCTAAATTATTATCAACTTAAAGGGCACGAAAAAGGGGGTCTCTACACTTATCCTTTATTTCCATCTTCATATAATCGAACAATGTCAAAACAAGATGTTAATTAAACTTTCACTATCCACCCACTACGCCATAGATGGCCTTCTGCAACATTTTTGCAAGGTGTTGCCAGGTAAAATGTTGCGATAGCTATACAATTTTGGTCCTACTGCAACGTTGAATTTTTGATGTTGCCTTAGCCATAAAAATGTGTTTCTCTAGCTAAACAAGTGTAATTGATGCAATTTTTTTTATAGTGTTGCTATAGCAGACCTTTGCATATCTTTCGCACCGATCCGCGTCAATCTACCAAGGCAAATCCTACGTTGGAGAACGTGACACCTCATCAATCCGAACACCACTCCTTGATCTTTTAGAGCCGCGAAGAAAAAAGTCTCCGCAAGTAACTTTTTATTTTCTTTCTTCTCTGTCGATTTTGGTTAGGGCTTCGATTTAGGGGTTCCCGATTTCGCTTCGATCCAGGCTCCGGCTCGCTCCAGTGCTCCATCGCAAGTCATCCTCCTTCGCAAATCACCCTCCACCGCTCTATGTAGTCTCCTCCTCAACTGATTCGATTGCAAGCTGGGTTTCACGAATTCAAAGCACGAAATCGATTTTGCCTGGAAGGAATTTCGAACAGAAACGTGATGTACGGAAGCTCGAATTGGGAACGAAGAATCGCGATTCGATTTTGCCTAGAAATCTTACTAACTTCTCTAAGGTATTTTCATTCCCTACTTTTGCTGTTCCTATTTCTCCTTTTAATTTTATTTGCTATAAGGTGCTGAATTGTGAGTTAATGATTAAGTAATTCGGATATTATTTCAAAAGAAAGAATTTAAATGTTATTTAATGATTTCATTGTGATTACTATCATGGTATTACATCAACTATGTCCTACGAGGATTTGATGTAAGCTTATTTTAATGTTTATGAAAATCAAATTTGTTGATTACTATCATGGTTTTAAATCTGGGATTACCATGTGCCACTGCTTGGTGCTTTTATAGGCCAGCTGTGTTTTTGAAACCCATATCTTTGGCCATGAATCATTTGTCCACTGCAGCTAATACAGTAACAAAAGAAGGTTGCATGTGTAACATTGTCAAAAATGAAGGACTAGTCTACAATTATGAATACTCTGTTGTTTTCTGTCAAATATTTCCACTAAAAGTAAAGATAACTGATGAATTGAATGATAAAGTTTTATCTACTACTATTTGATTTATTTCTCAAAACACTTGTTAAGATGATAAAAAATAGTTCTAACACACCATTTTGTTTGAAAACTTGTTGTAAAACCCATCTTGTTTTTTATTATATCACTATTGTACAATTGCGCTATTGTTAAAAAATATGTATACTAACATCAAAAATCTTTACATTGCTATTCAGTTCACCATACAGTTGAGTAATAAAAAATATGTTTTTTTCTATTGTGTGTTTGCTGTGCTCAAGTGGCTTAGACTGTGGAGACTGAACCTATGATATTTTTGGTGAATGAATATAGATGTTAACACAGGTGCGTTTACGACAAATAATCCCAATTTGGTAAAATCTGAATTATAAGTTTTAACACAGGTGCGTTTACATCAATCATAGATGTTGTCACTATGGTATAAGGTCTAAATGATATTGATGAGGCATAGTTGAATAGCATAAAAATTGGGAAGATTCCTAAATTTTATGCTATTTAGCTCTTGCCTTATCAATATCATAGGTAATCTGAAGATTGTGGACTTTGGTTAAGCGTCTTTACTGGGCTGGATGTGTTGCTTCACCCTGTGTATGGGACTCCAGCTCATGCTGTGATGGCGCAAATGGAAACCTAAATTCTCATCACGCAAAGGTAACTAATAATATTATTTAGTTATTTTCAGCAAGTAATTTCCTTTATGTTATATACATGATTATTTCAGTGAGCAATCCAATTTGGTCTTTGAAGTATTATACTTCATAGAATTTTTTTTAATTAATAAATGCTTCAACTTGGGTTTTAAATACAGAACTAGAAATAACATCTATAATTTATAAATGCTTCAACTCCAGTACATTTCTAAAACTTCTTTTGCTATATGTTGTCTCAATAAATGTTGGAATAAGAGTGTCTTGATTGCATATTTGCTTAATTGATACACTTGGTGATAAATTTAGTCAAGATTTTCCACTAGAATTATTGTTAGTTAAAGAATTTCATTATTATTTGTAACAGCAGGTGACATTGTTTGATTGAGTTGCATTATTGTTTGGTTGGCTGGACTTATCTGAGTGGATGAGCGACAGAACGCAAAAGCTTATTAAGAAGAGGAACATCAGGAGCGGTGCTGTTATGTCATAAAGAAGCTCCTAAGGGTAAATTTTAGATTACATCAATGTAGAGGATCTAACTTCTACAATCATGTCCAGTGAGACTGATAGTCTGACTTTGGGGTAACTGACATGAATTGTGATGTGTACTGCTGTATGAATTGTTTTATGTACTGTGTATTATGTTGTGTATTATGCAAGTGTTTTATGTGATATTGTACTGTGTATTATGCAAGTGTTCTATGTGATATTGTACTGTTCTATGTGCTCTTAGTGTCTCTTCAGTATAGTATTGAAGTAGCTTCAGAATAGTGCTGCAGTAGCTTCAGAATAGTGTTGCAGTAGCTTCATAATAGTGTTGCCACCGGGTTATAAATGTTGCTTAAAATAATGTTGCAATAGTCATTCAAGGTGTTTCCATAGGGATGGACCCAATTGGGTCGTGGGCCCCACATTGTGGGCCCCCCAAGATGTGGGCCCCACAACTTCAGAAAGTTAATATCTATGACAACATTTTTGAAATGTTGCTACAGATACCTATGGGTGTTGCCATAGACCCAAATAGGGTTCTATTGCAACAATATTACTTATGTTGCTTTAGATAGTCAAAATGTTGCCTTTGAGGTCTAAGGCAACGACAAAAATTGCATCACCCTAAAAGTGTTGCCATAGACCTATGGCAACATTTTTCGGGCCTGAGCCAACATTTTTTTTGTGTTGCAGAAGGCCATTTATGGCGTAGTGACCATGTCTTGAAGCACAACTGCCAGTCCAATTCCGACTGTCACTACCATCGGGTCAAGAGTTGGTGCTTCTACTCCTTTATGTCTTGGTTTTTGAAACATTATGTCATCATTGAACATTCTTTGCTACTTTATTAGGGCACCATTCTCAATTGCAAAACAAGTATCTTTTGGAGCATGCTTTAGTGACTCGCATATCTAAGGCTGTCAATGGATACCGAAAATCCACTATACGTCCACATCTACATTCGAAAAGCAGATAAATATCCGATATGTGAAAAAACGGATGTGAATGCGGATACGAAGACATACGCATCCGTTAATTATCCGTCCGATTTATGTCAAGATTATATTTCAAATTATGTGTATTTTAATACAGTAAATGATACGTGTCTATTATTTTATTAAGCTAGTAGTTTATGTTATATGAACTTAATGTTTATCAACTGCTTGAAACTATTTATTATCATCACATTTATTAATTTTTAACACATCTATAATCTATGAGATTGAAAAATATTTATGTTAAACTAAAATTTTCTTTTTATAATTATCGATTTATCGGTCGTTAACGGATAGGATAATTATCCAATATCCGTCCATATCCATGGATGCAAATATCCGAAAATGATTTCGGATGGGAATGCGGATATGAACGATCCATATCTGAAAGCATCCGCTGACAGGTCTATGTGTATCGCTCCATCTCCCCTAGCTCTTCTGTATTGGGTAAGGTCCATCGAAAATAGCGCCGATAACTTATCTGTATTCCATTTGTTTGGATCCTTCTCCTATAGGTCTAGATTCGTTTTTTTGAGTACTTGGAACTTGTGGTCTAGTAGGCTAGATGGAGTTTTGCAAATTCTTCATGCACTACTGAAGCCTGTTGTTCCTAATCAATTCTTTAACCAAATCTTTTAGACGTCGGCACTCGTTCATGTTATGTCCATGAATTTCATGGAAGCAAAAAAACTTCCCTGGTAGCTTTCGTCATTCAGATTCTTCCTTCTTGGGAGGCTTGTTATATTGCTCATTTCCCTGACTTGCAAGCTTAATGTTCTCCAATTTTTCATTCAATGGCGTATACTCCTCGGATCTCAGGTTCCTGATCCGCTCTCTATTCCCGTCACGCCTACTATTGTTTTGGGTTTTCTATTTCTGATTTCTGTCTTTTCCTACATTTCCTAACGAGGCTGAAAAAAAATTGCATCCTGGTTGAACATTTCATTACTCTGAACTATCTACTTTGGTTTCACATTGGTGGTTGTTTCCTCCAATGCATCTGCCTCTTCCAATCTCAAATACTGCCTCGCCTTTCGTTGAACTCCTTCATGGTGGTTTGTTGTTTTATCTTAATCCATCTTCCAAAGTTTGTATCCGAATGGATAGCTTGGACAAAAGACATTAATAACATATCTTCGTTAGGATTGTTCACTTCAGTAACCGCAGTATTAAACTGATTCATAAAGGTTTTTAATGACTCTTTTGTTCCTTGGAAAAGCCAGATAGAGACATCAATCTTTTGGCTATACCGTATGAAGCTTGAACTGTTCCATGAATTACCTCGCCAGTTGTCAAATGTAGAAATGGATCTTATGAGAATCTGGTAAACCACATGGAAGCAACACCTTCCAAAAAGATAGGAAAACATCTGCAGCGGACAACATCTGTTGCCCTAGCTCCAACCAATGGCAACTGTACTTATACAGATGCTATTTAAGGTCCATAGTCCTATTGTAAGATGGCGTAATGGGCATTGTAAACTTCTTTGGGTACTCTTCCTATAATTTTTTTTAGTAAACGGGGTTTGGCTAGGTGAAGGACTACAATCATTGTCCTTCTTGCCCTTGCTTTCTTCCATCAAGTGTTTAACCTTGTCCACAAAGAATACCCCACTAGTCTGATAGTCCTAGGTCGTTTATCAGCGGATACGTCAAGAATTTGAATCTACAAATGGCCTTGGTTTTCCAACTGAAGTCTAGCTTCTCCATTCTTTGGGAGAACCACCCCTGGAGAAATCCGTTGGCACTTTCTTGGCTTTATATCGGATGTTTGAAGTTCTTTTCCAGCATTTTTCCAGCCTATGCCAACACTCAATTCTAGTCCTTTAGCGTCAAGGTGCATATCATCTTCAGAATTTGAAAATAGCATTGCAATAGTCCCTTATGGTACCTTCATTCCAAGGTTGGTTATTACAGCAGGTTGTCCTCCACTAGGAGGGTTTCTTCCATTGCCTTCAATAGCAATTCCAATAGCTCCACCAACTATCTCCTTTTGCTTGCCATCCCTCCTTTTCAAGCCCGAGAATGAGGAATTCTCCTATTCCATAGCCTTTGTAGTTTCCAGATTAGTCCTTAGGGCAAATGGTGGTTATAGCGCTAGCAAATCATCAATCTTGTCCATAAGAGCCTTTTGACTATTAGCCATCTTTTGGTTAAGTTGATTAACCATCTGGTTAAGCTCTCCTCTAGTTACAACCTACTGTGGAGCGGAAGCACCTGGTGCTAGGTTCCCACCATTAATCTATGTTCGAAGATTGTTAGCGTTGTTCACTACCGTTGCTAGAAATTGGTTTCATCAATACCAAGTGTTGTCCCAACAGATCTTCCGGATGTTGTCTTCCTCCTAGGAGCTATTAGAATAGCAATCTCTAATCTTCTTTAAGAAATCATTCTTGATCTAACTTCTAGATCTATCCAACCCAAAGTAGATAGCTAGATACAAGCCTGAGCTCTTTGTTCTCAGTGGAAGCACCAAAATGTTAACCTAAAAAATAGATCAACACCCTGTAGTGTGATATGAAAGCACCGGCTTGTTAGAAAAGAACAAATATAATAGAAAATTAGAGAAAAGTAAACGAGGGACATGGATTTTTATAGTGGTTCGGTTATTAACTAAGCCTATGTCCACTTTATAACTTTTCTTATTGATTTAATCTTGATAGAGTATGATTACAAAGTGATTGAAGGAGAATTATTCACAAATACAAGTGTTAGATAGATTCTAAGTCTTGGAATTGCCTAAAGGAACTATCTTGATGACTATGCAGTAGAGAAAGAGTTGAAGAAATGAAAAAGACTTCCGCATAGTAATGGCAGAAACCTGATCCTTTCTTAATTGCTCTTTGGTTTGTATTTATAGTGGTAACAGTCATATTGGATCACAAGCCAGCTACCAGAGAAGTCCATAGAGTAGCCTAAGATAACATAAGAGAACTCGAGGCCTGTTTAGCAGGTTTTCACCTACCACCGAATCAAGAAATGAAGGAAGCCAGGGCCGAACCAAGCCCTCTCCGTGTTCCTCCCTGCACTGCCGATCCAAACCCCCTACCCATCGCCGGACCAACAAACTCCCGGTCCAGACCACCTCCATGCCGAACCAGAGACCTTTCCACCTACTGCCGAATCACCATCCCTCCACTCTGCCGAACCAACTACAACCGAACCACCTTTGCCGAATCACCTTCCCTCCACTCTGCCGAACCAACCTCCACCGAACCAGCCTTCGCCGAACCAAATCTCCAACCACCCATCACCGGTCCAACCCTACTCACCACCGAACCAAACGCAAGGCGGCACCACCGAATCGAACTCCACCCAGCTACGACCGAACCAGATGCGCCAGGCCAGAATTGCTTTAGTCCAGGCCCGCCAGCAGCTATATACATCCAGGACCCCTGCCCCCAGCCTCACTCTATAAATAGAGGGGCAGGGGTACAACAATGCAGACAAGTTTGAGAGCTCAAGCACGGAAGGAACTTTCAAACAACTTTCATATACTTGTATACAAAGCTTTGTACTTGTAATCTGAAAGAAAAGAGAGAATAACATATAAAGTGGACGTAGGCACGTTCTGGCCGAACCACTATAAATCTGCGTGTCTTTTTACAATTTAGCCCCTGTTTTTTACATATTTGCATAAATCACCCAAATCGCTAAGAACCACATAAAATCGACTAAATAATACGACTTGGAGGTGATTGCCCATTTTTTGTGCAAACATTTTTGGTGCTTTCACTGAGAGCTTGGAACTCGAAGCTTCAGCTTCCCTCATTCAACCTTCTTTCCCAATAGCACCCTTCATTGCCTAGGAAACATGACTTCCAGGCCGAGAAAAGACGCCAACAAGGGAAAGAACATCGCAACTAGCAGCATTCCGGATATAGTAATCACAGATCAAGAGAATCATCCCATTCCAACAGCAGTACCGAACGAGGATCAGACAAACCCGACAGCCCCTGCCACAAAACAACCGGTAGCAATTACTATGGCAGATCTAGAAAGAGTTGTGGCTGAAGTAACTAACCGCTTCACATCCCAACAAGAAGCTTTGGTGGTCCAACTCATGTCACGCTTAAGGGATGCTGAAGAATCCAACCGCGACACTGAATCATGGGGTGAATCCCAATCCGGAGGATCTGGGGGGCGACAAAGGTCTTCCTTCTTCGAAGAAACTATCAACAGAAACAACAATGGTAGGAGCCGAGTCCGAACTCAGCCCGAACTCCGACCCGAGGAAACGCTTGGAACCGAACCCCGCAGGGGAGGTACCAGGCAAGGATCGGATGTAGCTGAGCCGGTCATGCTGCCTAGCCAGAGAAACACCAATGAACGGAGCCGAGCTAGAATCCAGCCCGAAGTTGACCCCAAGGAAATGCTTGAAACAGAGCCCCACAGGGGAAGATCAAGGCAAGGGCCAACTATAGCTGAACCTAGCATGCATCTGGACAGCCAAAGACAGCCGCTGGGAAACGTTAGGAGTGATAGACTATACCACCCCTATAGGCCATCCAGACAGAATCGATCCCGCAGGGAAGAACCAAGCTCTTTCTTATCTGCCCCATATTCTGATGAGAGGATGGCACAATTGTTCAGAGAATGCGTCCAACGGGACCAAAGAGATCGTGGGATAGGTGCTAGGGTAACCAGCCCATTCACCCGCAATATTGAAATTGCCATCACCCCCCGAGAGTGGAAAACGCCGACAATGGAACCATACAAGGGAACCTCTGACCCCGTTGTACACCTACAAAGATGCACACAACATATGCTCATGAGCGGGGCAACGGAAGGAGTATTATGCAAATGCTTTCCACTATTTTTAGCAGATCTAGCTACCTCCTGGTTCTGCCATCTACCCCAAGAATCCATCAGTTCATGGGAGATGTTGAAGGAGAAGTTTATCAGCCAGTTCCGCATTCATGTGGAACAACCCAAGGATGCTTACTCCCTATCTACTGTCAAACAGAAACCCGGAGAGACACTGCAGCAATACCTAACCCGGTTCAATGCCGCAGCGGCAGCAGTTCAAGATGCCGATGAGAAACTTGTCCTGATAGCCCTTTGTAGTGGTGTGCATCCGGATACCAAGTTTGCTAGAAGACTAACTAAAGAAAAACCAGCTACCTTGCTCGATTTCTTCAATGAAGCTGGAAAGTACATGAGACTCGAAGAGGCTGCCACTGAAAGGCAGACAGGACCACAGGCTAAGACAGCTCATGGAAACGCCACCGCCGCAGCGAAGGACATTCGAAGAAACGACTCCAGAGACAATGCAGGGGGCAAGAAGGGAGAAAAGCGCTTGTACCGACCAGGACCGAGATTTGACGCTTACACTCCCTTGAATGAAACAGTCGAGAACATCTTCCTGGCCACCCAGGACGAACTTACATACAAGCGCCCCCCGTACAAGAAAGAGTCAGATCGTGCAATCCAGTCTGGAAAATTCTGTAGTTTCCACGAGTCTCATGGGCACGATACTAATGAATGCCGCCATCTCCAAGACCTAATTGAAGAACACATCAGGAGAAAGAGGCTGGAACGCTATGTAAAGGGCCAGGACAGGACTCCAGCTCCTGCCAAGGAAAACCCAGGGCAGCTCCACCCAGAAACAGGCGGAGGAAACCGCAACACCAGCGGTTCCAGCCAAGAGAAGATAGTGGTTCATGCAATATCTGGGGGCCCACACATCGCCGACGAAAGCTGGGAAGAAATGGAAAGATATGGAAACTCGCTCAGAAGCGAGGGAGACTGCGTCAATTCTGTTATGGAAGAACGCTACCCTAAGCAGAAGGAAAATAATGACATCACATTCAGTGGGCGCGACCTAGAAGGAAGGCAATACCCTCATATGGATCCTATGGTCATCTCTGCCTGGTTCGGCCCAGCCGAAGTTTTTCGAATCCTAGTAGACACTGGAAGCTCAGTGAATATTCTGTTCAAGCATGCTTTTGACAAAATGAAGCTGTCAATGAAGGACGTGTCTCCCTGCAACAAACCGCTACACGGTTTCACTGGAGAAGCAAAGATGCCCCTAGGACAATTGGATCTTTTTGTTGAATTGGGAAGTCATCCCCGCTCCGCCGTTTGGAAACAAACATTCGTGCTAATAGACAACCACTCGGCCTACAATGCCTTTTTAGGAAGACCAGCCTTGTCCGACTTCCAAATTGTCCTTGCCCCATGGTGCCTGAAGATGAAGTTCCCAACGAATAATGGAGTGGGAGAAGTAGAAGGGGATCAAGACGCCGCTCGGGACTGCTATGTAACCGAACTTCGCAATAATCACAGGAGAGATAAAGGGAAAAATGCAGAGACTATTCTCTGCATGAAAAGCTTGGAAGCATAGCAACTAAAGAAAGCCCCTCCTCTTCGGTATACCAGTGATCCTTTCAATGAATTAGACCCCAGGGACAAAGAGGAGGAGGCCACCGCTGAGCCTGCAGAGGCTATGGAATTCGTATCTGTAGACAAACGCGACCCAAGTAAACTGCTGAGAGTCGGATCTCAGTTAAAAAGAGAATTAAAGAATCAATTCATTGATTTTCTTCGCCACAACATGGATGTATTTTCATGGACGCACGCTGATATGACTGGAATCTCCGCGGACATAGCATGCCACGCACTAAACATCGATCCTACCAAGGTATCGGTAAAGAAAAAGAAGAGAAATATGGGGGCAGAACGATCAGCAGCCCTCGAGGAAGAAGTAAAGAACTTACTTGCCAATGACTTCATACGTGAAGCCATCTACCCGGAATGGATCGCCAACCCGGTACTGGTAAAGAAAGCTAATGGGAAGTGCCGAACATGCATCGATTTCTCCAACTTAAATGACGCTTGTTCGAAAGACTGCTTCCCACTCCCCCGAATCGACCAACTCGTGGACAGCACTGCCGGACACGAACTTTTATCCTTTATGGACGCATACTCAGGATATAACCAGATCCCTATGCACGCCCCCGATCAAGACCACACTAACTTCATCACTGACCGAGGATTGTACTGCTACAAGGTAATGCCATTTGGACTTAAAAACGCCGGAGCTACTTATCAGCGCCTCGTCAACAAAATGTTTGCAGAACTGATAGGACGAACTATGGAAGTTTATGTGGATGACATGCTGGTAAAATCGAGGAAAGCCAACGACCATATAAACCACCTGGACGAGATGTTTCAAGTACTTCGCCAATATGGAATGAAGCTGAACCCTCTAAAGTGCTCCTTCTGAGTATCATCGGGAAAGTTCTTGGGATTCATCGTTCATGCCAGGGGGATTGAAACAAACCCCGAACAAGTCCGAGCTTTATAAGATATCAAGACACCATCTACTCGAAGAGAGATGCAATGTATAAATGGGAAAGTGGCCTCCCTGAGTAGGTTCATCTCTAAAGAAACCGACAAATGCATCCCTTTCTTCGAAGCTTTAAAGAAAGACAAAGGAAAGTTCGAATGGACTGACGAATGCTCGACAGCCTTCCTTAACTTAATCGGACACCTCCAGAGACCACCGGTACTTTCAACTCCAAATGAAGGCGAGAAACTATACCTATACCTTGCTGTATCATCCCACGCTTTGAGCGCCGCTTTGGTGAGAGAAGACAACCGCGCGCAGCGACCCATATACTTTGTAAGCAAGAGATTCACAGGGACAGAAGTCAGATACCCTAAACTTGAAAAGCTAGCATACTGTTTGCTTATCACGTCGCGGAAACTGCGACACTATTTCCAGTCTCATTCCATCAGAGTTTTAACCGATCAACCGCTAAGGCAAGTGCTCCATCGCCCCGACACTTCTGGGCGATTACTTAAGTGGTGCATCGAACTAAGTCAATATGATATCACTTACCATCCTCGCACCGCTATCAAGGGGCAAGCCATAGCTGATTTCATTGTCGAATTCACTACTAGCGAAGGTAAGGACCAATCTGAAATAGCAGAAGATATCAAGTGGAATCTCTTCGTAGATGGAGCGTCGAACGAACAAGGCTCGGGGGCAGGTGTTGTGATAATCACCCCCAGGGGAAAGAAGCTGCACTACGCCCTAAGATTGGAATTCGCTGCCACCAACAATGACGCAGAATACGAAGCAGTGATAGCCGGATTAGAACTTGCACTGGAAATTGGAGTCGGTTCTTTATGTCTCCATAGTGATTCTCAACTTATTGCAAATCAAATACTGGGAGAATTCCAGACTCGAGGAGAACGACTCACAGCGTATCTAAAGAAGACCAGGCTACTGCTTAATCAATTAGATCACTATTTAATCAAACACATTCCCCGAGAAGAGAATCAAGAGGCCGACGAAATAGCAAAACAAGCTAGCATGAAGAACATCACTATTTTCGGAGCATTAACCATCTCAAAACAGCTGGCACCAAGTTTCGAGCAAGTGAATCTGATAGTTGCGATCGAAGAAGAAACATGGATGACCCCTATCCGAGAATACTTACAAAACGGCACCCTACCCGACGGGCGAAATGAAATTAAGAAAATTCTAAGGAAAGCTTCCCGCTACACAATGCAAGAAGGCATCCTCTATCGGCGTGGCTTCTCTAACCCCTTATTGAGGTGCATTGCTGGAAGAGAAGCTAAGGAAATTCTATCCAATATCCATCAGGGAAGTTGTGGAGACCACACCGGAGGGCAGACCCTAACAAAAAAGATACTCCGATATGGGTATTTCTGGCCCACTTTAAACAAAAATGCCTTAGACTTCGTCAGAAGATGCGACAGATGTCAGAAATTTGCTAAGATTCCTCGACTACCAACCAATGAAATTACTCAGATGACCAGCCCTTGGCCCTTCGCAATATGGGGAATTGACTTAATTGGCGAACTGCCGATGGGTCGAGGCGGGGCCAGACATGCTATAGTGGCAGTTGACTATTTCACCAAATGGGTGGAAGCGGAGCCTCTGAATAAAATATCTTCAACTAAAGTTATCAACTTCTTGATAAAAAACGTTCTGTGCAGGTACGGGGTTCCACTCAGAATCATATCAGACAACGGGCTTCAATTTGACAGCGAGGAATTTGCCGACTGGTGCCAAGAGCACGGAATTCATAAGGGCTTCTCATCCGTAGCTTATCCCCAGGAAAATGGACAAGTCGAAGCTGTCAACAAGATTCTCAAGACTCTAATCAAGAAGAAGCTTGAAAAGTCAAAAGGCGCTTGGGTGGACGAACTTCCTACAGCACTATGGGCCTACCGCACTTCTTTCAGAACATCAACAGGGCATACTCCGTTCTCTTTGGCATACGGATCAGAGGCTATGCTCCCAGTTGAAACTATTGTACCTTCCCATCGTAGGATCCACTACAACCCCGAAGAAAACGAAGAACTCCTCCACATGTCTTTGGATCTAATTGAGGAGAGAAGGAGTGATGCAGCACTCAAAGCAGCAGCTCACAGACAAAAAGTGGCAGCACTATACAACTCCAAAGTCAAACATCACAGCTTACAAAAAGGAGATCTTGTCCTCAAGCGAATCTTTCCGCGCCCAGGAGCGCTGGATCCAATCTGGGACGGACCATATGTAATTCATAAAGATCTCCACAACGGAGCTTATATTTTGTCAACAGTGGACGGAGAGGTGTTCCAGAGGGCATGGAACATCCGACACCTCCGTCGATACTTTTCTTAACTTGTACTGCCCATACGAAGTGAATTAATAAAGAGAATCAGTGGACGTAGGCATTTTCGTGCCGAACCACTTTAAAAAACTTGGCTCTTGTTAACTTGTTCCTTTATATCTTGGCTACTTGTTAAGCTTTATCCTTTGCTGTTGAACAAAATCCTTTGCAGATGACATTTCAATTCAGAGCTTCACAACACAACTCCACCTGGACAAAATCTAACAGGTACGCTACGATCCTATGCCCTCGCCAATGAGACACTTTGCTCCGGTATTCCTCTACCGCGAGTTAACTCATTGTTTGCCTCGGCCCTTAAAGCCGAATGTAATAAGCCGAGCATAAGCCACCGAGAAGGCCGATTAAGCCATGGCAGCTCATTACAGCGATTCGGCTCGCCGGCAACTGTGAACCGACCATAAGCCCCAACATAAGGTGTGGCCAGCCAGGGGCAGTTCACAGTTGACGATCGGCCCCCACGCTAGCCGGCCACAGTAAATCGAATAATACCCGCGATTACGGGCCATAATGGCCCGGGTAGTTACTGTGCGCGATCGGCTTCGATGTGTCTTAAGTGCGGCTGTGGTAAAAAAGAAAACTCCCCGCAGAGGCGTAAGATGGGTGACAAATGTCTCCAAGACCCACAGCTAGGGAAAGTGACTACAAAATCCGTTTGCCACGAACTTAAGCACATCGACGGCCTTCCGTGATTGGAAGTTTTACTTTTCCTATATTTCCATTTCATTTAAAACTTTTCTCCTATTCTCCGTAACGGTGCTTGAAAGTACAGGACATGAAATAGGGAACGCTCGCTAATGGGAACAGAAACTTACAATCGGATGACGAGACACTCAGCAGCATTCCGTGCTTAGTCTTACAGGGCGCACGAAGTTGTCGTCCAAAGCCGAAACATGAAGGGCGGTACCTTCTACTTTTATACATTAATGCATAGCTGCAGTTCATATTCACACATCACATTTACGTTGCAAAATGAGAAAATTATACTTTAAGCAAAAAACTTGGCATCAGGCACAGTCAAGTCACTAGTAACATGCATAGTTACATCACTTACACAGCCCAACAAAATAGCGGTAACGTTCCAACATAAAGGAATCAGCTTATGTTATGAAATTACATAAAGTCATTCATCACAAACGATATCATTACAGTCACATCAATGTTTTGGACTAACATAAACAACAATAAAAAGAAATCAAAAGGTGGCCGAATCCGGACAAGGAACCAGCTGTGTCCACGCTTTGCCCTCATCCTACCAACTCTCCAAGCCTACTTAGCCGCAGGGTCGGAGCTCCCAGCATGTTGATCGGAAGTCCCACCTGTCCAATTCAGAAGAGGAATTCATTAAACAAACAGTAAACGATCAAGTTATGAAAACCTAAAAAGAAAAGAAGGGGAAGCAAGGCTTGAACTCAAAACACTCAAGATGAAATGCACATTCATTACCAGCTTCAATCTTCTTTGCATTGACTACACATTTCAACATCGTATACGAAATTACATGATCAGTCCTTCTGCGGTCATGAATAACCAATTGCACTACTTAGATGATCATAATCTTTGGAACGATATTGATGGTCTGCCCAGTGGATTTGATGATGCTCAACTAGACTTCAGTGAAGGATCATTCAGTGGTTTGAACAATGAAGTACCAGATATGGATGAAATAATCAATGCCATTCCTCCAAACCATCCTTCAGATCCTCGTTTAGCTTCTCTGACCCTTTCTGAAGAGTACAATATCATCTTCAATGACTTGAGTTATGAGATAGAGAAGCCCAAGTTGAGCTACAGGATATCTAATTATGATCATAAGAAAGAATCAAAAGGCAAAAAAAGAAATAAGAAGAAATCAACGATGAACAAGGAAAAAACGGCCTTAACATTTGAACTAGTATCGAAGTACTTTTACTTGCCAATATCGCAAGCAGCGAAAGAATTAAACATAGGTCTAACTCTTTTGAATAAGAAATGCAGAGAGTTGGGAATTCCTCGGTGGCCTCATCATCAAATGAAGAGCATGCAGACTCTCGTAAGGAATGTTCAGGAACTAGAGAGAGAGAATAGAGAAGAAGGAGAAGAGAGACTCATGGACGCTCTATCATATGGCATAACTCCAGCCCCCAGCAACAACATAAGCGCTCTATCAATCCCAAAGGAGCGGGATATAACATCAAGCTGCTCCTCTCTGAGAGAGCTAGGAAAGCAGTCAGGAGGTGAATTTAAGAGCTCCTGAGGACCGTATCCGTCCACTAAAGACCTCGGGGCAGGTCCCTGTCGTGCTGGTCCTGACTGGGCAGGGGGCACAGCGGGAGGCTCACTTCGGTCCGTAGATTTTCTCTTTTCCGATCGAGTTTCCACTTTGTGAGACATTATCTGTAACACCGGAAAAACATGCTTTTAAAACAAGGAATATAGAAATATAAACAAACAAGTACACGCAGCTCAGGATCTCGTTCGCAATTCAAAACACAGAAGTTTGAGATTAAGATTCATTCGGCACTCCAATTCCCAATATCATTCGGTGGTGCGAAGCACGAGTGTCATTCGGCACTCACACTCCAAATATCATTCGACGGTTCGAAGCACAAGTGTCATTCGGCACTCACACTCCCAATACCGTTTGGCGGTTTTAAAGCATGAGAATCATCCGGCAATTACCTGGTCCGGTTATCAAATGGTTTCAGTAGTATAGTTGATTCGGTAGAAATATGGTTCGGCTCTCGCTTTGTTCGGTAAGAAATAACGAAGGTGTATAGCCCCTATTTATAGACAAATGTAGGACACCGGACCAATTGGTTCGGCACTCAGGGACCGAATGAAGACCACCTAGCTAAAACAAAGCACGACATATACTAGCATATGCCCTACTTTGGGGGGAAAATGTTGGGCGGGTTTTCACCTACCACCGAATCAAAAAATGAAGGAAGCCAGGGCCGAACCAAACCCTCTCCATGTTCCTCCCTGCACTGCCGATCCAAACCCCCTACCCATCGCCGGACCAACAAACTCCCGGTCCAGACCACCTCCATGCCGAACCAGAGACCTTTCCACCTACTGCCGAATCACTATCCCTCCACTCTGCCGAACCAACTACAACCGAACCACCTACTGCCGAATCACCTTCCCTCCATTTTGCCGAACCAACCTCCACCGAACCAGCCTTCGCCGAACCAAATCTCCAACCACCCATCACCGGTCCAACCCTACTCACCACCGAACCAAACGCAAGGCGGCACCACCGAATCGAACTCCACCCAGCTACGACCGAACCAGATGCACCAGGCCAGATTTGCTTCAGTCTAGGCCCGCCAGCAGCTATATACATCCAAGACCCCTGCCCCCAGTCTCACTCTATAAATAGAGGGGCAGGGGTACAACAATGGCAGACAAGTTTGAGAGCTCAAGCACGGAAGGAACTTTCAAACAACTTTCATATACTTGTATACAAAGCTTTGTACTTGTAATCTGAAAGAAAAGAGAGAATAACATATAAAGTGGACGTTGGCACATTCTGGCCGAACCACTATAAATCTGCGTGTCTTTTTACAATTTAGCCCCTGTTTTTTACATATTTGCATAGATCACCCAAATCGCTAAGAACCATATAAAATCGACTAAATAATACGACTTGGAGGTGTTTGCCCATTTTTTGTGCTAACAAGGCCCCTTGACTTAAGGGATAAATTCGGTGTCGAATTAAGACCTTTAATTCGGTACCGAATCTAATCCTTAGCCATATGATGGCCAAGTCCTTTTAGGTCAAATGCCTTGCTTCATTTAGATGTTCTCCATGTATTTTAGTAGATTGTTGATGAGTTTTATAATCTTTCATCCATGAAGTAGATTATCTTGTCATTTGGACCATCATGTCTTTATTCCTGATGATAGGCTTTGTAGAAATCTATACAACTTCACCAGTATACATAGGAAGACTAGTGGATTGCTTGTCCAAAGTGTGAATGTGCCCAGACTTAGCACCTACATTCAGTACCGAATTAAGGATTTAATTCAGGCCGAATTTCTCGCTTAGCATATTTTGGATCCATACCTTTTCGTGCCTTTCCATTTGTCCATCTAAGTATCTTTGACAATTTTTAGGTCATCCCATTATCATATCAACGTTCTAACTCTAATTAACTTCTGCTTGGTTAAAACCCAGTTAACATGATCCATCATTGGTTGGTGCCAACGGTACACTTGGATAATCTTTCACTTCTTCGGCCTAGCATAGGTCCCTATGCTTCCTTTTCCAAACATACTAATTTTTTCAGAATTAGCAGGGATTGATACCGATCCATATGGATTGGTACTGATCCATATGGATTGGTCTAGATCCATCGCCTAGTTAACAATACATAGGACCATTCTAACACACACGTAACGTGCATAATCAAATTAACAAAATTCAAACATGGGATTTTTGAAATCATTCAAACTCATTTTAGACAATGTTTTCAAATCAAGTCAGATCATAAAAATATGTTATTCACATGGAAAATGGATCCAAAACGCTTTAAACATATATTTCAACATGTAACAAAGAAGGGTTATAAATCACTCACCAATGGATAGAAAAACAGCCAAATCCGCCTTAAACCATTATGGAACAACAATGAACAACAATCAGTCTCTATTGGATTTCCTAAGCTTGCTTTTCTTAATCTCTTTATTTTAACCCAAAATAGTAAATTTTTATGAACAATTAGGTTGATAAATGTTTAGTGATGGTATGAGTTTATCAATAATGGAATGACGGGTTGACTGCTCTAATCTTAGTTCCCTATAAAATCTTATGATTGCCCTATAAGGCCAAAATGTGGGCCTTTGGGTTGCACCTCTAAAATCTATTTAAAAATAAAATAGCTATATCTCTTAAAAGTCTAGATAATATTATTATTATGACCATTCTACGAAGAATGAAACCACAAAATCTTTCGTTTTGAACAAGAATGATGCCCAAATTCCTTTCCCATCAAATTTATTGCCATCACAAATTTTTCTTGGTCAAAATGTCCACAATTTATTATAAAGTCTAATAAAATCAAATCACATTATTGCCCAAAGTTTTAGCTGATTTTAAAGTCTTTTGGTTATCTATAATATTGTACTTACATACCGATATGTAAAAGTGTAGGTCCCTCTCATCCCCTCTCTTAAGAATTTTGCCCCTGAAATTCCAACATCAAGCAAAACATAACCAAAGAAAACAAGAAAAAAAGCATGCATAACATCAAGGCATAATAACAATCTATACTAACATCCCATCATGCATATAAATTAGCAGTCAAATACAATACGGAATGTGGTATCACATGCGATAAACGTAATCTGACCAAATGAAGAGCTCTGTATAAGCTGTCTTCGTTCCTTCCTTTTTCTCCGAAGTACTATCACCTTCATTCTTGCTCCATTGAAGCCTTACAACCTTTACGATCTTCATTCTAAACTACTTCGTACTATTCTCGGCTATACAAATAAGCCGATGACCTTATTGCTTCAGGTTCAACTATCGCACGTAAGTCATGCATAGACATCCTAAGATGCAAAGTTAGAAGACGTTGTGCATGCCTACCATCTTTTGAGGTAAGTCAACTCTATATGCAGGTTCACAACCCTTTCGAGTATCGAAAAAAGTCCTACAAATCTCGATGCCAACTTCACATTATTAACGAATCGAAGATCATTTCGTAAAGGAGTTATTTCGACAAACAATATTCAATCTCAAACCTCGTCTAGTCCGTGTTCATCAAATCTCTTATTGGATAGGACACAAACATACTACGTACAGTTCGATCTAACCTATTTAAACCCCTAAATTTGGAGAAGTTGAGAATCAGTTAATTATAGATGTTAAGGTGAGCTTAGAAGTATTCGATGTGTGATGTCCCTAAGAAGATGTTTGAGGATATAGTGGGAGAATTTTCTGAGTATCAACCACTATAAGGTTCATTCTTCTTAATGGAAATTAGAGTGGCGAGGAGTGAAGGAGGAGTCCTTGATGGGGCTCAAGTCATAGCATTCTTTATCCTCGTTAAAGAGGGTAAACTTAAGCTTGAGAAGAAAAGATTATGTGAAGTTTATTGACCATCATAAATAGGTATTTGAAATATTAGTAAATGTATATTGTTGTTTATATGAGCTATGTTTGAAGTTACTGGTAGAAATGATTCAGGATAAGCTTAGCGATGACATAAAGTGAACGAAAAACCTAAAGTGGATTGCTAAGGAAGTGCAAATGCAATTATAAGTATTTAGGTAGAGTAACCAAGGACTTTAGTATATTGCAAGGAGTTTATATGCATGGATGTGTGGTCAATTTAAGTTATGAGTGCTTATCATATATGATGTGAAATAAGATGAAGACCTTGACTTAGGAGTAAGCACATGAGCAGTAAGCTCGTATGGAGGTTAGGAGAGAAGATACAATTTGTGTTAGGGCCATCATTGTAAAAATCCTTTTAGGCATTTGATTAGACCCCACGAGTGTTATAACACCTAGGTTTATGTAAGGCTACTGCCTAAACTAAGTATATGAGCGACTATATTTAGAATACATTATCATGAACATATAATTATGATACATAATTATAGATGACTACATGTTGAATAATATGAAATTTTGAATTGAAAATAAAATACTGACGTCACATTTGTCTTACAACTGAAAATCGCGTTTAAACTATTAAGTGTATGTGTATTAAAATAGTACACAAACTTTGCATTACCCGTTTAAAATTTTATCAAAATACACGGGCATAATAAAAATGCTTAACTCCAACCAATCTCTGTCTAAATAATTAGTTTATAGTCTAACCTCTGTTCTACTATTCTATCAGCAATTTTTACAATCTTGATTAGGACTCATGCACTTTGATATTCGTAAATATTTTTTTCAGAAAATTGGTGCTTTATTACTATATAATTGCTTATACTTCATTAATATGCCTTGTTGAAACTTTTCAACTACCCTAACCTGAATGGGTGCTTTGGAAGGAAAAGGGTACATATTAAATTCATATATTTACTTACAGCAAAAAATTTATTTGTCGTCTCCAAAGCAGGTGATGATTGGCCACAAACATTACCTGTACTAACACTACACGAGAAATAAATCAAACATAACAAACAAATAAGTCACACCTAACATTATAGTGGAAATAAATCAGATAATAATAGGTATATATATATATATATATATATTGTGTTAAGCTATATTGCCTTGCATGTCAATAGAATGTGCGGTTGTATTCTATCCAATCCCTATACATTTATTTTCACTTTATTAAAGCATCTCACTTCCTTTCACTTTCTTCAATATTCCTGATCTACTTTGGATGGCTTTCTAGCTTTCAATTTGTAGATCCAGATATATATTTCATCACTTGTTTACTAGATCATCAACTTTATAGCCAATCTCCCATGCCATCATCTCAGTTATGTCGAATGTTTTATCATAGCTTGAGTGTTGAAATGCTCTAATATACACCGGCATCAACACCATTCATACTTACGAGTTTTCTTTAGTCAAATAAACATGACTCTGGTCTTGGCCACAACTGGCTTCTTCCTTCCTTGCTTTAGATAATTTTGAACTCTTTGTTAAGAATGTCACAATTTGCGCTAGAATTGATTGAATGCTTAGTCTTACACGTTATAATTTTACAATCTTTGAGTATTAATTCTAATGTGACTTTAGTTGGCACTTTTTGTTTTGAAATACCCTCTAATTGTACTCCACCCATACTAGATCTGTATAGAAATCATGCTTATGATATGTATCAGTTATGTGCTCCAAGATTTCATGTATGGAGTTACTGTTGCAATTTTTCATATTTAATTTCTGTTTCATACTTATCCAAATCTTATTTTTGTATTAACATTTGAAGAATATAAGTTGTTTGCCATGGAATTTTTGTTCATCTTATTGAATTGAACAACAATTTTTGACTTTGTCTAGAGTATTTGGTTTGTTTATGTTTGCCAAGTATAGACATATTGACAATTTGGTGGCAATTGTTTTATTCAATATGTGATGATTTTTAACTTGAATATAGTGCTTAATTTTAATGTTGTTCTAGGAAGAGTGTTTGTTGAATTCACCATTGATATTGATGTTTCCACCACCAAATTTCGTTTTCATGTTCACTATATATGTGCACTTTTATGATCTAATTATTAGTGCTAAGAGGTAGATCGAAGTTGTTAAGGCTCCAATTCTCATTACATATTAGAGTAGGCACTTCTTTTGTTATATTCCCCTCTATTTATTTCCACCCTAGAGTATTGATCGATGATTTATTATTTACCCATGGATCATACCACATGCTAGTATCCTTACCATCTGTGATTTTTTTCTCTCCATGAAGCCATGCCAAAGCTTTCTTGTTTTTAGGACTATCTTCCATGTGTATAAAGAATTAGTATCCTCTTGAATCACCTAAAAAATTATAATGACCTGGAATTTTATTGCTTTGATTAATTTTAAATATTAAATTAGTAGGTTTAATAATTAAAATAACCCTCTGTTAATTTATAAAAGATGATAGAAAATTCATTTTTGAATTTGGTTTACAAAAGCTTGTTGTTTAAGTAAAATTAGAAAATGTGACCTGAAAGCTTTTTTCGAAAATTCAAATTTTCACCATTTAAAAGTTGTTAGAAAGATTGTAAACTCCTTAATATACAGGCACGGATTAATATAATTGATAAGGTTTTAATTAAGTGTGGAAAAGGTGGAAATATAGGTGTACTTGAAGAAAAGAATTTATGTAACCATTTTCATAAAATTAAAAAGAAAAAGAAAAAAAGAAAAAGTAAATTCTTATCATATGACATATAAGTACACTTAAGGGTATTACATTGGATAAAAGGGAGAGAGTGGTGGTGATGATGTGGCATTAGATTAGTGTAAGGTAAGTATTCTAGGGCTATTTTGGTAATTTAGTAAGTCCATTTTATATAAAACTAACTCCTTTTCTCTCTCTCCTTCTTTATTTCATTTTCTTTCTTTCTCAAAGTTACCTTCTTCTTCCTTAAGCTTTTCCGTTCTCTTTAATGGCTTCCAAAAATATTTCAAATTTCAAAAATCACATTTTCTCTCTTTAACACTTAAAAATCATTTCTTTGTTCTTCTTATACCTTCCTCTTCATTATACAAGGCCAAACCCTCCTCTACAACACATGGCTGAGCCCGTCTTGGTCATAGCCAAGCTAAAAATCATGTTCCTAGGTCTCAAATTGTATTTTTTTTTACTAAAGATAAAGCTTTGATCAAAAGCTTTTCTATATTTCTAGTCAATTTGGTAAAATTTTGGTGAGTAAAGCTCACATTTTTATAAGTTTAAAACTTTATATTACAACAAATGTTTATCTTGATCTTGATTGGAAATATATATATATATATATATATATATATATATCATGTCTGGTGATGGATATATGTGAAATCTTATGTGTATTGTTTGTTATTGCTTGGAATTTTAGTTTGAATGTTAAGTGAAGTTAGTAAATTACAAGAGATGATCTTTATGTGATGAATGATGTAAAATTAGAATCTTTACTTGTGTTTATGATATGCTTTGTATGCTATGGACATGAATATGTGGTTATATGCTAAGAATTTAGCACTTTTGTATGATTAAGCGACAAGTAATCCTTGTGTGAAAACAATGGTTTTAGTTTTTAAAAACAAAAACTTTTTCAAAGCTCCAAACTTGTTTTACTTTTAAAAATACTTATTTATGATTGTGAAAAGTTAGCAAGCTTCCAACAGTAATAAGTTTTCAAAGAAAGCTAAGAAACAATTTTTCTAATTATGGTATCCATATAGCGATAGTCGCTATGGATGCAGTTTCGCTAAAAATCCACCTTTTTGCAAATTAAGTTTTTATAATTAAAACACTTTAGAAATGTTTTATAAAACTTAATTAATAATGGCTTAGAAGTTAATTAAAGTTTTATTAATTAATTATTAATTATGTTTGGTAATTAATTAGGTATTAAACATGGTTTATTAATTATAATTAAGTGGAGATTAATTACTAATTAATTATCTTTTAAAAGGGAGACTAATTTTAGTTAATCTTTAATAAAGTAAGATATATTTTTAATTAATTATTAATTAAGTATAAGGTTAATTATTAATTGATTATTAAATAAGCGTTTAATTATTCTAATTATAAATTAATTAAGGGTTTAATTTATAAACAAGTTATTTATTAAAGATTAATTATTTCTTATTTAATAATTAAGTTAAGTTAAGACTTAATTAAGATTTAATTATGTTTTAAAAATGATTTAACTCGTAATTTATTATTTAAAAAGAGATTTAATTTCTAAATTACTTTGTTTTCTAAGGATAATATGTTTAAAGGTAACTTTCTTTTATAAACAATAGTTTTGAACATAAAGAATTCTATTGTCGATACCATTAGGTAAACGTACAAATGTGATTAGGCTACACTAAATTTGACATCAGTTTAGCAGAATAAATCTCCATTTTTCTATAACTCCATTATTTTATTATGTGGACATCTATTAGCAGAATAAATCCCTGTTCTGCTATAATTGAACTCAATAGATGGTTTAGACATCTATTTAGCAAGACAAATCACCATCCTGCTATTATATTATTTGGATATGTATCTTCCAATTGGTTTATAATGAATGTTATTCCCTGATTTTGTTATGGATTTTATTTACATATATGTTGACTAATGTAAATAACTGTTAGGTTACTTGGAAGTTAAATTGAATTAAAATGGTAACTTGATATGTTACCATTTTGCTCACTAAGCCTCCTTTTAAAATTTTAAATTATGGTTTATAAATTGACATTTATTCTATATAAATTTAAGGATAAGTGTTGTTAAATGACTTTGAAAATTTTGCAATTACTTTGATAATGGTATTTACAAATGATACTTAGAAAATTGTCCAATTATTTTGATAATGGTATTTACAAATGATACTTTGTAAATAATATTTTTCAAAGGATTTATTTAAAGGAGATTTACAAATGATATTTGTAGATGATATTTTAAGAAAAGGGAGTTATAATTGAAGATTTATAAAATAAGTTTTACGAATGATTTTGGGGATCTAAAAAAGAAGTTTATAGACGACTTTGGATATTTGTAAAAAGAGTTTTATAAATAAATTTTGGATATTTACAAAGGAATTTTATAAATGGATTTGGAATTTAAGAAAAGGAAGATTTAATAAATGAAAATGATTTATTAAAAGGATTTATTGAAGAAATTTATAAAAGAATTTTAGATTTGGACTTCCATTAACCAACCTTCTTAATTTTGGTGATATGGAACTTTCGTTCCATGCTTAACACCAAAGAAATAGTGTTTGGGGTAGTTCTTGTCTCTAATTTAAATAACATTTGTTGGATTCTTTTAATATGATTTTGAAACTAGAAATGATTCACAATGTTTTATGAATATACTTATTCCAATGTGATAAGTATATGAATATGTTAATAAATATTAGGAAAGAGATTTAAAATAAATGAAAGATTTATTTTGAGGCTTGTTGCCATGGGTAATTAAATCTCGGAATTGTTGTTGTTTGATTAGTTGATAGTTAAATAACCAACTATCAAATCTTAACCTGTTTTAACTTATGAAATATGTTGTGTATATTCGACTTCCCTTATGAGGACTCGAATACTTGTTGCATACTTCCAAAGAACCAGAATTGAGTTTATTAGAAATTATAGCTTAGTTGGGAGACACCGGTTTTGGATAAGTATGATTTATCTAAACCACTTCAAACTAATAATGTTCATGATAGATCATTATGAAGTATGCTATGGAGCTATACTATTCTTCCTGAGGGTGATTTCAAAATGGAGATAGTAAATGTTGGATGTTTGTTTGATCCTAAAACAACTTGTATGGATGAATGTTGGCATTGCATTTTTGCCTGTAGAGCAGTGTTAGCATTCCAAGATGGTCTGCTATGAGAAAAAAGGTAAATCAAAGCCTCATACCCTAGGAATGGCAAAAATAGGGTAGGCCGCAAGGCTATGTGAGTCGCTCCCATTGAGGTATGATCATCGCCAAGATATAGAGTCGACATTTTTGTATGCTTTAGGGATCGCTCATGGTCATTGATCACAACTAATGGGTGATCATATTCGGTATTATCAGTAAGGGTAGGCTAGTATTGTCTTGTGGAGGTCAAAAGTTTTTCGATCTCACTATACATTTTATCCAGATGTGTACAGATTTTCAAAAGATAGTATTGTCTTGTACAGTTTTCGATTGTATACCAATTATTGTTGTCATGTACACGCATCACAGCTACTTAGTTATTAAATACTTTAAACCCTAGACATTTTGATAATATCAAAGGATTATATATAGAATTTTTTTGGTTATCGTAAGGTAAATACCTATCCATATTGATGTACGTCATGGTCTTATGAGATACCTTTGATTTTAAAGGATTTTATAAGTTACAATAAGATTTCGTGCGATTCGAGTTTCTCGTGCTGGTTTTACGAGACTGACCCAGGCATTGTTTTCTTATAATGCTTGGGTTAGATCGATTGGGTTAGATCGAGCTTGTTTCCAGATTAGCTATGGATGCTTCGAAGCTCAGGAGAAGAACTGAAGGCCAAAATGTATCTACATATTTCTCTATGTTCCAGTGCATGTCTTTGTTGTATTTATCAGAAATTGTAAGGATAGGTGTTATAACTGTCCAGATAGATGATAGTCTAGTACTCTAATTGTGATGCCCCACCTCTATACTCACGTTAGCCAAGGACACTACGGAGTAATGCCGTCGACTAGCACGAAGAATAAGGCTGTTTAGGAGCAACCATCCGTGTAATTACTTTGTGCGAGCATCGCTATGTCAGATAGAATAACATGCATTTCATTTCAAGAGGAAATCCGACATACCGATACAAACTCAAAGTTACTACAAAGTGGCTATATAATCTTTGAAAACAAATATAGAAATAAGCATAATATAAATCAGTCACAGATATCCATATCACAAAAGCGGAAATAGATATGAATATAACACACAGAAGTGTATATCAGAGTAGTGGTCAAACAAGATCCACAATATAACAGAAGAGTAGATACAAGTGATAGACAAAAGAATATGTATACATTAATGAGTCTCTATCTCAAATGTATAACATCATAAACTACCAATCTAATGTACTTAGCCAATAGTCAGATAATAACCCCCAGATGAGGAGTCAAGCAGAAGCACCTGTAACATCTCGGTCCGACCCGAGTATTATTTAATAAGAAAATAATAAACGGATCAGTCTAGCTGTAATTATCAGATAAAAATGAGATAGAATAAGAGATATGACAAATATGTATGATAACATAAATGCCATACTGTGATAAGTATGCTATTGAAAATCAACCAGAGATTAATCAATATCATAAGAATCTTCTCATGGATTCAAAAAGAATATCATATTCTTTATTTTATTCACCAAACCAAATATGTTGACATCATATCGATGTCAATCATAAAACCGGCGATACACAAATTCTAGAAATCATGAATTAGAAATCCAGAAATCACAAAAAGGGGGAGGCCTATCACAAAACAGGAGCATGATAACTCACCAACACGTGTATCACAAACGGGATGTTATCCCATGGTCGCTAACCATAGAGCCGGTGCAACGACGTAGTACAATATCGGTACGCCCGAGGAACCAAAAACACAAATATTTTGAAACAACGACATAGTACAACGGTACGTCCAATGATCCTGATAAGTCGATACAACAACGTAGTGCAATGGTACGTCCGATGAACCGAACTCCATAAACAAACATGGGTTGCTAGCCCATAAGAATTGAGTCGAAACTCCAAGGAACTATTAGGTCGTTAACCAATAAAAGAAATGAGACAAAACACAACAAAACGAGGTACCGTCCCCTTCGTGGACAAGAAAACATAGCAAATCGCTAGTCTAAATCAAAAATGACCATCATCGATCATCGAGAAGTGTCAATTATACTAAGCTATTAAATAGCTTCATGTCCCATAACCACTTGCTTAACTTAAGTATTTACAAACAAATTGTAAATCTCCACTCGAAAATTGCCACAATATTTTCAATCGGACGAGTCTAAGAACTAAACGACGAAGTGAACGCAACAGCCTCATGTCACTAGTTTTGCAAAGTCGTTTAATTGGATTTCTCGAACGAATAAGGTAAAGGTTTGTATGTGCTAATAGATTGGAAAACGGTTTAAGAAACATGCTTTGTAATAAAATAGTGTTGAAATCATTTTGATGGAAGAGTTTTGATATTTACTACTAGTATAGAAAACCTTTGTATTTTAAAGTGACAAACCGTAGAAATGATTGTAAGAACAATCAATCACCAAAATTTCACGTTCAAAGACGTGAATTAAATCCAAGAAATCGATTCCAAATCCATCAAAATGGATATACCCAAAAATTCCAAAATAGAAGTTATCAAAGTCGATAATGAATGATAACAACAAATCGGAAAACCATGAATCGATAAAAATTGGAATTTCAAGCAAAATAGGTTAAATATACAATGTAGGCTGAATATGAGTAGGTCAGTCGACTGGCAATCTGAGAACAGTCGACTGACCAATGCCTGGAAAAACTCTCGGGTTCCAGGTCAGTCGACTGGACTCAGAGGGTAAGTCGACTGGTGCCTGTTTCACAGTATTTCCAGCCTATACAAATAAAGAGCAAACTCAACCAATTCGCGATCGGACGAGCAATGACGCTAGGGGTTTACGCCGATCGACAAGCCGACCTTACAGGCTCTTCAATGCATCACCAAAACATGTTCAAACATCAAAGTTAGCATTTTCAAGGATTTGACTTCAAAACACCAAAAATTGAAATATTCACCAAATCAATCCAAACCAAAAGCAAATGCACATGAATAAGTGCTAGGAATTCATACCTAAAAGTCAAAGATAGTTATAGACATAGACGTGAGATAAAAATCTCACCTTTTTGCATAAAAACAAGGAAGAAGAAGCTATAGAGCAAGGCAAGAACAATCACGCTTCAATTCCAACCTAAGAAGCTTGAATCTAAGCTTGAAAGAAAAACATTTCCTATGTTAGGGTTTAGGAATTTCTAAAATTGAAGGTAGAATGAGTTGGAGAAGAAGAAGAGGATGCTTACCAATAGCTTCTCTTTGAATTTGGAGTTAAAGCTTGGATTTGCAATGGAACTAGGGCTTAGGAATTCTAATTCTTTTTCTCTTCCCCCATTTTTATCTAAAGCTTGAAGGTATTAGGAAATGAAAGTAAATAGAAGTGGGGGTGTGGAGCTAGAGTCAATAGTTTAGGCTAACCCAAACCCAAAGTCCAAAGTGCAAAGGTTAAATTTTTAGCTAGCTCCAAACATATCGAAGTTTATACTCAAAAAGGTCGCAAACACCGTTATGAACTCAATGGAAGTAGTCCCGAGTCCTAATTCGATCGTTTGCAAAAGGTAGCATTTTGGACTAAAATCCGACTAATGATGCTATATTTAAATAAAATATTTCAATATACAATCGTAAAATATGCAGGTTGTTACAAACTCCCTTCCTTAAAGAAATTGCATCGTCGCAATAGTTAAGAAGAAAATAAAAAGCAACAACCGTAAAAGCTATCAACACAAAAGGAATTTGAAATAAGAAGTTCACCTCAAGGAGCTCAAGAGAGAAAGTCCAATGTGTTCGCTCGATGAATTCTATGGATTCCCAAGAACAATCCTTAGGATTTGAAGACCATTGAACCTTCACAAGAGAAACATCTTTATTTCGAAGGCGTTTAAACTCCAAAGCAATGATTCGAATTGGATGTTGGTCATAAGTCAAATTAGGTGAAACTTCAACTTCTTCCACAACGCCAGGCTCAAGAATAGAATCGGAATCTCGAAGGCATTTCTGTAATTGAGAGACATGAGACACGTCATAAATAGCAGAAAACTGAGCTGGTAATAAAAGGCGATAAGCCATGGATCCAATACGTTCGGTGATAGGAAATGGACCAATATATCGACGTGCTAATTTTCCCGATCGACTAAAACCCATAACACCCTTCATAGGTGAAACATGAATAAACACAAAATCTCCCACAAAAAATTCTAATTTCCTTCTTCGGTTATCGGCAAAGGATTTTGGCCTAACTTGAGCTTCTTTCATCCTATGGTAGATAAGATCAATCTTTTCTGTGGAATCACAAATAAAGTATGGACCTAAAACCAGCTTCTCACCGGCCTCAAGCCAACAAGAAGTAGATCGGCATAGCCTTCCATTGAGTGCCTCAAATGGTGCCATACCAATACTAGATTGGAAGCTATTATTATAGGAAAACTCAACAAGAGAAATATGATCTTTCCACCTTCCACCAAAATCAATAACACATGCACAAAGAAGATCTTCAAGAATTTGATTCACACGCTCTGTTTGTCCATCGAACTGTGGATGATAAGCGGTGCTAAAATTAAGCTTCGTTCCCAAACTTTTTGAAGACTCTTCCAAAATCCACTAGTAAACAATAGATCATGATCGCTCACAATAGAAGTAGGAACCCCATGCAATTTAATAATTTCTTTAATAAAGAATTTGGCCAAA
The DNA here is from genome assembly GCA_030765085.1 of Allium cepa. NCBI lineage: Eukaryota > Viridiplantae > Streptophyta > Magnoliopsida > Asparagales > Amaryllidaceae > Allium > Allium cepa. The sequence continues at coordinate 659,660,356 of CM060941.1, forward strand.
AGAGGTACGGTCCGATTGGACCGAACGAGAATAAAATGGGCGGATTTTGGAAGTCTATCAACTATCATCCAAAGACAATCATGACCTGAGCAAGAACGGGGAAGTCCGTCAATAAAATCCATAGAAATTTGGTCCCACTTCCAAATTGTAATGTCCAAAGGTTGCAATAACCCACCGTGCCTTTGATGCTCGGCCTTAACAATTTGGCAAGTCATGCAATGCTTAATAAAGTTAGCAATATCAGATTTCATTCCATCCCAATAATAATGCCGCTTCATATCCGCGTATATTTTCCTACTACCAGGATGAATGGTAAATTTAGAACGACATGAATCTTCTAAAATATCTTTACGAAGATTATCAATATTTGGCACGATAAGTCTACCAAACCTTCGAATGCCGCCACGAGCATCGATATCAAAGTCTTTCAAACCTTCAATATCAATTTTATCCCTACCATTTTGGCTAAGAAGAGCCAATTCGGGATCTAGCTTTTGAGCTTCAAGAATGCGGTCTAAAAGAAAAGGATGAGACTCAACGCTACATAAAACTTTAGGTGAATATAAATCGGATTCACGATCTCGAATCTCACAAGTGGACAAAGTCTCGAGATCATTCCATTCAGATATCATCATAGAAACAACCGCTTGTTGCTTATGACTAAGTGCATCGGCAATACGATTTCCCTTTCCAGGAGTATAAAGAATATCAGGATTATAAGATGCAAGGAACTCGACTAACGTTGTGGACGCAAATTAAGTTCCTCTTGGAAAAATAAATACTTCAAAGATCTGTGATCGGTATAGAGAAAAATCTTTCTCCCAAAAGATAATTACGCCAAATTCGAAGGACGAAAACAATAGCCGCGAGCTCTAAATCATGAGTGGCATATCTAGTCTCGACCGGCTTTAATTGCCTAGAAGCATAAGCAATAACACGTTCTCTTTGCATAAGAACGGCTCCCAAACCAACACGACTAGCATCGGTATAAACAATAAAATCTTGGTTCCCCTCAGGAATCATAAGAATAGGAGCATCGGAAAGGAGTTCTTTTAATTTCTGAAAAGAAGCTTCACATTTTTCTGACCAAATGTATTTAACCCTTCTTTGTCAAGCTAGTAAGAGGAATGCGAATTTTGGAAAAGTCCTTTATGAACCGGCGGTAATAACCTACTAAACCAAGAAAGCTTCGAATCTCCGTCACACTCTCCGGTCTCTTCCAATTTTGAATCTCTTCAATCTTTGAAAGATCCACGGAAATTCCGGATTCGGAAATAATATGACCGAGAAACTTCACATGATATTTCCAAAAGTGGCATTTAGAAAATTTTGCTTTCAATTGATTGCTCCTAAGAGTTTCCAACACAATCCGAATATGCTTTTCATGCTCCTCCTCGGTTTTAGAATAAACAAGAATATCATCTATAAAGATGAGAACAAATAGATCGAGGAAGCCTTTGAAAACTCGATTCATAACTTTAACGAAATAAGCCGGAGCATTTGCTAAACCAAATGGCATAACAAACCATTCATACGATCCATAACGAGTACGAAATGATGTCAAAGGAATGCTTTCCTCTGTAATACGAAGCTGATGAAAACCGGTTGCTAAGTCCTAATGTGAAAAGACTCTAGCACCACAAAACTGATCAAATAAATCATCAATCCGAGGTAAGGGATTTTTATTCTTGATAGTGAGATCATTAAGCTTGCGGTAGTCAAGCAAAGCCTAGGTGTACCATCAGATTTATTCACAACAATAGCCGAAGCTCCCTAAGGAGAGGAACTAGAGCGAATAAACTGCTTCGTCTCCAATTCGGATAATTGTTTGCACATTTCCTCATTTTCTTTATTGGACATACGATAAGGAGGACGAGTAATAGGAAAAGCTCCAGGAATTAGATTAATCGTGAACTCAATTGCTCGCTTAAGGGGTAATCCTGAAACGGGCTCAAATATATCGAAAAATTCACGAACAACGTGAATAAGATAAATGACATCTTCATCATCATCATTATCGTTATCAGAGGATTTAAAGAATATAAAGATGCAGCCAAGCTGGAATCCGAATCTTTAAGAACAATAGAAATCTGCTTAACAGATTGAGGATGTCGAAGATGAATAGTTCGCCTCGGACATAGGATATGGGCTTCATAACCGTTAAGCCAGTCCATCCCCAAAATCATTCTGATGCCCAAGTAATGCATGACATGCAAATCGGCTCGGAAAGAAAAATCACATAAAATAATCTCGACATCTTTACAAAACAAACTAAATGTTGCGGATCCACCAACCGGATTCGCAATTCTCAAAGATGTCATCAAAGCCATAACACTTAAGAAAAAGTATCAACAAGCTCTTTTGATATAAAAAAATGGGATGCGCCCATATAAAAAGAACTCGAATAGGTTGATCACGAAACATAATAATGCCATCAAGGATAGAATGAGAAATACCTTGACCATGAGAAGTGTTACTAGGGGCTTGCACAATGTTTAGCTTTCCCTCCTTCTTGCCTCAAAGTTTGGGACATGAAGATAGATGATGACCCGAATCTTTGCAATAACAACAAAAGAGAGGTTTCAGACATCTGTTGGCATAATGGTCCTTAGAACCACAATTGTAGCATTGCCCACTACAAGGGGTAGGAGCCTTTGCTACTAAAGCTACTTGCTTTCCCTTCTTGTTGGGATTTGGGCCTTTGAACATAATAGGCCTTTTCTTGTTGTTGTTGAAGTTTGTTTTGGCACCCACAAATTCAACATCACTTTCCTTATCTGCCTCTTCGAGTCGAAGAGTGATATCAATAAGCTGATCGAAAGCAACCTCCAATTTCAGAAGTAATGGATTTTTGAGATTTTTATTCAAGCCATAGACAAATCTCTGATTCTTCTTCAATGGGGTATTAATGTACTCAACCCCGTGTTTAGAAAGAGATTCGAAAGATGCGACATATTCCGTCATAGAAGATTCACCTTGAACAAGGTCAATAAAATGACGGGCCAATGTCACTTTTTCAGCTTCCGGCACAAACTTTGATTCCAATCTTTCCCAAAATTTCTCCCAAGTAAGATCCTCTTCAATAATTCAAAAATAAGAAGCTCATACCAATCTAATGCTCTTTCTTGGAGCATGCTAGAGGCCACTTGGACACGATGAAGGTCAATGCGAGAAAAGATGCGATCAAAGGATCTAGGCCAAGCTTGGACTTCGATAACGCACTCAGAACCCCTGAACGGCTTTCCACCCAAATTTGTATAGTCACTGCACAAGCATGCGAACCCAGATTTAGGATGAGTAGGCCCGGGAATGGGTCCGACAGCTTGAACATTCTTTATAAGATCGAGAAGCCGTTGGGCAGAAATAAATACTCCATCCTGGGTAGTAGCACTGGATTGACCGGTGCTGGGACAACCTGGTCTAACCATTTCTCATCTTAAGAAAGAAAGAAAGAAGAAGAAAAAAGGTTATTCACAAAATGAATATCAAATAATAATGATTGATAAAACAAGGCATCACAAAGAAAATAGCATAAAATGGTACGAAGACTCGAATTAAATCCTAAGGCACAACTCCTAAGATGGACTTAGGACGATGATCCTTGTTAAGTTACTCTACATTGTTCTGAAGTTTGGCTCTGATACCAAGCTGTGATGCCCCACGTCTATACTCACGCTAGCCAAGGACACTACGGAGTAATGCCGTCGACTAGCGTGAAGAATAAGGCTGTTTAGGAGCAACCATCCGTGTAATTACTTTGTACGAGCACTGATATGACAAATAGAATAACATGCATTTCATTTCAAGAGGAAATCCGACATACCGATACAAACTCAAAGTTACTACACAGTGGCTATATAATCTTCGGAAACAAATATAGAAATAGGCATAGCATAAATCAGTCACAGATATCCATATCACAAAGGTGAAAATAGATATGAATATAACACATAGAAGTGTATATCAGAGTAGTGGTCAAACAAGATCCACAATATAACAGAAGAGTAGATACAAGTGCTAGACAAAAGAATATGTATACATTAAAGAGTCTCTATCTCAAATGTATAACATCATAAACTACCAATCTAATGTAGTTAGCCAAAAGTCATATAATAACCCCAGATGAGGAGTCAAGCAGAAGCACCTGTAACATCTCGGTCTGACCCGAGTAATATTTAGTAAGAAAATAATAAAGGGATCAGTCTAGCTATAATTATCAGATATAAATGAGATAGAATAAGGGATATACAAATACGTATGATAACAATAATGCCATACTGTGATAAGTATGCAATTGAAAATCAACTAGAGATTAATCAATATCACAAGAATCTTCTCATAGATTCAAAAAGAATATCATATTCTTTATTTTATTCACCAAACCAAATATATTGACATCATATCGATGCCAATCATAAAACTAGCGAAACACAAATTCTAGAAATCATCAATTAGAAATCCAAAAATCATAAAAAGGGGGAGGCCTATCACAAAACGGGAGCGTGATAACTCACCAACACGTGTATCACAAACGGGATGTTATCCCATGGTCGCTAACCATAGAGCCGGTGCAACAATGTAGTACAATATCGTTACGCCCAAGGAACCAAAAACTCAAATATTTCGAAACAACGAGGTAGTACAACGGTACGCCCAATGATCCTGATAAGTCGGTACAACAACGTAGTACAAAGGTACGTCCGATGAACCGAACTCCATAAACAAACATGGGTCGCTGGCCTATAAGAATTGAGTCGAAACTCCAAGGAACTATTAGGTCGTTAGCCTATAAAAGAAATGAGATGAACCTCAATAAAACGAGACACCGTCCCCTTCGTGGACAAGAAAACAAAGCAAATCGTTAGTCTAAATCACAAAATGACCATCATCGATCATCGAGAAGTATCAATTACACTAAGCTAGTAAATAGATGAGTTTAGCTTCATGTCCCATAACCACTTGCTTAACTTAAGTATTTACGAACAAATTGTAAATCTCCACTCGAAAATTGTCACAAGGATTTCAATCGAACGAGTCTAAGAATTAAACGACGAAGTAAATGCAAGTGCCTCATACCGCTTGTTTTGCAAAGTCGTTTAATTGGATTTCTCGAACGAATGAGTTAAAGGTTTGTATATACTAATAGATTGGAAAACAGTTTGAGAAACGAGCTTTGTAATAAAATAGTGTTGAAATCATTTTGATGGAAGAGTTTTGATATTTACTACTAGCATAGAAAACCTTTGTATTTTAAAGTGATAAACCATAGAAATGAGTGTAAGAACAATCGATCACCAAAATTTCATGTTCAAAGACGTGAATTAAATCCAAGAAATCGATTCCAAATCCATCAAAATGGATATACCCAAAAATTCCAAAATAGAAGTCATCAAAGTCAATAATAAATGATAACAACAAATCGGAAAAACATGAATCGATAAAAATTGGAATTTCAAGCAAAATAGGCCAAATAGGCAAAGTAGGCTGAATACAAGCAGGTCAGTCGACTGGCACTCTGAGAACAGTCGACTGGCCAATGCTTGGAAAAACTCTCGAGTTCCAGGTCAGTCGACTGGACTCAGAGGGTCAGTCGACTGGTGCACGTTTCCTAGTATTTCTAGCCTATACAATTGAAGAGCAAACTCAACCAATTCGCGACCGAACGAGCAATGGCACTAGGGGTTTATGCCAATCGACAACCCGACCTTATAGGCTTATTAATGCATCACCAAAAACATGTTCAAACATCAAAGTTAGCATTTTAAGGATTTGACTTCAAAACACCAAAAAATGAAATATTCACCAAATCAATCCAAACCAAAAGCTAATGCAAAAGAATAAGTGTTAGGAATTCATACCCAACAATCAAAGATAGTTATAGACATTGATGTGAGATAAAAATATCACCTTTTTGCACAAATACAAGGAAGAAGGAGCTATAGAGCAAGGCAAGAACAATCATTCTTCAATTCCAACCCAAGAAGCTTGAATCTAAGCTTAAAAGAAAAACATTTCCTATGTTAGGGTTTAGGAATTTCTGAAATTGAAGGTAGAATGAGTTGGAGAAGAAGAAGAGGATGCTTACCAATAGCTTCTCTTTGAATTTGGAGTTAGAGCTTAGATTTGCAATGGAACTAGGGCTTGGGAAGTCTAATTCTTTTTCTCTTCCCCCATTTTATCTAAAGCTTGAAGGTATTAGGAAATTAAAGTGAAGAGAAGCGGGGGGGGGGGGGGGGGGGGAGGGGGGGTGGAGCTAGAGTTAATAGTTTAGGCTAACCCAAACCCAAAGTCCAAAGTGCAAAGGTTAAATTTTTAGCTAGCTCCAAACGTATCGAAGTTTATACTCAAAAAGGTCGCAAACACAATTATGAACTCAATGGAAGTATTCCTGAGTCCTAATTCGATCGTTTGCAAAAAGTAGCATTTTGGACTAAAATCCGACTAACGATGCTATATTTAAATATACAATCGTAAAATATGCGGGTTGTTACACTAATGGATGTATATACACTACAAGAAAACTGTGTTATACCTACGCCAAAATGGCGTAGGCGGGGCGTAGGTAAACACAGTAATTACGTAACCCTTATGTCAATATTGGCGTAGGTAAAACTTGCGTAGGTAATAAAATATCCACGTCTTACCTATGCCATCCATTGGGTTGTTTCCTACGTCTTTCCTACGCCATTGTTTTTCAACATCTGTCCTACGTCGTAATTTTTCTACGAATTTCCTACGACATTTTTACATCTCACATTCCCCACGCCTTTCCTACGCCATTCATTTATCTACTTCTTCCCTATGCCTTTATTTTCCTTCATTTTCCCTACGCCGTTTCCTACGTCTTCTCTGCGCCATTCATTTACCTACGGTTTACCTACGTCCATATTTTCCACGTTTTTCCTACGCTATCCACACGATTTTTTGCTGCATTAAAATTCGATTTACCTACGCCTTTTCTAAAGCACTTTTAATACCTTACTATTGTGTTTCTTTTCACCACACATTAAAAAAAACTAAAATCAACTTATTCCATATTTATACACATTTCAACAAAAAACATAACATGAAATCATTCATCATCAATTAAGTTCAATAATCTCATATATATTACAAATTTAAACAAATATTAACCAAATTCTCATAGGTCTAAACGGCATGATACATGACATCATACAGATACCACTAAGAATAAGAAGAATACCCTCATCCATCATGATGATCATTCAACTCTCCATCAAAATTCTCATAGGTCTGATGGACTTCGAAGCGTCGTGACAACTTCTCATCCTATTCCCATGAAGTCGGAATCGCAATTTACAAAAAAATTTCTTTCTTTTGTTTTTTTGGACTGGGTGCTACATAGTGGTGCCCTAGAATTTCATAAGACCCAAAGTGAACACTTGTCTGGCTTTGCCAAAGGGTCGGCCCTGACTCTAAGAGAAAATATAAAATCCAAGTAATTAGTAATATAAATAGTACCAGCACGGCGCAAAAAAACCTAGATGACTATTTTTCATTACAGAACAACTGTTATGAGGGTTTTAAAAATTTCAACTAATTTATCAAAACAATAAGTTTAACATCACAACAACATTCTATGTCTAGAAGTGAACGACAACATCATACTACCATACACATGCGAAAAAATATCAATGAACATTACTTAACTTAAAACCAATGATAACTACATCGAACCACATATCAGATTTGCCATGACTACAACCTTACAGTTGCATCAAAGCTGCAGTACCAATACTTACATTCTACCGACTTATGCCTACAAACATGATGAACTTAAATTACCTAAATTTACATGAAAGTACAGATCCAGCCTGCAAGTAGTTCAACCACACACGTGCATAAAACTTGCACCAGCAAGAGTCATAGTAACGTAGACTAACCAATAAGAAAGTTTTTACAAATATATTTTGTATACATTATTGAGGTTAAACCAAGTTTTTTATATTCCAGTTGTGGGTAGGAAAAAACAATTGATAGTAAAACGTGGACGGTGAAGGAAGTAAAGTATGTAGCGGGAAGCAAACCAATAGTGTAAAAATCACAACCATTGGTTGTAGGTGGAAGGAAGTAAACGGCGTTAAGCCATATAAAATAAAATGTAATAACTCGAAATTGTGTAATTTATCAACTTACCGCGATGTGATTGTTAATACGTATGCAGTGTGGAGGAAACATCCAAGCCAGTGAGTACAAAACCAGATATGTCGCGTGATGAAAATATGGTGGTTAAGCATGGCATGAAGATTCAACCTGCGTAACAGAGAAGGGTTGAGTAGTAAAAGGCATGAAAGAATTGTACCGTTTCAAGGCAATGGTCCGCCAGGTTAAAAGTAGTCTGAAATATTGCATGGCTTTACCCACAAATTCTCCCATAGATTTTAATTCCAGGAAATGAACTACCATGTCAAATATAGTCTTTTGAAAACAATTTCTCTAGTGCATTCTTGATTCTCAAATCCATTGTACAGAACACAAGATTCTTTAAAAGAGTGGCCCAAGTTACTTCCCCGACACGATGGAACCTCTTGGCAAGTATCGTATCGTCGTATGGGTTACAATAAGCTTGGTGCCTCCTACTGCTGCTGCTTGAAAGGAAAGCTTAAAAATATGGTGGTGGAATGGTTCCACTTTGTTGTTACCCACGGTGCTTATTTCTAGCTTAGACTATGATAAGAGAAAACCAATAGTAAAAGCAAACGATGCATACAACTTTAGCCACACCTAGTTGTTTACTTGAATCTTGGAATCAACTATGTTTGAGTTTAGCTTAAACTTCAACAATAATATATTAATAACTGTTTTTAACTATAAAACAGATTACCTGAAGAGCAGAGGTACCAACACCGAATACAAACCTAGATGGAAAATCACTTTTCTTTATTCCAAATGAAGCAGCAGCAAGTAAAGTACTTCAACCATGAACATCCATATCACAAATCAACGCAGTTCATCGTAGACAATGTAACCACATCCAACGCCACTGTTCAGTGATGATCACAAGTCTCTCATATAACAACGCTCTGACAGCTTTTGCGATTCCGCTCTTAGCATTTTCGTTCTTCGCAACTTATTCACATAATCAATCCATATCGACTAACTATACTCGTATGCATTTCCAGATCTGCCGTTCCTATAACCGCATCTTCATTCTCATCTAAGATTTGATGTTAATCTTCCTTCATATCAAGATCATTGAGATTGGCATTTGATTCTCGAATTCCCAGATCTTACCATATTTCATCCTTTTTCTGAATTAATCACGGCTTTGGCATCAATAGCCATACTCTTCCTCGATTCCATGCTCTGTCACGGGATTTGAATTCGATATCTAGACACCCAGATCTGTATTTAAAACTGGGTGTATATCATTTAGAACAGGCGCTCTTCAATTCACGATTTCCCAAATTTGAAATTCTCCACGCATGTCGGCAATGAAAGTAATTAATCTCTTGGATATTTAAATACTGGCACTTTCTTCTCACAGCATTTGATTATATGAATATAAAATCGGTTTCTCCTTTTTATTAACACTTGGGGAACACAAATTGGCGACTGTTGATAGAATTCTAAATTAATGGGCGGCTGAGTGAAAGTATGAAATAAGAGGGAGGTAACAAAATTGGGGGAATTTGGGATGGGAAGCAGTTATGGCGAAGATGGGAAGGAAAAATAATGACAAGGCTAATGGCGGATTACGAAAGGGAATTTGAGGCGGGCTAGGGTTTTATTTTGGTTTTTTTTCTATTGGAGCGTTCTTGGATTGTGAAGCTGCCGCGTAAATTTAGAAATTTCTTACCTCAAGCCAAAGTCATATGGATACCATAGGAATATTTTTACGCCTTTCCTACGCCAGTCCAGATTTGTAGAAAATTAGCAAAGGCGTGGGAATGTCGAAGCAGATTGTCTGCGTCTTTCCTATGTCATAAATTTTTGCGTAGAAGATTTCCTATGTCTTTCCTACGTCTGGATTATTTTTCTATATATTGAAATAGGCGTAGGAAAGGCGTAAGAAAATTCTTACACATTTCTTACGCCTTTACCTCTTTCTACTTATTTCTTACGTCGTCCCTACGCCCCGCCTTCTGGCGTAGGAAAGGCGTAGGAAATTTTATGTAGGGAATTGAAGTGTTTTCTTGTAGTGATATATATAATAGTTTTCTTTTGTAAAGATCATTGTTATATTATAGATTATTCGTTGGATGAGAGATTCTGTGTTGTTTAGTTTCTTCTTGTCTTCTTTCTTCTTCTTTCCCCTAACCATCTGCCTTTTCGCACTTGGTTATTCGACATGTGATTATTGTGGAAGTGTTTGTGTCGACTTTCGATGATCAAAAAAGTCGGTTGTTACAAAAATTCTTATCACAACGTTGATGCATCCATTTGCCCTATACACACTTATTCTTTAAGAATTTCTATAGTAATTTCATAGATAAAGCATTGGCTACATCATATAAACTTCCCAAACCAATTCCTCTTCTTCTTTTGGTCTACATACATTGCTTTTCCATAAAAAATTCACACAAATGTTTTCAATTTGATTTAAAATTTTTTTTAGCATTATGCAAATTTGCATCCAAAACAACATTGTAGATTGAATAACTATTTTAATTAATTCTAGTCTATCACTTATGCTTAATAATCTTCCTCTCCACCCATTAAGTTTCTTCTTATTTTTATCAATAAGTATATTAAAGTAGATCTTCCAAATAAGGCATTACTTAGTGAAGTTCCAAAATAAGTAATTGGAAGGCTCTGAATTTCCACTCCAGTAAGATTTGAAATTCTCGCTTTCTCCTTTACCCCTTTACTGAAAAATTATTCAGATATTAGTTCGACCCATTATATATTCTAGCTTTTATAAAATATGTCTAGTACTTTCTACATTTTCTACTAATTATTAGGTTGCTTTTATAAATAGGGGATAATTTTCCTTGCAAATACTCCAAATCTAGAAAAATAGATAAATATTCCATAGGTATAGCAAACAAATAGGTTGAAAGTGGGTTCCCCTGTTGCAATCCTTTATTACTAGTAAAGTAGCCACATGGTGAAACATTGATCATTGTTGAAAGTATCGATGTAGCAATGCAATAATAGATGGTAGAGATGATTTTTGGTGGAAACCCATTGCTCATAGAATATGAAAGACAAATTATCTATTGACTTTGTCATATGCTTTTTGCAATTCAACTTTGAGATATAAATTATTGGAACCCTTTCAGTTAGATGTACTAACCATTTCATAAGCTAATAGTGGATTTACGCTTATATTTCTACTTGGAATAAATGCATTTTGATTATATGACACTATATCATTCATATAACTATTAATTCTACTGCATAAAATGTTTGAAATTACTCTGTATATGACATTGCAACACGAAACGGGTCTGAAAGTTGATATGGATGAGAGTCACCATTTTTTGGGAACGAGAGTAATAAAAGTTTGTTATTTCTATTATAAAGCATGCAGAAATAAATACAGCTTTAATTTCTACATTTATATCCTCTCTCACACGCTCCCAATGATGTTTAAAGAACCTTGCACCGAAACCATTTGGTCCCGGGCTACTCTCATTATCAATATGAAAAATCGCATTTTGATTTCTTAATCTAATAATTCCTTTTCCATTTTCTTCCTATCAAAATTTGAAATAATATTTTGCAAGTTATAATTGGAAAATTATGTTGAATAGTCTCTGTGTTATAAAGCTCTGTATGAAAAGTGATCGTATTAGACTTCAGCTCATGTTCGTCTGTGACTAGTGTAACGACCCGTGAAATTCGATTATTTAAAATGAGTTAATTTAATAAGATTTATAATTTAATTCAGAAAGAAATAAAAGTCTTAAAATTTATATTGGAGCGAATGTAGAAATCTGATGAAGCAATTGCAATTAAATGTTAACAATTTAATATTTATATGGCAATAAATTGAAATAATGTAAATTGTCATACTTGGTTATAAGTTTAATATAAGAAACCAACATAAATGTTGAATTTGCGAAATATTAATAAAAATATTAGCTAGAATGGAATTCATTAATATAATAATGAATAGTGAAAATTGTTACATTTGGTTTTAAAATAGAAAATGAGTAAATAAAAGTAACTGTTGAATAAACCAATGCAGTAGTTGTAGACAAGTAATTATAATGTGTGTTGTTGATAATGAACGTACTTAAATGGTAATAAATTGAATATAAGAAAACAAAGACATTTAGTGAATTATTTATTGAATTCATGAGATAAAAATCAATGTCCTGTAGGTAATTATAATATTGTTTGGAAGTGAAAACGTATAAGTAAGAAACCAAGTAAATAAATTTATGGAGAACATTTAATAGTAATTAATGTATATATTAGACAATTGACAATTTATGGATTTGTTAAGATTGCAAAGTTATAATTGAATGTAAATAGGAATATTTGGTAATTAATTAAAATAAGAAGAAAAAAATGTAAATGTTACGACTTGGTTACAAAATTTATATACGGAAGTGGATGTAAATATGAATTAATTTAATGTGTGCATTAATTTTATCATGGGATAAAACGTAAATTAATGTAATAAGGATGATGCATGTTGATAAGTATTCATAATGTTTGTGTTGTTGATAAACGTTACTTTAATGATTGTAATATAAAATAACGGAAGTGTGAATGGAAATTAATAGAAACGTAAACTTATTTTAAGGTATTAATTGGATGTAGATTTATGGAATGGAGTTAATGCAAATCAATGGAATTAATGAAGACGGTTACGTAGCTACGTATTGAATATATGAAAACAAAATGTAAGCATTGGATTAAACTAAGGAAATTAAATATTAATAAATGGTCATTTAATAAGACTAATGTTCTGGAAGAAATTATAATAAGTTGTTTGAAATACGTATAAACTTTGGTTTGGAAATCAATTGGATTTAAAATGAAATTTGGCATTACATTGATGAGTTTAAATGTTATTTTATTTTGTAAAGTAATAAATGGTGTAATAAAGGAATGAAATCAAGATAAATAAATTTAATTGAGATTTTTAATTATAAATAATGGGTGAAATAATAGGATGGATGGTAATTGTTTGTGGAGAATAACCATACAAATATTATAAAGAGTATATTGGTGATAAAAGGTTATTTCGGATAAAGGTAATTAAATATTACTATAATGGATTTTAACGAAAACCAGTTTCATCGGATCCATATCGGTGAATTATAGTAGGGTTTCAAGTTTCGTAGCGATCAGACTTGTCGGTTGATCGTACAAACGCGAAACGCCCTGAAATCGATTTAATTGAAATCAATTGAAATCAATTTGAAAAATATTAATTTTAACATAACTTCTTCATATGATGCAATTTGAACTTGAAACTTGTTCCATCACGTTTAAAATATTTAAAAACACCTATTTTGATATATGGATTGACCCAATTTCATTCTGGAGTCGAAATGGGCTTTTTGGGCCACTTTGGCGTTAGCGCGTATATCCAACCTTATCCATCCATTCTAATTTCTGACCTGCCTATATAAACCCCATTATAAACCCTAGCCTCCCTCATTCTTATTTGTATGTACGCAATTCAGCTATCTCTCCTCCTCAATGGCAAACAACAAAATTTCAGATCCAATTCCAATTCGAAATCCAAGTCAAAAATCCGAACTCCTCAGAAAAATACAAAAATATATATGTTGAAGCTCTTGGAGTGCATAATTTTCCAGTGTAATTCGTTTTTCGATTTGGTTTGTGGTTTGACCAGAAATTGGGCTTTTTATTTCGGCCGTTCATAGGCTACATGCCCGATCAACGGTGGATTTTCAACTATTGGTCGATCAGGGAGTACGGGTTGGTAGAGGAGGCCGAGTGCTGTAAATCCATACGGTTAGTTAGTTGTTTTCGTCAGTGATTCGACTAGATTTGAAAGTGGAAGCTTGCAATGGCAAGCTCGGCCTGAGGCCGTATGGGGAGGCGCGCGCGTCGTAGGGGGGCTGGTGGAGGCGGCTCGGTGTGGTCGAGGTGGTGGCGTCATCTGATTGCGTCGATGGCGATTGGAGGCGTGGTGAAAATTGGAGGAAACGTGGCGGCCGAAAACTCTAGAGGCAAATGAGTGTTGCTGAGTGACACAGGGAGGATGACGTGGATGAAGCACACTGATGATGGGTTTGACTCCTTGTTACTTATTTTATTTAAATTTTACGTTTCAACTCGTTCTAACTCTCATAACTTTTACATACGGACTCAAATTCATGCAAGGTTTTCTCCGCTAGGTTCGTATTGGAATTCCAAAAATTTTGACGCTGGTGTGGATGAATCTGAGACTGTGCAAATTTTGGGTTTAAATTGGATTAAATACAATTTAAATTCGAAAGGTGAGTGTTTTAACCCACTCACAACTTCTAAAATTTCCTATGTTTGTTAAATTAAATTTGGATGTGATTAGAAATTTATTTAATATTGTTTGGCATATTTTTAATCATCATCTCAACTAAATTGCATTTATTTAATTAAATTGTCATTTACATATTCATTGCATATAAACTGCCAGTTAAATTGTTATTCATTTATTTTTACATATAAACTACCAGTTAAACAGTTATTAATTTATCATTGAATATAAACTGCTAGTTAATTCCCGATGATTATTATCCGTTCTATATTGATGCTATTGTTTGAATGGGATGATGATTGTGATAAATGGTTGATGGTTCATATTGGATGAATGGATGGTGTATTTTATATTGAATAAGCTACAAGTTATCATGCATTTTCATTTCATCCGGGATTGCGGTTTGAAATGATATATAACCTTAAATTTTATTTTTAAATTGCGGATTGAAATGATAAATATCTGTATCACTTGACCATAGGATAGAAAATTTTATACAGACACCGCGGTATATATATAAAAATATTTTGAAATGATTTACTATGGTTTTGTAAAGAAATATATATATATATATATGGTTTTATGAGATATTGATTTTGGATATTTGATAAAGGATATTTGATAAAGGTTATTTTATATAGTTATACTTTACTGTAGACATTATTATAATAACGTATATTACTACATAGTAGATAGTTTAACGGATCCTTAGGAGATGTGAATCCCGAGCATCTCTTAAGTTACTGAACTCATATTTATTCCTGTTGATTTAACTTACATAAGATCTTTTAGTTCTGACTCGAGTGTTTTGTTTTTTAATTCGCTCGGGCCAGACCGAGCATTCCAGGATTCGAAAGACCGTATTCTGGAGGACGAAGACGAAGAAATTATTATTATTTATTACAATATTCCACTACATTAATACTATTCCGCTGCATTGTTATTGATATAAAATAACTCTGATATATGTTGTATATGTATAATCGAATATTTTGTAAACAGCTTCATGAACTGTATATTTGATTATTATATTTTATCGTTCCGCTGCAAGATTCTATTTTGTTTTTTTCCTTCTTCTGTACTTTTTCTTATTTACCCCATAACAATCTGCCCTTCCGTATGGTTTGAATTAGCAAGTGTGTCGATTTAAAGCGTATAACAATGCGGGATGTTACATCTGGTATCAAAGCTTTGGTTTAGCGATAAACCTTAGCTTTGTGGGGTTTGACTCTTTACTCATAGGGTAGTAATACCTTATGGCGAGTCTCTGAGTGTATATATATGAGAGAGCGTATTTTTTAGTGTTATAAAAAGGTTTTAATATTGTGTTAATTTGTTCCGTTTTGTATTTATAAATTCTGGTTGATGCATGGGATGCTATGAGATCAATAGGAATTTCTAAACACTTAACAGGACAGACCGACATAATATTTGTTTTAATATAGGTGAATGAAATAATTTTTCCTATTATATTTTCTATATATATAAAATAAATATTTATTAAGACTATATTTGGTTGTAATAAATTGGTTGTTAGGTAATTAAATTTATAAATAATAGTTGAAATAAGATATAAATTAAATAAATAAAATTGGAAATTTAGAACTTAAGTTCCAGGGTTTTGAAATTTCTTTTGAATGATTTTGAAATATAATAATAATAGTATTAAAAGAAGTATTTTCTGATATAAGTATTTCAAAATAATTTGAAAGAAATGTTTTTAAAAGAAATTTTGGAAAGATAAAGTTTTACTCCCCTCTCTGTCGTTGGAAAATAATTTCAGTGATGAGTGCATGCATCATCGACATTCATTTTCGAGTCTTGGAGTGGGAAGGACACTGTAATAGTTTTACTACAGATTTATTGTGATAAACAAAATTGAATTTTTAATTTGTTTTAGATCTACTTGGATATATAAATTGTAAGTTTATATTTATCTATTATTTTAAAATAAATTGAAATTTAACCCGATATTTAATTCTTGAGTTTCCGATTATTAATTAGAGTCTTTAATTAAAATAAGGAATTTCATGCTAGGTTATGAATGAAATTAAAGGTAATTTGAAACTGTAACTTATGAAACAAAGAATAGTATTATTGAACATTAAATTAAATAAAAAGATGAGGTAAAACTTGTATGATTTTCATTTGCATTTTCTTTAACATATATACAACTTACCAAAAGATGTAAAAATTTGAAATGTTAATAAGAAAATAATGGAAGTTGTACAAGTAAACTTATGAATGAAGGTGTTCAATGAATTTCTTTAATAAATAAGAATTTGATATTGAAATGTTTATAAACTTAAGTTATAATTGAAATGTACTATGATAAAATATAATATAAATGTAAGTATTATAAATAAATGATAATAAACTTAAGTAAGTGTAATAAATAAGTGTAATAAAATAAAAGAAAATTTCATGAGATGAATAAGTGAAAATGAGACTTTGTTAGAAATGAATAAAAATAAATGAAAATTTGCAAGAAATAAATGAAAATAAAAAGATAAATCATTATATGAAAGAAAAGAAATCAAACAACTAATGTATGAAATGATATTAATAATAAGTAAATTTGATTTGTTGTTAGGCATTGTCGTTTGTTTTGGTTTATGGTTGTTTGCGTAAGGATACTTTAAAATTGTTTGGATGAATGAATAATCTATTTAGTTTCACCTAACGCTGTTGAGTGAAGGGTACACTTGTAGTTTACTTTTTTAATTCCGTACAATTTAAAGTTTTGAACACGAACAACTATTTGTTGTTTGATATGAATGAATGTTTGATTGTGTTGATTTTTATATGCTTGTTGCATGTGGTTGTTGGTTGTATTGATTTGTTTGTTTATGGTTGAAACAACTCTAACATTTCATTTTATATAATTATTAACTCTTTTAGATTATATAAGTGGAATACAGGTTATGGAAGCAATTGCTACTACTTTTAGTTTCATAAATAAGCCTTATTTGCCCGATAAATAGGTACGTTTTCGGATTTTGGTTTATAGCGTTATTTTATGGTGTTGGGATATTTTTATTTTGAAAAATATATGTTGTATATTTGATATTATATTTTCTCCCGAGCCTCTCGTACAAAGGAGACTCTGCCAAAATTTTTCGTAAATTTTGGATTTAGAAAATATTTAAAAAAAATGTTTTCCAAACTGTATTAATTTAAGTATAAAAAGATTTAATAGTTATAAATTGATATTTTATTTAAATTATTAAATTTTGAAAATTTATTTGTGTATATATATCTCATATTTTAAGTAAAATATATTGATTTCTTAATTCTTATTTCCTCTTCTTTTTCCTTTTCGGGGACGAAAAGTTTTGAGTGGGAAAGAGTGTAACAACCCGTGAAATTCGATTATTTAAAATGAGTTAATTTAATAAGATTTATAATTTAATTCAGAAAGAAATAAAAGTCTTAAAATTTATATTGGAGCGAATGTAGAAATCTGATGAAGCAATTGCAATTAAATGTTAACAATTTAATATTTATATGGCAATAAATTGAAATAATGTAAATTGTCATACTTGGTTATAAGTTTAATATAAGAAACCAACATAAATGTTGAATTTGCGAAATATTAATAAAAATATTAGCTAGAATGGAATTCATTAATATAATAATGAATAGTGAAAATTGTTACATTTGGTTTTAAAATAGAAAATGAGTAAATAAAAGTAACTGTTGAATAAACCAATGCAGTAGTTGTAGACAAGTAATTATAATGTGTGTTGTTGATAATGAACGTACTTAAATGGTAATAAATTGAATATAAGAAAACAAAGACATTTAGTGAATTATTTATTGAATTCATGAGATAAAAATCAATGTCCTGTAGGTAATTATAATATTGTTTGGAAGTGAAAACGTATAAGTAAGAAACCAAGTAAATAAATTTATGGAGAACATTTAATAGTAATTAATGTATATATTAGACAATTGACAATTTATGGATTTGTTAAGATTGCAAAGTTATAATTGAATGTAAATAGGAATATTTGGTAATTAATTAAAATAAGAAGAAAAAAATGTAAATGTTACGACTTGGTTACAAAATTTATATACGGAAGTGGATGTAAATATGAATTAATTTAATGTGTGCATTAATTTTATCATGGGATAAAACGTAAATTAATGTAATAAGGATGATGCATGTTGATAAGTATTCATAATGTTTGTGTTGTTGATAAACGTTACTTTAATGATTGTAATATAAAATAACGGAAGTGTGAATGGAAATTAATAGAAACGTAAACTTATTTTAAGGTATTAATTGGATGTAGATTTATGGAATGGAGTTAATGCAAATAAATTTGAATTAATGAAGATGGTTACGTAACTACATATTGAATATATAAAAACAAAATGTAAGCATTGGATTAAATTAAGGAAATTAAATATTAATAAATGGTCATGTAATAAAACCAATGTTTTGGGAGTAATTATAATTAGTTGTTTGAAATACGTATAAACTTTGGTTTGGAAATCAATTGGATTTAAAATGAAATTTGGCAATACATTGATGAGTTTGAATGTTATTTTATTTTATAAAGTAATAAATGGTGTAATAAAGGAATGAAATCAAGATAAATAAATTTAATTAAGATTTTTAATTATAAATAATGGGTGAAATAATAGGATGGATGGTAATTGTCTGTGGAGAATAACCATACAAGTATTATAAAGAGTATATTGATGATAAATGGTTATTTCTGATAAAGGTAATTAAATATTACTATAATGGATATAAATGTAGTAATGGATAGAGTGAATGAAATTAGAATTATGAAAATAAATGTTAACATTTTTTTTAAAGCAATAAAAGCCTATTAATGTGACTGAAGGTTAACGGTAACGATAATTGTATGTTATCTATGTATGTAGCTTGTAAATTTAAAACTTTGAAATTTGTTACCGTAGTTATAATTTAATATTACGTTAATGTTAATTAAGGTAATATTTGTAAGTAATGGTAAGGTTATTCATATTGGACAATTTGTGAGTTATAAGGATCGGGAATAAAATTTATTTATTTTAGTAAAATGGAAAATTCAATAATTGGATTTAATGGCAATTTAATGAAATTGAAATAGTTAAATAATACGTTATTTGAAATAAGGATAATATGAGAAGTTTGTGTAATAGTTTTGAATCCAATATTTAATCCATCTATTTGACAGGATTGAATGGAATAATAATTAATTTATTTAACTAAATGGAATTTTGGGGATTTTATTTATAATTTGTGAATTTAAGGAAATTAATTATTAAAAATGAGGTTAATGTTGGAATTGATGAATTAATCAACTCTAATTTGACATTTAAATTTATTTAAATCAGTGTAAATGATTTGGAAAATTTAAAATGATAAGAATTGTCAATTATCGAATTAAAATTGAAAATTTGACTTAATTGACTAATTTTTAATTTATTTAATTAATATAACAATAGCCATTTTGGCCATTGACTCGGATTTCGACGAAACCAGTTTCATCGGATCCATATCGGTAAATTATTGTAGGGTTTCAAGTTTCGTAAGGATCGAACTTGTCGTTTGATCGTACGAACGCGAAACTCCCTGAAATCGATTTAATTGAAATCAGTTTGAAAAATATTGATTTTGGCATAACTTCTTCATACGATGCAATTTGGACTTGAAACTTGTTCCATCATGTTTAAAATATTTAAAAACACCTATTTTGATATATGGATTAACCCAATTTCGTTCCGGAGTCGAAACGGGCTTTTTGGGCCACTTTGGCGTTAGCGCGTATATCCAACCTTATCCATCCATTCTAATTTCTGACCTGCCTATATAAACCGTGTTATAAACCCTAGCCTCCCTAATTCTCATTTGTATTTACGCAATTCAGCTATCTCTCCTCCTCAATGGCAGGCAACAAAATTTCAGATACAATTCCAATCCGAAATCCAAGTCAAAAATCCAAACTCCTCAGAAAAATACAAAATAATATATGTTGAAACTTTTGGAGTGCGCAATCTTCTTGTGTAATTCGTTTTTCGATTTGGTTAGTGGTTTAACCAGAAATTGGGCTTTTTGTTTTGAACGTTCATAGGCTACATGCCCGATCAACGGTGGATTTTCAACTATTGGTCGATCGGGGAGTACGGGTTGGTAAAGGAGGGCGAGTGCTGTAAATCCTACGGTTAGTTAGTGGTTTTCGTCAGTGATTCGACTGGATTTGGACGTGGAAGCTTGTGATGGCAAGCTCGGCCTGAGGCCGTACGGGGAGGCACGCGCGTCGCAGTGGGGCTGGTGGAGGCGGCTCGGCGTGGTCGAGGTGGTGGCAGCATCTGATTGCGTCGATGGCGATTAGAGGCGTGGTGAAAATTGGAGGAAACGTGGCGGCCGAAAACCCTAGAGGCGTGTGAGTGTTGCTGAGTGATACAGGGAGGATGACGTGGATGAAGCGTACTGGGTGATGGGTTTGACTCCTTGTTATTTATTTTATTTAAATTTTGCGTTTCAACTCGTTTTAACTCTCATAACTTTCACATACGGACTCAAATTCACGCGCGATTTTCTCCACTAGGTTTGTATTGGGATTCCGGAGATTTTGACGTGGGTTTGGACAGATTCCGAGATTGTGCAAATTTTGGGTTTAAATTGGATTAAATTCAATTAAAATTCGAAAGGTGAGTGTTTTAACCCACTCACAACTTCTAAATTTTCCTATGTTTGTTAAATTAAATTTGGATGTGATTAGAAATTTATTGATGATTGTTTGGCATATTATTAATCATCATCTCAGCTAAATTGCATTTATTTAATTAAATTGTCATTTACGTATTCATTGCATATAAAATGCCAGTTTAATTGTTATTTATTTATTTTTACATATAAACTGCCAGTTAAACAGTTATTAATTTATCATTGAATATAAACTGCTAGTTAATTCCTGATGATTATTATCCGTTCTATGTTGATGCTATTGTTTGAATTGGATGATGATTGTGATAAATGGATGCTGTATTTTATATTGAATAAGCTGATAGTTATCTTGCATTTTCATTTCATCTGGGATTGCGGTTTGAAATGATATATAACCGTAAATTTTATTTTTAAATTGTGGATTGAAATGATAAATATCCGTATCACTTGACCATATGATAGAAAATTTTATACAGACACCGTAGTATATATATAAAATTATTTTGAAATGATTTGCTATGGTTTTGTAAAGAAATATATATATGGTTTTATGAGATATTGATTTCGGATATTTGATAAAGGTTATTTTATATATAGTTAAATTCTTGGTTTTAAGCTACGTATAAAATTGTTTAAATTATGAAGTAAGTTTAACAATAAAGTTGATTTTATTAAAATATATTATGGATTAGTGTTTACTTAAATTAGATTCTAATATAGAGTTTATATTGATTTTTATAAATCAAAGTTGAGAAGATAGTTTTGAAATTGGTTCGAGATTTTATTTGATTAAGACCCTATTGAAATTTAGATTTATAAAGAATATGGTGTTATAACTAAATTCGGGTTTAAGGTGATTTAAGTGAATATATCTAGTCTAAATAAATTAAGGAATATTCAATTTTTTGAATTTGAAAGTTTTATTTAAAGGATACTGGATTTATTAAGTAAGTATTTCAAACTAAATTATAGTAAAGTGAATTTGGCATATATATATATATGTGTGTGTGTGTGTGTGTGTGTATGAATTAAAAATTTAGTTTTGAAATGGTGGAATATTTAAACCTTTGAAATATATGAAAATTTAAATGGTTTATTTGGGAATTCAAATCTGTATCTGGAACTGATTTGAGAAATTAAAAAGCTAATTTACTTTATAAAGTAATTTATTATTAAACCATTTAAGTATTGAAAATTATGTTTCGAAGCTATGGGTTTAAGGTATATATATTTGAAAGTACTATGATTTTTTTTGAAAAGGGATGTATTTGAAATAAAAATGATATCATATTGATTTGGGTTTTAAACTAGAAATGATATCGTATTTATATGGTTTTGAAATGGATATTTTTTTCTGGTCTTAAAGTATAAATTATTTTGAAATGACCGTGGTGTTATAATAACGTTTGGTTGTTGAAGAGACCGGGATCAGAAGTTGTCATACTCTCTGCCAACTCCGAAAACCACTTCAACAACCGTGTACGCGGTGGAGATTCCAGAATGAAGTAGGATGGTGGCGGCATTTCCTTTGAGGTAAATACGTGGACCCAGCTCCCGTGAGTTGGCATAAGTTGGCTAAAACAGGAGCGATTGACGGGTTAAGAAGGTAGCCTCGTTTATCGGACACATCCCTTCGATGTTCTACTCTGACTTTGGATTTATTCGATGGCCACTTTTGATTTCTTTGATTTGGGGTGTGGCTCGAGGTGGGCGGTAGTTGCGACTATGCGTTACCACCGCCCCGGAAGCGTAATTGGTATATCTACCCTGGCATTGCCTAGTTGTGCTGTGTCACCTACCCTAGCGCGCCTTATACGATTTTGTTTTGTACCATACCTATAGAGTGCCCTCTGACGACGCCCAGTACGGGGGAGATTACGGTACTGTATAGACTATGGGAATATAAAAGTGTGTTAAGGGCTATATGGGTAACCCCTTAACGCTATTTTCAGTATATTATACTTTACTGTAGACATTATTATAATAGCGTCTATTACTACATAGTAGATAGTTTAACGGATCCTTAGGAGATGTGAATCCCGAGCATCTCTTCAGTTACTACATTCAGATTTATTCCTGTTTATTTAACTTACATAAGATCTTTTAGTTCTGACTCGAATGTTTTGTTTTTCAATTCGCTCGGGTCAGATCGAGCATTTCAAGATTCGGAAGACCGTATTCTGGAGGACGAAGACGAAGATATTATTATTTATTATAATATTGCACTACATTCATACTGTTCCGCTGCATTATTATTGGTATGTGTAACTCTGATATATGTTGTATAAGTATAATCGAATATTTTGTAAACCGTTTTACGAACTGTATATTTGATTATTATATTTTATCGTTCCACTGCAAGATTCTATTTTTTTCTTCTTCTCTACTTTTTCTTAATTACCCCATAACAATCTGCCCTTCCGTATGGTTTGAATGAGCATGTGTGTCGATTTAAAGCGTATAAAAAGACGGGATGTTACAACTAGTCTATCTTGCTAACCGTATAATTGTTTGATTTTCTTTCTAATATAGGCTAAAGATATACGAGACCTTCTTTTTGCCATTTAATTTTGGACTTTTGTCTAATTTTTAGTTGCTTGGGTAAGCATAAGTGTTTCCAATTCAAACAGACTATTTTATACTGCAGAATCAGTTGTGTATTCTCTATATCATTCAATAGTTGAAGATAGTGAGCATTGTTATTCTCCCTAAGAGTTGTAATAAGATCACGTATGCTCATTCAACACTTATTCCACTCCTTAAGTTTCCTTCTCACATTTCTCAATTTATTTAGGGCCCGTTTGGCAAACAAATGCAAAAGGACTTTTACTAATTTCAAAAGTCCTTTTGCTTTTAGAAAATTAAAAAGTAAGAAAGTATATGTGGAAAAGTTTTGACTTACGAGTCAAAACTGAAAAAAAAAGTTCAAAAATTCAAACATGAAATTTTGAAAATATAAATTGTAAAGTTTCGAAATTTTAATTACAATTTTGAAAATTTTAAATTTTAAAATTCGAAATATTGAGGATCACAGTTTTGAAATTTTAAACTAAAAAATTTCGAAATTTACAATTTTGGAATTCGAAACTTTGAAATTTTGATTTTAACTTTGATATTTGAAATTCTGAAATTTTGAAATTTTGAATTTTGAAAATTCAAAACTATAAAAATCTAATTTTGAAATTTTAAAATTTGAAATTTGAAATTTTAAAATTTGAAATTTTAAAATTTGAAATTTTAAAATTTGAAATTCTGAAAATCTGATTTTGAAATTTGAAATTTTGAAATTATGAATTTGAAATTATGATTTTAGAATTTTGAAAATTTTCAGTTTTGAAATTTTGAAATTGGAATTTTGAAATTTAGAATTTAGAATTTTTGAAATTTAAAATTTTGAATTTTGAAATTTAAAATTCTGAAATTTAAAATTCTGAAATTCTGAAATTTGAGTTTGATATTTGAAATTTTGAACTGGAAATTCAAAATTCGAAATTTTGACAATTTGGAAATTTTAAATTTAAAAATTTTAAATTTGAAAATTAAAATTTTGAAATTATGTAATTTTGAATTTTGAAATTTAAATTTTGAAGATTGAAATTTTAAAATCTGAAATTAGAAATTATGAAAATTTTAAATTAGAAATTAGAAATTCTGGAAATCTGATTTTGAAATTTGAATTTTTGAAATTTGAAAATCAAAATTTTAAAATTTGAAATTCTAAAAATCTGATTTTGAAATTTTGGAAATTTGACTATTTGGAATTTTAAAATTTGAAATTCAAATTTTTCTAGAATTTTTTGAAAATTTTTTTTAATTTTTTTTTTGTATAAAAAATTGACTTATGTATGTCAAAAAGCAAAAAAAATTGCTTTTGAAATTAGTTGAAAAGTGACTTTTGAAAGTTGGTAGATTTTCTTATCCATATTGACTTTTTAACTTTTGCTTTTTATAAGAAAAGAAGCAACTTATTTATTGTAATCCAAACGGCCCTTTAGCAACTCGAATAAGAGATTTCCTTCAATATCGATGTTCCATGCATGGGTAACTACATTACTATATCCATGCATTTCTCTGGAGGCATTGTTATATCTGAATGGTGTGTTTTTTGTGAGTTTGTTATCCTACAGAAATTGAATATTCAAGGAGAAGTGATCAATTGTCGAGCGATTAAGAATTTCTACTTGTGCATTAGGAAAGGTAGAATGAAATAGAGAGTTTATAAACACCCTATCAATCTTACTATAGGCTGCAAAATCTTTAATCACCTCTCCATTTATAATTATTGCCTATGTAGTGCATTTCTTGTATCCTTGTAGTTGGAGCAGTAGTACAAAAATCATCATCGACTTTTAAATTCGAATTGTTTGGCCCAATTCTATCAGAATTATACAAACGCAGTTAAAATCCCCCGGCACTATCCATGGGTGAATCATAGAATCAACTAACAATCTGATGTGGTTCAATAATTCAATCCTCTAGATTCGAGTGTATAGACCATAAACCCTTATACATATTATATTTAATCGTCCCCTATTTTGCATAGACACTGTGATAAATTGATCTTCTTTAGCTGCCTCACTAACAGTTTAAATTTTGGGTTCCAACAAAGCACTTCCTGCTTTTTTGTTAACTTCTTTATTGCATAAGTAGTCCCAATTAGACTTAGAGCTTTTGATAAATACAGCCAAGTTATTCCTGTTAAGCTTGTGTTCTAAAAGAGTGTGTGTGTGGGATGACTCTATTAACATGTTCTATAACAGCATACTTCCTTATAGGGGAGTTTAATCTCCTCACTTTCCACACAAGGAACATCATTACTTGTTTGAAGTAGAACCTCTCCTGTTCTTTGAGCCACTAGAGAATGTAATCACTTTACTTATTTTGTTTTTCCTGCCTTTAGATTTAACCTGAGAAATCAGATCTAACTATTCTGGATTGTCAATTACATCTGCTGGAGCATTTGCTTTAAATTCAAAAGGATTTTCTTTAGTCCTCATCCTTATCTTATTAAAGAGCTGATGCTAGTGCTCTCTGCAGTAGAGGTTTGTCGCTAAAAATATTACTGATCATATTATGTAACTGTTGTAATGTGTTGTTACTACTTGTTGCAATGTATACGCATTCAGTTCTGATTTGATTATCACCATTATATGCCCTAAAATATTTTGTGCTTTCTGCAGATGCTTTACCACCTCCAAAGCCTATCACTGCCTGTACTATTTCTATTTCTATACAGTTTTCATTTTTATCTTTTTATCGTCTATGTCTGTAGTGTTACACTTTTCTTTTTGTACTACAATATTATTCTATTATTGTGAATTAGACCAACTAGAACAGATGTCTTGTATTGTGCTTGTATTGATAAACTTGGACTACATTTTAATATTTTATGTCTATTTGCAGTGCTTTGTTCTTCTTGTTGTATCCTTTTGTTCGTATTCTCGGTTCTTATTTTTTTCTCTATTAGTTTCATTCCAAGGACCTCAAATTTCAGTATCATTAGTCTTTATCATAGAAATAAAGACCGTTAGCTAGGACAAATTTTTAAAAAAGACCTTTTCTCAAAAGTATTGGCATAAATAGGCTAGTTTGAAAACTATTTACAATTATAGGCTAGATTTGGCCAGCTCAGCGATGAGCTGGCCATATTTTTTTCTTAAAATAATCCGTGGCGCATTTCCGAAGTATGACCTTCATTCGAATTTAGTTTGTCCAAATTTAGTTTGTTATAAGTAATTTGTTCAAATTTGCATTCAATTGCATATTATTCACACGAACGTTTTTTTTCTTAAAGAGTTGGTACCCGGTCCCATGAATGCAAGTGTTTTTTATCTTCAAAATGAACATCGAAGCAATAATAGGAACTTGATGCAGGTATTTTTTAACACATCTGTGCTAACATTAGAATGTTTTATTTGGTTATAACTTCCACTTTTTTTTACCTTTTGTTCGTTTTTTAATGTGTAGAATGATGAGCCAATAGAGTGCCATGATCATTCAAGCAAATTAAAATTCATCAAGTCTAATACTCCAAGAGTTCAACTTGCATTACAAAGAGCGGGATTCGGTGAAATATCTGGATTGGGCTTTTTCAAAATAAATCATGCGCTAGTTACTTCATTGGTGGATAGATGGAGATCCGAGACTTCGACATTCCATTTTCCTACTGGTGAACTTACCATCACATTAGCATATGTTAGTTGTCTTCTACGTGTTACAGTAGAAAGAAATGTTGTCACTATTAGACAGCTAAGTAATTACGAAGATATTTGTCAACAATGTTTAGGTGTGGTTCCACCTCGAAGTGAGATAATAGGTGCAACAGTTAAGTTGACATGGCTTCGCGATATGTTTGCAGATGAGCCGTCACCGGATGCTTCAGATGTATAAATTGAATATCATGCGAGACCTGTTATGATATCTTGTTGTCTATTTTCCGATCATTCCAAAGGACGACTAAACCTTTTTTGGTTATTGTTTTTTCTAAATTTGGATGAGTGTGCACGATATTCTTGGGGCAGTGCTATACTGGCAACATTATATAATGAGTTAACAAATGTTGCACTCATGAAATCCAAATCGATAGCTGATTGTCTCTCGCTTTTATAGGTATAATATGCATAGATATATTTGTTTTAAACTCATATGTATTATTTAATTCTAATGTATTCAATTTTTTATGTATTTTACAGCTATGGGCATGGACACATCTTCACATTGGTCGTTTAAATGTGACTTCATCCATGCAGATCGATAGAACATTGCCTTATAGTGCAAGGTAGTTAATTTCCAACTACATTTATATGTGTGTATTTTTCTACTAATAAAACTCTAATTGTATAACTTTATTTATATAGGTGGTTTGGTTCAAGGAGTTGGTTTGAGACTCCAAAGTAGGTAGCCACTTACTATTGCAACCAGCTCGACATGTTAACAGACTAAGCTGTTATATGGAATCTGTACACACAGGATGTGCTATTCGATCTTCCGCAGATATGTCTAAGTGGGATGCATAGTTTGCTTTGTAAGACACCTATCTATGCATGCGAGATGTAGAAATGTATAATCCTAGTCGAGTGATGCGACAGTTTGGTCTTCAACAACACATACCTGATCCATGCGAACCAAAGCTGGATTTGGAGTTTGTTATCGTCCAGTGGAACGATAGACATAACTGTATCGTACACCAACAGTTTCCTACCATTCCTATTTTGAGATACATGACTTGGTACTAGTCGATTACTCAAAGATTCATTGTTGCAGATCAGACTTCTCACGAACGAGCAAACACCGCTCGTGCACTGCTTGAGCGAGATGTGGTAAATCTTCACATTATCATGATATTTTTAGTTCGTTCACTTGAATTATATTTCTAATTTTGAATAAATAACTACAACTTGTAGGTTGATGTACTAGAGACGGTAGGGAAAGGGTTGGACGATATCAGACATAGTAGAGTACCCGAACAAGAAGTCCAACCGTGGTGTCTTGATTTGAAGAAACTTATTGACACACTCCTTTTTAGAAATCGATTAACACGGCCAAGCTCTTCCAAACAAGCTATGTGGACTAGAGAGCGAAGAACTAAAAGAAGGCAGGATACACACCAATCGCAACCCACTGGACCTTCTCAACCCCCACATACACAAGACGATCCAATCAACCATGAGTTTTCCTATTTTTAGTTTACTATTAGTTTTCTTTTTTAATCGAACTATAACTTCTACATTAATTCGAATGTGATCGAATTTAATTATGTTATGCTAGAATTTATTTAATGGCAGTTTTATTTGTTGGCTTTTATGTAGATAAACGTTCGCTATCATTAAGATTGTGCATTTGGGTTTGGATTTTGTGTATTTGGATTCTGAGTTGTTTTGTGAAGGTTGCTATCCAGGTTTGGACCTAAGATTTGCGCTAGCGCGTTTGGCAGATGTGCCAGTGTAAATTATAAGGGGCGCACTTCTGAAATGCGCCGTGTATTTTTTTTAAATAGCCAGCTCATCGCTAAGCTGGCCAAATCTAGCTTATAATTGCAAATAGTTTTCAAACTAGCCTATTTATGGCAATACTTTTGAAAAGCGGTGTATTTTGAAAATTTGTCCCGTTAGCTACAATATTATCACAATCGATTGAATTTCAAGCCTGGCCATATATACTATCCTTCAAGAATATCTGGAATTCTCATGTCAGCTTTGATGCTCTTAAGAAATATGCTTTGAATTAGGGGTAATACGGTTTTAGACCCATAATATATAATGCTATAGCATGCCATTTTTCTCTAGCTTCGGTTATAGTCTGATTAGTCATCTGCGTGCATTTCATACTATCGAATTCTTGAGGGAGGTGGTAAAAAGAGGATAGGTGTAAACATTAAAATAGCTTCCTCTCCTACTACTATACTCCAATCTTTTGGCCTTGCTGGACCCTTTTGGATAGCTAGACTTGCATTGTTTTTACTACCAATTTAATCCCCGCCTATGTATGGAAACCGCGTTTTACTTCCCAGATCCACCCTTTCTTTATTGTTTCTTCTGCCTACATTATAAGGACCATGTTTTGTAGCCACATCCCTATGATTGGTTGATACCTCCTTCACGGCCTAGATTTCACCTCTATGGACCCGCTGTGGACTTCCTTTCCATCATTAGGTGGATTATCTTTGTAATTATATTGATCTAAAATATTCTAGGCCGACATTACCTTTGAGATGCCAGCTGCCATGTTTCATTTATTGCAAGTACATGTTGTATATTATATTGTGTCAAGTCATTGATTTTAAATTTGGTGTTTGTGTCATTAGTATTGTATTTGATTAAAAGGAAAAATTACATATGCATGAAAAATAATCGAGGGAATATTACAAAAGAGGATTGCTAAGCACACTTCTTTGGGGGAGAGTAAGCTTTAGTTACTCTGTTATTTGTGGAAAGTGGTGAGAAATCATTGAAAACGTGTAGTTAATTACTGATGGACCCATACTCTCCATCAATAACAGAGTATGTACAGACACACTCTCCCAAAAGAGAGTGTGCTTAGTGTCTCTTAAGATAGAATATATAACGTTTCTGACATCCATATTTAAAAATTGATATACTGTGTATACTTGTGAAAGTTCAAGAACAACAATCATAGTTAGAAATTATATAAATGAATCGTTCCAATGGGACTCGTAAATGGATAACTTAAATCATTATCAAGATTTAACATGATATAAATATGTTATCCATTCTATGTACTTTACTTATATTCCCTGAATAACGTTTAATGTCAATATAATAGAAGTGATAATAATCCTAGCTTTGAGAGAAGTAGTTTGTTATTATATGGAAATGCCACTAAACTTTGCTTTGGTGACTATCTATGCAATCCTAGGTTTTTCTTTTATAATAGAAAAGAAAAGAATTACTTAGTTTGCAAAATGATATTATAATTAGACAACCACCATGTCATAGATAATAAGTGAATGCATTGTATGATAGAGTTAAGGGTATGCCCTAGAGAAAATTATGTAATTTGTTATATATATCTAAGTCGACAACTAATCTTGTTCGAAACGAAAGGTGTTTTCCTTCTATTATATACTTGATATAATGTGTTATATTAATTAATTAAATTAATTAAAAGCATATTTAACAGAAAATCCATCAATGGTATGTTTTGTGATAGTAGTTACAAAGTGTTATAACCGTGAGTAATTTATCACAATGAAAATAAATATACCATTTTAAATATTCCTAGTCATGATGTATCGAAACTGGATACTGATACATCTATTGAGACTTGAGCATATAACACCCATCAAATGTTGGACAATGTATTACTCATTTCTGCTATGGGTACCAAGGGATTACTTACTTATAATTATTGGATAATTATGGAATGACTCACTTGATAGTTTTCTGTTGGTTAACATAACTAAGTTCAAACAGAAAATATCGATGTGACAAAATCACACAGTTCTCTTGATTTGAAATATCGTTAATCTTCAAATTGGAAGCTCCACTTTGATTATAGTCCAATCATGGCAAGACAGCTGTCGAATGATTATAGTTGGGTTGAGTGGAAGCATTGGAAGTGAAACACTATTCAAGAGAGGATTTGTCTCATCGGTTATATATGTGGTTAGTGTCATGGTCAACTAAAGTCAAAGTCTCTGACCACAGCATTTTAGTTAATAACAATTGTTGTTATTGAACTAAGGAATTTATCTTTTAACTTTAGAGTTAAACGTGGACGATATTGAAATTTTGACCACTACCAAATTCCACAAGTCCAAAATGATATAGTTTTAATGAAGAGAATTGGTGTGAATAAAAGTCACAACTGTGTAATAGTTAGCAAAGTAAAATTGGAATTTACCAAAACCAAGTAAGCTATAAATTTGGCCAATATATCACACCACCTACTAAGTGACATGTGAACATTAATATTCAAATTGTTCAATATTAATCACTAATCAAATTTACACCTAACGGGCCACACAACCGAAATAATGAATATTCCAAACAATTTTGTTAATTTAATTATTAAAAATTAATTAAATTAATTAATATTTGTGCAATATTAGTTATAAATACAAATATTATTAAATGTGTTTGTATATTTATAATTAGATGCAACAATCGTTGTACGATATCGATAAGCATTTAATTTATATTTAAATACAAAATGTTTGTTCGAGTTGTAAATGGGTTTAAAGCCCATAAAGGGGCACGTAGCTTCAACACCAATAAGGGTAATAGGCGGCTAAATGATGGGGTAAAGAGCCTTTGATTTGGATAGCTAAGATAGAAGGAGAATGAGTAAAGATCGGATCCTAACTTTTCTCCTTTTCTTCCTCTATATAAAGATCTCTACCGACATTTGTTTGATGAATTTTGAAGCTTCCATCTTTAGCTATTGCTGGTCGAACCATAATTCCATCATCCTCTATCATATCAAGTCCAAATCTAATAAATATAGTACTATTCGATAATTGTGGTCATCGATTCAGGGATTAACACTCTACTGGATTAGAAACTAGTTCAAGGAACATATATCATCATTTCAATTTATGCCTTAAGGCATTGGAAGTACGGTACATTACTAACCAATATATGATTATTAATGCTCAGGTATAATGTTTATATTATATGCACAACATATATTGTTTATTAGGTAATGATTCTAATGTACAAATATATTATCGCAATTGGATTGGTTGTATGTGTGTATATACTTGTATATTAATTTTTTTTATGTATATACCTATCATGGTATGGCTCACGGTTAAAAAACAAAAACCAATTTTTTTATTTTAATAATATATATTACATAAGCATATATACATATTGTTTATAATTTAATTATTGTATCACACTTTGTACAAATACGATTATATAAATTTTATATATAAAGTATTATGGATATACTATATTCGATGGTAATAAAAATGTTATACATATGCGACAACCCACACCTCTCGACTAAGGTATTAGCCTTTTAGGAAACTTGGAAGAAGTTGGTTTAGCATTTCGGTAAACTTTAAAACCTTCTTATGCGGGGTATCAATCGGTCTCGTCTCAAATCTGGCAAGCTCATTGAATCGATCGACATACTCTTTCAAGAAATGTCTCCTTGTTTCAAGTGAATAAACTTTTGTAATTGCACACCTTCCTTCGTCCTAGAAAGTAACTTCACCTCGTCATCTTCGGAACTCTCCCTAAGTCATCTCTCTATCATCAGTCTAAGCCTCAACTACCACCCACAAACTATGAGCCTCTTGATGTAACTGGCAAGTAGCTAACTGCCTCCCCGCCTTATCAGTCAGACCCATCAAACCTAAAACCATGGCATATGTACAGATCCATGCCCACAAATCCACATTTGACTCAGTCCTCGTATAGGGCATTCCTCCAAAATTAGCTAAATCCTTGCATAAATTAGAAAAATCTACGATGGCTGGCGGGTGGGTAGGAACTACACCCGGCACCCTCTATGCATGTCCTGTAGTGGAATTAAGCTCGGCCCATCCCCTTGCCTGAAGATACTAGTGAAATCAAATCAAAACGTCCATTCCCAAAACCTTAGCTGCATCGCTTGACCCTGGACCTACAAGATCACTCTTCTTTTATCTCCGAATTTGAAGAATTTTATTACCAACTTTTCATAGATAGCATAGCCATGAATAAGAGAGATAACATTGGCATGAATAAGAGATAACATAGGCACGAACAAGAGAGATCGCAATATGTATAAAATCTTTAGAAATCTTTTTGAAAACATTTATCTATAGACATATATACTTTTAAAAACCCATTTTGAAAACATTTTGGAAAACACTTTTATAAAACTGTTTTTTTCTTCAAAAACATTTCAAATATGCTCTCTCTCAATACAGTCCTCGTCCCTATAGAACATTAAACCCATGCGTTGATACCGTAATTGACAACCTACACCTTCTGACACATCTGATACAAGGCCCAGTGTGACTTTTATACTCGAGTGATGTCGAGAAATCCGAGTTATCGAGTCTTTATAACATTACAGAGACTAAAATAGCAAATATAATATATGATGTACTATGCTTACAAAATTCAAAATGGAAGGAACAAAACATATAATGATGAAATACATCGATCTCGAATTTTTTTCCAAAACATAGTCTTAGGAAATCAGTACGTAGATAAATATAGAGTACATAGAAAATATCACTTCAAGTTTGATAAAGGGAATACGAAGTTCTGATAAGATAGATAAATAGATATATAGAGAGTAAATATGATAATAAGAAACTCCTATGATGGGCTTGCTTCTCCATGTATCAAGAATGGGCCAATTACCTACTCCCTTGTCCATCTTTGGTGGGAAAAAGAAAGGAAAAGGTGGGTCAAACAAAAATATGGTGAATGAGTACAAGTTTAATGTATGGTGATCAAATGCAGTTAACTTTAAATCTGCTCTAAGTGACATAGGGTATACTATAAGTGGTCGTATATCCCTAGGGTACATTACCTAAGGGTTTTTGTCCAACACACACACCTACACTACAACTTGTCTAGGTTTCTACAAGGATCAAACCACAGATTAAACACAATGACTAACGATCGGTCATCACTCCTACAGCTACTCATTATGAAAATACCGCCACTAGGCAACTGTGGACATAAATACCCACTACTTTCATTGCCATTAGGGTACTTCCCACTACCATCACCGCAACTAGGCTACTTCCCACTACTATCATCGTTACTAGGCTACTGTGGAAATAACTTTCCACTGCTATCACCGCAACTAGGCTACTGGGGAACTAACTTCCACTAACTACGACTACATGTAACCCAACTACACATTGAAGAGGAAAACCTGAAATGCCAACTCACCAAAGTGTCTCATTGTCTGAGTCTCGTATCCGCCTCTCGACTGCAGTACACGCCTCTTATTGCATGTATCGGGATCTAACATTTGAATTGTACCACGCCACATTAGTATCAGTGCATACGACTCCTATTATGCCAAGCCCGCACACTCCATTAGACATCAATTTGTGCTGCGTGTCCACTGTAGAAACTCCTATGAGTGCTAGTTGCAATAAAACCGCCTATTCGAATAATCAATTCTGATCGGTTAAAGAAAATTTACTCAACACCACAATGTCCTAGTGTCATCTCATAGAGAACTAGCTTCCTTATAACTCCTAACATATATACAAATATCCCTAAATAGGCTCACACAAAAATTAACGTTTATATTAATTCTTATTAATAACCTGGCCCTTAGGCCAAGGTTCAGACTTGTAACATCCTGATATTTTCAAACATTCGCATCCACACTTGTTGGACTTGAATTTCTCTAATATCATATTGTTAATTTATATTTGGCAAAACTCAGCATATACGGTAAATAAATCAATCACATAATCACAGACACGGTGTATTACAAAGATAAGCAGTGGAAACAAATGAATAATAGTTCATGAAGCTACTATATGTATATATAACATAGTTAAAACAAGATACAACAAAAGTCTCGAATACATAGAAGTCTCAATACAATAGTCAAATACAAGACAAGAATATATCACAGAAGTCAACTGAATAACCACAAGACGAATAGATAAATGGATCTCCAAGCGAAGCTCCAACTCCAACAGTGAGTCTCAAAAGATGTGACACTCAGTCTGACCCTAG
The DNA here is from genome assembly GCA_030765085.1 of Allium cepa. NCBI lineage: Eukaryota > Viridiplantae > Streptophyta > Magnoliopsida > Asparagales > Amaryllidaceae > Allium > Allium cepa. The sequence continues at coordinate 659,695,625 of CM060941.1, forward strand.
CGTAAAGCAAAACACAAAACACCCGAGTCAGGATTAACATTCTTATATCAATAAATCAAACTCAAGTTAAATATCAACTGAAATACAAGTAACTTAAAGGATGTTTGGGATAACCATCCTCTAAGGACCCATGGAACTATCTACTATGTAGTAATATACACTATTATAATAATGTCCAAAGTAAAGTAAACTATTAAAATAGCATTAAGGCATTACCCATATCCCCCATAACACATTTTATAGTGCTAATAGTCTATATAGTATCGTAACACCTTCTGATCGGGAGGCTACCAAAAGATACTCCATAGGTACGACACAAAACAAACTCATAGTGGTCTCGATACGGTATGTGACACAGCACAACTAGGCAATGCCAGGGTAGACATACTAATTACACTTTTGGGCTGGTGGTAACGCATAGCCGCAACTACCGCCCAACTCGAGCCACACTTTCAAATCAAAGGTGTGCAGCAAATCAATCAAAAAGTAATAGAACGGCAATCGAAGAAGTGTGCTCGATTGGAGGAGCTACCCCACTTGGCCCATCGATTGCGCCTGTTTTAGCTGCCTTATGATAATTCACGGGAGTTAGGTCCACATATATACATCAAATAGACGTCGTCAACCACCTAATTCATTCTGGAATCTTCACCGCGCACACTGTTGTTAAAGTGGTTTTCGGTATTGGCAGAGAGTATGACAATAACCGATCTTGGTCTCTTTAAAAACCAAATGTTATTATAACATCGTGGTCATTTCAAAATAGTTTATACTTCAAAACCAAAATATTTTTTCCATTTCAAAACCATATCAATACGATATCATTTCACTTCAAATATATTCATTTCCAAAATCATAACACTTCAAAGTTATAACACTTTTGAAATTATAAAGCTAAGAATTTGTAACACTTTAGAAATCATAACACTTGATAACATAATACTTTGGAATTAATAACTTTGAAATCGTAACCTCCCACTTGAACAATTTAGATATTATTAATAGTATATATAATAAAATAGTATATAAAATAAAATAATCGATATAAAATAGTTATAAGTTTTATATTTAAAATAATTAGTAGGTTAAAATAGTTTATACTAAAAAAATTTATAAATATAATTAGTTTATTAAGATAGTTTATATTAAAAATTTATAAGGTAAAATACATAAATAGTTTTGGATATAATTTAAAAATACTTTATTTAATAAAATAGCTTCCTCAATTTCATAAATCGATTCAAATCAACTCGAATTCAAAAATTCAAGTTTAATTCGATCTTAATTCATCAATTTCAATTCAATTCAGCTTCTCAATAAACCCTTTCAAATTATATCGATTTCAAATACAGATTTGAACCACAAAACAAACCATTTCAATTTCAACATATTTCAAAGTTTAAAATATTCCACATTTTAACAACTAAATTTGATAATTTCATATATATCTAAATTAAACTTTATTATTATTTGGTTTTAAAATATTCAGTTAATGAATCCAATCTCATTTAAATAAACTTCAAATAACATTTGAAATAAACTAGATATTCCTTCAATTTATTTAAACTTGTAATATTCAATTTATCACTTTAAATCAAATCAAGCTACAGAATAATGTCTTTAGTCTCAAATTCAATAGGTTTCAAATCGATTTAGATTTTTTATATAACTCTCAAAAGAATACGATTTCAAATTTAATTAATTTTATCTTCCCAAATTTAATTTATTCAAATTATTAAAAATCTATTTTTTAAAATATAAATTTAAATAAATACCTAAACATATTGTATATTAATTAAATCAAACTTATTATTAAACTCAAATCTTATTATTGAACTTATTTTATATTAAAATTAATTTATACATATTTTAAAATAGTAAAATTATAAGCAAATTCTTAAAATTTATAATTTCAAAACTAACATATAATTTTAAAAATCAAGAATTTAACTATATATAAAATAGCATTTATATATAATATTAAAAAAAGTCAATATTTATATAAAACCACACACACACACACACACACATATATATTTAAACCTTTGGAATCATTTTAATATATATATATATATATATATATATATATAGATAGACCAACGATGTCTGTATATAATTCTCTATCCTATGGTCAAGCGATATGGATATTCATCATTTCAATCCGCAATTTAAATATCTACGAGTATATATCATTTCAACCCCCAATCCCAAATTCAATTCAATGAAAATCGCTTGGGTTTATAATTTCAACCCATAACGATTTCCTCCTATTCTATAGATAGTTCGGGTATGTATCATTTCAACTCATAGGGAATTCTATACTAATAGGGAACTTATAGAGTGACAGCATATATGACAATAATATAATAATCAGCAACATGCAGACATCATCAGTGATAAAATAAATAACAAATCATGGAGTCAGATGTCATAGGTGAACAGATACAGATAATAACATATATATAGCAATTTAAATATCTAGCAGCATATTTCAATTGTTGTTTTAATTGAAATCAAATTTAATAAATATAAGAACGTTAATCGTGAGTGATTGCTCACTTTTCGAGGCTTGAGAGGATAGATAGTTAAATGAGCTACAAATTCCAAAGCAACGCTAGATGGACACGATTCAACGAACAAAGCTGATAATTAGGAATAGACGAAATGAAATCAGAACTGGGTCGATGAAGATAATTGGTATAAGTGAACTTATATATATATATATAAAATCAAATTCTAAATTTAAACATATATTAAATTAAATATATATGCACTTCAAAATCCATTGTTTTAAACTAAAAATCAAATATTAAAGTCAAACATATATATAATAATAATAGATTTATATAAACTACATACCATACCTTAAAATATAATGTATATAAAACTGAAACATAAACGTTGATATCTTATAACACAGTATATAGAACCGTTATATAAATATATACTTAAACCGTAACAAATTGTTTCATACATTAACAGATAACATATACATATTAAAAGAAATAATCAAATATCCAAATGTTTGTATTCCATATTTTTTTTAAGCATCAACACTAATAACCATATTAAATACCTATACTTTACAACATTCAAAATAAATCTGTACAGACATATACACGCATGCAGTTCAAAAATATAGGCAGAATATAAACTAACTATATATCATACTTATAACCCAAGCATTGCAATATATCTTGTTTAGTATAAACATATTGGCATCGATATAAACCTAATATACAACAACAAACTAACATAAACTATACATACACACACACACACACACAAACTCATACTGATACATAATTAACATATATTTTATACTAAACTGATACATATATATATAACCTGTACATGAAAATGCACACTTGAAAACTATTTACATATGTATATATATATATATATATATATTATTTGACAACTTTATATATATAAACAAACAACTATATACATGTATGCTTACAAACAGATCCTATATGACTAATAAAACTTATATATACTGATATAGATATAAACTTCCTATAGTTTGCATATAACTTCATTAACATAGTATATTTATACTAGTTAATAAACATCTATCCGTAAAATTTAAAACAAATCATAGTTTTTCTTTCAATTACAATTTTTTTCAAAATGAAGCATAAAAAATGAGCATGTAATAACTAAATAGGCAAACTTATAAACCATAGATGTTGTAGCCAAAAAATATATATATAAACATACTTGTATAAACCTCGTATAACATATTACTGTAAAATATAGGCTGTAAAACAATATACAATAATCTTTATAATATAATTTATACTATAACATAGATATATATTATATACCTCAATATATAGATCACTAGATAAGCAAGCTCCTCCTGGATGGAGAGCTGAGGTAGAGGGAAGAAGAAAGGTAGGCGAGGCTAAAGCTCGATAGCGAGAGAAGATGGAGAAGGGATGTCACGTGTGAAGAGTATGGGTGGCAGCAGCGAACATAGGAGTAGGTAGATTGGCTGTTTGCTTGACGAAGCAAGGAGTAGATGGGTCAGAGATTGGTGGTGGATCGGCACCTGCTGTGAAGCGGTGCTGCCTTCGGCTTACAATGGCAGTGGTTCGCTCGCGGAGGAGAGAGAGAGAGAGTTCGGCAAAAAAAGTAGACTAATAAGTGAAGGCTGACATGGTGGCCGCGTGGGGTTTTCGGTGTTGACGTGGATGGAGGCGAGAAGTGGAGGTCGGCTGCAGATGGTAAGGCTGTGCGTGTGGCTGAGGTTGACGAGCAGTTCAAAGAAATATGGTTCGAAGGAGGTACGATCAAAGGAAAGGGTTGCTAGCAATACAAGGAGGAAAGGACGAGCAAAACTTTCTCGGGCAAAATATAGGAATGCTATTTTATATATTATTATTTTCAAGTAAAAATGAATGAACAAAATTATGAGCAGAGAAGAGAAATGGAACGATCCAGCATACTAAAATGAAAGTGGGGACAACCAAAAGTCCTACGTGAATACCAAGGAATAATAAAGATGTAACCATTCGTTTCCGAACGATGGAAAATAAATAGTCACAAGGAAACAAAAAGGCGGATAGTTACGGTTAACCGTTTCACATGTTTCGTCACGTACCGGGCATTAAAGCATACAAATAAATATACTATGGAGATTAGCACAATGAGGCAATCAAAACAGTATATAGATATCAGTGGTTCGACCATCCTATCAAAAGTCGATAATCGGTACCGAAAAATGTTGCTAAAACTCCAAAAAATAAGATAAACAGAGAAGTAGCAATCCAAATTTGGAGAAACGAAATATGACATCTTATTTAGAAGATGATTTACAAATTTAATATATAAAAATTTTTAAGTTTGAAAACATTTTATTACCAACAATTTTTAACTGATTTAAATTTAAATAAAATTACACAATAAAATTAACTTTCATATTGTCAGATGAAAATTGACCATTTTCTATGTTTAAATAGACGTATTCCAAATATCAAATTTTTATTTCAGAATTCAATTATTTAAAATTTCACAAATGTTCAGTTAATTACGTAAATAAAAATCAATAAAATTATTGGTCGTTACACTCTTCCCCACTCAAAATTTTTTGTCCCTAAAAGGAAGGAGTTAGGAGAATAGAGGCAACCAGGAAGAAAAATAGATTTGAAAAACAAAACAAATAATCAGTTTAAAACCATATAAAATTTCAAATTAATTAATACTCAATAATTGATTTTAATTCTAGGTATTTCATTTAGTTGATTTAATTTCAATTTCTTAATTCCTTCAAAGCAAAATTATTTTATTTATCTTAATTATTGTCTTATTATTAAATTTCATCTCAATTTACCATTATCTATAATCAAAATTTTAAGTGTAAAGCATTTATTATAACTATATTTAATTCAAATTAATTCTTATTTATCCAAATCATTATTAAATTTAATCCGCTTAATATATCTTAGAACATAGTTTAAGTAGATTGTCACTTATTGTAACCACTCAAATTATTTATAAATCCCTTTAATATCATTTTATATTGTATATTATTCAATTACATAGTTAACTTCTGAATAATTTAGGTAATTTATGTTGGAATTCAATTAGGTGTTGTACAAATAAAACTTTCGCAATTCAATTACTTTAAATTTTAAATATATTAAATAATTTTGCATTCATTTTATAACTGAAATCGTCCCTTAACAAAATTTAAGAGTTAAATTTCCGATTTACTTCAAACCATCTAGAGGTGAATATATGTAGATATTATATATCAAACCAAATTAAAAATCATATACCTATATATACTCGTTATCGAATCATACTTAAGAAATTCAAATCAAACTCATTTTCCAAAACAAAAGTGCAACAAAGCTACGAATTGGTCTCTCTATTTTGAAACTCGAAAATGGATGTCGATGATGCTGCAGTCATCACCGAAATTATTTTCCAGCAACAATAGAGAAGAATACTGATTTATGACTTTTAAAATTCTTTGAAAATGATTTCTATTCAAAAATACCTTTAAAATAATATACCTTAAAAAATTTAAAACCAAATTTTCTAAATACCGAAAATTTAATTCTCACAATCATAATTCAAATTCATTTCAATTCCAAATTAATTTATAAACCATGTTTTAAAAATTTCATTTATTTATATCATGTCACAATAATCAATGATTTAAAGAATAATGAATGAAAATCAAATATTACCATTTTTAACAACCAATTCAGTTAACTATTGAATTTCAGATAGTTTATACTTATACCTATAAATTTAATCATACAAAATAATATTTCATTTACCAATTTTGAAAATAATATGGAGTTGGTTTGCTCTGTTCAAGTGTTGTGGAATTCCTATCGATAGCACTGATCAGACGAGTCGATTGAAATCCCAAATCCACATAAACAACTCAAACAACACATTATTAAACAATTTATATAAATTACAAAAACACTCCCTCACTAGACGATTACAGAACGAATTTCTAAACAAGGATAGAGAATCAAATTTAAGGAACTCTAATCAGGTAGAATTCTAGCTAAAAGATAAGCTCGAAACAAAGATAAGATGATTAAATAACAAAGTAGGAAGTTGGATGGACTAATATTATTCGCGGATGACCTTAACCGGGTCAACAGTGACTTCAAAAGTAAGATTGATGCGGAATTCTGAGGCAAATCAGCATTCGATCGTCAGAGATAGAATTCAGGCATAACAAGAGATAGGCGCATCGTAAACCGAGGATACAGGAATGTTCGGTGAATCAATGCTTGCTGTAATGGAGTTTTACCCCTTTATAAACCATATAGTGGAGCTATGGGATGCTCCAGAATTCATGAAAACACGAATAGGGAGAGACAAGGATGGATTTCCAAATGAATGGGAAGTTCCAAAATTCAAAGGAAAACCGAATCAAAGAAGAAAGACTCAAGCCAGAACGAAGGTGATTCTATAATTAAATTTACTACATATGGTAAGTTTGTCTAAACCATAGTTCTGATAACACGAGTAACTTCTAGATATTTTCAACCATTCGCATCCACACATGTGACGACCCGCCTTTCACTCCACAGAAAGACGCATCATCTTTGAGAAAGAAAGAGGTAGAAATAGAATAGAAAGAAGAAAAGAACTCAACAAAATCAGAATCTCACAGTGGAACGAAATAAAATATGATATATAACATAACTATTACATAGTCTATTACATATCAGAGTTACACATATACAACAACACAAGATAGACAGTTATAAAAGCCTGTGTATTCTATAACTCAAATACAACACATACATCACAGAGATACATCACAGCGGAAAACAACATATAACTACAAACGCTGAAGCCTCCTGCTCCATAACTCCTCCAATATTCGTCAAAGCTGACCTGAATCCCTTGGCTACTCGTAAAAATTTGAGTACCTAAGAGTTTAAGAAAAACAGAATAAACTCCGGGTCAGACACGGGTCTGGTGTGAGTAAAAGGATTAAAGTTCCTTAACTTTTAAAAATCTTTGAAAACAAAAGGTGTCACGTAAGACTCCCCACACATAAACATGGGGAAGTTTTTACCTTACGCTAACCAAAACATTTGATAGGAAATCCAGTGATATTATAATAGGGTCTAGGGTTTTCAAGTAAATAGAAAATAGCCGAAATTGTTACATTCATTAAATTATAGCTACTAGCCACAAAAGTGAGTAATACAATCAAAACCTTAAGGGCACGTAGGAAGAATGAGTTTCCATCAATGGCAGGGCTACTGGGATACCGCCCGTCACAGTACGTGGCCAAGATCACCGTACCGAAGATCACTCCCAATCCCCTGCAACACAAAGCCGGAAACATTCCTTACTGAACAGTCCCGAACAAGACAACCCCGACGATTCTAGCTAGCAACCACCCACACAGCTGAATAAAAAGGGACATCTAGACAGGGGTAAATCTCATCCTACTTGGGCATGACCTACTTAGCCTTGCTGCACCTCCCCTATTTTAGCCATTCCCGGTTGATGAGGATTGAGGCTACGATTACCTTTATAGAACACATATATCTTAGAATTCTCATCGTCCACCTGACGATGTTCTGAAAGCATTCATCCATACAAGTTTGTTCCGGGTTCGAACAAAACCGAAGGCATTATCTTGTTACACTCAATTTGGAATCACCCTCAGAGTTAGCGACAATAACCCTTGCACTTTGAAAACTCCATCTCGAACCTGAAAGTACTATCTCCGTTATACTCGTATTGGAATCACCCTCAGAGTTTTTAACGACCGATAGTTCTTACACTTCGAGTCTTCAACTTGATCTTCATTTGAATTCACGACCTAACGTTTAACTTGGATCGATGTGGTTTTCGGACAATCAAATTTGATACCCGATCCCGGTCTCATCGAAGCAAACGTGTCTTAAAGGCCAAGTTGTTTAAAGGTTTAAACAATTCAATTTAATTCAATTCAATACAATTCAATTCAATGCTTTGAATTCACACAGCATTAATATAGATAAATATCACACATTTATCATTGATATAACCAATATCATATCACAGAATGTCACAACATATCATCAATAGATATCATCCAATTCAAACATTCAACAAACAATCATCCATAATCAAGCATTATCAATTCATACCATAAATAATTTAATTACTTAAATTAAATTAATCCCTTAAGAATTAATCACTTAATCCTGCTCAAACAATCATTAGTCAATTACTAACCTTAATTAATTAATCACTCCTTAATTAACTTAATTAATCAATTAATCAACCCTTAATCCAGATTAATTATCCTTTAATTATCAATTAATAAACCTCAATTATTAATTAACCTCCTTTAATACAAAGTAATTAATCCTTAATTACTTTCATATTCAATTAATTTAACCTTTAATTAACTGATTAATTATTCATCAACTATCGATTAATAACCTTAATTATTAATCAATATCTCTTAATACAAATTAATTAATCCATAATTACTTTTATAATTAATTAATCAACCATTAATTAACTAATTAATCATCTCTTAATTAATAACTAATAAACCTAATTATCAATTATTAATTAAGAAATTAATTATAGATTAATTATTCCTTAATTACCAGTTGATTAACCATATGATTAATCCTTAATTAACTGTTAACCCATCCTTAATTAGCAGTTAATTCAATCCTTAATTAATCAAGTAATTACCACTTAACAACTTCTTAATTAATTCTTAATTACAGATTAATTATCCTTTAATTATTAATTAATAAAACCTTAATTATTAATTAATAAATCTTAATTATAAATTAAGCACTCCTTAGTTATTAATTAAGTAGCTTTTTTTTACTTAATTAACTTTTATTTACTTAATTAACTACTCATTAATTATTAAATTAATAAAGCTTAATCACTTGATTACTTAAGTTTACTTACACTTAATTACTTGATTAATGAATCCTTAATCATTAATTAATAATGTAATCAATGATCTTTTTAATTACAAATTAATTAATCTTAAATCAATTAACCTTTAATCCTTAACCATTTATTAATGAAGTAAATTATTTTTCCTTAATTAATTTCGTAATCAATCCTTTATACTTAACTAATTAATTAAACTTAATTTCTTTAATTAACTTAATCAAAATTAAGATATTAAAACTTTAATTAAGATAAAACATTATCTTATAAATGCTTTAATTACCCTTAACATATTTACATCATTTACCTTTTATAACTATCTTTACTTATTAAATTATTAATCAAGTTTTTAAGTTAAACAATCATTTAGCTCGATAAATTAAAGTTATCAAAACACAACTTTAAATAACTTAAACATTTATCAATTTATTGTTTTTAAAAAATAATTTCAATTTGAATTTAAAACTTGTCTTTTATATAAACTTTTAAAATTGCTTTCATAACTCAAATTTAAAATCATTTTAAATTTCTTAACAAAGTTTAAATTTATCAAACTTCAAAACTTCTTAATCAAAACTTCTAAGAAAACATTTATTTAAACGTCAAGTAATTTATATAAGAGTTTTAAACCAATTTAAATTTTTTTAAATTTCAATAAAACAAGTTTCTAAAACTTTTAAAACCTAATTACTGTTTTACTTTTGCCGCTTCGGGTCAAACCCGTAGCTCACTCGAGTCAAAACCCGAGTTCCCCTTCTTCCCATCTTCTTTTTCTTTAACTTTGATTAAATTAAGTTTCTAAAACAATTACGGGCTAACCCAATCCAACATACTCGAGAACAAACTCGAGTTTCCCACGCCAATAGTCGAACACGACTTCGAGACTTTTCACGAGCCAAAACTCTCTGACACCCAACCGACTCCGTGCACATACACGCCGCCGCAGGTTGCCTCCGACCATCGTCAATGTCTCCGGCATGTCACTCAACATCACAACAACACCATTCGATCAACCAAATATTCACACACACCACAAATTGAAATTGAGCATTACTGATGGACCTGAACCCAAAACGACCATCAGACAATTGCCTCGTCCCCAATGCTCCGACCATCAGAGGTCAGTCCCTTCCGGCCACACCCTGCCGAACCCCTGCACCACCAATTCCCAGAGTTATGCCACGCTCGATCACCCTGAGACAAAGGACAGACCACAAATTCAAGCTCCAACTAAAACTAGGGCATAAAACAAATTCGATCACCACCAACGCTACAGCCCTCTATAGGCTCAACCACCATTTTTGCCTGAACCACCACTACCTCCTCCACCTCCAGTAGCAATTCTGACCACCCCAAATACTCCAGCTTCCAGGAATCAACAAAAACCCATACCAGTAAACCCCAAAATTCACCTTCATTCCAACATTAAAAATTTATATTTTTGTTTTAAAAATCATAAATTTCAATGATGATTTAAGATGTATACGTGAATCAATATAATTCAACATTTTTATTTATTGCATTATTCAAGTTCCCACTGCACTTTTCTTGTTTACAGGGAATTTCAAAACTTAAATTACTTAAACCTGTTTTCATAATCTAGATGAGTTTAAACATGACTAATATATTTGAAAACCCAAAGCTGCAAAGTGTTTATATGGGAAATTTGAATTTATGTTTATTTCTAAAACTTTGTAATCAGGTATGAACAGAGAGCACAAATTACAGGCATGCAGAATTCAAATGCAACCATATCCACAGCTTGTATATTACTATCCACACATGCAAGAATCAATATCACAGTAATCGCTTAAGAAAAAAAAATTACCAACTTAAGTTTAAAAATTAGATGTTTACTCACCGTTTAATAGGTAGTGCTTTAAACAGGAATGAGAAATTGAAGCCCCTTTTTTAAAATTTGAAAACCGTTGTTGCTAATTCCAAAAAGCTTTGAATATTACTGATACTTAACTCTGCTTGAAGACTTTGATAATTTGTTGGGTTACCAGGTTGCATTTACACTTGAAACTTGATTCTCAGGCATGCAGATTCAAATACATTCCAGGTTTGCAATTTTGAAACATGCTACAAGCCTTCATAAATGCTTGATCAAAACAGGTTACATAGTTTCAAATCTGATGTTTTGATCTTTCTTTGAAAAATGATTTTTGTTGAGGAATGAAATTTTAGGTTTTTAAAATGTTTCAGAGGGGATATAAATTCAGGTTTCAAGCTTTGATAAAAGAGTTTTTTTCAAGCCTTTGAAAATTTGATTATAGGGTTTTGAAAGTTATTTGCAGTAGGAAAGAATGCTATAGATTTTTGAACTTGAGGATTTGAATATTGTTTTCAGGCTTTAGAAGAAATTTCAGTTTATTTTGAAAAATTTCTGGTTTAAACAAGTTTTGTTTTTGAGGAAATTTACAGATTTTGGAGAAATGATTTTCAGGAAGATTTGGGAAATGGAATACAAGGAGTGGCCATGGATTTTCAGTTTGAATTTTTGTGAAAATGTTTTCAGTTTTGATTTTGAGAAATTGAATACATGTGTTGCCATTAATTTATCGTTTGAATTCAAAAAAAAAGAATGAAGAAAGAAAGAATGGAAGTTATATGATGTAATTTGTGGTTTATTAAAATTAAAGAAAAAGAAAAACAAATAAGGACACTTGTTAAAATCTCTTACATTTGTCAAAAAACCATTGTTTAATTTATAACACATGTTAATCAAATAGCTTTAAAAATTAATACATGTCATGACTTATTTTTTTATTTTTAAATGATTTTAAAAGCCTTTATTATTAATTTTATTAATATGTAAATGCTTTTATAAATTTATAAATGCTTTTTCTTATCTTATAAAAATAAAACTTTTAAAAGAAAATCAAATAAAAACCAATTTGGTTCTCAATAAAATCATATAAAATTATTTGATCCATTTTAAATGCTAATTTAAATGCTTTTGCATTTTGTTTACTATCAAACAAATATTTTCCAAATTTATATAAATAAAATTCTTTTGTTTTAAATTAATATAAAACAAATCTTATTTTTAAAATAAAAACTTTATTCACAAATAATTTTATATCCAAAATTATTTTCAAGATATAAATTCTTTTTAAATTACAAATTTCAATTCAAATTTCAAATTTTAAATCCAAATTCAATCTAAACATAAATTTAAAATTAAATCAAATATATCTATATTAAATTAAACAAACGCACTATTAAATTAAGAAATATTAAATTCTAATTTTAAAGTTAATTTTTAAATAAACATATATTTAAACAACACTTTTTAAATTAAAATGTTAAGCCTATTAAAAATCAAATTTATAAAATAACCCAAATTAAATAATTATTCTACTTAAAATCAATTTATCTCTAAATTTAAAAACATCACATAAATTTTATTTTGGTTATTTATATTTGAAGATAACAATTTTATCAATTTTAAATGATTTAATTAAGGGATTGTCACTTTATAAATCCCTCGAAATTCCAAGATATTACATTCCTCCCCCTTAAAAGAATTTCGTCCTCGAAATTTAAAATAAAGATAATCCAAAACCTTTTATTACATCTTAACCATTCAAGTATTCCTATCAACTAAACATTATCAACCAACAACAATCTATCCAAACAAATAGTTTTTTTAAACAAACAATTTATTAAAGCAAACAATCTTAGCTATCCAGACATAGATCCAGATAAGTCTTCCTAAAACTATTCAGAGTTTCCCAAGACAAACTCTGAAATCCAAACTCCACAATAAAAGATAGATCATTCACGTATTTCCTCAGACGAGACACATGAAAAACAATGTGAATTCTTGCCATCCAAACTGGCAATTCAACATTGAAGACTACAACACTAATCTTCTCCTGATAAGCCCCACCATCGCAAACACCTCACAAACCAAAACTGGACCAAGAACCAGACGATCTCCCGACTCTTCCCAATATAATGGAAATCTACAAGGTCTTCTAAACAAAACTTCACAGGGTGGCATCTTGATACTCGACTGATAACAATACGAGAATTCCCATAAATGCAGATGATCCTCCTAACATCCACAAAAATCCAAAACATAAACTCTCTCATATCTCTAAGATTTGGTTCAGCCTTTCCGTTGGTCTGGGAATGATAGACTGTATCCAAATTTAATCTCGAACCCCAAGCTGATCTGTAAAGCCTGCCAACTAGATGGAGAAGATAAGATCCCTATTGCTAATAATGCTGACTGAAAAACCAAGCATTCAGACAACTCTCAAGAAAAACTCAGCCAAAGAAGCTACAGAACGGATTGCCTCAACTAGAATAAAATAGGCATCCTTGGTTAACCAATCCACAATCACCCATATTCCTTTAATTCCCTCTTTGGTCCTTGGCAAACCGTCGAAGAAATCCAAAGAAATCACTTCCCACTGGAACTTCCAAAAGTTGCAACAAACCGGCGGTCTTCTGCTGATCACCAACATCTGCTGACAGATCGCACATCCAAAGATGAAAGCAGCTACATCCTACTTCGTGCTTGGCGACCAGAAGATTTTCTTCATATCCATATATCTCTGAACACCCTGGGTTGGACACAACCTGGAGCGATGACTCCCTTCCAAAACTTCTTGCTTAAAAATCCAAGAATTCGGAACACAAATCCTTTTCGATGATCCTCATTGTTCCCTTGACCATCCATCTCAAAAATGGAACACTGACCATCATTGACTCACTTCATCCATCTCAGACACAAACGTCCGAGCAGTTCTCAAACTTATTTTTGCCATCAGAGATAGCTAGAACAGGCACACTAGTCAGCCTTGCCATCAATCCTAGAAAATCTCTTCACACTCGGGTCCACCTAAGCTTCCTGAAGAACTCTGCCAAACCAGAAAACTTCGGTTGCTTCTACTCCTAAATAGTAGCTATCCAGGCTGGATCTATAGAAATACCATCACCAAAACAAAATGCTTTCTCAAAGCCTCTAATCCTAACTCCAAATGTTGCTAGCTCTCCTCTTCGGACTTGGAGTAGACAAGAAAAACATTGATGATCACGAGAACAACTTATACCATACATCCCAAAAAAAACTTGATTCATCAAATCCACACAGAATCCCGAAAGACTTATCAATTTAGGCCACAAAGACAACAGCTAAACTCCAACTGGGAAAAAAAACTAGGCTGAACAACAGGCACTACTTCTGAAACTAAAGACGATCCAAATCTCTATCTCCCGATGAGGAAAACCTTCGCTCCCTCCGAACATCCGGAATATTACTGAGCACCTCGATGGACTCCACGCCTTCTAGAGATGCCTCACTCCATGCAGAAGATGACTCGAAAGAACTCCGACATCATCGCAAGTCACTTTTGTGATTCTTCCCAACTTAACCTCCAAAGATACAATCCTTGCTTCACACATCAACAGTCTAATACCATCCATCCACCCCAAATCCAAACAAGACCAAATCCCTTTAGATCAAATAAAAAGGCCTCCACATATTTGATCTATCTTGGTTATCCGCCTATAAGGTTAGATAGAAAGATGGGACGGTCAACTAACCAAAGAGAGGGATAAAACTCCTCTAGAACTCATACTGGAAATCCGAACAGATACCCAACAAATTTATATAAGTATATAGTTATATAAAAATTACAAACACGCACTCTCAAGATAGACACCACTCCAGAGCCTAGGTGTTATCTCAACCTATGCTCTGATACCAAGTGCGATGACCCGCCTTTCACTCCATAGAAAGACGCATCATCTTTAAGAAAGAAAGAGGTAGAAATAGAATAGAAAGAAGAAAAGAACTCAAGAATACCAGAATCTCACAGCGGAATGAAATAAAATATAATATATAACATAACTATTACATAGTCTATTACATATCAGAGTTACACAGATACAAACACAAGGTAGATAGTTATAAAAGTCTGTCTATTCTATAACTCAAATACAACACATACATCACAGAGATACATCACAGCGGAAAGCACCATATAACTACAAACGCTGAAGCCTCCTGCTCCATAACTCCTCCAGTATTCGTCAAAGCAGACCTGAATTCCTTGGCTACTCGTAAAAATGAGTACCCAAGAGTTTAAGAAAAAAAGAATAAACTCCGGGTCAGACATGGGTCTGATGTGAGTAAACGGGATAAATTTGCTTAACTTTTAAAAACATTGAAAAAAAAGGTGTCACGTAAGCCTCCCCACACATAAACATGGGTAAGTTTTTACCTTACGCTAACAAAAACATTTGATAGGAAATCCAGTGATATTATAATAGGGTCTAGGGTTTTCAAGTAAATAGAAAATAGCCGAAATTATTACATTCATTAAATTCCAGCTACTAGCCACAAAAGTGGGTAATACAATCAAAATCGTAAGGGCACGTAGGAAGAATGGATTTCCATCAATGGCATGGCTACTGAGGTACCGCTCGTCACAGTATGTGGCCTAGATCACCGTACCGAGGATTACTCCCAATCCCCTGCAACACAAAGTCGGAACTATTCCTTACTGAACAGTCCCGAACAAGACAACCCTGGTGATTCTAGCTAGCAACCGCCCACACAGCCGAATAATAAGGGACATCTAGACAGGGGTAAATCTCGTCCTACTTGAGCATGACCCACTTAGCCTTGCCGCACCTCCCCTGTTTTAGCCATTCCTGGTTGATGAGGCTTGAGGCTACGATTACCTTTATAGAACACATCTATCTTAGAATGCTCATCGTCTACCTGACGATGTTCTGGAAGCATTCAATCCATACAAGTTCGTTCCGGGTTCGAACGAAACCGAAGGCATAATCTCGTTACACTCATTTTGGAATCACCCTCAGAGTTAACGACAATAACCCTTGCACTCTGAAAACTCCATCTCGAACCTGAAAGTACTATCTCCGTAATACTCGTATTGGAATCACCCTTAAAGTTTTTAACGACAGATAGTTCTTACACTTAGAGTCTTCAACTCGATCTTCATTTGAATTCATGACCTAACATTTAACTAGGATAGATGTGGTTTTCAGATAATCAAATTTGATACCCGATCCCGGTCTCATTGAACCAAACGTGTCTTAAAGGCCAAGTTATTTAAAGGTTTAAACAATTCAATTTAATTCAATTCAATAAAATTCAATTCAATGCTCTGAATTCACATAGCATTAACATAGATGAATATCACATATTTATCATTGATATAACCAATATCATATCACAGAATGTCACAACATATCATCAATAGATATCAATCCAATAGATATCATCCAATTCAGACATTCAACAAACAATCATCCATAATCAATTCATACCATAATTAATTTAATTACTTAAATTAAATTAATCCCTTAAGAATTAATCACTTAATCCTGCTCAAACAGTCATTAATTAATTACTAACCTTAATTAATTAATCACTTCTTGATTAACTTAATTAATCAATTAATCAATCCTTAATCCAGATTAATTATCCTTTAATTATCAATTAATAAACCTCAATTATTAATTAATCTCCTTTAATACAAAGTAATTAATCCTTAATTACTTTCATAGTCAATTAATTTAACCTTTAATTAATTGATTAATGATTCATCAACTATCGATTAATAACCTTAATTATTAATCAATATCTCTTAATACAAATTAATTAATCCATAATTACTTTTATAATTAATTAATTAACCATTAATTAACTAATAAATTATCTCTTAATTAATAACTAATAAACCTAATTATCAATTATTAATTAAGAACTTAATTACAGATTAATTATTCCTTAATTACCATTTTATTAACCATTGGATTAATCCTTAATTAACTGCTAACATATCCTTAATTAGCAGTTAATTCAATCCTTAATTACCATTTGATTAATCCTTAATCACTATTGATTAATCAAGTAATTACCAGTTAACAACTTTTAATTAATTCTTTATTACGGATTAATTATCCTTTAATTATTAATTACTAAAACCTTAATTATTAATTAATAAACCTTAATTAGAAATTAAGCACTCCTTAATTACTAATTAAGTAACTTTTATTTACTTAATTAACTACTCATTAATTACTAAATTAATAAATCTTAATCACGTGATTACTTAAGTTTAATTACACTTAATTACTTGATTAATGAGTCCCTAATCATTAATTAATAATCTAATTAATGATCTTTTAATTACAAATTAACTAATCTTAAATCAGTTAACCTTTAATCCTTAACCATTTATTAATCAAGTAATTATTTTTCCTTCATTAATTTCTTAATCAATCCTTATACATAACTAATTAATTAAACTTAATTTCTTTAGTTAACTTAATCAAAATTAAGATATTAAAACCTTAATTAAGATAAAACATTATCTTATAAATGCTTTAATTACCCTTAACATATTTACATCATTTACCTTTTATACTATCTTTACTTATTAAATTATTATTTAAGTTTTTAAGTTAAATAATCATTTAGCTTGATAAATTAAAGTTATCAAAACACAACTTTAAATAACTTAAACATTTTTCAATTTATAGTTTTTAAAAACTAATTTCAATTTGAATTTAAAACTTGTCTTTTATATAAACTTTTAAAATTGCTTTCATAACTCAAATTTAAAATCATTTTAAATTTCTTAAAAAAGTTTAAATTTATCAAACTTCAACACTTCTTAATCAAAACTTCTAAGAAAACATTTATTTAAACGTCAAGTAATTGATATAAGAGTTTTAAACCAATTTTTTTTTTTAATTTCAGTAAAACAAGTTTCTAAAACTTTTAAAACCTAATTACTGTTTTACTTTTGCTGCTTCAGGTCAAACTCGTAGCTCACTCGAGTCAAAACCCGAGCTCCCCTTCTTCCCATCTTCTTTCTCTTTAACTTTGATTAAATTAAGTTTCCAAAACAACTACAGGCTAACCCAATCCAACATACTCGAGAACAAATTCGAGTTTCCCACGCCAATACTCGAACACGACTTCGAGACTTTCCACGAGCCAAACTCTCTGACACCCAAACCGACTCCGTGCACATGCACCCCACCATAGGTTGCCTCCGACCATCGTCAATGCCTCCGGCATGTCACTCAACATCACACTAACACCATTCGACCACCCAAACATTCAAACACACCACAAATTGAAATCGAGCATTACTGATGGACCTGAACCCAAAACGACCATCAGACAATTGCCTCGTCACCAATGCTTCGACCATCAGAGGTCAGTCCCTTCTGCCATACCTTGCCGAACCCCTACACCACCAATTCCCAAAGTTACGCCACACTCGATCACCCTGAGACAAAGCACATACCACAAATTCAATCTCCAACTAAAACTAGGGCATAAAACAAATTCCGATCACCACCAACGCTACAGCCCTCTACAGGCTCAACCACCATTTTTTCCTGAACCCCCACTACCTCCTCCACCTCCAGTAGCAATTCCGACCACCCCAAATACTCCAGTTTCCAGAAATCAACAAAAACCCCATACCAGTAAACCCCAAAATTCACCTTCATTCCAACATTAAAAATTTATATTTTTGTTTTAAAAATCATAAATTTCAACGATGATTTGAGATATATACATGAGTCAATATAATTCAACATTTTTGTTTATTGCATTATTCGAGTTCCCACTGCACTTTTCTTGTTTACAGGGAATTTCAAAACTTAAATTACTTAAAACTATTTTCATAATCTAGATGAGTTTAAACTTGACTAATATATTTGAAAACCCAAAGCTACATATTGTTTATATGGGAAATTTGAATTTTTGTTTATTTCTAAAACTCTGTAATCAGGTATGAACAGAGAGCACAAATTACAGGCATGCAGAATTCAAATGCAACCATATTTACAGCTTGTATATTATTATCCACATATGCAAGAATCAATATCACAATAATCACTTAAGCAACAAAATTTACCTACTTAAGTTTAAAAATTAGATGTTTACTCACCGTTTAATAGGTAGAGCTTGAAACGGGAATGAGAAATTGAAGCCCCTTTTTTAAAATTTCCAAAAAGCTTTGAATATTACTGATACTTGACTCTGCTTTAAGACTTTGATAATTTATTGGGTTACCAGGTTTTATTTACACTCGAAACTTGATTCTCAGGCTTGCAGATTCAACTACATTTCAGGCTTGCAGTTTTGAAACATGCTACAGGCCTTGATAAATGCTTGATCAAAACATGTTACATGGTTTCAAATCTGATGTTTTGATCTTTCTTTGAAAAATTATTTTTGTTGAGGAATGAAATTTCAGGTTTTTAAAATGTTTCAGAGGAGATATAAATTCTGGTTTCAGGCTTTGATAAAAGAGTTTTTTCAGGCCTTTGAAAATTTGATTATAGGGTTTTGAAAGTTGTTTGCAGTGGGAAGAATGCTACAGATTTTTGAACTTGAGGATTTGAATATTGTTTTCAAGCTTGAGAAGAAATTTCAGTTTTTTTGAAAAATTTCTGGTTTAAACAAGTTTTGTTTTTGAGGAAATTTAAGGATTTTGGAGAAATGATTTTCAGGTTGATTTGGGAAATGGAATACAAGGAGTGGCCATGGATTTTCAGTTTGAATTTTTGTAAAAATGTTTTCAGTTTTGATTTTGAGAAATTGAATACATGAGTGGCCATTAATTTCTTGTTTGAATACAGAGAAAAAGAATGAAGAAAGAAAGAATGGAAGTTATATGATGTAATTGTGGTTTATTAAAATTAAAGAAAAAGAAAAAAAATAAGGACACTTATTAAAATCTCTTACATTTTTCAAAAATCATTGTTTAATTTATAACACATGTTAATCAAATAGCTTTAAAAATTAACACATGTCATGACATATTTTATTATTACTTTTAAATGATTTTAAAAGCCTATATTATTAATTTTCTTAATATGTTAATACTTTTATAAACTTATAAATGCTTTTTCTTATGTTATAAAAATAAAACTTTTAAAAGAAAATCAAATAAAAACCAACTAGATTATCAATAAAATCATATAAAATTATTTGATCCATTTTAAATGCTAATTTAAATGCTTTTGCATTTATTTACTATTAAACAAATATTTTCCAAATTTATATAAATAAAATTCTTTTGTTTTAAATTAATATAAAACGTATCTTATTTTTAAAATAAAAACTTTATTCACAAATCCTTTTATATTCAAAATTATTTTCAAGGTATAAATTCTTTTTAAATTACAATTTCAATTCAAATTTCAAATTTTAAATCCAAATTCATTCTAAACTTAAAATTAAAATTAAATCAAATATATCTATATTAAATTAAAAAAACACACTATTAAATTAAGAAATATTAAATTATAATTTTAAAGTTAATTTTAAATAAACATATATTTAAACAACACTTTTTAAATTAAATGTTAAGCCTATTAAAAATCAAATTTATAAAATAACCCAAATTAAATAATTATTCTACTTAAAATCAATTTATCTCTAAATTTAAAAACATCACATAAATTTTATTTTGGTTATTTATATTTGAAGATAACAATTTTTCAATTTTAAATGATCTAATTAAGGGATTATCACTTTTTAAATTCCCCGAAATTCCGGGATATTACAACACATGTTGGACCTGAATAGCTTAAAATATCAGATTGTTAATTTATATTTGGCAAAATTCAGCATATACAGTAAATAAATCAATCACAAAATCACAGACACGGAGTATTACAATAATAAACAGCGGAAACAAATGAATAGTAGTTCATGAAGCTACTATATATATATATATATAACAAAGTTAAAACAAGATACAACAGAAGTCTCGCATACATAGAAGTCTCAATACAATAGTCAAATACAAGATAAGAATATATCACAGAAGTAACCTAAATAATAGCAAGATAAATAGGTGGATGGATCTCCAAGCGAAGCTTCAACTCCAAAGGTGAGTCCCAAATAATGTGTCACTTAGTCTGACCCAAGCGTAAAGCAAAACACAAAACACTCGAGTCAGGATTAACATTCTTATATCAATAAATCTAACTCAAGTGAAATATCAACTAAAATACAAGTAACTTAAAGGATGTCTGGGATAACCATCCTCTAAGGATCCATGGAACTATCTACTATGTAGTAATATACGCTATTATAATAATGTCTAAAGTAAAGTAAACTATTAAAATAGCATTAAAATGTTATCCACGTCCCCTTTAACACATTTTATAGTACTGATGGTCTATAAAGCACTGTAATACCTCTTGATCGAGAGGCTACCAAAGGATACTCCGTAGATACGATACAAAAAACTCGTAGTGGTCTCGATATGGTAGGTGACACGGCGCAACTAGGCAATGCCATGGTAGATATACCAATTACACTTTCGAGCTGGTGGTAACGCATAACCACAACTAGCGCCCACCTCGAGCCATGCTCCCAAATCAAAGGTGCACAATAAATCAATCACAAAGTAATAGAACGGCAATCGAAGAAGTGTGTTTGATTGGAGGAGCTACCTCACTTGGCCCATCTATTGCTCCTATTTTAGCCACCTTATGTGTGACGACCGCCCATGACTCCCGCACCAAAACAATGGAATAGTGCGCTGAAAGGCGTGCCAGGTAGTCATGGACGATAGTCAGGGTAAAATAAAATAGCAACCTCTATCGTACAACTCACAGCGCTTGGATAAAATACAATAGAGAAATATATAGTGAAGCTCCATAACAGAAAAATCATCATATAAGCATCGTAAGTAGATTTATACAAACATGAATCATCCATACATCAAAGCCTCACTACAACACTCAATCAGATATAACAGCGGAACACCCAGTACATATAGTAAGAAAACTAGTATGCAAAGCCTCCTGCTCGTCTTCGTCATCATCAGCGTAGATCTCTAAGAACAGCACCTGTCACCTGCTACCTAGTCTGCCCATCCCAACATGGATGAACAGCCCAAGGTAATAAGAGGAGACATAAAACCTTGAGTCAGACAAAGTCTTAGTGAGCAGTAAATCAACTATCAAACATACCAAAAGAGCATAAAGGATAAAAGGAATAGGAACCAAACCATCCCACTCCACCTCTTTCTACAGTGATAGCCCCCATACACACACCAAGGAGAAGTAAGCATAACACAACAGACAATTAAGGTAAAGCAATAATCACTCGAGTCAAGGGCGATGTTTTCCAAATACAAACCCCCAAGGCCTAAACCAAGATCAGATAAGCACCTAGAAAATACCGCTCTTGAGACCGAATGATGATACAACCAAACGTCCAAACATCCATGACTCTGGCTATCACTGTTATCCTTGCTTCGATTTCACCGTTGATTAAATGACCATCCGTCAAGGGCTAATGGTAACCCCGGTTCCAGACATAACTCCGCACACTGCCTTGTGCCTAGGACTTATCTACTTTGCCCAGAGTACTCGACTACCTACCTGTAGTCTTTTGGTTGTCCCGACTACCTACCTGTAGTCGTTATGGGCACCCCATGTACTCTTGCTTTTGAGCATGCTAGAACCTTCAACAACGATGAGATCCAAGCCTCCTAGTCATCCTCCTTGACGACTATCCTCATACTAGCTCAAGCTACCTCTCGAGCAATCCATTATCAACCAACTCGAACCATCCCTCGGGTTATCAACATTCTTGGAATGATCCCTGCCTGGATTACGCCAAGTCTACATCACATCATACTTCGCTTTATTACACCATAGCAAAGTCTCAACTCAACAACATGATTTGCCTCATCGCATTATGGCAAAGTTCCATCTCAACATCATTCAATCCATACATATGAGCTTCCACATCCGCCACATATGCCTTTAGCAGCTTTCACCATTCAAGAGCCTCTTCTGTAGCTTTTGAATCATCTTTGACCATACTTGTCCAAATCTATCAACTAGATAGCTCATTCACAACAATCAATCAAGGCAAACATTAATCCAAACAAATAAGTATTCAATCAAGATCTAATTAGGCATTCATAACTACAATGGCAATTTCGTAAATAAATGAGCATAGAACTAACATACATGAATCATGGGTTTTTAGCATAGATCTAGCAAATATAAAACATGGGTTTTGTTTCTATAACTTAATAAATGAGCTTGCATAGGTAAACATCTTCACAAACAATGGATCTATACTTGGATCTAAGGAAAATGCACAAAATCACTATCTACAACACTCCAACAAACCACCAATCCAATATACTCCTTTGGGTCCGCGTGAGAGATAACTACCACTCACCAAATCACCTAAACACCTCAAAAACTAAACACTTCAGATCTGGACAGCGAAGATCAAGGCTTGATCCGGCGAAATCTCGCTTAAAACGATGAAATCTAGCTTCGTTGGACGAAGATCTTCAACTTTGTCTCTTGGATCTTCAATCTCGATCTTCGATCTTGGATGGATGTTAGAATTAGATTGGAATGGAGAAAAGAAGATGAAGAAATGTTGTAGTCGAGTTCCCAAAATGGCAGCACTTCGTTGCTTCAAAAACCGGTGCCAAAAAAAGTGAGCCGAACCCCTCTATTTATAGGCTGGAAAAACCCTTATCTCGGCCGTCCCTAAGTCGCCGCCGACCTAACCTCGCCGACCTAACCTTGCCGACCCAACACTCTGCCGACCTAACACTTAAACCACTCCAAGACTCAACAGGTACACGACCTAACGACCTAACAGAGATACCACATGGCCGACCTAACACTAAGTCGTTCTGCGACTTAACAAAAGACACGAGGCCACACGACCTAGTTATAACACGGCCTAACCACATACAGGGGTAACCACTAGGTCGCTATATGTTAGGCCAGTAACTCCCTTAGGTCGGTCAGTTCTTAACTCGGCCAAACTTTAACTCGCTCGTTTCTTAAGGTTGCCCAAACCCCTAAACCACTTATCCCGTTAAGTCGGCAAAACTGTTAAGTCGGTCTCCCTTATGAGCCGGCCAACCTTTAAACCACTAACCTCCTTAAGTCGGTCAAGCACTATAGGTCGGTCACTACCTTATCTCGGTGACCCTTTAACTCGGTAATACGTTAGCCTTACTAACCCGGCCATCACGACCTAAGCTTTAGGTCGTCTACCCCTTAACTCGGCTAAGCCTATAAGTCGGTCACGACTCAACACTACACATGAGTTAACTCCCCATTCTACTCATGCTAGAGACAACATAAACAATACTAACGACCTGTAAATTCTACGATTTATCGACACGTAAAATACGGGTCGTTACATTCTCTCCCCCTTAGGAATTTCGCCCCCGAAATTCCAAGCAAACATCAGCAATCAAAAATATTCTGCATGCCTACCATCCATAGCAATCAACAAACCATGCATCCAATTCTAGCCCAGCATGCAGAATTCTAAGACTTAGAACAAGCTACAAATTCATGAGATGTCACAACACTTTAGGGCCATACCTCGAAGAGTCCAGGATGAGCTGCCTTCATCCTCTCTTCCTCCTCCCACGTACAGTCGTTAACATCATCACTCCATTGTACCTTGAGCAACGTAATCGTCTTCCTCCTAAGCTGTTTCGTATCGGTTTCAACAATACGAAGCGGCTTACGAGGTTTCGTACCCACTGGATCAACCTCCAAATTTTCACAGTTATCAGCAGAAACCACTGTAGTTGGATCATGCACATACTTCCGTAGATAAGATACATGAAAAACATTGTGCACACCCGCCATCTTTTCCGGTAACTTTAATCTATAAGCGAGCTTTCCAATTCGCTCTATAATTGGGAATGGTCCAACAAATCTCGGAGTTAACTTTCCTTTCTTTCCGAATCTAATAGCACTCTTTAATGGAGAAATCTTCACAAAAACCATCTCACCTACGTCGAATTCCAAATCCTTACGACGATTATCGGCATAACTTTTCTGACGATCTTGGGCTGCTCTCATTCGTTGCCGAATGATCTCTATACAATCCGAGGTCTGTCGAATCATCTCTGGCCCAAGTATCAGCTTTTCTCCAGTTTCCAACCAACATGTCGGAGAGTTACACGGTCTTCCATATAATGCCTCATATGGTGCCATACCAATGCTCGACTGATAACTGTTGTTATATGCAAATTCCACCAAATGAAGGTGATCTTCCCATGATCCTCCGAAGTCCAAAACACAAGCTCTGAGAAGATCTTCCAAAACTCGGTTAACTCTCTCAGTCTGACCATCTGTTTGAGGGTGATAAGCTGTACTCAAACACAACTCAGTTCCCAAAACTTCCTGGAAGCTCTTCCAAAATCCACTAGTGAACAATGGGTCTCGATCGCTCACTATACTCTTCGGAATACCATGGAATCGAACTATCCACTTAACATACAACTCAGCCAACTTCGATGCAGTCCTAGTTGATCGAACAGGAATGAACCTTGCACTCTTGGTCAAACGATCTACTATGACCCAAATTCCTTCATTTCCTGCTCTTGTCCTAGGTAGACCATCGATAAAGTCCATCGACACTTGCTCCCACTTCCATGTAGGAACTTCTAATGGCTGAAGTAATCCATTGGGCTTCTTCTGCTCAGCTTTCACTAACTGACAGTTCATACACTTGGAAATAAAATTTCCAACATCCTTCTTCATGCCTTCCCAGTAGTAAGTTCTCTTCATATCCCGATACATCTTATTTCCACCTGGATGAATTGTCAACTTCGAGTGATGACCTTCTTTCAGAACTTCATCTCTCAATCCATCTACATCGGGAACAACCAATCGTCCTTGCTTCCGAAGCCAACCCTCTCGATCGACCTCGAATCCCTTATCCTTCTCTGGGTCCAATCCAGATTCCAAATCTCGGATGATCTTGACAAGCTTATCGTCTCGCTTTTGGCTCTCACCAATTCTTTCCACAAGAGTAGGTCTTATCGATAAGTTTGCCAACATCTCAGGTTCTAATTCACATCTGGGCCTGAAATCAAATCCAGCCAAATACTCGAGACTCTTCCATTCCGAAAACATGGCTCCCAATCCTGCATGTCTTCGACTTAACGCATCAGCCACTGCGTTACCTTTTCCCGGAGTATAGGCTATACCAAAATCATAAGATGCTAGAAACTCTAGCCACCGTTGCTGTCGAAGATTCAAATCCTTTTGGGAGAACAGATACTTCAACGACTTATGATCTGTAAACAACTCGAATCTAACTCCCAATAGATAATGTCTCCACATCTTCAAAGCAAACACAATTGCCGCTAACTCCAAATCATGAGTCGGATAATTCCTTTCATGCGGCTTCAGTTGTCGACTTGCATACGCAACAACTTTATCCTTCTGCATTAGCACTGCTCCAAGTCCAGTGCCACATGCATCGGTGTAAACCACCATCTCTTCATTCCCACTTGGAATAGTCAAAACAGGAGCACTTGTTAGTCGCTCTTTCAGAATTACGAAAGCTTGCTCACACTTATCATCCCATCTGAACACTTGGTTCTTTTTCGTCAATCCGGTCAACGGTGCAGCTATCTTGGAAAAGTCTTTAATAAACCGACGATAATATCCTGCTAATCCAAGAAAACTTCTTACATCAGACGCATTCTTAGGTCTAACCCAATCCTGGATTGCTGCCACCTTAGCGGGATCAACCGCTATTCCATTTCCCAAGATAACATGGCCTAAGAACCTCACTTCACTCTTCCAGAAGTGACACTTCGAAAACTTAGCCTTTAGCTGATGTTTCCATAAGATCCCCAAAACAATCCTCAAGTGTGTCTTGTGCTCTTCCTCAGTTCTGGAATAAACCAGAATATCATCCACGAACACAAGCACGAACTTATTCAACTGATCTCTGAACACTCTATTCATAAGATCCACAAAATATGCTGGTGCGTTAGTCAACCCAAACGGCATTACCAGCCACTCATAAAAACCGGATGGTGTCCTGAAAGCAGTCTTCGGCACACTATCCTTAGCCACTCTCAACTGGTGAAATCCCGTTGCCAAATCCATCTGAGAAAACACCTTGGCCTCGTGAAGCTGATCAAACAAGTCATCTATTCTCGGCAATGGATACTTGTTCTTCTTAGTCAACTTATTCAGCTCACGATAATCCACACACAACCTCAACGATCCATCCGCTTTGGTTGCGAACACAACTGGTGCACCCCATTCGGACACACTTCTCCGAATGAATCCTTTCTGCAAAAGGTCATCAACCTGCACCCTCAACTCTAGCTGCTCCCTAGGCGCCATCCGCCTAAGAGGCATCACAACAGGTCTGGCTCCCTCAACTAGATCAATACGAAACTCGATCTCCCTATGCGGCGGCAATCCTTTGACTTCGTCAAAGACATCCTCAAATCCATTCACAATAGGCACCGATGACAGTCCATCCCGTGGAACAACCAGCGAATACATGAAGCTCATGAAGACGTCTTCCTCATGCTTACATCGTATCACAACCTTTCGCCCTTCCACATTCCCGACTGTCACCTCAAGCCTCTCACAATCAATCCTTGCCGCATATTTCCTAAGCCAGTCCATACCCAAAATAATTCCGAACCCCGCAAAGTTCAGAACAAAGCAATCACAGACAAACGAGCAATCATGACTCGACACAACTAGACCACGGCATATCATACACAAACATGACGAACCCCCGACTGGATTAGTCACAACCAATGGCCTATCAACAATATCCGGTTTCAAACCTAACCGGCCTACCAAATCATTACAAACAAAAGAATGCGACGCTCCAGTATCAAACAACACTCTAACTGGAACACCACAGATAGAAAGAGTACCTTGAACCACCACACTCTTCCCCTTCTCTTCAGCAGTAGGAGCTTTTGAAGATGACGGCACAACTCCCAAAGCATAAGCTTGCACAATTTGCCTATCTTTCCTCGGCTCTGGGCAATCCTTCTTGATATGTCCCAGCTTATCACAGTTATAACACTTTCCCGGCACCTTGGGATTCTTACAATCTTTGTAAAGATGGCCCTTCTGTTGGTAGTTATAACAAGTCACTTCGCCTTTCGGCTTCTTCTGGCCATCCTTACCCTTCTGCTGCTGCTGCTTCCTCCTCTTATTGCCATTCTGGTGTGGTTTAGATCCTTCCCTGGTTACAGCAACAACAGAACTTTCCTTAGGAAACAAACTCTCATGCCTAAGGGCTTTCTCCACAAGCTTCTCAAATGGATCGTCCAGATGATCCACCAACTGCCTCCCAAGATAAGCATCCAAACCAGTCACAAACTTCTCATTCTTCTGATAAGGAGAATCAATATACGATCTAGCATACTTGGACAAAGCTTCGAACTCAGAAATATACTCAAGAACTGGTCTCCCACCTTGCTTGAGCTCTACAAACCTCTTGAACAAAACAGACTTCTGAGCCGTAGAGATGAACTTGGCTTCAAATCTAACTTGGAATTGCTCCCAAGTAATTTCTTCTTCTGGGGTATCAATGGTGATAGAATTCCACCAATCAGCAGCTCTTCCCTGAAGCTGTCTCGATGCAAGCTTTCTCTTAGTTGCATCCTCAATCCCTAAGTCACCAAAGATCCTTCGACATGCATCAATCCATCTCTGCACTTCAATAGTCGACTCCGTCCCCAAGAAAGCTTTTCCTCCAAGAGAAGTATAATCCTTGCAAAGCTTAGCAAAATCCACCGGTCTTGGAGCTTGAACTTGAACTCCCACATCCACTGATGATCCTGAAGCTGGTATCCTTCTCATGATCGAAGTCATCATCGCTTCGAACATAGTTCCATAATCAACAGCTCCTTCATCAGCACGGCTTTCCCTTGCAGCTGGTCTCCCTCTTCGACTCATCCTTAATATCTGTAATAAGAATGATTAGAACACCTTAAGAAACAACTGCATAAGGAGTTCAAATCCTTCTAAGCTACTATATTATATATAGTAATTATCCATCAAAATACAATTACGTCTCTCATACGTAGTTACGTCAGCGAGCGTTGGCTAAAATCGATTAACCAAAGCTCTGATACCAAATGTGACGACCGCCCATGACTCCCGCACCAAAACAATGGAATAGTGCGCTGAAAGGCGTGCCAGGTAGTCATGGACGATAGTCAGGGTAAAATAAAACAGCAACCTCTATCGTACAACTCACAGCACTTGGATAAAATACAATAGAGAAATATATAGTGAAGCTCCATAACAGAAAAATCATCATATAAGCATCGTAAGTAGATTTATACAAACATGAATCATCCATACATCAAAGCCTCACTACAACACTCAATCAGATATAACAGCGGAACACCCAGTACATATAGTAAGAAAACTAGTATGCAAAGCCTCCTGCTCGTCTTCGTCATCATCAGCGTAGATCTCTAAGAACAGCACCTGTCACCTGCTACATAGTCTTCCCATCCCAACATGGATGAACAGCCCAAGGTAATAAGAGGAGACATAAAACCTTGAGTCAGACAAAGTCTTAGTGAGCAGTAAATCAACTATCAAACATACCAAAAGAGCATAAAGGATAAAAGGAATATGAACCAAACCATCCCACTCCACCTCTTTCTACAGTGATAGCCCCCATACACACACCAAAGAGAAGTAAGCATAACACAGCAGACAATTAAGGTAAAGCAATAATCACTCGAGTCAAGGGCGATGTTTTCCAAATACAAACCCCTAAGGCCTAAACCAAGATCAGATAAGCACCTAGAAAATACCGCTCTTGAGACCGAATGATGATACAACCAAACGTCCAAACATCCATGACTCTGGCTATCACTGTTATCCTTGCTTCGATTTCACCGTTGATTAAATGACCATCCGTCAAGGGCTAATGGTAACCCCGGTTCCAGACATAACTCCGCACACTGCCTTGTGCCTAGGACTTATCTACTTTGCCCAGAGTACTCGACTACCTACCTGTAGTCTTTTGGTTGTCCCGACTACCTACCTGTAGTCGTTATGGGCACCCCATGTACTCTTGCTTTTGAGCATGCTAGAACCTTCAACAACGATGAGATCCAAGCCTCCTAGTCATCCTCCTTGACGACTATCCTCATACTAGCTCAAGCTACCTCTCGAGCAATCCATTATCAACCAACTCGAACCATCCCTCGGGTTATCAACATGCTTGGAATGATCCCTGCCTGGATTACGCCAAGTCTACATCACATCATACTTCGCTTTATTACACCATAGCAAAGTCTCAACTCAACAACATGATTTGCCTCATCGCATTATGGCAAAGTTCCATCTCAACATCATTCAATCCATACATATGAGCTTCCACATCCGCCACATATGCCTTTAGCAGCTTTCACCATTCAAGAGCCTCTTCTGTAGCTTTTGAATCATCTTTGACCATACTTGTCCAAATCTATCAACTAGATAGCTCATTCACAACAATCAATCAAGGCAAACATTAATCCAAACAAATAAGTATTCAATCAAGATCTAATTAGGCATTCATAACTACAATGGCAATTTCGTAAATAAATGAGCATAGAACTAACATACATGAATCATGGGTTTTTAGCATAGATCTAGCAAATATAAAACATGGGTTTTGTTTCTATAACTTAATAAATGAGCTTGCATAGGTAAACATCTTCACAAACAATGGATCTATACTTGGATCTAAGGAAAATGCACAAAATCACTATCTACAACACTCCAACAAACCACCAATCCAATATACTCCTTTGGGTCCGCGTGAGAGATAACTACCACTCACCAAATCACCTAAACACCTCAAAAACTAAACACTTCAGATCTGGACAGCGAAGATCAAGGCTTGATCCGGCGAAATCTCGCTTAAAACGATGAAATCTAGCTTCGTTGGACGAAGATCTTCAACTTTGTCTCTTGGATCTTCAATCTCGATCTTCGATCTTGGATGGATGTTAGAATTAGATTGGAATGGAGAAAAGAAGATGAAGAAATGTTGTAGTCGAGTTCCCAAAATGGCAGCACTTCGTTGCTTCAAAAACCGGTGCCAAAAAAAGTGAGCCGAACCCCTCTATTTATAGGCTGGAAAAACCCTTATCTCGGTCGTCCCTAAGTCGCCGCCGACCTAACCTCGCCGACCTAACCTTGCCGACCCAACACTCTGCCGACCTAACACTTAAACCACTCCAAGACTCAACAGGTACACGACCTAACGACCTAACAGAGATACCACATGGCCGACCTAACACTAAGTCGTTCTGCGACTTAACAAAAGACACGAGGCCACACGACCTAGTTATAACACGGCCTAACCACATACAGGGGTAACCACTAGGTCGCTATATGTTAGGCCAGTAACTCCCTTAGGTCGGTCAGTTCTTAACTCGGCCAAACTTTAACTCGCTCGTTTCTTAAGGTTGCCCAAACCCCTAAACCACTTATCCCGTTAAGTCGGCAACACTGTTAAGTCGGTCTCCCTTATGAGCCGGCCAACCTTTAAACCACTAACCTCCTTAAGTCGGTCAAGCACTATTGGTCGGTCACTACCTTATCTCGGTGACCCTTTAACTCGGTAATACGTTAGCCTTACTAACCCGGCCATCACGACCTAAGCTTTAGGTCGTCTACCCCTTAACTCGGCTAAGCCTATAAGTCAGTCACGACTCAACACTACACATGAGTTAACTCCCCATTCTACTCATGCTAGAGACAACATAAACAATACTAACGACCTGTAAATTCTACGATTTATCGACACGTAAAATACGGGTCGTTACATTATGCTAAATCACGGGAGTTAGGTCCACATATATACCTCAAATAGAACGTCGCCAACCACCATCATTGTAACATTCCTAAAATATTAGCCAAAATAATTCAATAATTAAATTAATTTTGAGTTTAAACTGTGAATTTAATTGTGAATTAATTTGAGATTCCCAAAATAACTTAAAATTTAGATTATAAATAGAAATTTGGTTGGAATTTAAGGATAAGTATCTTATAATAACAAAAAAAAATTGGATTTAAGGATAATTATATTAGAGATAAATATGCACTATAATTTGAATAAATATTTATATATTGAAAGTTAAAATTTAAATAAGATTTTGATTTTGAAAATTCAAAATGTATATATTTATAAATTTGGATTTTAAAACCATATAATTTTATACTAGTAGAAATTGGTAATATTTGTTTTGAAAATTTTATTTTCAATTAGATATTAATGATTTTCAAAATAATTGTTTAAAACTAAAAATACTATTTTATATGGGTTTATTTATTAAAAGCATAATTAGTTTAAAATTCATTTTCTTTCTTTAAATTAGTATAATTAGGAATAATGGACAAAATGGTTATACAATAAGAAATAAAAATTTGAAATAATATAAATATAGATAATTATTTATTTAAATGGTATACTAGTCTTAATTCAAAAATAAAATAAACTAACCTTAAAGATAATATTGGTTTAAAAAGTAATATTATAAAATTGATATAAATAAATAAAAAATAATTACAAAAGCTATTTCAGAATTTTAATTCAACCATATTATATACTTTTTTATTTGATTTGATTAAAAGATTTAAAAAATACATCTTCTTCTGGAAAGAATATAGTTGTATATTCCCAAAATTTAAAATGTAAAAATATTTACAAATGTTAGAAATATGAAAATATAAATAATACAAATCACTTCCATATTTACAAATCAATAATACAAAAGAGGTAGAACATGAAAAATATA
This sequence comes from Allium cepa, assembly GCA_030765085.1. NCBI lineage: Eukaryota > Viridiplantae > Streptophyta > Magnoliopsida > Asparagales > Amaryllidaceae > Allium > Allium cepa. The sequence continues at coordinate 659,728,666 of CM060941.1, forward strand.
TATTGTACATATGTATATGTACAAACAATGTAAACATACCTTTAGATCTTACATATATGTATACATACAAATAGCATCATTACTTTTATTTAAAATAATGAAATTTAAAAAAAAATACAAGAAGCTTCACATCTTCCCATATACCATCATATAACATATCTAAGCATATCTCAGCAAAATCTGAAAAACAGATTTTGCATCACACATCTCAATATCAAAGCTTTTTAAAACATAGATATCTAAAAGGAAACAATTCAGTTCAAACCAAAAGAAAGAAAAAAATCAAAAACCTGGCTGAAAATATCACATTTTCTCTTCATTCATCATCTTAAATTCGAAATCTGCAATCAAAGAAAGAAAATGGCACCCTTTTCTCAAAAACTCAAAAGCAAATTAACCTGAAAACAATTACCATTCACAAGTACAAGCCTGTAGTATAACCTGCAGTCAATGCAAGTGAGAGCTTCAGATTTAAAACTCAGTTTCTAAACCAAAAAGGAGAATCAAAGTCCAATGGAAAAAAAAGAAGAAAAAAAGAAGAAGAAAGCAATCAAACCAAAGCGTGCAAATCAACCTGAAGTTAAAGCAACAAACAAAAGTGGATGCTTCAGTTTGTAGCCTGGAGATAAATGCAAATTTTCTGGAAGAAAAAAAAAACTATTCAAGGCAAGTAAATTTCTTTCTGTTTAAAATTTGAATGTGATGTTAGTAATCAGTAAGTATAACAAACATTTAAACAATAATGCTCATTCAATCTAAGTTGCAGGAAGAATCAGGTTCAAGAGCAAAGACTTAAACTTCAATCTAGGTTTCAACTGTAAAAATGAAAATAAAAAGGGTTCTCTGTATATACATTCAAACTTGTAAGTAATTTAAAATTGGTTTGGTATTAGTGAAATAAACAAATAAATACAACAGAAAATTACGCAAGTTCTTATTACAACTTGCAGATTTAACTTCAAGATCTAAAAAAAATTAAAAAAAAATGGATTTCAACTATTGAACTTCAAGATCTAAAGAAGAAACAGAAAATTCCAAGTTCATCCTTTTCAATTCCAGGCTTTAGCTTCTCCTCTGTCTTCAACAACCAGGTGAGCAAACTTGAAAATTTTCCCTTTGAATCTGATATCTATGAATCTGTGAATTTGCCTTGTTGTGCTTGCTTGTTGATATTGGGTTGCTACATGTTGTTTGTCTGGGAACAAGTATACTATTCTTGGTTTATAGCTTTGAGAATTTGAGTTAAGAATCTATATTTTCTTGTTTAAATAAATTCCAAGCTCTGAGTATTGAGAGTAGATGTTTATGATATTATAAAGTCATTCCAAAGATAATTTCAGAAGAAAATATTTAGTATTTAAACAAGAATAGGAAGTAACAAGGAAAACCAAAATACCCAGATCTAATTAAATCAAAACAAATCTGGTCTCTGTTTCTTTTGGAATCCAGGTGAACAAATCTTATTTTTAAAACCAGGGTTCTTTGTTTTTTTTTACCTGTGAGTAACCTCATTTTTAAGAGTTTAAGTATGAAAATTTGGTTGCATGCTAATAAAATTTAAAATGAATGTGTATTACATGACATCTGCTGTGTACATATTCATGTATGGTACTCTCTGTTACACTTTTCAGTTTGCAAGTCTAATTTAAATTCAAAAACCTTTTTGATTAGTTTAAGGTTAAGATTCAAATAAAACTTGTTTGTTTAAATTAAAACTTCAGTTTAAAATTTTATTTAAGTCAAAATAATATGTGAATATCTCTGGAATGTATAAACAGATGATCAATCATTAATTAGTGAATTCCCAAGTACAATGATTTGAAGTTTCTGGGTTATAAATCTAATCTTCAAACAAAATTATGATTTTTCAAAGCAAAATTACGATTTTTAATGCTATATTCCAAGAGCATTTTTGTTTTGACAGTATTATGTATTTTGGGGCATCTCATTTGCCACAAATGGTTTGAGGTGTCGAATTTGTTTCTGGAGGAGGAGGAGTTATCATAGATGATGGGAAAATTTGTGAGAAGTTGAAGGTTGTGGTGAGGGTGGTTGTGATTTGAAGTCTAGAAGCCTAGTTTTAACTAGGCTGTGTAATTTGGAATGGCACGATCGCTCTGTTTGATCGAGTTCAACCAAACTTAAGGGGCTGGAAGCATGGGGGTAGGCTATGGCTTGGACGGAGTTTCAACAACTCTGATGGTCGGGGGATCGTAGACGAGGCGGTTTCAGGTTTTGATGGTGGTGCCTGTTATTGTTCCAGGTTCTTGTTTGAAGCCTCGATTTGGATTTCGAGGCTATGATGATGATCTGATGATCGTGGGTGGGTGTGGTGATGGTTGCCGATGTGATGAAGCTGTCTAGTTGACCGGCGATGGTCAGAGCATGGTGCACGGTGCACGCGTGTCCTTGGTGACAGTTTGGAAGATTGGGAACAAAGAAACTCGAAGAAAATGGTTATCCTGGGAATGGAATTTGTCACAGGTTTCAAACAAAAAGACAAAACCTGTAATGTTGTTTCAATTTAAAATAAATTCAATTTTGAAACACAAGATTTAGACAAAGTTTAATCAAGTTTAAATATGAATTCAAATTTTATTTTATATCCTAATTTTGAATTAGATAAGTTTATATATTTAAATGTTTAAGATAAGTTTAAAATATTAAAGTGGATTATTTTATTAAGATAATTAGTTAAGGAAATAATAAATTATAATTAAGATCTAATTAATCAATAATTAAAAGTTTATTTATTAAAGTAATTAATTGAGGAATAAGAAATTTAGATTTAATTAATTACAATTAAAGGATGATTAATTAAGATAGTTAATTAAATAAATGATTAATAAATAAAGATGGTTAAGACTTAATTAATTGTAGTTAGTGATAATTAATCATTGATTTAAAGATTTCAAATAGAAGTAATTATGTGGGTAATAAATTTATAACCACACGGTTTATTCATCTTAGTTAAAGGTGTTTGATTGTTGTTGAATGCTAAGTGATGGATTGATATATTTGTTATGTGATGTGATGCTATGTAATGTTCTGTATTAAGCTGTCATACCTGTGATGTATATATATATATTGTTATGCAAACCTTTGACCCGTAAAACGACATTTAAATTTCGATGCGACAGGGAGTCGGATTCCGGTTGGTTATCCGAAACCCACATCGAATCATAATGATTAAATCTGTGATGGTTGATGATGTTGCACTTTTATTGTGTATAACCCCTGGACTACACTTGTACACACACAAATATGGATTGCACGTGGAAATGGGTTAAGTCACAGATTTTTGAAATATATTTTAAAATTGTATTTTTGAATCCAAAATAGTTTTGGAATTAGAATTAAAGCTTTTGAAAATGGTTATTTTGAATAACTCGATTAAGTTTTGGAATTTAAATAATTTAATTTAAATTTGAATTCAATATTTGAAATTGAATTCTATAATTTGGGAACTAAGGTTTAAAAAGTTATTCAACTTATAAATGGGTTTATATGGGTTTTTAAACCATTTTAAAGGTGATGTTTTGGAATTCAAATCTAACCCAAGTTTTCAACTTGTATAAAATTGGATTTTTCGGAAACGAAAACTATTGTTTTTCAAATAATAAAAGCTTTCACAGAAATGAACTTCCAATTTGTGTTAAAGGATTTCAAGTCTAAAAAGGAAAATAGTTTTCCAGGTTATAAATAAATCTTTGGAAGCGTGTTTTGGAAGCTATAAGTTAAATCTTTGATTTAAAGATTTAAATGAGTTAATTCAATTGAAATGGGAATTGTTTTGGAAATCTATGTATAGATCTTTGTGAAACTGGATGAAACTTTGTGGAATAAATCTTTTTGTTTAAAGATTTAAAATGGTAATTTGTTTAACCATTTGAAAGAAAATCTTTGGATTTTTAAAGTTGTGACTTAACTGAAATCCCATGTCCATATGTTTTAAATATTGCGCTCACTATTCGGTTTTGTTGGGAGAGGACCTTTGTGTCATATAACCCATTCCGAATAAGTGATACGACGTTATGGGTCGCATTTGAAGACCGGTGGTGAAGACCGGATATTTCCGAAAACGAAAGGATAACTCGTCGATTGTCTCTGCACTGGCAGATCCCCGGTATAGAGATCTCCATGTGTGATGGGAAGTCCGGACGTGATTAGGGATTATCCGGATTTGCAAGGGCTTCTTCGGAAGTGCCTTCGTTTCTGTTCGAACCCGGGAAAGACTTGTATGGTTGTATGTCTGACACTACACTTTGAGATATTAAACTGATCTCTATCAAATACATTTCTGCTTGGTGGCGGAGAATTTATTCTCTTAGCTTAACACCCTTCTCTGAGACGTACGAGCTCAGAGGTTATGTTGTTGATATTTATCAGTGATATATTCCCAATTTGGTAGTGTGGCATGCTAAGTGCTGCTGTGTGTTGATGATCATTTGTTGATCATTTGTGATCAAATCATGGCTTTTGTATAAAGCGTAGCTTTGTGGACGAGACTGCATCAGGACCTCACACCCCGAAAATGGTCAAAACAGTAAAGATGCGGCAAGGTTATGAGGGTCGCGCCCTTTAGGGTGTGTCATTCCCTTCTGGTAAAGGGTGCTATCAGGTATGGAGCCCTGGTATTTAACCTATGTGGTTGCTCCAATCTCATTTACTGTGTGGTTGTTGCTTTGAGGCGCCTCGGATAAAGGTCCCAAAGGACCGGGGGATGGCATATTCGTGTAGTAGTTACCTAGTTACAGAGGTAACCCGACCTTGTGTTGTCAGAGATCTAACCGTAACGTTAGTTCTCGGGACGTCCCGCCAGAGGCGATCCCATGTGGCAGTAGGAAGTTCCTTAGCCTGACCATTTGTTGGAAATCCATTCATCCAATACGTGCCTTGTACGGTTTTAGTTGTAGAACCTACCATTTAACATGGCAGCTATAGTGGGCATAGTATCATGGTACCTATGTTGGCTAGGATTTATATTATACTTTCGAAAGATTTTCCACTATGCACTAGTAATAATATCAAAGGATTTTTCTCGTAGTAAGCATGTTTGACTATCATAAGGAGAAATCTCCCCCATGTGTGCGTTTGCATTGTGTGTGTGCCGGGAGGCCTTATGGTAGTTTCATTTTCTAAAAAGTATTGCGGATTTGTTTTAAATTCTTTGTTGCTTATTTTAAAAGACCAAATGCCTTTGTTTGCTCATACCAGTCCCATGACTGACCTGAAGTTTATTGTTCTTTTCCTAAACTCTGGGCGCCCACTATTTTCCCACACGGGCAGTCTAGAGTTGGGTTTTTTCAGATAGTCAGGTTTAGTAGATTATCTGGAGCTAGTTCAGTCTTTGGATCTAAACTGCACTTGCTTATCTTGGTGAAACGTGATGGTGGTTCGAGCTACTGGCTTGGAGTTCTTGCTTTGGAGCATTGGATTGGAGATCTTTGGAGATTTTGTTCCGCTGCTGTGTTATCTTTTCTTTCCGCTGCTATTAGCTTGTATCATATCTCTGATGTATATTAATATTCATTGTACCATTCATGTTGTATCAGTTATTGTATCAAATGTTGTATATTGATATATGCAATTCATTTTCTTTCGCTGTGTTATTTACTTAATGTGTTATAAGCTCCGGCGAACCAGGTTCGACGTTTGGATCTGCGGCATTCGAATACGACTGTCGTATTCGGTGCCGATTTTCGAAGGCCGATTATGGATCGTCACATTTGGTATCAGAGCTTTGGTTAAAACTTTAACTATGGAGTATAACACATTAAGTAGCTCATTAGAGATAGGGTGAAGTATACCCTAGAATGAGTATATCCTTAAGATATCCGTTCGAATGCCTCAGTAAATTCTCTTACTATCCACTGATAGTGAGTATGAGTGCGAGAAGAGGACGAGATAGGGGACAGGGAAGTACCACTACAAATGGTCAATACCCTGCAACAGTGGAAACAACTTTCTTCTCAATCTCCTTTGATTCGTCTTTCCAAAATTCTTTGATATCTTCGTGACAGCTCCAGAAAGAAGCTTCAGTGTGATGGGGGCCCTACGAATCGTTGTAGAAAATTCGTACTTCGTATCTTCATTCATTTCTTATCAGCTTTTCGATCTAAACTCTAATGAGTTCGAAATTGAAAATTTAAATTAAATAAATTGGAAATTTTAAATTACATAAATTGGTTAACACATATGAAGCTAAATTTGAATTATATCAATAAAACGATTTCGTTTAAAACCAAAATTTAAATTCTATTGTAATTTCTTGTGTATATCGAAGTCCGTAGAGGAATAAGTTATATACTTTGGGGTATTTCGACTTGAATTTGAAATCTATATCTAGTGTTTGAGAAATTGTATAAGGTTGAATCCATTTATCCATCTCTGGGATCCGATATATTCTATGAACGATTAGTTGTCCCTCGAACTAATTAGTGCCCTTGCATATTCGTAGACCGGTGGACCCGAATATCTTGTGTAATATTATATGAGATTGTTCTCATATCTATTGTTGATATTCTTATTTGGTAAGCCAAATACAGAATTTATATCCAGTTCGATTTGGAAAGGTATTTCTCTATCTTTCATCTTTTCTTTTCGTCTTCCTAGCAAATTTCGAGGATGAAATTTCTTAAGGAGGGGAATCTGTAACATTCCTGAAATATTAGCCAAAATAATTCAATAATTAAATTAATTTTGAGTTTAAACTGTGAATTTAATTGTGAATTAATTTGAGATTTCCAAAATAAACTTAAAATTTAGATTATAAATAGAAATTTGGTTGGAATTTAAGGATAAGTATCTTATAATAACAAAAAAAAATTGGATTTAAGGATAATTATATTAGAGATAAATATGCACTATAATTTGAATAAATATGTATATATTGAAAGTTAAAATTTTAAATAAGATTTTGATTTCGAAAATTCAAAATGTATATATTTATAAATTTGGATTTTAAAACCACATAATTTTATACTAGTAGAAATTGGTAATATTTATTTTGAAAATTTTATTTTGGATTGGATATTAATGATTTTCAAAACAATTGTTTAAAACTAAATACTATTTTATATGGGTTTATTTATTAAAAGCATAATTAGTTTAAAATTCATTTTCTTTCCGTAAATTAGTATAAGTAGGAATAATGGACAAAATGGTTATAAGATAAGAAATAAAAATTTGAAATAATATAAATATAGATAATTATTTATTTAAATGGTATACTAGTCTTAATTCAAAAATAAAATAAGCTAAGCTTAAAGATAATATTGGTTTAAAAAGTAATATTATAAAATTGATATAAATAATAATAAAAAATTACAAAAGCTATTTCAGAATTTTAATTCAACCATATTATATACTTTTTTATTTGATTTGATTAAAAGATTTAAAAAATACATCTTCTTCTGGAAAGAATATAGTTGTATATTCCCAAAATTTAAAATGTAAAAATATTTACAAATGTTAGAAATATGAAAATATAAATAATACAAATCACTTCCATATTTACAAGTCAATAATGCAAAAGAGGTAGAACATGAAAAATATATATTGTACATATGTATATGTACAAACAATGTAAACATACCTTTAGATTTTACATATATGTATACATACAAATAGCATCATTACTTTTATTTAAAATAATGAAATTTAAAAAAAATAATACAAGAAGCTTCACATCTTCCCATATGCCATCATATAACATATCTTAGCATATCTTAGCAAAATCTGAAAAACAGATTTTGCATCACACATCTCAATATCAAAGCTTTTTAAAACATAGATATCAAAAAGGAAACAATTCATTTCAAACCAAAAGAAAGAAAAAATCAAAAACCAGGCTGAAAATATCACATTTTCTCTTCATTCATCATATTAAATTCGAAATCTGGAATCAAAGAAAGAAAATGGCATCCTTTTCTCAAAAACTCCAAAGCAAATTAACCTGAAAACAATTACCATTCACAAGTACAAGCCTGTAGTATAACCTGCAGTCAATGCAAGTGAGAGCTTCAGATTTAAAACTCAGTTTCTAAACCAAAAAGGAGAATCAAAGTTCAATGGAAAAAAAAGAAGAAAAAAAGAAGAAGAAAGCAATCAAACCAAAGCATGCAAATCAACCTAAAGTTAAAGCAACAAAGAAAAGTGGATGCTTCAGTTTGTAGCCAGGAGATAAATGCAAATTTTCTGGAAAAAAAACAATTGAAGGCAAGTAAATTTCTTTCTGTTTAAAATTTGAATGTGATGTTAGTAATCAGTAAGTATAACAAACATTTAAACAATAATGCTCAATCAATCTAAGTTGCAGGAAGAATCAGGTTCAAGTGCAAAGACTTAAACTTCAATCTGGGTTTCAACTGTAAAAATGAAAATAAAAAGGGTTCTCTGTATATACATTCAAACTTGTAAGTAATTTAAAATTGGTTTGGTATTAGTGAAATAAACAAATAAATACAACAGAAAATTTAGCAAGTTCTTCTTACAACTTGCAGATTTAACTTCAAGATCTAAAAAAAATTAAAAAAAATGGATTTCAACTATTGAACTTCAAGATCCAAAGAAGAAACAGAAAATTCCAAGTTCATCCTTTTCAATTCCAGGCTTTAGCTTCTCCTCTGTCTTCAACAACCAGGTGAGCGAACTTGAAAATTTTCCCTTTGAATATGATATCTATGAATCTGTGAATTTGCCTTGTTGTGCTTGCTTGTTGATATTGGGTTGCTGCATGTTGTTTGTCTGGGAACAAGTATAATGTTCTTGGTTTATAGCTTTGAGAATTTGAGTTAAGAATCTATATTTTCTTGTTTAAATAAATTCAAAGCCCCGAGTACTGATAGTAGATGTTTATGATATTATAAAGTCATTCCAAAGATAATTTCAGAAGAAAATATTTAGTATTTAAACAAAAATAGGAAGTAACAAGGAAGACCAAAATACCCAGATCTAATTAAATCAAAACAAATCTGGTCTTTGTTTCTTTTGGAATCCAGGTGAACAAATTTTATTTTTAAAACCAGGGTTCTTTGTTTTTTTTTACCTGTGAGTAACCTCATTTTTAAGAGTTTAAGTATGAAAATTTGGTTGCATGCTAATAAAATTTAAAATGAATGTGTATTACATGACATCTGCTGTGTACATATTCATGTATGGTACTCTCTGTTACACTTTTCAGTTTTCAAGTCTAATTTAAATTCAAAAACCTTTTTGATTAGTTTAAGGTTAAAATTCAAATAAAACTTGTTTGTTTAAATTAAAACTTCAGTTTAAAATTTTATTTAAGTCAAAATAATATGTGAATATCTCTGGAATGTATAAACAGATGATCAATCATTAATTAGTGAAATCCCAAGTACAATGATTTGAAGTTTCCGGGTCATAAATCTAATCTTCATACAAAATTATGATTTTTCAAAGCAAAATTACGATTTTTAATGCTATATTCCAAGAGCATTTCTGTTTTGACAGTATTATGTATTTTGGGGCATCTCAATTGCCACCAATGGTATGAGGTGTCGACTTTGTTTCTGGAGGAGGAGGAGTTATCATAGATGATGGGAAAATTTGTGAGAAGTTGATCAGAAGGTTGTGGTGAGGGTGGTTGTGATTTGAAGTCTAGAACCCTAGTTTTAACTAGGCTGTGTAATTTGGAATGGCACGATCGCTCTGGTTGATCGAGTTCAACCAAACTTAAGGGGCTGGAAGCATGGGGTTAGGCGATGGCTTGGACGGAGTTTCAGCAACTCTGATGGTCGGGGGATCGTAGACGAGGCGGTTTCAGGTTTTGATGGTGGTGCCTGTTATTGTTCCAGGTTCTGGTTTGAAGCCTTGATTTGGATTTGGAGGCTATGGTGACGATCTGATGATCGTGGGTGGGTGTGGTGATGGTTGCCGATGTGATGAAGCTATCGTAGTTGACCGACGATGGTCAGAGCACGGTGCACGGTGCACGCGTGTACTTGGTGATAGTTTGGAAGATTGGGAACAAAGGAAACTCGAAGAAAATGGTTATCCTGGGAATGGAATTTGTCACAGGTTTCAAACAAAAAGACAAAACCTGTAATGTTGTTTCAATTTAAAATAAATTCAATTTTGAAACACAAGATTTAGACAAAGTTTAATCAAGTTTAAATATTTCAAATTTTATTTTATATCCTAATTTTGAGTTAGATAAGTTTATATATTTAAATGTTTAAGATAAGTTTAAAATATTAAAAGTGGATTAATTTATTAAGATAATTAGTTAAGGAAATAATAAATTATAATTAAGATCTAATTAATCAATAATTAAAAGTTTATTTATTAAAGTAATTAATTGAGGAATAAGTAATTTAGATTTAATTAATTACAATTAAAGGATGATTAATTAAGATAGTTAATTAAATAAATGATTAATAAATGAAGATGGTTAAGACTTAATTAATTGTAGTTAATGATAATTAATCATTGATTTAAAGATTTCAAATAGAAGTAATTATGTGGGTAATAAATTTATAACCACACGGTTTATTCATCTTAGTTAAAGGTGTTTGATTGTTGTTGAATGCTATGTGATGGATTGATATATTTGTTATGTGATGTGATGCTATGTAATGTTCTGTATTAAGCTGTCATACCTGTGATGTATATAGATATTGTTGTGCAAACCTTTGACCCGTAAAACGACATTTAAATTTCGATGCGACAGGGAGTCGGATTCCAGTTGGTTATCCGAAACCCACATCGAATCATAATGATTAAATCTGTGATGGTTGATGATGTTGCAATTTTATTGTGTATAACCCCTGGACTACACTTGTACACACACAAATATGGATTTCACGTGGAAATGGGTTAAGTCACAGATTTTTGAAATATATTTTAAAATTGTATTTTTGAATCCAAAATAGTTTTGGAATTAGAATTAAAGCTTTTGAAAATGGTTATTTTGAATAACTCGATTAAGTTTTGAAATTTAAATAATTTAATTTAAATTTGAATTCAATATTTGAAATTGAATTCTATAATTTGGGAACTAAGGTTTAAAAAGTTATTCAACTTATAAATGGGTTTATATGGGTTTTTAAACCATTTTAAAGGTGATGTTTTGGAATTTAAATGTAACCCAAGTTTTCAACTTGTATAAAATTGGATTTTTCGAAAACGAAAACTATTTGTTTTTCAAATAATAAAAGCTTTCACAGAAATGAACTTCCAATTTGTGTTAAAGGATTTCAAGTCCAAAAAGGAAAATAGTTTTCCAGGTTATAAATAAATCTTTGGAAGCGTGTTTTGGAAGCTATAAGTTAAATCATTTATTTAAAGATTTAAATGAGTAAATCAATTGAAATGGGAATTGTTTTGGAAATCTATGTATAGATCTTTGTGAAACTGGATGAAACTTTGTGGAATAAATCTTTTTGTTTAAAGATTTAAAATGGTAATTTGTTTAACCATTTGAAAGAAAATCTTTAGATTTTTAAAGTTGTGACTTAACTGAAATCCCATATCCATATGTTTTAAATATTGCGCTCACTATTCGGTTTTGCCGGGAGATGACCTTTCTGTCATATAACCCATTCCGAATAAGTGATACGACGTTATGGATCGCATTTGAAGACCGGTGGTGAAGACCGGATATTTCCGAAAACGAAAGGATAACTCGTCGATTGTCTCTGCACTGGCTGATCCCCGGTATAGAGATCTCCATATGTGATGGGAAGTCCGGACGTGATTAGGGATTATCCGAATTTGCAAGGGCTTCTTCGGAAGTGCCTTCGGTTCTGTTCGAACCCGGGACAGACTTGTATGGTTGTATGTCTGACACTACACTTTGAGATATTAAACTGATCTCTATCAAATACATTTCTTCTTGGTGGCGGAGAATTTATTCTCTTAGCTTAACACTCTTCTCTGGGACGTACGAGCTCAGAGGTTATGTTGTTGATATTTATCAGTGATATATTCCCAATTTGGTAGTGTGGCATGCTAAGTGCTGCTGTGTGTTGATGATCATTTGTTGATCATTTGTGATCAAAGCATGGCTTTTGTATAAAGCGTAGCTTTGTGGACGAGACTGCATCAGGACCTCACACCCTGAAAATGGTCAAAACAAGAAAGATGCGGCAAGGTTATGAGGGTCGCGCCCTTTAGGGTGTGTCATTCCCTTCTGGTAAAGGGTGGTATCAGGTATGGAGCCCAGGTATTTAACCTATGTGGTTGCTCCAATCTCATTTACTGTGTGGTTGTTGCTTTGAGGCGCCTTGGATAAAGGTCCCAAAGGACCGGGGGATGGAATATTCGTGTAGTAGTTACCTAGTTACAGAGGTAACCCGACCTTGTGTTGGTAGAGATCTAACCGTAACGTTAGTTCTCGGGACGTCCCGCCAGAGGCGATCCCATGTGGCAGTAGGAAGTTCCTTAGCCTGACCATTTGTTGGAAATCCATTCATCCAATACGTGCCTTGTACGGTTTTAGTTGTAGAACCTGCCATTTAACATGGCAGCTATAGTGGGCATAGTATCATGGTACCTATGCTGGCTAGGATTTATATTATACTTTCGAAAGATTTTCCACTATGCACTAGTAATAATATCAAAGGATTTTTCTCGTAGTAAGCATGTTTGACTATCATAAGGAGAAATCTCCCCCATGTGTGCGTTTGCATTGTGTGTGTGCCGGGAGGCCTTATGGTAGTTTCATTTTCTAAAAAGCATTGCGGATTTGTTTTAAATTCTTTGTTGCTTATTTTAAAAGACTAAATGTTTTTGTTTACTCATACCAGTCCCATGACTGACCTGGAGTTTATTGTTCTTTCCTAAACTCTGGGTGCCCACTATTTTCCCACACGGGCAGTCTAGAGTTGGGTTTTTCAGATAGTCAGGTTTAGTAGATTATCTGGAGCTAGTTCAGTCTTTGGATCTAAACTGCACTTGCTTATCTTGGTGAAACGTGATGGTGGTTCGAGCTACTGGCTTGGAGTTCTTTCTTTGGAGCATTGGATTGGAGATCTTTGGAGATTTTGTTCCACTGCTGTGTTATCTTTTCTTTCCGCTGCTATTAGCTTGTATCATATCTCTGATGTATATTAATATTCATTGTACCATTCATGTTGTATCAGTTATTGTATCAAATGTTGTATATTGATATATGCTATTCTTTTTCTTCCGCTGTGTTATTTACTTAATGTGTTATAAGCTCCGGCGAAACAGGTTCGACGTTTGGATCTGCGGCATTCGAATACGACTGTCGTATTCGGTGCCGATTTTCGAAGGCCGATTATGGATCGTCACAATCTTCGTTTTGGAATATCCACCGCGTACATGGTTGTTAAAGTGATTTTCGACGTTGGCAGAGAGTTTGACAACAACCGATCCGGGTCTCTTTAACAACCAAACATTATTACAACACTGCGGTCATTTCAAAATAGTTTGTACTTCAAAACAAAAACATCATTTCCATTTCAAAACCATATCAATACGATATCATTTCACTTCAAATATATTCATTTCCAAAATCATGGCACTTCAAAGTTATAACATTTTCGAAATTATAAAGCTTAAAATTTGTAACAATTTGGAAATCATAACACTTGATAACATCATACTTTGAAATCATAACTTCCCACTGGACAATTTAGATACTAATAATAGTATATATAATAAAATAGTTTATACAATAAAATAGTTTATATAAAATAGTTATAAATTAAAATAGTTTATATTAAAAATAATTAGTATATTAAAATAGTTTATAAAAATAATTAGTTTATTAAGATAGTTTATATTAAAAATTTATAAGGTAAAATATACAAATAGTTTTAAATATAATTGAAAAATACGTTATATAATAAAATAGCTTCCTCAATTTCACAAATCGATTCAAATCAACTCGAAGTCAAAAATTCAAATTTAATTCAATCTTAATTCATCAATTTCAATTCAATTCAGTTTCTCAATGAACCCTTTTAAATTATATCGATTTCAAATACAGATTTGAACCACAAAACAAACCATTTCAATTTCAATATATTTCAAAGCTTTAAATATTCCACATTTCAAAAACTAAATTTGATAATTTCACATATATCTAAATTTAACTTCATTATTATTTAGTTTTGAAATATTCACTTAATCAATCAAATATCATTTAAATAAACTTTAAATTACATTTGACATAAACTAGATAGTCCTTCAATTTATGTAAACTTTAAATATTCAATTTATCACTTTAAATCAAATCAAGTTATAGAATCGTGTCTTTAATCTCAAATTCAATAGGTTTCAAATCGATTTAAAAAAATATGTAACTCTTAAAGAATACGATTTCAAATTTAATTAATTTTTTCTTCCGAACTTTAATTTATTCAAATTATTATAAATCTATTTTTTAATTATAAATTTAAATAAATACTTAAACATATTGTATATTAATTAAATCAAACTTATTATTAAACTTAAATCTTATTACTAAACTTATTTTATATTAAAACTAATTTATACATATTTTAAACTAGTAAAATTATTAGTAAATTCTTAAAATTTATAATTTCAAAACTAACATATAATTTTAAAATCAAGAATTTAATCATATATAAAATAACATTTATATATAATACTAAAATAAATTAGTATTTATATAAAACCATATATATATCTTTTTAAACCTTGGAAATCACTTTAATATATATATATATATATATATATATATATATATATATATAGACTAATGGTGCCTGTATATAATTCTCTATCTTGTGGTCAAGTGATATGGGTATTTATCGTTTCAATTCACAATTTAAATATCTACGAGTATAGATCATTTCAACCCGCAATCCTAAATTCAATTCAATGAAAATCACTTGGGTTTATCATTTCAACCCATAGCGATTTCCTCCTATTCTACAGATCGTTCGAGTATGTATCATTTCAACTCATAGAGAATTCTATACTAACAGGAAACTTGTAGAGTAACAGCATATATGACAATAATATAATAATCAGCAATAAGCATATATCATCAGTGATAAAATAAATAACAGATTATGGTGTCAGATGTCACAGATGAATAGACAACGATAATAACATATCTATAGCAATTTAAATAACTAACACCAGCATAGTTCAATTGTCGTTTCAATTGAAATCAAATTTAATAAATATAAGTACGTTAATCGTGAATGATTGCTTGCCTTTCGAGGCTAGAGAGGATAAATGGTGAAATGAGCTACAAATTCCAAAGCAATGCTAGATGGACACGATCTGACAAACAATGATGATAATTAAGAATAGACGAAATCAAATCAAAATTGGATCGATGAAGATAAATGGTATATGTTAACTTATATATATTATTATATATAACTATATATATAAATCAAATTCTAAATTTAAACATATTTTAAATTAAATATATGCACTTCAAAATCCATTGTTTTAAAGTAAAACTCAAATATTAAAGTCAAACATATATATAACAATAATAAATTTATATAAACTAACATACCATACCTTAAAATATAATGTATATAAAATTGAAGTATAAACGTTGATAACTTGTAACACAATATATAGAAAACATTATACAAACATATACTTAAACCATAACAAACTATTACATATACTAATAGATAACATGTACATTTTAAAAGAATAAATCAAATATCCAAATGTTTATATTCCAATTTTTTTTAAACATCAACATAAATAACCATATTATATACCTATACTTTAGAACATTCAAAATAAATCTGTATAGACATATATGCACATGCAGCTCAAAAATATAGGCAGAATATAAACTAACTGTATACAATAATTATAACCCAAGCATTGAAATATATATAGTTTAGTATAAACATATTGGCATCAATATAAACCCAATATACAATAGCAAACTAATATAAACTATATATATACATATACAAACTCATACTGATACATAATTGACATATATTTTATATTAAACTGATATATATATAACCTGTACATAGAAATGCACACTTGAAAACTTTATATATATATGTATATATATATATATTATTTGACAACTTTATATATATAAACAAACAACTATATAACATATGCCTAAAGACAGATCCTATATGACTAATAAAACTTATATCTACTAACATAGATATAAACTTCCTATCTCTTGCATATAACTTCATTACCATAGTGTGTGTGTGTGTGTATAGAAACCAGCTAAAAGACATCCATCAGTAAAACTTTAAACAAATCATAGTTTTTTTTCAACTGCAATTTTTTTCAAAACAAAGCATGAAAAAAAATGAGCAGATAACAACTAAAACAAGCAAACTTATAAACCATAGATGTTGTAGCCAATATATATATATATATATATGTGTGTGTGTGTGTGTGTGTGTGTGTGTGTGTAAAAACATACTTGTGTAAACATTGTATACCATATTACTGCAAAATATAAGCTGTAAAACAATATACAATATTATTTATAATATAATTTATACAATAACATAGATACATAATATATACCTCAATATATAGATCACCAGATAAGCAAGCTCGTCCTAGAAGGAGAGTCAATGCAAAGGGAAGAAGAAGGGTAGGCGAGACAAAAGCTCAACAGCGAGGGAAGATGGAGAAGGGCTGTCACATGTGAAGAGTATGGGTGGCAGCGGCGAACCGAGGAGGAGTTAGATTGGCTATTTGTTCGACGAAGCAAGGAGGAGATAGGTTGGCGATTGGTGGTGGATCGAAACCTGCTGGGAAGCGGTGCTACCTTCGGCTTCCAGGTGGCAGTGGCTCACTCGCGAATGAGGAAGAGTTCGGCAAAAAAAAGTAGACTAATAAGTGAAGGCCGAAGTGGTGGAGCGTGGAGTTTTCCGCTTTGATGAGGATGGAGGCGAGAAGTGGAGCTCGGCTGCAGATGGTAAGGCCATGTGTGTGGCTGAGGTTGACGAGCAGTTCAAAGAAATATGGTTCGAAGGAAGGGACGAGCAAAGGAAAGGGTTGCCTGCAATACAAGGAGGAAAGGAGGACCAAAACTTTCTTAGGCAAATTATAGGAATGCTATTTTATATATTATAATTTTCAAGTGGAAAGGACAAAACGAAATTATGAGTAGAGAAGAGAAATGGAACGAACCAACGTACTAAAATGAAAGTGGGGTCAACCAAAAGTCCTACATGAATACCAAGGAATAATAAAAGCTGTGACCATTTGTTTCTGAACGGTGGAAAATAATGGTCACAAGGAAATAAAAAGATGGACCGTTACGATTAACCGTTTCGCATGTTTCGTCACGTACCGGGCACGGAACACACAAATAAAAATACTATGGAGATTATCACGACGAGGCGATCAAAACGGTATATAGATATCAGTGGTGCACCATCCTATCAAAAATCGATAGTCAGTACCGAAAAGTGTTGTTAAAACTCCAAAAAATAAGATAAACAGAGCAATAGCAGTCCAGATTTGGAGAAATGAAGTATGACGTCTTGCTCAGAAGGTGATTTACAAATTTATTATATAAAAATATTCAAGTTTGAAAAACATTTTATTATCAACAATTATTAAGTGATTTAAATTTACATAAAATTACACAATAAAATAAACTTTTATATTATTTGATGAAAATTTACCATTTGCTATGTTTAAATAGACGTATTCCTAATATCAAATTTCTATTTCGAAATTTAATTATTTAGAATTTCATAAAAATTTAGTTAATTACATAAACAAAAATCAATAAAATTACAGGTCGTTACAAGACTACACATCTGAAGCCTTAACTAGTCAACCGCTATACCCTATCAGTGAACCACTTGTGGTCGATCGCTCAAGGTGAGTGGTCGACCGGTCAGTGTATAAAAATTCGGTTTATTTATTTATATGATTTGAGTTTTGATTATTATTAACATTATTAATTTCATGTGTGCGGTAAACAAACCCTAAGCAATTACAGTGATCAGTTTATCTGGAGATTGTACTCTATTTTCATTAGTTTGATATTCATGCATTTAATAGGTTATATACTAATTGTAAATCAATTTTTAAGGTTTTGAATTAAAAAGGGGTTTATAGGTTTATCAATTTACAGTATCTTCACTTTCTAATCTATATTGCAGGTTTACAATTTACATATTTTGAAGAGAAATAATGATCCTTAATTAGAAAAGGAGAGCAATCATGTAATTTTATTCTACACTAAAATGTAACCGTCAACATACCTGGCAGATGGTGATTACCACCCCCATATAATAAAAACAATACTAAAAAGTCCCCAAACCCAAACAACCAAGGTCCATTATACGAATAAAACAAAAACATTATAATCCACTAAAAATGATAAGTGATCATATCCTCGAACCGATTGAATCCATCATAGCATAAGCACATCTAATGCTGCAAAAAAGACTATACAAAATATACACACACACACACACACACACAATAATAATATAAGAAGCAATATAATTAATAAGCGAGATAAAAAACAGTAAAAGCTACAATATAAATCCAATTACAAGAAATAGTAATCTTGATATGACATGCACATACCTCAAACTGACTTATGGACAAATATATTTATGAATATGATCAGTTCTACATTAGGAAATAAAATTACGACTTCTAAAAATAATAAATTTTAAGATGAATACTATGTTAAAGATTATAATATTCTAAAATCGAACTAGTTATATAAATATAAAATAGCATTTAATCCATTGACATGCATGTCAATTAAAAAGGTATTTAAAGTGCTATTATTATTTTATATTTCAAAATACTATATTTTTCTTAACTATATTAATACGAGATTTAACTTGATTAAGGTATTCTTTGAAACTAATATTATCTTTATTATAACTAGATTTTCAAATCCAGTAAAAGAATAACACACACACACACACACACAGATATATATATATTAAATTATCTGTTAGAGTATATATATTATTAAATGCCCGTTGATTCCTCTCAGAGCATATATACCAGCATATTATAGTATAAATGGTATCTATTACTAATCTATGAAATCCATTTATCTAAACCTAAGGCTATTCCAAAATATTTCAGAATTAATTTCCTTATTAGTTATATTAAGGTAAAAAATATGAATGCAGTTTGTAAGAACATACTTAGTGACATGACATTTAAAATAAAATACTATATATTTTATATTCCCATATTACCAAAAAAACATTTATTATCAAAAGTTATATCTTCCCTTTTTATTAGTTCTATATTGTTTAATTTTCCATGTATAATTGACCAAATATGTATTTTATCTTTGCATGGTGTATTACCTTTCCAAATATGCCTAAATATATTCAACTTTATACCTAAAAATTTAAGAAATCTATAAAAAAAAGTGCAACTTATAATTTTTATTATTATCCCAACACCAAGTTTTAATGTCATTTCTATTGATGTTATATAATTCTAATTTAGCACAAGTAAGACAAACGTTGATAATGTATTTCCAGCTAAATTACGACTAAAACTAAATTTCCATGGAAAATTTTAATTTGGACTATATATTTCTAAGATCAACAAATTCTTAAAATTACAAAATTTACAAAGTTTATTAAATTTTATTGTAAGTGGAATAACTGATAGTATTATTAACATCCTAAATTACAAACGCCCTAAATTAAGTAGCATAGATTAAATTTAACTATAATAATCAACTTACTGAACCTATTTCCACTCGCCTTAGGTCCAAGCTCAACCAACATGCTCCGTTGGAGAAGCACCTTCTATAAGCTTGCTCCTTCCAGATCCGTTCTACTATCATGCATTTTCTCTGATTATATTTTTTGAAAGAAAATTTTGAAGTTGATAGTAGAACGGATATTCCTCCGCTCAACTCCGTACATTCCTAAGGGTGAGATCTTCACAAACACCATATTGCCCATTGCGAACTCTTAACTCCGTACATCTCCTGTCAGCATATGATTTCTGTCTATCACGGGCGGTTTTCTTTCTCCTACGGATCAAGTCCACCTTATCTGATGTCTCCTTACCATGTAAGGCCCAAGTATAATACTACCTATAGTATCCCACCAACATGATGGTGATCTACAAGGTCTATTGTGTAATGCCTCGAATACTACCATCCCAATCCTAAACTAATAAGTATTATTGTAGGTAAACTCCACCAATGACAAGTGATCCTCCCAAGAACTTCCAAAGTCCAAAATTCCATCATAGTAAGTCCTCCAATACCCTGTTTACTCTCTTCGTCGGTCCGTCTGTCCACAGATTATCTGTGGCTTTCAAGCTCAACTCGGTCCCCAAAGCTTTCTGTAGATTCCTTCAGAACTCCATAGAAAAAAGCAGATCTCATTCGCAAACTATGCTACTAGGAAATCCATGTAACCTAATGGCCTCTCTCACGCATAGAGTCGCCATTGATGTCATCGTCCTCGTACTCCTCGCCGTTATGAATAAGCACACTTGGTCAATCAATAGACTATGACCCAAATGCTCTTGTTCCCTCACCTACTCCTCGATAAACCATCCACAAAGTCCGTAGAAATAAACTCCCACTTCCACTGAGGAATATCTATTGGCTAAAACAATCCTCCAAGCTTCTTCTGCTCCAGCTTTACCCTATGGAAAGTCATACACCTAGCTATATGCTCTGCTACATGCTTTTTTATATCGGGCTAATAGAAGACTCTCTTCATGTCATGATACATCTTGTCACCATTGGGATGAATTATCATCCTAGAATGGTGAAACTCAAATAGGTATGCATCTATCAAATCTATACTAAAAGGAACACAAAGCACCATCCCTTTGTAACCATCCCCTCGAGACAATTGCGTAACGCTGCAATTGATTCGATGGCTCGCCTCTCCCAATCCTTTCAATAATATCTGCTAGCTCGCTATCTTCCTTCTGTCTCGACCTAACATGTTCCATCAATGAAGGTTGTAAATCTGAAGCTGCTAGTAATCTTGGGGTAATCTAAGATGATGGTCGGAAATTGAATGTAGAAATTAAATCCAAACGCTACCACTCCAAGAGCAAAGGACTTAATATTGCATGATGTCTTCTCAAAGCATCGACCGCTACATTACCATTGCACCACGTATATGAGATATCAAAGTCATATGATGCCAAAAACTCCACTACCTTTGTTGCCTGAAATTAAAGTCCTTTTGGAAGAAAAATATATCAAGGAGTTATGATCCATATATAGCTCAAACCGCTCCACTAAAAGGTAATGCCTCCGTAACATGAGCACAAAGACAATGGCCGCCAACACACAATCATAGGTAGGGTAGTTTCTCTCATAGGTATTCAATTGCCGACTAGCATAACTCACCACCCTTCCTTCTTGCATCAAAACTACACTTACCTTATACTATAGGCATCGGTATAAACTATAAATGGCTTTGTCCTATCTGGTAATACCAAAATTGATACACTAGTCAACGCCTCCTTCAACTTGATAAAAGTGTCTTCGCATTTTTCATCCCATGAGAAAAATAGATTCTTCTTGGTAAGACGAGTCAGAATGGCAGAGATCTTCGTGAAGTACTTAATGAACTTCCGATAGTAGCCCGCCAAACCAAGGAAACTCCTCACCTCCATGACATTCTTTGGAATATGCTAATCCTAAGCTAGTGCAACTTTATTGGGATCTACCAACCACCCACTTTCCAGGACGACGCATCCTAAAAAGCATACCTCCTCTATCCAAAAGTGACACTTCAAATACTATGCCTTCAGCTTATGCGCATGCAGTGTACTGAGCACTTCTCCTAAAGGCAATGCATGCTCCTCCTCGATCCTCGAGTATACTAAGACATCATCCACAAATACCAAGACAAACTTATTAAGAAACCCTCTAAAAACTTGGCTCCTCAAATCAAAAAAGTAGGCAGGTGAATTGGTCAGTCCGAAGGGTATGCCTAAACGCTCATAAAGTTCTTTGGTTGTAAAAATAGCTACTTCTGGATACTGTCTTCGGCTACATGGAATTGGTGGAATCTGACAGCCAAGTCAAGCTATGAGAACATTTTAGGTCCAACTAACCGATCAAAGAGATCGTCTATACGAGGAAGTGGATACCAATTCTTCATTGTTAGTTTACTCAACTCCCTACAATCGATGTAGAGTCTTAGAGAACCATCCGCCTTAAGGGCTAATGAAGATTGGTGCTCTGCACTCAGAATTGCTCTTCCCGATAAAGCCCTTCTCTAACAACTCATTTACTTGCTTGTTCAACTCACATATCTCTTTTGCAGCCATATACCTTAATGATAAGGTGACGAGTTTTCCGTTTTCAACAAGATAAATCCTAAACTCGATCTCTCTCTTGGACAGGAGACTAGTAACCTTGGCGAAAACGTCTAGGAAATCTCTAACTACATGCACTGAATCAAGCTTGTCATTTGATGGTCCAATTAATATATGTAGCTCAACAGAACCGATTCTCAGAGAACATAATAAACCTCCAAGCTACGTCCACTATACGTGCTCAACCTAACGACCTTCCTATCACAATCTAGAGCAGCACCATACATCGTTATCCAATCCATGGCCAATACCGAAACAAACCCAAAAATCCTAAGATAAAAGCATCCCGATCAAACTCAACTCGTAAAATGAACAACTTCAAACCCCTATACAATATAGACAAACAAGTCAATCCTCCTACAGGCTTTGACACAACTACAGGGCTTGTAACTATGCTAGTGTCTAACTGTAACTCATCTACAAGTTTGCTACAAATGAAAGAATGTGAAGCCTTGGTATCAAAAAATATGCGAATAGATAAACCAGATAACGTCAACACATCTTCAATCACAAATTTCTTTCCCTTGTCCACCACTGGCCGCGCACTCGAGCTAAGGACTGCCTCCAGTGCAAAAGTTGAAACCACCTGACTAGAGGCTTAAGTAGAAGCCTTCTGAGATGCTTAGCACTCTTGCTTCATATGCCCATACCGACTGCAATTATAGCACCTGACCATTGAACTTTTTGATTTGCACTGCATGGAAAAATACCTCTTCCTGCCACACTTCCTATAGTGCATATCTTGCTTCTTTATCTTTCCTTTGGGTCCACCTCCCCCTTTACATTGGTTCTACTATGCTTTCCCTCTTGCCTTCTTGGGTTCCTCTTCCTTGGCTTCCTCCTTGTAGACGGTATTTAGCAAGGCCATCTCCACTAGACCATCATATGTATCACCCATAGGAATGTGACTAGGAGCTAAACTTTGTAGAGGTTAGTTTGGCCTTTTAGGAAATTTTAAAGCCTTCTTATGTGGGGTAACAATCAGTCCCATACCAAATCTGGTTGAAATCGATTGACATACTCCTTCACTGACGGGTCTTCTTGCTTCAAGTGGATAAACTTTTCTAACTGCACATCTTCCTCCATCCAAGAAAGAGACTTCACCTCAAATCATCTCCGAAATTCTCCCCTAGTGATCTCTCTACCATTAATCTTAGCCTCAACTACCTCCTATCAACTAATAGCCTCTCTCTATGACGGCTATAATGGCCACCCTACACCTACGGTGTAGAATGGTCGTCAAAGGAAAGAAGAAGAGAAGATAATGGAAAAGAAGAAAAAGAAAACAACAAATAACCAAATAACCAGTCGTATATCTCACATCGCATTAGACTAAAGATAATAGTCAACACAGGTATAAAATGATCAAGACAACAAAATAACAATATGAACTAATCATCAGAGTATAAGATCCACAAAGCTATACAATACAATAATAGAGTTTATACAATTGATACATAAATTCAACTGATAACTATCTCTAATAATAATAAGTTGACACTGTCAAGGATCCACGATGTCACACAGTGGAATATACAATGACCAACTCATCTATAAGTATGAGTAAACATCGACTCCTGCTAGTCCATCTATAGAATTCCATATGTCATCCACACCTACTCTCAAATCTACTCATTTAAGAGTACCCGAGATAATAGGAAGCAAAGCATAAAACCTTGGGTCAGACAACAGTCTGGTGTGAAGTATAAACAATCTCAAAATACCATAAAAGTTAATATAGTATACAGAACAGAGGGTACATAAACCGTACCTAACCAGTTCCTGCAACCAAAGAGTCAGCATATAACACAGATAATATGCTACTCTATGACATCATAAAAAGGGTACACAGTACACACTATTTGTTGGGTTGCCTAGGTATCTCCATCCACACTGCCTACTTCATACTAAGTAAACTATCTGAAGTCTAGGTATCTCCATCCACAATACCTACTCCACACTAAGTCAATCCGAGGTGTCTGGGTATCCCTACCACAATACCTAACTCGTGTGACATCCTTAGGATAATAAGTGGCTAGTGAAGCAACCATAACTAGCATAACACCCATCAAATAATACCTATCACCTATTATGCTCTAGATATATGATAACCCTTATGACCCTCAAGCTAGGGACTAGTGGTAATCCCGGTTCTCCATCGTACCCTCACACCCAAAGCTGGATACGTGTCTCGCAGCCCAAAGCTGGATATGTGTCTTGCAGCCTAAAACCGGACACTAGACCCAAAGGGTCCAGGATATATAGATCCCATCATGATCCATAGGCGTCCTTACTATGCAATACCCCTACTTCGAGTACAATAGAAAACACTTCGAGTCATCAACGATTCCTTAGCACACGCACATCCATCCAAGCTCTACTAGACCAATACAATCTCCACTATCCGGAACCCATCATGTTCCTACACTCCACGACTCCCTCCATGAGCCTCTTTGGTACTTGATATCCTTACGAGCCACAAACCGAAGATACAGAGTGTCTAATATTTGGCACCTGCTGCTCCCACGAGCCAAAAACTGAAGATACAAATCCATCATGTTGTAAATTGCCATCCCTTATGATGCGAATGAGCCAACACCTCCAGCATAATCTACAGAGTCCTAAACTATTTACTTCGAAACCTACCCCCAACACGAGTCAACATCCGAAGCACCAATTTTCATGTTGAAGCATCACACCATCGCCTAGCCATCAAAATTGCTCGCTCTAGAGTAACAACTTCAAGACTCCAATTCGGTCGCATGAACAAGCCATCTAATCATGCACCATGAAATCTCGTCAACGTCCAAGCCGAAGATTGGCCAAGTCGTCAATCAACAACAGTGATAAACATTGACCACCCTATGGTAGTCAAAACTAACCACCTTGGTCTTACACTTATCCAAAACAGACAAGTACGAACCAAACGGAAACGTCCGACATCCATACTGAAGTCTGAAGCCTCATCTTCCACCTCAGATTCATCGGCATGTATCCTTACTCTCCTTTACAAATAATCTCACTCGTTAGATTTTCGCATGTATGAAACCCCAACGTATAAGATATTTCCCTAAAACCCGATCACTACTAACCGACATTTTCAACCAAAATAGCCAAATAAGAAAAACAAGCCAAAGAACCAAACATACATCAAATAACCATACGTGCATACAAAACAACATACATACAAAACGTGTAATCCATCTATATCATTCAACGTGGAAAATCATATCAATAATAGCTTAAATCTAATAATTCCCTAACTATGGAACATCAATGAAAAATATGTGACATTCGTTATAAATCATTTTAAATTAATTTTATTTTCTTTTATAAAAATCTAGCAGGTATACAAGTATAGGAAAATCATAATCTAATACTATACAATCAATTATAGTCTGGTAATAGACAATATCACTCACCTATCAAAATCTGTCCAAACTAATGCCAAAATGTAGACCTCCCTACCATGAGCACAATGCAAGAAACCACATCCAAAACGAACATTGGATGCAAAAGATATGGTTAAAATTAGAATCGTTATTAACTATATAATTAATAAACAAATTAAAATGATAATTACCTAATTAAGTTCTTAATCCTTCTTCTAAATAGCCTGTACACGCATAAATTCTCTAGGCCGTGCATATCAGTCTCCCTTCTCTCTTCAATCTCTCTTCAATTACTCAACGAAATCAACAACCGATGATTGCAATGTGTTTCTCTTTGCATTCTCCTTGATTTCCACCCATCCACTCATGGTCCGATCCACCAAGGCAAGATCCAACTTATATGCCTGAACTCAACACACCATGGTTGCATTTTACATAGAACAATTGGTTTGACCAAAATCTAGGTGAAGGTGCATGTCGTCGAAGAGATTCTAATGGAAATCGCCATTTCACCTATAGTTGCTCCAAGATCCAACATCTCAAACCCTAATTGTAGACATCGATTTTAGCCTAACACGGTCATATACTAGATCGATGCCATCATCTCGAAGATCTCATCGATTGGATCTAGTTTCACGAGTTTTAGTGGAGTAGACGTGGAGATTTTGATTTTTGAATGAAAGAGGAATGAAGCGGCCATGATTTTTAAGATAGAGATGGAACGGTAAATGGCCAAATGAAATTTGGAGCGCGATCCAAATTTAGGGGTTTAAATATAATAATATTATGATATACTATTTATTCAAATTCTGAAACAAATGGTTGGATGTTTTGAGTCCGTACGATCACACGATGCCTCCAATCATCACAAAACTCATTTGCATACATCACCTCATTTTTTTGGATCTAACGGTACAAATCCCATTGCTGTATGAGACTACACCTCGGGATGCTAATTTCGTGCATTTCAAGATTGTTTCAACCATCGAATCGTCTGGTCTCTAATTATAGTGATGCATATGCTCATTTTAATTTACAACGTCAATCCAAACTCAATGTGAGTAGTCTCGAGTCCTGATTCGGCTGTATAAAAAAAATCACATTTTGGGCCTTCATTTAATTAACGATTAAATATTTAGATAAATTATTTAAATATTCGATCATTAAACATATGGGAGATTACATTCTGCCCTCGTTAAAAAGACCTTTCTTCCTCGAATTCACAAAGCAAAGAGAACGTCTCCTAATACATAGGCCCTCAAAAGCCTCTCAAATTCCCGGAAAATTCGACAACACTTCCTTTGCGTGGCTTGGGGAAAAATCCCAATACAACAAAGATATGTATACATCTCATATCTTTTTAGATACTAGATCATATATAGCAATCGTATCATGTAATTTTGCTATGCAAAAACATAATTGTGCTGCATGCCCAATAACCATACAAACATATTCTCTCAAATGCTAACAATCCAATCAAACATGCATAATTGAGATCTATCATCAAAAAGTAACATCCATGCCAATCCTAGCATGTGGAATACAAAACTTTTTAGTATAAAACAACGAATATGATATCCAATATGAAAGCCGACGATAAGAATAAAACCTCTCCTAGTGAAGAGCTTCGGACAAGCGGTCCCCATGCTCTTCTCGGTCTGCCATAATCATCTATAACATCTCCTATCTAGGGACCTGAAGCTATGCGCTATAGATGTTGCAGCCATCCGTAATATTCACTTTCGATGACCGAATACAGTAATGTTAATGGTATTCATATTATTAGCACCACATGAATATGAAACAAATCATAGATTTAAAAAAAAAATTAACATTACATTTTCAAAACATGTTCCATATTCAAATTACATAATCCCATTGCTTTCCCAGGTTCAGATAAAATATAATTATTACATAAATAGGCCAAGAATGACATATGATGATGCCCGTTTGGTTGACCAGAGTACTAAATAGTCATAATTAACTTATTACAAACATAGTGGAAAATTCGGAAAATTCGTCAAAATGAAACAAACGACAACTACTAAATAACTATCCATCATCCATCTACTCGTCTTCGGAAGCTTTATTTACAAACCTACTAAAACCTATAAATCCTCAACCCTCAACCAACTCAAATCAATTTTGAGCACCTAAGAGTTTAAGGGGAAAAACATGTACTTCGAGTCAGATATAAAGCCTGGTGAGAGTAATACTAGACATCTCGGATATACGATATTAAGTGAGACCATACTGTTTAGCGGAATGGGTTTCCCCTTACTATTATCCTTTTAAAACATATCTTTTGCAAATCAAAATTGTGCAACCAAAACTGGTTAGAAACTGTAGAGCATTTTAGGTAAACATAATTATTAGGTAACAAACGGATTATCTATCCAAACACCATAGTTTTGTTTGACTTACTACTAACCTTTGACTGACTCAGGCCTACCAGACAGGTACAATAAAAATAGCCTAACATCTGTTAGACAAATCTTCTGGACGGTCTGTCCCTAATTTACTCTCTCCCAGGGACCACTGATCCTAATGGTTTAGCGGGCTCACCAATAACCTACACCGCACAAACATATTCCTTTCCGTGTATACCATAATTTTAATCTTACATGTGACAAAACCGTACACATTAGAATTTTGGACTAAATTAGCTCGGGGCTAATAGCTAATATATAAGGCACGACCTTATACAAGTCCCGTCTTATTTTTTAATATTTGAGTCATTTTACTTAAATTGATTTGACCTTTAAATCAAACTTAAACAAGGAAAACATATACTTTATGATTTACTCAAAATCATCTTGCCATGCTATATATGCTTTACCTAAATGTTTGTTGATGAAAACATTTAAACCTTTGAAAGTACCCCTTTCAATCCCATTGAAAGTATCCCTTTTGTAACCAAATAAACCCTATCATTCATCTAGGCCGAAAGGCCAAAACCTTTCTTTCAAAACCATTAACGTAAACCTTTCGAAACCATTGAAATACCTTTTCCTTCGAAAGCTAAAAAAACTTGGACATCCTATCTTTAAAACCTTCAAACATTGCCTTTCGAAACCATTGGAAAATCCTTTCCTTTAAACCTTTCGAAACTATTAGGGAACCACACCTTCTAAACCATTCATTCAAAGCCTTTCAAGAACATAGGGGAATCTCCCATTCGAAACCATTCATTTAAAGCCTTTCGAAAACATCAAAACCTTAATCCTTTCGAAAGCATTTGGGTTCAATTTGAAACCTGTGGAAACACCTTTTGAAACCATTTAAATCCTTTTCTAGGGTCGAAAGCAACTCTTTCGAAAGCCAAAAACAAAGAAAAGAAGTGATGGTGTCGAAACCATGCTTCCGAAAGCATTGGAGAAGCGACAGGGTTTTTATTAAACAAAATTAACCCTTACGAAGGCATTTCTTCAAAGGGAAGGAAGCGACAGCTAAGGCTTCGACCTAGTCGAAAGCGATTATTTAAAAACAAAGGCGCAACCATTTCGAAACCATTACTTTAACCAATTTGCCTCAGTTGAAAGGCAATCAAGTCGAAAGCAATATAGCCGAAAGCAAACCAGGCACATTTTTCATTTAAAGCAAAGTCATGCCTCGACCCCATTGGAACCTATGGTGTCGACCTCGTTCCTTCCACCTTTGTCCAATTCACTATGTACCAGGTTAATGATACTATGTGCATTGGTTTCGATGGCATAGAGGCGGAAGCTCTTAACCGAATCCCATGTGCCGAAAGAGGCAAAACATGCTAAAAGCATGTAAAAACCGATTTTTAACCTTTTTAAGTAATCTTTCAACTAACCTGCCTTGTTTGTGAAAATCTTATTGCTTATTAATTTTCTTTTCTAAAAGCACTGCCATTATGTCAGAAATAACAATTTAATTTATTTACAAAACACCGCTTCTCCTTTTATAAATAAATAAAACATTTAAGTCTCATACCATAAATAATTTTCTATATCCATCAAAACACTTTGGAAAATTTAAAAAAATCCAGAAAATCCTTTTTAATATGTTTTCTAACGTATATAAATTTCAGACCTAAATTATTTATAATAACTGTAAATTATTTATAACCCAATTAATTGTTTTTTTCACTAGAAAATTAATATAAAATCCACAATAATTTAGAAAATTATGAAAATTTAAATCCATATCTAAAATATCATTTTTGATTTATATCTAAAATTGCAAGTCATTTGAATGTCACTAAATAGGGTTTTCACATCAAAACATATCATAAAATCTATGTGAATAAGCACAAATCATCAACAAGCATATATAATCATTTCTTCCTTCAAAATCATGGCTAAACTATGCATGGTAAATTCGGATTTAACCTTAAAACCAAAAACATTTAGAAAACAAGAGATGTTGTCATTATTCACCTTAGCTTTATGATTTAGGATGTGACATTTGATTTTGATTAAGGGATTTGATTCTTCCTCTTGAATCCTAGCCTTTTCTTCTTCCTCTTTGCTAATGGTGGCCAACCTTAAACTTATAATTTTTGCTTGTGAACGTATGAATGAACGTATGGACGTAAATTCCTAAGGTTTAGGGTATTAGAATGCTCTATTTCCTATTTACCCCTCCTCTATTTACCTTAACACTTTAATTATTTAGTTCATTGTTTGCTCATCAGCATGGCACGGCTACCCCTTATTTATCACAAATCTTAATCCCCTAATCAACTTAAATTATTTTATTTGATTAATCTAATTAAATTTCTTAAATAATGTTACTAAAATATGGGGTGTTACGGACTCTCCTCCGTAAAGAATTTCATCCTCGAAATTACGGTATGGTACTCATGAAAATAATCAAAGGTAAAACATACCATCAAAAAAATCAGGATAAACGTCTCTAATTCTACTCTCAGTCTCCCAAGTATAATCTCTATCATCATCACTCCACTGGACCTTTACTAATCAGACTATCTTGTTCCATACCTTCTTCTCATCTCTTGCGATTATTCGAACAGGCTTCCGAACTATAGTAAAATCTGATTCCACTACTAAATCCTCTAACACAGTCGGTGCTATAGTAGTGTATGGATCCCAAAAACACTTCCTCATATGAGGTACATGGAAAACATCGTGGACTCCTGCCAAACTACACGATAACTCTACTCTATATGTGAGTTTCCCGATCGTCTTTAAAATAGGAAACGATCCTACGAATCTTGGTGCTAACTTCCCTGTCTTCCCGAACCTGATAACACCTTCTATTGGTGAAACTTTGACGAAAAACAGATCTCTAATAGAGAACTCTAAATCTTTCCGTCTTCTATCTGCATAGCTGTTCAACCTAGATTGAGCTTCCTTCATTCTAGCTCGAATCAACTCAATCTTTTCTGTTGCTTCCCTTACTAAATCTGGACCAAGAACTAATCTATCTCAGATCTCTAACTAACATGCGGGAGATTTGCATGGTCTTTCATACAAAGCTTCAAACAGTGCTATCCCTATACTAGTTTGATAACTTTTGTTATACAAAAACTCGACTGGGTGTAGATGATCTTTCCATGATCCATCGAAGTCTAATACACAAGCTCTCAACAAATATTTCAAGATTTTGTTAACTCTTTTCGTTTGCTTATCTATCTACGAATGGTAAGCGGTACTCATCTTGAGCTTGGTTCATAAACTCTCCTGTAGACTCTTTCAGAACTCGCCAGTGAATAAGGAATCTCTTTCACTAACAATATTACTAGGAATTCCATGCAATGTGACCACATTCTTCATAAATAACTTAGCAAATACAGGTGCCATCCTATTTGACTTAACAGGAATGAAATGGTCACTCTTGGTCAGTCTGTCCAGTGTAACCTATATACTTTCGTTTCCTCAATTAGATCTCCGCAAACCATCTATGAAATCCATAGAAATAGAACCCCACTTCCATACCGGAATATCCAATGGCTAAAGCACCCACTTGGTTTCTGATGCTCGGCTTTAACCTGCTGACATTTCAAACACTGTTTTACCCATAATCCTACATCCCTCTTCATTTCTTCCTAGAAGAAACTTCTCTTCATATCCTAATACTTCTTTATTCCTCTTGGATGAATAGTAAACTTCAAATGTTGGCATTCTCCAAAACATTCGTCCTTATGTCCTCCACATCTGGAGCACGTAATCTACCCTTCTTTCTCAACCACCCACTTTGATTAAGACTGAAATTCTTCAATTCATCACTCTCTGTTCTATCCCTTATTTTCCTGATCCTTTCAGTTAGTGCCAGATGCTCTTCCTTTTTAGAAGCAATCTTTTCAATCAATATCAATCAGACTTCTAAACAAGATAACATAGTAGATTTTCCACTAGACCCAGCCTTGGATCTCCACTGCGCTTTGTAAATCGACAACGCTTCCAAGTCTTTTCATTTTGCTATCATAGTCAACACTGCATTCTGATCCTTCCTACTAAGCGCATCTTTAACCTTGTTGCCTTTCCCTGGTGTGTACTCAATTCTAAAATCATAAGAAGCAATAAACTCTGGCCTACATCCACTCCAGAAGTTTCCTTTTTATTGCAGTAATAATCGATTACAGTTACAATCCCATGTTTAACAATGGCTGAGTGCCTTTGTGTAAAGCTGGTTTCTATCAAATACATTTCTGTTTGGTGGCGTAGAATTTATTCTCTTAGCTTAACACTCTTCACTGAGACGTACGAGCTTAGAGGTTATGTAGTTGATGGTCACTAATAATACATTCCCAATTTGGTAATGTGGCATATTAAGTGCTGCTGATCATTGTTGATCAAAGAAAGGCTTTCTGAAAAAGTGTAGCTTTTTGGACGAGACTGCATCAGGATCTCACACCTGGAAATGGTCGAAACAGGAAAGATGCGGCAAGGTTATCAGGGTCGCGCCCTAGGGTATGTCCATTTCTTCTGGAAAAGGGAGGTATCATGGTATGGATCCCAGATATTTAACTCATGTGGACACTGCAAATTTATTTTTTATGGTTGCTTTGTGGTTGAGAGCTCTCGGATAAAGATCGTAAACGACAGGGGATTGCATACTTGTAGGTGTTTCTTCCGGGCAGGGGTAACCCGGTTGGCAAAGAACTGGGTAGGTTCTCGAGGCGTCCTTCCAGAGGCGTACCCATGTGGCAATAGAAAGTTCCTTAGCCTAAACATTTGTTGGAAATCCAATCTCCAATATGCGTCCAGTATGGTTTTAGTTGTAGAACCTGCCATTTAACATGGTATCTATAGTAGGCATACTATAATGGTATGTATTCTGGCTAAGATTAATATTATACTTGCAAATGTTTCCATTATGCACTAATAATAATATCAAAATGATTTTGCGTATCAAGCATGTTTGACTATCATAAGGAGAAATCTCCCCCAAGTGTGCGAATGCATTATGTGTGTGTCGGGAGGCCTTATCATAGTTTCATTTTCCAAAAGCATTGAGGATTTAAACTTTAAAATCTTTTGTTGTTTTTTTAAAGATAAACTGTTTTTTTTTCTCATACCAGTCCTATAACTGATCCGGAGTTTATTGTTCCCTTCCGAAACTCTGGGTGCCCACATTTTTCCACACGAGCAGTCTAGAGTTGGGTTTTTCATATAATCAAATAGTAGGAGTAGGTTCGGTAGCCTTCGGTATCTGGAAATCTTCTTCAGTTTTTGGATGACTATCCTTGCTTAAATACAACTTGATTGGGAGTTCGAGCTGTTTTTGGATTGGTGCTTTGGAGATGGGGATTGCTAATATTGGAGTTCCTTCTTTGGAGTCCAAGTTTATGTTATTGTTCCGTTGCTGGTGTTGTGTATCTTCCGCTGCGATTTGTAGTATCATATCTCTGATATATGTTGGGTGGTTGTATCATTGTTGTATATCATTGGATACTGTATTCATTGGAGTTATATGATATTCATTTTTCTTCCACTGTGTGTTGTACTTAATGTGTTATAAGCTCCGACGAATCGGATTTTTACGGTTGAATCTGCGGCATTCGAATATGAGTGAAGTACGGATGTCGATTTTCGAACGCGAAAATTCGGGTCATCACACTTAGCCTTAAAGAAGAAAAAGTGGGAAAACAGAAAGAAGATCCCCTCAACTGGAGACCCCCATGTTGTATTTATAGGCAAATCTTGAGTTGTTGAGCTTTTAGAGTGGTACAAGACCATCAAGACTTTTGTCGAACCTCCACCCTTTATTGCAACTAACCGTGAGT
Organism: Allium cepa; assembly: GCA_030765085.1. Taxonomy (NCBI): domain Eukaryota; kingdom Viridiplantae; phylum Streptophyta; class Magnoliopsida; order Asparagales; family Amaryllidaceae; genus Allium; species Allium cepa. The sequence continues at coordinate 659,762,563 of CM060941.1, forward strand.
TCTGTACATGCCGACTTCCATATGCCGAACGACAACCAAGGCCGAGCCACAACGTCCAGTGTCTTAGACCGAATCACAACACCAAGGGATATCCGAGCCGAGCGACCTCCAGTGCCGAACCATCATTATCGAGCCACCCTGACCAAACCACAACACCGAGCGACCCATGTCGAGCCACCATGCCGAATGACCCATGCCAAGCGAACCTGTCAAAATCACCAAGACGAGTTACCCATGCTGAGCTGCCAACGTCGAGCGACCCTGACCGAACCACCATGCCAAGCTACCCATGATTTCCAGGCCGAACCATGCTTCCACACCGATCCACATCGTCCAGTTGCGCCACCTCAATGTGCCGACCCATCCAAATGCCGAGCCATCAATGTCGGGCCATCAACGTCGAGCCGCGTATGCCGAGCCATGCATATTGAACCATCCTTGATTGACTGTCTATCCATCCAGCTGGCTCCAACCAATCGTATTCTAGTATCGACAAGTGAGCAATCGACTTGGTTAAACCGCCTATCCACGGCCTTGCTAAAAGGCGGGTTAACAGGTATCTAACCTCATGCGGTCTAAGCTGTCTAGAAGCATAGGCAATCACTTTAACTCTCTACACTAACACTACTCCTAATCCAGTTCCACACGCATCTATATAAACTACCAAGTCTTGATTCCCCTTCGAAACAACTAATGCAGGTGCATGGGTCAATAATCGTTTCAAGCTCTGGAATGCTTCCCCACACTTATTGGTCCAAACAAACTTCACATCTTTTCGCATTAGCTTGGTCATCGATGCTACTATCCATGAAAAATCCTTTATAAACCTCCCATAGTAACCAGCCAATCCAAGAAAACTTCTTATTTTAGTCACTGTTTTTGATCTCTTCCAACTATTCACTGCTTCGAACTTAGTTGGATCTACTGCCAATCCTCTTTCTGAAACTACATGACCAAGAAACTTCACCTTCTTCTTCCAAAAATGACACTTCCAAAACTTCTCCTTCAGTTGATGTTCTCTCAAAGTCTTAAGAACCAATCTATGATGAACATCATGCTCTTTCTCATCCTCAAAGTATATCAAAATGTTATCTATGAACACCTACATGAATCTATCCAACCGCTCTCTGAAAATTCGGTTCATTAAATTTACAAGGAATTTCGACACACTAGTTAGTCCGAATGGCATAACTAACCATTCGTATGATTCATATCTGGTCCTAAACGCCGACAAAGGTATACTATCTTCTACTACTCTAAGCTAATGGAAACCAATAGCCAAATACAACTGAGAAAATATCTTGGCACCATGCAACTGGTCGAACAAATTGTCAATTCTAGGCAATGGATATCGATTATTTATCGTCTTCTCATTCATCTTACAATAATCACATAACCTCAACAATCCGTCCATCTTCTTAGCAAACACTATGGTTTCTTCCTAAGTTGAACTGCTAAGTCCGATAAAACTCTTCCCTTCCAAATCCATTAACTGCACCTTCAGCTCTCTCATCTCTGTAGGTGTCATCCTACTTGGTGGCCTACTAACAAGTTCAGCTCCAGGCACCAAATCTATTCGAAACTCAATGGATGGTTTCGGTGGTAATCCTACTACCGACTCGAAGACGTCCGCGAATTCTCTAACCATGAAAACTAGATTCAAATCTTCTTCTAACTACATAACACCCAACAAAGCATTCACCTCACAACTACGGCTTCTACGGCATATACAATCTGATCATTGTAATCAAGGTGCCTAAGTGATATTTTCCTATCGTAGCATAATATCCTATCATCGTACTTACTTAACCAATCTTTACCCAATATAATTCCGAACCCTACAAAGTAAAATGTATGTAGACAACAAACAAAGGTGTAACCTAGCAAGACAAACTCTAACTGGTAACACGTCATCCCAATTGTCGCATACCTTCTTATCGAGTTTAAAACTCTTAAGGAAGTAACTAAATATGTGGGTTTTAGGTTAAGCTTATCTACCAACATCAAGATATGATAGAATATGATGCATCAGTATCAAACAAAATGCTAATAGACATACCATAGATCTAAAGCGTCCCTCCCAATATTGATTTCCCTTTCTCCTGTGTTGTTGCCTCGAGGTAGCTGATTCCAATGCAAATACTTTTCCACTCCCTTCCTTTACTGGTTCCTTGCATTGGTTCTTACAGTGGCTAATCTGATTGCAAGCACTTGATGTTCTTCTTCCCGATCACCTCCTTCGCCTTTCCTGTGTAGCATTCATTAGTAAAGTGCCCCTTCTTGTCGCAGTTATAACAAACCACTTCAGACATTCCTTTTTTTACGACTCCACCTTTCTGAGCACCATTGCTATGAAAGAATTTTCTCTTCTGAATCTTTCCACCTGGACTTCCCTTTCCCTACTCTTCTCCAACAAATCGAGCATTTCCTTGTTCCTCAAAGACATCTCCACTATAAAATCATAAGGGTCTCTAATATGAGGTAAAATAACCCTTGCCAACCCAGGCTTCAACCCTCTAATGGACTTCTAATTTCTCTTTAGCATAGTATCAACAGTGGCATATCCATATCTAACCAACTCCTCAAATCTCTTAGCATACTCCAACACAGTCATCTCTCCTTTTTCTAGCTCAGAAAACTTTCTAATCAGGGTGGAATTTGCCATAACTGACATGAATTTTGTTTGCGTCAAAATTGACCACAAACACCCAATAGTCGTGACAGCACCCGTTTATCAACGCATATCAGCAACAATCAATATAGAATTCAGATCTAAGCAACAACAAACATGATAATTAACAGATAACAATCACAAACACCAGATTTATAGTGGTTCGGCGATCTTGCCTACGTCCACTTTGAAGGTTCTCTCTTTATTGATTCACTTGATGATATTAATCGATTACAATGGGTTACAGTTGATGATAGCTTTGAAATCTGAATACAGCAGCGATAATGAAGTATGGAATTCAATCCGGCAGAGTCTGGACGTTCAATGGTGGAAGCTCCAGAAGATCACCCTTTCTGAAGGCTTCAGGGCGCTATTTATAGGCGTAGGAGGCCCAGATCTTGCTCAAACTTCGGGAGACTTCTTCTGGCACGTGAGTGGGCCCACGCGACCGACCCCACCAAGTTTCGACTCGATCTGACATCGGTTCGAAGTGATTTCGAACCCATCAAGAAATGGTCAAATCGAGCTAAAACTTAGCGGGAACAATCTTTACCTTGTATGGAAGCTATTGTGAAAATTTCGTTGCATTTTGATCAGTGGTTTAGGAGATACGATCGATTCGAGTTGATGATTTTCGGTTGGCTGTTTTGTTCGAACCGATCACTTCGAACCCATGAGTTCGAACCGATGAATGCACGTAGTTCTGTAGTGACATGGCACGCATCCTTCGTGTCGATCCAGTCTTCTCTCCGGGTTGAACGCTTCACATCCATGTTCTTCGCCTCGTTTATATCGAGGCACGTTGCATAGTTTGATTCGATCATTGATTCGAACTAATGCTTCTCCATGGGTACGAAGTCACGTCCAAAGATGGATTCGAGGATGATCGACACAAAGCAGCGCTGGGGTTCGAAACCGATCGATTCGAAGCGTATGTAGGCCGATGGATTCGAACTTTGTGAAGGGGATGCCTATCCGATGGGTTCGATCCGATCGATTCGAAGTGATCAATATCATGCCTGATCGTTTCGAACTCGATCGATTCGAAGTACATGGTGGCTGATGGATTCAAACTTGACAAGCAGTGATGGGTTCGAATCCTAGGGGTTCGAAGTGAGCATCTCCTCCACCATCGGATGGGTTCGAACGGCATTCTTTAGCTGACTCGAATCGATCGTATCTCGCTCATACGACCTCCGATTAACCTGGAATTTGAAACACTGGCTTTCATGGTCTTGCTTGTCATGTCTTATCGATTTTGGCCTGATCCGGGTTCGGACAGAATTCATCGATATCCATAGCGAAGTGAAGTGCAACCAATCTCTGAGACGAACTGTCTTCTATTTTTTGACCGATCTTTTGGTATCTCGGCTTGCCAAAAAGCGGGATAACATTTGCCCCCCAAAACATGCCTTGTGGTAGGAAGGTGTGTTTTTCAATGCCTTGAGTTGGATGTTCTTATCCTATCACCAACATGTAAAGAACTTGATAGTTTCATATGTCCTCAAATGACGATCGTTCGGGATCGAGCTATTTGGGATGAATCGGGACCGTTCGCGGTCTCCACCATTCGCGGCAAAGGATGGAATAGGACCGTTCACGGTCGATGCTGTTCATGGCAAAAGATTGAATGGGACCGTTCACGGTCGATGCCGTTCGCGACAATTGAAGAGATGGGACCGTTCGCGGTCGTTGCCGTTCGCGGCAAATGGTGATCGTTCGCGATCAAGTGCCGTTCAAGGCGAATGGTGACCGTTCGGGGTCGGATTTTATAATAAGTGAATCATGACCGTTCACGGTCGGTGCCGTTTGAGGCAAAAAGTGATCGTTCGCGATCAACTGTCATATAAGTGAATCGTGACCGTTCGCGGTCGGATGCCGCTCGAGGCGATTTGTGATCGTTCGCGATCGTGTGCCGTTCGAGGCAGATTGTGATCGTTCGCGATCGTTTGCCGTTCGAGGCGAATTATGTGTGCCCGGGGGGGACTTAGTATTATCGATGCCGGAGTTCATGTTCGGGGGAGTTTCTGAATCAAAGACTCTGGCGGTTCGTCGCCATACAGAAGGTGCTCGTGGACCGTTCACGATCCAATAGGCATGAAGATAAATTCTTTCATGGAATTGCAAATATTAAAGCAATGATCATACGAATCTCACAACAGAAATGTCCATACAAAAAAAATCTAAATTTTTAAATCAAAATCAAAGCAGAAAGAAAAGCAGGGATGTCAAAGTGTAAACTCTCACTATGGAGCGGTTGGTAGTCATTCAGAGCATGCCTATGGATCGTACGCTATCGCTCACATGTGTAAATGATTTAACCGTATTAGTGAGAGGTTTACAACTCATTCATCGTGATTTTAATCAATCAATGGATAATCAGACGTTGTCCCGACTCAGGGCCACCTCTAGCTGAGGTAGACGGCGGGCGCTCTGGCTCCATTGCTGGAGTCTGTTTCCTCACATACTGAAGGAGCATACCGTTCCTGATATGACCTTCCACCTCGTCCTTCAGATGCCTGCAATCATTAGTGCTATGCCCGTTCAGTTCATGAAATATGCAATACTTATCTGATCTCCTTTCGTTGGAAGTTGGGTCCCTTCGCATTGGTTTGCAATACGGGACCTGTTCTTTGGTGTCCTGATAGATTCGCTCTAAATTCTCGTTCAGCTCTGAGTATGTGGTAAATCTTGGTTCCTTTCGTGGTCGCATCGACCTGTTATAGCCACTCTCAGCCTTTCGCTTCCCCTTGCTAGTTTCTGTACCTTTCTCAGGAGGATTTCCATCTTTGACCGTGTAAACATTGAGCTCATCTCCTTCTTATCTTTCTGCACTCGCATCTTCCAATCGCAAGAACTTTTCCGCCTCATGATAGAATTCTCCTAGATCCATAGGTGGATCTTTCGTCAATGTATTTTTGAAATCCGTGCCATCAGCTATTCCGGAAACGGCTGCCATCATAACCATGGATGGATCTGGCCGATCCACCGATGCTGCTGCCGCATTGAATCGCGTCAGAAAACTCCTCAACGTCTCACCAGCCTTCTGTTTTAAAGTTGCCAGAGTCATCACATTTTTAGGTCTTGTAATGTGAACCCTAAATTGCCTCATAAATCTCTCAGTTAAATCATTCCATGTTCCGATGGATCCATTCTCTAGTTGCCTGAACCATAACGCCGCAATATCCGCTAAGTACAATGGAAAGCACCAGGCCATAACCTCCTCTGATGCCCCCAGCACTTCCATATGCCTCATATATTTTGTCGGATGGACCGTGGGGTCCGTTCTCCCGTCATACATGTCCAAAGATGGTAACTTGAAATCTGGTGGGTTCCTAGCTTGCCTGATTGCTGAAGTAAAAGGACTCCTATTAACATCCTCCAAATCTTTGTTCACCAAACCACCTCTCAAAGCTCGCCTAACCATCTCTGCCAACTTGTCGTTGTCTCCAAGATGTAATCTTCGTTCGTTACTTTCAACCTGCCCCCCGAGTTCATGAGGGAACTCTGGGATCTGCCCCCTTGACTGAGCGTTCACTCCTCTACTACTCTCAGGTTGTGCAGATGCTCCTCTTTCTCTCTCCGAAATTGGACCAACGTTCTCCATGGGTGCGCCTCCTAATCCAGGTGCTATGCCGGATGGTCCTGCTCCATTCTGGACTCCATTGGCTTCTCTATTCTGTGCCCCAAGTTGTCCTATTTGTTGAAATAAACTCTGGATCAACTCCTCTTGTTTCTTTATCATTGTTTCCATCTCGTCCCTAGTGATGAAGATCGACGCTTGATTTGCTCCTGAGGAAGCCTCTTGACTTCCTTGATGTTCACTTCTCTCTGGCCTTTGTTTCTTACTTGTTTGTCTCGTCATGGTTCTTAGATCTAAAATCCTAAGTCTCCAAATTCAACTTCTCCTGAGTTCAATTTATCAGTGAAAGCACCAAAATGTTTGCGTCAAAATTGACCACAAACACCCAATAGTCATGACAGCACCCGTTTATCAACGCAGATCAGCAACAATCAATATAGAATTCAGATCTAAGCAAAAACAAACATGATAATTCACAGATAACAATCACAAACACCAGATTTATAGTGGTTCGGCGATCTTGCCTACGTCCACTTTGAAGGTTCTCTCTTTATTGATTCACTTGATGATATTAATCGATTACAATGGGTTACAGTTGATGATAGCTTTGAAATCTGAATACAGCAGCGATAATGAAGTATGGAATTCAATCCGGCAGAGTCTGGACGTTCAATGGTGGAAGCTCCAGAAGATCACCCTTTCTGAAGGCTTCAGGGCGCTATTTATAGGCGTAGGAGGCCCAGATCTTGCTCAAACATCGGGAGACTTCTTCTGGCACGTGAATGGGCCCACGTGACCGACCCCACCAAGTTTCGACTCGATCTGACATCGGTTCGAAGTGATTTCGAACCCATCAAGAAATGGTCAAATCGAGCTAAAACTTAGCAGGAACAATCTTTACCTTGTATGGAAGCTACTGTGAAAATTTCGTTGCATTTTGATCAGTGGTTTAGGAGATACGATCGATTCGAGTTGATGATTTTCGGTTGGCTGTTTTGTTCGAACCGATCACTTCGAACCCATGAGTTCGAACCGATGAATGCACGTAGTTCTGTAGTGACATGGCACGCATCCTTCGTGTCGATCCAGTCTTCTCTCCGGGTTGAACGCTTCACATCCATGTTCTTCGCCTCGTTTATATCGAGGCACGTTGCATAGTTCGATTCGATCATTGATTCGAACTAATGCTTCTCCATGGGTACGAAGTCACGCCCAAAGATGGATTCGAGGATGATCGACACAAAGCAGCGCTGGGGTTCGAAACCGATCGATTCGAAGCGTATGTAGGCCGATGGATTCGAACTTTGTGAAGGGGATGCCTATCCGATGGGTTCGATCCGATCGATTCGAAGTGATCAATATCATGCCTGATCGTTTCGAACTCGATCGATTCGAAGTACATGGGGGCTGATGGATTCGAACTTGACAAGCAGCGATGGTTTCGAATCATAGGGGTTCGAAGTGAGCATCTCCTCCACCTTCGGATGGGTTCAAACGACATTCTTTAGCTGACTCGAATTGATCGTATCTCGCTCATACGACCTCCGATTAACCTGGAATTTGAAACACTAGCTTTCATGGTCTTGCTTGTCATGTCTTATCGATTTTGGCCTGATCCGGGTTCGGACAGAATTCATCGATATCCATAGCGAAGTGAAGTGCAACCAATCTCTGAGACGAACTGTCTTCTATTTTTTGACCGATCTTTTGGTATCTCGGCTTTGCCAAAAAGCGGGATAACAAATCTCTCTTCGAACCTCCTTCTAAACTCATCCCATGTCATCGCATCTTCATTCACTACCACAGTCACACTGTTCCACCAAAATAAAGCTTCTCCCTAGAGCTGTCTTAATGTCAACCTCCTCATCTGCTCGTCATTTAGCCCTAAGTCTACAAATATTCTCTTATAATGTAGCAGCAAGTTCTCTACCTCAATAGCATCTTCAGTTCCAATAAATGGCTTTCCTCCAGGCCTGACATAGTTCCTATTTACAACAGCATAATTGTTGACTACTGGAGTTTCCTGAACTCCTCCTCCCATTACCCAAATAGCAACACCCGCTTGCATCATATTCATGGAAAACTGATACATAGCTTCCATTCCAACATACGGGACTCCAACACCCATACTACCAGCTTGTGTCTTACCTTGGTTCCTTCTCGTATTCGGTCTGGCATTACTATTTTTTGTGGTGCTCTCCACAAGATTTACTCTTCTTGAATCCATATCTGTATTCAGACCTCCTGAGATACCCAAGAATAGCCTAATAAAGGTAAGAGATTAGATATATATCATATACTTATATATAGCAATTACAAGTATGTTACCATAGCTTCATCCCATACCCCATCTTTTCTATAATTCATAAGGATTATATTTTTTCAAAAATCATTTTTAGTTAAAGTTTTTCATAAACTGTGCTCTGATACCAAGTTGTAACATCCATTATCTGGTGCCGAAGCTAGGCTCTACAGATGCTGTAGTCATCCATAGTATTAACTTCCAGTGACCAAATACGGTAATGTTAGTGGTATTCGTAATATCAGCATTACATGAATATGAAATAAAAGCACAAATTTCAAAAAACATCTTTTCTATTACTTTTTCAAAACATGTTCCATATTCAAATTACATAATCCCATTGCTTTCCCAGGTATAGATAAAATATAATTAGAACATAAATATGCCAAGAGCGACATATGATGATGCCCCCTTCGTTGACCAGAGTACTAAATAGTCATAACTGACTTATTACAAACATAGCGGAAAATACATCAAAGTGAAACAAACTGCAACTACCAAATAGCTATCCGTCAGCCACATGCTTGTCTTCGAAAGCTTTATTCGCAAACCTACTAAGACGTAAATCCTCAACTCTCGGCCGACTCAAATCAATTTTGAGCACCTAAGAGTTTAAGGGGGAAAACAAAAACTTCGAGTCAGACATAAAGCCTAGTGCGAATAATGCTATACATCTCGGATACAGATATTAAGCGGGACCATGCCGCTTAGCGGAACGAGTTTCCCCTCACTTATATCCTTTTAAAATATATCTTTTGCAAATCAAAATCCTATGACCAAAACTGTTAGAAACTGTAAAGCATTTTATGTAAACATACATATCAGGTGGATTATCTATCCAAACACCATAGTTTTGTTTGGCTTTGCCAAGATCCGAAATCCAATGTTCGAAAATTGACCCTAAATACCTCTCTTGCATTCGACTCCCGAAAATTCAAACATCGAACTCCAATCGAATGGAGCTTATAACAACATTAGATGAATATAAAACAGTAGAAACAAAATGAATATCATGCATTACATCACAGATACAACATCATCATAATATCCATTACTACATCAAAGTGTCATAATACATATGTCACAACTCCAAATAGAACATCATAATAGAACAACAAGTGATCATATGCTAAAAGGTCTTCAAATGAATGAAGCAATAGTGAACTTCCAAAACTAAGAACCTTGATATCTAAAGCTTCCAAAATATCTCCAAGGTAAAAGCCTCCAAAATACTACTAACACTAGAACACGGAAACCTGCTACTAAGCTCCCCGTGTGGAAATGATGGGCACCCAGAGTTTAGAAAGGAAATAATAAACTCCGGGTCAGTCATGGGACTGGTATGAGTAAACAAAACTAGTTGCTTTTAAATAAAACAGATTTATACAAGAAAACCCGATATGCTTTTTAGATGCGCACACACAATGCAATCACACAATTGGGAGAGATTTCCCCATATGATAGTCAAATATGCTTAACACGAGAAAACTCTTTGATATTATTACTAGTGCATAGTGTGAAACCATTTCAAAAGTATAATATTAATCCTCGCTAGCATAGATACCACTATACTATGCCTACTATAGTTGTCACCTAAGGTGGCAGATTATACAAATTGCAATTGTAAAGGGCTCATATTGTTTCTTTGGATTTCCAACAAATGGTTAGGCTAAGGAACTTCCTACTGCCACATGGGTACGCCTCTGGAGGGACGTCCCGAGAACCTACATGACTCTCTGCCAACACAAGGTTGGGTTACCACTGTAACTCGGTAACTACTATTCGAGTATGCCACCCCTCGGTCGTTTGCGACCTTTATCCGAGGGCCCTCTACCACAAAGCAACAACCACATAGTAAATGAGATTGCAACAACCACATAGGTTAAGTATCTGGGCTCCATACCATGATACCACCTTTTCCAGAAGAAAATGACATACCCTAAAGGGTGCGACCCTCATAACCTTGCCCATCTTTCCTGTTTCGACCATTTTCGGGGTGTGAGGTCCGATAAGGTCTCGTCCACAAAGCTACGCTTTACACGAAAGCCATGCTTTGATCACAAATAATCAACAAATGATCATCAATAGACAGCAACACTTAGCATGCCACACTACAAAATTGGGAATATATCGCAGATAACCTTCAACTACATCACCTCTAAGATCGTACGTCTCAGAGAAGGGTGTTAAGCTAAGCGAATGAATTCTCCGTCATAGATATGTATTTGAAAGAAATCTGCTTTATATTTCAAAGTGTAATGTTAGACACACAACCATACAAGTCTGTTCCGGGTTCGAACAGAACCGAATCACTTCGTCCAGTAAGGAAGAAGCCCTTGCAAATCCGGGTATCCACAATTCCGATTGGACTCCTCATCACATGTGGAGATCTCTATACCGGAGCAACTCAGTGCAAAGACATTCGATAGGTTATCCTACCATTTTCGAAGACACCCGGTCTTCACCGCCGTCTTCAAATGCAATTTATTTCGACGTATCACTATTCGGAATGGGTTATATGACACAAAGGTCCTCTCCCGGCAAAACCGAATAGTGAGCGCTTAATTTTAAAACACGTGGATGTATCAATTACAAAGATTCACACTCAGGGTTCGGTGTGGGTTTCGGATAACTAACTGAAATCCGACTCCTTGTCGCATCGAAGTTTGAATGCCGTTTTATGGGCAAAAAGTGTTTTCACATAAATACAGAATTAAATCACAAATCACAGTTCAGCACAGAGCAACTCACATCACATAGTATCACAACCACAACAGAAATATCAATCCAGTGCACAACAATAGTTAATTATTTTCCAACGAAGGTGGATGTGATTTAAATGAATTAACCACATAACTATTTTTATTGATTATTTTAAATCAATGATTAATTATTCTTAATGATAAATAAATTAAATCTTAATCAACTTTATGAATTAATTATTCCTTAATTAATTATCTTAATTAACTACTAATTATAAATTGATCAACTTGAATTATCTAATTAACAATTCTTAATTACAAATAAATTAGACACTTATTCATTAATTAACCAACCTTTAATTAAAAATTTATAAATTAATCATTCTTAATTACCTTTTTTTAAACAATTAATTAATAATAATTATTTATCTTAATTAACATTTAAAAATCTTCCTTAAACTTTGAAATCAATTTATTATTAACTTGAAAACTTTAATGATAATTAAATTTAATACGTAACTAGGTTAACACTTAATTAAAATATTAATTAAGATTTTAGAAAACATTGTTATGTACTTGCTTAGTTAATTAAAACTTGGAATGAATTCTTAACTTAAAATAGTTAAACATTAGATACTTAAAAAAATATTCTTAACTTACTTTTCATTTTCTTGGAGGTTTGGGAATCAAACCCGAGCGAATTTCCGGTTTACTCTAGTAACAACTCGAGTTTCCCCACCGTCTTTCCCTTGTCATCTTTCGTTCCTCACGTACGTTCTTCTTCCTCTCTTTTTTCAGTTAAGTTGAATTTAAGCTTAAGTATAAACTATAGTATCAGGTAAACTCTCACATGTACCCAGGTATAACTCGAAGCAATCGACCATTTTGCTCGAGTAACAACTCGAGTCACTCACCCCCACCAGTTCTGACATCAACCCGATATCGTGCACGTGCACGGCATCGCGTCGCCGCTTCAGCGAACTCCACTAACTTCGGCGAGTCGCGAATCATCCCAATACTCGAAATCAAAGTTTGATTCGAAGCCAAACATACTAAATAGAAAATTAACATTACGCTCGAAAACTGTAACTCAACCCAACTAACATAAACACCTCACCGTCGTTGCTCAGACCAACGGAGAAGCTCCGACTCCGCCCACACCACGCCAACACCCCATGCTACCATCCCCTCGAGTATCTAGAAGCTCGGTCAATCAGAGGAGACGAACTCGTCTCGTATTCTAACCGCAACAAATTCGAACATTAAACCCTAAATGGCCTCGTCCAAACAATTCGTGCAATAGAATTTTTTTTTAACAATTTTCCTGAAATCATCGATGAACAAACCTACGTCGCACAAGATTTCAACATCTAAAATTGAATCGATCTTCAGAAAATGGTGAAAATGCGTATTTTGTTCAAATATGAACTGCACTCAGAATACTCCACTAAAAATTACCACTTTTGTTATAAAAATCTTGTTTTTGAACGTTGATTCAAGCTATATAATCGAATTAATATTTTACGATATTCGAATTTATCCTAAAATTAACTTTTTACTGTAAAATTGAATTTTACAGAGTCACAACTTCATTATTAAGCTTAGACAAAATTTAGATCATAATTTATGTTTTAAACTAACTTGTTTGTTGAAGATTATGGCCTATCAGAGACTAGTGAAGATGACGTTAAATTTTTTATATTGATTGAACTCTGTACTTAAAAAAAACAACAGAGATGACATATTCATACAAAGCACAGATATAAATGAAACATACATATATATATTCATCTATATATATAATCATATAGCACAATATCATCTAGAATTCACATATTCCAGCATTCATTACTTTGAACTTCTAAGTTAAATGTTTGCTCACCTGAAAGCAAGTTTGAACAGAACACTTTTGTGTTGAAAAATGCAGTTTTGAACTTCCTATTTTTGTTCATCAGATTCGTTTTTTTTTTGAGTTTATAAATGTAGTGATGCTTATATTTTTTCCTCTGATTTGCTATGTTATGTTTGAACGAGCAAGAACTAATATGGATGTAGCTAATTTCCTTTCTTTATTTTCAATTTGATCAGATTTTTTTTCCTTCCCGCCTCCTTCTTTGACTAGACAAAAATTGTGTAAACATTTGAAATGATTTTATTTGTTCTTGAGAAGATAGCATTTAATGCAATTGTTCCCATCTAAGTTTACATACTTATGCTATTTGATTTTGTTATGTACATTTTTGTTTTATACATAGATATTTATTTTAGCCTTACATACATTTTTGTTTTTGTTATTTCCTTGTTTACATAATTCACATGCAAATCTATATGTAAGTCATATGTTATTTTTTTACTAGAATTTATCTTATGTATCCATATGAGTTACCTTATATATTTATGTTTAACACAAATTCTTGTTTTTTTTATCATTATTTATTTAAAGCTTAAACTACCAAATACTTTATTTATATCCATATGTTTTTTGTAATAATCAATATTAATAATATTTGATTTCTTTTGAAACTTTTCAAATTGAATTTAAAAAGTTCAAATAAGTTGCCAAATTTAAATTAACAATTTTTGGGATGTTACAGATATCCCCCCTTAAGAAAATTTCGTCCTCGAAATTTGAAAGAGAGAGAAAGGCAAACAAAGAATATACGAATTCAGAAAAGGATGGAGAAATGGCATATCAGGTTATGCCGAGATATCCACTCTGCAATTGGGATATGATTTCTGCATATTATCTTCGGTTTCCCAAGTGCAGTCCTTTGGATTGCCACTCCACTGAACTTTAACTAGTTTCACAACTTTGTTTCTCAATTGCTTTTCATCACGATCTACAATCTTTATCGGTTCTCTTTTAACTGTTAAATTGGGAGCGATTTCGAGATCCTTTGAGCAGCTTCTTCAATAATACTATCTGGATCGTGCACATACTTTCGTAGATTAGAAATGTGGAACACATCATGCACGCCAGATAACCAACTAGGCAACTACACTCGATAGGCTAAAGAACCGATCCTCTCCAGAATAGGAAAAGGACCAATATATCGTGGTGCCAGTTTACCGGTCTTTCCAAACCTTAATAGTCCTCGCATAGGAGATATTTTAAGAAAGATAGAGCCTCCAATCTGGAATTCCAAATCCTTCTTCTGCGATCATAATAACTCTATTGACGACTTTGAGCTGTTTTCAATTTCTTCTGTATAAAATCAACTTTCTCTATGGCTTCTTTTATCATATCCAGTCCAAAAATGAGTCTATCACCTGCCTCAATCCAGCATGCGGGTGATCGCCACAGACAACCATATAAAGCTTCAAAAGGAGCCATCTCTATACTGGCCTGATACCTATTGTTATATGAGAATTCGACCAGACGTAAATGGTCCTCCCAAGAACCACCAAAATCGAGTATACAGCACGTAGTAGGTCTTCCATGATTCGATTACTCCTCTCCGTCTTCCCATCAGACTATGGGTGATAAGCAGTACTGAAATTCAGTCTTGTTCCCAATGCATCTTGAAATGTCTCCCAAAATCTACTAGTGAAGATCGGGTCACGATCACTCACTATGCTGCTAGGAATACCATGGAGACGAACAATTTCTTTTACATATAATTCGGCTAAACTTGCTTCCATGCGGTAGATTTCACTGGCAAAAAATGGGATGTCTTAATCAAATGGTCCACAATAACCCAAATTGCTTCATTACATTTCCGAGTACGAGGCAAACAGTCGATGAAATCCATCGATACTTGGTCCCATTTCCACTTGGGTACCTCTAAAGGCTGAAGTAAACCTTCCATTTTCTTTTGATCGCTTTTGATTTGTTGGCAAGTACCACAACGACTCATATATATAGATATGTCCCTTTTCATCGTCTTCCACCAGAAAGTTCTTTTGATATCGCGATACATCTTGTTGACTTCTAGATGAATGCAAAGCTTAGATTTGTGACATTCGTCCAAAACTTTGCGCTTCAGATAGGGGATGTCCGGGACACAAATCCTTCCTTTTAATCTTATAACTTTATTGTCGTCGACTTCAAAACTAGTATTTTCACCACGACGCATTTTCTCATAAAATTGATGAAGGAACTCGTCTTCTTTTTATTTACTAGCGACTTTCTCAAGAAGAGTAGGAGTAATGATAAGGTGAGCAAGTATAACATGCTTTCTACTCAAGGCGTCGACAACCACATTGGCCTTTCCGGGCGTATATAGAATGTCTAGGTCATAATATGCCATAAATTCCAACCAACGTTGTTGTCGCAGATTTAAATCTTTTTGGGTGAAGAGATATTTCAAAGATTTGTGGTCGGTGAATAATTCAAAATTTTCACCTAGAATAAAGAGAGTTCAATAAATATATTGTTAAGTTAAGTTAAATTCGTAAACTGTTAGGAAAGCTGAAAAGATTTTTTTTACCCAAAAGATAATGTCGCCATATTTTCAAAGCGAAGATAACAGTTAAAAGTTCCAAATCATGGGTTGGGTAGTTTCTTTCATGAGGACGTAATTATCTACTCGCGTAGGCAATTACCTTCCCATTCTGGATTAATACTGCACCCGAACCATCACCGCAAGCGTCGATATAAACAGATAATCCCTGATTCCCATTGATAATAGCGAGAACAGGGGCGGTGGTTAATCTCTTCTTCAACTCCTGAAAAGCTTCATCATATTTCGGAGACCAATTGAATTTTGCATTCTTCTTGTAAGCTTAGTCAATGGACTAGCTATTTTAGAAAAGTCCTGAACAAACTTCCGATAATAACCTGCTAAACCCACAAACCTTCGAACTTCTTTTGGGGTAGTGGATTTCCTCCAATAAAGAATAGAGGAAATTTTGCTAAGATCAACAGAAATTTCTTTTTCATTAACAATATGGCCGAGAAATTTAACTTGTTTGACCCAGAATTGGCATTTGGAAAATTTTGCGAATAGAATATTTCTCCTTAGTATCTCCAAAATGATTCTAAGTTGCTCGGCATGCTCCTCTTTAGTCTTGGAATAGACCAAAATATTATCAATAAACACAAGCACAAATTTATTCAATACTTCCCGTAACACACGAGTCATAAGATCTAAGAAGTATGCTGGAGCATTAGCTAGCCCGAAAGGGATGACTAACCATTCGTAGAACATATTAGGACCTATGAAAGTGGTCAAATGAACACAATCTTCGGTGATTCGTAGTTGATGGAATCCCTAGGCTAGATCCATCTTTGAAAAGAAAGGAGCGTCGTGTAATTGATCAAACAGATCATCAATTATAGGTAGAGGAAATTTGTTCTGGAGAGTCATCTTATTGAGATCGCGGTAATCTACACATAATCTCAAAGATCCGTCCGATTTAGCAACAAACACAACTGCTGAACCCCATTCAGAAACACTAGGACGAATTAATCCTTTATTTAGCAAATCATCAATTTTCTTGACTAATTCAACCCTTTCCCTAGGTGCCATCCTACGACTTGCGTGAACAACAGGACGAGCATTGGGTACTAGGTCAATTCTGAATTCTATTTCTCGATGTGGAGGCAGAGATTTCACTTCTTCAAACACATCTGAAAAATCTCCAACAATGGGTATGGACTCCAGACTGGGTTCGGGATAACCCAAGTTATACATCAACCCTTCTCTTTTAGGACTAGGGTCCTCATAAGAAATCTCAATGAAATCTCCAAATTTGGTTTTAATCGAAATCAATCGATTATTGCAATCTAATTTAGCTTTATATTTTGCTAGCCAATCCATTTTGAGTAAGACTTCAAACTCGTTAAAATCAAGGACAAAGAGACTAACAGGGAATTGGTAGCAAGAATATGAGATAGGAACGTTTCTGCATCGAAGACAAAGATTCGCGGGACCTCCAACTGGATTCTTTACGCATATAGGTTCATAAAAAAAATCAGGTTCAAGATTTAAATCATTAATAGCTGGCTGAGAGATAAAACTGTGTGTAGCGCCCATGTCAAACAGTACTCTAACAATGCTATCATAAATAGTGAGATTACCTTCTAGAACTCCTTTCCCCTTTTCTGCTATGGAAGATGTGGGTTTGTCTTTGACTGTGTACACCTTTGTTGTCTGAGCTTGCTTCATGGTTGGGCAGTCTTTAACTTCGTGTCCCAATTTCTGACAATAATAACATTTCCCGGGCTTCGCTTGAACGGATTGATCTCTCTTTGGCTTCTTGCAGCTATTTGATTAGTGGCCCTTTTCTACACAATCGAAGCAAGTGACATTCTCTACCGTGCTTCCCTGATTGCTCTTCTTTTTCTCCTTACCTTGCCATGGTTTCTTGCCTCCAAATTTCCTTTTCTTCCAATTTGATTGCTCGAATTTCCTTTCTCCCCCGGGGCTTCTTTCATGTCAAGTGTAGCATATCTGTACCCCATATCAACCAAATCTGAAAAGGATTCTTTGACGTGGCCGGTCATCCTTTCGTGGAACTTCTTATTCATCCCACGAATGAACCTTTCATTCTTCTTTAAAGGTGTGTTTACCAATTCTGGACTAAAACGAGACAATTCATTGAATTTGTTTAGATACTCCTCGAATGACAAACTCCCCTGCTTTAAGTCCATGAATTCATGGTACATTCGAGAAATTCCAGCTGATGGCATATAGTGCTTCTCAAATACTTCTTTGAACCTCTCCCAAGTAAACTCCTCTTCCGGCTTATCTACAGTAACTGTCTCCCACCATGCTAAGGCTTCTTCTTGAAGTTCCAAAGAAGCCACGAGTCGCATCTGATCGTCTTGCAACTTTAGCCCTCTAAAGATTCTTTCACATGATTTGGTCCATGCTTGGGCCTCAACAATCGACTCCTTGCCGGTGAACGGCTTACCACCAAGCCTTGAGAAACTCTTATATAAATCAACCACGTTCGGCTGAAGCTGAATAGATAAAGCTGCTTCTTCTTTTGGAGGAACTTGGCTAGGTGCTGTGGCATTTCCTCTCCCACCAGCTCTTCCTCTTCATCCGCACATTCTTTCTATCTGTAATTAGTAAAAAAAATTGGTTTAGATATTCAAACGAGATATCTTAAGGAATATCAGCAGTTAAAGGAAATAGACTAAGAAAATTTGAGGTTTCGGTCTCAGTTATACTCATTCTAGGGTATACTTCACCATATCTCTAATGAGCCATCTAATGTGTTATACTCCGTAGCCAAAGTTCTTACTCAACCTTCAGCTCTGATACCACTTTGTCAAGATCTGAAATCCAATGTTCGAAAATTGACACTATATACCTCACTTGTATTCGACTGTCGAAAATTCAAACATCGAACTCCAGTAGGATGGAGCTTATAACAACATTAGATGAATATAAAACAATGGAAACAAAATGAATATCATGCATTACATCACAGATACAACATCATCATAATATCCATTACTACATCAGAGTGTCATAATACATATGTCACAACTCCAAATAGAACATCATAATAGAACAACAAGTGATCATATGCCAAAAGGTCTTCAAAGAAATGAAGCAATAGCAAACTTCCAAAACTAAGAACCTTGATATCCAAAGCTTCCAAAATATCTCCAAGATAAAAGCCTCCAAAATACTGCTAACACCAGAACACGGAAACCTTCTACTAGGCCGCCCGTGTGGAAATGATAGGCACCCAGAATTTAGAAAGGAAACAATAAACTCCGGGTCAGCATGGGACTGGTATGAGTAAACAAAAATAGTTGCTTTTAAATAAAACAGATTTATACAAGAAAACCCGATATGCTTTTTAGAAAATGAAACTACCATAAGGCCTCCCTGCACACACACAATGCAATCACACAATTGGAAGAGATTTCCCCTTATGATAGTCAAATATGCTTAACACGAGAATATTCTTTGATATTATTACTAGTGCATAGTGTGAAACCATTTTGAAAGTATAATATTAATCTTAGCCAGCATAGATACCATTATACTATGCCTACTATAGCTGTCACCTGAGGTGGCAGGTTATACAAATTGAAATAGTAAAGGGCTCATATGGTTTCTTTGGATTTCCAACAAATGGTCAGGGTAAGGAACTTCCTACTGCCACATGGGTACGCCTCTAGAGGGACGTCCCAAGAACCTACCGGCTCTCTGCCAACACATGGTCGGATTACCTCTGTAACTCGGTAACTACTACTCAAGTATGCCACCCCCCGGTCATTTACGACCTTTATCCGAGGGCCCTCTACCACAAAGCAACAACCACATAGTAAATTAGTTTGCAGCAACCACATAGGTAAAGTATCTAGGCTCCATACCATGAAACCACCTTTTCCAGAAGAAAATGACAAACCCTAAAGGGTGCGACCCTCATAACTTTGCCACATCTTTCCTGTTCCAACCATTTTCGAGGTGTGAGGTCCGATGAGGTCTCTTCCACAAAGCTATTCTTTACACGAAAGCCATGCTTTGATCACAAATGATCAACAAATGATCATCAACAGACAGCAGCACTTAGCATTCCACACTACCAAATTGGGAGTATATCGTTGATAACCTTCAACTACATAACCTCTGAGCTCGTATGTCTCAGAGAAGGGTGTTAAGCTAAGAGAATAAATTCTCCGCCACCAACAGATATGTATTTGAAAGAAATCTTCTTTATATTTCAAAGTGTAGTGTCAGACACACAACCATACAAGTCTGTTCTGGGTTCGAACAGAACCAAAGCACTTCATCCAATAAGGAAGAAGCCCTTGCGTATCTGGGTATCCACAATTCCGATTGGACTCCCTATCACATGTGGAGATCTCTATACTGGAGCAACTCAGTGCAAAGACATTCGATAGGTTATCCTATCGTTTTCGAAGACACCTGGTCTTCACCACCGTCTTCAAACGCTATTTATTTTGACGTATCACTATTCGGAATGGGTTATATGACACAAAGGTCCTCTCCCAGCTAAATTGAATAGTGAGCGCTTAATTTTAAAACACGTGGATGTATCAATTACAAAGATTCACATTCAGGGTTCAATGTGGGTTTCAGATAACTAACTGAAATCTGACTCCCTGTCGCATCGAAGTTTAAATGTCCTTTTATAGGCAAAAAATTGTTTTCACATAAATGCAGAATTAAATCAAAAATCACAGTTCAGCACAGAGCAACTCACATCACATAGTATCACAACCACAATAGAAATATCAATCCAGTGCACAACAATAGTTAATTATTTTCCAATCAAGGTGAATGTGATTTAAATGAATTAACCACATAACTATTTTTATTGACTATTTTAAATCAATGATTAATTATTCTTAATGATAAATAAATTAAATCTTAATCAACTTTATGAATTAATTATTCCTTAATTAATTATCTTAATTAACTGCCAATTATAAATTGATCAACTTATATTATCTAATTAACATTTCTTAATTACAAATAAATTAGACAGTAAATCATTAATTAACCGATCGTTAAATACAAATTTATAAATTAATCATTCTTAATTACCATTTTTTAAACAATTAATTAATAATTATAATTTATCTTAATTAACATTTAAAAATCTTCCTTAGACTTTGAAATCAATTTATTATTAACTTGAAAACTTTAATGATATTTAAATTTAATACTTAACTTAGGTTAACCACTTAATTAAAATATTAATTAAGATTATAGAAAACATTATTATGTACTCACTTAGTTAATTAAAACATGGAATAAATTCTTAACTTAAAATAGTCAAACATTAGATACATAAAAAAATATATTCTTAACTTACTTTTCATTTTGCTGCAGGTTTGGGAATCAAACCCGAGCGAATTTTCGGTTTACTCGCGTAACAACTCCAGTTTCCCCACCATCTTTCCCGTGTCATCTTTCATTCCTCACGTACGTTCTTCTTCCTCTCTTTTTTCTAGTTAAGTTGAATTTAAGCTTAAGTATAAACTATAGTATCAGGTAAACTCTCACACGCACCGAGGTATAACTTGAAGCAATCGACCATTTTACTCAAGTAACAACTCGAGTCGCTCACCCCCACTAGTTTTGACATCAACCCGATATCATGCACGTGCACGGCATCGCGCAGCCGCTCCGACGAAATCCACTAATTTCGACAAGTCGCAAATAATCCCAATACTCGAAATCAAAGTTCGATTCGAAGCCAAACATACTAAATCGAAAATTAGCATTGCGCTCGAAAACTGTAACTCAACCCAACTAACAAAAACACCTCGCCACCATTGCTCAGACCACCGTAGAAGCTCCAACTCCACCCACACCACATCATAACCCAATGCTACCATCCCCTCGAGTATCTAGATGCTCGGTCAATTAGAGGAGATGAACTCATCTCATATTCTAACCGCAGCAAACTCGAACATTAAACCCTAAAATGGCCTCGTCCAAACAATTCGTGCAATAGAAATTTTTTTTAACAATTTTCCTGAAATCATCGATGAACAAACCTGCTTCGCACAAGATTTCAACATCCAAAATTGAATCGATCGTCAAAAAATGGTGAAAATGCATATTTTTTTCAAATATGAACTGCTCTCCACTAAAAAATACCATTTTTTTTAAACATCTTATTTTTGAATGTTGATTCAAGCTATATAATCGAATTAATATTTTACGATATTCGAATTTATCCTAAAATTAACTTTTTATTGTAAAATTGAATTTTACAGAGTCACACTTCATTATTAAGCTTTAAACAAAATTTAGATCATAATTTATGTTTTAAACTAACTTATTTGTTGAATATCAAGGCCTATCAGAGACTAGTGAAGATGAAGTTAAATTTTTATCTTGATTGAACTTTGTACTTAAAAAAACAACAGAGATGACATATTCATACACAACATAGATATAAATGAAACATACATAGATATATTCATCTATATATATAATCACATAGCATAATATCATCTAGAATTCACATATTCCAGCATTCATTACTTTGAACTTTTAAGTTAGATGTTTGCTCACTTGAAAGCATGTTTGAACAGAACACTTTTGTGTTGAAAAATGAAGTTTTGAACTTCCTGTTTTTGTTCAGCAGTTTTTTTTTTGAGTGTATAAATGTAGTGATGCTTATTTTTTTTCCTCTGATTTGCTATGTTATATTTGAATGAGCAAGAACTAATATGGATGTGTATATATAAAGGAAATAGTTTGTATAGGGGAGGTGTTTCCGGTGTTGCTTATTTCTTTTTTTTTAGTTGATCAGATTTTCTTTCTTCCTGCCTCTTTCTTTGACCAGACAAAAATTTTGTAAACATTTGAAATGACTTTATTTGTGCTTGAGAAGATAGCATTTAATGCAATTGTTCCCATCTAAGTTTACATACTTATGCTATTTGATTTTTGTATTTACATTTTGGTTTTATACATAGATATTTATTTTAGCCTTGCATACATTTTTGTTTTTGTTATTTCCTTGTTTACATAATTCACAAGCAAATCTATATGTATGTCATATGTTACTTTTTTACTAGAATTATCTTATGTATCCATATGAATTACCTTATATACTTATGTTTAATACAAATTCTTGTTTTTTATTATTATTATTATTTATTTAAAGCTTAAATTACGAAATACTTTATTTATATCCATATGTTCTTGGTAATATTCAATATTAATAATATTTGATTTATTTTGAAACTTTTCAAATTGAATTTCAAAAGTTCAAATAAGCTACCAAATTTAAATTAACAAATTTTAGGATGTTACAGGCTTACTACTAACCTTTGTTTGACTCGGGCCTACCAGACGGATACAAATTAAAATGGCCTAACATTTGTTAGACAAGTCTTCTGGATAGTATGTCCCTAATTTACTCTCTCCCCAAGTCCACTGATCCTAATGGTTTTGTGGGTTCACCAATAACCTACACTGTGGAAATATATTCCTTTCTGTGTGTACCATAATTTTAGTCTTACCTAACAAAGCCCAACACACTGGAATTTTGGACTAAATTAGCTAGGGGTTAATAGTTAATGTATAGGGAACGACCTTATACTAGTCCCATATGGTATTCTAATATCCGAGTCATTTTACTTAAATTTTCCTTGAAACCTTTTCTTCTCAAATTGATTTGAAACCTTTCAAACTTAAACAAGAAATATATACTCTATGCTTTACTCAAAATCATCTTGCCATGCTATATATAATTTACCCAAATATTCGCTGATGAAAACAATTAAACCTTTGAAAGTACCCCTTTGGGTCCTATTGAAAGTATCCCTTTCGTAGCCAAATAAACCATTTCTTTCATCTCGGCCGAAAGGCTAAACCTTCCTTTCGAAACCATTAACATAAAACTTTCGAAACAATTGAAATACCTTTTCCTTCGAAAGCTAAAAACCTTGGACATCTTATCTTTAAAACCTTTAAACATTACCTTTTGAAACCATTGGAAAAACCTTTCCTTTAAACCTTTCGAAACCATTGAGGAACCAACCCTTCGAAACCATTCATTCAAAGCCTTTCGAAAACATAAGGGATCCACCCCTTCCAAACCATTCACTCAAAGCCTATGGAAAACATCAAAACCTTAAACCTTTCAAAAGTGCTTGGATTCAATTTAAAACATGTAGAAACACCTTTTGAAACCATTAAAAACCTTATCTTTTTTGAAACCTTTGGGTTAATTTTTAAAAATATCTAAGGGTCACAAACAACAGGGTCGAAAGCAACACTTTCGAAAGAAAAAAAATAAAGCAAAGAAGTGATGATGTCGAAACCATCCTTCCGAAAGCATTGGAGAAGTGATAGGGTTTTTATAAAACAAAATTATCCCTTTCGAAGGCATTGCTTCGAAGGATAGGAGGTAGTAGCTAAGGCTTCGACCTAGTCGAAAGTGGTTACTTAAAACAAAGGCGACACCATTTTGAAACCGTTCCTTTAACCAATTTGTCTCAGTCGAAAGTCAATCAAGTCAAAAGCAATATAGCCGAAAGCAAAGCAGGCACAATTTTCAATTAAAGCAAAGTCATTCCTCGACCCCATCAAAACCTAAGGTCTCGACCCAGTTCTTTCGACCTTTTTCCAATTCATTATGTACCGGGTTAATGATAATATATGCATTGGTTTTGATGGCATAGAGGTGGAAGCTCTCAGTCGAAACCTCCTATGCCAAAAAGGCAACATGCTAAAAGCATGTAAAAAATGATTTTTAACCTTTCTAAGCAATCTTTTTAACTAACCTGCCTTGTTTGTCAAAATCTTAGGCCCTACTTTTTTTCATTTTTAGCTTTTAGTTTTTATTTTTTAAAGCCCATTTTCAGTTTTTCATTTTTAGTGTTTTAATATTTTGAAAAACGTGTTTGGTTCTACAATTTTGAAAAATAGTTTTAAAATAAAAAATAAAAAATTCTATTCTAAAACAAAAATGCCAATTTCAAATTTAGTTAGAAGTTGACCATTAAATATAGAAGCAATAGTAGATAATGAATGAGGTTAACGAAAAAGTATCATGAAATGGAAAATCATAAATTGGCAAGAATAAAAATTAATAATGACTACTAGTATATGAACCATATCAAACTAAGACTAACTTATGTCATGCTTCAAATTAATCACATCTAAACCAAAATCGTTACTAAATAGATAAGATATATCTATTTTATCACTACAAAAGGAGGGGAAAAAGTTTTGACGTATCTCATAGGCAAGTAGTCTTTGATTTGTTCAAGTGGCTCTTCTTCCTCATGTTAGGCCTTCTCTTTTCTGATAAATACAAATATACAAGTATATCAATATATATGCTTAGGAAGTGATAAAAATGCAAACATGATAAAGTTTCCAATATTAACCCATAAGTTAATGATAAATTATACATCCATTACACAAATCTAATCAAATATCATTATTATAATCAAGAATTATCTAAGCGTATATAGAAGCAAGCAAGAGAAACTTAACCAATTAAAATAGAGTAAGTGGTTGTGTAGCCTCATTCACTCATATCCTACATCGTTAAAATTATTATCATTAGCAAAGTAAGTTCCTATTAAGAAAAGATAAAGAAAGACAAATTTCATAGTTAACTATTTAGGTTTATGGATGAGTTGCTATGTAATCATTCCACATTTGTATAGCAATTTGATCCCTGATATGTCCCGTTTGAGTTATTTGACTAACATCAAATTGTATGATGATTTTGATTTTCCTCTAATGCGTTCAAATACCATATTCTCAAATGAGTATTGTGTGAAAAGAGCATCCAAAGCATGTTCTTGTAGAATAAAGTTATGTAACGTGCAACAAGTAATTGGAATTTATCTTTGCCTATGAAGTGGAAAATTAGTCATTAGTTTTAGAATTGGAAATCTTTCTTTTAAAACACTAATACAACGCTCGGTTATATTTTGACACGATGATTGCTTATAATTGAACAAATCTTCCTTTCCACGTAGTCTTCCTTGTCCGTTATAATCATGTAATGATATCTATGTCCTCGATAAGGAGCAAGAAATCCAGGCATGTTTGGTTATCCAGCATCAACAAGGTAATATTGATCTATAAAATAATGGCCATGTATTATATAAGTATTAAAAAGGTATGTATTATGTAACTATTTATAAAATAATGATTGATAGTGACATTTTATACAATATAATATACCTCCTCTAGGCATTGGGAAATTATTTCTGGTTCCTGTAACTGCATCGATGAATACTCGAGAATCGTTAGCAGCGCATTCCCATCCAGCGTATACAAACATGAATTTCATATCAAAATCGCATGCCACCATGACATTTTATGTTATATTGGTTTTCCTTCTAATAAAAGATGTTTGCCTCAATGCGGGCACCCATGCAGCAATATGTGTTCCATCTATTGCACCAATACAATCCTACAATAAATAATGCTACAATATTATTTATGTTTATTATTTGATAAGTATAAAAGTTATGCTAAAAATGACCTTAAAGTAGGGGCACTTGTTTACAAGACGTTCATGTATGACATCTCGATCAATTAGACGTACTATCTCCATGCCCAAAGAACAAACAGCTTGTAAAACTCTTCTGAACCATTTTGAAAAAGTATGGTGTGAATGTTGAAAACGATCGGCAATAATACTATATCTTGTTGTATGTCCTATTATCATTAGAAACATTGCCACCCCCACCTCCACGCTTACTTTACTTCCATCATTCAAAAGTTCTTTCCCTTTTTGATGATTACAAAAATTCAAGAATACATGCTTCTGCATTCGAAAATTTTGATGACATATAGAAGGATTTCCATTCAATACGTCAAGTAAGAACATCCTTCTCGTAAGCATTGATGTTCTACAGGGTATTCTATTCATGATACTCCTTTGGCTAGCAATATGGTAATTAATCATTAACATATCACCGAACTCTTCAGCACAGTACTCCGTAAATATAAGATTATCATCAAAACTAGAGCCATCATTGGATTCATAAGAAATGATATTAGATCCAATAAACATTACTTTGCATAAAATTGATATTAACTATTTATCATTAGATATGAACTGAACTCTTACCAATGATCTTATCAACATGAATTTTTCTATGGTTTGGCAATATAATTCAGTATACTCAACTTGGTTATTAAGGGTTGACATTATAATTCAAATGTACAAAATTTATAAGCTAGCTTATTGCTGGCCAATTTGGATTTGCACATGCATTAAGACAAACATAAAATCATGTTTAGATTATGATTCCATAGTCTAAAAAGATTATGTAGCACTTTCCAAAAGCTAGCTTATAAGCCTCTTAATGATTTCAAAATATCTAGGAAGATTGAAAATTATATTATAGTAATATAATACTATAATATGAAAAGAAAATTGAGTTTGTAATGATGGAAATATTGTTTTAATAGTTTAAATATGGTTTAAAAAAATTTGAAGTGTTTTGAACAAGTTCCGAAGAAGTTCACAATATTGGTCAAAATCAAGCTCGTCGCGTAGCGGTAGTTCGTAAATTTTGAACCGTAACTTCAAATTAACGTAGAGAATGATTTATAAGTCGGACTTTTTCGAAATAAAAATTATTTGTTCCACAATGATGATAGTTTTCCAACAAATAAATAAAATCAAGATTTCACCAAGTAGATTTTGAAATATGTCCAAAACAATTTTCTAAAAACATCGCGTTTTTGCAGTTCGGAATTCAGAAAAGGAATTCTTTTAAAAATATATTTTTAAATGATTAAAAATATGAAATAAATTTTATAAACCTATTAAAATTGTTTGGAAGAGAATTGGAATTGAAAATATGAATTTTCAAATATTAAAATGTTGTTTAAATCAAATAAGCTTATATAGCACTTTTCGTAGCATTTTTATGCCGCGAATTCTATAACCTTTTGAATATGATTTTAAACGTAACGATATTTCCTAGAATCAATTGTGAATGTTTTTAAAAGGAAAATTAAGAGTTTAAATGATAATTTGGAATCATATAATCAATTCCAAAATAAAGCTAGTAACTGAGTATGTGGAAACGACTACATTTGTCCCACTTATGAGATCTGGAAAGATAAAACAAGGCGTTTAACTAAGGTTAGGGATGGAGCAACTAGTTCCATGAACTTACCTAACCTATGTTTTCTCTTTTTAGGCGAGGGGTGCAACAGACCAAAAGGAGAGCCCGAATGCTCTAAAAGATCATATTTAATTTTTTCCAAGATAATAGAAAAGAAATAAATTCTTTGAATGTTATCTAACAACTTAACATCTTTTATTCGATGATGATATGAAGGAACCGCGATCGGATTTGGGTGATTCCTATCCGAAGAATCGAAATCGGATTTGGATGATTCCTATCCGAAAATAATTTCAAACTAATTTTCAAAACCCCATATGAACTTAACATCTTTTTATTTGATGGTTAGCACGAAGGAACTGGGATCGGGTTTGGGTGATTCCTATCCAAAAAAACCAGGATCGGATTTGGGTGATTCTTATCCAAAAACCCCTTCAAACTAAGTTTCAAGATAAAACATACTGAAGATAAATATCATTGAAGAAAAAGATATTCATGATGTAGTATTATTTGCTATTAGTCCTTGGAGGTGAAATTTACCATATTTAAGGTCGCAGTAGTGCTGTGCTATGAAAATCTTCGATTTGCAAGAATATGATTTGAAGTTAAGAAGGAAATCTTTGATTAAGATTTAATAAAATGATTTGGGAATATTTTCCCTAAGTTAAAAGTATAGCTTGAATATAATAAATCTTTGACTACGATTTAATAAATGATTTGGAAAGGTTTTCCTAAGTAAAAGAGAAAATGATATGGAATTATTCCAAGATTTAAGAAAGGTTTAAATAAATCAAATGATGCTTAATGATTCAATATACTCTGGAAAAGAAAATGGAATAAATTAAAAGAATATATATTAGAAGATATTTGATTTAAAAAAAAGATGAAGTATTTAATTGATATCCATATATGAATTAACATCTTTTAAAGCGATGAATGGTTTCGAAGGAACCGAAGTCAGATTTGGATGATTCTTATTCGAAAACCACTTCGAACCAATTTACTTGTTCGAAAAATGAAGATGGGGATATTGAGACGAATAATAATGAAGGACTACTTATTGATTAATTGTGGATAAACTCCCGAGTCACTATATTGTAGTAGTGGTCTCTTTGTTATGAAAAACCTCAAAAAACCACAAGGGCTTCTTGCATAGTAATGGCCGAGGAAAGTTGCTTCACTTTCATTCAGTCCCAGAACAAACTTTTATGGATGAATGTCTGACATTGCATTTTCAAGACACAACGTTTGACTTTTACAAATGTACATCTGCTTGGTGGTGGAGAAGGCAACTTCTCTTAGCTTAACACACTTCTCTAGTGTTGAATATGCGCTTATATGATTTTTGTTTGATGATAATAAACATATATACATTCGTTTAAATGTATTTGATAATATACTATTTATTTTCACAGATTAAATAAATATTTGCTGAATAAAAATAAATAACACAGTTTTTGAATTCAAACGAATATTTTATTCAAAAAAATATTTATTACAACTTTGATAGTACAATTTCAAGCTCTCACTATACATATACAATTTTGACTACAATACATGACATTTCACTATTTTACATCAGCACCTCACTACATATCACTCACACTCGTATTTATTTTCAACTTCATTCCAGTTTGAATCCAGCATCTGAGCGATCTGCAAAAATATAAACTAACGCAGTAAAATTGAAAATAAAATATTTTTGCGATATAAAATAAAACGTGAATTTTGAAAATGATATTTGCCTCAGTTATTTGGGTTGTTCGTCTTCATTTATATTTGAATTCATCATACACGAACAACTTGTGACATACACAGTATATTACTGTATATGCCACAAGGCCGTGCACGCCGATATATACACTTGATTGTTTTACAGGGACAGGTGCGCACAGGTCAAACCCAAATGAAAAACCGGGTTCAACTCACGTGCAATAACATTGAAAATCACGACATAAGCACAAGGTCAAATCCGAGTTTTGAAACTGGATTCAACACAAGGC
Source organism: Allium cepa (assembly GCA_030765085.1). Taxonomy (NCBI): domain Eukaryota; kingdom Viridiplantae; phylum Streptophyta; class Magnoliopsida; order Asparagales; family Amaryllidaceae; genus Allium; species Allium cepa. The sequence continues at coordinate 659,792,331 of CM060941.1, forward strand.
GACATGACATGAATGCTATGTTCAAACATGACACAGCCTCAAACCAGCAGTATACAAGTACAAGACCACCAAGCAAAACCAGTTCAACATGCATGAAATGAAACAACAACATGCAATACAACAATCAGATGGTCAGAGCCATAGCAAACAGAGGCATCAATATGGTAACACAAATGCAACTCGACAAACAGCAAAACCAAACTGCACAAGTGACCACAAAGACCATCAGCTACATCAAAAGCAAGTGCAACACAGTTGCAAACAACAGGAATGAATATCAAGTGAATACAACATGAAGCACTGCTACTCAAGGCAACTAGGAATGAACAGTTTCAAAAATGTAAAGATCAGGAAAGTGAACAATGCTTGAAGACTGCAGCGGTCAATATAAATGCACAGTGCAAACATATGTACATCAACCCAATAGTGATCATGCAAACTGACTTGAAGATGGCCACCAACATAAGCAACAACATGAACCAACTATATGAAGTACACAATAGGCCGAGTTTCAAGACACTAAGCAGCAGCAAGCAGATGCAAGCTACAACTTCAAATGAACCAGTGACAATGCAACAATCAACTCAACTGAATACAGAAAAATGCACAAAGGTATAGCAAGAGTCACAAGACCATCATGCAGTTTGCTGTGGTACAAGCTCAAGTCAGAACAAACAGTGGCAAACTACACAACTAGATCAAAATGAGACATACACAAATATATCAACTCATACATGAACAACAAGTTTTGCAGTGATACAAAACAAGTTCGACAGGCAACAAGCAAAAGTTCACAGTGAAGTTGAAATCATGGAAAGTGGACAGCAAATACCACAAGCCTCAGCAATATGCACATAAACAAGATACAACTGGTTCAAGGCCAGAATGACTATAAGATAATGCAATCTGAACAATAGATCAGCCATGACCAAAGCATAACAAATGAACATACTAAACAACACAATCAAACTGCAAACAACAACACGAAGGCAACATGATCAAAAGTTCAGTGCCACAACAATCATGACAACAGCAATACATTATCATGAAGACCAAAATTCACAGTGAAGCCAAATATACACAAGTGCAGATGAACAGATTCAAGCCAAAGTCAAAAATAAATTATCAGTGTTCAACGTCAAAGATCATGGCCGAAGTAATGCAGAGCCATGAGTCACGAAATCAAAACAGTGCCGAGATTGCCTTGGCAATGAAGGAATATAACCAAGTCAAAGCCGGTGGTCATCACAAAATCCAACTCGAAGTCAACCAGAGAAAATCACGAAATTGATTTTAAAACCGTGTCAACCAAGGAACCAAGTTTATACAATTATGAAAAAGTCAGAATCAATCTCAATCATTCAAGCATCATCAAGTGGTCGAAGTGATTCAGTAGAAAAATTCAAATATATTCGTACGAACGAAAATCTAGGGTTACAAACCCTATATAAATCAAATTCACATCATCGGCAAGGAGCATGGAGTTCAATCAAGTATTACAGAATAGAATAAACTAAAAATCACATACCGAATCGAATCGAACTCCATCAACTCAAAGCAGCCACAGTGAGCTTCAAGGAACCAAATCGATCAAGGCAACACGCAAATCATCGTTGATTCGATTGAATTAAACAGGCGCTTCGAGATACAAAACCCTAAATCTGGAAAAGGGCGAACGCCGTTATTCTCAAGAAAAAGGAACCAGGCCGACAAAATAAAAGGAGAAAAGGGGACGCATTTTTAATCATCTAATTATTGGGCCGTTTCCACCAATAATTAATTTAGGCTTACTTTTTATAAATTAGGGTTTTGTATTTTAATTTGTTTTTAATTTGTATTTTCCTCTTTAAACCGTTTAATTTTCTAGTCGTGTGACTAGGGTACAAGCTGCGGTGTGTAGCTTGAGAATTCGCAACTCGGTAGTTGAGTTGTGGCAGGGTTTTGAGCGTAGAGTTAGATTAGTCAATAGCGGTGTATAGCGAGTTTACGTGTGTAAGCGAGGGACTATCTAATTTATAGTAGAAACCTTGGGGGCAGCACGTAGGCAGGGTTTTGCCGAAGCTGGGTAAATTCTGTGTTGTTCTGTTTTATTCTGTTATTTATATTCTGCGATATCTGTGCTGCTATTCTGTGATCTGAATTGAAATTAATTTATAAGCTTCGGCGATTAATTTTAATAATTAACACCATCACCCTATTCACCCCCCCTCTAGGGTGAAATCGATCCTACAAGTGGTATCAGAGCTAGGACAGGAATAGAAGTCAACATCTGTTTTAAAAATTCGATTTTTTTCAAAAATCGGTTTTTGTTTTAAAAATTTGAATTTTTTTTAAAATGGCTTCTTTTAATAATGCTTTTGCAGAAGGACAATCCATAGTTAGACCACCAATGTTCAATGGTGAATATGCTTACTGGAAAAATAGAATGCAAATTTTTCTGAAAACCATTGACGCTTGGAATATTGTTGAGACAGGTTATAGTATACCAACTATAACTGTAGATAATCAGGAAATAGAGAAACCAAAGGAACAATGGACAGAACTAGAAAATAAATTACAGAATACTAATGCCAAAGCTATGAATTCTATTATCTGTTCATTGGATCAATTTGAATTTAATCGTGTCTCACATTGTCTAACTGCGCAGGAAATATGGCACATACTAGAAGTGACTCACGAAGGAACATCTCAAGTCAAAGAATCTCTCCTTGCAATGCTAAGCAGCGAATACGAGAACTTCAAAATGGCGAAGGAAGAAAATGTCAAAGAGATGTACGGACGACTCTCCAATATCGTATACAAATCAAAAGCTCTCGGAAAAACATACACCGAATTAGAAATAGTCCGGAAAATCCTCAGAGTCCTTCCACGAAGCTTTGAAGCAAAAGTAACTGCCATACAAGAATCGAAAGATTTAAAACAACTTAAAGTTGAGGAACTCATCGGAAATCTCACCACTTATGAGCTTGAAATGAAATTCAAAGAAGAGCGTGAAGGAGGTGACACTCAAAAGAAATCAATAGCTCTCAAAGGAACAACCGAAAGTGATGATGATAACGATGAAGATGATGGAGCAGCAGAATTGGAGCTGTTAATAAGGAAATTCAAAAAATGGAATCAAAAACATGGAAATTCAGCTCGAATTCAAAAAGCAAAAAGCAGAATAGCCAAAGCACTAGACTACTCAGAAGAACAAAAGTTTATTTGTTATAATTGCAACAAACCCGGCCATATCAAGCCCGATTGTCCACAAATTAAATCCAGCCACGGAAAGAAACAGAAAAAGAAAAGTTTTGCAGCCACTTGGGATGAAATAGACGAGAATGATCAAAGCACTGGCAGTGAAAGCGAAAAGGCAGAATTGTGTCTTCGAGGTGATACAACTGACAGTGACGATGACGAGCCAAGTGAGGTATCAAAACTTACCCATTCTGAGTTGCTTATATATTTTCATGAAGTAAACGGTTGTTTTGAACGACTTAGGGAAAAATACGCCAAACTTGAATCTCAAAAAGATACTTTGATAGAATGTAATAAACAACTTGATCAATTAGTTAAAACCTATCAAAGTAGGATCCCTAAGTGTGATAAGTGTCCAACATTTGATGAGGAAATTAAAAAATCAGAAATTAAAATAAAATCGCTTGAAAATGAAATTCTGATTTTAAAGGAGAATGAAAATACTAGGAGAGAGAATTCTATTAAAAAGTGCACACAGTTGTTAAACGAAAATGAATCTCTCAAATCAAAAGTCCAACAATTGTCTACGACTTTAGATAAATTTTCAAAAAGTGAAAAATCGTTGAATAAGCTATTAGGAAAGCAAACTGTTAATACGGTTAGACAAGGACTTGGATTTAATAATTCAAAAAATGTTGAAAACAAGTTTAATCAAGTTAATTCTATGTGCACAATTTGTGGAAAATTTGGACACGATCACAATAATTGTTGGTATAGACCCAAACATGTGAAAACTATACCGATCTGGGTTCCAAAAGGCACAAATATAAAATCTCTCAAAGTTAAACAAATTTGGGTGTCAAAGGGAACAATTATAAATAGTTTTGGGTCTACACAAAATTATTTTTCAAAATTTTCAGCCACTAACAACCATGGACCTATAAAAACAAATAGGTCACATAAATCTTTCATCGTATAGGTGTGGTGGCAGGCTAAGGAACAACAACAGTGTTCTCAGGATTTTTGGCTGTTCCAGAAACACAACGGACGACGAAGCAAAGTTCCTTAGCCTAGTATAAAGGTGACAGAATCACAATGGACAACAATGAAAAATATCGTAAAGGTAAAAACAGGTAAAGGTATATTTATTTGAACGATATACTAAAATGTGATAATCTGCACCATATTCTGAATTAAAAATCAGCCAATATTGAGATGATGAAAAGATTTTGTTTCTGACTTATTCAAAGTTGTTGGCCAATTATATTCTTATGCCAAAAACACTATAAAATTCTCTAGAATTACTTGATATATAAGCTTGGGATAAAAATAGTGTTTTGATTGGATGATAATATTTTTTTTGTTATAATATTTTTGGCTAAATCCATATTCACGGTTTCTTCTATTTACATGGCTTCAACTTAAAATCCTAATGAATTCTATTTAAAAAATTGTAAAAAGGATTTTAAGAAATTTTTTGTTTATGACATTGATTTGTGCTTAAATGATGACCAATCAGATTTTCAATATTGAACTAATCCATATAAATTTGATCTGTCAAATTTGATTACTCATGCTACACGTAGATATATTGGTTTTGACATTTTGGTCACTGCTTGTAAATTTGCACGATTTCAAATTCATGTAAAAAAAAAAAAAAGGATTTTAAAAATTGTTGGAACTTTAAGAAATTCTTTTGAAACATTTGTTTTGAAATAATGATGTTTGGTTGACTATTAAATACTCATGAATATAACTGTTTAGTCTATGGCTTCTAAGATTGACACTTTGATATATGTTTGATTGTTAACACTGGCTTCATTTTCAAATTCAAGAGAATTTCATTCTGAGATAATTTGTTGAAATTTCACAATCTGGTCTTTGACATTCAACGAGTGAAATTTAAATTCAGATGCAGATTACACTGGTAATATGGTTGATAGAAAAATTATTAGTGTAACTTGATTAATTTTTGAAACATTCATTTGCTGCATCGTTTTTTCAAAGAAAATATCTGCATATTCTTCATTTCAAATTATTTTCAAATAGCAGAAAATTTTCTTTTAAAACCCCCTGGAGAAAATTATTTTTGACCATATTTTCAGATTATTCATTTTTGAAAAATTAATTTCATAATTATTTTTGAATTTGATTTTAAATGACTATTATGACTAATCTGACTCCCAAATGATTATCGAAAAGAAAAACAGTGATTGAAAAAGTGATGAGTGTTGATATTGAACATATATTATAACTCGAGAAAGTATAAATAGAAAATTTCTTTAGAAATTTAAACTAGAGTTATAAAACTTTTTGTTGGTACAAATTCCATGACCATCTCTATGTCTATCATATTTCTATCAACCATCATTCATCAAAATTCTATATAGTTTGTCGATATGTGGTACTTTAAACAGGAATCGTTCGTTTTTCATTTTCACATTTTTTTTAAAAAAATAATAATAATAATAATAATAATAAATAAATAAATAAATAAATAAATACCAAAGTATTCACTCTCATTCAAAAGTCCTCACGGTTATGCATGGGTGAATTACTTGGAATTTGTTATGTGCTTCCATGCTCATTTAAAAGTCCTCACGGTTATGCATGTATGGAACGCATATCAAAAGTTGATTTTTAAAATAAACAGGTTGATTCTAATCCCATTTAAAAGTCCTCACGGTTATGCGTGGTTAGAAGATACTTGAATACAATTTTTAAAAATAAAATTGGAATACTACTAATCTCATTTAAAAGTCCTAACGGTTATGCATGGTTAGTAGATATTCAAATTCCTGATATAAATATACCACAAATAGACACAACTGTATGGTTTTATATGATGACATCATTTCCATCATTCTAAAAGTGGAATATGCGCCTAACAAAATATTTATGATTTTTGTTTTATTTTTTATCGAAATTTAATATTTATATTCAATTGAGTTTTAAAGTTGAATTAATATCAATCACTTTATTTCTATTTTCTCTAACACTATAATTCTTTTGCTGATAACAAAAGGGGGAGAGAAAAGTTAAGATTTTGTCAAATAAAATCAAGCAAAGGTCAAATAATTTTCCATTTGCATCTAGGCTCATTTTTATTTGTATGCATATATGTAGGGGGAGTATTGTGTAGAGAGGAGCATTTAAATAGGGGGAGCAATTAGGATATAACTATGATCAAATACATTTAATATATTCAAAATCTTAAATATATGTTTGTTATCATCAAAAGGGGGAGATTGTTGAATATGCGCTTATATGATTTTTGTTTGATGATAATAAACATATATACATTCGTTTAAATGTATTTGATAATATACTATTTATTTTCACAGATTAAATAAATATTTGCTGAATAAAAATAAATAACACAGTTTTTGAATTCAAACGAATATTTTATTCAAACAAATATTTATTACAACTTTGATAGTACAATTTCAAGCTCTCACTATACATATACAATTTTGACTACAATACATGACATTTCACTATTTTACATCAGCACCTCACTACATATCACTCACACTCGTATTTATTTTCAACTTCATTCCAGTTTGAATCCAGCATCTGAGCGATCTGCAAAAATATAAACTAACGCAGTAAAATTGAAAATAAAATATTTTTGCGATATAAAATAAAACGTGAATTTTGAAAATGATATTTGCCTCAGTTATTTGGGTTGTTCGTCTTCATTTATATTTGAATTCATCATACACGAACAACTTGTGACATACACAGTATATTACTGTATATGCCACAAGGCCGTGCACGCCGATATATACACTTGATTGTTTTACAGGGACAGGTGCGCACAGGTCAAACCCAAATGAAAAACCGGGTTCAACTCACGTGCAATAACATTGAAAATCACGACATAAGCACAAGGTCAAATCCGAGTTTTGAAACTGGATTCAACACAAGGCGACATGACATGAATGCTATGTTCAAACATGACACAGCCTCAAACCAGCAGTATACAAGTACAAGACCACCAAGCAAAACCAGTTCAACATGCATGAAATGAAACAACAACATGCAATACAACAATCAGATGGTCAGAGCCATAGCAAACAGAGGCATCAATATGGTAACACAAATGCAACTCGACAAACAGCAAAACCAAACTGCACAAGTGACCACAAAGACCATCAGCTACATCAAAAGCAAGTGCAACACAGTTGCAAACAACAGGAATGAATATCAAGTGAATACAACATGAAGCACTGCTACTCAAGGCAACTAGGAATGAACAGTTTCAAAAATGTAAAGATCAGGAAAGTGAACAATGCTTGAAGACTGCAGCGGTCAATATAAATGCACAGTGCAAACATATGTACATCAACCCAATAGTGATCATGCAAACTGACTTGAAGATGGCCACCAACATAAGCAACAACATGAACCAACTATATGAAGTACACAATAGGCCGAGTTTCAAGACACTAAGCAGCAGCAAGCAGATGCAAGCTACAACTTCAAATGAACCAGTGACAATGCAACAATCAACTCAACTGAATACAGAAAAATGCACAAAGGTATAGCAAGAGTCACAAGACCATCATGCAGTTTGCTGTGGTACAAGCTCAAGTCAGAACAAACAGTGGCAAACTACACAACTAGATCAAAATGAGACATACACAAATATATCAACTCATACATGAACAACAAGTTTTGCAGTGATACAAAACAAGTTCGACAGGCAACAAGCAAAAGTTCACAGTGAAGTTGAAATCATGGAAAGTGGACAGCAAATACCACAAGCCTCAGCAATATGCACATAAACAAGATACAACTGGTTCTAGGCCAGAATGACTATAAGATAATGCAATCTGAACAATAGATCAGCCATGACCAAAGCATAACAAATGAACATACTAAACAACACAATCAAACTGCAAACAACAACACGAAGGCAACATGATCAAAAGTTCAGTGCCACAACAATCATGACAACAGCAATACATTATCATGAAGACCAAAATTCACAGTGAAGCCAAATATACACAAGTGCAGATGAACAGATTCAAGCCAAAGTCAAAAATAAATTATCAGTGTTCAACGTCAAAGATCATGGCCGAAGTAATGCAGAGCCATGAGTCACGAAATCAAAACAGTGCCGAGATTGCCTTGGCAATGAAGGAATATAACCAAGTCAAAGCCGGTGGTCATCACAAAATCCAACTCGAAGTCAACCAGAGAAAATCACGAAATTGATTTTAAAACCGTGTCAACCAAGGAACCAAGTTTATACAATTATGAAAAAGTCAGAATCAATCTCAATCATTCAAGCATCATCAAGTGGTCGAAGTGATTCAGTAGAAAAATTCAAATATATTCGTACGAACGCAAATCTAGGGTTATAAACCCTATATAAATCAAATTCACATCATCGGCAAGGAGCATGGAGTTCAATCAACTATTACAGAATAGAATAAACTAAAAATCACATACCGAATCGAATCGAACTCCATCAACTCAAAGCAGCCACAGTGAGCTTCAAGGAACCAAATCGATCAAGGCAACACGCAAATCATCGTTGATTCGATTGAATTAAACAGGCGCTTCGAGATACAAAACCCTAAATCTGGAAAAGGGACGAACGCCGTTATTCTCAAGAAAAAGGAACCAGGCCGACAAAATAAAAGGAGAAAAGGGGACGCATTTTTAATCATCTAATTATTGGGCCGTTTCCACCAATAATTAATTTAGGCTTACTTTTTATAAATTAGGGTTTTGTATTTTAATTTGTTTTTAATTTGTATTTTCCTCTTTAAACCGTTTAATTTTCTAGTCGTGTGACTAGGGTACAAGCTGCGGTGTGTAGCTTGAGAATTCGCAACTCGGTAGTTGAGTTGTGGCAGGGTTTTGAGCGTAGAGTTAGATTAGTCAATAGCGATGTATAGCGAGTTTACGTGTGTAAGCGAGGGACTATCTAATTTTTAGTAGAAACCTTGGGGGCAGCACGTAGGCAGGGTTTTGCCGAAGCTGGGTAAATTCTGTGTTGTTCTATTTTATTCTGTTATTTATATTCTGCGATATCTGTGCTGCTATTCTGTGATCTAAATTGAAATTAATTTATAAGCTTCCGCGATTAATTTTAATAATTAACACCATCACCCTATTCACCCCCCCTCTAGGGTGAAATCGATCCTACATCTAGGACATATGAGCTCAGAGGTTATATGCTTGTGGGAGTCAAATAGTAATCAAAGGAATGGCAGTTTGGCATTCAAAGTGAAAGAAGATGTGTTATGTGAAAAGGTAATTGTTGCCTCAAGCCTCATCAACCAAAAATGACCAAAAAAGGTTAGATGCAGCAAGGCTAAGTGGGACATTCCCAATTAGGGTATGATCATCCCCTTCTAGATATATTTTTTCCCTCTATGACGTTCGGGATAATTAATATGGTTTGTATGCTAGAGCACGCTCGGTTAAAGGTCGGTAACCATCGAGATATGACATAATTCAGTACTGTCTAGTTACAGAGGTAGGCCGGTCTTGTGTTGGTAGAAGGCAGATGTTCTATGCTTGGGACATCCATCTAGAGGTGTACCCATCGGAAAGAAGTCCCTTCACCTAGTCATTTGTATGGAAATACATTCTCCAATAAGAACCTGCGGTTTTGTTTGCATTGGCGTAATGAATAGCCTCGAAATACTATATGGGTAACCATTTCCACTAAGACTAATAAGTTAATTTGCAAATGTTTTCAAATGAATGTCATTAGAAACAATATCAAAGTTTTTGATAAAAAAATGTTTTAGTTATCATAAGGTAAAAACACGTTTATGTTTATATGTGGGCGTGGTCTTATGAGGTACTCTTTCTTTCAAAAGATTTTATTCAAAGGCTGATATATGACACTGTCATTTGTATTTGAGTTTCTCACGCTGGTTTATCAACCCTGATCCGGGTATTTTTAATACTCGGGTCAGATCCGAGTAGTTTCAAGTTTACTCGAAGAAGGTTGGAGTTTCTAAGGGAGTGCTGGAGATCTTCATCATTGTAGGGACATATTATATTATCCGCTATGGTTTGTTAGTTTTATTTGATGTTTGCCAGCATTTGTAAGGGCGGTTGTTATAACTATCCAGGCTGAATCTAGGTTAGACTATGATGTTATATTTTAAAATTTTCCGCTCTAAAGATAATTATTGAAATAATATATGTTATCCATTCGTATGAGATTATGTTCTGTCTTTATTTTCTTTCTACCCTTAATGACCCTTCTTTTCATGCAATTTGAGTTGGACATGTGTGATTTATTGTCGATTCAAAGGGTACAGAATCGTAGGCCGTTACATTTGGTGTCAGAGCTGAAGTTTAAGCGAGTGCCTTGGCTTTGTTGGGGTAAAAACTCATTATAGATAGGGTTAGTAACACCCTAGAATGAGTTTGAGCGTATTATATATGAGTGCGTATTTGTTAGTGACTAATAAATTGTTTTGTGTTGATTTATCGATTGAGGGGTTTATAAATTCTAGTTGATATGGGAAGTACAACTATATCAATAGGTATTTCTAAACTCTTAACAAGGCATATCAACACACTGGTTTTGAAAAAATTGGTAAATGAAATAATTTTACCTAGGATTATATTTGAATATAAAGTATATATTTTGAAAATTATACAATTAGAAATCAAATTAGTGAAATTTAAATATGATCATCTTGTGATTAGAATTTCGCGATTTAATTATAAGATGTTTCATAAAGATAATCGATAAGTAAGAAATCTGATAAGATAATTAAGATCTTTATTCCAAAATAATAAATTAAGAATTGATAATGTTAAGTTCCTATCATAAATTGATCAATTGTTTAATTTAAAAGTTTAAGTACAGATGGCTTGTGAATTAAGTTTCACAATTTGTCTATAAGGAGTTTGAAAATAAGATTTATTTAAGGAATGAACATATAAGATAAAAATGTAATAGAAAATAATTATGTAAAAGGAAAAAATATATATAAAAGAAATGAGAATTTAAATTCGAGTAAAAGAATTATGGAAATTTAAATGAAGTTAATTAATATAAGATAAAATTAAAAAAAGAATTTATAAGATAGGTTTTATATACAAAACTAATCTCTAAAGGATTTTGAAAATGGTATTATTTCAAATAAAAGGAGGTATATATGATAACTAATTCGATTGGCTCAAAAATAAACTAAAAATGGGCAAGAGATGTGTTCTTATGGTAAGCACTTCCTTAGGTATTACTATTCTTGTTAAGAGGATATATGATACTATTGGTAGTACCAATTCCTTGGATTGTTTTGGATTTACTCGATCTATATAATTTTCTTAAGTAAAAGAAATAATGTGAATCGTTGATTAGTAATCTTTATAAAAATGTTTAAACTAAAGTTAAATTTAGATTGCCAATTGCTAAAATAAAGCGGAATTTCCGACAATTTGGGACAGTATAAAATTTCTGAATCAAACATAACTCAGAGCTAAGAAATTTTGTGAAAACTTTTTTTAAAATATTGTGAAATATTTTGAGCAAATGAAATAAGATAAGGATAATTTATAAATGCGATTTGTAAAAAATGTAAGAGTTAAGAGTTTGAGGATTTAAATATGGGAGGTTTTAAAATTTGTTTTTCAAAGTAGAAAATAAATAATATTATTAAAATAAAAAAATAAGTTTTATAACTTATGAATTTGAGATAATAGTAAATTACAATAAAGTCTAAATTTGTTAAATAGAAGGATTTAAGTAAAACTAATTTGACATTCGGGATTTGTATATATTCTTAGGATGTAAGGATGTATGATACAAATATATATTTAAGTCATGAACTGTTAAGTAAAATAATGACTCTTTAAAACGGTAATTATAACCTGGAAAACGTTTTATTAATGAATTCTAGCATCAATTAAGAATTTGGACTTAAGTCTTTAAAAGTGACAGATTTGCGTAAGATATAAGATGAAATAAACTTAAATAATAGTTTTGCGAATGATTTATAAATAACAATAGTGTTAAAGGAAATATACTAAGTTAAAAGATTATAGGAAAACTTTTTATATAGATAAATTATCTTTTGAGTGAAAAATGGTTTCTTTAGTATTTTCCTTTAAATAAAAATATTTGAAAATAAATAATTAAAGGGATTATATAAAGAAGCACCTTTATAAAATGTTTGAGCTTAATATAAAGTTTATATGAAAGTTTTGAGAGTTAAATACATATGTTATATGTTGACTATTTCTTCACGTAAATGATGATCTAATATTCGAGTACGAAACTTTAAGGTGTTTATACTGGTCCGAAAAAGGATTTATCACTCCATTCTTGACGATGAACATTGATGAGGGTATGTGGTTAGGTACTTTAGTTTTCTATCATAGTTGAGCACTATGCAAGGAAAGCAAAGGTTTCTGAACAAAGAGCCTGATTAGATTCCGCATTAGAGGATCGGGGGATCGATACTTTTTCGTAAATAAAGTCGTGTATTCAAATAAGAGATCAAATAAGAGGCTTCATATGGACGATCTATGTATATTATATGAAATTAATTTTGAAGATGAATGTTTTAAGAAAACTTTTGTTTGGGTAGTTTCAAGGACGAAATTCTTTAAGTAGGGGAGAATGTAACGACCGGTAATTTCGCTATTTCGAAAATGAAAGATTTCGTTTGTTTTAAATTTAAAAAGGTTTAAAACTTATATTAATAAGTTATATACAATTTATAATAACAGAGAAAATATTTTTTCTTATAGTTGATAATTTAAAAGGTATAAATTTGGATTTTAGAACAAATCAACAAAAGTTAAGTTTTGTTAAAAATGAATAAATGCTTAAATAAATAGTTTTAAGTATTTATCTAGAAATGATAAAACTTATTGAAAACATTTAATAAATATAATGAAAGTATATTAAAATATTTAAAAGTATGTTAATAATCGTTTTACAAAAATAACCAAACTTTGTCGCATTTTGTTACTTTTACATCCACTATAAAATTAGAGATTGTGATATTATTTAAATATGATTTTAAAATATAAGGAGATAGGTTTTAATTTATTTAAAGAAGTAAAAAGTTCATTTTTAAATTTGGTTTACATAAATAAATAGTTTAACTAAAACGTCAAAATGGGACTGTAAAACATTTTGTCGAAAATCAACGTTTTGTCGATTAAAAGATGCCGCAACGTTATAGCACCTTTATTTTCTTATATACAAAAATATATTCAAATAGTATAAGTATTAATTAATTTACTAATGAAGTTTACTTTTACTAAGCATACTTAGAAAATTCTAGAATATAATTAACAAAAAGCAAGCATAAAAAGATAAAAAAATAGAAAAGTCAAAAAGGTAAAACATCAAATTAAAGAAACATAATTATTACTTTCTTTAATTAATATCTAAATGAAAATGAAATAAAGTAATGATTTAAAATGTGGTGTTAAGTGTTAAAAAAAATAAGATTACTTTACAAGTAAGTAAGGGTATTTTGGTCTTTTTGCAAAATATTATTTTAATCCAAAACTTTTCTATAAATAAGGCTTCCATTCTTCCACTTTCTTATACACATTTTCACATCTTCTTCTTCCTTTCTTAAGCTTTCTAAAAGCTTCTCTAATGGCTTCTTCTCTTCCATTTCCTTACTAACTTTTTCAACACCATATCAAACGAAGTCAAAACACGACCAAACTTTGCCAAAGACCTTAGAATACCATTAAAACATGGTTTAGCATCTAAGAAGTGAAGAAACGATGGAAGAAGAGGAAGAATAAGAGGAGGCTAAACCTATGGAGGAGGAAGGAGTAAGTCGTAAAGCTTCAAAGCGAGAAAAAGAGAAGGAAGTGCTGTCGGGATCAAAAGAAAAGTCTACGGAAAAGATTTGATGAAGATAAAATGATTTAGTGAAGTATTGGATGACATGAACGTTGGTAGGAAGTGAACAATTTGGTTAAAGTGAGTACTCATATTTACTAATTAATCCATAACTTATTTCAAGTATAATGATTGAAAAGTTTAAATACGTTGAATGATTAAATGTTATATAACTTGGTTGCAAAATTGGTTGATTATATGATTGTTTATGTGATTGATAACTTGTTTGACAAATGATAAGAGAAATGATTAGAAATTAACCATAGTTAATTCGAAGAAAATCAAATCCATATAAATGTGTGTACGGAAATTATTTAGCCTCTTAATGATTTCAAAATTTCTAAAAAGATTGAAAATGATATTATAGTAATATAATACTATAATATGAAATAAAATGAAAAATGATTTTGTAATGATGAAAATACTGTTTTAAACGAGTTAAAATAGTTTAAATTTGGTTTAAAACAAATTTGAAGTGTTTCGGACAAGTTCTGAAGCAGCTCACAAAATTGGTCAAAATCGAGCTCGTCGCGTAGCGGCAGTTCGTAAATTTCGAGCGTATTAACACAGAGAATGATTTATAAGTCGGATTTCTTCGAAATAATTTTTTTTTGGTCCACAATGTTAATCGTTTTCCAAAGAAGAAAGAAAATCAAGATTCATCAAGTAGATTTTGAAATATGTCCAAAACAATCTTCTAAAAACATCGCGGTTTTGCGGTTCGCAATCCAGAAAAGGATTTCTTTTAAAAATGACATTTTAAATGATTAAAAATATGAATTAAATTTTATAAATCTATTAAAATGGTTTTAAAGAAATTTGGAATGAAAAATATGAATTTTCAAATATTAAAAAGTTGTTTAAATCAAATAAGCTTACATAGAACTTTCCGCAGCACTTTTATGCTGCAAATTCTATAACCTTTTGAATATGAGTTTAACGTAACGATATTTCCTAGAATCAATTATGAATGTTTTTATAAGGAAAATTAGGAGTTTAAAAGATAATTTGTAATCTTATAATCAATTTCAAAATAAAGCTAATAACTGAATATGCGGAAACGAATAGTACATTTGTTCCACCTGTGAGATCTGGAAAGATAAAATAAGCTGTTTAACTAAGGTTAGGGATGGAGCAGCCAGTGCCCTTAACTTACCTAACCTATGTTTTCTCTTTAGGCGAGGGGTGGAATAGATCGAAAGGAAAGTTCGGATACTCTAAAAGATTATATTTAAGTTTTTCCAAGATAAGAGAAAAGAAATAAATTCTTTGAATGTTATTTAACCACTTAACATCTTTTATTCGATGATTGGTGTGAAGAAACCGCGATCGGATTTGGGCGATTCTTATCCGAAGAACTGGTATCGGATTTGGATGATTCCAATCCAAAAATCACTGCAAACTAATTTTCGAAAACCCATATGAACTTAACATATTTTTATTCGATGGTTAGCACGAAGGAACCGGGATCGGATTTACGTGATTCCTATCCCAAAAAACCGAGATCAGATTTGGGTGATCCCTATCTCAAAACACCTTCAAACAAATTTTTGAAATAAAACATACTGAAGACAAAGACCGTTGAGTAAAAAGATATTCATGATGTAGTATTACTTGCCATTAGTCCCTAGAGGTTAAATTTACCATATTTAAGGTGGTTGTAGTGCTATGTTACGAAATTCTTCGATTTGAAAGAATATGATTTGAAATTAAGAAGGAAAATCTTTGATTAAGATTTAATAAATTGATTTGGTAATATTTTCCTAAGTTAAAAGTTATAGCTTGAATATAAGAAATCTTTGACTAAGATTTAATGAATGATTTGGAAAGGTTTTCCTAAATAAAAGAGATATCTGATTTAGAATTATTCCAAGATTTAAGAAAGGTTTAAATAAATCAAATGATTTAAAAACTGAGGCTTAATGATTCCATATACTCTGGAAAAGAAAATGGAATAAACTGAAGAGAATATATTTAAGAAAGATATTTGATTTAAATAAAAGATGAAGTAATTGATTGATATCCATGTATGAACTTAACATCTTTTAAAGAGATGATTTGTTTCGAAGGAACCAGAGTCAGATTTAAGTGATTCCTATCCGAAAACCACTTCGAACCAGTTTACGTGTTCGAAAAATGAAGATGGTTGAAGACGGAGATATTTAGACGAATAATAATGAAGGACTAATTGTTGATTAATTGGGGATAAACTCTCGCTTCGCTATACTGTAGCAGTGGTCTCTTTGTTATGAAAAACCTCAAAAAACCACATGGGCTTCTCGCCTAGTAATGGCCGAGGAAATTTCCTTCGGTTTCGTTCAGTCCCAGAATGAACTTGTATGGATGAATATATGACATTGCCTTTCTGAGACACAACGTTTGACTTTTACAAATGTACATTTTCTTAGTGGCAGAGAAGGAAACTTTTCTTAGCTTAACACCCTTCTCTGAGACATACGAGCTCAGAGGTTGTATGCTTGTGGGGGTCAAACAGTAATCAAAGTAATGGTAATGTGGAACTCAAAGTGAAATAAGATGTGTTATGTGAAAAGGTAATTGTTTTCCCAAGCCTCATCAACCGGAAATGACCGAAATAGGGTTAGATGGAGCAAGGTTAAGTGGACCATTCCCAATTAGTGTATGATCATCCCCCTTCTAGATATATTTCTTTCCATTATGACGTTCGGGATGTAAATTAGTATGGTTTATATGCTAGACCACACCCGATTAAAAGTCGTTAACGATCGGGGGATGACATATTCAGTACTATCTAGTTATAGAGGTAGGCCGTTCTTGTGTTCGTAAAGGGTGGATGTTCTGTGCCACGGGACATCCATCTAAAGGTGTATCCTCGGAAGATAGTCCCTTCACCTGGTCATTTGTATGAAAATCCATTCTCCAATATGAACCTGCGGTTTTGTTTATATTGGCATAATGAACAGCCTCGAAATGCTATATAGGTAACCATTTCGGCTAAGATTAATAAGTTTATTTGCAAATATTTTCAAAGGAACGTCATTAGAAATAATATCAAAGGTGTTGATATAAAAATGTTTTAGTTATCATAAGGTAAAAACCCGTCCATGTATATGTGTGGGCGTGGTCTAATGAGATACTCTTTCTTTTAAAAGATTTTATTCAAAGGTTGACATATGACACTGTTATTTATATTTGATTTTCTCACGCTGGTTTATCAAGCCTGACCGGGATATTTTTAATACTTGGGTTAGATCCGAGTAGTTTCAGGTTTAGTCGAAGACGGTTGGAGTTTCCAAAGGTGTGATGACCCAAAATTTTCAAGCATTCAAAATTGGGATATTTAATTGATTTTAAATATCCAATAGAGTAATTTTAACTTGAATTACGAATATCACAATTTATTTGATAATTAAATTATTGAATTAAATAATTTGAAGTTGGGTACATAATTGAATCGATAATTTTAAGTTGATTAATAATAAGTTGAAGGCGTATAAAATTTCTATTGATAATACTGAAGACAATAGAAGCGTTAAAATTGAAATTAACAGTGATTTGTTCAGTTTTAGAATTTTATAGTTTAAATTGGAAAAAAGATAAGAAAAAGAAAATATATATGTATTTGTAATTAACTACTTGATGACATATGATTTGTGGGAAAATTAATTCAACAAATTTAATTAAGAATTACTAATTGATTATTAAGCAATTAGTGTTTAACAAATATAAAATCACGTCCCCACCCTTTATCTTACAGCCGAAGCCCCATATTTCCCCTCATCTTTTTTACCTCACTTTTCCCAAATTGAAACCCTCAGTTGAAATGGCCGAGCTCTTCCATTTCAAATTCGCAAAAAAAAGGAATATCATAAATTCGCACGCGACCTGATGTGCGGTTGGAGACATTGTCGAGCGCTGTTTCGCGAGCCGCCATGAGTCGCGCGAGCACGATTTCGAGGCGAGGAGGTTTGTGGCACGGCGAGTGATGTCGCGAGCTCGAGGCTGTCGTAGGTGTGGTTTGAGTGCGAATTAAGTTGCTCGAACTCGTGCGCGTTCGTCTAGATGGGGGGTGCAGTACGTGCGATTTGGGGATCGCGACCTGGTGGAAGCGTCTTGAGGAAGACGCACGCTTGTGCTCGAGCATGAAGAGGGATGGATGCTCGATGACAATTGAGGGTAAGGTCGTGGCAGTCTTTGGTTGGGTTCGGTGTGTGAGCAGTGAGGTATGCATTTCATTTTCGAGTTAAAACTAAAATATGTTCATATACACAAACACGCACACACATAAGTTTTGACTTATAAAATATTTATATAAATGTTAGATTTTTAAGCCTCTACAGGTTACTCTTATAGGTAGCTATATAATGGAAAGATGAAATAAAAACATACAACCACATATCTATTTGCATTTCAATTATATACAGAAATTAATATAGATAAAGTTTTGTAAAATAAGGAATTTTAACTTGTTTGGAAGTTATAAAAAAATAAATTTAAATTTTTTTTTATTAATTTCTACTATTTTTATACATGTACGTATATAGTTTCATAGAAAATATAAACACATATTTTCACTTTCTAGAATTTAAATAATACGGTTATTAAAGATTTATTTAAAAGAAAATTTGTTTAAAATCAAATTATTAGCTTAAAACCCAAAGTATTAGTTAATTATTTATGATAAGTGATTATTCAATTAGTTTAAATAAAAATTATTTGTTAATTTAATTAAAATTAGCAAATGCAAATCATTTGTTCGATTTATTCGAATATTAACAAAATAATTAGTTAATTAAATTTATTGAATGGTATTTGATTATTCAAGTGGTTCTAATGTTACTAAACTATAAATATTTATACAAGGTCTAAAGTCGTGGGGAAACCAGGCGAGTTTGAATTGGATGGCAAAACAAAGATCGAAGGTGAGTTAATCTCACTCAGTTAATTAAAATTAAAATTTTGAAGGATTAAAAATAAATAATTGTTTGAATGGTTGAATGGAGTGATGTGCTATAGTATGGGATATTTTGAAATTGGCATCTTATAATGTGCTAACATCTGTGGATGTAGGGAAAACAGGTTGGAGGGATCCAACTGGACCCCTCAACTTTTTTTTTTAATTATTTTATATCCTATTCTCAGTTCTGATTTTTTGATATTCTATAATGAGTTTGTGAAAATATTGAATGTTATGGCTTGGTTGATGTAATTGGGTATAATGAATTACCAAAAATATAAATTTGATTTTTGAAATGAAAATAAAGAAGTGAAATTGCAAGTAAAATAATTATAGAATAAATTTAAGAATAACTTGGTAAAGAAATAAAGTGACTTTAAAATTCTAATAAATGAATCTTGAGAATGGAAAGGAAAGTTGTATAAACAGAAGTTAATGAATTTTAAAATGCAGTATTGTTGATTAAAAAGAACAAACAATTATTTAGAATTTAAGATTTGGATTTATTGAAAGAGTAAAGAAGAATATAATAAAAATAATAAAAAGAAAGACCATAACTACTGAATTTGGAAATGAACTGATAAGTAAAAGAATTTATTTCAAATAAAATAAACTGGAAATCGATTTGGGAAATTGATTTAAGTTGTTGAGATTTGAAATTCTCCCTGGATAACCAAGTACGTTTCAAAGTAAATTTTTAAATATAAGTTAAAGGATTTTGAAGTTGTTTTAAAGGTATGTTTTGTAAAATTTATTATTTCTATTATTTAAAGTCTAAAGAAATATTTCCTTTTAACCTATTATAACAGTAATTATTTACAGAATGATTTGATATATTGATTAAAGAAGAAACCTAATGTTTAGTTATAAGGTAACCTTATTTTAATTATTTCTAGAGTATTATTTAAAATTAAGTATTAAAGTAATTTTTCTAGATTAGATATTGTTCAATAAAGTGTTTTAAATTATTTTAAAAATCTAGTTTGTGCTTGGTGATTTCAATGGGGATAGGAAATATTCGGGGAAGTTTATCCTGAAAAGAATGATGATTTAAAACTGTTTTCAAAGGAATTTGAAAGGAGAAAATATATCTTGTGAAGATATTTTTTTGAGATAAATAAATAATATGGAAAATTATTTATTGGTTGATGGTTGTTTGTGAATATTAATTGATAGTTAAATCACCGACTATCGATATTGGACAAATGCGCTGATCGTTTCGAAGAGACCGAGATCGAGATTTATTTCTCGAAAACCACTTCGATCCGGTTTGTACGTTTCGTGAAACGACTTTGGATTCGAAGATGGAGCAGTGAAGTGCAAGGGCTAGTCGCTACTAATCCTGAGGATATTTCCAAAATGGATGTACTAGGAATAGTGCCTTCGGTTCCGTTCGAACCCGGGACGGACTTGTATGGATCAATGCTTGCGAAACATCGTCAGGTGGACGATGGGCATTCCAAGGGATATATTCTAAAAAGGTAACGCTTAGCCTCAAGCCTCATCAAATGAGAATGACTGAAAATTAGGGGTTATCCAGCAAGGCTAGGTGGGTAGCACCCAAGCAGGGTGAGGTCATTCCAGTCTAGATGTCCCTTTTTATTTCGGCTCAGTGGGCGGTTGTTGATCCCAACCGCGGGGTGATCTCACTCGGGATTATCCAGTAAGGGGTAGTCCCGGCCTTGTGTTGCAGGGGAGCGGGCGTACTCCTCGGTACGGTGATCTAGGCCCCGTACTGTGACAGGTGGTACCCCAGTGCCTAGTCATTAGTTGGAAATCCATTCTCCCTACAAGCCTTGTACGAGTTTTGTTTGTATTACCCACTTTGTGGCTAGTAGCTGGAATTTAATGAATGTAACAATTTCGGCTATTTTATAAGTATTTGTATATAGACCCTATTATAATATCAGAGGATTTCTATAAAAATTCTTTTAGCTATCGTAAGGTAAAAACCCGACATGTTTATTTGTGGCGTGGTCTTACGAGATGCTTTTGTTTTCAAAGGATTTTTGAAAACTTTAATAATCAATTGGGTGTGATTTTCTCACGCTGGTATTCCAGACTGACTCGGGTGTTATTTAACTGTAATGCTCAGGTCAGACCGAGTATTATAGGATACAAGATATGATGCTGTGGAGCTCAAGAGACGAGCTGGATGACGATACGTATAGTCGTACTTGTTATATATATATTCCGCTGTTTGAGTTGTTGTGTATTCATTGTATGTTGTTGATGTGAGCTGTGACTGATGTACTCTGATGATATAATATATGTAAACAGATATATTTGATTTTGAATAAAGATTATTTACTACATATTATATTTTATTCCGCTGCGATGGTTAGATTCTGATGTTGATTCTGTTTTCTCGCCATCCACCTCTTCTTCTTAAACCTAAATGGTTCGTATTTCTGTGCAACTTGAGTTGATTGTTGTAGAATAGTGTTGACTCAAGGGGTACGGATTTGCGGGCTGTTACACTTGGTGTCAGAGCTTAGGTTGGAGATAGCCTTGGCTCTGGTGGGAATTACTCATTTAAAATAGAGTCTATAGTACTCTAAAA
Source organism: Allium cepa (assembly GCA_030765085.1). NCBI lineage: Eukaryota > Viridiplantae > Streptophyta > Magnoliopsida > Asparagales > Amaryllidaceae > Allium > Allium cepa. The sequence continues at coordinate 659,813,868 of CM060941.1, forward strand.
TGAGTTTGAGCGTATTAATAGATATGAGCGCGTATTTGTTAGTGGATATAAATTGTTTTAATATTGTGTTGATTGATTTATTGAGTGGCATATGAACCTTCGTTGACACAGTCTACGCAACTGTATTGAAGGGGTTTCTAAACACTTGAATAGAACAATCGACACGGTATTGTTTTAAATATGGGTATGAAATAATTTTACCCAAAAACATATTTTGATATAAAGAAAGTTTTTGTAAACTATTTAGCTAATATATGATTGCTTGGATGTGAAGAATAATATTAAAGTATTATCATTGTTAAGTGGAAATTTAACTAGAAATTGAAAATATAACCAAAGGATTAAGGAAATAAATTCATTTTGAAATGAAATTTATAAATATGAATTATGAATGTAAATTATAAAATTGAAATATAATCAAATGAGAATTTGTATAAGCATAAACTGTACAAAAGAAATATAGTTAAAACTTATTTAAGCAAGATTTGGAAATTTAAAATTCCGGAGACTTTGGACGTGTTTATTGAATTGTTTTGAAGATAAATGATAGCATTATTGTTCTGGAGATAAATAATAATATTGTTGTTTGGAGGTATTTCTGAAAGGAAATTTGTTTGAAATGGATTTTGAAAGTGATATAGCATTGAAATCACTTGGATTATTGGAAAAATAATTGTAATGATGACGGCTGCATCATCAGTATTCATTTTCGAATTTCTACGTGATAGATTGCTGCCAAAATTTTGATTTGCTCAGAAGAGCTAGTTGTTTTTGAAAATTTTAAAAGAAATATGTTGGGGATAAAACCAGGACTGGTTTAAATTTTGAGAAGTGTGATTTGGGATGTCGAAAATTTTAAAAATGATTTGAAACCAAAGCCGGGAGTTTAAAAATCCTGATAGGATGGGTTGTAAGCTTATAAATTGAGATGATTTTTAAATAATGAAGGAAATATAAGCTTTGAATAATGGAATTTAAATTTAAAATGAAATGAAGTTAACTTGGCTTTGGAAATAAAAATTTGACTGGATTAAAATTAATTGAATAAGCTGGAAATAATATCCAGTTGTACTCGAATTAAGTTGAAATCAAATTGAGTCAAATAAATCTGAGTTTAAAATAGAATTGAACTGGAATAAAAATTCAATTAAATAAATTGAAGTTGAAATTGAATTCTTACCTGGATAACTAGAAAGTAAATTGGATAAAAATTAGATTGAAACGAATAAACTAGAATAACTTATAAAGAATTAAAATGCATGAATAAAATATGCTTGGGTTATAAAGAAGCATAAGGCTTGAGTTACGATAAAAGAATAATATATTCAAGCATATGATGAATGGAATTGGATAAAGCAATAAGTTGTGACTTATTAAAATTGAAAATGGAATACAAAATCCAACATAAATATTATTGATGAATTGGAGAATAAAATAAAAATCAAAACTTGAATTATAAACTAAATTGAACTAAGGAAGATTAAATGGGGTGATATTTGGAATTGAAATTCAAGTGTTGGATTATAAATAAGGGAAGAACTAATTGATAATAAATTAGTTAATGAAATGTGCAAATGGAGTTCAATGTAGCTAAATAGAAGCTGAATTGTAAGCTAATATGAGTTTGGAAATAGAGCTCAAGTTATAAATCAAATTCGACTTGAATCATTAGTGAAGAATATATAATTGAAAGTGGTCTTGCAATTAATTAAATAAATAGAGAATGAAGTTGAATTGTGAGTTAATAAAATTTGATGGTAAGTTAAAGGTGAATGGTGGAATCAGAACTTGAGTTGTTAATTAAAATTTGACTTGAAATGTTAACAAATTAAATATAATTGGAAACGTATCGGATAAAAATGAAATTGGATTGAAATATTAAGGGTTTGAGTTGAAAATAAAATCCAAATAAGTGAAGATAAATGGGAAATGGCCATGTAATAAATTGGATAAACTGAATCTGGAAAGTTAAATTTTATAATAACTAATTAAATGAAATTGTAAATTTTTAAATGAAATTTAACTGAAATAGAATTAAATTGAATGGAAGAGAAAGATTTACTTGAAACAAAATGAGCTTAAGTATAAAATACTTAGTTGGAGTGAGTAAACTTAAGCTAAAAAAAAAGATGGAAAGGAGCCGAATTGAATTCAACTTAAAATTAAGTTTAATAATTGTGGATTGGATTTAAATCAAGTGAAAATAAATTTTAATTGAAATAAAATTCGGTGAGTTGCCGATAATATTTAATGAAATGAAATTCTTAATTTAACAATTGTAAACCATTTAAATTATTGAAGAATAGAAATAACTTGGAGACAACGGGAAAATGGAATGTTTTTAAGTTAATAGAATGAATGAATGCGGATAAAGAATGAAACGCTATTGAATAGATCGTGAATTAAATTGAAAAAATTATTGGATGAAATAGCTTGAATTGTCTTCGAGCTAAATAAAACAGTTGGAACAAACAAATATGGAATGAAATGTAAATAAATGGTTGTGGATGGATTAAAATAAAAGGGAAATTTAATTGGCAATTAAGATGAACCTAGGTTGTAAATGGCTTGAATGAACTAGTTTGGTTAATAAAAGGAAATGCAAGTGAATGTATTCAAATTTTAGATGCAATGAAATGAGAATATATAGATTGTGAATAAATCTGAAAATGAAATAGAATTAAGTATAAATCGAGTTGAAATCCATTTAAATTGGTTATAAAACATAAATATTTGTTTGTTCACATAGATTTTGTTAAATTTGCATAGAATAAATATCATGGGATGTAGATGGAGGTGATTAAAATTCTATGAACTAATAGGAGTGAGATAAATTGATTTTGAAAGCAATGGAATTAAATATGAATTGAGTTTGCTTAAGAATAAATTAAATGTAAGCGATTTAGTTTTAAATCATTCAAATTTGAATGAAAATGGTCTGTAAATTAATTGAAATAGTTGAATTACTATGGAAGTTGTAAAAATTGCTTAGAGAAAAATGTTTGGTGTGAATTTCTTTTAGAATTCATATGTTTTAACCAATGCAACTAAGTGAAATATAGTTAAACTGCATATATTCGGCACTTACATGTTTAAATTGAGTAAGTACAGGTACCTGGAAGCCGTGTGGCTGGATTTGGTTGTGCTTTTTGCTAAAAATAATAAGCTGCTTGCTTAAAAGGCTAAATAAGGTACGCCTACGCAATAAAAATAGGAAATATGAACTGTTTTTGGTTTTTCCAACCGTGTGGGTCGATGTATATATATTTATCTCTTTTGTCAAATTGCAAAAGCTCCTCCGTACAAAGGAGACTCTGCCAAAAAAGTTTAGAAATTTCGGGAGTTAGAAATATTTTGAAAATTTTTGGAAAATTTATTAACGACAAAACAATTTCAAACTAGAAATTGAAATAAGTTAGTGAATGAAACTAATTAAAATAATGACATGAATTAGTTATAAATGAAAAATAAAATTTAACAATTGGAGTTGAAATAAATTGAATTCGTATGAAAATGAAAGAATCAAGTTGAATAGAAATGGATATAAATTGAAGTGGTAAGACAGAAATAAATAAAGAAACATATAAAATGCTTATGTTAACTTAAGTAAGGAATGATCAATTCTTAATTGGAAATTGAATATTACAAATATATTCTAAGTTGATATTTGGATGAATATTGACATTTGGTAAGGAAGTCGATAAAATGTTTTTGGAATGTTGTGATTGGATATTAGTACTAAGCAGGATATGCAGGTATTATGAAAGGGAAAAGAGAATTGGTTTTTTGATTTCAAGAAGATAAATTTGAAATGCTCGATAAAAAGGTATGCTGTGACGCCCTACCTCTATACCCACACTAGCCAAGAACACTACGGTGTAGTGCTGTCAACTAGCATGGAGAATAAGGTTGTTGAGGAGCGACCATCCATGTAATTTCTTATCACACGGTGGCTATAAATAATCTTCGAAAGCAAACATAGAAATATTCATAACACAAATCAGTCACGGATATCCATATCACAAAGGCGGAAGAAGATATGAATATATAACTAACACATGAAAGTGTACATCAGAGTAGTGGTCAGTAAGATCCACGATAATACAAAAGAATAGCAACACGTGCTATACAAAAGAATACAACTATGAGTCTAAATCTCAAGTGTATACAACAAAAACTGCTAATCTAAACAGTTAGCCAAAAGTCAGAGTGATGAATCCCTGGGAAGAAGTCAAGCAGAAGCACCTGTAACATCTCGGTCTGACCCGAGTATTATTTAAGAAAATAATAAACGGATCAGTCTAACTATAAATATCAGATGACATGATATAACATAAAAGATATGGCATAAACATAAAATATCCATAATGACATACCACTATAAGTATGTAAACAATGATCAACAGAAGATCAATCAATAAGAGATAATCAATATCACAAGAATCTTCTCAAAGATTCGAAAAGGGCACCATACCCCAAACTTGTACTCATAACAAGTCAATGACATAAATTCTAGAAATCAATGCAAGAAGTCCAGTAATCATAGAAAAGAGAAAGAGGCCTATCACATGACGGTCCGAAGACCAAGGGGAGCTACCCCACATGTGTGAATGGAATCACACAGATTAAGGTCCAGACTAACCAAAAAGCAAAAAAGTATGTGTGAGTGGAATCACACAAGTGGTGTCTAGTCTAACCTCGCAATAAGAGACATCACACAGTTACTAGTCTAAATCATCAGAATGATCGTCATGATCAACGAGAAGTGTCAATTACACTAAGCTAGTAAATATAGAAGTTTAGCTTCATGTCCCATAACCACTTGCTTAACTTAAATATTTACGAACAAACTGTAAATCTCCACTAGGAAATTGTCATAAGAGGTTCAATCGAACAAGTCCAAGAATTAACCGACGAAGTGAACGCAAGCGTTTCATACCACTTGTTTTACTAAGTCGTTTAATTAGATTTCTCATCCGAGTGAGGTAAAGGTTTGTATATACTAATAGATTGGAAAACGGTTTAAGAAAAGAGCTTTGTTATTAAAAATAGAGTCGAAATTGTTTGTTAAAAGAGTTTTGATATTTACTACTAGTGTTGAAACCTTTATATTATAAAGTGACAAAACACAGAAGCAATTGTAGAAACAATCAGTCACAAAATCGCATACGGAGATGCGAATAAAATCCAAGGAAATCAGCTTAATGTTTTTCAGATAAGATCCCCTACGGAGGGGGGTCCGGGGGGGTGGCAACCCCCTAGGTGGGGGTGCAGGGGCAACGCCACCGCTTACGGGGTACGACTTAGTGAAGACAAAATGAGGTCTAACGACCTAAGAGGGATAGGGTCGAGCGACCTAATGGTTGCGACCTAGGGGTCTAAGGGGCACGACCTAGTGGTCCAGCGACCTAAAGGGTAAAGGTCATGCGACCTAAAATGGGTTCGCGACCTAACACTCAAACGACCTAAAGAAATTAAGGAGCCGAGCGACCTATAAGAAGCAGCGACCTAAGTAGAAACGAGGCCCAAAGACCTAGGGGTTAGGTCATGCGAGTTAAGAAGGTCAGCGACCTAACAGAGACACGCGACCTAATAAAGGAACGCGACCTAAAGGCACGCGACCTAGCGACTTAAGAGGTGAGCGACCTAAGTGTTACGACCTAAGAGTCGAACGACTTAGCGTGGAAGCGGCCCTAAAGCCATACGACCTAACGACCTAAGGTCATACGACCTAGCGACCTAAAGCCATACGACCTAGCGACCTAAGGTCCATACGACCTACGACCTAAGGTCCATACGACCTAACTCCGAAGACGTTAGAAATGGCCAGGACGATCTACGACCTAATGTCCATACGACCTACGACCTAAGGCTCAACGACCTAATTCCGAGGCTAACGACCTAACGCTGCAGGGGGAATTTAAGGCCAGAAACGACCTACGACCTAAACCCCATACGACCTAACGTGAAACGACCTAACTCCGAAGTGAAGATTCAAGGCAGTGCGATCTAGCGTGATAACACGCGAACGACCTAAGGGTTAGGTCGCGAGCGACCTAACTCCGAACACACGAAAATGGCCAGAACGACCTAAGTGTAGAAAATTCACCAAAACGCTAAAAATTGGAGTTTTTCGCCAATCCAATCCAAACCAAATGCAAATGTGCATGCAAAAGTGATAGGGAATCATTCCCAACAGTCCAATATAGTTATAGACTAGATTTGTGAGATAAAAGTCTCACCTTTGCACTAAAATTTATGAAGATGAAGCTTGAAAGCAAGGAGAAGCAATCCAAAGCTTGAATCCAATATCTTCTACTTGAATTTGGAGTTGAATGTTGGAGTTGCAATTGAATTTGAGCTTGGAGTTTTAATTTCCCATTCTCTTCACCATTAATGCCAAAGCTTGAGTTAGTTAGGAAATTTATGAAGAGTGAGGAGAAGAGGGCTGGAACTTGGGCTTAATAGGCTAAACTAACCCAAAGTCCAAAGCGGGAAAAGTTAGTGAAATTTCACTAACTCCAAACCTATCGATGTTTATACTTAAAAAGTTGTAAACGGCATTTCGAACTCAATGGAAGTGGTCTCGAGTCCTAATTTGACCGTTTGCAAAAAGTATTTTTTTTTGGGACCAAAATCCGATTAACGATTTAATATTTAAATAAAATATTTAAATATAAACTCGATAAATATGCGGGTTGTTACATATGTATTTATATTTGGTATGAAATTTGATTGGGATTCGGGTTGAGCCACTTGGCTTTTTGTTTTCTTTTTGGATTTGGGAGGCCGTAGAGCCATTTTGTAGCAGTACCGAGCTAGCCGCGCAAAGGAGACGTTGGCGAAATTTTTCGAGAATTTAGGGAGTTAGAAAAATTTTGAGAAAATTTTGATAATCCAAAATTTGGTAGTAAATTGAACCTTGAATGGTTAAACAAACAGTATAGTTTGAAACTTTGGGAGAGTAGAGAAGTTAATAAGAATAATAATGGATCTTTTATAAGAAGATAGTGGATAAGATGTTGAATTGTTAGAAACTGTTTGGTTTCGGGGAAAAGTAAACGGGTATTGGACCATTCTTCCTAACTTGTAATTTTGGGGACGAAATTCTTTTAAGGGAGGAGGAATGTGATGACCCGAAATTTTCAAGCATTCAAAATTGGGATATTTAATTGATTTTAAATATCCAATAGAGTAATTTTAACATGAATTATGAATATCACAATTTCTTTGATAATTAAATTATTGAATTAAATAATTTGAAGTTGGGTACATTATTGAATTGAGAATTTTAAGCTGATTAAAAATAAGTTGAAGGCGTACAAAATTTCTATTGACAATACTGAAGACAATAGAAGCGTTAAAATTGAAATTAACAGTGATTTGTTCAGTTTTCGAATTTTATAGTTTAAATTGGAAAAAAAAGAAAAAGAAAATATATATGTATTTGTAATTAACTACTTGATGACATATGATTTGTGGGAAAATTAATTCAACAAATTTAATTAAGAATTACTAATTGATTATTAAGCAATTAGTGTTTAACAAATATAAAATCACGTCCCCACCCTTTATCTTACAGCCGAAGCCTCATATTTCCCCTCATCTTCTTTACCTCAGTTTTCCCAAATTGAAACCCTCAGTTGAAGTGGCCGAGCTCTTCCATTTCAAATTCACAAAAAAAAAGGAATATCATAAATTCGCATGCGACCTGATGTGCGGTTGGAGACATTGTCAAGCCCTGTTTCGCGAGCTGCCATGAGTTGCGCGAGCACGATTTCGAGGCGGGGAGGTTTGTGGAGCGGCGAGTGATGTCGCGAGCTCGAGGCATCGTAGGTGTGGTTCGAGTGTGATTTAAGTTGCTCGAACTCGTGCGCGTTCGTCTAGATGGGGGGGGGGGGTGCAGTACGTGCGATTTGGGGATTGCAACCTGGTGGAAGCGTCATGAGGAAGACGCACGCTTGTACTCGAGCATGAAGAGGGATGGATGCTCGACGACAATTGAGGGTAAGTTCGTGGCAGTGTTTGGTTGGGTTCGGTGTGTGAGCAGTGAGGTATGCATTTCATTTTCGAGTTAAATCTAAAATATGTTCATATACACAAACACGCACACACATAAGTTTTGACTTATAAAATATTTATATAAATGTTAGATTTTTAAGCCTCTACAGGTTACTCTTATAGGCAGCTGTATAATGGAAAGATGAAATAAAAATATACAACCACATATCTATTTGCATTTCAATTATATACAGAAATTAATATAGATAAAGTTTAGTAAAATAAGGAATTTTAACATGTTTGGAAGTTATAAAAAAATAAATTTAGATTTTTTTAATATTAATTTCTACTATTTTTATACATGTACGTATATAGTTTCATAGAAAATAAAAACACATATTTTCACTTTCTAGAATTTAAATAATATGGCTATTAAAGATTTATTTAAAAGAAAATTTGTTTAAAATCAAATTATTAGCTTAAAACCCAAAGTATTAGTTAATTATTTATCATAAGTCATTATTCAATTAGTTTAAATAAAAATTATTTGTTAATTTAATTAAAATTATCAAATGGAAATCATTTGTTCGATTTATTCGAATATAACAAAATAATTAGTTAATTAAATTTATTGAATGGTAGTTGATTATTCAAGTGGTTCTAATGTTAATAAACTATAAAAGTTTATACAAGGGATAAAGTAGTGGGGAAACCATGAGAGTTTGAATTGGATGACAAAACAAAGATCGAAGGTGAGTTAACCTCACTCGGTTAATTAAAATTAAAATTTTGAAGGATTAAAAATAAATAATTGTTTGAATGGTTGAATGGAGTGATGTGCTATAGTATGGGATATTTTGAAATTGGCATATTATATTGTGCTAACATCTGTGGATGCAGGGAAAACAGGTTGGGGGGATCCAACTGGACCCTTCAACTTTTTATTTAAATTATTTTATATCCTATTCTCTGTTCTGATTGTTTGATATTCTATAATGAGTTATGTGAAAATATTGAATGTTATGGCTTGGTTGATATAATTGGGTATAATGAATTACCAAAAATATAAATTTATTTTTGAAATGAAAATAAAGAAGTGAAATTGCAAGTAAAATAATTATAGAATAAATTTAAGAATAACTTGGTAAAGAAATAAAGTGACTTTAAAATTCTAATAAATGAATCTTGAGAATGGAAAGGAAAGTTGTATAAACAGAAGTTAATGAATTTTAAAATGGAGTATTGTTGATTAAAAAGAACAAACAATTATTTAGAATTTAAGATTTGGATTTATTGTAAGAGTAAAGAAGAATATAATAATAATAATAAAAATAAAGACCATAACTACTGAATTTGGAAATGAACCGATAAGTAAAAGAATTTATTTCAAATAAAATAAATTGGAAATCAATTTGGGAAATTGATTTAAGTGGTTGAGATTTGAAATTCTCCCTGGATAACCAAGTATGTTACAAAGTAAATTTTTAAATATAAGTTAAAGGATTTTGAAGTTGTTTTAAAGGTATGTTTTGTAAAATTTATTATTTCTATTATTTAAAGTCTAAAGTAAATATTTCCTTTTAACCTATTATAACAGTAATTATTTACAGAATGATTTGATATATTGATTAATAAGAAACCTAAGTTTAGTTATAAGGTAACCTTATTTTAATTATTTCTAGAGTATTATTTAAAATTAAGTATTAAAGTAATTTTTCTAGATTAGATATTGTTCAATAAAGTGTTTTAAATTATTTTAAAAATCTAGTTTGTGCTTGGTGATTTCAGTGGAGATAGGAAATATTCGGGGAAGTTTATCCTGAAAAGAATGATGATTTGAAACTGTTTTCAAAGGAATTTGAAAGGTGAAAATATATCTTATGAGGATATTTTTTTGAGATAAATAAATAATATGGAAAATTATTTATTGGTTGATGGTTGTTTGTGAATATTAATTGATAGTTAAATCACCGACTATCAATATTGGACAAATGCGCTGATCGTTTCGAAGAGACCGGGATCGAGATTTATTTCTCGAAAACCACTTCGATCCGGTTTGTACGTTTCGTGAAACGACTTTGGATTCGAAGATGGAGCAGTGAAGTGCAAGGGCTAGTCGCTACTAATCCTGAGGATATTTCCAAAATGGATGTACTAGGAATAGTGCCTTCGGTTCCGTTCGAACCCGGGACGGACTTGTATGGATCAATGCTTGCGAAACATCGTCAGGTGGACGATGGGCATTCCAAGGGATATATTCTAAAAAGGTAACGCTTAGCCTCAAGCCTCATCAAATGAGAATGACTGAAAATCAGGGGTTATCCAGCAAGGCTAGGTGGGTAGCACCCAAGCAGGGTGAGGTCATTCCAGTCTAGATGTCCCTTTTTATTTCGGCTTAGTGGGCGGTTGTTGATCCCAACCGCGGGGTGATCTCACTCGGGATTATCCAGTAAGGGGTAGTCCCGGCCTTGTGTTGCAGGGGAGCGGGCGTACTCCTCGGTACGGTGATCTAGGCCCCGTACTGTGACAGGTGGTACCCCAGTGCCTAGTCATTAGTTGGAAATCCATTCTCCCTACGAGCCTTGTACGAGTTTTGTTTGTATTACCCACTTTGTGGCTAGTAGCTGGAATTTAATGAATGTAACAATTTCGGCTATTTTATAAGTATTTGTATATAGACCCTATTATAATATCAAAGGATTTCTATAAAAATTCTTTTAGCTATCGTAAGGTAAAAACCCGACATGTTTATTTGTGGCGTGGTCTTACGAGATGCTTTTGTTTTCAAAGGATTTTTGAAAACTTTAATAATCAATTGGGTGTGATTTTCTCACGCTGGTATTCCAGACTGACTCGGGTGTTATTTAACTGTAATGCTCAGGTCAGACCTAGTATTATAGGATACAAGATATGATGCTGTGGAGCTCAAGAGACGAGCTGGATGACGATACGTATAGTCGTACTTGTTATATACATATTCCGCTGTTTGAGTTGTTGTGTATTCATTGTATGTTGTTGATGTGAGTTTTGACTGATGTACTCTGAAGATGTAATATATGTAAACAGATATATTTGATTTTGAGTAAAGATTATTTACTACCTATTATATTTTATTCCGCTGCGATGGTTAGATCCTGATGTTGATTCTGTTTTCTCTTCTTCTACCTCTTCTTCTTAAACCCAAATGGTTCGTATTTCTGTGCAACTTGAGTTGATTGTTGTAGAATAGTATTGACTAAAGTGGTATGGATTTGCGGGCTGTTACAAAAGGAGAGCTGGAGACCTTCATCGTCGTACAGGAATATTATATTATCCTCTGGGGTTTGCTAGTTTTTATTAATGTTTATCAGCATTTGTAAGGGCAGGTGTTATGACTGTCATGGCTGAATCTAGGTTAGACTCTAATATTGTACTTTAAAATTTTCCACTGTAAAGATTATTATTGAAATAATATATGTTATTCCATTCGTGTGAGATTCTGTTCTGCCTTTATTTTCTTTCTACCCTTAACGATCTAACATTCGTGCAATTTGAGTTGGACATGTGTGGTTTATTATCGATTTAAAGGGTTCGAAATTGTTGGGTCGTTACACAAATATATAAATTGATACTTCGACCTTGCAACTTAGGAATTGTGGTCTTTCACCTTGTCAAATAAAATGAACAAAAATTATTTAGAGTTTGAAATATAGTTTACAAAATAAAATACTTATGTACCTTCTAAATGTATGTCTTCTCATTATCATTGGTCAATGCTATCCCTATTCAGTTGTAATAAACAATGGAAAGCTTAGCCATGAAATAGGCTACAAAAATAGAAGTATAAATCCAATATGGAACAAGCACGCAAAATGATTTCCAACATGAAATTAACTAGATCATGAATTTTTGAAGGATAGTACAATTTTCGAAACAGTCGGTAGGGAAAAATTATAGGTTATTATTTGAACTTAAGCAAAGCTGAGACAGTCAGTTGATGTAATTTAATAGCGGAAAAATAAATCACAAAAATAAATTCAAATACTGGTTTGTAATATAAACAACCAGTTGATGGGGAGGATGTCTGTAATGAGGGACAGAAAAGATAACATAAAACATAACAATGCAGAGAATAATTATGGCACATCTTATATTTACAAAGAAAAATAACATTTCAAACATTAAAAACACAAAAAGCACCATAGAATACGAACTACATATTCAAATGAACAAAAAGCATGACAAAACATAAAGCATATAAACCTACAATAAAGATAACATAACACTCATGCTAATACAATTATTTTAGGAGTTCTAAAATTGGCAGTCCTCTACTTTCCGACATCATAACAAATTGCATCCTGAAATCTAGATCTTTAAAAGCCTTCATTGCCTTCATGTAGACCTCATTAGGAACGCTGTCAATGCCATTTAATATATTCATACACACCATTTTGGAATATGGATCTGACACATCACTTTGACTATCGTTTGGGTTGGGCAACTTTTCTTCAACTTTTGTAAATTTTCCTTTTAAATTTCGCACTCTAAGTGCAGCTTCTTCATTGTGCATTTCGATTGAAAAAGACCACTTTTCCATACATGACTCAAGCTTTTCAACGTAATTAGCTTTATGTTTTTTGTGTCGTCTTTCATTTGTTGATGTTTTGTCACTTGGACCAGTACTCATTTGCTCATTGTCATTTACCACATGAACATGCACACCCTTGTTTAGAAAATTCTCTTCTAATTGTCTTTCATCATCTGAATGGGGAGGAAGTGTAATGACCCGCTATTTTGGACTATTCGCATCCGTACATGTCAGACTTGAATAATTCAAAGTACCGAATTGTTAATTTAAATTTGAGTATTTATCATTTCAACCTGATTCCATTTCAATTCAAAAATCAAAGCATGACAAAGGGAACTTGGAGTGTGATATCTGGGATGGTGTCAAAGTAAATAAACAAGCAATAGCAAACATCAATAACAACCAATAATTTATTTAAATAATCCCGAAATAATCGTATTAATTTACATTGTTGTTTGTGCAAATTAATATAATTATTTCTAGAATCCACACTATCATTTCATGTAGATTAAAGATTATCACACTAATATTTATACGGTTCTTCAATTGATATCTATTATCCAATTTCATACTACATGGATTTAAACAACAACATTTAAATGGTTCAAGGTGTAATTAACCATATTTTTACATGTCAATTTATTAAACATTTAAAGGGTCATATTATGCAAATGTCATCTAATCAAATTTAACACATATATCAAATCTAACTATCCTACGTCGATTTCAATTTCAAATTATTTATCACTTAAAACATTAACAATTTAACGTCCAACGTCAACATCAAACAATCAATCATTTATCAACCAAACTGGATTATCATTGTATAAATAACAGATAATGGTAACAGATGTCACAGGTGAACTGTTACAGGTAATAGCATATATAACAGTGTAAATAACTAACACTGGCCTATTTCAATTGTCGTTTCAATTGAAATCAAATTTAATAAATAAAAGAACATTAATCGTGAGTGATTGCTCACCTTTCGAGGCTAGAGAGATTTGACGACAGAGCAAGCTACGAATTCCAAAACAAAGTGAGATGGGTTCGAATTTGATGAAGAAAACAGGTACGATGGACAAATACTGACAAATGGGAATCGATGAGAACAAATCATGATCAATTATGATAAAATAATAATATAAACTGACGTATAAATTTTACACACACACATATATATAGCACATATATTTCCTTCAAAAGTTTCAGCCGAAAAATCTAAAAAAAATATACACTCTCTACAAAATAATATGCCCATAAACTTTAGGAAAATATATGAAGCAACTACCCAGATGTGAAAACAAGTTATATAAATATACTACAATATTTACTTACAGAAACCATTTTAAACACATATAAATCAAACCCGAAACACACGTGTGTGTGTGTGTCACATTTTAAACAAATTTATAAAACTTGTTATAAACTTATACATAACGGACATAAGTTTAAACATACATTGTATAAAAAAAATGTAGGTAGACCCACTACTTAATGTACGTATAAGCAGATTAGTATATGACTAAAGTATAGACCTCAATGCACTGCAAGTAATGGAAAACAAAAGCTACAGCAAGTTACGCATTACCTATATACACTGACCTAATTTTTTTTCTTTTATAGCCATGAACCAAAATATACACACTCAAATAACTTAACATATCATCTTTTATATAAATGACATAGGCTTACAAAATAATAGTAGCTATACAACATGCATATATACGGCATGATATATATGTATAACTTTAGATAAAACAATACAAATCAAATACGGTGAAAAATATTTATATACGTGCTTACCCAACCAAGCAACAGGGGAGGAGAGGGGAAAGAGCTCGGAGGGCTCGGCACGAAGGCGGAAGGCCAGAGGAGACTAGCAGTTCTCTAAGTCGGCCGCAAGTGGGTAGGGTTAGGCTACTGCTCGCGCTCAAGTGGTGGACGCACAGCAAGATCAACGTCGTTCGTTCGATAGAGGAAGTCGTGGCTGTTGCGTGGGAAGCAAGGGAAAGAAGAGAGAGGGGGTAGCTTGGGCATGCGGAAGTCGACGCAACGGTTGTAGGCTATGGGTTAGAGGCTGGAGAAAAGTGGACCGGAGTTGGAAGGGGAGGTGGTCGGCTTCACGGTGGAAGGCAGTTACATGGATCAGCGATGGGAAAGAAAGAGGTGGGGAGGTCTGGTGCTCGACGCGGCCGTGGTTGATGAAGCAGGGGAGAATGATCCGGGTTTGGAGGAAGGGTTCTAAAATGAAGGAAGGTGTGCGGAATTGGAAACAGAGGAGGAAGAGGAGCGGTTCAAAAGGGAAGAATAAGTAGCCTGGACAAGCATTTTTATGTTATGAATGCCTCGAGATGAATAGGTTGTTGGAGATAAGTAAAAGCGGTAGATGATAAATCTACATATAAATTTTAAATTGTACCATTAGAAGATGAAGAGTAAAAGGAAAGGCTGAAATGGGAACGTTATCCAAGAATTGAATACAGGGAACAGTGAAAGTGGCACGATAATTCAGAGAATCGTTAAAGCAATCAATGGATTAATTGGACAGTACGTTTCAAATTTGAAATGTAAAGGAAAAAATAAAGCTACAATTTATGGTACCGTTACAACGAACAATTTATTGTTTTAGTCGCGCACTGGATCTCAAAATACAGAAATAAATATAACATAGAGATCAGCACTACGAGATGATCAAAACGGTATATAGATATCAGTGGTATGATTCAATTATAAAAATTCGAATTTTCTACTAGCGGAAAGTGCAGCAAAAATGTAGAAAAATAAGATCGATGGAGCTAAAGATGTCCGAATTTGGAAAAACGAAAAATGATTTCTTGCTGAGAAGATGATTTACAATTTTTCTATATAAAAATATTCAAGTTTCCAAAACATTTTATTTTCATCAATTCCTAACTCATTAAATTGAAATAAAATTACACACGAAATAAACTTTCATATTTTCGGATGAAAATTTACCAGTTGCTATGTTCAATTAGACATATTCCAAATATTAAAATTTTATTTCAAAATTTTATTTTTAAGATTTCATGAAAATTCAATTAATCACATTACTAAAACAGTTAAATTTTACGGGTCGTTGCACTCTCCCCCACTCAAAACTTTTCGTCCCCGAAAAGGAAGGAGGAATGAGAGTAGAAACAACCAGAAGAAAATAGACTTGATTTACAAAATAGAACAATTAATTTAAACCATATAAATTTCAATTTTAAATAATTTATATTCAATAATTGATTTTTATATTCAAGATAATTCAGTCAGTTGATTTCTATTTCAATTTATTAATTGTTTGTTACGAAATATTTCTTTCAAATAAAATTTTATTTAATTTATCTTATTCAATCAACTTATTATTCTATTTATCTATATTATTATTTTTAATTAAAATTAAGTGTATAACATTTATTATAAACACTCAAATTTATTTATAAAATCATTTTATATTGTATATTATCCAATTACGTATTCAACTTCTGAATAATTTAGGTAAGTTATATTAGAATGAAATCGGGTATTATACAAGTAAACTTTTCCCAACTAAATTATTTCAAATATAAATATTTATTCAATTTTTTTATATAAACTGAAATCACTTTTAACACAAATTTAAGAATTAAATTTCCGATTAACTTCAAACTATTTTATAGATAAATACACATATACTATATATATATCAAATCAAATCTATAATCATATACTTATATATAATATATACTATAAATCAAATCATTCTTAAGAAGTTCAAATCAAATTCATTTTCTAAACAAAAGAGTAGCAAAGCTACTGAATGGTCTCTCCACATCGAAACTCGAAAATGAATGTCGATGATGCGGCCATCATCACCGAAATTATTTCCCAGCGACAAAATAGGAGAGCACTGATTTAAACATTTAAAATTCTTTGGAAATGATTTCTATTTGAAAATATTTTAAATACTATACACTTTAAAACTTTCAAATTAAAGTTTGAAACCACTGGAAATTTAAATTCTCAGTTTCTTGATTTAAATTCATTATAATTTCGAAGTAAATTTATAAACCATGTTTTTATTTCAATTATTTATATATGAGACAAAAATCAATGGTTTAGATGCCATATTTAAAATCCAATATTATTTATTAACAACCAATTCAATTAACTATCAAAATTCATAAAATTATACATATATAGTATAATTATTCGAATTTATTTCATTTGCCAAATTTTGAAAATAATATTGTGTCAGTTTGCTCAGTTCAAGCATTTTGGAAATCCTATCGATAGCGTTGATCAGACGAATCGATCGAAAACCCAAATCAACATCAACAACTTAAATAAGACAATATATATATATGTATAATATTTTAAATATTAATTTACAAATACACTACCTCGCTCGACAATACAAGAATGGATTTCAAAGCAAGGATAGAGATTCAAATTTGATAGACTCGAATCAAAGAGAATTCTGATTCGAAGATAAGTTCGAAACAGAAGATAAGATGATTAAATAACAAAATAAGAAGATGGTTAAGTTTATATAAATCGCGGGCAATCTTAATCGGGTCGACCGTGACTTCAAGAATAAGATCTATGTAGAATTCCGAGGCAAATCGACATTCGATCGCAAGAGATAGAGTTCAGGCATAGCAAGAGATAGATAGCATCGTAAACCGAGGATACAGAAATCTCCGGTAAATCAGTGCCTATGGTAGAGGAATTTCACCCCTTTTATAAATCAATTTGAGATGGGCAAGACTGCCGACACATTATAAAGATCATTCGAAGTGGAGTTATGAGATACTCTAGAATTAAAAGAAGACGAATAGTGAGGGACACGAATTGTAATATCCCGGAATTTTTAACAATATCAATTTAATAATCTGTATTAAAAATTAAATTGATATTGATATTTTGTTAATAATAATTCAATTTATTTAATAATCATCTTCAATAAATATTTAAATTTGTTATTTTATCTTTTAAAAAAAATATAAATTGGTTTCTATTTATAAAATAAATATATGGCTCGTATTTATAATAGATTAACATTGTTTTAATTTTAATAAGTAAACCATATATCTCTAATTTTTAACATTTGTTGTAATTTTGGAATTTTTTTATTTAATATTAGCTTTTCAAAGCTAAATAAATAAATATATGATTTTTAAATTGTTAATAAAATGTTTAAAATGAATTGGCTTGAGTTTTAAATTTAGAATGAATTAACAAAAAGATTTTATGGCTTAATAAAATAAATAATTTATTGACAAAAATATAATTTCTTTTAGAATGATCTTATTTTAATAATGAGTCATTTATAAAAACAATATTAATAGTGTGTTGTCTCTTTAAATAAATTTTGAATAAAATTTACAACTGTTATTTTAAATTAAATTTATATACATAACTTGATTTGAAAATATTTGATTTTGAATTTAATTTGAATTTAAATTCCAAAGTATAAATTTTAATTGTTTAAATTTCTATATTTGTAAGTTTTATTTTATAAACATGATTTGTCTTTATTTCTTTTATAAATATACACATATTTAAATATAAACTAACAAAATTAAAATTAAGCTAATACACACATTAGTTTGTAAATTAAGTACTAATTATTGTAAAGAGACAAGTGTTGCATTCTTTAGCATTCATTTAACAAGTGTTCAAAAACTAACATAACAAATTGACAAATGTTGAATAATTAGTACAAGTGTAAATTTTTGTTTTAATTTTTGTTTTATTTAAATTAAATCTGAAAATTCATTTATATAAGCTTGCATTTCATACTTATTTTGTTTTCTCATTTCCTAAAATCAAAAGAGAAAAAAAAACTTTAAACATCTCCATATCAAAACTCATCTTCATATGCATAAATCAAACCCCGCATACACAAATTCCTCAAAATCAAAAGGGTCTGCATTTTTTTTATAAACCTGGAAATGAAACCCTGCATATTCAAATCATGTACAAAGTTTAAAAATCAGTAAACTCTTCAAAGCATCTTCAAAAATCAAAACTCCTCATCAAAACTAAATCTGTAAACAAATCTGCATATTCCACTTTCTTAAAAGCAAAAATAGGCCTGCATTCTGTTTTTAAAACTTGGAGATGAAATAACCTACATGCATTTGGAAATTAGCAAGTCTGCATTTTCTTCTCTCTGCACAACTTCAAATGTGAAGCTGGTCAAAAGCATCTGCATGCAAGCATTTTAGTCAGGGAAAACATAAGCAAATCTGCATATCAATTC
This sequence comes from Allium cepa, assembly GCA_030765085.1. Taxonomy (NCBI): domain Eukaryota; kingdom Viridiplantae; phylum Streptophyta; class Magnoliopsida; order Asparagales; family Amaryllidaceae; genus Allium; species Allium cepa. The sequence goes on from CM060941.1 coordinate 659,832,695, forward strand.
AGCATGAAGTAAAAAGAGTCAAGCCTGCATTTTGATGTCTTCTGCAAAATTCAAAAGATCAAAACAGAGGGTCTGCATCTTTTAAATAAAGGTGACTAACTTTTTAAAGTTAAAAATTTAAAATAGGTTGCATGTTAAATATTTGATATAAATAAATAATGTTTGTGTATTTTTGGAAATCTGGTATGAAGATGATATGTGTGCATGTGTTTGACTTGATTTCCTGTTCTGTTTCATGGATTTGTCTGGCAAAAACATCAGCTAAAACAACTATCTTTTAATTTAGCTTCTGAAATGATGAAATATTTAAAGTATAGTTGTTTATTTTTCTTAAGTTAATATTTAAAGTTTTTAAGCAAGTTAATGTACAGGATATTGCCTCTGTTAAACCAGAAACATCCATGCATGTTAATTCTTACTAATATTAAACGAGTTAATTTTGTATTTCAGTATCAGTAAACAATAGTATTAATTGAAACTTGATTTTTAAATCAAGTTTTAGGATTTTTAGAGTTTGGCTTAAGTTGTAGTTAGTTCTTGAACTAAAAATAGATTTTTTAGCAAATTCTTTTGACTTATGAATTGATAAGTTCTGGGATTCTTCTGAGTGATGGAGTAGGTATAGGAGATGCTCAGAAAAATCAGAGATATGGTTTAAAATTATTAGATTGGATGCAGTTTTGAGATTCAGTGTTAAACCGTGGTTTTGATGGGTTTTATGGAATGGGTCAATTTGATCTGGGTAGTTGATCGAGTGTTGTGATATTTGGGGATTTTGTAGTTGAAGACTGAAGGAGTTCGAGGCCAGAGGGGTTGAACGTCAGGTGGTCAGAGAGGCGTAAACTCGCCGTTGACAGGTTTTGAAGAAAACCTGATGTATGTGTTCCAGGTTTTGCTCACAGGGGTTAATTTTGATTCTTTGCATAATTGATTGCACTGTTGATCGCATATGGGTGTCGAGGTGTTTCTGGGAGTAGTTCGATCATCTCTGATGATCAGAGAAGGCAAGGATCGCCGTGCATATGCACGGCGATGAGTTTTTGGTGACGTTGGATTTTGCTTGTGGAACAGGGGAGGTTCTGGTGCATTGCTCGAAGTAGGTGGGTATTTGACTCGGAGCAGAGATGCATTTGACTCGAAATGTTTTAGTATAAGGCTCGGGTTGATTATCTTGTGTATTCTAGGTTTTTAGAAACCTGTTTTAAACTGGGCTTAAATTTTTTTTAAAAAAACAATCTGAAGTGGGTGTTAAGGAAGTTTAAATCAAATTCAAATTCAAGTTTGAATTTTTGAATTTAAATTCAAATTTAAATCTCAGTTTTTAGATAAAAAATAAAGTTTTAAAAATTAAACTTAATTGACTATTTTATTTTGGTAATATAGTTTAAACCTTTTAATAATGAAGTTTCTAAGAGATGAGTAAAATTTAAGTTCTTGTTAGAATAAGAGCAAGTTTGAATGAAGTTTAAAATCTAAAAATTTAAAAATGATTTTCAGTTTTTTAGAAGATTTAATTTTGAAAGTTTCAAACTAATGATAAATTGAAATTATTGAAATGAATTTAACTTCAAATTTTTATGATTTCATTTTTAAGACAAACTTTTGTTTTGTCTTGAAAATTTTAAAAAAAGTTTTAAATTATTTAAACTTTGATAAGTTTAAATTATTCTTATTTTAAAACTTGTGTTTAAAATGCAGTTTAAAGGAAATTTAAAAAAAGTACTTTGTTTTCAAATAAATTGTTTTTAAACATAATTAAGTTATGTTTTATTTTAAATTAATTAAGATTAATGATATGAAATTAATTTAATTAATAAGGTAATTAAGGAATGGTTAATTAATTTAATTAATTAATGATTTGAAATTAGTGAATATTGATTAATGATAAATCAATTTATAATTAGAATCATTAATTAGATTTTTAAATTAATGATTAATGAATTATTAATTATGTAATTAAGTTATAAATCAAGGATAATTAATTAAATAATTAACTTTAATTAATAGATAATTAAAGATAATTTAAATTGTAATTAAGTTAAGTTAATTACTTAATGATATAATTAGAGAATGGTTAATGAAGTTCATTAACCAGGATTTTACAATTAATTAATGTAGTTAATTTTTATAATTAATTTGATTAATTAATTTAATAATAATCATTTGTGAATGGTTTGAGTATAATTACTTAGTGAAGTAATTAAGAAATTAATTACTTAATGTAAATAATTAAGTTAAATGGGATTGTTTAATTTAATTAATTAAGTTTAATTTAATTTTAAACACTTTGGTTCTAAAGATAATTACTGAATATAATTAATGGATTGGAAATTACTTAGTTAAGTAATTGATTGATAATTACAGGTTGTAATTAAATAAAGATGTTTAAAAATTAAGTAATTTGGGTTAAAATACTTAGTAATTAATCAAGGGATTAATTAAGGAATTAAATAAGGAATAATTAATTTGGTTTAGTAAAGGATTTAAGTTAGTTAATTACTGAATGTAATTAATCTGGAATAATTAATAATTATGAGTTAATTACTTAAGGTAATTAATTTAAGGAATAATTAAAGATCATTAATTATTTTAATTAATGATGTAATTAAAGTTGATTAATTAAGATTAATTAATCAATGATAAGTAATTGAAGGTAATTAATTAATGTAATTAATTAAAGATTAAGGTAATTGATTATAGTTAATTAATTAATTGAGGTAATTAAATGTTAATTACTGTTGGTTGTGAATAATTAATTTGTGAAATTAATTAAGGATAATTACATGAATGTAATTAAGGATAATTAATCAAGAGTGATTAATTAAGGTGATTAATAATGAATGATTTATTGATTGTCATAAATTAAATGATTGAGTAAGCAAGATTTATATTGGTGAAGTAATTAATTTAATTTATTTTAAATTAATTAAAGATAAAGTAATTAATTCAAACCACTTTAAATTAGTTAGAGATAGTGATAGTTAATTTAATTCATTTTAAATTGATTATATGGTGATGAATAAATCTTTGCTTATGTATGAATGGATGACATTGATTATCTTGGATGCTTGTGATCTCAGTAATGAGATGAATAATATTGTATGGTATGAATGCTTAGTTGCATTGTGATATAGATTATCTATTGTGGTGATAATATATATTATCTATTGTGATGATAATATAGATTATCTATTGTGATGATGATGATATCGATTACCTGTTATTTGATAATGTTGATTATGAATTGTGATTTGTGAGTTATCTATCTGTGTGTATATAGATACTGTATTGAATTGTTTTAAACTTTAAAATAACTTGCACTCTGAATCAAAGTGGAGCTTTGTGAAGACTCGAGGTGTAAGGACTATACGTCAACATAACTCTACGGGTGATTCCGTAATGAGTTGACGGAATAGTACTTATAGATTCGAGATGGTGGTTCAGAGTGCAAGGGTTATCGTCGTTAACTCTGAGGGTGATTCCAAAATGAGTGTAACGAGATAATGCCTTCGGTTTCGTTCGACCCAGAACGAACTTATATGGATTGTATGCTTTCAGATCATCGTCAGGTAGACGATGAGCATTCTAAAATGATATGTCCTATAAAGGGAATCGTAGCCTAACGCCTCATCAACCGGGAATGGCTAAAACAGGGAAGGTGCAGCAAGGCTTCGTGGGTAGCCCCCACTTGAGAGTAAGATTTACCCTTGTCTAGATGTCCCTTTTTATTTCGGCTGTATGGGCGATTGCTAGCTAGAATCGTCGGGGTTGTCTTGTTCGGAACTGTTCAGTAAGGAATGGTCCGGCCTTGTGTTGCAGGGGAGATAGGGTGGCTCCTCGGTACGGTGATCTAGGCCACGTACTGTGACGGGCGGTACCCCAGTAGCCCTGCCATTGTATGGAATCCAAAATACAATAAGTGCCAACACTTTTGGTTGTATTACCCACTTTTGTGGCTAGTAGCTGGAATTTAATAGATGTAACAATTTCGGCTATTTCTTATTTATTTGAAAACCCTAGACACTATTATAATATCATCGGATTTCCTAACAAATGTTTTGGTTAGCTTAAGGTAAAAAAAATTTCATGTTTTTGTGTGGGAAGTCTTACATGATACCTTTCTTTTCAAAAGGTTTTTCAAAGTTAAGCAACCTTAACCTGTTACTCATACCAGACCCATGTCTGACTCGGAGTTTATCTTCTGTTTTCTTAAACTCTTGGGTACTCAAATTTTTACGAGCAGCCAAGGGATTCGGGTTAGGATTCAGGTTAGCTTTGACGAATTACGGAGGAGCAATGAAGCAAGAGGCTTCTGCATGTAGATATATATAGTTTTCCGCTGTGTAGTTTTCTCTGAGTTGTTTCTTGTACTGTATTGATTGTATATCTAGACAAATGTTTATAACTGTCTAGTATATGATGTATATCTGTGTAACTCTGGTAGTGATTGTAAACTATGTAATGTTTATGTTGTTAATATAATTTATTCATTCTGCTGTTTAGATTCTGATGTTGTTTCTTTCTTCTCTTCTTTCATTTCTCTTTTCTATCCCTTTCTTTCTTAATAAATGATGCAATTTTTTATGGTGAAAAAGTCGGGTCATTTCAATTGGTATCAGAGCATTAGGTTGAGTGAATACGTAGGCTCTGTAGTGGTGTCTTTCTCGGGAGAGCGTACTTGTAATTTTAATATATATAAATATATTTATTTCTAACTATCTGTTGGGTTACCTGTTCAAGTTTTCCAATATAAGTGATAAAGGTAGATGGGATAGTGGTGTGTGTAACACGACTATCATTGGTTGGAGTTTGAATATTTGAGGTTGGAAGTGTATTTGTCGGGACTGTAGACCTAATATCGTCTCGAGTGAGTTCTGTAGTAATGAGGAACTTCATTGATCTCTGAAGGTAACCTGTTAAGGTTCGGAGTTTATTTCTGAAGTGGATGAGTAGACTTTGGATCTGTTAGTTTGGCAGAAGCAAGTAATGGAATTTTGATACCTCAGGGAATAGTAGTTGCGTGATGAGATGCAGTGACTATGGATGTTCCCGAAGATGATTTCATTGGAACAAGTTAAAGAGGTGAGTCTGCTTCGATGTTGTGGCTGTGTTCAGCCGGAGTTTCTGTTTGCTTTGAGGTCTGAGTTTCTCGAAGAACTTTGATTTGGAATTCTTTGGCATATGTGGCAGCAGTGCAGCTTAGAGTGTTCTCGGTTTTGGCAAGAAATCTTCTGGCTTAGCTGTTTTTCTGAAGTGGAGTTCAGAAGCAGTTAAGTGGACCCATTCCTTCGATGGGTTGGCAAATTAATTTTAAGCTGTTCTGTTTGGTTAAGGGAGAACAGTTTTCCATGGATTTGGTTTGGATTGATTGCAAAAGTGACTTGCGATTGTTTGAGTATTCTCTTGGGTTATCTGAGTTTTTCTGGATGTCTTCAGAGAAGCTAGAGTTTTGTTCACATCTGGAGATTGAGTTTCCTTATCAACTGGAATTCCAGGAGTAGTACCGGTGGTTCAGCTTTATAGAAGAATGGTTCCAAGAGATTGAGTTGGTGTAGCAACTCAGAGTTTTGGAGAACTTCTGAATTTTTATTATGGATCTGTTGTACCATATCTCTGGGTTGTGTTGTTGAATTGTGCTCGTGTTCTTCTTCAGCATTCTGTTCTACTTAGGATCAGAGTTGAGCAGCGAAAGCAGTTTGGAAGTGTATCTGCTTTTCTTTTCTGGATAGGACAGGTTGTAGTCTTCTGATGTTGAGGAGTAGAGTTTGAGTTCTTGGTTTTGGTTGATCTTGAGGAGATCATTTTGTTGAGTTGATTGGTTTTGTTTGTTTCTAGAAGCATCAGTAAGGGATGAGCTGATCAGTAAGGTTGTAGGAAACACAGGAACGTCCGAAGAGTTTTATGGATTTGAGACGGATAATTTTGGATTCTGAAGTCGGAGATTTGATTTGGATAAGTTTTCTCCGGTCATAAAGGATCTTTATGTTTGGGTAAGGCTGAGAAGCCAGCTCTGAAGAGTTTTGGATCTTTTCTGTGATCTTGGAGAATAAGTGATTGATCTACAGGATTGAATTGCCAGTTTGGATAACTGGGATTCGATGAGTTTCACGTATCTCTGAGGGAGTACGTGTATGATCTTTCTCTGGTTTTGGAACCAATAGTTCTGGAGTTTTGGTTGTTGAGTCAGACTTGTCTGTAGTCTGATATCTTGTCTTGTGTATAGATATAGTTGAATAAGAGCTTTTGTAGCTTCATAGTATTGATTGTTGGGATTCTCTAGAGCGAGTATCCCGGTATATATATATATTTGGGGAAACTCGATAAAATTTTATCCAGAATTCGTCTGGATAATTAAATTTGTTTGATTGGTTGAATTAGTTACTTTGGTTGTTAGCATATGTTTGATATATGCTTGTGTTTTAAAATTAAATTTTTAATGAGATTATTAAATTACCTTTGTTTTAAATTTCGAGGACAAAATTCTTTTAAGGGGGAAGGATTGTAATATCCCGGAATTTTTAACAATATCAATTTAATAATCTGTATTAAAAATTAAATTGATATTGATATTTTGTTAATAATAATTCAATTTATTTAATAATCATCTTCAATAAATATTTAAATTTGTTATTTTATCTTTTAAAAAAAAAAAATTGGTTTCTATTTATAAAATAAATATATGGTTTATATTTATAATAGATTAACATTGTTTTAATTTTAATAAGTAAACCATACATCTCTAATTTTTTATATTTGTAGTAATTTTGGAAATTTGTTTTTATTTAATATTAGCTTTTCAAAGCTAAATAAATAAATATATGATTTTTAAATTGTTAAGAAAATGTTTAAAATGAATTGGCTTGAGTTTTAAATTTAGAATGAATTAACAAAAAGTTTTTATGGCTTAATAAAATAAATAATTTATTGATAAAAATATAATTTCTTTTAGAATGATCTTATTTTAATAATGAGTCATTTATAAAAACAATACTAATAGTGTGTTGTCTTTTTAAATAGATTTTGAATAAAATTTACAACTGTTATTTTAAATTAAATTTATATACATAACTTGATTTGAAAATATTTGTTTTTGAATATAATTTGAATTTAAATTGCAAAGTATAAATTTTAATTGTTTGAATTTCTATGTGTGTAAGTTTTATTTTATAAACATGATTTATCTTTATTTCTTTTATAAATATACACATATTTAAATATAAACTAACAAAATTAAAATTAAGCTAATACACACATTAGTTTGTAAATTAAGTACTAATTATTGTAAAGAGACAATTGTTGCATTCTTTAGCGTTTATTTAACAAGCGTTTAAAAACTAACATAACAAATTGACAAATGTTGAATAATTTGTACAAGTGTAAATTTTTGTTTTAATTTTTCTTTTATTTAAATTAAATCTGAAAATTCATTTGTATAAGCTTGCATTTCATACTTATTTTGTTTTCTCATTTCCTAAAATCAAAAGAGAAAAAAAAAACATTAAACATCCCCATATCAAAACTCATCTTCATATACATATATCAAACCCTGCATACACAAATTTCTCAAAATCAAAAGGGTCTGCATTTTTTTTATAAACCTGGGAATGAAACCCTGCATATTCAAATCATGTCCAAAGTTTAAAAATCAGTAAACTCTTCAAAGCATCTTCAAAAATCAAAACTCCTCATCAAAACTAAATCTGTAAACAAATCTGCATATTCCACTTTCTCAAAAGCAAAAATAGGCCTGCATTCTGTTTTTAAATCCTGGAGATGAAATAATCTACATGCATTTGGAAATTAGCAAGTCTGCATTTTCTTCTCTCTGCACAACTTCAGATGTGAAGTTGGTCAAAAGCATCTGCACGCAAGCATTTTAGTTAGGGAAAACATAAGCAAATCTACATATCAATTCAATATGAAGTAAAAAGAGTCAAGCCTGCATTTTGATGTCTTCTGTAGAATTTAAAAGATCAAAACAGAGGGTCTACATCTTTTAAATAAAGGTGAGTAACTTTTTAAAGTTAAAAATTTAAAATAGGTTGCATGTTAAATATTTGATATAAATAAATACTGTTTGTGTATTTTTGGAAATCTGGTATGAAGATGATATGTGTGCATGTGTTTGACTTGATTTCTTGTTCTATTTCATGGATTTGTCTGGCAAAAACATCATCTAAAACAACTATCTTTTAATTTAGCTTCTGAAATGATGAAATATTTAAAGTATGGTTGTTTATTTTTCTTAAGTTAATATTTAATGTTTTTAAGCAAGTTAATGTACAGGATATTGCCTCTGTTAAACCGGAAACATCCTTGCATGTTAATTCTTACCAAAATTAAACGAGTTAATTTTGTATTTCAGTATCAGTAAACAATAGTATTAATTGAAACTAGATTTTTAAATCAAGTTTTAGGATTTTTAGAGTTGGCTTAAGTTGCAGTTAGTTCTTGAACTAAAAATAGATTTTGTAGAAAATTCTATTGATTTATGAATTGAGAAGCTCTGGGATTCTTCTGAGTGATGGAGCAGGTATAGGAGATGCTCAAAAAAATCAGAGATGTGGTTTAAAATTATTAGATTGGATGCAGTTTTTAGATTCAGTGTTAAACCCTAGTTTTGATGGGTTTTATGGAATGGGTCAATTTGATCTGGGTAGTTGATCGAGCGTTGTGATATTTGGGGATTGTGTAGTTGAAGAGTGAAGGAGTTCGAGACCGGAGGGTTTGAACGTCAGGTGGTTAGAGAGGCGTAAACTCGTCGTTGACAGGTTTTGAAGAAAACCTGATGTATGTGTTCCAGGTTTTGCTCACAGGGGTTAATTTTGATTCTTTGCATAATTGATTGCACTGTTGATCGCATATGGGTGTCGAGGTGTTTCTGGGAGTAGTACGATCATCTCTGATGATCAGAGAAGGCGAGCATCCACGGCGTTGAGTTCCTGGTGATGTTGGATTTTGCATGTGGAACAGGGGAGGTTCGGTTGAGTTACTCGAAGTAGGTGGGTATTTGACTCGAAGTAGAGATGCATTTGACTCAAAGTGTTTTAGTATAAGGCTCGGGTTGATTGTCTTGTGTTTTCCAGGTTTTCAGAAACCTTTTTTAAACTGGGTTTAAAAAAATTTATAAAAAAAAATCTGAAGTGGGTGTTAAGGAAGTTTAAATCAAATTCAAATTCAAGTTTGAATTTTTGAATTTAAATTCAAATTTAAGTCTCTGTTTTTAAATAAAAAAGTTTTAAAAATTAAACTTAATTAACTATTTTGTTTTGGTAAAATAGTTTAAACCTTTTAATAATGAAGTTTCCAAGAGATGAGTAAAATTTAAGTTCTTGTTAGAATAAGAGCAAGTTTGAATGAAGTTTAAAATCTGAAAATTTAAAAATGAATTTTAGTTTTTTAGAAGATTTAAATTTGAAAGTTTCAAACTAAAGATAAATTGAAATTATTGAAACTTTGAAATGAATTTAACTTCAAATTTTTATGATTTCATTTTTAAGACAAACTTTTATTTTGTCTTGAAAATTTTAAAAAAAGTTTTAAATTATTTAAACTTTGATAAGTTTAAATTATTCTTATTTTAAAACTTGTATTTAAAATGCAATTTAAAGGAAGTTTAAAAAAAAGTACTTTGTTATCAAATAAATTGTTTTTAAATATAATTAAGTTATGTTTTATTTTAAATTAATTAAGATTAATGATTTGAAATTAATTTAATTAATAAGGTAAATATGGAATGGTTAATTAATTTAATTAATTAATGATTTGAAATTAGTGAATATTGATTAATGATAAATCAATTTATAATTAGAATCATTAATTAGATTTTTAAATTATTGATTAATGAATTATTAATTATGCAATTAAGTTTTAAATCAAGGATAATTAATTAAATAATTAACTTTAATTAATAGATAATTAAAGATAATTTAAATTGCAATTAATTTAAGTTAATTACTTAATGAAATAATTAGAGAATGGTTAATGGAGGTCATTAACCAGGATTTTACAATTAATTAATGTAGTTAATTTTTATAATTAATTAGTTTAATTAATTTAATAATAGTCATTTGTGAATGGTTTGAGTATAATTACTTAGTGAAGTAATTAAGAAATTAATTACTTAATGTAATTAATTAAGTTAAATGGGATTGTTTAATTTAATTAATTAAGTAATTTAATTTTAAACACATTGGTTTTAAAGATAATTACTGAATTTAATTAATGGATTGGAAATTACTTAGTTAAGTAATTGATTGATGACTACAGGTTGTAATTAAATGAAGATGTTTAAAAATGAAGTAATTTGGGTTAAATTACTTAGTAATTAATCAAGGGATTAATTAAGGAATTAAATAAGGAATAATTAATTTGGTTTAATAAAGGATTTAAGTTAGTTAATTACTGAATGTAATTAATCTGGAATGATTAATAATTATGAGTTAATTACTTGAGGTAATTAATTTAAGGAATAATTAAAGATCATTAATTATTTTAATTAATGATGTAATTAAAGTTGATTAATTAAGATTAATTAATCAATGATAAGTAATTGAAGGTAATTAATTAATGTAATTAATTAAAGATTAAGGTAATTGATTATAGTTAATTAATTAATTGAAGTAATTAAATGTTAATTACTGTTGGTTGTGAATAATTAATTTGTGAAATTAATTAAGGATAATTAATGAATGTAATTAAGGATAATTAATCAAGAGTGATTAATTAAGGTGATTAATAATAAATGATTTATTGATTGTAATAAATTAGATGATTGAGTAAGAAAGATTTATATTGGTGAAGTAATTAATTTAATTTATTTTAAATTAATTAAAGATAAAGTAATTAGTTTAAACCACTTTAAATTAATTAGAGATAGTTAATTTAATTAATTTTAAATTAATTATATGGTGATGAATAAATCTTTGCTTGTGTATGAATGGATGACTTTGATTATCTTGGATGCTTGTGATCTTAGTAATGAGATGAATAATATTGTATGGTATGAATGCTTATGTGACGCCCCACCTCTATACCCACGCTAGCCAAGAACACTACGATGTAGTGCTGTCAACTAGCACGGAGAATAAGGCTGTTGAGGAGCGACCATCCATGCGATTGCTTATCACACGGTGGCTATAAATAATCTTCGGAAACAAACATAGAAATAAGCATAACACAAGTCAGTCACAGACATCCATATCACAAAGGCGGAAGAAGATATGAATATATAACTAACACATGAAAGTGTACATCAGAGTAGTGGTCAAAAAGATCCACAATAATACAAAAGAATAGTAACACGTGCTATACAAAAGAATACAACTATGAGTCTATATCTCAAGTGTATACAACAAAAACTGCTAATCTAAGTAGTTAGCCAAAAGTCAGAGTAGCAAATCCCGGGATGAAGTCAAGCAGAAGCACCTGTAACATCTCGGTCTGACCCGAGTATTATTTAAGAAAATAATAAACGAATCAGTCTAGCTATAAATATCAGATGACATGGTATAAAATAAAAGATATGGCATAAACATAAAATATCCATACTGACATACTAGTATTAGCATGCAAATGATGATCAACAGAAGATCAATCAATAAGAGATAAATCAATATCACAAGAATCTTCTCAAAGATCCAAAGAGGGCATCATACCCTAAACTTGTACTCATAGCAAGTCAATGACATAAATTCCAGAAATCAACACAAGAAATCCAGAAATCACAGAAAAAGGGAAAGAGGCCTATCACATGACCGTCCGAAGACCATGAGGAGCTACCCCATATGGGTGAGTCGGAATCACCCAGATGAGGTCTAGGCTAACCAAAAAGCAAAAAGTTACGTGTGAGTGGAATCACACAAATGGTGTCTAGCCTAACCTCGCAACAAAAAGGTATGTGTGAGTGGAATCACACAAATGGTGTCTAGACTAACCTTGCGGACAAAGAGATATGTGTGAGTCAGAATCACACCCATGAGGTCTAGTCTAACCTTGCAAACAAAGAGACATCGCACAATTGCTAGTCTAAATCACAAAATGTTCGTCATGATCAACGAGAAGTGTGTCAATAACACTAAGCTAGTAAATATAAAAGTTTATCTTCGTGTCCCATAACCACATGCTTAACTTAAATATTTACGAACAAACTGTAAATCTTCACTAGAAAATTGTCACAAAAGGTTTTAAGGAAAAGGTTTGTATATACTAGTAGATTGGAAAACGGTTTAAGGAAAGAGCTTTGTAGTAAAATAGAGTTAAAATCGTTTTGATGAAAGAGTTTTGATATCTACTACTAGTATTGAAACCTTCATATTTCTAAAGTTGTTATCCCGCCATTTTAGCAAGGCCGTGATACCATAAAATCGACCGAGAAGCCCAAGATAGTTTGTCTCGAAGAATGGTCAACTTAGCATCTCAACAAAGCAAGTTCTGTAGAATGTTTTTCAGATAAGATTCCCTATGGAGGGTGGGTCCAGGGGGGTGGCAACCCCCCCAAGGTGGGGGTGCGGGGGCAACACCCCCGCTACGGGGTTCGACCTGCCCGGTCAGGTCGTGGGGGTCCAGGGGTCACCGCCCCCTGCGGGATGCGGGGTGCGGGGATGCGCCCCGTCCAAAACGATACGACCTAGTGAAGAACTAAGGGAGGATAGGATCGAGCGACTTAAGAAGCTCATGACCTATCATTAGCACGGTCGAGCGGCCTAAATAGAACGGCCTAAGCTTCAAGGCCTAGTGACCTAATGTCCAGCGACCTACGACCTAATGGGTTCAAGCAGGGTCAAGGTGGAACGACCCAACGTCACGCGACCTAAGGGGTTTATCACTCGAGCGACCTAACGGTTTAACCCTCAAGAGACCTAACGGCGTATAAAGGTCAACCGACCTAGTGAAAGCAAACAAGTCATGCGACCTAACGAGTAGACGACCTAAGGTCTTAACGACCTAATGATTTAAGGGTCTAACGACCTAAAAGTATAAAGGTCATGCGACCTATCGGTTTAAGAGGCAAGCGACCTAAGTGTGACGACCTAAGAGTCGAACGACTTAGCGTGGAAGCGACCTAAAAGCCATAGGACCTAACGACCTAAGGTCATACGACCTAGCGACCTAAAGGGGTTATGCAACCCAAACGTGGCCGAGAGGAATGAGGTCGTGAACGACCTAACTACTGTATAACCTAGCCATACTGAACGACCTAACACCGATAGCCTTATCCAATAGAGGGAACGACCAACGAGTTACGACCCAACGACCTACGAACCAACACCTAACCGACCTAACACCAGACGACCTAAGGGCGAATGAAAATTTGCGGGCCGAGGGTTTCGAGGCAGCGCGACCTTGGTGCCGTTTTTCAACAAAAACACTAAAAATTGGAATTTTTCACCAATCCAATCCAAACCAAATTCAAGTGTACATGCAAAAGTGATAGGGAATCATTCCCAACAGTCCAAGATAGTTATAGGCTAGAATTGTGAGATAAAAATCTCACCTTTGGGCCAAAAATGAATGAAAATGAAGCTTTGAACAAACCAAGAATCAATCCACTTTAATCTCAACACTAGAAGCTTGAATCCAATATCTTCTCTTTGAATTGGGAGTTGAAAGATGGATTTGAAGTAGAAGCCTAGGTTTGGAGTTTTAGTTTCCCTTTCCACTCACCATTAATGCTTGAGCTAGAGTTTGGTAGGAATTTATGAAGAATGAGGAGAAGGAGAGAAGTGGGCTTGAGTTATAATGGCTAGACTAACCCAAAGTCCAAAGCGGGAAAAGTTAGTGAAATTTCACTAACTCCAAACCTATCAATGTTTATACTTAAAAGAAAATTAAACGGCATTTCGAACTCAATGGAAGTGGTCTCGAGTCCTAATTCGACCGTTTGCAAAAAGTAGCTTTTCGGACCAATATCCGAATAACGATAAAATATTTAAACAAAATATTTAAATATATAATCGATAAATACGCGAGTTGTACAAACTCCACTCCTTAAAGAAATTGCGTCCTCGCAATATATAAGATGGAAACAAAAATAACAACCATAAAAGCATATTATCACAAAAGAAATTTGAAATAAGAAGTTCACCTCATTGAGCACTAGAAAGTAAGTCTGGATGTGTTCGCTCGATGAATTCTCTAGATTCCCAAGAGCAATCTTTAGGGTTTGAGGACCATTGAACTTTCACAAGCGGAACATCTTTATTTCAAAGTCGTTTGACCTCCGAAGCAATAATTCGAATAGGTTGCTGCTCATAAGTTTAGTTTGGTGAAACTTCAATTTCTTCCACAATGCCAGGATCAAGAATAGAATCGGAATCTCGAAGGCATTTTCGTAATTGAGAACCGTGAAACACGTCATGCATGGCAGAAAACTGAGCCGGTAATGAAAGGCGATAAGCCATGGAACCAATACGTTCAGTGATAGGAAATGGCCCAATATATCGAGGCGCTAACTTTCCTGACCGACTAAAACATACAACACCTTTCATAGGTGAAACACGAATAAAAACAAGATCTCCAACAGAAAATTCTAATTTCCTTTTTGATTATCGGCATAGGACTTTTGTCTACTCTGGGCTTCTTTCATCCTATGTCGAATAAGTTCAATCTTTTCTATGGAATCACGAATAAAGTCTGGACCTAAAACCAGCCTCTCACCAGCCTCAAGCCAACAAGAAGGAGATCGACATGGCCTTCCGTAGAGTGCCTCGAAAGGTGCCATACCAATACTAGATTGGAAGCTATTATTATAGGAAAATTCGACAAGTGAAATATGATCTTCCCAACTTCCACCAAAATCAAGCACACAAGCTCGAAGAAGATCTTTAAGAGTTTGATTCACACGCTCTGTTTGTCCATCGGACCGAGGGTGATAAGCGGTGGTAAAATTAAGCTTCGTTCCTAAAGCTTTTTGAAGACTCTTCCAAAATCCACTAGTAAACAATGGATCACGATCGCTAACAATAGAAGTAGGAACTCCATGCAATTTAACAATTTCTTTGATAAAAAGTTTGGCCAAAATAGGAATGGTTCGGTTAGACCGAACGGGAATAAAATGGGCAGATTTAGTAAGTCTATCAACAATCACCCATAAGCTATCATGACCCGAACGAGAATGGGGAAGGCCATCAGTAAAATCCATATAAATTTGGTCCCACTTCCACATTGGAATTTCTAAAGGTTGCAATAACCCACCAGGCCTTTGATGTTCGGCCTTAACAAGTTGGCATGTCATGCAACACTTAATAAAGTTAGCGATGTCGGATTTCATTCCCTCCCAATAATAAAGTCGCTTCATATCAGCGTACATTTTACTGCTACCGGGATGAATGGTAAATTTAGAACGATGAGAATCTTCTAAAATATCTTTATGAAGATTTATAATATTTGGTACGATAAGTCTACCAACTTTCCGAATGCCGCCACGAGAGTCAATATCAAAATCTTTCAAACCTTCAATATCAATTCTATCCTTAATATTTTGGCCAAGAAGAACCAGTTCAGGATCTAGCCTTTGAGCTTCAAGAATGCGGTCTAAGAGAGAAGGATGAGCCTCAAGGCTACATAAAACAAATGATGAGCATAAATCGGATACACGCTCTCGAATCTCACAAGTGGATAAGACCTCAAGATCGTTCCATTCGGATATCGTCATAGAAACAACTGCTTATTGCTTACGGCTAAGAGCATCGGCGACATGATTACCCTTACCGGAGGTATAAAGAATATCAAGATCATAAGGAGCAAGGAACTCGAGCCAACGTTGTTGATGTAAATTAAGTTCCTTTTGAGAAAATAAATATTTCAAAGACTTATGGTCCGTGTAAAGAATAAAATTCTCTCCCAATAGATAATGACGCCAAATTCGAAGGGCGAAAACAATAGCTGCGTGTTCTAAATCATGTGTGGCGTATCTAGTCTCGGCCGGCTTCAATTGCCTAGAAGCATAAGCAATAACACGTTCTTTTTGCATAAGAACGGAACCCAAACCAACTCGACTAGCATCGGTATAAACAACAAAATCTTGATTCCCTTTGAGAATAACGAGAATATGAGCATCGGAAAGGAGTTCTTTCAATTTCTGAAAAGTGGCTTCACATTTGTCTGACCAAATGTATTTAACTCCCTTCTTAGTCAAGCCAGTGAGAGGCACGGAAATCTTAGAAAAGTCTTTAATAAAACGAAGGTAATAGCCCGCCAATCCGAGAAAGCTACGGATTTCAGTCACACTCTCAAGTCTTTTCCAATCTTGAATCGCTTCAATCTTTGAAGGATCTATGGAAATTCCGGATTCGGAAATAATATGACTGAGAAACTTCACACGAGATTTCCAAAAGTGGCATTTAGAAAATTTCGCCTTTAATTGATTACTCCTAAGAGTTTCCAATACAACCCGAAGATGTTTCTCATGTTCTCCTCGGTTTTTGAATATACAAGAATATCATCAATGAATATGAGAACAAACCGATCGAGGAAATCTTTGAAAACTCGGTTCATGAGGTCAACGAAATAAGCTGGAGCATTTGTTAACCCAAATGGGATAATAATCCATTCATAAGATCCATATCGAGTATGGAATGATGTCAAAGGAATGCTATCCTCTGCGATACGAAGCTGATGGAAACCGGTAGCCAAGTCCAATTGTGAAAAGACCTTAGCACTACGAAGCTGATCGAATAGATCATCAATCTGAGGTAAAGGATATTTATTTTTAATAGTAAGATCGTCAAGCTTGCGATAATCAACGCAGAGCCTAAGAGTACCATTGGATTTCTTTATGAAAATAGCCGAAGCTCCCCAAGGCGAGGAAATAGAGCGAATAAATTACTTCGTCTCCAATTCGGATAACTGTTTGCGCATCTCTTCATTTTCCTTATTGGACATGCGATAAGGAGGACGAGTAATAGGTTGAGCTTTAGAGGTAAGATTAATTTTGAACTCAATTGCTTGCTTAGGTGGTAAACCTAAAACGGGTTCGAATATGTCAGAAAATTCACGGACAACGTGAATTCGAGAAATGACGTCTTCCTCATCATCATCATCATCTCGAGGATTTAAAGAATATAAAGATGCAATCAAAGAAGAATCCGAATCTTTAAGAATAATAGAAATCTGATTTACAGATTGCGGATGTAGGAGATAAATAGTCCGCTCCGGACATAGGATATGAGCTTCATAACGGTTAAGCCAGTCAATACCCAATATCATTCCAAAGCCTAAGTAACGCATAACATGCAAATCGGCTAGGAAGGAAAAATCGCATAAAATAATCTCCACATCTTTACAAAGCAAACTAAGAGTTGCGGATCCACCAACAGGATTGACAATTTTTAAAGAAGTCATTAATGCAGTAACACTTAAGGAAATAGTGTCTACCAGTTCCTTTGATATAAAAGAATGGGATGCACCCGTATCAAAGAGAACTCTAACAGGTTGATCATGAAATAGAATAATACCATCAAGAATGGAGTGAGAAATACCTTGGCCATGATATGTGTTGCCAAGGGCTTGAGCCACATTCAACTTTCCTTCCTTCTTGCCTTCACGTTTGAGGCATTGATGTTTGAAGCATCTCGCACCACTGGGAGAAGGAGACTTTGCCGCAGGGGTTGCTTGCTTACCCTTTTTGTTGGGATAAGGGCCTTTGAATTTACTGGGCTTCTTTTTGTTGTTGAAGTCGGGTTTGGAAGCTACTACTTCAACATCACTTTCTTTATCAACCTCTTCCAAACGAAGAGCGATATCTATAAGTTTGTCGAAAGGAACTTCTAACTTTAGAAGTAATGGCTTCTTGAGGCTTTTGTTTAAGCCATGAACGAACCTCTGGTTCTTCTTCAATGGGGTGTTGATGTATTCAATCCCATATTTGGAAAGCGACTCAAAGGCTGCGACGTAATCAGTCATAGAGGACTCACCTTGAACAAGGTCTATAAAGCGTCGAGCCAGAGTTACCTTCTCTACTTCTCATACAAATTTTAACTCGAAGCATGTCCGGAATTGCTCCCAGGTAAGGTCCGCTTCGTTGACTTCAGAAATAAGAAGTTCATACCAGTCCAATGCTCTCTCTTGGAGCATACTGGAAGCCACCCGAACATGGTGAAGATCGACGAGATTCATGCGAATAAAGATTCGATCGTAGGTCCTCAACCAAGCCTGGACCTCGATGATAGTTTCAGAACCTTTAAATGGCTTCCCACCCAGGTTGGTGTAATCATTGCACAAACGTGCAAACCTAGATTTAGGGTGAGTAGGTTCCGGATTAGAACCAGCTGCTTGAGCATTCGTGACAAGGTCAAGAAGTTGCTGGGTAGTCATAAAAACTCCATCTTGGGATGGAGCACTAGATGGTCCAGCTCTGGGACGACCAGGTCTAACCATTTCTCTTCCTTAAGAAAGAAAGAAGAGAAAGAAGAAGATTATTCACTAATGAATATCAAGCAATCTGGCTGGATAAAACAAGGAATCATAAAGGATATAGGATGAATCGGTACGACGACTCGAATTAATCCTAAGACATAACTCCTAAGGTGGACTTAGGACGATGATCCTTGTTAAGTTATTCTACATTCTTCCGAAGTTTGGCTCTGATACCAAGCTGTGACACCCCACCTCTATACCCACGCTAGCCAAGAACACTACGGTGTAGTGCTGTCAACTAGCACGGAGAATAAGGCTGTTGAGGAGAGACCATTCATGTGATTGCTTATCACACGGTGGCTATAAATAATCTTCGGAAACAAACATAGAAATAAGCATAACACAAATCAGTCACAGACATCCATATCACAAAGGCGGAAGAAGATATGAATATATAACTAACACATGAAAGTGTACATCAGAGTAGTGGTCAAAAAGATCCACAATAATACAAAAGAATAGCAACACGTGCTATACAAAAGAATACAACTATGAGTCAATATCTCAAGTGTATACAACAAAAACTGCTAATCTAAATAGTTAGCCAAAAGTCAGAGTAGCAAATCCCGGGAAGAAGTCAAGCAGAAGCACCTGTAACATCTCGATCTGACCCGAGTATTATATAAGACAATAATAAATGGATCAGTCTAGCTATAAATATCAGATGACATGGTATAAATAAAAGATATGGCATAAACATAAAATATCCATACTGACATCCTACTATAAATGTGCAAATGATGATCAATAGAAGATCAATCAATAAGAGATAAATCAATATCACAAGAATCTTCTCAAAGATCCAAAGAGGGCATCATACCCTAAACTTGTACTCATAACAAGTCAATGACATAAATTCCAGAAATCAACATAAGAAATCCAGAAATCACAGAAAAAGGGAAAGAGGCCTATCACATGACGGTCCGAAGACCATGGGGAGCTACCCCATATGGGTGAGTCGGAATCACCCAGATGAGGTCTAGGCTAACAAAAAAGCAAAAAGGTATGTGTGAGTGGAATCATACAAATGGTGTCTAGCCTAACCTCGCAACAAAAAGGTATGTGTGAGTGGAATCACACAAATGGTGTCTAGACTAACCTTGCGGACAAAGAGATATGTGTGAGTCGGAATTACACCCATGAGGTCTAGTCTAACCTTGCAAACAAAGAGACATCGCACAATTGCTAGTCTAAACCATAAAATGATCGTTGTGATCAACGAGAAGTGTCAATAACACTGAGCTAGTAAATATAAAAGTTTATCTTCGTGTCCCGTAACCACTTTCTTAACTTAAATATTTACGAACGAACTATAAATCTTCACTAGAAAATTGTCACAAAAGGTTTTAAGGAAAAGGTTTGTATATACTAGTTGATTGGAAAACGGTTTAAGGAAAGAGCTTTGTAGTAAAATAGAGTTAAAATCGTTTGATGAAAGAGTTTTGATATTTACTACTAGTATTGAAACCTTCATTTTTCTAAAGTTGTTATCCCGCCTTTTTAGCAAGGTCGTGATACCACAAAATCGACCGAGAAGCCCAAGATAGTTTGTCTCGAAGATTGGTCAACTTAGCATCTTAACAAAGCAAGTTCTGTAGAATGTTTTTCAGATAAGATCCCCTATGGAGGGTGGGTCCAGGGGGGTGGCAACCCCCCCAAGGTGGGGGTGCGGGGGCAACACCCCCGCTACGGGGTTCGACGTGCTCGGTCAGGTCGCGGGGGTCCGGGGGCAGCGCCCCCAGCGGGGTGCGAGGAAGCGCCCCGTCCAAAACGGTACGACCTAGCGAAGACGTAAGAGAGGATACGATCGAGTGACTTAAGAAGCTCACGACCTATCATTAGCACGGTCGAGCCACCTAAATAGAACGGCCTAACCTTGAAGGCTTAGCGACCTAATGTCCAAGGACCTACGACCTAATGGGTTCAAGCAGGGTCAAGGTGGAACGACCCAACGGCACGCGACCTAAGAGGTTTATCACTCGAGCGACCTAACGGTCTAACCCTCGAGCGACCTAACGGCATATAAAGGTCAACCAACCTAGTGAAAGTAAACAAGTCATGCGACCTAACGAGTAGACGACCTAAGGTCTTAACGACCTAACGATTTAAGGGTCTAACGACTTAAAAGTATAAAGGTCATGCGACCTATCGGTTTAAGAGGCGAGCGACCTAAGTGTTACGACCTAAGAGTGGAACGACTTAGCATGGAAGCGACCTAAAAGCCATAGGACCTAACGATCTAAGGTCATACGACCTAGCGACCTAAAGGGGTTAAGCAACCCAAACGTGGCCGAGAGGAATATGGTCGTGAAGGACCTAACTACTGTACGACCTGGCCATACTGAACGACCTAACACCGAGGGCCTTATCCAACAGAGGAAATGACCAACGAGTTACGACCTAACGACCTACGACCCAACGACCTACGACCCAACACCCAACCGACCTAACACCGGACGACCTAAGGGCGAACAAAAATTTGCAGGCCGAGGGTTTCGAGGCAGTGCGACCTAGGTGTAGGTTTTCAGCAAAAACACTAGAAATTGGAATTTTTCGCCAATCCAATCCAAACCAAATGCAAGTGTACATGAAAAAGTGACAGGGAATCATTCCCAACAGTCCAAGATAGTTATAGGCTAGAATTGTGAGATAAAATCTCATCTTTGGGCCAAAAATGAATGAAAATGAAGATTTGAAGCAAAGCAAGAATCAATCCACTTTAATCTCAACACAAGAAGCTTGAATCCAATATCTTCTCTTTGAATTTGGAGTTGAAAGATGAATTTGAAGTAGAAGCCTAGGTTCACCATTAATGCTTGAGCTAGAGTTTGGTAGGAATTTATGAAGAGTGAGGAGAAGGAGAGAAGTGGGCTTGAGTTATAATGGCTAGACTAACCCAAAGTCCAAAGCGGGAAAAGTTAGTGAAATTTCACTAACTCCAAACCTATCAATGTTTATACTTAAAACAATTATAAATGGCATTTCGAACTCAATGGAAGTGGTCTCGAGTCCTAATTCGACCGTTTGCAAAAAGTAGCTTTTCGGACCAATATCCGAATAACGATAAAATATTTAAACAAAATATTTAAATATATAATCGATAAATATGTGGGTTGTTACAGCTTAGTTGCATTGTGATATAGATTATCTATTGTGGTGATAATATAGATTATCTATTGTGATGATAATATAGATTATCTATTGTGATGATGATATGGATTACCTGTTATTTAATAATGTTGATTATGAATTGTGATTTGTTAGTTATCTATCTGTGTGTATATAGATACTGTATTGAATTGTTTTAAACTTTAAAATAACTTGGACCTAAAAGACACGCTTTGGATTTCGATGAGACCGGGATCGGGTTTCCATATTTGGATATCCGAAAACCACATTGATTCCAATAAAACGTTAGGTCGTGAATCAAAGTGGAGCTTTGTGAAGACTCGAGGTGTAAGGACTATGCGTCAGTATAACTCTGTGGGTGATTCCATAATGAGTTGATGGAATAGTGCTTATAGATTCGAGATGGTGGTTCAGATTGTAAGGGTTATCGTCGTAAACTCTGAGGGTGATTCCAAAATGAGTGTAACGAGATAATGCCTTCGGTTTCGTTCGAACCCGGAACGAACTTGTATGGATTGAATGCTTTCACATCATCGTCAGGTGGACGATGAGCGTTCTAAGATGATATGTCCTATAAAGGTAATCGTAGCCTCAAGCCTCATCAGTCGGGAATGTCTAAAACAGGGGAGGTGCAGCAAGGCTTCATGGGTAGCCCCCACTTGAGAGTAAGATTTACCCCTGTCTAGATGTCCCTTTTTATTTCGGCTGTGTGGGCGATTGCTAGCTAGAATCGTCGGGGTTGTCTTGTTCGAAACTGTTTAGTAAGGAATGGGTCCGGCCTTGTGTTGCAGGGGAGATAGGGTGGCTCCTCGGTACGGTGATCTAGGCCACGTACTGTGACGGGCGGTACCCCAGTAGCCCTGCCATTGTATGGAATCTAAAATCCAATAAGTGCCAACAGTTTTGATTGTATTACCCACTTTTGTGGCTAGTAGCCATAATTTAATAGTTGTAACAATTTCGTCCATTTCTTATTTATTTGAAAACCCTAGACACTATTATAATATCATCGGATTTCCTATCAAATGTTTTGGTTAGCGTAAGGTAAAAACTTTTCCATGTTTATGTGTGGGAAGTCTTACGTGATACCTTTCTTTTCAAAAGGTTTTTGAAAGTTAAGCAACCTAAACCTGTTACTCACACCAGACCCGTGTCTGACCCGTAGTTTATCTTCTATTTTCTTAAACTCTTGGGTACTCAAATTTTTACGAGTAGCCAAGGGATTCAGGTTAGGATTCATGTTAGCTTTGACGAATTGTGGAGGAACAATGGAGCAGGAGGCTTCTACGTGTAGATATATATAGTTTTCCGCTGTGTAGATTTCTTTGAGTTGTTTCTTGTACTGTATTGAGTTGTATAACTAGACAAATGTTTATAACTGTCTAGTATATGATGTATATCTGTGTAACTCTGATAGTGATTGTAAACTATGCAATGTTTATGTTGTTAATAAAATTTATTCGTTCCGTTGTTTAGATTCTGATGTTGTTTCTTTCTTCTCTTCTTTCTTTTCTCTTTTCTATCCCTTTCTTTCTTAATAAATGATGCGATTTTCTGTGGTGAGAAAGTCGGGTCGTTTCACGAATGGATTTTGGAACCGCAGGGAATGTTCCAAAAATTCAAAGGAACGAGTCAAAAGGAAGAGATTCAAACTCGAACGAAAGTGTTCCTGTAAATACATTTACCCTATATGTCGAGTTTTGCCTAGAGCTACAAAAGCTCTGATACCAACTGTAACGACCCACTATTTTGGACTATTCGCATCCGTACATGTCGGACTTGAATAATTCAAAATACCGAATTGTTAATTTAAATTTGAGTATTTAACATTTCAACCTGATTCCATTACAATTCAAAAATCAAAGCATAGCAAAGGGAACTTGCAGTGTGATAACTGGGATGGTGTCAAAGTAAATAAACAAGTAATAGCAAATATCAATAACAACCAATAATTTATTTAAATAATCCTAAAATAATCAAGTTAATTTACATTGTTGTTTTTGCAAATTAATATAATTATTTCTAGAATCTACACTATTATTTCATGTAGATTAAAGATAATCACACTAATATTTATACGGTTCTTCAATTGATATCTATTATCCAATTTCATACTACATCGATTTAAATAACATACATTTAAATGGTTCAAGGTTTAATTAACCATATTTCTACATGTCAATTTATTTAAACATTTTAAGGGGTCATATTATTGAAATGTCATCTAATCAAATTTAACACATATATCAATCTAACTATCATACGTCGATTTCAATTTCAAGTTATTTATCACTTACAATATTAACAATTTAACGTCCAACGTCAACATCAAACAATCAATCATTTATCAACCAAACTGGGTTATCATTGCATAAATAACAGATAATGGTATCTGATGTCACAGGTGAACTGTTACAGGTAATAGCATATATAGCAGTGTAAATAACTAACAGCAGCCTATTTCAATTGTCGTTTCAATTGAAATCAAATTTAATAAATAAAAGAACATTAATTGTGAGTGATTGCTCACCTTTCGAGGCTAGAGAGATTTGACAACAGGGCAAGCTATGAATTCCAAAGCAAAATGAGATGGGTACGAATTTGACGAAGAAAACAAGTACGATGGACAAAAGCTGACAAATGGGAATCGATGAGAACAAATCAGGATCAATTGATATACTGAACATATAACATTATTATTTCTTATTATATAAATATTATACTTAAGACCATATGAAATTTAAGATAAAATAATAACATAAACTGACGTATTAATTTTACACACACACACACACTTATATATATAGCACATATATTTCCTTCAAAGTTTCAGCCGAAGAATCTAAAAAAAATATACTCCACACATATAATACGCCAATAAACTTCAGGAAAATATATGAAGCAACTACCCAGACGTGAAAACAAGTTATATAAATCTACTATAATATTTATTTACAGAAACCATTTTAAATACATATAAATCAAACCCGAAAAACGTATATATATATGTCACTTTTTAAACAAATTTATATAACTTGTTATAAACTTATACATAATTGACATAAGTTTAAACATACATTGTATAAAAAAAATGTATGCAGACCCACTACTTAATGTATGTATAAGCAGATTAGTATATGACTAAAGTATAGATCTCAATGCACTGCAAGTAATGGAAAGCAAAAGCTACCGCAAGTTACGCATTACCTATATACACTAAAGACCTGATTTTTTTCTTTTATAGCCATGAACCAAAATATACACACACAAATAACTTAATATATCATCTTTTATATAAATGACATAGGCTTACAAAATAATAGTAGCTATACAACATGCATATATATGGCATGATATATATGTATAACTTTAGATAAAATTATACAAATCAAATATGGTGAAAAATATTTATATACGTGCTTACCCAACCAAGCAACAGGGGAGGAGAGGGGAAAGAGCTCGGAGGGCTCGGCACGAAGGCGGAAGGCCAGAGGAGACTAGCGGTTCTCTAAGTCGGCCGCAAGTAGGTAGAGTTGGGCTATTGCTCGCGCTCAGGTGGTGGAGGCATAGCTAGATCAACATTTTTCGTTTGGTGGAGGAAGTCGTGGCTGTTGCGTGGGAAGCAAGGGAAATAAGAGAGAAGGGGTAGCTCGGGCATGCGGAAGTCGACGGAACGGTTGTAGGCTATGGGTTGGAGGCCAGAGAAACGTGGGCCGGAGTTGGAAGGGGAGGCGGTCGGCTTCACGGTGGAAGGCAGTTGCATGGCTCAGCGATGGGAAAGAAAGAGGTGGGGAGGTCTGGTGCTCGGCGCGGCCGTGGTTGATGAAACAGTGGAGAACGACTCGGGTTTGGAGGAAGGGTTCTAAAATGAACGAAGGTGTGTGGCATTTCGAAACAGAGGAGGAAGAGGAGCGGTTCAAAAGGGGAGAATAAGTAGCCTGGACAAGCATTTTTATGTTATGAATGCCTGGAGATGAATAGGTTGTTGGAGATAAGTAAAAGCGGTAGATAATAAATCTACATATAAATTTTAAATTGTACCGTTAGAAGATGAAGAGTAAAAGGAAAGGCTGAAATGGAAACACTACCCAAGAATTGAGTATAGGGAACAGTGAAAGTGGCACGATAATTCAGAGAGTCATTAAAGCAATCAATGGATTAATTGGACAGTACGTTTCAAATCTGAAATGCAAAGGAAAAAATAAAGTTACAATTTATGGTACCGTTACAACAAACAGTTTATTGTTTTCGTCGCGTATCGGATCTCAAAATACAGAAATAAATATACCGAAGAGATTAGCACGACGAGACGATCAAAACGGTGTACGGATATCGGTGGTATGATTGAATTATAAAAATTCGAATTTTCTACTAGCGGAAAATGCAGCAAAAATGTAGAAAAATAAGATCGACGGAGGTAAAGATGTCCGAATTTGAAAAAAATGAAAAATGACGTCTTGCTCAAAAGATGATTTATAATTTTTCTATGTAAAAATATTCAGGATTCGAAAACACTTTATTTTCATCAATTCCTAACTGGTTAAATTGAAATAAAATTACACACGAAATAAACATTCCTATTTTTGGATAAAAATTTACCAGTTTCTATGTTCAATTAGACGTATTCCAAATATTAAATTTTTATTTCAAAATTCTATTTTTAAAATTTCACGAAAATTAAATTAATCACATTATTAAAATAGTTTAATTTTACAGGTCGTTACAGGAAGTTTAGTTGAAGCATTACTTAAACCTCCAGTAGCCGTAGTTCCACCGAAAATCTCTCCCAAAAGTTCGTAATTCTTGCAGCCATCTTTCCTAAATATCTTAAATTCGGTCTTGTTGATCTATAATAATCTAATAAATATTAGTTCGAAATGCACTTTATTCATAAATTATATTTTCAAAAGCATAATGTATAGAAGTGTTGCCAAACTTCTTCTGTGGCGTTAACCTTGTTGGTATTTGGATCCCATGTAACACTGGTATGTCCTAATAGTTGTGAAAACAAACGAAGTATAATACGCAAATGGTTTCACATTCCCTTCAATCTCTCCACCCCATATTCAGATTGTGTTGCTTCAGTCATCTCTTGATTAATTTTTCCCTATTGGTCTTTAGTGAAAGTTAAGCATTGTAGTTTTCTCGCTTTTACGTATTCATAGAGTATTCCAATGAAAGTGCGTTCATTCTCGTACGACATGACATTTGTTCCTTTGCCTTACTATGACCTCTCATATTCTATGTAAATATTTAAGATAAATATTCTCAACAAGTACAAAAGTAAAGTAAAAGGAAAATACTTGATTATATCAGAAATTAAGCAAATATAAAATGTCAATCACGAATTTGAACAAAAATGAATCTGTTGCTAGTTTTATAAATGAGGAGTAGGTCAGGTTTGCATGGTTTGATCATAGCCCTTACAGTAAAAAAGGGTAGATAGGTATCTCTTAATGTACCATTCCTCATTTGATCAAACTGCTGCTCAATGACAACAATTCTAACAAGCTCATAGTACCTCATTGCACTTTCAAGAAATCCAACACATTAACAGAGCCTTCAGTAATATAATTTTCATTCTCCATTACCTCGCTTAAATCCTCTATTACTCCATAGATTACCTCAGTACCAACAGGAAAAGTGAAATGAAGGTGACACTATCTGTTTTCACACCAGAGCTAATCATGTTACCAGAAGTATCAAGAGCCTCATCGCAAAACCCATAACATGCCAAACCCACGCATGTTTAGAAGTCCATTATAGACTTAAATGTCTCTATCTAATAGGTATTTTATAATGTAACCACAAATCTCTTTACCTATATCTAATAAAGACACTTTAGAAGATGATACAAAAGCTAAAAATGCAGTGCAACATTGTCTTTGATTATAATCTCAGGAAATTTTTTGTTAGGTCTATGTCTTTCAATTCACTTTCAAAATATTTTGTTAAGTAATTATGAAATATTCCAAATCAATAGTATATTAGAGCGTGTTATGTGTCTGTCTTTTAGAAGATTATGGAAGCCTGACCGCAATCAATACTGAAACAAGAAATAGAGAAAGGTGATATTTTCCCTTTTTAAATATTGCATTTGAAATACATATGAGCCTATCAAGTTTTTTGTTTGCTTTATGTTGTGTATCAGTTATATATTAGATATACGTGTAAGAAAACAATTTTTATTAATAATACGGTAAAATACAAAAGGAAGTTGGCCTATAAATACATATATCTTGCACTCGAAACAGAACAAAGCAGAAACAAAGAAGAAAACAGAATAATGATTCTGATAAAGGTGGCAGCTCATTGGCTCTTCTCCTTCTACAAAACAACCAAATTAATCGTCAAAAACTACACGCTTCTCCACAAGAGCCATTCCAAATTTGGAGATCGATGAAGTTATTGCGGTTGAATTAAAACTGTGAAAGGAGGTTATTATAATGGTTTGATCGTTAAAAAGAAATTTACGAAGAATGTTTTCGAGGAGGAGAAGGCTAATGTGGGCATTTTCAACTGCTTCAGTTCACCTGACATCTTTTTTTCCTGCTGCATGGTTGGCTCTGTA
Organism: Allium cepa; assembly: GCA_030765085.1. NCBI lineage: Eukaryota > Viridiplantae > Streptophyta > Magnoliopsida > Asparagales > Amaryllidaceae > Allium > Allium cepa. Next base: position 659,860,812 of record CM060941.1, read on the forward strand.
CCTTTTATATAAAAATCTATTTCTTTTTGGTTTTTCATATCCAGTTTTTAGCTAAATGTTATTTTTATTATAGGTAGTTCGTTTATGTCTAATAATCAACATATCTTCCTCTATAACTATATTCATATCCATTTTAAGTATAGGTACGTTAGTTGAGTAGATTTTGTTTTCCACATGCGCAAATAATTGCACTCCAGTTAACTATGTTGGGCCTACGTGGCACCCACATGCATCTTTCATTATGTCTCAATAGTCAATTATTCCAAATTTCTTTACTACTTCAAATTGCTCCCAACGTTCAAGCACGTTGAGCATAATCTAAAATCGTTACATCTTCGTAGAGAAGCCATTGTATTCTTTTACTTGTTTACATGGTACATTCATTTGTTTATTTAAATTTAAGGACTAATTGATTTCATTTTGAGATGCTTTCTCACAAGTTTTCAGTTATAGATTATTTATTTTATTTTATAATAATTATCATTATATCATTACACTGTCTTATATCACTAACTAGTAGGTAGTTACAAGGTATATCCATTAGACACTGAAAATTTGATGGGTTCACTTTAGCCTACGTTTACTTTCTCATGGTCAAAACTGAAAGTTATGGAGTTACTTGTGTATGATATCGAGAACCAAATTATGAACATCATAACTAGACAAAACAATGCAGCATTACATCAAATACCTTATTTAAATGCTTTTAACGAAAATAAGAAGATTTCATGAAGCCACGAAGTTAAATGAATATAAAGTTTCAAAATCGAAGTTTTAATCATCTATGGAAATAATGAAGATATGATAAAAGTTTCACTGTCTCAAAATCAAGTGAATAATTCATCAATATCGTTTTTACACTTAATAAAGTAAAAGTAAGATAGTTCAAATTCAAAACTGAGAAGTGCCAAGAGTTCGTCAATTAGCATTTAACCTAACTAAGATCAATATGCGATTAGAAGCAAAACCCTTATTAACAAAACTAAATCAAATGAATCATGAAAGTATTTGCGTTTAACTTATTAGTTTGAAGAACAAGATAACCAAGAATGAAAACTGAAGTTACCTGATTTTTGTTGATTTTGGGATAAAATTTGATGAAGATGATAAATTCGCTCTCACGGTTATTTCTGGATAGCACGGCCGGAGATAAGAATAGGTTTCTGCATGCGTTTGTTTTATGTTTAGAATTTGAATTTTTTGCGTTTTGATTTTGGGCCAGAAACCGAGAAAACAAAAAAAAATCAGTTTTTAATTTTATGTCTTAAGCCTATTTTGGAAAACAGGAAATTATTGTCAAGGACAAAATTTCACAGCTTTTTAGCATCAAGGACAGACCTTCAATATTTTATCCTGAAGGACAACTTTCTATAGGTATTAGTTTTTAGTTATTGATAGCAGTTTTTAGGTATCAGTTTATAGTTATCGGTAGCAATTTTTAGGTATCAGTTTTTAGTTCGGTAGCAGTTTTGTTGTCCTTATGAATAATTTTGAAAAATGTTTGTCCTTATGAATAATTTTTAAAAGAATGTTTGTCCTTGTGGTAAAAATATTGAGGTAATGTCCTTGAGGCAAAAAATATACAAATCTTTGTCCTTCAAATTAATTTCCCCTTTGGAAAATTCTTATTTTCAGAAATGAATTTTACAAAATGATAAAGCAAATGAGTTTTCATCATTTTCCAAAATGGAAAACTAAAAATACTCTGAAAATAGGTAACCAAACAGATCCTTATTGGTTGCTAATTTTCGTTTTAAAAACACTACTATAATTTCATAAATAACAATTTAAATTATTTACAAAACAATCCTTCTCCTTTTATAAATATATAAAACATTTAAGTCCCATACCTTAAATAATTTTATATATTCAACAAAACATTTTGGAAAATTCTACAAAAATTCCACGAAATCCTTTTTAATATGTTTTCTAAGATATATAATTTTCAGACCTAATTTATTTATAATTTAATTGTAAATTATTTATAACCCAATAAATTATTTTCTTCACTAGAAAATTAATATAAATCCCACATTAATTCAGAAAATTAAGAAAATTTAAACCCATCTCTAAAATTTCATTTCTGATCCATATCTAAAATCGCAAGGGATTTGAATGTAATTAAATAGAGTTTTCATATCAAAGCATATCATAAAATCTATATGAATAAACATAAATCATCAACAAGCATATATAAAAAAAAGTTCCTTCAAAATCATAGCTAAACCATGCAAGATAAATTCAAATTTAACCTTAAAACCAAAAACATTTAAAAAACAAGAGATGTAGTCATTATTCACCTTAGCTTTGTGATTTAGGATGTGAGATTTGATCTTGATTCAGGTATTTGATTCTTCCTCTTGAATCCTAGCATTTTCTTCTTCCTCTTTGCTAATGGTGGTCGGCCTCAAACTTATAATTTTTTCTTGTGAATGTATGAATGAATGTTTGGAAGTAAATTCCTAAGGGTTTAGGGTACTAGAATGCTCTATTCCCTATTTTACCCCTCCTCTATTTGCCTTAACACCTTAATTCTTTAGTTCATTGTTTACTCATTAACATGGCACGACTACCCTTGTTTATCACAAATCTCAATCCCCTAATCAACTTACATTATATTATTTTATTTAGCTAATAGAATTCTTAATAATATTACTAACAATATGGGTTGTTATACTATCGCCTTCACTTTCATTCCATTATACCTCTAATAATTCGCTGCCCTCCTCTTAACCTATTTCATATCACATTTATCGATATGAATAGGCCTGTAAGGTCTTGAATTTCTTGGTTTAGACTCAATACATATAATCGATTCTGTGCCAAATTCCCAAACGCCTCTAATAAGTACTCCCAAAACCCACTGTTGAGCAATATGTTTCAGCCACTTACAATGCTCTTGGCACATAATGGAATCACCTATCCCACATATAACTCCACAAATATGGATGTCGTTCTACCGGACCTAAAGAATACGAATATGGCATTCTTTGTCAAACAATCATCTGTGATTCAAATGCTATCGTACTATCCTCAGTCATGGCAACCCATCGACGAAGTCTATAGATATATGTTTTCATTACTTGAGAACAAAAAATCTCTTATCCCTACTGAACCAATAATCTCGGTTAGGTTTGCACTGCATCACCTCTACGGACACTACTCGTTCTTCTTATTTAGCATGATCTCCACTAGACTAGCCTAACGCCTCTGACTAGTACCAATTCGCTAAATCAAAGTATGTCTGGCAGTCAAACCAGCCATCACCTTTGGTCATAGCCCATCAAATTCTAAAGTCATAACCAATGATAAACTTAAGCAATACCCACTCAAGAAATATTGCTCCCAAACTGGTATGTCTTCCACTTGAAGCATCGCAAACTACATTTTCCCTATGAACGTATAGGAAATGTCAAAGTCATAGGAGGCGAAGAACTCTAATCATCACTGTTGGTGAAGCTCAAGATCCTTCTCAAAGAAGAGATACTCCAATGTTGCGATATCCCTGAACAACTCTAACTCCTGTTCTAATAGACAATGCCTTCAACTCTATAAAGCAAACTTGTTAGCACCAAAATTGGTCACTAACACCCTTGAGTAGAGTTATGTAGAGAGATTAATGAAGAGAGTAAATTAGAACTGAAAAATAGTGTAATTCAACGCAAAAAGAACAACAAAAACGAGAACACCAGATTTATAGTGGTTCGGCGTAATTGTGTACATCCACTTTGAGTTTGATCTTTATTGCTTTCTCAATTACTTGAATACAGATACAATCCGTAAATCAATCACTTGAATACAAGTTTGAATTAAAAAGAGGAGATTACAAAAATGGCAGAGTCTCCCCAATGTTCCCGGAAAAAAGGTCCCTTTCACTGTGCCCCTGCCCTTCTTTTTATAGACGCAGATGGGTTGGACTTCCCTCATGGGCTCAAGGCTGAGGTGACTTGGCCCATATAGGGCGATCTCAAGCTGGTTAGTCTATTCCTGTCGAACCGTACCTAAATGCAAAAACGTGTGACTGCATCAAACCCGTATATCTTCAGGCTCTCCTTGGTCAGAATCTTGTCTAGTGCTAACGATAATATCTTCAACTGCCTTTTGTAGCCAGGCCAAGGTGTCAGTTAACACTTGCCCCCCAAAGTGTGTCGTGTGAAGCAACACGACATGCTTTGAATCAGCGAGTATCCCTTGTTTCCAGAAAGAAATCCATCACATTTTATGAATAGTCATTATCATTCGATTTTATCCTCCCAAGCTGTCATATCCTTCTTTGGTCGTCCTGAGACTTGGTTGATTCCCAATATTATAAATCCATGGTTGTAGTTCATCAATGGCCATCCGTGTCCGATTCTATAGAGCTAGCAAGCTTCGGCTGTCTGGTCTAGTCTTTTCTTATTAACCCTAAGCGAGAATTCAATTTATGTTGATTTCAAGAAATCGAACTTTTTCAAATGTACTCATGCATGTTCGGGTACATATTCTTGCCATTGGCTCTCGGATGCGTTTTATATTCTCATAAGTCATCACCAATTCCATCTAGTTTAATTGCAATTCAATTGCGGTTCTTTGTTTGTATTTTTCTGGAGCAGTAAGTAAGAGTGAATGGAGCATGGCCAGTCACGGATCTATGGGTAGTTCTATAAGCCCATAATGCTGTTGGAAGTTCATTTACCCACTTACCTCTAGCCTTTTCCAAACGCCTTTTTAATATGGATTTGATTATTTTGTTCACGGCTTCCACTTGTCCATTGGCTTTCGGATGAGCAACTGCTGCAAACTTTTTCTTAATGCCATATTTTTGGCCAAATTCTTTGAAATCCTTGCTTTTGAATTGAGTTCCATTGTCTGTAATGATAGTTAGTGGAAGGCAAAAACGACATATAATATTTCGTACAACGAAATTAATGACCTTTTTGGTGGTGATAGTGGCTAAAGGCTCTACTTCTGCCCACTTAATAAGGTAATCGACCGCAACAATCGCGTATTTCGCACCACCTTTGGATATGGGTGAGGAACCGACTATATCGATCCTCCACATTGCAAACGGACAGGGACCAACCATTTGTGTGAGTTCCGTCGGCGAAGCTCTCGGGACTTTTGCATATTTCTGGCATTTGTCACATCTCCTCACATAGTCTGTGGCATGCCAATTTACAGTCGGCCAATAATATCCATAGCGAAAGATTTTTTCGCTAACGTCTGCCCCCCAGTATATTCACCACACTCTCCTTCATGGACCTCCTTCAGGACTCGTTTTATCTCATCATGGGTTATGCACCAGAGTAAGGGGGTCGAGAATCCCCTTCGATACATTATTTCTCTCTCCATTACATATCGCGAAGCCTTATAAATGAATTGTCATCTTTCGCTCCTTTTTTCGTGTAAGATCCCATGTAGTAAGTATTGCTTAAATGGGGTCATCCATGGTCCCTTATCGATTTCTGTTTCTAACATGAAATCTACCTCCATCATATTTGTACTCGGAGTATGTAAGGTTTCAATGGAAACTAATCCCATTTGCTGGGCATCGCCAATGCCCGCAAATTTGGCCAATGAATCAGCTTCTTTGTTTTGTTCACGCGGGACATGCGAGATATCATAATATTCCAGATTTGTAGCAGCTCTTGAACCCGTTCAAGATACGGGGCAAGTCTCTATCCCTTTGCTTGATAGTCTCCCCGCACTTGGTACACCACCATTTGCGAGTCACAAAAGATTTCAACCAATTTTAATCCCAGTTCTTTGATAAGTCTCAAGCCAGTAATAATGCTTCATACTCGGCTTCGTTATTTATTGCTGGGAATTCAAGCTTTAAAGCGTAACAAACTGATCGATTTTCAGGAGTCACAAGAAATACGCCAGCCCCCAAACAATGGTCGTTAGATGCCCTATCGGTGTACATCTTCCATCGAACTGAAGGTATGACATTGTGGCCATTTGAGTCGTCCAACGCAATGAGTGGCCATTTGAGTCGTCCAACGTAGTGAATTCAGCAATGAAGTCTGTTAGCGTTTGCCCCTATATGGCCCTTCGTGGAAGGTAGGTAATATCGAGCTGACTCAACTCGATATTCCATTTTAACATCCTTCTAGAAGTTTCCAGTCGTTGGAGTACCTATCGCAAGGGTTGATCAGTGTAAACACTGATTGAGTGTGCCTGAAAATATTGGCGAAGCTTGCATGACGTAATCACCAAGCAATACGCTAATTTCTCGATCTTGGGCTAATTTCTTTCAGCCCCCTTCAGACGTTTAGTGACACAGTAAACTGGCTTTCTAGCTTGGCCATCTTCGCGAACCAAAGCCATACTGATAGCATGCTGGGATACTGCCAAGTACACATAGAACATTTCATAGCATATTGTTTACAATAGCACCGGGGAACTTTCCAAATGACTTGCAAGAGCTTGGAATGCTTCCTCACAATCGGATGTCCACTCGAAATTCCTCTTTCCTTTCTTTATCACATCGAAGAAAGGAATACACTTGTCTGTAGCACTGGATATGAATCGACTCAGTGCAGCCACATTTCCATTCAAGCTTTGTACTAGCTTCATAGTTCTGGGCACTTGCATGTCTCGGATAGCTTCAATCTTCTTCGGGTTAGCTTCGATTCCCCGCGCATTCACAATAAACCCAAAAAAAATTCCAACGCTACGCCAAGTGAATGCTTCAAAGGATTGATTTTCATTTCATAATGCTTGAATATATCAAACATCTCCGCTAGGTCTCGGATGTGGTCATTCGACTACCGTGACTTCACGACCATGTCATCCACATAGACTTCCATTGTTCTACCAATCTGGTCTTTGAACATTCGATTCACCAGACGTTGATAAGTTGCTCCCGCATTTTTCAATCCAAAAGGCATTACTAAATAGTAATATAGCCCCATATCTGTGACAAAACCGGTGTGTTCTTGGTCTGGAATGTGCATCGGGATCTAATTGTATCCCAAATATGCATCCATAAAAGACAATAATTCGTGTCCGGCCGTAGGGTCGACGAGCTGGTTGATTCTAGGTAAAAGGAAACTATCCTTTGGGCATACTTTATTCAGGTCAGAGTAATCAACATAAGTTCTCCACTTTCCGTTTGCTTTCCTCGCAAGCATAGGGTTAGAAACCCATTCAGGGTAGAGGGCGTCGCGGATGAACCCATTGGCTTTGAGTTTGTCCATCTCCTCTCTAAGAGCAGCGGACCTCTCCGGGTCCATGCCTCTCCTTTTTTGTTTTACGGGGACGTATTTCAGGTCTATGTTCAACATATGACTAGCAATAGCGGGAGAAATCCAGCACATATCAGAATGTGTCCAAGCGAAAACGTCTAGGTTCGCTCGGAGGAAATCAGTATGATCCTCGGCCAATGATGGTCATCCCGGATGACTGGTATGTCAATCGTCAGCTCAACCGGTGCTGCATTCGTTTCCCTAGGTCCCCCATCATCAATTTTCAGATGTATGTCTCTATAGATAGGAGAATGTTGCCCGAGCCAGGGCTCGGGCACTACTTGTCAATTGTCAGTGTTTTGGATGTGGACGGAGATGTCCACCTTGTCTGCATCTCGACTCCTAAACACTATATCGTCTGTCGTCATGCGTTGTTGTTTTGTAGGGGTTCCATCTTCCATATTCGAGCAACATTCATGATCCGCATGCCTCGGGTTGCAGTGACAGTTAGTCGCCCACTAGCTTAGGTATCGATTTAATTCTATCCCCAGGCATTCTTTTAGTCGTAGCCTTGTGTAACGACCTGCTATTTTGGACTATTCGCATCCGCACATGTCGGACTTGGATAATTCAAAATACCGAATTGTTAATTTGAATTTGGCAAAACTCAGATATACAGTAAATAAATAATCACAGAATCACAGACACAGAGTAATAATATGCAGCGGAAGTAAAAGAGGTAGTAGTTCATGAAGCTACTATATAAATATATAAGATACATCAGAGTTTACAACATAAGAGTAATACGATACATCAGATACAAATCAGAATACATCACCGGAATCATCGAATACTGGAAGCAGAATAGATGGCTGGATCCTCAAGCAAAGCTCCAACTCCAAAGATGAGCCTCGAATACTGGTACACTCAGTCTGACCCGAGCGTAAAGCAAAATACAAAACACTCGAGTCAGGATTAATATTCACATATCAATAAATCCAACTCAAGTGAAATAGTAATCGAAATACAAGTAACTCAAAGGATGTTGGAATCACCATCCTTCAAGGATCCGTTAAACTATCTACTATGTAGTAGTGTACGCTAAATAGATAATGTCTATCAGTAATATAAAGTATCAAAATAGTGTTAAGGCGTTACCATTATCCCCCTTTACACGTTTATATAAGCATCATAGTCTATACAGCACTGTAAACTCCACCGTAAACTAGTGGGATATCAGGGAGTACTCCATAGGTATAACACAAAACAAATTCGTAGTGGTCGCGTATATAGGGATACAAGTATGACAAGGCACATGAGGCAATACCCAAGGTAGTGAAACTACCGTTCGCCTGATCCGGACTGGTGAGAACGCATCGCCGCAGCGATCGCAACACCGCGAAACAACACTCCTGAAAGTACGAGGGTGCACCAATCAATCACAAGTAATGAGTAATAGTTACGAAGAAGTGCGTTCGCTCGAGGTGGCCAACCCCATTTGGCCCGGCACGGCTCCTGATTTCAGTCATTTCAAATTTGACACAAGTGTCAAGGCTATCCATTATCGTTCTCTTTCTTCAGTCATCACGTACATCATTCCAACCACTTCATTCTGGATCATTACTCCGCGTATAGTTATTAAAGTGGTTTTCGGTTTAGGCAGAGAGTATGTCCATAACCGATTCCGGTCTCTTTAATAACTTTCGTAATTATTACACCGATTGGTCATTTAATAGATTTCAAACCAAATCAAATTCAATTTCCATTTCAATTCATAAATCATCATTTCGTTTGTCCTTCTAAATCAATTTCCAAAATTTACGTTTCAAAACTTTCAAATTACCATTTCGAAATCTTATAATTCGATTTCAACTTTACTTAAACAATTCAGATATTGATTCAAGTTCGTATATAAGTTTCATTCTGAAATCATTTAAATGGTTTAATTTTCATTCAAATCAATTTAAATTCATTTATCGAATTCATTCAATATTCGTTAAGTAAATTTGTCATTCAAACAACTTCTATTTAAATTCCAATTCATTTAAATCAATTACTTACGTTCAACTTCATTATATCAAAATATCAAATTGAAAAATTTTAATTTCATCAAATCAATTCTTTAAATTACAAGTCTTACGTTAATCTCAATAAATCACGTTTATTTCAATAAATCACATTTTATTTCTTATTAAAGAAATTCGATTTTCGCTTATTTATTGACTTCGTTACAAATTTCAAACTCAATTAATAAAGAACTAAATTTCACATAATCGAGAAGTTTCGATTTCACTTATTAACTTACTTAAATATTTTTCCAAACTTCATAAATAAAGAAACCCCATTTCATTTATTAACGAAGATCAAATTCACTTAATCAAAAGTTCGATTTTCTCTTATCAAAGAATTCAAGTTTTTATTCAATTATCAAATAAATAAATCTTATTCAATTATTAAATAATTTCAATCTTAATTATTAATAATTTCAAAACTTAATAATTACAAACTTGATTATAAATTCAAACTTATTTATTAAATCATTTCCACTTAATTAGGAATTCAAACTTAATTATCAAATCATTTCAACTTAATTATAATTTCAAATTTAATTATTAAATGATTTCAAACTTAATAATTTCAAAACTCAATTATTACTAATTCAAATTATTTATCAATAATTCCAAATTTAATTATATATATAATTAAATTTCAAACAACGTTCTTTCATCAATTACTACATAATATTTGTTCCAGATTTAAATCTCTACAATTTCCTTTCAAAAATTTCAAATTCCAACTTCATTTCAAAACTTATTCTTCGCTCGAATAAAATCATTATTTTATTTTTAAAATTAATTTATTGACTAATCAGATTTTTATTTAATTCTCTATCCTAGGTCAAATTCATTTGGGTATATATCATTTCAACCCGATTCCAACTCCAATTCCAGAAATCGAAGCATAGCAAAGGGAACTTGCAGTGTGATAACAGGGATGGTGTCAAAGTAAATAAACAAGCAATAACACAATCAATAACAATTCAATAATTAATTCAAATAATCCCGAAATAATCGTATTAATTCGCATTTGTTATTTGTGCGAATTAATATAATTATCTCTAGAATCTACACTATCATTTCATGTAGATTAAAGATTATTACATTTCGGTTTTTCCACTTGTCGTTCAATTTCAATTACAATTCTACACAATTTATTCAATATACATTCAAGGTTCAAAGTGTAATTTATCAAATTCTACGAGTCAATTAACTTAACGATTTCAAGGGGTCATATTATTCAAATTAACTAATCAAATTCAACACATATGTCGATTCAAAATTTATAACTATCCTACGTCAAATTCAATTGCATACTATTCATCACTTTTTTTACATTTCAATTTAACATCCAATATAAACAACAAACAATCAACCAATTTCAACCAAACTGTATTATCATCGCATAACAATTAACAGATAATGGTGTCAGATATCATAGGTGAACAGATACAGGTAATAACAGTGTACATAACTAACAACAGGTATATTTCAATTGTTGTTTCAATTGAAATCAAATTTAATAAATAAAAGAATATTAATCGTGAGTGATTGCTCACCTTTCGAGGCTAGAGAAAATAGGAGATGGCACGGATACGCACACTGATACGGACACTGAAATGGAGTTACAAATCCAAGCATGATTCTCAGAGCAAAGTAAGATTGGCACCAATCGACGAGCAAAACTGTTAAATAGGAATTGCCGAAATCAAATCAAAACATTCAACATAGCAACAATTACAAAACATGTCCTACGTCAAAGTTTAACAATATAATTCTATGTGCTACCGAGATCGAAATGGTCTGAAATTTGGTAAGAATAAATATCAAAACTTGTATTTCAAAACTGCAAAGAATCACTTGATTCCGACGTAAGACGGAGGAGATACGATGCGTCAAACATGAACTCAGGTCGTGTTTGCAGCAGTGTAAAATAATTTAAGTACAAAAAAACATCTGCCTGGGCCAAACTTATAGATCCTCGACCACTAATCAAACGATGTCGGATTTTGTTGAAATTTGACATGCATAAACTAGGTAACTTCGACTCTTTTTTTAAAATAGAATCAACCCATTCCGATAAAACATGAGTGAGATATGATATCATGAACATTAGGTCTAACTGCTGTTCAAAAACAAAAATAAAAAAAAATAAAAATAAAAGTAAACAAGAAACATGAGATCTATAACTGATATGCACTAAAATTTTAAAACATATATATATACTAACTTCCTTTATAAACAAGAAACTAGAACATACTAACTCAAAACAGGTTATATAACAAGCTACAAATAAAAGGCCTTTGCACTCATACGGGAACTTTATAAATAGATTTATAAAACATAGCTAAGTAGATTTATACACAATATAGTTTGTAAACTTTTCTATAATGCAAAGATATATATAAATCCATATGTAAAAAAAATACATGTAACATATAATATTCTTTATATAAACAGTACTTCATTTCCATGTTATATTTTTTTCCAAAATTTTGTTCTGTTATATGTGTGCCTCTTTGCTAAATTAGTGTAACTGCCTTTGTTTACAACAATACATCTTTTTATATAATATACAATACACCTACATAATGTATATATATTTAGTAACAGGCTGTACTAAACGCGCAACAGAGCAAATAATCTTTTTTTTATAATATCTGTATTATACTAAGAAGATTGAAACATGTCATATGCGTACGAACAAATCTTCATATTCAAAAAAATAATATATTTATATAACTAAAAAAATGAAAACATAAATTGTATGGACATATATATAAATATATATATATATATATATATAGCAAATACAACCTACCAAAGCTTCCCCATATATGAAACATATAACAAACATTCCTAATACAACAGATTAATATAAGTATTAACAAATATATATATTACCTATGAAACAAAAGAGGCTCAGATATGGATTGTCTCGGCTGGAGGAGGGTTAGGTGGCTATGCGCGGGTTGGCTATGCTGCGTGAGCAGTAGGAGGTTTGGAAAAAGGCGGTGACGGCTTGGTGAGGTGAGAAAATTTGTTGCTGCGGCCCGCGAGTTCGGCTGCCTCGCGTGACGAGGCGATGTGGAGGCGGTGGCGAGACCCGCGACTGGTCTTGAGTGCCCGGCTTCGGGTTGGCTGCGGTATGAGCTGAGGCAACCATGGAGAAGTCATATAGAGAGGAGAGAAGAGAGGTGGCCGATGCGTTTGGGTTCGCCGATAGGAGGTGTCGAAGGGTGGAGGAAAACGGTGGCCGAGACTGCTGCGGCGGGAAAGAAGATGGTGAGAAGGCGGAGCGGCGGAGGCGATAGCCGTGGATTAGTGGGGTTGGAGCGCGAGGAATAGAGGTGGTGAATGGTGAACGGTAGAGAGGTTACAAAAGAAACTAGTGAGCAAAGGATCTGGGAAATCATCAACTTGGACATTATTTGATGATTTGTATTTTCTTTGTTTTAAGGAGAGGGAACGTGTGTCAGGAAAATGAAAAGAGAGATGGTGAAGGGTTCCAACAACAAATATATATTGCAGCTTCCTATTTAATTCACGAATTAATAAAGCAACAGCAAACAAATGGAGGCAACCGGTTTGAATTTTGAATCGATGGGTGGTGAAAGTAAAAGTTTGAATTTTGAATAAAATACAGTAAAGTGTCCATTTGTTTCTCATGGCGGACAAATGAACGGACACAAAGAATCCAAAAAACTAAAATTTCATAACCGAAATGGACAATCGAATATACCGTGAAGATCGGCAGGACGAGACGATCAAAATGGTATACAGGTATCAGTGGTACAATTTAATTATAAAAATTCGAATTTTTCTACTACGAAAAATGCATAAAAATCGCAGAAAAATAAGATCGACGGAGCCAAAGATGTCCGAATTTGGAAAAACGACAAACTGACAACTTGCTCAAAAGATGTGTGGTTCGGCCTGGAAGTGTGGATCGGCCTAGAGGTATGGATCGGCCTGGAGGTATGGTTCGGCCTGGAGGTGTGGATCGGCCTAGAGGTATGGATCGGCGTGGAGGTATGGTTCGGCCTGGAGGTGTAGGTCGGCCTGGAGGAGCGTTCGGCCTTGAATGGGAGCGGCTCGGCATATACATTTTCGAGGGCGATCAGCATATACCTTTTCTGGGGCGATTGGCTGAATTGCCTTCGGAGGAGGGTCGGCCTTCATTCAACTTGAGTGTAAACTTCAATGTCCAATCCTTAGATCTTATGTACATCAGTAAATCCAATCCTTTCACATGAACATGAACACTTGATTAACTTACTGCTATCGGCTTCCTTTAGAATTTTTTTTCAAATCTAAGTAAATAGGAAGTTTTCTAAGAAACAACTGGATTTATCTCACAAATATGGAAATCCACTAGTAGATGATGAGATCCAATCAAGCTGAGAATTCAGTTCTCAGTGAAAGCACCAAAATATTAGCACCAAAATTGGTCATTAACACCCTTGAGTAGAGTTATGTAGAGAGATTAACGAAGAGAGTAAATTAGAACTGAAAAATAGTGTAATTCAACGCAAAAGGAAAAACAAAAATGAGAACACCAGATTTATAGCAGTTCGGCGTAATTGCCTACATCCACTCTGAGTTTGATCTTTATTGTATTCTCAATTACTTGAATACAGATACAATCCGTAAATCAGTCACTCGAATACAAGTTTGAATTAAAAAGAGGAGAGTATAAAAAATGGCAGAGTCTCCCCAGTGTTCCCGAAAAAAGGTCCCTTTCATTGTGCCCCTACCCTTCTATTTATAGACGAAGATGGGTTGGACTTCCCTCATGGGCTCAAGGCTGAGGTGACTTGGCCTGTATAGGGCGATCTCAAGCTGGTTGGTCTATTCCTGTCAAACCGTACCTAAATGCGAAAACATGTCGGCTGTATCAAACCGTATATCTTCAGGCTCTCCTTGGTCAGAATCTTTTTTAGTGCTAACGATAATATCTTCAACTATCATTTTGTAGCGGGCCAAGGTGCCGGTTAAGAAAACTCTATCGTCGTCAACTACAAATAAAAAGTCAGATACTTCCTCTCATGCAGTTTCAGCTACCAACCAACACGTAATAACCTTACCTTTTGGTATCAGTATTGAACCTAGTTAAGTACCATAGATGTGTGTACTATTGCCTTCTCATTCCCACTCAGAATGAGTAACATCGATGCACACATCAACCTCTTGGTCAAACTCACCAACGCATGTTTATACCTCACATGTCAAAGAAAAGTCCGATCCTCTCTTATCAAATAGGTCAAGATGCTGCTACCCTGGGTCTACTCAGATTCAGGACTTCCATAACTACAGGATCTATAGTGATGTCCTACTTCTGAAACAATGTGACTGAAGCATCTCATCATCAACCATGCCTTGTGCTCCTCTTTCATCCATGTGTAGACAAAAGTATCATTAACGAACATAAGAACACTCACTCAAGTGACCACTCCAAACACGGTTCATGATATTAACAAGGTATGTCGACACATTGGTTAGCTCGAACTGCAACCAATCTAATCCAAAAACCAAAGTATTATGCAAAACACTATGACCAGCACACTCCCTCTAAATACTCTCAGTTGGTGAAACCATCGCAAGGTCCAACTAAGAGAACGTCCTTGTGCTATAGATTTGATCGAATAAGTTGTCAATAAACGAGAGTAGAAACTTGTTCGTTATCTCACCCAGCTTACGACAACCAATAAAAAACTCCAAAGAGTCATCCGCCCTACTGACAAATACTATAGGTGAATCCTATCCAAATATACTCCTGTGATTTAACCATCACCTACATAGGTCATTCACTTGCACCTTTAGTTTCCTAAGCTCTTTGGGCATCATATGCCTTAAAGGCATAACTATTGGCCTACCTCCTTTGATCTGATCGACACGGAATTATGTCCCCATATGGTGGTAATCTTATCACCTGATAGAATATGTCCAGACACTCTCTAGCTACATGTATAGATGACAACTCATTATGTGGAATATTGAGCGAATATAGAAAGCTAACCATCTCTATCCTCTATAGGTAGACAATCACCATTCTTCGCCCCTCTGCAACCCCGAGCATCATCTACAACCACTTACAATCCACCACTATTCTATATCCCCTTATCAAATCCATTCCCAAACCATAATACTAACCCAACTAAACCCCAAAACAAATCAATAGCAAACAAACAAATAGCAACATCCATGACTCAATATGACAAGGTATCAACAAACGATGTGTAAGCTAGTTGAGCCCCTAACAAGGTCCGTCTCAATTAAAAGGTTGGTTAACTATCTTAAGTCTCAACCCTAATATCTCTAACAATTCTAGATATGAAGGGATATAAAAACCTCGACGTTAAATAAAATATCTGGAAATGTCATATGTGAAAAGAATATCTGTTTATCGACAAAATTTCTATCGGTTTAGAAATTTGCCGAAAAATTTCAAATTAAAATAAACCGCAAGCGCACGACGTACACTTGAAGTAAATGGCGAATACGGGTCGATCCCCAGGGAGGTATTACAGTTTTAAAAATCTATTCAATCAAACTAGACCAAATGGAGGAGAAATTGTTGACTAGAACTAAAATGAAGTTAAAACTAGAGTTAAATTGTGATAAGAAAACTATTGAACTAGAGAACAATTTAGAGGCAAATCCACTCTCATATTTTTGTAAATCAAAAAACAAACAATTTATGATCTCTAACTTTGATTTAAGAGAAATATTGTTGTATTTATCATAAGTATGGTTTGTTTATATTATTAATTAACATAACTCAAACCATCAAACTACAATACAACAAATTACCCACTTATAATTCTCATGCAAATGAAGCAAAAGCTATTTTAAGTATGATCTATTTACAATTGTAACTAGTAATATAGATCGTAAAATTTCATTTTTACTTTAATTTCACAATCAAAAATGAATTAGCAAATGATGATGCAACTTGTGTTTATGTTGAATAAGAATAGCTCATTTGCATAAGCAATATAAGCTATCAAACCCACTTGTATGAACTTGCATCAAAATCCACTTCATGAAGCATAAACCAAATGAGATCATAAATCATAAAATGTTGAAGTTACATAAATTTAGAGACCTTCATCACCTCTAAATTGAAGGGGTTTAACTACTCATTTGTGGCATTGAAGCAACACAAGTAAGTTTCAACATTAAAAAGAAAAGAAAATAGAAAATAAGCAAAGAAAGCAAAAGAGATTTGCTACTAACTACTTGCATAAATGTAAATCTAAGCTATGAACATAAGGAAAAAGAGAGCATAGAAATAAAAATTAACAATAAAACAAAGAAAAGCATGTAGAAAAGAGAGAAGAAAGAGGCTTGGAAGCCATTATTATTTCATAGAACATTGATCTTACACTTTAATTTCTTAGTTTCCTAAGTAAAATGAAAGAGTAGAAGATAGTTTCATATACATAAGAAGGCTATATATACATGCATAAAACCCTAATTTTGTTTTTAAGGGCTACCTAAAATGCCCTTTAAGAAGTGTGGCCATCAAGTAACCATTAACCACTAATTAATCCATCATTTGTTGTGCATGAAGCTTTATCCTCCACTTAGTTGTCTTTTAGCTCATAGTGGTACATTTAGGTAATTGGGTGGGGTCCTCCATGATCTTGAACTTGAATTATTTCCTATTCATTCCTTTGTATTTCATTTGTGCATGCATGTATCTTCATATAAGCCTCTTCCATATGCATCCAAATTCCTACAAAAATTATCAAAAAAATGTCCAAGTAAAAATTCTTAAATTGACTCATGCACAAAAATGTCCATTTTGCCCCTGAATGAAGATGAAAATATGATGGTTTGAAAATAATCGAATTTTGGTTTTAAACATGTTAAAATGCCCAAATATGATGTTTATTTAAATAGAAGGAGATAAAATATGGATGTAAATATATGCACATTTACGTGCACATCAAATACCCCCACATTTATCTTTTTATTCGTCCTCAAATAAAGGAAAAGTATGATAAATCCGTTTTCGTAGGAAGCACGATTGCAAAGTGAAAATATTTACAAAATCCAATGCAAAGTGAAAATATTTACAAAATGGAAGATTTATTTACAAAGATATGAATGCGAGTTTTTGGAAATATTTACAAATGAATGGTTTACTTTTAAATAGACATAAATAAGTTAAATACAAGTTTTGGTCATTGTCTTGAAAATTTAAGTCATTTACTCGTCAAAATTTCAAATAAAATCAAGTTCTCATAACAGATAGACCATAGTTTGGCTAGTTGTTTCGGTTGATGACACAATATAATTATGAAATGAATCCTAAGTTGATTATCAAAGTTTATTAAAGTGCTATTTTCATTTCTTTTTAATAACAAGTTAAATCAAACAAGTTAAAATAATGCTAGGATTTCAATTGCTTGCTCTCTCATTATTTGCAAAAAAAATTACACACCTAGCTCAGGTAAACTGAGGCCAGATATACTACCCATGCATTGCCTTTCGGGCTTATGTAAGGGGACTACAGAGCATGGCGAGTGCACACACTTTCGTGCATACACCTATCGACCGTAGGCGGTTTTTATTAAGTTTGTTCATTTTTTTTGGCTTGTGTTCCATACATGCATAACCGTGAGGACTTTTAAATGAGTATGAAAGCACATAATCAAAGATTCCAAGTAATTCACCCATGCATAACCGTGAGGACTTTTAAATGAGAGTGAATACTTGGATTAATTTTTTTTTTAAGTGAGAGAGAGAGAGAGTTTGCAAAATCATCTTAGCGCCATTTTACTTAGAAGACAAAAATGTTATATCCTTTACTTTAAATTAACCACTTTTTAAACAAAGATTTCAATTAAAATATACTTCATAATTAACATAGATGAATCTTCCTATATACTAGTTAAACCATTGTTATTTGTAATCAAACTTTATTTTTATTTTTGTTAAGACAAATAAATTTTTAAGAATTTCAATTTATTAACCTAAACTTATACTTATCCCATAGCGTTTCTTCAAAAATAAATCAAAATGGTAAAAAGAAAATGTTTTTGAGATTTTTTTTCTTTTTTTTAAGTAAGAAAATAAAATTTCAAAAATGCTATCAAAAACTAAAAATGAAAATTAGACTCTCCCCCCGCACTTAATTTTGACTGTGTCCCCACAGTCAATGCATGATATAATGAGTGTAATGGGGAAAAATATGTACATATTTACAAAAGAGGGTTAACATTCTTACTGGACGTAGCTTGGCTCATGAAGGATCATGAGCTCCTCCTCCTGATTATTTGGCAATTCAAAGAAAGGTTTCAAACGATGACCGTTGACTTTGGAAATTGATCAATCCCTGGGGTTTTCTATTTCTATGGCACCATGTGGAAATACAGTTCGTACCACAAATGGTCCGGTCCATCTTGATTTAAGTTTCCCCGGAAATAAATGAAGTCTTGAGTCATATAAAAGAACTTTCTGGTTAGGCGAAAACGTTCTCCTTAGGATTGACTTATCATAAAAAACATTGGTTCTTTCTTTGTAAAGTTCCTCATTTTCATGCGCATCGTTCCTAAGTTCTTCTAATTCGTTGAGTTGTAGTTTTTGGTTTTCGCCAGCTTTTTCAAGATCAAAATTTAAGTTCTTTATAGGCCACAATGCTTTGTGTTCAATTTCAACAGGTAAATAGCAAGCTTTACCGTAAACTAAACGAAATGGGGACATCCCAAGGTTAGTTTTAAAAGTAGTATGGTAAACCCAAAGCGCATCATTTAATTTTTGAGACCAATCTTTTCGATTTTTGTTAACAGTTTTCTCCAAGATTTGTTTTATTTGTCGATTTGAAACTTCAACCTGACCACAAGTCTGAGGATGATATGGAGTGGATAACTTATGGGTTATCGAGTATTTTTTATATTAAAGTTTCAAAAGAACAGTTGCAAAAATGGGTTCCGTTATCACTGATTATTGTGCGAGGTGTGTCGAACCTCCAAAAGATGTTTTCTTTGAGAAATTTCACAACAATTCTATGGTCGTTGGTTTTGCAAGGAACGGCTTCGACCCATTTTTAAACGTAATCGACAGCGAGAAGGATATAGAAGTTTCCAAAAGAATTTGGAAAAAGGTCCCATCAAGTCGATACCCCAAACTTCAAAGATTTCGATCGTAAGAATGGGGTTTAGAGGCATCATATCTCGTCGAAATTCGTCCAAGCATTTGACATCGATCATAAGTTTTACAAAATTCAAATGAGTCTTTGAAAAGAGAAGGCCAATAGAAACCACACTGAAGCACCTTTTCCGCAGTTTTTTGAGGACCGAAATGTCCACCGCACGCTTGATCGTGGCAAAATAAAAGAACACTCCGGATCTCATTATCCGGAATGCAACGTCGGATGATTTGGTCGGGACAATATTTGAACAAGTTTGGATTGTCCCAATAGAAATATTTCACTTGGGACATGAATTTGCATTTTTCCTGTTTGGACCAAGATGAGGGAGTTTCTTTAGTGATTAAGTAGTTCACTATATCAGCGTACCATGGATCGATAGAAATCGAAAGAAGTTGTTCATCGGGGATTTTTTCATTGATCGGCAAGAAAGATGGTACGTTCGGGAGACGAGATAAGTGATCGGCTATGACATTATCAGATCCTTTTTTGTCTTTTATTGTAAGGTCAAATTCTTGAAGTAAAAGGATCCAACGAATCAAACAGGATTTAGCATCCTTTTTAGTGAAGAGATATCGAAGCGCAGAATGGTCAGTGTAGACCGTAATGTGTGAACCTATCAAGTAAGGTCGAAACTTTTCAAGCGTAAAAAGACAGCTAGAAGATCTTTTTCGGTTGTTGTGTAGTTGAGTTGAGCGTCGTTCAAGGTCATACTCACATAGTAAATGACATGAAGGATCTTGTTGATGCGTTGTCCAAAGATAGCACCAACAGCAAAGTTCGAAGTATCACACATTATTTCGAAAGGAAGATCCCAATTGGGTGCGCAAATGATTGGGGTAGAAATGAGTTCGCTCTTAAGATGTTCAAAAGAAGAGATACAATCGGAGTTAAAATCGAAAGGAACGTCTTTTCCAAGATGGGTCGTCAAAGGATGGGCGATTTTGCTAAAGTCTTTCACAAAATGACGGTAAAAGCCAGCGTGTCCTAGAAATGATCGAATGTCCTTAACAAATTTGGGAATGGGTAGATTTGCAATGACATCGATTTTTGCTTTGTCTATCTCAACGCCTTTATTTAAGATGATATGTCCAAGGACTATGCCTTGTTTGACCATAAAGTGGCATTTTTCCTAATTCAAAGTCAAATGTTTTTCTTTACATCGATTCAAAACCAACTCGAGGTGATGTAAACATTGGGAAAAAGAATCACCAAAGATAGAGAAATCGTCCATAAAAACTTCTATAAAGCGTTCAATTATGTCGGAAAAGATGCCAACCATGCATCGTTGGAAAGTTGCAGGGGTGTTACATAGTCCGAATGGCATACGTCGATAAGTAAAAGTACCGAATGGACATGTGCAAGTTGTTTTCTCTTGATCTTCCGGAACTTGGAATTTGGTTATAGCCAGAATAACCATCAAGGAAGCAGTAAACTTCATGGCCGGCTACAGGTTCAAGCATTTGGTCGATTAAAGGAAGAGAGAAGTGATCCTTACGTGTTGCGGCACTTAGTTTTCGATAGTCAATGCAAACACGCCAACCTGTTTGAGTATGAGTTGGAATAAGCTCGTTTGAATCGTTCTTGACAACGGTTAGCCCAGAATTTTTCAGTACAACATGAATTCGGCTAACCCATGAACTATCGGAGATTGGGTAAATGATTCCGTTATCGAGAAGTCTAAGAATTTCATCACGCACCGCATCTTTCATTTTTGGATTAAGCCTTCGCTGCGCGTCACGAGTAGGCTTGGCATCGTCAATTAAATGGATGCAATCACTACTACAAAACAGGCCATTTGCATCGGTTGTTTACCCCCCTTTTGCATCAGTTCAACAACCGATGCATATGCAACCGATGCAACAGGCTCAACATTTTTGCATCAGT
Organism: Allium cepa; assembly: GCA_030765085.1. Classification (NCBI taxonomy): domain Eukaryota; kingdom Viridiplantae; phylum Streptophyta; class Magnoliopsida; order Asparagales; family Amaryllidaceae; genus Allium; species Allium cepa. The sequence continues at coordinate 659,882,084 of CM060941.1, forward strand.
TCTGAAACCGATGCCAAAGGATCCTTTTTTCATCGGTTGTTACTAACAACTGATGCAAAATATCATGGTTGGTTGCTTGAACACAGCCCCCATGTTGCATCGGTTGTAATGAAAACCGATGCAACTAATCCCTCTATTGCATCGGTTTTATATAACAACCGATGCAAAAAAAAACTATTCTCGGATTATATTATTACAGTACTAAAATAGACTCTCTCTCTCTCTCTCTCTATATATATATATATTATTGATTATAACAAACAATTATTGCATGCAATATTACTATCATTCAAAATTAAATTTGATATTTGCAACTAATCAATTAGTAGCTGTAAACGGTAGACAAAGAACATATTTTCTTAATTTCTTACTACTATGATCACAGCCATAAAATTGAAATTAATACCTGAAATACTCAATTGATGCCGATACAACATTACAGCTATCAAAAATAATGATGCAATTCATACCGGTAACCAAATCTGAACAACAAGATATACTTATTGATCCATTCAACTCCAAACTAATATAGAGATGAACCATTAAAATAGCTATAATGGTACTTAAAGGAAAAAAACAGAAAATCCAGTAGGATTACTGAACAAATTATATATATAACAACGTTACGACGATTTCATCGATAAATAAATTATGATCTACCATTATTCAAACATTTACTTGAATCGCATAATTTGATGGAAGCAAAAAAGTTCTGATAAAATAGCGTACGGTCGACGGTGATATTTTCCTTGGTGAACCCTGCTTGCAAAAGCTGGGATGTAATGCCCAGCATAAGATTCTCCAGTTATGTTGAAGTCATTTTCCACAAGTTCTGGATGCTCCTTGAAAAATGCCTGACAAATTATTTCAAGGGGAAATCCATTATTAGGACATAGCTTACTCCAGTCAACAGAACTCTAAACATTTCAAGGGGAAATCCTATATTTTGAGATTACACATACACTACATATTCATCCTATGTAACAATGATTTGGTTGTTTAGGGTTGCTAACAGAAACTAGTTTAACTGTGAATATTAGAAAAGAATAAAAGTTATGTTTCATACTCATCTATATATCAAGTGCCCAAACAGAATGAGTCAGGGCTAGAACAAGAAATACAAATATCCTACTTCATGTTTTTGCTTTTGGTTTTGGTGAACATATATTTAACATAATGAAAACTAAATTATTACTAAACATCAACCAAGTAAACATTTATAAGGACCAAGAAGAAAATATTATGATTGTTGGTAATAGTTTAATATTCTAAGCATTTCAGCAGATTAAAGTTATAGTACCTGATCATAATGCATGAGTACTGTGTGATTTATCACCAAAATAATTACTTAAGGGAAATAAAAATTATGCATATTAAGGATTCAAATCGGCTTACTTGAAGAAAATCATATATGTCATTGCTCACTCCCTGCTCATTATGACGAGTATCACGATTGTCGGAACTGTAGCTGAAACCAGTTCCAGTAGGCTGATCCACATAAATCAGATTTGATGACTAGATAAATTCATGATAATATTAGCCATTGATGTCACATATTATGAATTTAATTACCATATCTTAGTGCAGAAGTGTAGAAAGTTGGGTTAGGATGATCTTAAAGTCAACTTTACAACATAGGAACAAAATATGGAGTTCTATGTTCTAAAGAAATTCGGTAACTATACTTCTCATGTCCATTGTTTGATCGTACTTGTCAACTGAGCGCGCGCTAACGGACTAAACAATTGTCTTTAACAAAGTAGTGATCATATATAATAAACGTTAAACAGAAAATTGCTAAAAATACCTGATCCCAACCAAAGTTATTCCAGACAAGTGATAAGTTATATGCAATGTAAAAAGGCTCATTCTCATAGAACACAGCTAACTCATTACTGCAACCTGGTCCACCAGTTAGCCAAATCACAACCGGGTCTTTCTTGCTATGCCTTGATTCAAAGAAAAAATAGAACATCCTGCAGAGAACAAAATCATTCATCAAATTATGTACTCAAACTTACAGATTAATATCACTGAAACAAAAAAATTCAGAATTCGAAGAAAAAGGAGAATGTGGGTTTATCATGGACGCATAAAAGGGAGAAAGTGTGAATTCGAAGCAACGGATCAGCGGTACCACAGTTTTCAAACCTGAGCAATTGGAAGGTACTCTTATCGATGGAATTCTCTCTTTTTCATCTAGGCGTATCCAACAAATATTTTAGCCTTTTTAGACCCTAGTAACTATTCACTAGAAGAAGTCCAAATCAGTAAAACGGTGGATTCAAGCAGAGTTTATACCAAACCAAGTTTGTTGTTAAAATAGAAAAAGAAAAAGAAAGGAAAAGCGTATCCTCTCTGTCATCCATCATTAACATGTATTCCAAAGTTACATGTATAATACAAATCAACTTATAAGCCAATTATTAAGCAGCCACAATACATACGTGTATCATCTTTTCACACCATCTATCACTTGGAAAATGAAATCTTTCTATGTGTGTTTGGTGAGCCTAGAAGCTACATCTCCTTTCTCCATTCTTTCGGATTAATATCACTGAAAGAATGTCAACCACCTTTGTTATAAAATGTCTTATTGCTAAATCAAATGCTTACATGTTTTGGCTGTCAACTACACAATGGTTAAGTATTTTCCTCACCCCAACTTGATCAATAGGAAAATGTTAAAATTCACATGTATGATATATATTATGTGCTAAGAATTTCATGTGTATGATAGATACATTTTTGTTGCACCAACTATTGTTAACTCTATCTTACGCGCTTTAGCAACTTACAAGCCTCCCAATTCAGCATCAACCGGTTGTTGCAATAAAAAAAAACTTCAGCTGATAAATTATAAATTTATAAGCTATCAATCAGTCAGTATTTTAGCAAGATTATAGCTGGCAAATTTTATAAATGGTTTAGACCATCTACAAAAAAAAAATTATATCGGTAAAAACTATGTCTCGATCTAGGAAAAAAAACAAAAAATAAGTTCCTCAATTTATCCGAAGGCAGTGATAAACCAAAACCCTTCTTGTAGTGATACCAACCATCAGCATCCTTAGGTGGTAACGCAAGATGCCTATTCTTGACACTGACCACAATCACTTGAACCAAACCTGCTAAAGTACTCTTATTCGCCTTCGCCTTCTTGTAATATCTGGATCCCAACAAGAACATAGATGCAGACAAAGTCATTAGAACAACAGGAATACCAAACCCGATGTTGAACCCGATGTTGGAAGCACAGCAGTCATCCATAAGAGATGCATTCCCTGTAATTTTGTCAATAGATAAAGTCAGTATTTTGTGACTTGTCATGGATTAGTATTGTAGCGATATGAAATACATACAATTAAGCTTATTGTGGATCCAAGAGCAATAACACAAAAGCGACCCAGGTAAGAATCAGAAAGGAAAGCACCAAATATAGGAACAAAATTACTAAATGTTGACCATGAAAATTAGCAGTAAATGGAAGGGTCTTCAACCCTCCTTTATTAGGAGTATGAGTTTCTTTCTTCACATCTTTGATAGATTCCTCCATTTTTTCAATTGCAAGCTTTCACAAGAATAAAAAAGAACATAAAATGATGTTTTAAATACATGGGAGGAAAAGTATTGCAAGAGCTATAACATTTTAAAAAAAGCTAATCTGTTTGTCTACTAGCAGCGTATAAATTTGTGAAAGATGATGCGAAAGAAAACAGTAGACATAATAGATAATTGTGTGCTATCTTCTATGTTTCCTAACTTTAGATCTTTTTGGCGTCATCAGGGCGAGTTCAATACCGATCTCTCTCCCTGTAGAGTAATTCACTAGTCGTATTTTAGATGAGTAAATGATAACAGTGATGAGATGTTAAGGATTAATAGGAACAATACATGCACTACTGGTAATTTAGAGATAATTTACTAAAAATGGAAAGAAGCGATTTAGCGATAATTTATCATTATGCAAAAAGTATTTGAAAATATATATTTTTTAAAATGACATTAACTGCAAGATACCTGAGAGGGTGTGTGTTGAGTACATCTTTAAGACGGGGGCGAAGGCCGCTTGCACGAGAACCACTGTACCTGAAAGATTCTATCAGCGCTACAAATTTGTCCATTGACTTCTCTGCTATGCCTGATACTTGTTCACGTGAGATACGTCGCAAGCAATATTGCCTTCTACTGTTTTATTCCTGCTCTTGTCAGCCACTGCATTATCAAATCCGATTTATCCGCTTTTATATACCAACAATGCAAAATTAGGATATAAAGAGCTACAAATTTGAATTTTTGTACCGTTTATTAGCAGCTCTATGCATACTGTCTAGAAAAGAATACCATGATTAATCCTTTATCCAACTCGTTATGATAGAAGATAAATATTAAAGGATCATGCACGGTTTTGCAAACATGAAATGTATGGTCTTTTTATTTCAAAAATATGCACACAAAAGAAAACTGTACAAATGTATAATTTTAGAAGAAATCAGAAGGACTAGCTTAAGGTTTCTAGTATAAGTATGTTTACAAATTAGGTTCATAGTTCAATGCACTGTTGTTAAGTGGCGCCTATCAGATTAATTCTGATTCAGTTACTCCTCCCCTCCAACTCTGGTAATAACAAAATAGATGTGTTTCCGACTATATTCCCCGAATTTCATTGATGGCTAAAATTTCCAATTATTTAAAACTTTTTAGCATATGAACTGAATTGCTTTATGATTGAATTTAATGATAAAGCATGTATTATGAAAGAGTATCACAATTTATTGATCATCGTAAAAGGTATCAAGAAATCTAGGGCTCGCCACCCTGTATGGATTGAAAAAGATTTCACTGCGAAAGTTTGAGATATAGGAAATTGTGAAATCCTTAGTAGAATTTATAAGATTATATTGCAACAGGGTTATGATAAAAGATTAATATTAAAGGGTCTTTCATTGTTTTGTTGTGTCATATTGTTTTTCTTTTCGATTTAAATATGAAATAATTTTGAAAAGAAGTCTAACAATATGATTAATTGTATTGCCTTTTTATTTCTAAAATGTGCAAAAATATGTGTGGATATTTAATTACAATAAATCAAAAGGACTTGCTTAAGGTTTCAAGTTAAAGCATGTTTACAGATTAGGGCCATAGTTCAGTGCATTGTTGTTAAGTAACAACAATCAGGTTAATTATGATTCAGTTATCCCTCCATTCCAATTCTGGTAATAACAAGTTAACAACATAGTTCACACACTCCACACCACCATTTATACCCAGTCCAGTGATTCTAGGTCATTAGTTTATGCATACAAAACATCGAAAACTTTAATAGGCTTAATTACACTTTTATGTCAACTTCATATGTACACAGATAAACACCAGAAAAAACAAGATTGATCAATGTTTACACGCAAGGTTTGTTTTCCAAATTGACTAGAGGAGAAAATGCATTTTGGAGTACCAAAGTTCTTGTGCATTGAACTAGCAACATCATATGAGTATGTAGCAGAATTATACGTTTAACACCTATTCTAATTTGAGCAATATAGATCTACCATGAAAATTCATTAACAAAATAAATAGGCAGAATAATGGAGTCAACCTTGAGACAATCAAGCTTCCTTACAGCCCTAATGCTTTCTCTTGATACAACAACTTCTGGCCAATTGAGTCGTGACCCTCGCTTGAAATATTTGGAAACGGAATGACTGCATTTGCACATTAAAAACATTACAAAACGTGAAACATACAAAACCAATTGGTCAGTGTTTTATAATTAGAAAATAAACTTAGGAGATAATTTCCATTTAGCAATTAAGGTAGGTTGCAATATATTACAAGAAAATCTTTCACAATATTAGGCGGGCAGCAATCGCTCATCCAGGTATATTAAGGGATCAGTATTGAAAACAGAACAATTTACACACTTGGTGGCGCACTAAATATGAGCTAGTTAATTACAAAAACAGGCATCCTTTGAAAACATATTGTAGAAATAGGCTACAGTTCATATAAAATAGGTCTTTTTTCAGATTAGTATGTGTGCATGTACATGCATATTTATAGAATGTGCATGTGTAGGCACATGCATTTTCCTTTTCATACTGAATGTGAGGCCTGTATTTTATAATAAATAGTGTATTTTTGCAACAAGTTTTTTCATGAAGCTTATTTTATAAAATGAACCCGAGGATAGCAAAAAGGGATTAAAAAAATTGCATACACTGAAAGTAGTAAGCTTAAAGAGCGAAACTAGTGAACCAATTTATCAAATGCATAATCACCATGACGACAAATATGAACAGAAACTTGAGTAAACTATGGACTACCAAAGATGCTATAGAAGTAAAAAAGAAAAAGGAAGAAAAAAAACGAGAAAGAAATAAAGAAGAAAAGGAATGAAAAGGACCTTAACACTACATAAACAGGTACTCAATAATGATAAAAAGTGCACGAGACTTGTAACATTATCCAACAAAAAATTGGTTCAGGCTTTACACTTTTAATTTCTGGGAACAGTACCTTTTAAATTATAAACTATCCATAGACAATAACTAAATATGTGATTATACTTGAAGCAACAACAAAAGTTCACAAATTCCATAGAGTTGTTAGCTAACTTATGTGATGTTGAATAAAACTATGCTTTACTAAGAATGTGTAGTGTCACTGGCAATATAACATTGATCGTCGAACATACAAACGCCGAAAGAAGAAAAGTGCTATTACTCAAGAAAAACTGGTATGAAAATTTCTACAAAGAGATAGACTCAGGGCCAACTGAATGTATAATAAATATTCTACCAATAAACTTTTTTGGATCATTTAATAGGATAATTATGCTTCTAATACTTGGAAAACAATGTCGAAAGCAAGACAATGGTGCAGAGGCTTAATTAACAGGAAAATTAGTAATGGTGAAAATACTAGGTTATGGTATGACCCATAGGTCAATGTAGTATCACTAATTGAGCAACTTGGTTGGCAATGTTTACTTTGGTTGGAGGCTCCAATAATCAAGTCTCTGAACTCATAACTAACTACAATTAGAGAGGAAACATGAATTGTCTGCCTCCTCCTATTGCCCAAACTGTTCAGTCCATTAAAGTTCATAACAACAGGGAAAGTGATTACTGAGATTGGTTGCCTAATGCTAACAGATGTTTTGACTTCAAATCTGCTTAGAATCAAATCAGAACTAAATCAACAGAGTTCAACTGGTGTACCTTTATTTGAAATAACCACTGTGCCCCTAAGATGTCATTATGTGCTCTAATGGAAAGATCAAACAAGCTTAACACCAAAGATAACTTATGCAAATGGAACAAATATATTGACCCATACTGTAACTTATGCAAACAGCATACAGAAGACTCAGACCACATTTTATGCAATTACAGTTATTCCAAACAAATTTGGCAAGAGCTAAGTTGCAAATTAGGATTTCAACATAATACCACTTTCAATCTCAATCAAATTTTAGATTCGCTGTCAAACATGCAGGGCTCTAAGCATACAAACATTTACTAAGTATAGCAATCACGTGTATGATCTGGAACATATGGGGTGAAAGAAATTCCCGAATTTTCAAAGGTATTGAAATGCCAGACAATCTCAGATCAGCAATTATCATTCAAGAATGCAAACAACTCATGAAACAAATTAAAATCAAACAATTAAAAACAAAGGGCAAGGAGATTATCTTTGCGGAGTTCGATGTGGATTTCACGTTGAACCCGATCGAACCCACGTACAAATCACGGCAACCCAATCTCCTCCAAACTGCAATCGCCAACATCTCGAACCCAATACCCAAGTCTTCGCCAAGTTGCCGCGAACCACCTCGTAAACCCAAATCACCCAAAGCGACTACCATCGTGGAATCGCTCTCGAATATGATCAATTTTAGGGTTTTTTTGTTTAAAGCAGCCGAATTATTTTGGGGAAAGGAATCAGAGCGGCGAAAAAAATTGGAAAGGCGGGATGTAAAACGTGAGTAACAAATAACCTAGACAATATTGCATCGCCTCTGCTAGAGAACCGATGCGAAAACTATTATTTTGGACGTAGTTGCATCGGTTGACTTTAAAATCGATGCAACTAAAACTATTTACATCGACGTATTTGCATCGGTTGTTGGTGACAACTGATGCAAATTTGATTTTTTTATTATCTATTGCTTTCCACGTATCAATTGCATCGGTTATTCAGACAGAACTGATGCAAATAGTTCTATTTGCATCAGTTTTTACTTCAACCGATTCAAATGAGGCGATGCAAATGGCATGTTTTGTAGTAGTGAATGTTGAAGCAGAGAGGGACTAATTCCTTTTATATCAGAAATCGACCATCCCATTGCTTCCTTATTTTTCAAAAGGATAGAGAGAAGAGAAGCTTCTTGGTCAAGAGAAAGATTGTTAGAAATGATGACAGGACAAGTTTCATTTTCACCTAAGTATGCGTACTTAAGGTGATTGGGAAGCGGTTTGAGGTCCAACTTTGGAATTTTTTCGATCGAAGAATTGGGTTGAGATTCGGACTCAACTAGAAGCGATTCAAAAGGAAGAGTGTATTCAATGTCGTTGGGAATTTTGTGAAACAATTTTTCATACTCGGCCTCACGTTCATCGTTAAGATCAAGTGTTTCGTTTTCAACATTTTCGTGAATGGACTAACTTCCAATGTTTGGTCACAAGATTCATTCGATTGGCTTTCAAGATTGAAAATATTAAGATCCAAAGTCATGTTTTCAAAAGATATTTTCATTCATCCGTTACGACAATTGATTAAGGCATTTGAGGTGGCTAAGAATGGTCGACCTAAAATCAACGGAATTTGAATCGAGGGATTCGTCACGGGTTGTGTTTCGAGAATGATAAAGTCAACGGGGAATATAAATTTCCCTACTCGAATGAGCACGTCTCCGATTTCTCCCACGGGCTTCTTAATGGAATGATCAGCAAATTGAAGCGTAACTTTCGTGGGTTTGAGCTCACCTAAGCCTAATTGTTCGTACACGGAGTATGGAATCAAGTTGACACTCGCGCCTAAGTCTATCAAACATTTGTTAATCGTCTTGTCTCTAATTGTACACGAAATTGTAAGGCATCCAGGATCTTTGTATTTAACGGGCATGGATTGGGACAAGACTTCACTCAAACTAGCGGCTAAGAAGACTTTTTTGGGCACTTGAGTGTGTCGCTTTTGGTTGCACAAGTCCTTAAGAAATTTCGCATAAGTGGGGACTTGCTGAATGATGTCAAGGAGCGGGATGTTCACTTTTACTTGTTTAAAATTTTCCAACATCTTTTCCATTTGGTCCGAGTGTTTCTTTGGTCGAAGACGATGAGGAAATGGAACACGATACTCGGTAGGCGGGTCTACCCGAGTAGAAGAAGAAGATTTTCGATTTTCGTTCGATTCGACGTTTGGCTCCACATTATGTTCTGAGTCATTCGTTATTTTAGAAGTGTCAAGAAAAGTTTCCGGTGAATCATTTGGATTAACGACTTGATTATCGATTTGTTTACCAGAACGGAGAGTTGTGATAGCATTCAACTGGGTGACGTTGCTATCTTGAACAACATGGGCTTGATTTGAATTTGCGTTTTGATTTCTGGGATTTGGAAGGAGCTGGCTTGGGAATGTTCCTCGTTCACGTTCACTTACAGACGTGGCTAATTGACTAATTTGCATTTCGAGTTTTGCAATCGATTGGTTTGTGTTTTGCATATATGAAGTCAATAAATTTTGCAAATTGTTGTTTGATTGTAGGCTTTGAGTAGTTGCCTTAGCCAACGTTTCAAGAGTTTTCTCAAGTGAAGTTAAACGTTTATCGTCTTGTGGAGGATGAGCATAATTTGGTGGAAATTGGTTGTTACGGTTGATTATGAGACGGGCCCGCAAAGTTTGGTTGAAAATTATTAGGCTGAAAGGGAGGATTCGAAGCATTATTCGGAAATGCTTGAAAATTGGGACGAATTGTATTTGTGTTGGGATTGTTTTGGCTCCATGCAAAATTAAGATGATTTCTCCAACCAGGGTTGTACGTTGGAGAAAACGGGTCGTTTTTGGCTTTATTGAAAGCATTGATTTGTTCGATAGAGTTGGGACACTGATCGGCTATATGATTAGGATCATTGCATTTAAAACACATCGGTTGGGAAGCTTGGTTCATTTGATTCGATGAGAAAACGTTATCGAATTTTTTAATCATTGCGTCGATCTTAGCTTCCAAAGCAACAGAAGATCTTATCGAGTGTGCGCTCGATCGTGAGTAGATTGATTTTTCGTTCGAGCGTTCCCATTGGGACGAATTTTGAGCGAGGTTTTCAAGAAATTCCCAAGCATCATCATGATGTTGGGCAAGAAAATTGCTTTGGAAAATTGATTCGAGCACGTTCGTGAGCTGTTTTCGAGTCCATCGTATAAGATTTGGCAAATCGTCCATTTTTTAAAGTTATGGTGTGGACATTTTATCAGAAGCTCTTTGAATCTTTCAAAATATTTTTCAAATGGTTCACCCTTGAATTGATGAAAATTTACAATTTCGTTTCGAATTCTACTTGTTTTTTCCAAGGGTTAGAACTTTTTTAAGAAAGCTTTTACAAATTCTTCCCACGTTTTAATTGAGTTCGAAGGTAAGCTGTACAACCATATTTCAGCGTAATCCGTAAGAGCAAATGGGATTAATCGAAGTTTGATTCCGTCATCAGAAAGTTGTTGGAGTTTAATGGTTGCACAAACTTGTTCTAATTTAGTCAAAAAGATGTATGGATCATCGTGCTCGAAATTGCCAAATTTTGGAAGCGTGATAATATGGTTCGAATGGATTTCGAGATGGTTACCCGTATGGCAGGTAACGTGATGCAAGATGGAATGGAAACTCTATCGGGAAAGATTCTATCCATAAGAGTTCGAGGGTCGTTTTCGTTCACCATTTCAGGAGGATCGTCTGTTCGAGTTAAATGGTTTGTAGAAGGGTCGTGAGTCCAATGATTTGTTGTTGTGTCACGAGTCCAAGTACTGATGCACAAGTGAAAGTCGAGAAGAGAAAGGAGTTAGAATTGAGTTTAGGGAATGAAAGAAGAATTGAAAATGTGTTTTTGTTTTGTTTTTTTTTTGAAATTTTTTTACAAGGGAGAAAACTATTTAATAAGTGAGATTTATTTTCAAAAGAAAAGTTTGATTTTTTTTCCTTTTTATTTTTGGCCTTTCCAATTTTTTTTTTTGTTTTTTGTTTTTTTTTTTTGTTTTTTGTATTTTTAAATATTTACCAAAAGGATTTTTTTTGATTTTAGAAAATGGAAATTGATTTTTGTTTTTGAATTTTCAAATTTTTTTCTTTTTTAAAAGATTTTATATTTTTTCTTGGATTTTTGTTTTTGATTGAAAATTTTCAAAGGAAAGGAAAGAATTTTTTTGATTAAAAATTAAGTTAAGTAAAATTTACAATTTTTTTTTTGGATTTTTGATTTTTTGTTGTTTTTTTTTAAATATGCATGAACTAATGCAGCTAAATGAATGCAAAGGCCTTAACTACAATTTGCTGTCCTTAGTAGCTCCTAACCCAAAATTATATAATCACACTTTGTCTTAAATCAACAAAAATATTTCTCAACCAGGTAACCGACAGGAGTTATCGGTGCACCACGAATCACCGTAGCAATGCAGCTGAAGGTTTAAGTACCTTCAGAGGAACAACCAGTATAATATTTACGTATCACCGTAATTTTTATGACTGGTTATTACTCTGCCGTAGCCTAGACACCAAGAAATAAAATCATTCAAATAAAACAATTGTGAAGATACAATTAAGCCCTAAGTGAGCTCGTGACACCCTTAGGTTCAACGTCTAACCTTTATAGTTAGTCAAATTCTATGATGAAATGCATTTGTGGGCTAAGGAAAATGTGATGAAATCCCTCACCTTATGTGAATTGGGGTATTGCCAACCAAGATGAGATGAATGCAAAGCAGAAATTAAACGTGAATTACAATGCAACTAAATGAAGTTTGCTTTTGTTTTTGGATTTTGAATTTTTTTTATACATACACAAATGCAAATGCAAGCAACCAACAATGCAATTCAAAAAACAAGGAAAAAGGTGCACGATACCAGAGCGTGCGGATTATTTAGCAATATATATTATTTTTTTAGCGACGATTTTTCTTAGCAAAGCAAAGCAGTTTATTTGTTGGCAAGCACTTCTCCCTTTTGAATTTCTGCTTTGGCAACCTGAAATGAAGAACAAGATATATTTACAATTTTTTTTTAATATAAGGATGAAACTTAAGAGCAACTTGAAACGAGACAAAACAAATTTACAACTATTTTTTTTAAGGATAAAGCCAAACCAACTAAAAACAAATTAAACAAAACAACCTTTTTTTTGTTTTTTTAGCACCAAAGAAACAAAACCATAAATAAAGAAATAACTTTTTTTTGGTTATATAAATCTCAAAAAACCCCCAAAATAAATAAAAAACAAATAAAAAAGAAAAAGTTTATTTCCGGAATACAATCTCAAGCCCAACTCAACAGCCCATTAAAAAAAAACTTTCTTCACCATTCAATCATACGGTTCAAAAGAAAAATCACAAACCAATCAACTTCACAAATATTTGACCAATTTCACAACCAATTCATGAAAATCTTAGAATAAACCAAAGTCAAATTCAAGAATCAATAACTCGGTTTAGATGAGGCGATTTGAGCTTGAGGTCCGGTTTCGATTTTCTGCTATTTTGGTGGTTTCGGAATGTGGCAGAGGAAGTGGTCATTTTTTAGTCTAGGGGAGGCGATTTCAGGCAATGATTTGGTGCTTTAGAATGTGGTCCATTCGTTGCTTTTGTGATGGGAGTTTGGGGGAAACGGTGGAGTTTGTGGTCGATTTCTTTTTTGGTGGTGTGGATGGACACTGGTGATGTTCAAATTGGGTATGGCTATTGCGGGAGGTCGCGAGACTTGATTCAGGTACAGGCGAGTTTTGCTGGAACGTGGCGAAGTGGTTTCGGCTGGAGATTTGGTCGCGGTGGACTGTCGTGAATTATGGATGGGTAGAGGAAGTTTGAATTTTGGGTGATGTCAGTGGGGAGTTCAGTGGTCTTGTGGCCGGGTAAGTGAAGTTTGGCAATAGGCAGTTTGGTTTGTGAAGGAGGGAATTGCTGCCTTGATGAAGTTTGTTTACGGTGTGGTCAGGGGGCAGGCAATTTGCCGTGGGTGATGACTGTTGGTGGTATGAGCAGATTTGTGGAAATGTGATTTATGGAAGCAATTGGTAATAGAGCTACATGCAGTAGTCGTTTTGTTATGATGATGGACCATAGTTGAGTGGGAGGGTTGCTCGTTATTACTTGATGAAGTTGTGGATTGTGGTGAGGAGTTAGTGCAGTGGTCGTTGGTGAAGTACGAATTGCAGTGGGATTATATGGAGGAGGTTGAAGTATGTGAAGGGAAGGTTATTGTGATGAAGTTTGAAGTATTGGAATGGTTCGACTGTGCTTTGACGTGGTTTGGGCAGAGAGTAGAGAGGGCTAGTGGAAATGTTTGACAATTTAGTGGTGGAAGATGTTGTTGTGAGGCAGTTGTTTGGATTATTGTAGAGAGGGCGCTGTAATTTGATCAGTTGAGGAGAGGAATATGGTTGATGGCCTGTTGTCAGAGATGGAGGGTTTGGTAGGACATGGTGATGGTTGGTGAGGGAACTTGTGGCCGTGGAAGAGTATAACAGGGGCTGTGGAGATAGTAGGAGTTTGAGGAAGGTATTTTGACTGACTGCGGTGATGTTCTGGTTGACAGTGCGGTTAAGAAGAGGCAGTAAGGTGCAATTTGGTTGTGACGTCAGAAGTTGATCGTTGTATCGGTGTCTGTAGTTGATGCTGTTGACAGTTGATGTAGTTGGTTTAGCGGTCTGGAAGCTTGGTGTTTGATGTTGTATTGGGTGATATGACTGCTTGTGGTGATGATGGTCGGGTTCAGGCAACAGGGATGCTTGCTCATGTGGGCAGAGCAAGGCAGCAGTCAAGGGAGTTATGGTTTGTGATGTTTTATGTATGGTGAATGTAGGAAGGTTGTAGGAACTGTTACGGTAGTTTTTTTGTTTTTTTCAGTGCAATGATGAACTGAAGAGAGTGATGATGGTGGTAACTCGTGATAGTCAAAGGGGGCAGTGGTTTGTGCGATGATATGCACAGTCGTATCAGCGATGGCTATTTGAAGGCAGTGATGTAAATGGGTAGGGGATTGAAGTGAAGAAGGAAGACGTGGTCTATGCAAAAGTTTGTAGTGAATGTAGGTATGTGGTTCAATTTGTATGGTAGAGGTGATAGTGAGTGTAGATGTTAGTGAGTGGTAGTGAAAGAGAAGTGCTCAGGTTGGTTTGGTGTAAGTATGACAGTGGTTCTGATGGTAAAGAAGATTTGTGTTGTGGATGGTTGAACTATATAACAGTTTGGTGTGGAGGAAACAGAGATGAGAATAGGATGAATGAATTGTGCACTGTTAGAAGAACAGGCAAACAGAGAAGGGGGAATTTGCAGAGAGATACACAGTTTTTAAAAAAGAAAAGAAAAGGAATGTAATTGTAAACGAAAATGCAAATTGAATGCAATAAAATATGCTTGTTTTTGAAATGAAATTGTGTATTTTTCTGTTTTTTTAATATGGAAATGGAAATGCAAAACGAAAAGAAAAACAAGCACACAAACAAAATACCACAAAAATCACACACAAATTTTTTTTTAGGGAACTACAAATTAACACAACAACGAAAATTCAAACGAAATAATTCGAAGAATAGAAAATCAAAATCAAAGCAACTTCCCGGCAACGGCGCCAAAAAGTTGTTTATCGACAAAATTTCTATCGGTTTAGAAATTTTCCGAAAAATTTAAAATTAAAATAAACCGCAAGCGCACGGCGTACACTTGAAGTACGTGGCGAATACGGGTGGATCCACAGGGAGTTGTTAAAGTTTTAAAAATCTATTCAATCAAATTTGACCGAATGGAAGAGAAATTGTTGATTAGAACTAAAATGAAGTTAAAACTAGAGTTAAAATGTGATTAGAAAACTATTGAACTAGAGAACAATTTAGAGGCAAATCCACTCTCATATTTTTGTAAATCAACAAACAAACAATTTATGATCTCTAACTTTGATTTAAGAGAAATCTTGTTGTATTTATCATAAGTATGGTTTGTTTATATTATTAATTAACATAACTCAAACCATCAAACTATAATATAACAAATAATCCACTTATAATTCTCACGAAAATGAAGCAAAAGCAAAATCTATTTTAAGTATGATCTATTTACTATTGTAATTAGTAATATAGATCATCAAATTTCATTTTTACTTCAATTTCACAATCAAAAATGAATTAGCAAATGATGATGCAACTTGTGCTTATGTTGAATAAGAATAGCTCATTTGCGTAAGCAATATAAGCTATCAAACCCATTTGTATAAACTTGCATCAAAATCCACTTCATGAAGCATTAACCAAATGAGATCATAAATCATAAAATTTTGAAATTACATAAATTTAGAGAGCTTCATCACCCCTTAATTGAAGGGGTTTAGCTACTCATTTGTGGCATTGAAGCAACACAAGTAAGTTTCAACATTAAAAAGAAAAGAAAATAGAAAATAAGCAAAGAAAGCAAAAGAGATTAGCTACTAACTACTTGCATAAATGTAAATCTATGCTATGAACATAAGGAAAAAGAGAGCACAGAAATAAACATTAATAATAAAACAAATAAAAGCATGTAGAAAAGAGAGAAGAAAGAGGTTTAGAAGCCATTATTATTTCATAGAACATTGATCTTACACTTTAATTTCTTAATTTTGTAATTAAAATGAAATAGTAGAAGATAGTTTCATGTACATAAGAGGGCTATATTTACATGCATAAAACCTAATTCTATTTTTAGGGGGCTACCTAAAATGCCCTTTAGGAAGTGTGGCCACCAAGTAACCATTAACCACTAATTAATCCATCATTTATTGTGCATGATTATTTATCCTCCACTTAGTTGTCTTTTAGCTCATAATTGTACATTTAGGTAAGTGGGTGGGGTCCTCCATGATCTTGAACTTAAATCATTTCCTCTTCATTCCTTTGTATTTCATTTGTGCATGCATGTATCTTTATATAAGTCTCTTCCATATGCATCCAAATTCCTACAAAAATTATCAAAAAAATATCCAAGTAAAAATTCTTTAATTGGCTCATGCACAAAAATGACCATTTTGCCCCTGAATTAAGATGAAAATATGATGGTTTGAAAATAATCGAATTTTGGTTTTAACCATGTTAAAATGCCCAAATATGATGTTTATTTAAATAGAAGGAGATAAAATATGGATGTAAATATATGCACATTTACGTGCACATCAATATCTTAAAATGAATTGCCATTTCCCTTCTGTTTCGTTGATGGAGCACTCAACGAAATCAAAACGAAAATCAATACATATGCTTCTACGGTCTATACCTACTTAGCTTGTTTGGGAAAACTCTTCTCCGTTGGGTACAGGCTCTCTCATCATAAAGCCTTCTCCATCATCTTCTCGAATCCCTCGTCAATATGAACAATCAATTGCTTCTTAAGATGATCTCTTAATCCAATGTTAAACTTCTATTCTTTTTGTGTGGGTTATCAATGGAAAATAGACCATACTTCGACAACACATCGAATTTGGCCATATACTCCAACATAGACGCATCGCCTTATTTTAAATCGACGAACTCTCTAACCAACATCGACTTCAGAAAAGCTAAGATAAATTTTCTTCAAAGCAGACTATAAAATAAGTAAATCAACCCTCGGGAATCAAAGTTGTAGAGAGACTCCACTAGTTCATTGCTCATCCTTGGATTTATCTAGAGGTCTACATCTTCCTCATGGAATCATCTTGCTCCAAGTCATCGAAGACCTTCTCGCAAGTAACCATCCAATCTTTCCTTTCAATAACCGACTCTGTTCCAAGGAAAGGTCCGCATCTTAGACTCCGTCTATGTATAGCTCGACAAAGTCGACTCTATCCATTTTCACTTGAGCACCATAACCATCCGCAACAACTTGGGCATTCCAGGAAATGGTTCACACCATCTCTACAAACATATCCCATCAATCAGGTTAGTGACCCCAATCCTGCCCAATCCTCAAATCTGAAGATAGAGTAAATAGTAGTCTTTCTTTCATGCCAGACCATTCCTACTCTATAATAAGGATGATCCGTCTCTCACAAAAAAAACTGCATCACCAGTGCCCTTGCATGCATACAATTTATATACTATATATCTACTATAAGGTTTGAAAACCAAAATAGATAACAAATATGAACTCTGTCGTATATACGTATACTCTAGATCCAATCTAAGGCGATAACTCCAACCCTATCACTATTGGATCGCGGTATCAACTCAAGTTAATCATGTAACCGGCGCTTTGATACCAAATGTAACTACCGCCCTAGACCTACGGTGAAAAACAGTTATGAAAGGAAAGGAAAGAAGTAAAGAAGAGGAAATAGAAGAGAATGGAAAAGAAGATAAAGGAAACATCAAATAACTAAATAACCTACTATATATATGACATTGCATTAGAGTAAATATAATAGTCAACATAGATATGAAATATTCGAGATAGTAAAATAACATTGTGAACTAATCATCAAAGTACAACATCGATAAAGTTATACAACACAGTAGTAGAGTTTATGCAACTAATACATAAACTTAACTTATAACCCTCTCTAATAATAATAAGTCAAGGATCCATAGTGTCACAAAGTGGAATATACAATAGCCAACTTACATATAAGTATGAGTAAACATCACCTCCTACTAATCCATCCATAGAACTCCATATGTCATCCATAACTGCTCTCAAATATGCTTATTTAAGAGTAACCGAGATAATAAGAAGCAAAGCATAAAACCTTGGGTCAGACAATAGTTTGGTATGAGTGATAAATAATCTCAAAATACTATAAAAGTCGATATAGTATACAGAACACCATCGAGAATTTTTTTTTTCTTGTAGCCCATTTCCATGACACATTAGAAAATTCATTTACGCGATTTATTTCGCTTGAGTTGTTTTAGTGTGCCATCGGATTTTGAAGGTGTTCAGTAACTGTCAAAGAAAATGAATGAAAAGAGCGAGAGAAAATGAATCAATTGATAGATGGCCTGATCTGTTCTGATAGATCGAAAGAGTAGGGGGATGTGGGTACACAAATCATACCCGACCTGTCCCTACAACCAAAGAGTAAGCACACAATATAGATAATATTCTACTCTATAACATCATAAAAAAGGTATATCATACTCATTATCTGTCAAGGTGCCTAAGTATCTCCATCCACAATACATACTCTATACTAAGTAAACTATCCAAGTGTTTAGGTATCTCCATCCACAATACCTACTTCACACCAAGTCAAGTCGGGGTGTCTAGGTATCCCTCCCACAATACCTACCTTATATGACATCCCAAGGGTAATAGGTGGCTAGTGAAGCAACCATAACAAACATAGCATCTGTAACGACTCATAATTTTCGATAATTAAAATATTTAATTTAATAAGATTTTGTGATTTAATATTGGAAAAGTTTAAATTTTGTGATTTTTAATGAGAAAAATCACTAGAGTGAAATTTAATAGTGTTATTATAAGGTAATTGATAACCACTTTAATGCAATTTCAATTAATTGAAATGATTGAAAACATAAAATTTTGTTATAAATTACAAATAAGGAAATAAACCGAATGTTGTATTAATTGGTGAAAAAACATGTAATTAATTGTAATTGGATAAAATCAGTGTTTTGCAAGTGGTTATAACATTTTTTTATAGATAATAAACTTATAAATGTGATTAAATTAAGTAAAAGGTGGCAAACGTTATTGGTTACCTATTAATTTAATCCATTGAATTTAATTGGAAATCAATTGCAATTAACCTATTTAAATATTGCAATCAATGTGGATTAAGATGGTAATTGTAGAATATTGATGACATAAATGGTAAACCAATGTTAACTATGTCCATAAAGAAATGATTGATTGAATAAAAGATTGAAATCAAAATAAATTAATTTATTGGGATTTAAAGTATAACAAATGAATTTATTGCAAATGAAATTGGAAGGCTATAATTAGTGCAATATTAATAATTGAATTGACATGGAAAGTTTATTTTTAAAGGTTTTAAATTAATAGTTAACCAAAAATAATAAAATTGGTTAGTTATAAAATTTGAATTTTAAAAGCGATAAATTTAATTTAACAATAATTTATTTAATTAACATGAAAATAGCTATTTTGGCCACTGTCTCGGATTTCGACGAATCTTATTTCATCGAATTCATAACAGTGAATTATTATAGTATTTCAAGTTTCGTAGCGATCATACTTGTCGTTGGTCGTACGGGCTTGTAACGCGTGAAATTAATTTAATGAATTCAATGAAATAAGCTGATTTTAAAAGCTAACTTCTTCATACATTCGAATAAGGACTTGAAATCTATTCCATTGAGTTTAAAATTATCGAAAACATCTATTACGATATATGAGATGACCTGCTTTCGTTCCGGAAGCAGAACGAGCTTTTTAGGTCGTTATTGTGGTTTCGAACTAATTCGATATGCTATTCTTTTTTATCGGGCCTTGTCCATATAAATAGTCTTGTTTCCCGAACCCTAGCCGTCATTTTCTTATTCCTGTATGTACAAATTTTTTTATCATTCCACTCTTCTCAATGGCTGAAAAACTAAATTCCCAAATCCAAATTCAAATCAAAATGAAGTTCAAAAATTCAAACTCCTCCAAACCATCTCATATTATATACCGTTTCGAAGCCCATGATGATCGTAACTTAAATCTGCAATTCGTTTTTGGAATTGATTCTCTGTTTGCCCAGAAATCGTCGATCATTCCCGGCCATTCATAGTTGGGCTTGGGATTAGACGGTAGATCTTGTCCTAGGAGCGATCGTAAGGCGACGTTGGGAAGCTGGTGTCGAGCAGACCTCAGATCTATCGCTCATTTGTCCCCAGGTCATGCCAATTTGACGAGATGGGCTGTTGAATGATAGCGACGGCGAACATTTCTGGTGGAGCTGAGCATGGCCGCATTGGGGGCGCTAGGGCAGTTTAAATTGGCGAAGATGATGGGAGGCTCTGATCGTGTTGATAGGTAGTGGTGTGGCTGCGTAGTTGGTAGTAGGTGGCAGCCGTTCGAATTCGAACTGGATCGAGCGATTTAGGGTCTCGAACGTAATCATCTAAGGGATGCTGATGTGTAAAGGTATATACGTATTTGTTAATTAAACTAATTTATTTATTTTAACATAAATCGTGCTATGTTCTAATATGAATAACTTTTACATATGATGTCGAATTTACAAGCGGTTTGCTCCTTTGCGATCATATCGAAATCTCGGACTTTATGGAGCTGGTTTGGGTAAATTCTAAGAATGTTTAATTTTGGGCCTTATTTTGGATTTCAAATTGATTTGTAATCAAAAGTGAGTGCTTTAACCTACTCACAACTACTAGATTATCTTATGTTAGTTAAATTGAATTTATGATGTGATTAGAAATTGATTGGTTGATGTTTAGTATATTTAAATTATCATTCCAGTTAAATCTGACTTTTATTGAATTTAATCGCTATTTAATTTGATATTGAATTTTAAATTGCCTATTAATATATGTTATTGATGATCAGTCAATTGATGTTATTTATTTGTTGATTGAATGGTGATTTTAATGGATGTTTGATTATTGACATTGGATGACTGGATGTTATATCTTATATTGTTATAACACTACAAGTTCCCTATGGGTTGAAATGATACATACCTAAATGATCTAATAGATTAGGAAGAAATCAATATGGGTTGAAATGTCAAACTCGGGAGACTTCATGGGTCTGAAGTAAAATTGGGATTGCGAGTTGAAATGATATATACTTGTAAATTTTAAAATTATTACGGATTGAAATATTGTATATCAGTATCACTTGACCATAGGGTAGAAAACTATATAAGGACACTGGATTGGTTAAACTAAATGATTTTAAAATCCTTAAACTTTGAATTCAGTTAAATGATATTTTGAAATGGAATTTGATTTATATAAATTGAATTGTTTAAAAAAATGAATTATATAAAGAATTTAAATTGAAAGTTTGGAATTATTTAAGCGAATGGCTTAAGAATTTAAAATGAAATTCTAAATTTGAATTTAAAGTATAAACGAAATTTACTGAAATTGTAACTTCGAAATCATTTGAAATTGGAATAGCTTAAATTGATATTTCAAGATTTGGAACTAGGTTTTGATTTGAAATCTAGATATGTTCCCGATTTTTTGAAATAAAAGAAATGGTTTTATTTAATATAAATTTCAAATTTATTATTTTAATATAAATGTATAAAATATATTATTTTTAAATCCTGATTATTAAGATTTTCAAACTATTAAACTAAGTCAATCTATTTTAAACTATTTTAAACTACTTTAATTAATTTACATTTTTTTAATTTATTTTAATCTATTTTAACCAATTTAATCCAATTTAATTTATTTTAACCTATTTTAAACTAATTAACCCATTTTAATCTATTTTAACTCTATTTAATCTATATTAAATCTATTTAATCTACTGTAAATCTGTTTATACTATTTTAAATCTATTAAGTCTATCTGAAATCCATTTAAACTATTTTAAAGTGATGTGAACTCTTTTAAAACATTTAAACTATTTTCAAGTAGTTTAAACTATTTTAATGTATTTAAACTATTTAAAATATTTCAAACTATTGAAATAACTTAAACTATTTATGACTATCGAAACCATTTTCTAAATTTCAGACTGTGTGAAGAGGAAGTGTCTATATTTAAATCCTTGATTTTTAAAGCGAATATGGTTAAATGATGTTATAACCTAAGTTGGGATTTGAAATGATGTTTATTAATGAAATGACATGTTTAAGTAAATATGATGATTTGAAATAAGGATTTAATTAACCTATCTTATCGATATAATTTCAAAAGTGAATATGATTTCGAATGTGGATATGATTTCGAAAGTGATATGGTTTGAATTGAGTACGATATTTTGATATCAATTATGAATCGATTTTGGAAATTTAAAAAACCATCCAGTGTAAAATAAGTATTTGGTTGTTAAAGAGACCGGGGTCGGATATTGTCATACTCTCTGCCAATACCAAAAACCACTTTAATAATTGTGTACGTGGTTGAGATTCTAAAATGAAGTTGGATGGTTTTGCGAACGATTCTGTATGAGGTATTTACGTAGCCTTGACTCCCATTAGTCAGCTTGATGCGACTTGTAACGACCCAGAATATTTAATTTATTAAAATTTAATATTTAATTAATTTTGAATATTAATAAGTGAATTTATAAGTCAAATAAATTTTTATTTGAATTATTGGATTTATTTGAATAATTAAATCGATAATTTAATATGTTAAATTGTGGAAATAATTGAAAATAGGGTTAAATATGATTGAAAATGATTTGTAAAATTTTATTTTATCATGTTGAAGTTAGAATGATATTTTAGAACTTTTAAAATCGAATTAAAAGTTAATTTGTGAAAATTGAATATTTTAATATTTAAATCGACTAGTGAAAATAGTCAATTTTTGAACAGTATCAGAATTGAACGAAACTAGTTCCATTGGATCCGTAATGGTTAGTCATTACCGGGTTTCAAATTTCGTGTCAATTGGAGCTATCGTTTGATCGTGGCAGCTCGAAACGCATCGATTTATTTTTAATTTAAATTTGACAAGTGAAAATAGCCATTTTTCAAAATGTCTCGGATTTCGACGAAACCAGTTTCATCGGATCTGTAATGTGATATTATTGTAAGGTTTCAAATTTCAAGTCGATTGGATTTACCGTTTGTCCGGTACAAATTAAAACGCCTAGAAAATCGTTTAAATCGGTTTAATTCAAATTGAGCGTTTATAGCCATAACTCGCACAGATGTCCGAATTAGCTTCCGAAACCTGTTCCATTGTGTCCGAAACGCGGGATAAACCTTAGGAACGTCAGTTTCGGCGCGTAAATCGGAGTTCGGAATTTCCGGGACGAATAGTGTTTCGTCGGTTCCTTATAAATAGCCCTTCACTCTAAAAAAACAAAAAAAAACACAAAACCCTAATTTATAACTGCAGCCGCCACTACAAGCTTCAATGGCCAGAATTGTCTCTCCTTTCCCCCTTGATTTCTTCCAATCCGTCAACATTCGTCAAAAACATTCAACTACAAAGATGAAGATCACAACGAGAGCTTCGATGTGAACGGTGGAGATCGTGTTTGGTGTCGTGTGGAGGGAGCTACAAGGGGCCGTCGGCCATAGGTTGCGCATGCACTCCTAGGTGAGGTAGGTGGCCGAGTTTCATGGCCTTGGGGCCGAACGTAGAGGAGGTGAGTGGCTTCGATTTGGAACTATCTGATCGCGTTCAAGTGCGACGTAGGCGATGCATAATTTAACCCTAATATTTGATGTTGGGTTAGTTTGTGCATGTGAATGTCTGGAGAAGGAAGAACGTGAGAGGGAGAAGGGGACGCATGGCCTGATGTTGAGCAGTGCAGATCCAAGGGCCCAGGTTGATTAGGGTGTTAAAATTGTTAATTTAGTTATAAATTTGTGTATATAAATCGTGTACAAACTTCGTAAATTCATAACTTTTTCATACGAGGTCGAAAACGCGCGAAACCAGTTGCGTTGGAATCGTATGGACGAGCACTACGCGATGGAGTTGGTTTGGAGTCGTTTGGAGTTAGTGAGAATTTTGGGTAAAATTAAACGTCCGTTTAATTTTATTCGAAATAAATCGCTAAAACGGAAATAAAATCAAGGTGAGAACTTCTCACTCAATCGAATCAGTTTCGATTTTATTTTAAATAGTTAGATTTAAAATATTTGAATGCATGTTTGAATGTTGATTGATATCTATTGATTGTTAAAATAGACATTATACGCCGTTAGTAAGCGGATGTTATTTATTAAAAACATATACCGCGAATATTTCATAAACAGTGAAATTGGTATTATATATAATATCAATATATATATATATTGGCATATGTATATATTGCAGTTATTGATTTCCCGCATTTTTTTAGCGGATGAGACCCTATTGCGCCGTTATTAAGCGGATAATATTTAATAAGAACATATACGCGATAATTTCGTACTGGAGCGAAATTGGTATTGTGCTAATGTTTGTGGATGCAGGAAAACAGGTTGGAGGGATCCAACTGGATTCCTCAACAGTTTTTATTTGATTTCAGATATTTTGATATTTGATGGATTTTCATATTGATATATGATATCGTTGTAGTCGTGATTGACTATTTGGTGTGTAGCATCATTGGACCGAATTTGGGGATTTTAAAATGATTTTTAAAGTGATGTTTGAAAATATAAAATATTTTTTGGAATTGATCCATTTTATATAAATAAACGTTATAATTTTTAAAGTTATAAAAATTATGATTTTTTGAGAAAAATAGTTAAAAACTGATTTTTGAGAATATGATGCTAATGATTTTATAAAATAGTTTAATCGGGATTTTAGAATTCATT
This sequence comes from Allium cepa, assembly GCA_030765085.1. Taxonomy (NCBI): domain Eukaryota; kingdom Viridiplantae; phylum Streptophyta; class Magnoliopsida; order Asparagales; family Amaryllidaceae; genus Allium; species Allium cepa. Next base: position 659,906,733 of record CM060941.1, read on the forward strand.
GTGAAAAGTTTAAATATAGGATTTATAAAATTTAATTATTTTACGAATCAAAAATGGTGAAATTATAAAGGAGATTAAATATGTTTTAAAAGGATAATATAAATTGATTTATATTAAGAGATTTATAAATGGATATTTACAAATTGAAATATGGACATTATAAAACGAGTTTTTATAAGTGTTTGAATGAAGTGAAAATGAATTTCATAATTGAATGGAATTTATAGAATTTTATACGGTGAAGTTATAAATGGAATTTTATAAGCAGTAGGTTTATAAAATTTATTAAGTTATTAAAATAATGATTTTGGATAAATGAATGAATCTTATAAGTTATAAGATTTATAATTTGGGAAGTTAAAAAGAACGATTTTGTAAAATAATCGTTTTATAAGTATTTAACTTATAATATGAACTTTTAGTTTATAATTGAGTTATAAACTGGAATAGGTTAATAAAAGAATTTATAAAAAGGAAGTTTTTATAAATAAATAGAAATGGAATTTATAAACGTTGTTTTATAAATTCGCAAATGACTTATTTTGACAAGAAAATTTGTTAAAACCTATAAGTGGAGTTATATTCACATTTTTGAATAGTGAATAACCCTTTGAATTAAAATGAATAAAAGGATGAAATTTGTTAACAAAGTATATTCACGTTTTTGAATGGTGAATAACACGTTAAAGAAATTGTTTTGGATTTGGATGTTTTAAATAGAATTAAAACGATCTAACGATGTTTTAAATGTGTTGAGATTCGAAACCATAGATTTCAACATTTATTGTTGAAATAGACGTTTTCGAGAAATAGAAGGAGATGATGGACTATAACACTATTGTTATAGTAAATGATTTCCGAAAGGAAATGTTTTTTATAGTATTGGGATTTATATATCTATTTTAATTTCGAATCCCTATACTAGTGATTTTGGGACGTCGTAACGATGTTTTACGCAACATTCGTTTTGGCCCAAATAAATATGTTTAAGAGAATGATTTCCTTAAAAAATGAAATATGTACTTAATTTTGAATTAAGTATATTGAATATTTTCCAAGGGTGAAAATAAATAAAATTTGTGAATTACTTATGAATAAATAAGTATGGAAATGTTTTTCCAATGTGAAATGAAACGTTTAGAGAATTTATCTTTTTGAAGATAAATTGAAATGAATAATTGAAATCGAATATTCATTGATATTTTGAAATTATAAATTCACTAAGGAATTTATAAAAGAAAGTGGAATTTGTTTAAAAATAAATATTGATTTATTTTTGAAGTGTGAAATAATATATCTTGTAAAGATATTTTGGAAAATAAATAATTTGGAAAATTATTTGGAATCTGGTGATGTGTGCATATCCAGTGATAGTTCAATAACCGACTATCAATATTTCCCTCTGAATGGGTAACTGATGTGATTTGTTTGAATGTGAATGCCACACTTATTTTTGAATAAGCGCTCACTATTCGGGTTAACCGGGAAAGGACCATGGGGACGTATAACCCATTCTGAATATGTGATACGTCGTTATAATTGCATTGAAGATCGGTGTTGAAGACCCGGTATTTGCGAGAGCGATAGGATGACCTGTCGATTGTCTCTGCACTGAGTTGCAGCGGTATAGAGACTCCCTAAGTGATGGGAAATCCGATCAGGATTGTGAATATCCGGATTGCAAGGACTTCTTTGTAAGTGCCTTCGGTTTTGTTCGATCCCGGAACAGACTTGTATGGATTGTATGTCTGACATTACAAGTTGAGATATAAAGCCGATTTCTTTCAAATATATTTCTGTTGGTGGCGAAGAATTTATTCTTTTAGCTTAACACCCTTCTCTGAGACGTACGAGCTCAGAGGTTATATAGTTGAAGTTATCAGCGATATATTCCCAATTTGGTAATGTGACATGCTGAGTGTTGCTGAAATGATCATTGTGTTGATTATTGTGATAGGATCATTTATTTGATCGTCTATCTTAGTGATCATTGTGTTGATCATTTGTTGACCCAAAGCATGGCTTTTATATAAAGTATGTTTTTGTGGACGTGACTTCGTCGAACCTCACACCCCGGAAATGGTCAAAACAGGAAAGATGCGGCAAGGTTATGAGGGGTAGCTCCCTTTAGGGTATGTACATTTCCTTCTGGATAGAGGTGGTATCATGGTATGGAGCCCAGATATTTAACCTATGTGGTTACTACGAATTTATTACTTTGTGTTTGTTGGTTTTCGGAATCCCGTGAGAAAGGTCGTTTACGATCGGGGAATGGCGTGCTCGTGTCAGTAGTTACCCAGTTAGGGGTAACCCGGCCTTGTGTTGGCAGAGTTCCGGTTTGGTTCTCGGGGATGTCTTTCCAGAGGCATTCTCATGTGGCAATGGGAAGCTCCTTGGCCTGATCATTTGTTGGAAATCCAAAGAAACAATACGTGACTTGTACGGTTTTAGTTGTATAACCTGCTATGGAATGTGGCGGTAACCTGCTATTGAACATAGTTAGCTATAGTAGGCATAGTTCGGAATGTCTATGCTGGCTAAGATTTATATTCTACTTTCGAAATAAATTTTTCCTACACTATGCACTTATAATAATATGAAATGTTCCTTTTAATGCGTATCAAGCATCTTTGACTATCATAAGGAGAAATCTCCTCCGATTCTGCGTTTGCATTGTGTGTGTGTGCGGGAGGCCTTATGGTAGTCTCATTTTTTAAAAGCATTGCGAATTGAATTTAAAAATATTCCTCTATTTTGATTTTAAAGATAAATAAACTGTTTTGAGTTCTCACACCAGTCACATGACTGACTTGGAGTTTATTGTTTTCCTTCCTAAACTCTGGGTGCTCACCAATTTCCACACGGGCAGTCAAGAGTTAAGGTTTATCAGGATATTCTGGATATTCAGGAGTTGCTGGAGGCAAGCTGGATGGCATGGCGTATTACTAGTTTATATAGTATTTCTTTTTCCGCTGCACTGTTGTTGTTGTATGATGTTGTATACTCTGATGATATGATGTAATGAAATGTGATGTAATGTGATAACTGATAGTTCTTTGTTTAAAGATTATTCATTTATTTATTATATGTTGTTCCGCTGCGAATTGTGAGATTCTGATGTTGTTCTGTTGTTTTCTGTTCCGTTCTATTTTCTCTTTTCTATTCTATTTTAAAATTATGTTCTATTTTTCTTTCCTCTCCATTTTCTATTCTCTTTAATTTCTATTTTCTAATTTTCTGTCTTCTTTTCCCTCTATCTTCTACCTTTTTCTCTCCTTCTCTTTTCGTAAATTCTTTTTCTTAAAACCCATAACTATTCGGTTTTTCGGCAACGAAAAATCGAAGCGTTACATTTGGTATCAGAGCTTATGGTTAAGCGACAACCATGGTTCTGTTGGGTATTACTCATTAGAGATAGAGTCAGCAGTACTCTAGAATGAGTTTGAGTGTAATAATAGCTATGAGAGCGTATTTGTTAGTGAATATAAAATTGTTTTATATTGTGATGATTGGTTTGTTGAGTGGCATATGAACCTTCGTCAGCACGTTATGTACAACTATGCCGAAGGGGTTTCTAAACACTTGAATAGAACAATTCGACACAATATTGTTTAAAAAAAAAATTGGGTAAATGAAATAATTTTACTTAAGTATAATTTATATATAAAGAAATAATTTTTCAGAATTATTAAAGTATATAAGTTGATTGTTAGGTTGTTTGAATAATCTAAATAAAGGAATTGTATAAGCAAAAAGAATTATAAGAATTGAATTATAATTAAAGTGATTTACAATTGTGAAATAAACTTATATATATGAGAAGTGAAACTAATGAATATATTTATGAATTTAGTTGTAAACAAAAATGAATTTAAAGTTAAATGGAAAATTTACTTTAGAATTGGAATCTGAATTGATTTATAAGTTGGAATTTAAGTTAAGTAAAAACAAGTGATGTTTATAAATGAAGTATAACTTAAGAGATCAAAGTAAAATTAATAAAGTTAAGTGATGAATATGAACTTGAGTTATATAAATGAAATTCAACTGTTGTAATTGAATTGAATGAATAGATTGAATGATAATCAATTAAATGTAAATTTAAGTTGATATGAAATAATGAATGTAAGCAAAGGAATTTGGTTTTAATTAATATACATTGGTTGATATATGATTGTTAATTGATTGTATATAATTCATTAAGTATTAATGAAATTTAAAGCTATGTAATTGAATTCAAATTAGAAGTAAATAAATTTGAATAGAGTTGAATTTGAATTGGAAGTGAACCAACTTGAATATGAATTAGTGAATATAAACTAATTGAAAATGGATGTTAGTTGAATGATAGTTGGTTGATGTTTGCATTTGTTGCTTTTGTTTCAGTTACTATATGTTGTATATCGATACTATTGTCTATATGCATGATTCTCATGTTGTTTGTTGAGTGATTAGTAGGTGCGGATCGCGTTTGCTTCGCATTTGGAGCTCACTTTTGCGCTATATTAGCCATATATGCTTGCTAATAAAATATAAGGTACATATCTCGGATTAAATATCGTACTTTTACACTTTTTTCCCTTCGGGATGCCTCATTACTTGATGAGATGTATATTTGTGATATATATACTGTCGTTTTTTTTCGGATCGAGCCGCGCAAAGGAGACTATGGCGAATTTTTCCGAAAATTTAAGGTGTTGGAAAAAATTTGAGAAAGTTGGAAAATTTTTGAAAACTTAAACTTTGATTTTGGAATTGAAAGTTAAACAATAGTAGTTGTTTTTGAAAAGATAACTAAGTATGATTTGAAAACTTAGTAAAGTATTGTAAAGAAGTTTAAATTTGTTTTGGGAAAATTAATAGATTATATAATTTTTCTTACTTGTAATTTCGAGGACGAAATTCTTTTAAGTGGGGAAGATTGTAACGACCCAGAATTTTTAATTTATTAAAATTTAATATTTAATTAATTTTGAATATTAATAAGTGAATTTATAAGTCAAATAAATTTTTATTTGAATTATTGGATTTATTTGAATAATTAAATCGATAATTTAATATGTTAAATTATGGAAATAATTGAAAATAGGGTTAAATATGATTGAAAATGATTTGTAAAATTTTATTTTATCATGTTGAAGTTAGAATGATATTTTAGAACTTTTAAAATCGAATTAAAAGTTAATTTGTGAAAATTGAATATTTTAATATTTAAATCGACTAGTGAAAATAGTCAATTTTTGAACAGTCTCAGAATTGAACGAAACTAGTTCCATTGGATCCGTAATGGTTAGTCACTACCGGGTTTCAAATTTCGTGTCAATTGGAGCTATCGTTTGATCGTGGCAGCTCGAAACGCATCGATTTATTTTTAATTTAAATTTGACGAGTGAAAATAGCCATTTTTCAAAAAGTCTCGGATTTCGACGAAACCAGTTTCATCGGATCCGTAATGTGATATTATTGTAAGGTTTCAAATTTCAAGTCGATTGGATTTACCGTTTGTCCGGTACAAATTAAAACGCCTAGAAAATCGTTTAAATCGGTTTAATTCAAATTGAGCGTTTATAGCCATAACTTGCACAGATGTCCGAATTAGCTTCCGAAACCTGTTCCATTGTGTCCGGAACGCAGGATAAACCCTAGGAACGTCAGTTTCGGCGCGTAAATCGGAGTTCGGAATTTCCGGGATGAATAGTGTTTCGTCGGTTCCTTATAAATAGCCCTTCACTCTAAAAAAATAAAAATAAAAAACACAAACCCCTAATTTATAACTGCAGCCGCCACTACAAGCTTCAATGGCCAGAATTGTCTCTCCTTTCCCCCTTGATTTCTTCCAATCCGTCAACATTCGTCAAAAACATTCAACTACAAAGATGAAGATCACAACGAGAGCTTCGATGTGAACGGTGGAGATCGTGTTTGGTGTCGTGTGGAGGGAGCTACAGGGGGCCGTCGGCCATAGGTTGCGCACGCACTCCTAGGTGAGGTAGGTGGCCGAGTTTCATGGCCTTGGGGCCGAACGTAGAGGAGGTGAGTGGCTTCGATTTGGAACTATCTGATCGCGTTCAAGTGCGACGTAGGCGATGCATAATTTAACCCTAATATTTGATGTTGGGTTAGTTTGTGCGTGTGAATGTCTGGAGAAGGAAGAACGTGAGAGGGAGAAGGGGACGCACGGCCTGATGTTGAGCAGTGCAGATCCAAGGGCCCAGGTTGATTAGGGTGTTAAAATTGTTAATTTAGTTATAAATTTGTGTATATAAATCGTGTACAAACTTCGTAAATTCATAACTTTTTCATACGAGGTCGAAAACGAGCGAAACCAGTTGCGTTGGAATCGTATGGACGAGCACTACGCGATGGAGTTGGTTTGGAGTCGTTTGGAGTTAGTGAGAATTTTGGGTAAAATTAAACGTCCGTTTAATTTTATTCGAAATAAATCGCTAAAACGGAAATAAAATCAAGGTGAGAACTTCTCACTCAATCGAATCAGTTTCGATTTTATTTTAAATAGTTAGATTTAAAATATTTGAATGCATGTTTGAGTGTTGATTGATATCTATTGATTCTTAAAATAGACATTATACGCCGTTAGTAAGCGGATGTTATTTATTAAAAACATATACCGCGAATATTTCATAAACAGTGAAATTGGTATTATATATAATATCAATATATACATATTGGCATATGTATATATTGCAGTTATTGATTTCCCGCATTTTTTTAGCGGATGAGACCCTATTGCGCCGTTATTAAGCGGATAATATTTAATAAGAACATATACCGCGATAATTTCGTACTGGAGCGAAATTGGTATTGTGCTAATGTTTGTGGATGCAGGAAAACAGGTTGGAGGGATCCAATTGGATTCCTCAACAGTTTTTATTTGATTTTAGATATTTTGATATTTGATGGATTTTCATATTGATATATGATATCGTTGTAGTCGTGATTGACTATTTGGTGTGTAGCATCATTGGACCAAATTTTGGGATTTTAAAATGATTTTTAAAGTGATGTTTGAAAATATAAAATATTTTTTGGAATTGATCCATTTTATATAAATAAACGTTATAATTTTTAAAGTTATAAAAATTATGATTTTTTGAGAAAAATAGTTAAAAACTGATTTTTGAGAATATGATGCTAATGATTTTATAAAATAGTTTAATCGGGATTTTAGAATTCATTGTGAAAAGTTTAAATATAGGATTTATAAAATTTAATTATTTTATGAATCAAAAATGGTGAAATTATAAAGGAGATTAAATATGTTTTAAAAGGATAATATAAATTGATTTATATTAAGAGATTTATAAATGGATATTTATAAATTGAAATATGGACATTGTAAAACGAGTTTTTATAAGTGTTTGAATGAAGTGAAAATGAATTTCATAATTGAATGGAATTTATAGAATTTTATACGGTGAAGTTATAAATGGAATTTTATAAGCAGTAGGTTTATAAAATTTATTAAGTTATTAAAATAATGATTTTGGATAAATGAATGAATCTTATAAGTTATAAGATTTATAATTTGGGAAGTTAAAAAGAACGATTTTGTAAAATAATCGTTTTATAAGTATTTAACTTATAATATGAACTTTTAGTTTATAATTGAGTTATAAACTGGAATAGGTTAATAAAAGAATTTATAAAAAGGAAGTTTTTATAAATAAATAGAAATGGAATTTATAAACGTTGTTTTATAAATTCGCAAATGACTTATTTTGACAAGAAAATTTGTTAAAACCTATAAGTGGAGTTATATTCACATTTTTGAATAGTGAATAACCCTTTGAATTAAAATGAATAAAAGGATGAAATTTGTTAACAAAGTATATTCACGTTTTTGAATAGTGAATAACACGTTAAAGAAATTGTTTTGGATTTGTATGTTTTAAATAGAATTAAAACGATCTAACGATGTTTTAAATGTGTTGAGATTCGAAACCATAGATTTCAACATTTATTGTTGAAATAGACGTTTTCGAGAAATAGAAGGAGATGATGGACTATAACACTGTTGTTATAGTAAATGATTTCCGAAAGGAAATGTTTTGTATAGTATTGGGATTTATATATCTATTTTAATTTCGAATCCCTATACTAGTGATTTTGGGACGTCGTAACGATGTTTTACGCAACATTCGTTTTGGCCCAAATAAATATGTTTAAGAGAATGATTTCCTTAAAAAATGAAATATGTACTTAATTTTGATTTAAGTATATTGAATATTTTCCAAGGGTGAAAATAAATAAAATTTGTGAATTACTTATGAATAAATAAGTATGGAAATGTTTTTCCAATGTGAAATGAAACGTTAAGAGAATTTATCTTTTTGAAGATAAATTGAAATGAATAATTGAAATCGAATATTCATTGATATTTTGGAATTATAAATTCACTAAGGAATTTATAAAAGAAAGTGGAATTTGTTTAAAAATAAATATTGATTTATTTTTGAAGTGTGAAATAATATATCTTGTAAAGATATTTTGGAAAATAAATAATTTGGAAAATTATTTGGAATCTGGTGATGTGTGCATATCCAGTGATAGTTCAATAACCGACTATCAATATTTCCCTTTGAATGGGTAACTGATGTGATTTGTTTGAATGTGAATGCCACACTTATTTTTGAATAAGCGCTCACTATTCAGGTTAACCAGGAAAGGACCATGGGGTCGTATAACCCATTCCGAATATGTGATACGTCGTTATAATTGCATTGAAGATCGGTGTTGAAGACCCGGTATTTGCGAGAGCGATAGGATGACCTGTCGATTGTCTCTGCACTGAGTTGCAGCGGTATAGAGACTCCCTAAGTGATGGGAAATCCAATCAGGATTGTGAATATCCGGATTGCAAGGACTTCTTTATAAGTGCCTTCGGTTTTGTTCGATCCCGGAACAGACTTGTATGGATTGTATGTCTGACATTACAAGTTAAGATATAAAGCCGATTTCTTTCAAATATATTTCTGTTGGTGGCGAAGAATTTATTCTTTTAGCTTAACACCCATCTCTGAGACGTACGAGCTCAGAGGTTATATAGTTGAAGTTATCAGCGATATATTCCCAATTTGGTAATGTGACATGCTGAGTGTTGCTGAAATGATCATTGTGTTGATTATTGTGATAGGATCATTTATTTGATCGTCTATCTTAGTGATCATTGTGTTGATCATTTGTTGACCCAAAGCATGGCTTTTGTATAAAGTATGTTTTTGTGGACGTGACTTCGTCGAACCTCACACCCCGGAAATGGTCAAAACAGGAAAGATGCGGCAAGGTTATGAGGGGTAGCTCCCTTTAGGGTATGTACATTTCCTTCTGGATAGAGGTGGTATCATGGTATGGAGCCCAGATATTTAACCTATGTGGTTACTACGAATTTATTACTTTGTGGTTGTTGGTTTTCGGGATCCCGTGAGAAAGGTCATTTACGATCGGGGAATGGCGTGCTCGTGTCAGTAGTTACCCAGTTAGGGGTAACCCGGCCTTGTGTTGGCAGAGTTCCGGTTTGGTTCTCGGGATGTCTTTCCAGAGGCATTCTCATGTGGCAATGGGAAGTTCCTTGGCCTGATCATTTGTTGGAAATCCAAAGAAACAATACGTGACTTGTACGGTTTTAGTTGTATAACCTGCTATGGAATGTGGCGGTAACCTGCTATTGAACATAGTTAGCTATAGTAGGCATAGTTCGGAATGTCTATGCTGGCTAAGATTTATATTCTACTTTCGAAATAAATTTTTCCTACACTATGCACTAATAATAATATGAAATGTTCCTTTTAATGCGTATCAAGCATCTTTGACTATCATAAGGAGAAATCTCCTCCGATTCTGCGTTTGCATTGTGTGTGTGTGCGGGAGGCCTTATGGTAGTCTCATTTTTTAAAAGCATTGTGAATTGAATTTAAAAATATTCCTCTATTTTGATTTTAAAGATAAATAAACTGTTTTGAGTTCTCACACCAGTCACATGACTGACTTGGAGTTTATTGTTTTCCTTCCTAAACTCTGGGTGCTCACCAATTTCCACACGGGCAGTCAAGAGTTAAGGTTTATCAGGATATTCTGGATATTCAGGAGTTGCTGGAGGCAAGCTGGATGGCATGGCGTATTACTAGTTTATATAGTATTTCTTTTTCCGCTGTACTGTTGTTGTTGTATGATGTTGTACACTCTGATGATATGATGTAATGAAATGTGATGTAATGTGATAACTGATAGTTCTTTGTTTAAAGATTATTCATTTATTTATTATATGTTGTTCCGCTGCGAATTATGAGATTCTGATGTTGTTCTGTTGTTTTCTGTTCCGTTCTATTTTCTCTTTTCTATTCTATTTTAAAATTATGTTCTATTTTTCTTTCCCCTCCATTTTCTATTCTCTCTAATTTCTATTTTCTAATTTTCTGTCTTCTTTTCCCTCTATCTTCTACCTTTTTCTCTCCTTCTCTTTTCGTAAATTCTTTTTCTTAAAACCCATAACTATTCAGTTTTTCGGCAACGAAAAATCGAAGCGTTACACGACTAAAACAAGAGCCATGCCGGGCTAAGTGAGATCGCACCTCCGATCGGACATGCTTCTTCGATACCATATTATGAATTTGTGATTGATTTGGTGGCCACCCCTCGATTTTGATTATGGGAGTGTGTTCGGAGGTGGGCGGTAGTAGCTACTATGCATTACCACCAGTTCGGATCCGAAAAACGGTAGTATCCTACCCTGGCATTGCCTCGTGTGCCATGTCACATACCTTGTCACGCCTTGTACAACTTTGGTTTATGTCGTACCTATGGAGTGCTCCTTGATAGCCCACCAGTTTGGTGGAGTTTACAGTACTATATAGACTACGACATTATGTAAAACATGTTAAAGGGATATGGGTAACGCCTTAATGCTATTTTAATACTTTACTTTATTGTTGACACTATACTAATAGCTCATTATACTCTGTATGTACATAATCTAATGAATCTTTAGGAGATGGGAATCCCGAACATCTCTTAAGTTCGTTAGACACTGGATAGGAGATGTCAAACCCTGTAACATCTTTGACGCTATTTCACTCATATCTATTTACTATTGATTTAATTTACATAAGATCTTTTAATTCTGACTCGAGTGTTTTGTCTTTTCAATTGGCTAAGGTCAGTCTGAGCTTTTCAGTGTATCGAAGACATTCTTGGAGGATGAAAACGAAGATTTAGTTCTATTATCATTTATTATCTCTTATTCCCACCGCAACATGTTGTTCCGCTGCATTATTATTTATTTTTGTTGTATGTAACTCAGATTCTATATGGTAATCAAATCTTATTTGTCAAATAGCTTCGTGAACTGTATTTGATTATTGTATTTTTTCATTCTGCTGTGAGATTCTGTGTTTGTTTTATTGCTTTCTTTTCTTTTCTTATTTACCCCATAACAATCCCCCTTTTTGAATTGTTTGAGTTTGACATGTGTGGTTTATTATCGATTTAAACTGTCCAAAATGGTGGGTCGTTACATTTGGCATCAGAGCGAGGTTTAGCAATACCCTTAGCTTTGTGGGGTCTGATATCTTAGAAATAGGGTAGTAATACCCTAGAATGAGTCATTGAGGGTACATATATGAGAGTTCGTATTTGTTAGTTTGTTTTGTTTAATATTTATAAATTCTGGTCGGCACGTAGGACGCTATGGCATCAATAGGTATTTCTAAACACCGAATGGAGCAGATCGACGCAATATTGTTTTTGAAATATAGGTAAATGAAATAAGTCTACCTAATATTATATTTTGTATCTAAAAGAAATTTTATTTATATATATAATTATATGTGATATGTTGTTTTAAAGGAGGTGAAATTTAACAAATATTGGTTGTAAAATAGGATTTACAAATAAAGCGAACATAAATTTGGAAATTTGAGAACTTAAGTTCCGGGATTTTGGAAAATTTTGCTTTCAAAAGATTTTGGAATATAATATTAGTATTATTTGAAAATATTTTCTGATATAAATATTTCAATATGATTTGAAAGAAATGTTTTAGAATTTTTTTTAAGGAAATAAGTTATGTACTCCCCTCTCTGTCGCTGGAGAATAATTTCAGTGATGAGTGCATGCATCTTCGACGTTCATTTTTGAGTTTCAAAGTAGGAAGGCCACTTTAGTAGTTTTACTACACACTTATTTTGATAAAAAATCTTAATTTTAAATTTCTTAATAGGATCTGGATATATAAAAGATATGATTTTATATATTTTATTTTGAAATGATTTGAAAATGGAACCCGGTATTTAGTTCTCAAGTCAGTAAATTAGAAGTTTCAATTATTGTGGTGAAATGAAATCTTAACTACTTTAATAATTGGAAGTTTCTAAAGTGAAGAAAAATATAAGCAATTAGATGCTAAGCGATTAATGAAATATACAAGAAATTGGAAACTTGTAAATTAAAGCATAACGAAAATTTAGAAGATGTAGTTATTGAACATTTTGTTAACTAAAGTGAATGAGATAAACTTGTGTAACAATCAATTAAATTCTTAGAACATATATATATATAATATATATATATATATAACTTACCAAAATGTTAAAAGTTGTAATGTTAAATAGAAATATGTAATATAAATATTATATAAGCAAAAATTTAGTAATGAAGGTGTTCAATGGAATTACTTCTAGAAGTATGAATCCTAATATTTTAAATTGTTATAAACTTAAGTTAATAATTTGTAATGTTACCAATTAAATTTATATAAAAGTGAATACTGTAAGTAAATGATTATGAACTTAAGTTAATGTTGTAGCTATTTGTAATTAAAATGAATAGTAAAAGTGAATACTACATTAATTGAATGATTATAACTTCAAAAATGTTGAAATGATTTAGAAATGGATTTAGTATTCAGTAATACCATATATGGAAGAACTGAATGTGAAAAAGAAATAATCTATTAATAGGGAATTATATTGTAAAGAGGCTTACATAATAATGGATAATCAAATAATCGAAATGGAAATAACCTATGTAAGCAATGAATGTAAAGTAATGAAAAGAGAAAAATGGCAATGTATGTATGTAAAGTAATAAAACTAATTTTATAAGTGATGAAGTTAAATTAATAAAATAATCATTGTATGAATGAAAAAAAGAACAGTAAATGATGTGAAATGAGATTAATAAGAATAAACTTAAATGATATTTGAAATTATTGTTTGTTTTGGCCTATGGAATGGTTGGGAAAGGATACTTCTAACTGTATAAAGATGTATAGATAATCTCTTAAGTTTTATCTAAGACTGTTAAGTGTATGGTATAGTTAGTGGCTTATTAATCATTGTATACAATTAAAAGTTCCTGAACCCAAACAAACCATTTGTTTTGGTTGTTATGAATGGATGGTTGATTACTTTAACTGCATGTAATGGTTGTATGGTTTTGTTTGCAAGTGATTGTTGTTATGTTGTGTTGATTTGTTTTGTTATTAATTGAAACAACTAACTATTTCTTTTTACATAATTATTAACTTCTTTGGTTTTATAAGTGAAATACAAGTTATGGAAGCAATGGCTACTGCTTTTGTTTCATAAGTAAGCGTTGTTTGCCTGACAAATAGGTACGTTCTCTGATTGCGGTTTATTGCGATATTATATTGGTTTTCCTGTGGTATGAGATATTTTATTTTGAAATATGATATATATATATATATACATGGTTATTATTAATATTATTATTTCTCACGGACCTTTCCATACAAAGGTGACTCTGTCGAAATTTTCCGTAAATTTTGGACTTAGAAAATTTTGTGAAAATGAAAATGTTTTTTAAACTTTTTTTGAACTTAAATATAAAAGAATTTAATTGTTTTTATAAATTGATATATTTTATTTATATTATTTAATTATGTAAATTAATTGTTTATAAATTGAATACTTTGAATAAGATATATTTATTCCTTAGTTCCTTCTTTTCCCTTTCCGAGGACGAAAAGTTTTGAGTGGGGGAGAGTGTAACGACCCATAATTTTTGATAATTAAAATACTTAATTTAATAAGATTTTGTGATTTAATATTGAAATTTTTAAAAAATTTGATTTATTAATGAGAAAAATCACTAGAATTAAATGCAACAGTTTTAGTATAAGGTAATTGATGACCACTTTAATGCAATTTCAATTAATCATAACGATTGTAAACATAAAATTTGGTTATAAATTGCAAATAAGGAAATAAATCTTATGTTGTATTCGGTGAAACAATATGTAATTAATTGTAATTGGATAAAAGCAGTGTTGTAAAGTGGTTATAACATTTGTTTGTAGATAATAAACATATAAATGTGATTAAATTAAGTAAAAGGTGACAAACGTTATTTGTTGCCTATTTATTTAATCTGTTGAATTTAATTGGAAATCAATTGCAATTATCCTATTTAAATATTGCAGTCAATGTGGATTAAGATGGTAATTGTAGAATATTGATGAAATAAATAGTAAATCAATGTTTTAACTCTGTCTATAAGAAATGATTGATTGAATAAAAAGATTGAAATCAAAATAAATCAATTTATTGGGATTTAAATTACAACGAATGAATTTATTACAAGTGAAACTGGAATGCTGTAATTAGCATAATACTAATAATTGAATTGACATGGAAAGTTTACTTTTAAAGATAAATTACTAGTTAACCAAAAATGATAAAATTTGTTAGTTATAAAATTTGAATTTAAAAAGTGATAAATTTAATTTAATAATAATTTGTTTAATCAACATGAAAATAGCCATGTTGGATACTGTCTCGGATTTCGACGAAAATAGTTTCATCGAATCCATAAAGGTGAATTATTTTAGGATTTCAAGTTTTGCAGCGACTGGACTTGTCATTTGATCGTATGAGCTTGAAACGTGTAGAAATTAATTTAATGAATTCAATTTGAAATAAGCTGATTTTAAAAGCTAACTTCTTCATACAATCGAATTAGGACTTGAAACTTGCTCCATTGAATTTAAATATCGAAAACATCTATTTTGATATATAGGGTGATCTGCTTTCATTCTGGAAGCAGAATGGGCTTTACAGGTCGGTATTGTCGTTTCGAACTAATTCGATATGCTATTCTTTCTTATCGGGCCTTATCCATATAAATGGTCTTGTTTCCCAAACCTTAGCAGTCATTTTCTTATTTTTGTACGTACTAAAACTTCTGTCATTTCTCTCTTCTCAATGGTTGAAAACCTAAATCCCTAAATTCAAATCAAATTCAATTTCAAAAATTAAAACTCCTCCAAACCATGACATATTATATATCATTTCGAAGCTCTTAATGAGAAAAAGCTAGATCTGCAACTCGATTTTGCAATTGATATACTATTTGGCCAGAAATCATCGATCATTCCCGAGCATTCATAGTAGGGTTTTAGATTGGACGATAGATCTTTGTCTTGGGAGTGATTGGAAGGCGGCGTTGGGAAGCTGGTGTCGAGAAGATCTCAAATCTATCGCTCGTTTTCCCCCAGGTCATGCCAATTCGCCTTGATGGGCTATTGAATGCTAGTGACAACGATTGTTTTTGGTGGAGCCGAGCATGGCAGTGTTAGGGCCCTAGGGCAGTTTGAAGTGGCGAAGATGACGGGAGGCTCTGATCGTGGTGATAAGTGGTGTTGTGGCGACGTTAATTGGTGGTAGGTAGCAGCCATTCGAATTTGATCTGGATCGAGCGATATAGGGTTGCGAACATAATCACGTAAGGTACGGTGATGTGTAAAATGTACATGTTTGTTAATTAAACTAATTTATTTATTTTAATACAATTTGTGTAATGTTCTAATATGCATGACTTTTATATACGAGGTCGAATTTATACACGGTTTGCTCCGCTATGATATTACTGAAATTTCCAACACTATGAAGCTGGTTTGGAAAAATTCTGAGAATGTTAAATTTTGGGGTTTATTTTGGATTTCAATTCGATTTGAAATCAAAGGTGAGTGTTTTAGCCCACTCACAACCACTAGATTATCTTATATTAGTTAAATTGAATTCATGATGCGATTTGAAATTGATTGGCTGATGTTTGATATATATATAAATTGTAATTCCAATTAAATCTTACTTTTATTGAATTTAATTGCCATTCAATTTAATACTGAATTTTAAATTGCCTGTTAATACGTGTTATTGATGATCAGTCAATTGATGTTATTTTTTTCTTGATTGAATGGTGATTGTGATGGATGTTTGATTGATATTAGATAACTGGATGTTATATTTTTATATTATTTTTTTTTAGAGAGAACGGGTGTGTAGCGTGAAGCTACACAGCCGATTACCATAATTATCTAAATAAGTAAGAGTCGACCAACAGGCCTGGTCGATGGCCAATCAAAGAGCATTAGCACAGATCATAACGTTGCATTTAGTAGGTTGATTACAAAATGTATTACAACAGCATCAGTATCTAAAACATAACTTCGTCACCAAGCCAAAGATACGTTTCTACTTCTATTTTCTAACTACCTTCATGAGTTGCTGAGGAAGCACTGCCAACAGACTCATCAGAAGCGCCTCGAGGTGCAGGTAGACGATATCTGAATGGAGCAGAAGAAGACGCCCCTGTCCAATAAGCAAAAATATGAGAAATTTTATTACATAAACCTCTAGCAGAAGTGGATGGATTGTCGAAGATGATGGCGTTCCTTTCCGTCCAAATAACCCAGCTGAAGATGGCCAATAGCGAATCCAGAAGACTGTCCCGGTTTCCATATTGCCAGTATTCAAAAAAATCGTTGATCAAGTGGATTTGACTGAGATTGTGAGCGCAAACCGAAACCCAAATATGGAAGGAGAAGTCACATTCGAAGAAGAGATGATGAATAGATTCAGCTTCTGATCTACATAGAACGCAAATCTGATCTGACGTGATATTAACCCGCATGAGTCGGTCTTTAGTGTTAATATGTCCGTGAATGAGACACCATTGAAAAAATCTAATACGAGGAGGGGCGGCGCATTTCCAGACCCGAGCAAAGTTGAATAAGCGACCAGGATGGTTGAAGAAGGAGTAAAACTGAGAGACCAAGAAACCATGAGTAGGTGAAAGAGACCAGGTGTGACGATCCCTAGATCTTGGATCAAGCGAGATAAGAGGAAGCAAACGCAGGACAGAAAGGAGTTCCTCGAGAATATCAAGGGAGAATAGGGATGATGGACAAAGATACGTGAAGCCATAGGAAACAGCGTCCGCCACAGTCAAGAGGGGAAAGCTAGAATGAGAGAAAAGTAGAGGGAAAGATCTGTAGAGAGGAGAAAGACGATGCCAGGCGTCAAACCAGAAGAGACAGTTAGCGCCATTGCCAATATCCACCCGGATAAAGGATTTGAAGTTGACGGAAGAATCTAAGACGCCAGACCAAAATGGAGACGGTTTATGGAGGGGAGTGAAGTGGAGAGCATGGAAGGGGTCAGAATTGTAGTACACAGCTAGGATCCAATTCTTCCAGATGGATTGTTCAGGTGAAAGGAGTCGCCAGAACCACTTTACTAACAATGCTTGATTAAAGGTGATCAAGTTGGGGACACCAAGACCCCCATGAGATTCGTGTAAGCAGACTTTATTCCAACTAACAAGACATTTGATTTTTCCCCCATTCCAGAGGAATGTCCGTCTAATGGCGTCAATTTTTTTAGATACCCAGCTAGGAATTTAAGCTAGATATTCGATTTTTTTAGATACCCAGCTAGATATTCTTTTAATTCAGGAATCTAAGCTATCCGATCCCAGTCCTTTCCAAATTAAACAATTAGGTGGCCCCAATCTATCAGGCTTTGCCCATTCCAATTCTATTGGAGCTAAAGGCGGTCTTATTACCATGTGGAATGAATCTTTTTGGTCCCTCTGCCAAATCTTTTCGTATCCTTCCGTCCTTCACGTAGCATTAAAACACGTGCAATCCGACACTATTTATTTTATTTCGAACCTTTACGGTCCCCTCGTGCCTCAAGATAGGTTAATTCTCTGGAATAGCTGCTCAGAATTCGCATCTTTTTTGCATGGGCCTTGGATCATTGGGGGTGATTTCAACACAACTAGGTTTCCGGAAGAAAGAAGCTCGGGAAACCTTTCCGTCGACTCAGATAACTTCAATGCCTTTATCAATTCCTGTTCTCTTATTGAACCTCCAATCAACAATAGACTCTTCACCTGGACCAATAAACGTAGCTCACCGTCTTTTGCTAAATTAGACCGTTTTCTATTCAATTCTTCTTGGGAAGATCTTCATCCACTCACTACTTGTTCGGGTCTCGCCACGATTCTATCTGATCATTGCCCCATTGCTCTTGATTCTGGCTCCCTCCCTGTACTCAACCGTCCATTTAGATTCGAAAGGCTTTGGCTGTTGGAACCGTCCTTTGAAGATTATATCAAAAGAATCTGGGAATATCCTATCAGATCTTGCTCAGCTACGGGGCGCGTGGTTTGCAAATTAAGATCACTGAGAAAACTACTCAAGCCCTGGGCAAAGTCTGTCTGGGGCTCCCTACGAAGACGCATAGCCGAGACTCAAAATGACATCCTTGTTCTTAACATCCAGGAGGAAGCGAACTCTCTTAGCAATAACGATAGAGCGCGGCTCTTAGAACTCGAGGCGGAGCTTGAGAGATTACTGAAGCAGGAAGAGATAGGTTGGAAACAAAGATCAAAGGCTAAATGGTTAAAAGAAGGAGACAAAAACTCATCCTATTTTCATAAATGTGCCAACGGTAGACGTAGATCTCTCTTTATTCCGGAAATCATTCATGATAATGTCTCATTCACTAACCCAGCAGATATCTCGAACCTTTTTACCAATTACTATCGATCCATTCTTGGCTCACCCTCTGCCTCCCTCCCACCCATTGACTGGAATCTTTTATATCCTAACCCTACGTCTATCCCCATCGATTGTCCTTTTTTCGAAGATGAAATTTTGGCTGCTCTCAAAGATATGGACGATAATAAATCTCCTGGGCCAGACGGTTTTGGCCCATTCTTTTTCAAGCACTTCTGGAGTGTGATTAAGGAAGATATTCTAGAGATGTGTGCAGAGTTTTGTTCCAACCCTCGGTCCATAGCCCAGCTTAACTACGCCAATATTATCCTCCTCCCCAAGAAGGCTGGGGCTAATTCTCTCTCTGCTTTCCGCCCTATTAGCCTGCTTAACACCACGTTTAAAATCATCACCAAAGTTCTAGCTAATCGTCTTCAACCTTACATGGAAGCGCTGGTCGGAACAGAACAAGCAGCCTTTATTCATGGTAGGAACATTCTGGACTGTGTCGCCGCAACACAAGAAGTTATCTCAATGTGTCATTCGTATAACATCCCGGGTCTTCTGCTTAAACTTGACTTCTCTAAGGCGTTTGATTCAGTAAATTGGAATTTCATCTTAGAACTTCTCAAGCACAGAGGCTTTCCCCCGAAATGGTGTCTTTGGATCCAGAGTATCCTCTTTTCAAGTCTCTCTAACATTCAGGTTGGTGGCATAGCTGGTGGTCACATTAAATCAGCTCGGGGGCTTAGACAGGGAGATCCCCTCTCGCCTCTCCTCTTTGTCCTGGTGGCGGACGTCTTCAATCGTATGATCAACCTGGCTATCGCCAACAACTATCTATCTGGAATCCTTCCCCCTAGCTCCACGCAAAATTCTGGTCCCATCCCTATGATTACCAATATTCAATATGCAGATGATACCATCCTTTTTGTTTCACCTTCTCCTGATCATATTTACTGTCTCAAGGTCCTTCTCTATTCTTTCGAACTTATTTCCGGATTATCTATCAATTTCAGTAAAAGCTCCATTATTTTGCTGGGCAATGCTAATCACCTTGGTCCATCTATAGCCTCTTCTCTTAACTGTCCTCTTGACTCATTCCCTTTATCTTATCTGGGTATCACTTTGCGTCCTACAAAGTTACATCGATCAGACTGGAATCCTCTTATAGCCAAACTAGAAACCAGACTCGCTGGTTGGAAGGCCAACTCACTATCATCAGCTGGACGACTGGTTTTGGTAAAGGCTGTTCTTTCCTCTCTCCCCTCCTACTGGCTCTTATTTTTATATTATTATAACACTGCAAGTTCCCTATGGGTTGCAATGATACATACTCAAACGATCTAATAGACTAGGGAGAAACCATTATGAGTTGAAATAATAGACTCGAGCAATTTCATAGATTTGATGTAAAGCTGGGATTGCGGGTAGAAATGATATATAACCGTAAATTTTAAAATTATTGCAGAATGAAATGATATATATCCATATCACTTGACCATACGGTAGAAAACTATACACAAACACCGGATTTGTTAAATTAAATGATTTTAAAATCCTTAAACTTTGAATTCAGTTAAATGATATTTTGAAATGGAATTTGATTTATATAAACTGTATTGTTCTAGATGAATAGTTTAAAGGATTTAAATTTAAATTTTGGAATTGTTTAAGTGAATGGCTTAAGAATTTAAATTGAAATTCGAAAGTTAAATTTGAAGTATAAACGAAATCTATCGAAATTGAGTTATTGAAACGTTTGAAATTGTAACTTCAAAATCTATTGGAACTGTAGCTTAAATTGATATTTCAAGATTTGGAACAGGGTTTTGATTTGAAATTTGGATACGGTCCAGATTTGTTGAAATGAAAGAAACAGTTTAATTTTATATAAATTTCAAATTTATTATTTTAATATAAACTGTTTAAAATATATTATTTTTAAATCCCGATTATTAAGATTTTCAAACTATTAAACTAAGTTAATCTATTTTAAACTACTTTAACCAATTTAAAATATTTTAATCTATTTAATCCAATTTAATCTATTTTAAACTATTTTAAACTAATTAACCCATTTTAATATATGTTAAATCTATTTAATCAATTTTAAACCTATTTTATCTATTGTAAATCTATATAAACAATTTTATATCTATTAAGACTATCTTAAATCTATTTAAACTTTTTTAAAGTAATTTAAACTATTTTAAACCATTTAAACTACTTTAAAGTGATTTAAACTATTTCAAAGTACGTTAAACTATTTAAAGTATTTTAAACTATTGAAATATCTTAAACTATTTATGACTATCTAAACTATTTTCTAAATTTTAGAATGTGTAATAAGGAAGTGTTTATATTTAAATCCTTGATTTCTAAAGCGAATATGGCTAAATGATGTTATAACCTAGGTTGGGATTTGAAATGATAGTTGTTAATGAAATGACATATTTGAGTAAATATGATGATTTGAAATGAGGATTTAATTAACCTATCTTATCGATATAATTTCAAAAGTGAATATGATTTCGAAAGTTGATATGAATTCGAAAGTTATATGGTTTGAATCGAATATGATACTTTGATATCAACCATAAATCGGTTTTGGAAATTTAAAAGACCCATCCGGTGTGAAATAAGCATTTGGTCGTTAAAGAGACCGGGATCGAATGTTATTATACTCTCTATCAATACCGAAAACCACTTTAACAACTGTGTACATGGTGGAGATTCTAGAATGCGGTAGGATGGTTTGGCGAACGATTCTATATGAGGTATTTACGTAGGCCTGACTCCCGTGAGTCAGCTTGATGGGACTAAAACAGGAGCCACGCCGGGCCAAGTAAGGGCGCACCTCCGATCGGATATGCTTCTTCGGTACCGTATTGTGACTTTGTGATTGATTTGGTGGCCACCCCTCGATTTTGATTATGGAAATGTGTTTTGAGATGGGCAGTAGTAGCTGCTACGCGTTACCAACAGACCGGATCCGCAATCCTACCCAAGGCATTGCCTCATGTGCCTTGTCACATGCCTTACCGTGCCTTCTACGAGTTTTGTTTGTGTCATACCTATATAGTGCTCCATGATAGCCCACTAGTTCGGTAGAGTTTACAGTACTGTATTGTAACATTCCTGGATTTCAGCTAAGAATAATTTGATAATTAATTTAATCTTTGGAATTAAACTTTGAAGTAATTGAGAATTAATATAAGATTTTAGATTTAATTATGAAATTAATTGTGGATTAATATGAAAATTCTAGAATAAAGAAAGATATGTATTTTAAATAGAAATTTTGATTTGGGAATTTAATAATAAATATATTGAAAATAAATTTTGATTTAAAAATTTTATGTTCTAAGAAAAATATATGTATGATTATTTATTAATTATGTTCAGTTCATTTTCCCTATAAATTGTGTAAGTATGAGTAATTGAAGAATATATATATATAAATATATATATATATATATATATATATATATCTAAGATCAAAACAAGGATTAATAAGAAGTTTTATCTTTTAGAAATTAATAAGAAAGCATATATATGTAAAATTGGTTTGTAAATTTATAAAATAAGATTTTTAAAGTGTAAAACCTTTAAACCATAATAATTATAATTGGAAAATATACATATGTAAGTATAAGATTGTACATATGTATGCATGAATATATATATAAATGGACATAAGTGGTTATAATTCAAGTTGAATTGGAATTTGAATATAAATTTAAAATAAATGTTTAAAAAAAAAACTAATTGGCTATTGAAATTATTAAGGTGTAATTTATATAATGTAAATATTGGTTAAAAGCAATTATTTTAAGATTGTATATATATACACAAATGAATAAAGAGGTGTATTTATTTATAAAGTGAATATGATATAGAGATTTATTAAAAATTCTTTTGTCTTGTAAAATTACAAATGCTAAACATACATAAAGGAGATGGAGTAAAGAAATTAACATAATTGAGATCTCATGATTATTGTTTACAAATGGCATTCAACATCATTGCTTGAATAAAATAATCAAACTAAAAATTATTGAAAACTTTTCAGCTTCCAATTTCAAATTATTTAGCTACCAAATCTCTGAAAATACAGTAACAAAGATTGAGCAATTTAAAACTCCAACACTTAAGAAAGAAAAATCAGAAAGAAAAAAAAAAGAAACTGCCAACCCTCTTCAATTCAGAAGTAAAAATTAGAATTTGAAGATCTTTCTAAAACATCAAGCTATAGTTTATGTTTCCATCTCTTAGGTATATTTTAAAACTTTATAGTTTAATGAATTTATGATTTCAAAATCAAGTTTTAACATCAATTTAAAACTGTAGAATAATTTAGCAGAGCATCAGTTTTTTTTTTGGCCAGAGCAGTGCAAGGAGTGCTGAAATAATTAAAGTCAAGTAACTTTCTTTTTAAAAAATTTATTTGAATTTGAAGTTATAACAGTAATGAAGAAAGAATTTAAAACAATAATATTAATCAGTTGTAGGAGGTAATCAAGCTCAAAGATTTAAATCTATTTCTGGTTTCAACTGCAGAAAGGCTTCTCTGTCATATAAGAATTTTACTGTAAGTAATTTAAAATTGTTGTAATTGATTAATTAAGTGAACAAATACAACCAATAATAAGCAAAGATTTTTATTTACCACTGTAGGATCTAGATTAACCCTAGAGGGGGGGGGGGTGAATAAGGTTATAGCAAATTTTCTCGAATTAAACACAGAAATAAATAGCAGAAATAAATATGCTGAAAAGTAAATCACACACAAAATTTACCCAGCTTCGGCAACCCCTGCCTACTGCTGCATTCCCAGATTTCTATTAGAATTAAACAGTATCACGCTTACAAACACTCTACTAGACTCGCAGACCCTTTTGCTCCCGCTTACAAACACTCTACTAGACTCGCACACCCTGCTCCTGCCTATAGAGTTTCGCTTACTCGCAGACACTACTCCCGCCTATAGAGCTTTGCAAACTCGCACACCCTGCTCACTGAACTAATTCTAACTAGACAATCTGACACTACCTAAACCCTAGGTGGTGATTTACAAATTCTTTGACTCTAAAAGAAAAAAACAAGTTCAAAAAGAAAATCAGGAGCAAAAATTAAAATATAAACTTAATCCCTAATTTTTGCTCAAAATAATACCAAAAAACCCCCTTAACAAATTAAACCCTAATAAAACAAAAATCCCCTTTGTAATAAAGAAGGCCGGCCCAATATTCTTTTTTCACTCAATCCACTTCTTGGCTTTGACCCGTTCCTTCTTTTGCTTGTAAAAATGTCGGCCTTGCTCTTGAAATTAGGGCTTGAGTCTTTGATCAAATTAGGGCTTTTGATGCACGCCTATACTAATCGACTTTCTGATTTGGCTTGCTTACTACTTCTCTGATGATTCGCGACTTGTTCTATGATGATTGATTGTTGTTGACTTTGAGATTGTGAGTTGTTTGCAGCTGCTTCTTTTGATGACCGAGTTCGTTAAATTGGTATGTATTACTTTCGTTTGCTGGTTTGATTGTTTGCCTTTTTCACTTGATATATCGATGCCTATGATGACGATGATTGGGTTTGATATTTATATGAATTCACGTCTTCATCACTTTCCTAATTTTCTAATACTTGATGCGCACGGCTTCTATTCTGTAGCGTTCGATTGCCTTGAGTCACACGGCTTTAACTTGAGACGTTCGATACGGTTTGAATTATTCAGCTTCGAATTTGTGTCGTGGCCACCACAGCTTGTTTAATTTCTCTGATTTTTGCCTTGCCTTTCTTATTTTCAAAGATACGAATTTGATTTTCATTGAATTATGACTTCGGCCCATCTCTGCACTGTTGAATCTCGTGGTCATGATGTCTTTGTCTCTGGCCATCTTTTTTTGGTTGGTTTAACATGATCTTCGAATTAGCATTGCATTCGTCGAAATGTTGCAGTTAATTTGTGGTGTTGCCACTGTGTTTCATTTGCATAGCTCAGTGGTGCACTTGTTTGTGATTGAGTTGGTTGTGCACTTGTGTTTCGGTTTGAACTTGCAGTTAAGAACAGTTGCTTTTGATCTGCTATGCACATTGTTGCATTGTTGCATTGTTGATGTTCTTTGTAGTTTTGTCATTGCTTGGTCATTGTTCTTGTCATTCATTTTTTGTTTGGATGATGTGCATGTCACTGTTGTACACTGCATAGTGGTCTTCATTGTGATGATTTTGTTGCTCTGACTTGTATCACTTATGCAGTCGTCACTGTTGCTGTGCCATTGCTGTTGCCATGTGAATTTGCACTTGTAGTCTTGGCCATGTTGGTTTAGTTGCATTATAGTTGCATTCACTTGGCATTCACTTGAGTCTGTTGTGCCACTTGTGCATTGTTGTCATTTGGTCGTTTCTGCTATGTCATCTGAACTGCTGCCACTTTGTAGTTGCTCTGCACTTTGGTGGCTCTGGCTTGTTTATCTGAACTTGTTGCATATATCACTGAGTTGCCATTTCATATGCTTGCACTACTTCTCTTTGGTCATGTCTGATCTGTTGTTCAGTTTGCATTGTCATATTTTAGTCATGTTGCCTTCATTTGCCACTGAGTTGCATTGAGTAGCTGGTCTTGTGACAGTTGCAGTATTCATGTACACTACTGTGTTGTACTGAGCTCGACATTGCTTCATTGTTCCTTTGATATTGAAACCTGTACTTGCAGTTGTGTAGTTGTTGACTACATCACCATATATCAATTTCTCGGCCTTTGGTTTCATGTGCATTGAGCTTTGACCCTTTGTTGTTCATTTGGGCTGCTGGACTTGTTGTACATTGCATAGTGCATTGCCTTGTTTGTTGAAGTTGTGCTTGCACACTTGCTATTGTTGGCTGCACACATGAGTCGGCGAGGCAGTGCACACGTGTATGAATGTACATGTGTGTATTGCAGCCACTTATGGTTACTTGTCCCTGTAATATCTATGTGCACGACTTTGTGATGAATTCAAGTGTGAATGATGACGAACAACCCAAATAACTGAGGCAAACCATATTTTCAAAAATCGTATTTCATTTTATATTGCAAAAATATTTCTTTTTCAATTTTACTGCGTTAGTGAATATTTTTGCAGATTTCTCAGATGCTGGATTCAAACTGGCATGCAGTTGAAGGCAAAATACGAGTGTGAGTGATATGTAGTGAGGTTATAAATGTAAATTGAAATCGTGATGTATTCAAAAATGTATATGTATAGTGAGAGCTTGAAATTGTACTATTCAAGATTGTAATAAATATTTGTTTGAATAAAATTTCTGTTTGAATTCAAAATCTGTGTAACTTGTTCTGTTTGAATTCAAATTCAAATTCTGTGTAATTTATTTTATTCAACAAATATTTATTTAATCTATGAAAAACAAAATAGTACATTACCAAATACATTTAAATGAATATATATGTTTATTATCATCAAACAAAAACATATAAGCGCATATTCAACAATCTTCCCCTTTTGATGATAACAAACATATATTTAAGATTTTGTACATGTGTTAAATGTATTTGATCAATGATATACTCTAATTGCTCCCCCTATTTAAATGCTTCCTCTCTACATGATGCTCCCCCTACATATATGCTTACAAATAGAAATATTCAAATAAGCCCAGATGCATATGGGAAAATTATTTGACCTTTGCTTGATTCTATTTGACAAAATCTTAACTTTTCTCTCCCCCTTTTGTTATCGGCAAAAGAATAATAGTGTGAGAGAAAAATAGAGATAAAGTGATCGATATTAATCCAACATTAATCTCAAATTGAATATAAATATTAAACTTCAATAAGAATCAAACAAAAACCATAACTACCCTTGTTAGGCGCATATTCCACTTTTAGAAATGATGGATATGATGTTCATATAAAATCATACAGTTGTATCTACTTGTGGTACATTTATATCAGGAATTTGAATATCTACTAATCATGCATAACCGTTAGGACTTTTAAATGAGATTAGTAGTATTCCAATTTAATTTTAAAAGTGAAATCAACTATCTTCTAACCACGCATGACATGGGATTAGAATCAACTTGTCTATTAAATCAATTAATTTTGATATGCGTTCCATACATGCATAACCGTAAGGACTTTTAAATGAGCATGGAAGCACATAATCAAAAATCCAAGTAATTCACCTATGCATAACCGTGAGGACTTTTAAATGAGGGTGAATACTTTGGATATTTATTTATTTTTTTATTATTTTTTTTAAACATATGACATGAAAAACAAATGATTCCTGATTATAGTACCACATATCGACAAACTATATTGAATATTTGATAAACCATGGTCGATAGAAATATGATAGATATAGAAATGGTCATGGAATCTTTACCCAACAAAAAGTTTTATAATTCTTGTTTAAATTCCTAAAGAAATTTTCCAAATATGCTCTCTTGAGTAATGTATGTTAAATATCAACACTCATCACTTTTTCAATCACTATTTATCTTTTGACAATTAGTAGGGAGTCGGACTAGTCAAAATTTGTCATTTAAAATCAAATAAAAATGACTAATCTGAAAATATGGTCAAACAATTATTTTCTCGAAGGGGTTATATGAGAAAAAAATTCTGCTAAATGAAAATTGTTTCAAGTGAAAAATATGCAGATATTTTCTTTGAAAAGCGATGCAGCAAATGAATGTTTCAAAAATTAATCACGTTCCACTAGTAATTTTTCTATCAACTATATTACCAGAGTAATCTGCATCTGAATTTAAATTTCACTCAATATTCACTCGTTGGATGTCAAAGACCAGATTGTGAAACAAACTATTTCAGAATGAAATTTGAAATGAAGCCATGTTCACACTCAAACAAATATCATGGTGTTAATTTCAGAAACCGTAGGATAAATAGTTATATTCATGAGTAATCAACAGTCAATCAACATCATAATTATTTCAAAAACAATTTCTTGAAATCCTTTTTAACACCTTTCACATGAAATTTTAAATCGTGCAAATTTACAAGCAGTGACCAAAATGTCAAAATATATCTACGTGTAGCATGAGTAATCAAGGATCAATACCATCATTTGACAGAACAAATTTATATGGATTAGTTCAAAGTTGAAAATCTGATTGATCATCATTTAAGCACAAATCAAGGTCATAAATAAGAACAAGTCAAAAGAAAAATCATATCAATAAGTCAGAATTAAAGACATCACATCATTATCACAATTTTGGCTGATTTAATTCAGAATATGGTGCAGATTATCATATTTAATATACCTTTACCTGTTTTACCTTTACGATAATTTCTCGTTATTGCCCATTGTGATTCTGTCACTTTTATACTAGGCTAAGGAACTTTGCTATGTTGCCCGTTGTGTTCCTGGAACAGCCAAAATCCAGAGAACACCGTTGTTGTTCCTTAGCCTGCCACCACACCTACATGATGAAAGATTTTTGTGACCTATTTCTAGGTCCATGATTGTTAGTGGCAGAAGCATTATGAATAAACAAACCCTTTGGAACCCAAACTTGTTTAGTCCTTTTATTCTTGTTCCAATAGACATGAAATTTGTTTTTGGAATTCTTAGGAACCCAAACTTGTATAAATTTTGTGTTCTTGTTCCTATGACTACAATTTTCAACACGATGTCCAATTATTTCACATCTATCAAAGACACTCTTCCCTTTTGCATTATCCTCAACTTGTGTTTTCCCAAAACCTAGTCCTTTTCTGTTGTTAGCAAAAATTTGATTTCCCAATAGCATGTTGAAAGATTTTTCACCTCTTGAAAAGTTATTCAAAGATTTCTCAAGATATTGGACTTTGGTTTTTAGTGTTGTGTTTTCAATGACAAGTAGGTGCATCAATTTATAAAATCCCTTTTCCTAGTGTCAATGATTTCCTTAAGACTCAAGTTTTCTTTTTCAAAATTCTCAGAGTTATTCTTAAGTCTTGTCAATTCCGAATCTAAAACTTTACATCTTTTACATTCTAGGTTTTGAATATTTTCAAGTTCAGTTTTTAACCTAAAATTTTCAAGAGCAAGTTCTCTCCTATCAGTTTTCAGTTTTTCAATTTTAGATTCAAGAGCATCAACTACTTTAGTGAGATCAAGACACATAAAAACAAGATCTCTATAGGAATACTCACCTGCCTCGCTAGATTCCTCAAAGCTTGCTTCTGATTCTGATTTTGCCATAAAACACAAATTAACCTCCTCTGAGCTTCTATCCGAAACTTCCTCTCCTTCTTCATCATCCCAAGTCGCTGCAAATACCTTCTTCTTCTTTTTCTTTCCTTTGTTGTATTTGAGAAGTGGGCATTCTTGTTTGAAGTGGCTAGGCTTGTTGCAGTTATGGCATGTCAGTTCATTATCAGAGTTGTCAGAATCTTTTGGCCTATTACGACTTGTTTTCTTCTTGCGTGGCTTGAATCTCGACTATTTTCTACGATTATTGACAGCCATTGCAAGCTCTTCAATTTGATCTTCTCCTTCTTCATCGCTTTCTTCTTTGCTCCTTAAGGCAATTGTCTTCTTCTTTGGTTCGGAGTTGTTGCGTTCTTCCATTGCTTTTAACTCAAGCTCATATATCATCAAGTTACCAATCAACTCCTCCATGCTTAGTTTACTCAAATCTTTTGATTCTTGGATTGCCGTGACTTTTGCCTCGAAGTTCATCGGTAAGACTCGTAGTATCTTCCGCACAAGCTCTACCTCAGTGAATACCTTCCCAAGCGCTCTAGCGTTGTACACCAAAGTTGAAAAGCATCCAAACATGTCCTTTATGCTCTCGCCTTTGTCCATCATAAAGTTCTCGTATTCATTGCTGAATAGGGCTAGACGAGACTCCTTGACTTGAGAAGTTCCTTCGTGTGTCACCTCCAAAGTGTGCCAAATTTCCTGTGCTGTTGTATAATGAGAAATTATATTAAATTCATTTTTATCAAGAGCACATATCAAAGCATTCATGGCTGTAGCATTTTTCGTTTTCAATCTCTTATCGTTAGCATCCCACCTATCCTTAGGTTTAGGAATCTCAGTATCACCAACAATTATAGTGGGAGGTTTATAGCCAGTTTCAATAATATCCCAAACATCATAATCAACGGAACTAAGGTAAATACTCATCCTAACTTTCCAATAAGCATAATCATTCCCGTTAAACATGGGTGGCCTAACAATAGATTGCCCCTCAGAAAAAGCACTATTTGACGGATTCATGACTCTAGAGTTAAAGAGAAATACCAGGCTCTGATACCACTTGTAGGATCTAGATTAACCCTAGAGGGGGGTGAATAGGGTTATAGCAAATTTTCTCGAATTAAACACAGAAATAAACTACAGAAATAAATATGCTGAAAAGTAAATCACACACAAAATTTACCCAGCTTCCGCAACCCGTGCCTACTGCTGCATTCCCAGATTTCTATTAGAATTAAACAGTATCACGCTTACAAACACTCTACTAGACTCGCAGACCCTTTTGCTCCCTCTCACAAACACTCTGCTAGACTCGCACACCCTGCTCCCGCCTATAGAGTTTCGCTTACTCGCAAACACTGCTCCCGCCTATAGAGCTTTGCAAACTCGCACACCCTGCTCACTGAACTAATTCTAACTAGACAATCTGACACTACCTAAACCCTAGGTGGTGATTTACAAATTCTTTGACTCGAAAAGAAAAAAACAACTTCAAAAGAAAATCAGGAGCAAAAATTAAAATATAAACTTAATCCCTAATTTTTGCTCAAAATAATACCAAAAAACCCCCTTAACAAATTAAACCCTAGTAAAACAAAAATCCCCTTTGTAATAAAGAAGGCCGGCCCAATATTCTTCTTTCACTCAATCCACTTCTTGGCTTTGACCCGTTCCTTCTTTTGCTTGTAAAAATGTCGGCCTTGCTCTTAAAATTAGGGCTTGAGTCTTTGATCAAATTAGGGCTTTTGATGCACGCCTATACTGATCGACTTTCTGATTTGGCTTGCTTACTACTTCTCTGATGATTCACTACTTGTTCTCTGATGATTGATTGTTGTTGACTTTGAGATTGTGAGTTGTTTGCAGCTGCTTCTTTTGATGACCGAGTTCGTTAAATTGGTATGTATTACTTTCGTTTGCTGGTTTGCTGGTTTGATTGTTTGCCTTTTTCACTTGATAACTCGATGCCTATGATGACGATGATTGGGTTTGATATTTATATGAATTCACGTCTTCATCACTTTCCTAATTTTCTAATACTTGATGCGCATGGCTTCTATTCTGTAGCGATCGATTGCCTTGAGTCGCACGGCTTTAACTTGAGACGTTCGATACGGTTTGAATTATTCAGCTTCGAATTTGTGTCGTGGCCACCACGGCTTGTTTAATTTCTCTGATTTTTGCCTTGCCTTTCTTATTTTCAAAGATACGAATTTGATTTTCATTGAATTATGACTTCGGCCCATCTCTGCACTGTTGAATCTCGTGGTCATCATGTCTTTGTCTCTGGCCATCTTTTTCTGGTTGGTTTAACATGATCTTCGAATTAGCATTGCATTCGTGGAAATGTTGCAGTTAATTTGTGGTGTTGCCACTGTGTTTCATTTGCATAGCTCAGTGGTGCACTTGTTTGTGATTGAGTTGGTTGTGCACTTGTGTTTCCGTTTGAACTTGCAGTTAAGAACAGTTGCTTTTGATCTGCTATGCACATTGTTGCATTGTTGATGTTCTTTGTAGTTTGGTCATTACTTGGTCATTGTTCTGGTCATTCATTTGTTGTTTGGATGATGTGCATGTCACTATTGTACACTGCGTAGTGGTCTTCATTGTGATGATTTTGTTGCTCTGACTTGTATCACTTATGCAGTCTTCACTGTTGCTGTGCCATTGCTGTTGCCATGTGCATTTGCACTTGTATTCTTGGCCATGTTGGTTTAGTTGCATTATGGTTGCATTCACTTGGCATTCACTTGAGTCTGTTGTGCCACTTGTGCATTGTTGTCATTTGGTCGTTTCTGCTATGTCATCTGAACTGCTGCCACTTTGTGGTTGCTCTGCACTTTGGTGGCTCTGGCTTGTTTATCTGAACTTGTTGCATATATCACTGAGTTGCCATTTCATATGCTTGCACTACTTCTCTTTGGTCATGTCTGATCTGTTGTTCAGTTTGCATTGTCATATTTTAGTCATGTTGCCTTCATTTGCCACTGAGTAGCATTAAGTAGCTGGACTTGTGACAGTTGCAGTATTCATGTACACTACTGTGTTGTACTGAGCTCGACATTGCTTCATTGTTCCTTTGATATTGAAACTTGTACTTGCAGTTGTGTAGTTGTTGACTACATCACCATATATCAATTTCTCGGCCTTTGGTTTCATGTGAATTGAGCTTTGACCCTTTGTTGTTCATTTGGGCTGCTGGACTTGTTGTACATTGCATAGTGCATTGCCTTGTTTGTTGAAGTTGTGCTTGCACACTTGCTATTGTTGGCTGCGCACATGAGTTGGCGAGGCAGTGCACACGTGTATGAATGTACACGTGTGTATTGCAGCCACTTATGGTTACTTGTCCCTGTAATTACTATGTGCACGACTTTGTGATGAATTCAAGTGTGAATGATGACGAACAACCCAAATAACTATGGCAAACCATATTTTCAAAAATCGTATTTCATTTTATATTGCAAAAATATTTCTTTTTCAATTTTACCGCGTTAGTGAATATTTTTGCAGATTCCTCAGATGCTGGATTCAAACTGGCATGCAGTTGAAGACAAAATACGAGTGTGAGTGATATGTAGTGAGGTTATAAATGTAAATTGAAATCGTGATGTATTCAAAAATGTATATGTATAGCGAGAGCTTGAAATTGTACTATTCAAGATTGTAATAAATATTTGTTTGAATAAAATTTCTGTTTGAATTCAAAATCTGTGTAACTTGTTCTGTTTGAATTCAAATTCAAATTCTGTGTAATTTATTTTATTCAACAAATATTTATTTAATCTATGAAAAACAAAATAGTACATTACCAAATACATTTAAATGAATATATATGTTTATTATCATCAAACAAAAACATATAAGCGCATATTCAACCACCACTTGCAGATCTAAACTAAGAAAAATTAATGTAGGGAAAGGAAGAAATTTTTTTCCAGGCTTCATCCCTATCTTGAAACCTGTCAGGAGCTTTTGTCTTTAGGAAAAATGTGAGCAAACTTCTAAACTTAAAAGCTAGAATCTGTTTACACTTTGATGATGCTTGAAAAGAAGTTGTTGTGATCTGTTTGCATGTGTAATTTTGGGTTGCATGTGTGGGTTTATAGGTGTGTATTTCTAGGAATAGGAAGAAACACCTCTGTTTCTTTTTACAAGTTTTTAAAACTTGTTAGAAAATCCAAAATCATCTTAGTTAGATAATATCAGGTTTCGTTTTCTAAATGAAAGATGATCATAACTATGTAAAGCCAATTTTAAAAATGGTTTCAAGTATATTTATTGTATAAATAATTTAAAGTTGGGAAAATTACAGGATAAACATTTTTATCAAAAAAATCAAATATCAATTTTTTTCGATTCACTTGTATCATCAAGTTCAACTTCAAAAACTATGATTTTTAAACGTAAAATCAGAAATTTTAAGTGTGGGAATCAAATGAGCTTTCGAGTTGAACAGAATCAAGAAATGGCTCGGTTGCTGGCGATCGGCGATGGGAGGAGGGTCAGCCTTTTGGCTGAAGCAAGCTTGGGGGACGCATCACTTGGGAAAAATGCTTAGAATAGATTACGATCATCGTGGTGGCTTGACGATATCAGGTTAGGGTTTAATTTCATGTTTCTATAATGATTAGAAATCGAACCATTGCGTCGACGATGCTGCATCGGACTAGACAGGGACGTTTGGTGGCGGTGCATGGTCGATAAAGGAATCTCGTGACGGAAGCACGTGACCTCTGGTGGCTTATAGAGTCGGATCGAGGTGATTTAAGTTGATCGAAGTTGTACCAGTTTTGGGTTGAAGAACTCAAATTCGTGTTAACTATTGTCGCGTTGATCTAGACGCCCAGGTGGGTTAAGTGGATGGTCAGTAACCTAGGAAGGTCTGCGAAGTTGATCAGAGCTCGTCAGAGTTCTGGTGCATGTGCACACCACTTGGTTGGTGTCAGTAAAAGAAAAATTGAGGAAGATGAATATGACTCGAAGAAACTCTTGGGAATATCGTGTGGCAACTCAAAGTTAGCCTCGAGTAAATGTTTGGTTGCGTAGGGTTAAAACTTAGAAAGATTTTAAGTTGAAATTTAAGCATGCGCTTGGGTCGATTTCTTGAAAACTCGAAGCAGATGGTGAAATGGCTCGGGGAAACCCTCGGGTTGACTCAGGGAGGTTAAAAAGGAAAGAAAACAGTTTTCATGTTTTAAAGTAAATTCAAGTTTTAAACATGTTTTAAATTATTCTTTTAAAGATAATTGTTTTATTTAAATGGATTAGCAAAGGTTTAAGTTAATTATTTTGAAAGTAATTAAATTTTAATTTAATTAATTTGTGACATTATTTATTAATTAATTATTTTAAATGAATAATGAAATTAATTAAGAAAAAATAATTTTTTAAATATGTTAATAATGGTTAAGCATAATTACTTGATTTTAATAATAAAAGGGTATTAAAGATAATTACCTTATGTAATTACATTGAGAATGATTAATTAAGTAAAGTTTAATTAATGGCAAGTAACCAGAGGAAGTTAATTACTTAAAGATAATCACTTAATGAAAGTAATTAAGATGAATAATTTATGATTATTGATTGATAAATCAAGTGTTTAAAGATTTATTTAAAAGAATAATTAATTAATGGGATTAATTAATCAAAGTTAATTATTTTAAATAATTAGTTAATTAAAGGATTAATTAACTAATGTAATAAGTTAATGAAAATTAATTAATGAAAGCAATCAAAGGTAATTAATTGCTTAAATAAAATTACTCAATTATAAGTAATTAATTAATAATTAAGGGTGGATTTATCAAGTGATTTTAAGATTAGGGATAATCACTTATCATGATTAATTAAGGACAATTAATTAAATGGTAATTAATTAAGGGTTAATTAATTTATTAATTAAGTTATTAAGGATAATTAATTTAATGGTAATTATTGAGGGTTAATTAATTAATTAAAGATAATTAATTAAACGGTGAATTAAATAATTGAAGGTTAATTATTTAAGAATTAAAGGTTAATGAATAATAATTAAAGGTTAAATAAATTATAACAAATGGTTAATTAATACATGATTAAAATTAACCAAAATAATTTGTAATGTTAATTAACCAGGATTGGCAATTCATAAGTAATTAATCTGATTTGAATTAATCAGACAATTAACTGACCTTATTTATGAATGTTTGGATTCTATTGGATGATTGAATTGTTTGAAATCCCTGATTGTGATGCTCTGTTTTGATTTAAGCTGTATTTAGTGTAATTTATTGTCTGTGATATATATATATCTGTGATCTGTGAATGGAAGATAAACGTTATAGTTAATACCGCTTATCAAATATATTGTTGTATTTGAATATGTACTGATTGATGATGTTGCACTTCTATTATGTAAAACCCCTGGACCACACTTATACACACACAAATATGGATTGCACGTGGAAATTGGTTAAGTCACATATTTTTGAAATAATTTTAAAATTTAATTTTTGAGTTCAAATGGTTTTGGAAATGGATTGGGTTTAAAGTAAAAAGTTTTAGAAAAGGAATTTTAAATATAAAATTTATTTTTGAATAACTTGATTAAGTTTTGAAGTTTTAAATATTTTGATTTAAATTTAAATTCAAATTTTGAAATTGATTTCTATGTTTGGAAACAAGGGATTAAAGATGTTATACAAGTTATATATGTGTTAAACCATTTTAAAGGTATTGATTTGGGAATCTGAATTTAAATTCAAGGGCTTTAACTCATGCAAATATAATCGGATTTTTCCAAGATAAAAACCATTTGCTTTCAAATATTAAAAGCTTTCATATAAGAATGAATTTCCAATTTGTATTAAAAGGATTTCAAGTCTAAAATGAAAATGGTCTTCCAAGTTATGAATAAATCTTTGGAAACGGTATGAAAGCTATAAGTTAAATCCTTGTTTAGAGATTGGATGAGTTAATCCTAATTGAGAGGGAAATAGTTTTGAAAATCTATGATTGAATCTTTGTGAAACTAGGTGAACTTTGTGAAATGAATCTTTTTGTTTAAAAGATTTGAAATGGTAATTTGTTTTAAACCATTTGAACAAAGGTTTCGGGTTTAAAGTTGTGACTTAACTGAAATCCCATATCCATGTGTTTTTAAATATTGCGCTCACTATTCGGTTTAGCCGGGAGAGGACCTTTTGTCATATAACCCATTCCGAATAGTGATACGACGTTATGCATTGCAATTGAAGACCGGTGATGAAGACCGGGTGTTTTTGAGAACGATAGGATAACCTATCGATTGACTCTACACTGAGTTGCTCTAGTATAGAGTTCTCCATAAGTGATGGAAAGTCCAATTGGAATTGTGGATGCCGGGATTGCAAGGGATTATTCGGAAGCGCATTCGGTTCTGTTCGAACCCGAAACAGACTTGTATGGTTTATGGTTGTATGTCTGACACTACGCTTTGAGATATTAAACTGATCTCTATCAAATACATTTCTGTTTGGTGGCAGAGAATTTATTTTCTTAGCTTAACACCCTTCTCTGAGACGTACGAGCTCAGAGGTTATGTAGTTGATAGTTATCAGTGATATACTCCTAAATTTGGTAGTGTGGCATGCTGAGTGTTGTTGTGTACCATTTGTTGATCAAAGCATAGCTTTTGTATAAAGCGTAGCTTTGTGGAAGAGATTGCATCAGGATCTAACTCCCCGGAAATGGTCGAAACAGGAAAGATGCGGCAAGGTTATGAGGTTCACTCCCTTTAGGGTGTGTCATTCCCTTCTGGAAAAGGGTGGTATCAAGGTCTGGAGCTCAGATACTTAACTCATGTGGTCACTGCAAATCTATTACTTTGTGATTGCTTTGTGGTTGTTGGTTTAGAGGTACCTCGGATAAAGGTTCCAAATGACCGGGGGATGGCATGCTCGAGTAGTAGTTACCTAGTTACAGAGGTAACTTGGCCTTATGTTGGCAGAGAGCCGGGTAGGTTCTAGGAACATCCCTCTAGAGGCGTACCCATGTGGCAGTAGGAAGTTCCTTAGCCTGACCATTTGTTGGAAATCCAATCTTCAATACGCGTCTTGTACGGCTTTAGTTGTATAACCTGCCATCTACTTATGGTGGCGCCCCACTGTTTGGATGGTGGCTATAGTAGGCATACAATAATGGTTGTATGCTGGATAGGATTAATATTATACTTTTGAAAGGCTTTCTGCACTATGCACTAGTAATAATATCAAAGAAATTTTCTCGTATTAAGCATATTTGACATCATAAAGAGAAATCTCCTCCAATTCTGCATTTGCAATGTGTGTGTGGCGGGAGGCCTTATGGTAGTTTCATTTTCTAAAAAGCATTGTGGATTTAGATTTTAAAATCCTTGGTTGTTCGTTTTAAAGATAAAACTGTTTCGTTTGCTCATACCAGTCCCATGACTGACCTAGAGTTTATTGTTCCTTTCCTAAACTCCGGGTGCCCACAACTTTCCCACACGGGCAGTCTAGAGTTGGGTTTCTCAGATAATCGAATAGTAGGTGTAGATTCGATAGCTTTCAGCCTTAGAATTTGGCAATCACATTTCGATCGTTATGCTTCACTTCATCTTGATTGGGGGTTCGAGCTACTTCTGGATTGGTGCTTTGAGGTTGGAGTTACAGTTCTGGACTCTATCTCTCTTTCTCTCTTGAAGACCATATTGAAGATATTGTTCCGCTGTTGGTGTTTTCTTTTCTTTCCGCTGTTATTGTCGTGTGTCATGTCTCTGATGTATATTGATATTCATTGCATAATCATTGTATCTGGATACTGTATCAAAAGTTGTATATTGATTTATTATTTTTCCTTCCGCTGCGTTATTTTACTTAATGTGTTATAAGCTCCGACGAACCAGATTCGACATTTGGATCTGTGGCATTTGAATACGAGTGTCGTATTCGGTGCCGATTTTCGAAGGTCGAGTCAGGGTCGTTAGAATTGGTATTAGAGCTGAAGGTTGAAACTTTAGCTCAGGAGTATAACACATTAACTGACTCATTAGAGATAGGGTGAAGTATACACTAGAATGAGTATATCGCTAAGATATCCGTTCGAATGCCTCAGTAAATTCTCTTACTATCCACCGATAGTAAGTATGAGGGCAAGAAGAGGACGAGATAGGGGACAGGGGCATACCACTACAAATGGTCAATACCCTGCAATAGAAGAAACAACTTCCTCCTCAATCTCCTTTGATTCGATTCCAAATTCTTTCATATCTTCGTGACACCTCCATAAAGAAGTTTCGGGGTGATGATGGCCCTACGAATCGTTGTAGAAAAATCCTTACTTCGTATCTTCATCAGTTTCTTATCAGCTTTTCGATCTAAACTTTAATGAATTCGAATTTGAATTTGAAATTGAAAATTTAAATAAATTGGAAATTTTAAATTGAGTTATATCGGTTAATAGAATATGAAGCTAAATTTGAATTGAATTGATAAAACGATTTCGTTTAAAACTAAATTGGAAATTCTATTGTAATTTTTTGTGTTGATCGAGGTCCGAAGAGGGACTGGTTGGTATAGACTTTGTGGTGTTCCGACCTAAGTCGGAATCCATATCTAGTGTTTGAGAATTATGGAAGATTAAAATCCATCTATCTATTTTCTGGGGACCGATATTGTGACAGCCCGCAAATCCGTACCCCTTGAATCAACATTTATTCTACCCTAATTGACTCAAGTGGAACAGAAATACGAACCATAGAGGTTAAAGAAAAAGAGATAGAAGAAGAAGAAACTAAACAATATCAGAATCTCACAGTCGCAGCGGAATAAAATATAATAGTATCTATAAATCTTTACACAAAATGAAATCTATAACTGTTTATACAACATATCATCAGAGTAACTCATACATCAATCATCACATAACAGACATACCATACAACATAGCATAGCAGCGGATATATATAGGTACATATAATACGTCTCGGACTCCATCTCCTCTCCTGCTCCATAGCATCCTGACCTGAACAATAATACTCGGTCTGACCCGAGCATTATAACGAAATAACACCCGAGTCAGTCTGGAATACCAGCTGATAATAATGCACACAATTGATTATTAAAGTTTCAGAAAAATCCTTTTGAAAACAAAAGCATCTCGTAAGACCACGCCACAAATAAACATGTCGGGTTTTTACCTTACGATAGCTAAAACTCTTTTCATAGAAATCCTCTGATATTATAATAGGGTCTATTTACAAATACTTATAAAATAGCCGAAATTGTTACATTATTAAATTCCAGCTACTAGCCACCGAAGTGGGTAATACAAACAAAACTCGTAAAAAGGCTCGTAGGGAAAATGGATTTCCAACAATGACTAGGCACTGGGGTACCACCTGTCACAGTACGTGGTCTAGATCACAGTACCGAGGACTACTCCCTTCGTCCCCTGCAACACAAGACCGGAATCACCTATGGGCAATTCCGAATAAGATCACCCCGCGGTTGGGATCAGCAACCGCACCACTAAGCCGAAATAAAAAGGAACCTCTAGACAGGGATGACCTTACTCTCCAGTGGGGGCTACCCACGAAGCCTTGCTGCATATCCCCTGATTTTCAGTCATTCCCGGTTGATGAGGCTTGAGGTTTAACGTTACCTTTAGAACGTTTCCACTTAGAATGCCCATCGTCCGCTGACGATGTCACGAAAGCATTCATCCATACAAGTCCGTCCCGGGTTCGAACGGAACCGAAGGCACTATTCCTACTACATCCATTTTGGAAATATCCTCAGGATTAGTAGCGACTAGCCCTTGCACTCCAATGCTCCATCTTCGAATCCAAATCGTTTACACGAAACGTACAAACCGAATCGAAGTGGTTTTCGAGAAATTAATCTCGATCCCGGTCTCTTCGAAACGATCATCGCATTGTCCAATATTGATAGTCGGTGATTTAACTATCAATTAATATTCATAAACATCCATAGCATCCATCACACAATAAATAATTCCCAAATTATTTATTTATCTCAAATATCTTTTTAAAGATATATTACCAAATTTCCAAAGCTCATTTGAAAACATTTCCCAAAATTCTCCATTTACAAGGTAAATCCTTTACCATATATTTCCATTGGAAAATATCCAAGTTCAAAACAGTTTAGATTCAAAAACAGTTAAAAACATTTAAATTTAAAATATACTTTAAAATAGATAATTTACTACTAATTCTTTACTCAAAATAAAATTTCAAAATATTTAAAGTATAACTAATTATAAGATATAACTTAATTTAAAATAAGGTTTAGTTATACTATATATTAAAAATAGAGTTGTAAAAAGATTAACTCTTATTTCAATATACTTAGGTCAAAACTAGCTTTTAAAACAAATCCATTTGTAAACATAATTATTAAGATATTTATAAAATTTTCTATTACAAATTTATATATTATTACTTTAAAACAATAATTTCAAAACAGTCTTAAAAACTAATTTTATATTTTAAAACTTCCTTTTATAAAAATCAACTTAAAACTCGAACTCGGTTTTTTCCCAGGAAAACTCATTTCCACTAAATCATCACAGAAATCCTTCTTTCGATTTCTGTCCAATTATCTCAATTTAGATTTATGGTTTTATAACATCAATTTATTTTCCCAAATTTCCAACTAATAACATTTATCTTTGATTATCATTCTAGATGTTACAAATTTTAATTTCCATTTTAAATAGATTTCAAATTTTTATCCTTTTAAAATTCATTATTTAACAATATCCTTTATCTCTCTAAAATTCAATTTACCTATTTATAAATTAATTATGGAATTAAAATTTACTCGGCAATATTCCAAATCTAACTTTATTTTAATTTCCAACTAATAGATTCCAATTTTCATATTCTTTAAATTTCTTATTTATCAATTTTCTTGGTTTCTTATGAAACCCAATTTAATTCCTTTATAATTAAAACTCCAATTTCTTTAAAATTATCATTCAGGATTTACAGTTTATCCAACAACACCACAATACAAATTAAATCCAAATTTATCAGTCACAATATAAACAGGCATCATTATCAATTATAAGAATAATTTCTATATGTGAGGAATCCTGTTGGATCCCTCCAACCTGTTTTCCCTGCATCCACAAATATTAGCACAACAGTATATGTATCAATTCAATTTGATAATAATCGACATAAACAGCTAAACATCCAAACAAACAATCAATACTAGCTATCTACTTTACTAGTATCCAGATGTGAGTGAGAATAACTCACCTTGCGTTTCGGCGAGCGTTCGAAATTCAAATTAAACCGGACAACGTCCGATTTAACCCAAATTTCTACTTGCCCGGATTGGTTCCGGATCTGCACCATCGCGTAGTACGTTCCTCTGCGATTCCGGCGCTACCAAGTTCATTAATTTCTGATACAATACGAATGAGTTACGAAATTTATAAGTTTTCAAATTTTAATTTCAAATAAAATTTTTTTTTTATACAAAAACAAATACCAAACACGGCCTGCTACTCCTCTCTCCCTCATCTTCACGCAACAACAGATACAACCGAACCCATCAGTTCGCCAAAACCCCACATGTCGCAACTCCCAGAATCGACCAGAATTCGATCAGAGACCAACCACGCGAAGCCCTTCACGCGCCGCTCCCACGCCTAGAACAGCGTTGCACTTGGTCGCCCCTTCCACCGTGAAAACGTGATCGAACCGAAACCCTAATGCCCCAAATTCCGGCTTCCCCGACGAACTCCGAGCTACTCCACCGTACGGATGGGTAGATCTCGCTGAGTACTTCATCTTTGCAGTTGATGAATTTTGCAGATAGTCAACGGATCTCGAGATATTTGAGGGGAAACACGGGTAACTCGCGGCCATTAATCGAAATAGAGGCGGCCGGTCAAAACGTCTAGGGTTTTGAACGTGAAACATATATATATATATATATATAATAGGTTTTAATATTATTTTATTTATAAAATTCTCTTTTTAACAACTTACGCAAACGAACTCCAATCCTCACGTTCCGACAGGCTATCCTAGGGTTTTTCCGCGTTCCGGACACAATGGAACAGGTTTCGTAAGCTAATTCGATCGTATGCGCGAGTTACGAGATTAAACGATCAATTTAAAATCAAACCGATTAAAATGATTTCGAAGCGTTTCGAGCTGCCGGGATCAAACGACAACTTCGATTGCTACGAAAATTGAAATCCGATAATAACTAACTATTACGGATCCAATGAAACTGGTTTCGTCGAATTCCGAGACTGTGCCCCGGAAGGCTATTTTAACTCGTCTATTTAATTAAGCAAATTTCGAAATTATCGAAATCACTCAAAATTTCCACGTTTAAAATTTTATTAACTTAACAATAATTCATATAACATTTATAAACATATTAAAAATCGTTTTGGCTCATTCCGGACCAAAATCTGATTAATTGCATTTTTAATAATATTAAATTCATTTTAAATTCATATAAAATTCCAAATAATAATCTTTTAACTTTTAAATTCTTCCAAAAATCTAACAATATCATTTATAACCTATTGAACTTAAAAATGCATTTAAACATCAATTTTATAACAATTACCATTCAATTTCCAATTTATTCTCAGTCCTAATAATTATTATTATTACTCCAATTCAAATGGAATCACCATATTTTGAAACTATAACTCATCTTATTAACTCAACCATAGTCTTCCATTATCAAGATTCAAATTAGAATCCATATCCAACATTTAAAATGAATTAAATGTTAAATTTTGGCGACCCAAAATTCCGGGTCGTTACATTCCTCCCCCCTTATAAAAATTTCGTCCCCGAAATTTATATAAGGTAGAAC
This sequence comes from Allium cepa, assembly GCA_030765085.1. Classification (NCBI taxonomy): domain Eukaryota; kingdom Viridiplantae; phylum Streptophyta; class Magnoliopsida; order Asparagales; family Amaryllidaceae; genus Allium; species Allium cepa. Next base: position 659,949,644 of record CM060941.1, read on the forward strand.
ATACTCTCAAACCATTTACTTAACCCATTAGCTTAGTTAAAAGCTTATATACACTTCACCAAAATCCTTTTGCTCAATTCCCAAACCTATTTTCTTTATTAACTCTGAAGCTTTAATTTTAACTTATAATTTCATAAGTTACTTAACTTTTCCCAAAACCACAAAAAAAATTCTAACTCCCAAAATTTCCGGAAAATTTTGGCAGAGTCTCCCCTGTACGGAGGAGCTTCTGCGATATCGCAGGATACACAAATATATATACATCGGCCCACACGGCCGGAAATCAAAATATAACACAATATATATCATTTTCCCATTTTATTTGCGTAGGCGTACCTTTTATTAGCATTTTAAAAACAAGCGGCTAACATTTTAGCATTTACGCGTTCCAACTCTCTCAAACGCCTCCCGCACCTGTGCTAAACTCAAACAAACTCATCAGTTTCAAAATATGAACATTTTAATCATCATTTCCAATATAAAAGCAAGCTAAACATAACCATTTCCTAGCCAAACCAAGCAATCTTCATTTTTTTTAACAATGTTAGCCATATTCCCAATCATTCAAAGATTTTAAAACACCCTCCAAATTGCATATTCAAGTCCAACTTCATTTTTATTCCATTTGAATGTTTTATACTCAAGTCCATTATATTCAAAGCATATTTATTTCCAACCAATTTATTTCTATTTCAATATGATTACATATGCCTTACTTATATTTCTTTATTTTGGCTTATATTCCTTATTTGATTTATAAATCAAATTTTATTTTAAACTTCGAATCATACGCAATTCTCTTATGATTCATTTGCCATTCATATGCAAACTTTTCTTTATTAAAATGTCAATTTATTCCAATTGATTCAACATCAATTCCATTTGCTCTTTTAAACTAATTCTCTTGCATTCATTTAAAACTCTTTGAATTAGATTCCAATCCATATCAATTTATTCAAACATCAATTCAATTTCATAATATCTCAATTCTTTCTTGCATACCAAATTTAGTTTCATTTTAATTTGACTTTACTTAATCAAATTCCAATTTATCCAAAACCAATTTAATTGTTAACTCAATTCTGAATATATTCAAATATTCATGTCATTCAAGCAAAACAATTGCCACTTATACTTAACCATTTAAAATTAATTTTCAACTTAGATTCATATTAGTCTTACTCCATTACAAGGTTCACAACTCAAACATTTTTTTTCTCTTCTTTCCAATGTAATTGTTAAATTACATTTCCTTACATCTTATTTCTTTAACCAATCCAAGTTTTAAATTAACATCATTCTATTTACAATTCAACCTTTTAAATAACATTCTTATTCACACCTTTCAAATTTTATTATTTATCTTAAGTTTATATTAATACCACTCCATCCCATTCGGAGTTATTTATAACTCTTATATTCATATCAAATTTTATTTCATTGTCTTATCAATCAAATTTTATTCTCATTTGGTTCATATCCAATACATTTTCAATCCATTTACAAAGTTTAATACACTTTGTTTATTTATTCAATTATTTCCAATCCATTTATAAATTTGCATGCTCTTTGTTTATAATTCAATCCATTTCCAAATTTATTTTGATTAACAAAGAGTCCATTTAAATTTATTTCACTCATTTGAATTTTATTCACAATTCAAACCATCTTTAGTATATTCAAATCCCATTATTCATTCACACTTCCAATATTTACTACCTTAATTGAATCCCAATCCAAATCAGGATCTTTATTTATCTCCCAATTTTGCCTGACTATCAAATTCTATTCACTATAATACAAATTCAATTAATTTGTAATTAGATTCAGTCAATAACCTAATCATATTAGGTTTTAATTCACTTCCACAATCACCATTTTCCAAATATTCACTTTGGCCAAATTTAAATTTTCAAACTTTCCTTTTCACTCCTTTAAATATAATCCAAATTTCTTTCAATATTATTATTTATTATACTTTACATTTCATTTATAGTCAAAGTTTGAATTTTCCACACCATTCCACTCTTCCATTAAATAAATTTGCAACTTTACTTCCATTCAAGAGTTTAAAGTGCTTACTTAAGTCCATTCTCATTTTATAATCTCCAATTTAAATTACTTACTAACTTAAGAATGTGAATTCCTTAATGCAATTATAAGCAATTTACATTTCACCTTTATACCCAATCCAAATTAATTTCACTTCACTTATATTTAATTCAAGTTCAAATTCTCAAATTTAGTTCTCCATATACAAGTTCAAAACTTGTTTACTAACTTAAGTTCATTCACTTCTTTATATCCCACCTTACCTTATCTCAATTCACATTTCATTTGAGATTAGATTTTTAAATTCACCATTCCATTTCATTATTTCTCATTGTGATTATAATTTCCATTTCTATTTTATAAGTTCACCAACTTATTTAAAAGCTTATATAGCTCATTTTACTCCATCTACATTTTCTAATCACAATTCCAAATCCCATATGCATATGTATATACATCTAAATTCTTAAGGATACAATTTCCTTAATTTTATTCTTTGCACTTCAAATCCACAACCTCAAATTATAGTATAATACTTAATATCTTATGGGTATAATCCATTACTCAATGACCCAAACTTCAAAATCAACTTACCTTTCAATTTAATCCAAATAAATTGTATTTTAAGTCCAACTTGTTTACTTATCCAGGTAAAATTCAAATTACAATTAACTTCAACATATTTTATTTACTTCAACCTATGTTATTCACTTTCAATTTCTCAAATTAAATTTTAATTCCAAGATTTAAGATTTTCATTTCTTCCTTCTTATTAATATTACTTTACATAATAAGTTTAATAGTTAATTCATTTCACTTATCCAAGTTAAATTCAAATTCCAATTCTCAATTTTATTTAACTTATCTCAAATTAAATTCAACTTTCCATTCATTTTAATAATTTCATTTACCTCCATTTACTCAAGTCAAAATTTAATTTCATGACTAAATTTCATTTTACTATCTTACTTAAATCAACTTCACCTTACAAGTTATGGTCGATTCATTTTACCTTCACATCTTTATTTAATTAAAATTTTACAGAATTCAATTGCCCGGTTTTTATTTCAAAATCATTTTGAAATATATCAAATATATATATACCCATTTGGTATATCAAATCAAATCTCCATGTTTTCCAAACCAATTTGGTTGTACCCAAAACAATTTGTTCATATCCCAAAACAAATCCTCATTTTTGAAATATCCAAAACAACTGTTATTCCCAACAAATCCAAACAATTCCATAACCAATTACTAGAGAAGCAATCCATCACTTAAGAAACTCGAAAATGAATTCTAATGATGTGGCCAGCATCATCAGGATTATTTTCCAGCGACTGCAGTGAGTTCAATGCTTCTTACTTTCCCAAATTTATTTCAAAACAGTTGCCATTCAAAAATATTACCCAAAACAACATTCCATTATTGCCTTCAAACATATTGGAAAACATTCCCAAACTTTTATTTTCAATACATTAAAAATCCTTTCCAAAACTTCCGGGTTAAAATTCTGGCTTAAATTCAAATCTAGTTATTTTATTTTGTATAATTTATACCCTCAGAATTTATTTGGTTGCAACCAATTCAAGTTTAAGATTAAACGTTGGATTCTTATTTGCACCATATTTAATTAATTCTATCTGGTTATAAACCATTTTAATATTTTATAATCTTATTCACTTATCATTTCAAATTTTAGATCATATTCAAGATTCTTACTTAATTATGGTATTAACAATCCAACAATCACCCAATATATAATAAGCTAGAAAATCATTTCTTTTATATTAAAATATAATTTTGGGTAAAATTATTTCATTTACCCACCTTTAAAAACAATTCTATGTCGGTTTATCTTGTTCAAGAGTTTAGAAACCCCTATCGATACGGTTGTACTTCCCGTACCGACCAGAATTCATAAACACTCAACTGATAAGTCAACACAGTATAAAAATAATTTTATATCCACTAACAAGTACGCTCTCATATCTATTATTACTCTCAACTCATTATAGAGTACTATTGACTCTGTTTAATGAGTAATTACCCCACCAAAGCCTAGGTTGTCGCCAACCTAAGCTCTGATACCAAGTGTGACAGCCCGCAAATCCGTACCCCTTGAATCAACATTTATTCTACCCTAATTGACTCAAGTGGAACAGAAATACGAACCATAGAGGTTAAAGAAAAAGAGATAGAAGAAGAAGAAACTAAACAATATCAGAATCTCACAGTCGCAGCGGAATAAAATATAATAGTATCTATAAATCTTTACACAAAATGAAATCTATAACTGTTTATACAACATATCATCAGAGTAACTCATACATCAATCATCACATAACAGACATACCATACAACATAGCATAGCAGCGGATATATATAGGTACATATAATACGTCTCGGACTCCATCTCCTCTCCTGCTCCATAGCATCCTGACCTGAACAATAATACTCGGTCTGACCCGAGCATTATAACGAAATAACACCCGAGTCAGTCTGGAATACCAGCTGATAATAATGCACACAATTGATTATTAAAGTTTCAGAAAAATCCTTTTGAAAACAAAAGCATCTCGTAAGACCACGCCACAAATAAACATGTCGGGTTTTTACCTTACGATAGCTAAAACTCTTTTCATAGAAATCCTCTGATATTATAATAGGGTCTATTTACAAATACTTATAAAATAGCCGAAATTGTTACATTATTAAATTCCAGCTACTAGCCACCGAAGTGGGTAATACAAACAAAACTCGTAAAAAGGCTCGTAGGGAAAATGGATTTCCAACAATGACTAGGCACTGGGGTACCACCTGTCACAGTACGTGGTCTAGATCACAGTACCGAGGACTACTCCCTTCGTCCCCTGCAACACAAGACCGGAATCACCTATGGGCAATTCCGAATAAGATCACCCCGCGGTTGGGATCAGCAACCGCACCACTAAGCCGAAATAAAAAGGAACCTCTAGACAGGGATGACCTTACTCTCCAGTGGGGGCTACCCACGAAGCCTTGCTGCATATCCCCTGATTTTCAGTCATTCCCGGTTGATGAGGCTTGAGGTTTAACGTTACCTTTAGAACGTTTCCACTTAGAATGCCCATCGTCCGCTGACGATGTCACGAAAGCATTCATCCATACAAGTCCGTCCCGGGTTCGAACGGAACCGAAGGCACTATTCCTACTACATCCATTTTGGAAATATCCTCAGGATTAGTAGCGACTAGCCCTTGCACTCCAATGCTCCATCTTCGAATCCAAATCGTTTACACGAAACGTACAAACCGAATCGAAGTGGTTTTCGAGAAATTAATCTCGATCCCGGTCTCTTCGAAACGATCATCGCATTGTCCAATATTGATAGTCGGTGATTTAACTATCAATTAATATTCATAAACATCCATAGCATCCATCACACAATAAATAATTCCCAAATTATTTATTTATCTCAAATATCTTTTTAAAGATATATTACCAAATTTCCAAAGTTCATTTGAAAACATTTCCCAAAATTCTCCATTTACAAGGTAAATCCTTTACCATATATTTCCATTGGAAAATATCCAAGTTCAAAACAGTTTAGATTTAAAAACAGTTAAAAACATTTAAATTTAAAATATACTTTAAAATAGATAATTTACTACTAATTCTTTACTCAAAATAAAATTTCAAAATATTTAAAGTATAACTAATTATAAGATATAACTTAATTTAAAATAAGGTTTAGTTATACTATATATTAAAAATAGAGTTGTAAAAAGATTAACTCTTATTTCAATATACTTAGGTCAAAACTAGCTTTTAAAACAAATCCATTTGTAAACATAATTATTAAGATATTTATAAAATTTTCTATTACAAATTTATATATTATTACTTTAAAACAATAATTTCAAAACAGTCTTAAAAACTAATTTAATATTTTAAAACTTCCTTTTATAAAAATCAACTTAAAACTCGAACTCGGTTTTTTCCCAGGAAAACTCATTTCCACTAAATCATCACAGAAATCCTTCTTTCGATTTCTGTCCAATTATCTCAATTTAGATTTATGGTTTTATAACATCAATTTATTTTCCCAAATTTCCAACTAATAACATTTATCATTGATTATCATTCTAGATGTTACAAATTTTAATTTCCATTTTAAATAGATTTCAAATTTTTATCCTTTTAAAATTCATTATTTAACAATATCCTTTATCTCTCTAAAATTCAATTTACCTATTTATAAATTAATTATGGAATTAAAATTTACTCGGCAATATTCCAAATCTAACTTTATTTTAATTTCCAACTAATAGATTCCAATTTTCATATTCTTTAAATTTCTTATTTATCAATTTTCTTGGTTTCTTATGAAACCCAATTTAATTCCTTTATAATTAAAACTCCAATTTCTTTAAAATTATCATTCAGGATTTACAGTTTATCCAACAACACCACAATACAAATTAAATCCAAATTTATCAGTCACAATATAAACAGGCATCATTATCAATTATAAGAATAATTTCTATATGTGAGGAATCCTGTTGGATCCCTCCAACCTGTTTTCCCTGCATCCACAAATATTAGCACAACAGTATATGTATCAATTCAATTTGATAATAATCGACATAAACAGCTAAACATCCAAACAAACAATCAATACTAACTATCTACTTTACTAGTATCCAGATGTGAGTGAGAATAACTCACCTTGCGTTTCGGCGAGCGTTCGAAATTCAAATTAAACCGGACAACGTCCGATTTAACCCAAATTTCTACTTGCCCGGATTGGTTCCGGATCTGCACCATCGCGTAGTACGTTCCTCTGCGATTCCGGCGCTACCAAGTTCATTAATTTCTGATACAATACGAATGAGTTACGAAATTTATAAGTTTTCAAATTTTAATTTCAATAAAATTTTTTTTTATACAAAAACAAATACCAAACACGGCCTGCTACTCCTCTCTCCCTCATCTTCACGCAACAACAGATACAACCGAACCCATCAGTTCGCCAAAACCCCACATGTCGCAACTCCCAGAATCGACCAGAATTCGATCAGAGACCAACCACGCGAAGCCCTTCACGCGCCGCTCCCACGCCTAGAACAGCGTTGCACTTGGTCGCCCCTTCCACCGTGAAAACGTGATCGAACCGAAACCCTAATGCCCCAAATTCCGGCTTCCCCGACGAACTCCGAGCTACTCCACCGTACGGATGGGTAGATCTCGCTGAGTACTTCATCTTTGCAGTTGATGAATTTTGCAGATAGTCAACGGATCTCGAGATATTTGAGGGGAAACACGGGTAACTCGCGGCCATTAATCAAAATAGAGGCGGCCGGTCAAAACGTCTAGGGTTTTGAACGTGAAACATATATATATATATATATAATAGGTTTTAATATTATTTTATTTATAAAATTCTCTTTTTAACAACTTACGCAAACGAACTCCAATCCTCACGTTCCGACAGGCTATCCTAGGGTTTTTCCGCGTTCCGGACACAATGGAACAGGTTTCGTAAGCTAATTCGATCGTATGCACGAGTTACGAGATTAAACGATCAATTTAAAATCAAACCGATTAAAATGATTTCGAAGCGTTTCGAGCTGGCGGGATCAAACGACAACTCCGATTGCTACGAAAATTGAAATCCGATAATAACTAACTATTACGGATCCAATGAAACTGGTTTCGTCGAATTCCGAGACTGTGCCCCGGAAGGCTATTTTAACTCGTCTATTTAATTAAGCAAATTTCGAAATTATCGAAATCACTCAAAATTTCCACGTTTAAAATTTTATTAACTTAACAATAATTCATATAACATTTATAAACATATTAAAAATCGTTTTGGCTCATTCCGGACCAAAATCTGATTAATTGCATTTTTAATAATATTAAATTCATTTTAAATTCATATAAAATTCCAAATAATAATCTATTAACTTTTAAATTCTTCCAAAAATCTAACAATATCATTTATAACCTATTGAACTTAAAAATGCATTTAAACATCAATTTTATAACAATTACCATTCAATTTCCAATTTATTCTCAGTCCTAATAATTATTATTATTACTCCAATTCAAATGGAATCACCATATTTTGAAACTATAACTCATCTTATTAACTCAACCATAGTCTTCCATTATCAAGATTCAAATTAGAATCCATATCCAACATTTAAAATGAATTAAATGTTAAATTTTGGCGACCCAAAATTCCGGGTCGTTACAGATATATTCTACAAACGATTAGTTATCCGTTCGAACTAATCAATGCCCTTGCATATTCGTAGACCGGGGGACCCGTATATCTTGTGAAATAATCGTATGAGTTTGTTCTCATATTGTTGATATTCTGATTTGGTAAGCCAAATACAGAATTAATATCCAGTTTGATTTGGAAAGATATTTCTCTATCCTTTATCTTTTCTTGGCTGTCTCCCTGGCAAATTTCGGGGACGAAATTTCTTAAGGGGGGAATCTGTAACATTCCTGGATTTTAGCTAAGAATAATTTGATAATTAATTTAATCTTTGGAATTAAACTTTGAAGTAATTGATAATTAATATAAGATTTTAGATTTAATTGTGAAATTAATTGTGGATTAATATGAAAATTCCAAAAGAAAGAAGATATGTATTTTAAATAGAAATTTTGATTTGGGAATTTAATAATAAATATATTGAAAATAAAATTTGATTTAAAAATTCTATGTTCTAAGAAAAATATATGTATGATTATTTATTAATTATTTTCAGTTCATTTTCTCTATAAATTGTATAAGTATGAGTAATTGAAGAAAATATATATATAAGATCAAAACAAGGATTAATAAGAAATTTTATCTTTTAGAAATTAATAAGAAAGCATATATATGTAAAATTAGTTTGTAAATTTATAAAATAAGATTTTTAAAGTGTATAACCTTTAAACCATAATAACTATAATTGGAAAATGTACATATGTAAGTATAAGATTGTACATGTGTATGTATGAATATATATATATAAATGGACATAAGTGGTTATAATTCAAGTTGAATTGGAATTTGAATATAAATTTAAAATAAATGTTTTTAAAAAAAGGGCATTTGAAATTATTAAGGTGTAATTTATATAATGTATATATTGATTAAAAGCAATTCTTTTAACATTGTATATATGTACAAATGAATAACGAGGTGTATTTATTTATAAAGTGAATATGATATAGAGATTTATTAAAAATTCTTTTGTCTTGTAAAATTACAAATGCTAAACATACATAAAGGAGATGGAGTAAAGAAATTAACATAATTGAGGTCTCGAGATTATTGTTTACAAATGGCATTCAACATCATTGCTTGAATAAAATAATCAAACTAAAAATTATAGAAAACTTTTCAGCTTCCATTTCAAATTATTTAGCTACCCAATCTCTGAAAATACAGTAACAAAGATTGAGCAATTTCAAACTCCAACAGTCAAGAAAGAAAAATTAGAATGAAAAAAAAAAGAAACTGCCAACCCTCTTCAATTCAGAAGTAAAAATGAGAATCTGAAGATCTTTCTAAAACTTCAAGCTATAGTTTATGATTCCATCTCTCAGGTAGATTTTAAAACTTTATAGTTTAATGAATTTATGATTTCAAAATCAAGTTTTAACATCAATTCAAAATTGCATAATAATTAAGCAGAGCATCAGTTTTTTTTGGCCAGAGAAGTGCAAGGAATTCTGAAATAATTAAAGGCAAGTAACTTTCTTTTTAATATTTTTTTGAATTTGAAGTTATAACCAGTAATGAAGAAAGAATTTAAAACAATAATATTAATCAGTTGTAGGAGGGAATCAAGCTCAAAGATTTAAATCTATTTCTGGTGTCAACTGCAGAAAGGCTTCTCTGTTATATAAAAGAATTTAACTGTAAGTTATTTAAAATTGTTGTTATTGATTAATTAAGTGAACATATACAACCAAGAATAAGCAAAGATATTTATTTACCACTTGTAGATCTAAACTAAGAAAAATTAAAGTGGGGAAAGGAAGAAAAAAATTTGTAGGCTTCATCCCTATGTTGAAACCTGTCAGGAGCTTTTGTCTTCAGGAAAAATGTGAGCAAACATCTAAACTTAAAAGCTAGAATCTGTTTACAGTTTGATGATGCTTGAAAATAAGTTGTGATATGTTTGCATGTGTAATTTTGGGTTGCATGTGTGGGTTTATAGTTGTGTATTTCTGAGAATAGGAAGAAACGCCTCTGTTTCTTTTTACAGGTTTTTAAAACTTGTTAGAAAATTCAAAATCATCTTAGTTAGATAATATCAGGTTTCGTTTTTTAAATGAAAGATGATCATAACTATGTAAAGCCAATTTTAAAAATATTTTCAAGTATATTTATTGTATAAATAATTTAAAATTGGGCAAATTACAGGATAAAAATTTTTATCAGAAAAATCGTTTATCAATTTTTTCTGATTCACTTATATCATCCAGTTCAACTTCAAAAAATAATATTTTTAAACGTAAATCAAAAATTTGATGTGTGGGAATTGAGTGAGCTTTCGAGTTGAATAGAATCAAAAAATGGCTCGATTGCTGGTGATCGACGATGGGAGGAGGGCCAACCTTTTGGCTGAAGCAAGCTTGGGGGACATATCACTTGGGAAAAATGCTTAGAATAGATTCCGATCATCGTGGTGGCTTGACGATATCAGGTTAGGGTTTAAACTCATGTTTCTATATTGATCAGAAACCGAACCATTACGTCGACGATGCTGCATCGGACTAGACAGGGACGTTTGGTGGCGGCGCATGTTCAATAGGGGAATCTCGTGACGGAAACACGTGACCTCTGGTGGCTTATGGAGTCGGAGCGAGGTGATTTAAGTTGATCGGAGTTGTTCCAGTTTTGGGTTGAAGAAGTCAAATTCGTGTTAACTATTGTCGCATTGATCTGGAAGGCCAGGTGGGTTAAGAGGATGGTCGGTAACCTGGGAAGGTCGGCGAAGTTGGCCGGAGCTCGTCAAAGTTTTGGTGCATGTGCACACCACTTGGTTGGTGTCAGCAAAAGAAAAATTGAGGAAGATGGATGCGACTCGAAGAAAGTCTCGCGAATATCGTGTGGCAACTCAAAGTTAGGCTCGAGTAAATGTTCGGTTGCGTACGGTTAAAACATAGAAAGATTTTAGGTTGAAACATAAGCATGCGGTCGGATCAATTTCTTGAAAACTCGAAGCAGATGGTCAAATGGCTCGGGGAAATCCTCGGGTTGACTCGAGGAGGTTAAAAAGGAAAGAAAACAATTTTCAAGTTTTAACGTAAATTCATGTTTTAAACATGTTTTAAATTATTCTTTTAAAGATAATTGTCTTATTTAAATGGATTAGCAAAGGTTTAAGTTAATTATTTTGAAAGTAATTAAATTTTAGTTTAATTAATTTATGACATTATTTATTAATTAATTATTTTAAATGAATAATGAAATTAATTAAGAAAAAATGATTTTTTTAAATATGTTAATGATGGTTAAGCATAATTACTTGATTTAAATAACAAAAGGGTATTAAAGATAATTACCTTATGTAATTACATTTAAGAATGATTAATTAAAGAAAGTTTAATTAATGACAATTAACTAAAGGAAGTTAATTACTTAAAGATAATAACATAATGAAAGTAATTAAGGATAAATAATTTATGATTAAAGACTGATAAATCAAGTGTTTAAAGATTTATTTAAAAGAGTAATTAATTAATGGGATTAATTAAGCAAAGGTAATTATTTTTAATAAATAATTAATTAAAGGATTAATTAACTAATGTAATTAGTTAATGAAAATTAATTATTGAAAGCAATCAAAGGTAATTAATTGCTTAAAGGCAATTACTCAATTATAAGTAATTAATTAATAATTAAAGGTGGATTTATCAAGTCATTAACATTGATTTAAGATTAGGGATAATCACTTATCATGATTAATTAAGGATAATTAATTAAATGGTAATTAATTAAGGGTTAATTAGTTTATTAATTGAGTTATTAAGGATAATTAATTTAATGGTAATTAATTAATTGAGGGTTAATTAATTAATTAAATATAATTAATTAAATGATGAATTAAATAATTGAAGGTTAATTATTTAAGAATTAAAGGTTGATGAATTATAATTAAAGGTTAAATAAATTGTAACAAATGGTTAATTAATACATGATTAAAATTAATCAAAATAATTTGTAATGTTAATTAACCAAGATTAGTAATTCGTAAGTAATTAATCTGATTTGAATTAATCAGACAATTAACCGATCTTAATTATGAATGTTTGGGTTCTATTGGATGATTGAATTGTTTGAAATCCCTGATTGTGACGCTCTATTTTGATTGAAGCTGTATTTAGTGTAATTTATTGTCTGTGATATATATATATCTGTGATCTGTGAATGGAAGATAAGCGTTATAGTTAATACCGCTTATCAAATATATTGTTGTATTTGAATATGTAATGATTGATGATGTTGCACTTCTATTGTGTAAAACCCCTGGACCACACTTATACACACACAAATATGGATTGCACGTGGAAATTGGTTAAGTCACAGTTAAAATTTAATTTTTTAGTTCAAATGGTTTTGGAAATGGATTGGGTTTAAAGTAAAAGGTTTTCGAAAAGGAATTTTAAATATAAAATTTATTTTTGAATAACTTGATTAAGTTTTGAAGTTTTAAATATTTTGATTTAAATTTAAATTCAAATTTTGAAATTGATTTCTATGTTTGGAAACAAGGGATTAAAGATGTTATACAAGTTATATATGTGTTAAACCATTTTAAACGTATTGATTTGGGAATCTGAATTTAAATTCAAGGGCTTTAACTCATGCAAATATAATCGGATTTTTCCAAGATAAAAACTATTTGTTTTCAAATAATAAAAGCTTTCATATAAGAAATGAATTTCCAATTTGTATTAAAAGGATTTCAAGTCTAAAATGAAAATGGTCTTCCAAGTTATGAATAAATCTTTGGAAACGGTATGAAAGCTATAAGTTAAATCCTTGTTTAGAGATTGGATGAGTTAATCCTAATTGAGAGGGAAATAGTTTTGAAAATCTATGATTGAATCTTTGTGAAACTAGGTGAACTTTGTGAAATGAATCTTTTTGTTTAAAAGATTTGAAATGGTAATTTGTTTTAAACCATTTGAACAAAGGTTTTGGGTTTAAAGTTGTGACTTAACTGAAATCCCATATCCATATGTTTTTAAATATTGCGCTCACTATTCGGTTTAGTCGGGAAAGGACCTTGTGTCATATAACCCATTCCGAATAGTGATACGACGTTGTTGAGGACCGGTGGTGATGACCGGGCGTCTTCGAGAACGATAGGATAACCTGTCAACTCTGCACTGAGTTGCTCCGGTATAGAGTTCTCCATATGTGATGAGAAGTCCAATCGGAATTGTGGATGCCCAGATTGCAAGGGCTTCTTCGGAAGTGCCTTCGGTTCTGTTCGAACCCGGAACAGACTTGTATGGTTGTATGTCTGACGCTACGCTTTGAGATATTAAACTGATCTCTGTCAAATACATTTCTGTTTGGTGGTAGAGAATTTATTCTCTTCGCTTAACACCCTTCTTTGAGACATACGAGCTCAGACGTTATGTAGTTCATAGTTATCAGTGATATACTTCCAAATTTGGTAGTGTGGCATGCTGAGTGCTGCTGTGTACCACTTGTTGATCAAAGCATGGCTTTTGTATAAAGCGTAGCTTTGTGGAGGAGACTGCATCCGGACCTCACACCCCGGAAATGGTCGAAACAGGAAAGATGCGGCAAGGTTATGAGGGTCGCTCCCTTTAGGGTGTGTCATTCCCTTCTGGAAAAGGGTGGTATCATGGTATGGAGCCCAGATACTTAACTCATGTGGTCACTGCAAGTCTATTACTTTGTGATTGCTTTGTGTTTGTTGGATTAGAGGTACCTCAGATGAAGGTCCCAAAGGACCGGGGGATGGCATGCTCGAGTAGTAGTTACCTAGTTTCAGAGGTAACCCGACCATGTGTTGGTAGAGAGCCGGGTAGGTTCTCGGGACGTCGCTCCAGAGGCGTACCCATAAGGCAGTAGGAAGTTCCTTAGCCTGACCATTTGTTGGAAATCCAATATTCAATACGCGCCTTGTATGGCTTTAGTTGTGTAAACTGCTATCTACTTATGGTGGCGCTCCACTGTTTAGATGGTAGCTATAGTAGGCATACAATAATGGTTGTATGCTGGCTAGGATTAATATATACTTCCGAAAGGCTTTCTACACTATGTACTAGTAATAATATCAAAGAAATTTTATCGTATTAAGTATATTTGACTATCATAAATAGAAATCTCCTCCAATTATGCGTTTACATTGTGTGTATGGCGGAAAGACTTATGGTAGTTTCATTTTCTGAAAAGCATTGCGGATTTAAATTTTAAAATCCTTGTTTGTTCGTTTTAAAGATTAAACTATTTTGTTTGCTCATACCAGTCCCATGACTGACCGGGAGTTTATTATTCCTTTCCTAAACTCTGCGTGCCCATAATTTTCCCACACGGGCGGTCTAGAGTTTGGTTTCTCAGATAATCGAATAGTAGGTGTAGATTCGATAGCTTTCAGCCTTAGTATTTGGCAATCGCATTTGGATTGAGTTGCTTCACTTCATCTTTATTAGGGGTTCGAGCTACTTCTGGATTGGTGCTTTGAGGTTGGAGTTACAGTTTTGGACTCTATCTCTCTTTCTCTCTTGAAGACCATATTGGAGATATTATTCCGCTGCTGGTGTTATCTTTTCTTTCTGCTGTTATTGTCTTGTATCATATCTCTGATGTATATTGATATTCATTGTATCTGGATATTGTATCAAAAGTTGTATATTGATTTATTCTTTTTCCTTCCGATGTGTTATTTTACTTAATGTGTTATAAGCTCCGAAGAACCAGATTCGACGTTTGGATCTGCGGCATTTGAATATGAGTCTCGTATTCGGTGCCGATTTTCAAAGGTCGAGTCAGGGTCATTAGATGTATAGACTACGACATTATATAAAATGTGTTAAGGGGGATATGAGTAAAGCCTTAATGCTATTTTAATACTTTACTGTAGACACTATTATAATAGCGCATTGTACTATGTATGTAGATGTTTAATGGATCCTTAGGAGATGGGAATCCCGAACATCTTTTAAGTTATTGCACTCACGTTAGACACTGGATAGGAGATGTCAAACCCCATAAACATCTCTGACGCCGTTAAACTCATATCCACTTACTATTTATTTAACTCACTTAAGATCTTTTAGTTCTGACTTGAGTGTTTTGCCTTTCCAATTCGCTCTAGTCAGTCTAAGCTTTTCAGTATGTCGAAGGCCTTATTTCTAGAGGATGAAGACGAATATTTGGTATTATTATTCATTATCTCTTATCCCCAACGCGTCATGTTATTCTACTGCATTGTTATTTATTTCTGTTTTATGTAACTCTGATTCTTTATTGTAAAAGTGTGATCAAATGTTATTTGTAAAACAGCTTCATGAACTATTATTAAATTATTATAATTTGCCATTCCGCTGTGAGATTCTATATTTGTTTTATTTTTTTCTCTTCTTTTCTTATTTACCCCATAAAAATCCTCCTTTTCGAATGGTTTGAGTTTGACATGTGTGGTTTTTGTCGATTTATACCGTCCAAAAAGGTGGGTCGTTACAGCTAGCATCCATCAAACAATGTTAACTTTAACCTAGTGTGCTATATATATATATGATAACTCGTATAACCCCCAAGCCAGGACTAGTGGTAATCCCGGTTCTCCATCGTACTCTCGTATCTCACAGCCCAAAGTTGGATACATGTCTCGTAGCCCAAAGCTGGACATTAGACCCAAAAGGTCTAGGATATACAGATCCCATCGTGATAAATAGGCATCCCCACTATACAATACCCCTGCCTTGAGTGCAACAGAAAACTCTGTAAGTCATCAATGATCCCTTAGCACATGAACATCCATCCATCCGAGCCCTACTAGCCTAATTCTATCTCCATTATTCGAAAATTAACCCACCATTTTTCTACACTCCACGACTCCCCCCACGAGACTGTTTGGTACCTGCTACCCATACAAGCCATAAAAAAAAGATACAGAGTATCTAATCTGTGACACCTACTGCTCCCATGAGCCACTAACTGATGATACGAAACGGTCATGTTGTACATTGTCATCCCCCATGATGCGAACGAGCCAACACCTCCAACATGATCAACAAAGTCCAAAACTATCTACCTCAAAACCGAATTCCAACATGAGCCAACATCTGAAGTACCAACTCTCATGCCAAAGCATCACACCATCACCTTGCCATCTAAATTGCTCTCCCTAAAGCAACGGTAGGACTCTAAGTCAGTCACACGAACAAACCATCAAATCGCGCACCATGAAATCCTATCAACGTCCAAGCCAAAGATCGGTGAAATCGCTAATCAACAACTGTGATACACATTGACCACCCTACTGTTGTCAACACCAACCACCTTAGTCTTGTACTTAACTAAAAAGTTCGTTATAATGTTTAATAAGGGTATTATTTTGAATAGTTTGACCAAATAGAAGGAAAAACATAGACGTGGTTTAAGGTACATGTAACACCACGTAAATTGAATGAGAATTAATTTAAAGAAATTAATAATAAGTAAAGTCAAAAATGGAATTTTCATAAACATTAGAATTTGTCTACGAAACTTGCCTTGTTGTGTTCCTAGCGATTTTCTACTCAATTTTCGTATATAAAGTCTTCCGATCGGAGTTCAAAAGTTATTAACGGTGAAGATTTTGAATCAAAAACAATATTGTATGCAATTAGGGAAATGTATATAATTAATCAATGTTGATTAATATTAACCATTACTTAACATATAAGCAAGCTTAACATTAATTAGAGCATAAATAAATCATCTCAAATAATCATTGAAGGAAGTAAATTAATGTCAAAGGAACTAAATAAAACAGTAGATATTAATTAACATAAAACAAAGTAACTGGTCGAGCCCTTAATAGGAACCGATGGCATCATAGCGGTCGACCGGTGGCATTATAGCGGTCAATCGACGGCAGCTAGCTGCTGTGTATTGAACCTAAGCCAAATAGCCCAGATTTAACTGAGTTTAATCTAACGGCTGGCAGTGATTTAGACCCCTATAAATACATGCCTAACTTCTCACTTTCTTCTTATATTTTCTAAAGCAACAGCAAAGCTCTGGCATTTTATTTTCTTCACAATTATAAAATCTATATTAACTATAGTCTACAAACACACACACACACACACATATATAAGTGGAGAATAGAAGAAAATATTAGAGAAGAAGCATAAGGTCGAATTGAATCGCCAAAGCCAAGGTCAAATTTAGATCTAAATCTAAATTAAATATAAATCTCTTCTTAGATCTAAATTTTAATGAATATGTATATACTTTTGGTACATATTTCAGTAGATAGAAGTGACAGTCCAACTTGAATTACAGGGTTCAGATCTGGAGACTTGAAAGCTTAGAGATGAGTGAGAAATAAATTGTTTTCATATAATATTGGATTTATATCATTGTAAATCTGTTCCTTATTTACCTAAATGTAATTCTGGAGTTATAGACTTAAATATACATATGAAATGAATTTGAGAACCATGGCTACATATTCTATGAATTATTAACTTCGACTAAATATAACATACCCGATTTCGGAAAACATTAGTGAAAGTAACCCCTATGTTTATAATATTGTATAATAATTCCAGGTTTGTTGGTTAAATGATATAAGTTAGTAAATATGATTTAGAAGTTATTATAGGTTGGATTGACATTTAAGTAGCATTTTAATTCATTAGAATGAAGTATATTGCAATGTAAATTTCTATAAATTATCCCGTTTTATAATTATGTATAAAAGTGCATTGTTTAAAATAAGAAACACGCATGCCTAAAAGAAAAGGTTGTGGAAAATAGAAATATTTACCGTATTTTGTACCATCTATTTCCATAATAATAGAGACGGTAATTCCTTATAATTCCAAAGATAATTCCTTATAATTCCAAATATAACACAAGTATAAACCAAAGTAATGTAAGTAGTGATAATAACAATAATTTAAATTTGAACCTAATATATGCAATTGAAAATAAGTTAGAAAATAAACAATAAAGGAAGAAATATAAATAAAGCAGCGGGGAGTTAAGAGTATGTAATAATCGAAGAAAGGTAGTTAATAGTTGAAAAATGGACATTAAGCTATATTTAATAGTGTTAAGTGAAAATTAAGTGGTAAAAGATACTTAATCTATTAAAATTAGAAGCAGGCAATAAATTTCATTAAATGGCATTAATGAAACAAGAAGTACGCTATGTAATAATAACCCGGTTGAACATAATAGGCGTCGTAAATAAATATATATAGCCCTAATTGCGTATTTATTACGAGTGTGAATTATTGAATATAGTCAATAATTTGGATTAATTAAAAATGACATAGTCACTAATATGGTTGGAATGCGTGGTCAGTAGTATTGCACAATAGAAATATGCCTGCTACAAGGGGCTATCAGCAGTTGTGTATACATTATAATGATGTGGGACATAGCCAACTATAGGATCCGTAGGATTATACGTTCACATATAGATAAATGGAATGTGCCAAAGTAGGGTTCATCTTGGTTGAACTATCAAAGGGCCAAGTAGGGTCTGCTTTGGTACTTAGAAGGTATGTGTTAAGTAACCGGTTAGGTGTTTTCTTGATTGTATTAGGCATTTAAATGGGATGGTGAGCATGGGTTCAATGTAATATTAGCAAGGTTGGTACCATCTATATGGAGAGTAGAGCTATACACATAGGTCGAGAGCGTCATCCTGAGGTAGTTAGTAGAAAGACAAGGGTTGCGCGTAAGTAGGCTACACTTCCTACTCCTGTAGATCACATTTAGAACATGTATCACTTCACAGTTGTTTGTTGTTAGGAGGCAAGGCTAGATAACCCTTAATGGATGTTTTTCAAGTGAATAGGATAGTCTAAAAAGCTAAGTCATCCAAAGTCCGTTGAGTTGGGTCCATGATATGAGGAAATTATATAAGTTTTCAAGACGAGGTAGAATATAGGTAAATAATTGTAATGACGTTATCAGCCACCAACAGAGTTCGTTGGTATATGCAATGTTAAGGACGTTATAATGTGATGATGATGGATCCTAATGCGATGTGGAGTTATAGATACAAGCAGGGAACGTATCCTGATCTATGAGGGACTGTGGTACTTATGTGTGTGTGTATGCGTGTATAGTTACTGTATACCTCGAGTGGGTGGGACATATCGTATGCGTACATGAATTCAAGATGACTAAGTTAAAATAGTAGACATAACATGTAATGGAAGACAATTAGCATAAACCAGTGTTATGTATAAAGTATGTAATTTTCGAGTCACTAGAATGTTGTTTTGAACCCCTCCTCATTACAACTCATATGATAGGCTTAGAAGGACATGTACCGGTATAAGGCGTGAATGGAGGAAGGAATATTTATTTATGTATGCTTGGCACTGATAGGGATACTAGATATGAGAAGTATTAACATTGATCAGTAATTATATGATTTATTGTACTTTACTATTCCGATGTGAGTTTACATTGATAGTGCTCTGATATACTTTTGTTATTCATAGGACACCAACGATATGTACCCTAGTGGACTTGGGTTTTTTATTTAGCAAAATTCGGACCCATTAAGGAGCCATATCTGTTTGTGTAAAAGTACATATGATATTTTGTGAAAAAAGTTTCTTTTTATTTCTGTATTGATTTCTGGATAGAGTGCTATATGTTGGAAAACAAAATAAATAAGGGAATCTCATGTAAATATATAACTAATGCAAAGTAAGACTGGAATTTTATAAAATAAATCAGGAAATTTATTAGCCACAAAAAGTAAATGATAAGTCCCAAAGCCTAAAAAATTTTGGAAGATATATTTTAGCAAGCGATGGACGGGAAGGTTATTGCAAAACCAACGGTCACTATCCCTACGTCTTAAAAGCTAAAATTTATAAATGAAATTGTGTCCTGGTTGTTGTTCTAAAATAAAAAAAAATTATTGGAAGTTTGAAATTTACCGTAGTAGAAAAGAGTTAGTTATGGATGTTAACCCATTGATTGAATCCCGACTATATAAGTTGCGACCAAATTTATTTTGAAAAGTAAAAATTTATAACTTCAAAAAAATTTATTCAAAATTTTTGTTTCTAAAATGAGTTTATATTTTCAAAATTTTCAAATTATCTCTATAATTTAATTGGAAATTTTTTTGATGAAAAAGGGGTATATTTTAATTTTTGAAATGTCATAAGCATAGCATAAGGAAAAGTCGATGAGTTAGTAAGCATGAATTTTACTATGCGGTAGAAGTGACAGTAAATAAAATATAGTTAGTGATGAGGAAAAAGCTGTTGTAACCTTGGGAATTCCTTTTCCATACCTTGTCGATAGGCGAACAAACTTGTTTTGAAGTAACTCTATTTTAAAACTTTAAAATTTTGAAAGTTAATTTCCTTACGTGGACTATACTTGGAAAAGTTGGAAAAGAACAAGTGGTAAGAAAGAAGCTTCCGAGGTATGTGCAATGGGTACACAAGGCAAAAATGGAAATATGGAATTCTCCATTTTAACCCGTTTCAAACATAAGGATATAGCTTTAAAAAATCGATTTTCCAAATTTTTGGATGTTAGAAATTACGTACTAGGATTTTTGATGGTAAGGATTGGATACAAAAAGTAGTTGAACTATACTTCTATTTGAAAAAGTATTGGAAAATTTTGTGTGCAAAAACAAAGATTTCGATTTTTCAAAACTTGCATTCATATAAGAGGCACCGATTTAGTATTATTTAGCATAAATATCATATATGTTGTGATACACCATGCACATGTATGTGGTTGGCTGCAAAATTGGTTGTATACTAATTGGATTTGAAGCTTATAGAATGATCGTACGTTATGTTACATAACTCAACCCTTGAAGAATTTCGAGGACGAAATTCTTTTGAGATGAAGAATATAACACTCTGTAAATTGAATGATGATCTATTAAAGAGAAATAATAAATAATCATTAAAGCCTAAAAATAGGATTTGATGTCAGAATTAGGCTGCGAAACTTGCACAATTGTGTTTGTGGCGATTTTCTAATCGATTTTCAAATATAAAGTTTTACAATCGATGTTAACCAAAAAAAGGATTAACACCCTAGTGTGATATGTGAAAGCACCAAACCTGTTAGAATAAAGCAAATATAATAGAAATAGCAATAAAGTCAAAGAAAATAAAAGAGAGACTAGAGATTTTATAGTGATTTGGCAATCTAAGGCCTACACTTTATAGCTTTTGTTGCATATAAATTTGATTGGGGTTACAAAGGATATGAGACAGAATAAGTCACAAGTATATGGCTTAGACAAATTCTAAGTCCTAGAATTGCCTGGAGTAGTTGCCTTGGTAACTATGGCATAGAGGAAAGTGTTAAAGAAGAGACAGAGCTTCCAAGTAGTAATGGCAGAAATCCGATCCTTTCTTAGTTGCTCAATGATAGGTATCTACAGGAGTAGCAGTCATATTGGGCCAAACAGAGAGTTTGGGTAGAGCCTAGAAGAAAGCCCAAGATAGTGCCTGAAGTCATGAACCCATCTGAGTTCACACCACTTGTCGGTTGCAACTTCTCAAGTTGGTGCCGACATCTGTGGTTCAACCCAAGTGGATTGAGCTTTCTTTCATCCTTTATGGTACTTGATTTCAAAATGTCCTAAGTTGTTGTTTTGTGTAGGTAGTTAGTATTGCTCATGGCTCCTTTATGAATTGGTTTATTCTGCCGTCTTGACTGCTAGCTCGTTAATTCTGTTAACTGATTGATCATAATCCTTTGATATTTCTTGATCACAAATAAAATAGACAAACAAGAGCTCAGGCAAAGTTTGATGGGGGAATTTGGAGGCATGTGAAGTCGTCACTGACATGATGATGTTGGCACCGACTTCTCACACTTGCTTTATTTATGGTGAAACTTCTTTGAGTTGTTTCTATGTCTTATCTAAGCCATCGTCTAAGATTTCAAGTGATTTTGTTTCTACCTTAGCATTGTAACTAATGTTGATTTATACTTGGTTAAAAATTCAGTTAGCATTTGCCCCCAGAGTATGCTTTCATTGAAAAAAAAGTGTGCTCTTGAATAAGACAAGTCTTGGATGGCTATCTTGTAAATTCTAGTTGACTGCTTAAATGTCATGTCGAGACGTTGCTTTTACTTGGCACTAATAGATCAATTAATATTTGTTGTCTGCTCTAATTGAACTGGAACTTCTGCTCTCGATATCGTCAACACAATTTGTATATCAGAATTCACATGTAGCTTCATTTGATTAAATAGGCTCAATTCCAAAAGTTTGGACAAGATAAAACAAGATAGGGCGTGATGGTACCGATTTCTAATGTTTGCACCGACATGGACACTTGGAGAATATTTTCACCTTTTTTGTTATCAATTCGATGTTGGGCTATCTCCCCATTCGTTTTTACGTTACTTCACATTGCTACCTACCAAGTTCTCAAGCACCGAACTGATTTTCCAACCTTAGCTTCCATCGCCACCAGCATTTCTCTAGATCGACCTATTGTGAAACCCTAAGTACCGAATTTAATTTCAAATTGATTGATGGGTAGGTGATGATAGCTTTGAGGTGATTTTGGTGGAGGAGAGGGTTAGAGTCTTGGACCAATTAAGAATTTCTCGAAGGCAATCAAACCCTTGCACCCACAATTTGGAATAAAACTAAATTTTGCCTCGATTGAATGTGTACGACCTTGAAGAGAAGTTTACATCCTTGGCTTTGTTTGTTCCAACTGTGAAATTGATGAAGTCTAGACCATTGGATAGATTCCAACATGACGATCTACCTTGAATTTAGGCATATTGGATAACTCTGCCATATTGCCCTTCCCAATTTTTGTGCATCCAGTGATCCTAAAAAAGAAAGACTTTCCACGTCGCTACGGACAACGGATCCATTACCAATCGTTGATCGATAATGGGTAAGTGTATGGAAGTAGTTTCATAATACAATGGATATTGCTTTTCAAATGCAAGTGAGCTATCTACAGTAGATGGTTTGTTCGCAGTGACCAGGACACCTGACTCATTCCATATGGATAGCACATTGCATTGGCCCTAGTCAATACTTAGAATTCGATTGGTTGAAACATGTCGATTTCCGTTGAATTCTAAGCGTTGGTTACACGGGTATTTTATTCTAAGTTAACTTCACCTGACTATGTTGAATGCCAAGTTCTCCCATATAGAAATGACTCGCCAATTGGCTCGTCGTAAGCCTGGTGAAGGACCATCTACTCCTTTTGTAGGTGCATCCACTATTGCCTCGGTTTCACCATGCATTTTAATTAGAACCAACCTACCTACAGCCTCGAGATTTGAGAGCCAGATAGTGCTGATGGATCCCATTCACCCCTCGTTGCCTCTAGGGTTACTAATAACTAGCCTGCCGAAATAGATACCCACCATTTTGGTGGAGAAAATACTTAGTAACATTTTCTTACAACATGGCATCCTCATGGAAGATGTTCACCTACCAGTAAGAAATAAATTCGCACAACATCCCCTTCCTAATTTCAGTACTTGAAGTTGATATATGTGTCTCAAGGGCACTGTCTCATCCTTTAATTCCTTCCTAAGAAGTTTCCTGGGAGAAATCAAGCTTACACCGTTTCAAGTTCACCTGAATGGGCTTGCCTTATTTTATTCACTGTATGTCTAATTCATGCAAAAGTTTGAATGCCCTCCCCGATTCCATGAGCTTACATATCTGCTCAAGTTTAAGAGTGGAAAAGATTGCCCATCCTTCGTAATCATCAAGGCCTAGACCAGATAGAAGGTTATTGGGAAACTCCATAATAAATGTTCCATGTTCAAGAGCGAATTTTTCGTTTTGTATTATCTAAAAGGATTCGGTCACTTCTGGTTAAAAGGAAGTGAGTTTTGTTCTATCAATTCCCCTCATATTGGAATCTCTACGTTCCAACTTAACGTGTGCCTCTCGTATGTATTCTTATGTGGGATAAGAGATCAGAGCTCAAGAAGATGCTTAAAGACTTGAAAGCTGTTAGAATGAGAAAACATTCCGTCCAATTCCTTTTAACAAATGAGAACTTACAAGAATATGGACTACTCATATAAGGAAGAATAATTGATGCTGAAACTTCGACATGGAGCAGTTCTAGGTCTTGTACTCGCTCTAATGCCCCTTCTTGCAGTTCTGACGAGGATACTCAAGGAGAAGAAGAAGAATGTGACGACCTGAAATTTCCGACAATTTAAATTGAAATATTTAATTGATTTTCAATATTTGAGAAGTTAATTTTAACTTGAATTCCAAATATTAATATTTATTTGATGATTAAATTATTGAATTATATAATTTGATAATTGGGTAAAATATTGAATATGCAATTGCAAGCCTGTTTAAAATAATTTGAAGGTTATAAATTTTTTAATGATGATACTAAAGATAATATAATGGTTGGAATTTAATTTAAAGGTTATTTGTTCAGTTTTGAAATTATATCGTTTAAATTGAATTTAAAAATAGCCTTTCGAGGCACAGTCTCGGAATTCAATGAAAAACAGTTCCATTGGAGCCGAAATAGTTAGTTATTATCGGATTTCATTTTTGTAGCAATCGGAGTTGTCATTTGACCCAGGCAGCTCAAAACGCTTAGAAACTATTTTAATCAAGTTAATTTAAAATTGATCGTTTACTTACGCAACTCGCACATATGATCAAATTAGCTTCCGGAAAGCCTTATAATCACCTAGTGGCATTCCTTAAGAGGAGTTCGAAATTTAAAATTTCAGTTAATGAGACGTTTTGAGTGTTTATAATATAATATACTTAAAGTCAAAGATATTTTATTCACAATCGTTCTCAGGAAGCTTCTCCAACCTTATACCATATTCCCGTCTCTCTCTTTTCAATAGCAGGAAATCGAACGTTAAAAAAACAATAATAAATGGCCGAAGCCAGAAGAAATTGAAACCACTCCCATCTCGATATTTCCATCGTTCAAAAATTGGGATGGCCGATTCCATCTTCTTCTATTAGCCTCATCTCAATTTAAATTTGGGGTTTCCATTTGCTTGTTCGAGCTCGCATGCGTGGATTAGGGTTTGGAGGCAAGGCCGCGACAAGCTTTCGGTCGGCGACGCAAGCAGGGGGCGAACTCGAGTAGGATGCGGAGGCGACTTTGCGACCGAGGCCAAGGTTTCACAGCGGTTTGAAGGACGATCTCGAGCGCGACAACGCAGGTACAGGAGCTCGATTTTTGGGTAGTGGTTGCACGCACACTCGAAGGATATGTGGTGGCGGTAAGTGGGATTGCCGAGAGTTCTCGTTCGACGAGCTTTGGGTCGCGCGTGGATTTTGGTGGCTGAGCAAGCTTAGGGGAAAAGCAAGAGGGACGCGTGACGGTAGAAGCGTGTACTTGGTGAAGGCATCGACTGTGAGTAAATTCACTTTTCATTTGTTATCCCTTTCAGAGTTTGAAAGTTGGAATTTTCTTCGTTCTGAGTAATATGGTTTAATCGTTTAAAAATTCGTCAGATCAAGGGTCTTTCAAACTTTAACTAAGAACAGTTTGCTTGTTAAATTAAGTATGTTGAATACTTAAAGGATACTTATATCTTAATCATTTTAAAAATATCGGAAAGGGTTATTTAAAGGTAAATGTTTGGTGATGTGATTTAGTACTTGACAAGAGGGTGATTACCTTAAGAATGATTAAGATTTGACAATTTATGAAATAAGTTAAAGACTAATTAAGAAATTGATGGGTAATTAGTGATTGATTAATTTATAGTTAGAGATTTACAAATGGGCTATTAAGTTTTATAAATTAACAATGAAAGTTATTAATTAATAGTTATGGAATAGTGAATTAGTAATTATTTGGGAAAGTAAATTTATTAATAATTTCTAGACGTAATTAATTGAACGATAGTTTTTAACAAAAATAATTTGGATATACTTACTTTGTGAAATTAATCAAGCTATTAATTTAGATAGTTCATTAAGGAATAAATAGTTTATTTAGCGAAATAAATAAAGTTAGTTAATTACGTGTTGATATAAATCGATAATGATTAATATTGTGGGTGAATTAAAGAAATTAATTTAGAATCGGATCAATTAAAATGTAATTGGAAATCATTAATTTATATAATTAACGATGCAATTAAAGAATGATTAATCAAGATGAATTAATCGATAATAAGTGACTTAAGTTTTAGGATTAATGTAATCAATTATAGTTAATTACTTTGTGGAGTATTCAAAGATGACTCGTTGATTTTGGGATAAGAATAATTAATCTGGTGGAATTAATTGAAGATAATTACTTGAATGAAATTGAAGGATAATTAATCTAGGTTTAATCCAAGGTGATTAATTAATTGATGTTGAATGAAGGTATCTAAGTGAATGAGGTTAGAAATCCAATTAGAATCAACGAAATTAATTTGGATGTGATCAAGCTTTGCTTATGGATGATTGAAAGGTATTGAATGCCTTGAATGAGTTGATATCTCTGATATGAAAAGTTGTGTATTTCATTTGAATAATTTGGCTTAGGATGACATAAATTTCGAAGAGACCGGGGTCGGGTATTAGGAAATACCCGAAACCACTTCGGATTAAAAATCAATTGATGTGTGAAATTTTAATAGGCCGGAATAAGATGATTCAGGTGAATTGGGTTATTTTATCTAAGTTTGGTTAGAAATTGATGTGCGAAATAAGTGTGGCTATAGCAAATTGTGAATTGGATTAATTGACATATGTTACTCTGGGTTTATATAAGTTGTTTGCTATGGTATTCCTTGTTAGATGGGTTTACTCACGCTGGTTTCCAGCCTGACCTGGGTGTTACTTTGGTGTAATGCTCGGGTCAGACCGAGTATTACAAATTTTCAGTTAGGTACGTTCTGGAGCTCAGGTGGCGAGCTGGATGGCAATAGCGTATAGAGTATTTCCGCTGTATATAATTGTTAAACTGAGGCATAAAAATTGTATATATTCAGTGACTGTGTATATATGTGAAACTCTGATGTATATTAAATGTAATCGATAGATTTAGTATTTTGTAAAGTGCTATTATTTATTATTATATTTTGTCCACTGCGAATGTGAGTTGTTGATGTTTCTTCTTCTTCTACTTCTATCTCTTTCTTCTTTTCATAACTAGCTCGAATTTTCGGGATCGAAAAATTTCGGGTCGTTACAGTTGGTATCAGAGCTGAAAGGTTAAGCGAGAACCTTGGCTCTGGTGGGGATTTCTCATTAACTAGAGTTCGAAGTACTCTAGAATGAGTTGAGTGTATATATATGAGGTCGTACTTGTTATTTGCTTATAAAGATTTTAAATGATTTTATATAAAAATATATTTTGATATATATATAGCAACATTTCCTTCTAGTAAATATTAAGGCGATTGGGTATTAAATTATTGGAATTTAATTAAGAAGTAATATAAAATACGACCAAGTTGAAACTTATAACCAGAGTTGAAGAATAAACCTATATAACAAAATGGAATTTGAAAAATAGATTGTAAATGTAATTTATAAATTGGAATAAACTTCATAAATACATGAGATTATAATTTGAAACAGAATTCCAAAGAATATTTGGAAAATAAAGTAAGATGAAACTTCCAGAGTAATGTTTAAATATAAATTGGATGGATTGGGAATTTGGAATTTTTGGGAAAATTTAAAATTCCTTTGGATTTGAAAGTGGTTTCCAAAGGTTTTGGAGAAATAATAGTATTATTTCAAAAATATTTTGTGTTGAATTTGAAATCTGGGAGTGTAACGACCCGTAAATTTTCGATAATTAAAATAGCTAATTTAATAAGATTTTGTGATTTAGTGTTAGAAAAAAAAAATTGTAACTCGTTTAGAATAATTATAACTGGAATGAATTGCAACAATAATTATCCAAGTAATGAAAAATAAAAGTTGCTTAGTGAACGCCTTTGCAATCAATAGTTGAATAGGATAATAAAGGTTGAATTCATTGGGTATAATTGAGTAACTGATTGATAAGTGAAATCTATTTAAATCAAATATTGAATATTGAACACGTAAATTGTTTAAATTAAATATTTAAAAATTATTGAATAATTGAATAACTGTAAAATGAAAATAGTGTTCTAAATTGTGAATTGGTTATAAAAGTTGAATCTTATAAGTTCAATTTCAATATTTCAAAAGATAATGAATTATTGGATAATCGAAATTGTTTAAATTAAATATTTGGAAATTTTTGAATAATTTAATAACGGGAATTGAATAAATGTTTTAATGAAAATGGTTGTTCTATAATTTGAATTTGTTAAATTTTATAAGTTCGTTTTGAATATTTCAAAAGATAGTGATTTAAGAAAAATCAAATTTGTTAAATTTAATATTACGAATGTTTGAATAAAGTAAATTTCGAATTTGATATGAATAATTTGATATTGAAATTTAATATATGAAAAGAGTGAATAAATTGAAATTGATTTAATATTGATTCAAATTGGTTTTCAAAGTAAATGTAAGCTATATTGGGTTTTTAATAGAGTTAATAAGATTTAAAATTGGAATTTATGGGATAATTGAATAACGAGGTTAATATGATTAAAAATGATTTGTAAAATTTTATTTTATCATATTAAAGTTAGAATGATGTTGTAGAACTTTTAAAATCGAATTAAAAGTAAATTTATGGAAATTGAATATTTTAATATTTAATTATCGATTGGAAAATAGCCAATTTTCGAACAGTCTCAGAATGGGACGAAACTAGTTCCATTGGATCCGTGATAATTTGTTATTAACGGATTTCAATTTTCGTAGCAATCGGAGTTGTCGTTTGACTGTGGCAGCTCGAAACGCGTTGAAATTGTTTTAATATTAATTTGGCGAGTTAAAATAGTCATTTTTCAAACGGTCTCGGATTTCGACGAAACCAGTTTCACCGGATCCGTGATGTGATATTATTGTAAGATTTCAAATTTCAAGTCAAACGGATTTACCGTTCGTCGGAGGCAAGCCAAAACGCATAGAAATTCGTTTAAATCGGTTTAACTTAAAATTGATCGTTTATTTCCGTAACTCGCGCATACGGTCGAATTAGGCCTTGAAACCTTTTCCATTGCGTCCGGAATAGGGGTATAACATTCTGAACACTTGGCGGCATGCCCTATTCGGGGTTCGAGATTTCGAGTTGCGTAGATCGAGGTATTTTGAAATTTAAATAAATATTTTAATTAGTCAAATCTCTTTTTCAGCTGCTATCCCCTCTTTTCACTGTACCTTTGACCCATTCAAACACGCAATAGCCTCTTCTTCTTTTTATAACTGCAAACGCAAGTCAGTAATGAAAAAAAAAACCAAGCTTCAAAAGAAAAAATTCATCTCTCCTTCAATACTCGATTAAAAATCACGAAACCAGTTTTAAAAATCTTATTTCATCGTTTGCTTCGACCTGGTATGCTCGTTGCTGGGTGCGGCCGTGGTTTATGAAGATGGATGTGGGAGTTGAGAACTAGGGTTAGGATTTATTGAGGATATAGGCTTCGATTCGCGAAACGGAGCTTGGATTTGAGCTCGTCGTCGAAGATAGCACCTTGGAGCCGAGTTTGGGAGCGTGCAGCCACGATTTGGGGGGTGCGACCTGGTCGCATACGTACGTGGGTGTGAGGAGTCGCGTTTTAGATGGTGGGGCCGAGCTTGAAGTTGATGGTACGGGGAGGTGGAGATCGTGAAGGAGAGTTCGTCGGAGAAGACGGTTTCGAATTTCGTCAACTATAGCTCCGTATCACTGGATATTAGTGCACGGCTTGGTGGGTTTTATTTTCTCATGCACGTACAGGCAAGTTTGGGGAAGAAGAGGTTAAGTGGGCTGGGCTTTATTTGCTTTGGGTATGAATTCATTTAAATATAATATAAATTGTTTTATAAATTCAAATGTCGATAACTTATAAAATGTATAACTCTCACATACGAGGTCCGATTGAGACGAGACTTTTTGCGTTGGAATCATTTCCTCGAGCACTACGCGATGCAACTGGATTGGAATCATTTGGAGCTAGAGAAAATTTTGAGTTAAATCGAACGTCGTTCGATTTGATTTAAAATCGTAAAATCAAGGTGAGTGTTTTATAACGCTCACAACGTACTAAATATCTTTATGCTAGTTAAATTGACATTATGAAGTGTTATGTTTTTAATTTTCGTTGTTTGATAAAATTTAATTATCATATAGATTTCATTTGAATTAATCGTAGAAATTAAATTGACAGTTAAATTTAAATTGAAATTGAAATTGAATTGCGATTAAATTACCTGACATTGATAACTATGAAATTGCTATGAATTGTATTGTTTATTGGATGATGTATGTCGATGGATGTTATTGGTTGATAGTTAAATGTTTGATGTTTATTTGCTTATATATATTACTGTTATGCATACATATGACACTGTGATTTGATTTAAGTGATATATATTCATCCTTGACATTTAATTGAAATAAATAATTACTTGGCCATAGGATAGAAAATTATATACGGACACCGGATTGGCTAAATTAATAAATTTTAAAAACCGTCGATTTGAAATTTGTTTAAATGTTTTGATTTAAAAAGTATAAATAGAAATCAATTTATAAAAATCGGATTTAACGAAATTCAAGTTTGGAATGTTGAAATAAATTTTGTTTAAAAGAAATTGTTAAAAATTTAAGTGGAGGCTTTGGAATTTAAAATCAGGATATAATTGAATTTCGAAATTGATTTGTTAAAGATTTAACCTTAATTTGAGCTTTGAATATTACTAAGTAAAAGTGATATAGAAATGATATTTTGAAATCGAGCTTGGGATTGAACCATATTGAAATTTGGATTTAAACTTGAATATTGATGGAAAATTTGTTAAGTGTTATAAATGGATATTTTGAAATCAAGCTCCAAATCGATAAAAATTGAAATTGAATAAATTGAAGGTGAATGTAGAATTGAATTGATTCGAAGTAAAGTTGACATTGTTTTGAATTAAAATCGAAATTGAATCGGTAGAATGGAAATTGAAAGTGATTTGAATTGGGAAGTTATAAATTGAAATGGATTGGTTTTGAAGCTGTTTTATTTGTTTCCCAAATTACTCGGTTATATAAACCATTTTGGATACTTAAACTGTTTTAATCTATTCTAAATCTACTTAGCCCAATTTAAATTATTTTAAATTAATTTATCTATTTCAAATCCATTTTAAGATTTTAAGTATTTTAACTATTTTAATTGTTTAAAGCTACTTTTAAACTACTTAAAATTATTTTTCTAAAATTCTAAGCTGGTCAATAAGGTGAAATGTGTATATTTAAATCTTGAATTTAAATACGAATTGAGTTAAATGAATTTGCAACCTAAATTGAAATTCGAAATGATTTTGAAAACGAAATGAGATATTGAGACGAAAAATGATTTTTGAAATGGAATCTGACATTTCAATAGATACGATGATATGTGAAATGGATTTGATTTTGGAAGCGAATATGATATTTTGATATCAATTTTGAATCGATTTGAAATGTAAAAGAGACAACGGTGTAATAATACGTAGTTATTAAAGAGACCGGGATCGGATATGGACATACTCTCTGTCGATACCGAAAACCACTTTAATAACTATTATACGCGGAGTGTTGATCCAGAATGAAGTGGATGGTTTGGTGAACGCGTTGACAGAAGAAAGAGAACGATATTGGATGACCCCTGACATAACTAAAACAGGAGCCGCGCCGGGCCATTGAGGTTCGCCACCTCTAGCGGACACACTTCTTCGATACCATTTCTATTACATTTGTGATGCGATTTGGGTGAACCCCTTGATTTGGGAGTGTTGTTTCGCGGTGTTGGGGTGGCTGCTGGCTATGCCCAACATTAGTCCGGATCACGCAACTACTAGTATCCTAGTTGGTATCGCCTCATGTACCTTGTCATACTGATTATCCTATTCGCGACCACTACGTTTTGATTTGTACCTTGAGTATATGGATTGCCCTCTGGTGACTTCCGGTTTTGGGGAAACTACGGTCTTGTATATGCTTTTGGGAATATAAACTGTGTTAAGGGGGATTATGGTAACGCTTTAACGCTATTTTGATACTTTATATTACTGATAGGCATTATCTACTTAGCGTATATTACTACATAGTAGATAGTTTAACGGATCCTTGAGAGATGGAAAATCCCGTAACATCTTGTAAGTTATTGCACGCACGTTGACACTGGATAGGAGATGTCAAACCCCGTAAACATCTCCGACGCCATTGCACTCATATTTATTTACGATTGATTTAACTTTCATAAGGGTATTTAGTCCTGACTCGAGTGTTTTGTCTTTTCATTACGCTCGGGTCAGTCCCGAGTTTTCAGATTTTTGAAGATCTATTCTGGAGGACGAAGACGAAGATTTGGTATACTATTACTATTATTACCCTTGCATCATGTTATCTGCTGCATTATTTTAATTGTTCTATTGTATATGTATAAATCTGATAAATGTTGTATAAATAATTGTCAAAGTATAGTAAGCAGCTTCATGAACTGTTTATTTGACTATTATATTTTATCGTTCCGCTGCGAGATTCGGTGTTGTTTCATTTCCTTTATTTCTTTTCTTTTCTTTTCTTATTTACCCCAATAACTATCTGCCCTTTTGAATGGTTTGGAATCGACATGTGTATTTGATCGTCGGTTTAAACTGTCCAAAAAGTAGGGTCGTTACAGTTGGTACCAGAGCTTTGGTTTAGTGATAACCTTAGCTTTGTGGGGTATGACTCTTTATAAGTAGGGTAGTAATACCCTATGATGAGTCGCTGAGTGAATATTTATATATATATATATATATATATATATATGAGAGCGTATTTGTTAGTGATATAAATTGTTTTATATTGTGTCGGTTGATTTGTTGAGTGGCTTATGGATTTTGGTCAATACGAGTACTTAACGTCATTGATAGGGATCTCTAAACACTTAAACAGAACAATTCGACATAGTATTGTTTTGAAATTGGGTAAATGAAATAATTTTGCCCTAATTATATTTTGTATATAAAGAAAATTTTCAGAAATTATTGTAACTTATCTAGCTTACTTGGTTGTTAGGAATGAGAATATTAGTTATTATCATAAATTGGATATTGTAATTTAATAAATAAGATGAACTACAAAACGAACAATGATAAAACACGTGTGGATTGTTTTAAGAAAATTTCCTATAAGATATTTTATAAAGGTGACTTATAAATTAAAATAGATTTAAACTGGAAAATATTGAATTTAAGACCAGGAGGTTTTGACAATGGTTTTCGAAAGCTTTGAAGAAATATATAGTAATATTAGTTGGAAAATATTTATGAGAAATATTTTTAAAGGATTTTTAAAGGAAGGAATGAATTCAGAACTCCTCTCTTATGTCGTTGGAAAATAATTTCGGTGATGACTGCGCAGCATCACCGACGTTCATTTTCGAGTCTCAAAGTGGGGAGACTTCTAAGAAGCTTTGCTTTTCTTCGAAATTATTTTGGGTAAATGGGTTTTGGTTTAAACTCCAAAGGTATGATTTAATATATTAATGGTATAAGTGTATATATTTATTTCAAACGATTTGAAAAGAACTGGGCATTTAAATTTCTAAGTTCTGTTAATTAATAATTTTCAAATTATTTGAATGAAATGTGAATAACCAAGAATTATAAAATAAGAGGATTAAGATATCGATGTTTATCGTTTTGGGAAAACTTTAGAGTTGTAGTGTACCTTTAAAATTGAAAAGTAAAGAGGATTTAAACAAATTAAATTTGTGAACATTCTAATTAAGTAAAATGAAATTCTATAAATTTGTATAATACCGAATTTGCATTCTGATAACATATAACAAGACTTGCCAAATATTAAAAAGTTAAAATGATGTTTTGGATATGTAATGAGATGTTGTACAAATAAACAGAACCTGAAAGTAATTAAAATATACAAGTAAGGAAAACTCAAAAGAAATTAAAATGTATATAAATGAAAATTTGGTTGTGATAAAATATTATATACTTAAATATAACCTGAAATGATGAATGGATAAATGGAACAAGTAAGTGAACTTAAGAAAGAAGACAGATGAATTGTATAATATCTTTTGTAAATTGGTTATAGAAAATAAATATAAATTGCATAGAGAAAAATTTTGAATTTTAACTTTGAGATAACCGTAAAATAAGAAAGTCATATATGAGAAGTTAGACTTTTATAGGATGATCAATAAACTAAAGTGATGGTTAATAAAATGTTCCATAAGTAAATTTGTAATTAACTAAAATTATGAAATTGAGTTAATTAAATTATATAGAATGTTTAAAATGAACTTGAGTAAGCAAATACTTTGATATGATGTTTATGAAAAGATAATGTTAAAGAATATGCTATGTAAAGAAATGAATATATTAACTGAATAATGGATTGTGAGTAATTAAGTGAAAAAAATAGAAGTCAATAAAATAATTTAGTATAGATAAATTAGAAAGAAATCCATTGGAAGGTAATACGTTAGATTGTACGTATATTATTTTATTCGCATAACGATTTGATCCAAATTCGAGCACAAAATTTCGAGATGATTTATATCGATCCAAGTTAAGATTTTTCACTCGATTTTCGATGGCGAACCCTGGATATGGATTTTTAATTTGATTCTGAAATTCTCTGTCATAGTATATGGCTATGCAAGGAGAGTAACAGTTTCCAATCAAGGAACCAAATCTGAGTCCGCACTAGAGAGTCATGTGAACGATACTAGTTTGGAAGTGAAATTGTGTGATCGAATAAACGATTAGATTTATATTGCTCACGGAAGATATATGTACGGCTTACGGACTTAATTAAAGTTAATATTGGAAATTTAAGATGCCAAATATAAAATGATTCTTTTAAAATTATATAACAGGATATATATATATATATATATAAAATAAACCAAATTGAATGTAAAATAATAATTTGGTTATGTTGGGTATGATTTGGTTGTTATATGATTGTTAGTTGATTTTATATAATTCATTAAGTGTTAATGAAATTGGAAGCTATAAATCACTGAAATCAAATTGGAAGTTAAATGAATTTAAATAGAATTTAGTTTGATTCAAATTGGAAGTGAACTAATGTAAATATAAATTTGTGAATGTTAACCAATTGAATTGAGAATGAATGTTAGTAAAATCCAACGTGAATGAAACAACTATGATTAAAATTGAAATCCAAGTCAATAAATTTTAATGAGAAGTGAATTTATATTGATTGGTTATGGATTTGTTGGATGATAGTTGGATGATAGTTGATTGATGATTGCAATTGTTGTTTTGTTGCATTTGCTATGTTGGCACATGTAGTTGTTATGTTGCTATATGATGTATATTGATATTATTTTCGTATATGCATGTTTCTCATAGTTTGTTGAGTGTTTAGTAGGTGCGGATTGCGCTTGCTTCGCATTTGGAGCTCGCTTTCGCGCTATATTATTTGTATATGCTCGCTAATAAAAATATAAGGTACATGTTTATTTTATCATTGGATTTGGTGATTTTTGATGAGCCACATGGCTTTTGGATTTTCTTTTGTTGGTTTGGGGCCCGTAGAGGCATTTTGTAGTTGTACCGATCGAGCCGCGCAAAGGAGACTCTGCCGAAATTTTTCGTAAAATCCGGGTGTTAGAAAAATTTTCAAGTTTTAAAAAAAAATTATAACTTGTTTTGATAACTAACTTTTAAAGTTAGAAAGCCGTTCGGAGTAACTTAGTGGAAGCGTAGTTATGACTTTATAAATGGAATTTTATTATATTTTAAGTTGGTAACTTTGGATAAAATACATCTAATGCTGAATTCTATACTTAGTTCCTTTTCCCTCCTTTTTCCTTTTCGAGGACGAAAAGTTTTGAGTGGGGGAGAGTGTAACGACCCGTAAATTTTCAATAATTAAAATAGCTAATTTAATAAGATTTCGTGATTTAGTGTTAGAAAAAAAATTATAATTCGTTTAGAATAATTATAACTGGAATGAATTGCAACAATAATTATCCAAGTAATGAAAAATAAAAGTGGCTTAGTGAATGCCTTTGCAATCAATAGTTGAATAGGATAATAAAGGTTGAATTCATTGGGTATAATTGAGTAATTGATTGATAAGTGAAATCTATTTAAATCAAATATTGAATATTGAACACGTAAATTGTTTAAATTAAATATTTAAAACTTATTGAATAATTGAATAACTGTAAAATGAAAATAGTGTTCTAAATTGTGAATTGGTTTTAAAAGTGGAATCTTATAAGTTCAATTTCAATATTTCAAAAGATAATGAATTATTGGATAATCGAAATTGTTTAAATTAAATATTTGGAAATTTTTGAATAATTTAATAATGGGAATTGAATAACTGTTTTAATGAAAATGGTTGTTCTATAATTTGAATTTGTTAAATTTTATAAGTTCGTTTTGAATATTTCAAAAGATAGTGATTTAAGAATAATCAAATTTGTTAAATTTAATATTACGAATGTTTGAATAAAGTAAAATTTGAATTTGATATGAATAATTTGATATTGAAATTTAATATATGAAAAGAGTGAATAAATTGAAATTGATTTAGTATTGATTCAAATTGGTTTCCAAAGTAAATGTAAG
The DNA here is from genome assembly GCA_030765085.1 of Allium cepa. Lineage (NCBI taxonomy): Eukaryota > Viridiplantae > Streptophyta > Magnoliopsida > Asparagales > Amaryllidaceae > Allium > Allium cepa. The sequence continues at coordinate 659,986,582 of CM060941.1, forward strand.
CTATATTGGGATTTTAATAGAGTTAATAAGATTTAAAATTGGAATTTATGGGATAATTGAATAACGGGTTTAATATGATTAAAAATGATTTGTAAAATTTTATTTTATCATATTAAAGTTAGAATGATGTTGTAGAACTTTTAAAATCGAATTAAAAGTAAATTTGTGAAAATTGAATATTTTAATATTTAATTATCGACTGGAAAATAGCCAATTTTCGAACAGTCTCAGAATGGGACGAAACTAGTTCCATTGGATCCGTGATAATTTGTTATTAACGGATTTCAATTTTCGTAGCAATCGGAGTTGTCGTTTGACTGTGGCAGCTCGAAACGTGTTGAAATTATTTTAATATTAATTTGGCGAGTTAAAATAGTCATTTTTCAAACGGTCTCGGATTTCAACGAAACTAGTTTCATCGGATCCGTGATGTGATATTATTGTAAGATTTCAAATTTCAAGTCAAACAGATTTACCGTTCGTCCGAGGCAAGCCAAAACGCATAGAAATTCGTTTAAATCAGTTTAATTTAAAATTGATCGTTTATTTCCGTAACTCGCGCATACGATCGAACTAGGGCTTGAAACCTTTTCCATTGCGTCCGGAATAGGGGAATAACATTATGAACGCCTGGCGGCATGCCCTAATCGGGGTTCGAGATTTCGAGTTGCGTAGATCGAGGTATTTTGAAATTTAAATAAATATTTTAATTAGTCAAATCTCTTTTTCAGCTGCTATCCCCTCTTTTCACTGTACCTTTGACCCATTCAAACACGCAATAGCCTCTTCTTCTTTTTATAACTGCAGACGCAAGTCAGTAGAGAAAAAAACCAAGCTTCAAAAGAAAAAATTCATCTCTCCTTCAATACTCGATTAAAAATCACGAAACCAGTTTTAAAAATCCTATTTCATCATTTGCTTCAACCTGGTATGCTCGTTGCTGGGTGCGGCCGTGGTTTATGAAGATGGATGTGGGAGTTGAGAACTAGGGTTAGGATTTGTTGAGGATGTAGGCTTCGATTCGCGAAACGGAGCTTGGATTTGAGCTCGTCGTCGAAGATAGCACCTTGGAGCCGAGTTTGGGAGCGTGCGGCCACGATTTGGAGGGTGCGACCTGGTCGCGTACATACATGGGTGTGAGGAGTCGCGTTTTAGATGGTGGGGCCAAGCTTGAAGTTGATGGTACTGGGAGGTGGAGATCGTGAAGGAGAGTTCGTCGGAGAAGACGGATTCGAATTTCGTCAACTATAGCTCCGTATCACTGGAGATTAGTGCACGGCTTGGTGGGTTTTATTTTCTCGTGCACGTACAGGCAAGTTTGGGGAAGAAGTGGTTAAGTGGGCTGGGCTTTATTTGCTTTGTGTATGAATTCATTTAAATATAATATAAATTGTTTTATAAATTCAAATGTCGATAACTTATAAAATGTATAACTCTCACATACGAGGTCCGATTGAGACGAGACTTTTTGCGTTGGAATCGTTTCGTCGAGCATTACGCGAGGCAACTGGATTGGAATCATCTGGAGCCAGAGAAAATTTTGAGTTAAATCGAACGTCGTTCGATTTGATTTGAAATCGTAAAATCAAGGTGAGTGTTTTATAACGCTCACAACGTATTAAATATCTTTATGCTAGTTAAATTGACATTATGAAGTATTATGTTTTTATTTGTCGTTGTTTGATAAAATTTAATTATCATATAGATTGTCATTTGAATTAATCGTAGAAATTGAATTGACAGTTAAATTTAAATTGAAATTGAAATTGAATTGCGATTAAATTACCTGACATTGATAACTATGAAATTGCTATGTATTGTATTGTTTATTGGATGATGTATGTCGATGGATGTTATTGGTTGATAGTTAAATGTTTGATGTTTATTTGCTTATATATATATATATATACTGTTATGCATACATATGACACTGTGATTTGATTTAAGTGATATATATTCATCCTTGACATTTAATTGAAATAAATAATTACTTGGCCATAGGATAGAAAATTATATACGGACACCGGATTGGCTAAATTAATAAATTTTAAAAATCGTTGATTTGAAATTTGTTTAAATGTTTTGATTTAAAAAGTATAAATAGAAATCAATTTATAAAAATCGAATTTAACGAAATTCGAGTTTGGAATGTTGAAATAAATTTTGTTTAAAAGAAATTGTTAAAAATTTAAGTGGAGGCTTTGGAATTTAAAATCAGGATATGATTGAATTTCGAAATTGATTTGTTTAAAGATTTAACCTTAATTCGAGCTTTGAATATTACTAAGTAAAAGTGATATAAAAATGATATTTTGAAATCGAGCTTGGAATTGAACCATATTGAAATTTGGATTTAAACTTGAATATTGATGGAAAATTTGTTAAGTGTTATAAATGGATATTTTGAAATCAAGCTCCAAATCGATAAAAATTGAAATTGAATAAATTGAAGGTGAATGTAGAATTGAATTGATTCGAAGTAAAGTTGACGTTGTTTTGAATTAAAATCGAAATTGAATCGGTAGAATGGAAATTGAAAGTGATTTGAATTGGGAAGTTACAAATTGAAATGGATTGGTTTTGAAGCTGTTTTATTTGTTTTCCAAATTACTCGGTTATATAAACCATTTTGGATACTTAAACTGTTTTAATCTATTCTAAATCTACTTAGCCTAATTTAAATTATTTTAAATTAATTTATCTATTTCAAATCCATTTTAAGATTTTAAGTATTTTAAGTATTTTAATTGTTTAAAGCTACTTTTAAACTACTTAAAATTATTTTTCTAAAATTCTAAGCTGGTCAATAAGGTGAAATGTGTATATTTAAATCTTGAATTTAAATACGAATTGAGTTGAATTTGCAACCTAAATTGAAATTCGAAATGATTTTGAAAACGAAATGAGATATTGAGACGAAAAATGATTTTTGGAATGGAATCTGACATTTTAATAGATACGATGATATGTGAAATGGATTTGATTTTGGAAGCGAATATGATATTTTGATATCAATTTTGAATCGATTTGAAATGTAAAAGAGCCAACGGTGTAATAATACGTAGTTATTAAAGAGACCGGGATCGGATATGGACATACTCTTTGTCGATACCGAAAACCACTTTAATAACTATTATACGCGGAGTGTTGATCCAGAATGAAGTGGATGGTTTGGTGAACGCGTTGACTGAAGAAAGAGAACGATATTGGATGATCCCTGACATGACTAAAACAGGAGCCGCGCCGGGCCATTGAGGTTCGCCACCTCTAGCGGACACACTTCTGCGATACCATTTCTATTACATTTGTGATGCGATTAGGGTGCACCCCTTGATTTGGGAGTGTTGTTTCGCGGTGTTGGGGTGGCTGCTGGCTATGCCCAACATCAGTTCGGATCACACAACTACTAGTATCCTAGTTGGTATCGCCTCATGTACCTTGTCATACTGATTATCCTATTCGCGACCACTACGTTTTGGTTTGTACTTTGAGTATATGGATTGCCCTCTGGTGACTTCCGGTTTTGGGGAAACTACGGTCTTGTATATGCTTTTGGGAATATAAACCGTGTTAAGGGGGATTATGGTAACGCCTTAACGCCATTTTGATTCTTTATATTACTGATAGGCATTATCTACTTAGCGTATATTACTACATAGTAGATAGCTTAACGGATCCTTGAGAGATGGAAAATCCCGTAACATCTTTTAAGTTATTGCACGCACGTTGACACTGGATAGGAGATGTCAAACCCCGTAAACAGCTCCGACGCCGTTGCACTCATATTTATTTACGATTGATTTAACTTTCATAAGGGTATTTAGTCCTGACTCGAGTGTTTTGTCTTTTCATTACGCTCGGGTCAGTTCTGAGTTTTCAGATTTTGAAGATCTATTCTGGAGGACGAAGATGAAGATTTGGTATACTATTACTATTATTACCCTTGCATCATGTTATCTGCTGCATTATTTTAATTGCTCTGTTGTATATGTATAACTCTGATAAATGTTGTATAAATAATTGTCAAAGTATAGTAAGCAGCTTCATGAACTGTTTATTTGACTATTATATTTTATCGTTCCGCTACGAGATTCGGTGTTGTTTCATTTCCTTTATTTCTTTTCTTTTCTTTTCTTATTTACCCCAATAACTATCTGCCCTTTTGAATGGTTTGGAATCGACATGTGTATTTGATCGTCGGTTTAAACTGTCTAAAAAGTCGGGTCGCTACAGGGAGATTTGAAATTAAAAATATTTGGAAATGTCTTTAAAGGATATAAAGGCATTGAACTCTTCCGGTCACTGGAAAATATCGTCGGTGATGACTGCAGCATCATCAATGTTTATTTTCGAGTTTCTAAAAGAGAAATTGCTACCAAATTTTTTTAAATTGGAATTGTTTGTGAACTGGGTTTGGTTTTGAAATTCAAAGGGATGAATTTGCCAAAGAATTTTGGATATAGTTGAATTCTAAGGTATATTGAAATTTCGGAAATTTGTTTAAACTCTGGAACCTTGATTAAAATGTTTATGGAATAATAAAAATATATTGGCTAATAAAATGTATGTAACGACCCAGAATTTATGTTAATTAAAATTTGAATATTTAATTTATTTTAAATATTAATAAGTGAAATTTATAAGTCGAATAAATTTTATTTTGAATAATTGGATTTAATTGAATAATTAAACCGATAATTTAATAGTCGAAATTACAGAAATAATTGAAAATAGGGTTAAAAATGATTAAAATTTATTTGTAAAATTTTATTTTATCATGTTGGAGTTAGAACGATATTATAGAACTTTTAAAATTGAATTTGGAGTTAATCTGTGAAAATTGAATATTTTAATATTTAATTATCGACTGAAAAATAGCCAATTTTTCAAACATTCTCGGATTTCGACGAAACCAGTTTCATCGGATCCGTAATGTGATATTATTGTATGGTTTCAAATTTCGTGTCAATTGGATTTACCGTTTGTCCGGTGCAAGCTAAAACGCCTAGAAAATCGTTTAAATCGGTTTAATTCAAATCGAATTTTTATTGCCATAACTCGCACAGATGACCGAATTAGCTTTCGAAACCTATTCCATTGTGTCCGGAACGCGGGGTAAACCCTAGAAACGCTGGTCACCGTGCGTAAATCGGAGTTTGGAAATTCCGTAATGAATAGTGTTCGATTTTTCCTATAAATAGACTCTTATTCACAAAAAAATAAAAAAAATAAAACTAGGGTTTGAAAGATCCATGGCCGGCCGCCACTTTTAGGTTCAAAGGCCAGAAATCTCCCACATTTTTCCCTTCAAATCTCTCAATCCATCCACTTTCAGCTAATTCTTCCAACTACAATATCGAAGAGACCAACGAGAACTACAAGATCAACGGTGGAGATCGCGAATGGTGCTACGGATGATGAGATATATGGCCGCGTTTGCGTGCGTTTGGGCACAAAAATCAAGGGCTACAGGGAGTCGAGCTCTATGAGATTGAGGCCGAACGTGGCTCTTGCGAAGGGGGTCGGGATGGTGGTACTTGATCGAGGTAGAAGCTAGTGATTTGGTTGCAAAATTAAAACCTAATTTTGAGCTCAATGGGTTCAAATGCGTGTTTGTTTACTGGAAAGAAAAAGAATGTGCGTGGAAGAAGCACAGGGACGCACAGATCTGAGAAAATCAACGGCCCAGAAAAAAAAATTAGGTTTAAATTGAAAAATGTTGTAATTTATGTATATATATAAATTCGTAAAACTTGTAAAATGCATATCTTTTTCATACGAGGTCGAAAACGCACGAAACAAGTTGCGTTGCATTCGTATGGACGAGCACTACGCTATGGAATTGGATTGGAGTCGTTTGGAGTTAGTGAGAATTTTGGGTAAAATTAAACGCGCGTTTAATTTTATTCGAAATAAATCGCTAAAACGAAATTGAAATCAAGGTGAGAACTTCTCACTCAATCGAATCGGTTTCGATTTTTATTTTAAATAGTTAGATTTAAAATATTTGAATGCATGTTTGAATGATGATTGTTATCTATTGATTGTTAAAATAGACATTATGCACCGTTAGTAAGCGGATGTTATTTATTAAAAACATATACCGTGAATATTTCATAAACAGTGAAATTGGTATCATATATAATAGCAATATATATATATTGGCATATGTATATATTGTAGTTGTTGATTTCCCGCATTGTATAGCGGATGAGACCCTATTGCGCCGTCTATTAAGCGGATAATATTATAAATCCCATATACCGCGATAATTCCGTACTGGAGCGGAATTGGTATTGTGCTAATGTTTGTGGATGCAGGGAAACATGTTGGAGGGATCCAACTGGATTCCTCAACTGTATTGATTTATTTATAGATATTGTGATATTTGTTGATTATCATATCGATATATGATATTTGGATGTCGTAATTGACTATTTGGTGCTGTTGCATCATCGGATCCATTTTTGAAGTTTTAAAATAATGATTTTTGGTTTTTAAAGGAATTTTTAAAGTGATTTTTGAAAGTATACGTTTTATTAAAATTTTGAATTGATTTATTTTAAATAAATTAACGTTATAAGTTTAATGTTATAAAAGTTATAATTTTTGTAAAATATAACCAAATTAAGATTTTTTGAAATAAATACTGATTAATTTATAAAATGGTTTAATTGGGAATTTTGAATTATTATAAACGGTTTATATAAAAGATTTATAAAATTGATATTTATAAATTAAAAATAATGGGATTATAAAACGAGTTTTTTATAAGTAATTATCTTATAAATCGGATTTTGGCATTTAAAATGAGATATAAAAAGGTTTTTTATAAATAGAAGTTTATAAAAATATAAATGGAGTTTATAAACGTTGTTTATAAATCCAAAATCAATTGAATTTGATAAGTTGGATATAGGAATATATGAAAGGAATTATATTCACGATTTTGGACAGTGAATATATTATTAAATGAAATGGCTATGTTTTTGGGGTAGGAACATTATGAAATGAAGTTGATGATTTTAAAGACGTTTTAAAATGCATTAAGTATCGAATACATAGATTTCAACATTTATTGTTGAAATAGACGTTTTCGAGAAATAGAAGGGAATGGCGGACTATAACACTGTTGTTATAGTAAATGGTTTCCGAAAGGAAATGTTTTGTATAGTATTGGGATTTATATATCTATTTAAACTTTGAATCCCTATACTAGTGATTTTGGGTCGTCGTAACGATGTTTTACGTAACATTCGTTTTGGCCCAAACAAATGTGTTTAAGAGAATGATTTCTTAAAGAATGAAATATATACTTAATTTTCGATTTAAGTATATTGAATATTTTCCAAGTGTTGAAATTGAATGGATTTGTGAATTACTTATGAATAAATAATATGGGAATGTTTTTCCAATGTGAAATGAAATGTTTTGAGAATTTATCTTTTTGAAGATAAATTGAAAATGAATAATTGAAATCGTATATTCATAAATATTTTGGAATGTAAATTCACTATGGAATTTATAAATGAAAAGGGGAATTTGTTTAAAAATAAATGTTGATTTATTTTTGAAGTGTGGAAAATATATATATATCTAGTAAAGATATTTTGGAAAATAAATAAATTGAAAAATTATTTGGATTTGGTGATGTTGAACACGCCTATTGATAGTTAAATATCCGACTATCAATATTTACCTTTAAATAGGTATTTGTTGTGAATTTGCTTGAATTTGAATGCCACACTTATTTTTGAATAAGCGCTCACTATTCGGGTTAGCCGGGAAAGGACCTCGGGGTCGTATAACCCATTCCGAGTATGTGATACGTCGTTATGGATTGCATTTGATGACCGGTGTTGAAGACCGGATATTTGTGAAAATGGAAGGATTACCGTCGAGTTACTCTACATCGGCTGATCTCCGATATAGAGGTTTTATCACCCTTAGTGACGGGAAGTCTGGTCGTGATTAGCGAATATCCGGATTGCAAGGACTTCTTTGTAAGTGCCTTCGGTTCTGTTCGATCCCGGAACAGACTTGTATGATTGTATGCCTGACATTACAAATTGAGATATAAAGTTGATTTCTTTCAAATATATTTCTGTTGGTGGCGGAGAATTTATTCTCTTAGCTTAACACCCTTCTCTGAGACGTATGAGCTCAGAGGTTATATAGTTAAAGGTTATTAGTGATATACTCCCAATTTGGTAGTGTGGCATGCTGAGTGTTGCTATGAAATGATCATTGTGTTGATCATTTATGATAGGATCATTTATTTGATCATTTATCTTGGTGATCATTTCTATGATCATTTGTTGACCCAAAGCACGGCTTTTGTATAAAGTGTGGCTTTGTGGACGAGACTTCGTCGGACCTCACACCCCGAAAATGGTCAAAACAGGAAGGATGCAGCAAGGTTATTAGGGGGTAGCGCCCCTTTAGTGTATGTCATTCCTTCTGGATAGAGGTGGTATCATGGTATGGAGCCCAGATACTTAACCTATGTTGTTGCTGCATATTTTATGGTTGTTGGAAATCGAGGATCCTCGGATAGATCGGTTACGATCGGGGGATGACATATTTGTGTCAGTAGTTACCCAGTTAGGGGTAACCCGGCCTTGTGTTGGCAGAGATCCGGTTTGGTTCTCGGGACGTCATTCCAGAGGCGTTTCCATGTGGCAATGGGAAGTTCCTTGGCCTGACCATTTGTTGGAAATCCAAAGAAACAATACGATCTTGTACGGTTTTAGCTGTATAACCTGCCATGGAATGTGGCGGTAACTTGCTATTGACCATGGTAGCTATAGTAGGCATACGATAATGGTCGTATGTTGGCTAAGATTTATATCTTTACTTTCGAAATAATTTTTCTACACTATGCACTAGTAATAATACCAAATGTTTCTTTTTGATGCGTATCAAGCATCTTTGACTATCATAAGGAGAAATATCCTCCGATTCTGCGTTTGCATTGTGTGTGTGTGCGGGAGGCCTTATGGTGGTCTCATTTTTAAAAGCATTGCGACTTGACTTTAAAAGTATTCCTCTATTTTGTTTTCAAAGATAAATAAACTGTTTTGAGTTCTCACACTAGTCACATGACTGGCTCGGAGTTTATTGTTTTCCTTCCTAAACTCTGGGTGCCCACCAATTTCCACACGGGTAGTCAAGAGTAAGGTTTATCAGGATATTCTGGAATTCAGGAGTTGCTGGAGGCAAGCTGGATGGCATGGCGTATTACTAGTATATAGTATTTCTTTTCCGCTATTTGTTGTTGTTTGTTGTTGTACACTCTGATGTAATGAAATGAAATGTAATGTAATGTAATAACTGATATAGTTCTTTGTTTAAAGATTATTCATTTATCTATTATATGTTGTTCCGCTGCGAATTGTGAGATTCTGATGTTGTTCTGTTATTTCTTCTGTTCTGTTCTATCTTCTTCTACTTTTTCTTTTTCTAAAACCCTAACAGTATGGTTTTTCGGCTTTCGATTGCTCGGCAGTTGATATAGTGGACGTATTGATGTCGGTTTTCGTCAACGAAAAATCGCAAACGTTACAGTATAATTCTAAGTTAAAAGCATAATGTGAATGTAATTGATTATAAATAGAAGTTGTAAAATTGAAATTATAATTAAAGTTGTACAAGTTTAAAGATCAAATGGAATTTGATTTGAAGTTGGAAGGAAATTGAGAATCAATTCAATTTGAATTGGGGTTAAATCAATTTCAATGGAAATTGAAGATTATTCAAATTGGAATTGAGTCAATTTAAATGGGAATGGAAATTTAAATTGAATGGTTGAGGGGTTGAACAATTTTGACTCTGGACTATTTTAAATAAATTGTTTTAATATAAACTTATTTTTCCAAATATTAAATATATACAACCTTTCTTTCTTAAAGCCAAATTATTTTATACTTGTTTTACAATTATTTTGGAGCTATTTAACCATTTTTCAACTGTTTCCTAAACTAATTACTATTTTTTTAACTATGTTACAAATTATTTACTATTTTACAACTATTTTGCAATTATCTAGGAGTTCTGAAACCAATTAACTATTTTACATCTATATTTCAAACTAATAATTATTCTCAATTTACTTACCTATTTAAAAAAAATTCAAGCTATTTTCTAAAATAAATTGGTCGGAGTTCAAACTGTTATTGATTAAATTCCCAACTGAGATAAGAATTGAAGTGATAACCCATTGGAATTGAAGCAATTGTAAATGAGTGAATGGAAATTAAAGGAAATGTGAATAGGAAGAGAAATTGATTTGGTTAAAAATCAATGAAGTTAAATACGTGGGATGTACGTATATTCTATTATTCGCATAGTGATTTGATCCATATTCGAGCATATAATTTCGAGATAGTTACATCAATCCGAGTTGGGATTTTTTTCACTCGATTCTCGACGGCGAACCTGGATATGGTTTGTTGATTGGTTCTGGATATTCTCTATCATAGTTATGGCTATGCAAGGAGAATGACGGTTTCTGATCAAGAAACCAGATCTGTGTCCGCACTAGGAAGTCGGGTGGACGATACTAGTTCGGAAGTGAAATTGTGTGATCGAGTGAGCGATCAGATTGGTATAGCGTACGGATGATAAGTGTACATCGTACGGATTTGAATGAATTTGATATTGGAAAGAGTAATCAAATTTGAATATTTGATTTTGAATAAAAAAAGTTATATATCTTTGCTATATAAGATAAATCTTCCCTTGTTGAATCTATTGCTGGAAGAAAAAGGATTTTGGAAGTGTTTGAAGTATAAAAGGAGTTTTATACAAGTTTGAAATGATCCAAAGCTTTAAAAAAAATTATATGTATCCGAATATATATATATATATATATATATATAAAGGATCTTATGAGGATTTTGAAAAAGGTTTTGGGAACCTTTGGATTTGGAAAGGCTTTTGATTTTTGGGTAAAATCAATATTGGAATTTGGAAAGCCTATTTTGAGAATTATCGATTTTGGGGATAATCAATTTTGTGTAAAGGAGCTTTGATAAAATTCATACTAGGTGTATGATTTGAAAGATACTATATGTGTATAGTATAAAGTGTTTTGATGATGGCTCTGGGGAAAAAGGCGCTCCCTTGAAGTGGACTTCTCAGGAGTGCCACCGGGTGGTGCTGCCTTGAGCCCCAAGGGGGGGTTCTAAAGTTGATCCTGAGAGGATTCCGGACAAAACTAGTTCCTGAGGATTATGAGTTGAGTATACCATAGCGTAAGTCGTGTGTGCCGCTGAGAGCCAACAGTCTGCGTTTGATTTTATATCGGTAGACTGCGACCTATGGTATAACATATCGAAAGTCGTGTGTGCCGCTGAGAGCCAACAGTCTGTGTTTGATTTTATATCGGCAGACTGCGACCTATGTAGGAGTGGAGAGGTTTCATTTCGACAGTGAAAATCAGAGGCCGCTGAGAGCCTGCAGTTACATGGACTTTTGCTGTGACGGCAATGTAACCCTGGATGTAACTGTGATCTGTTATGGGTTCCATGGCGTAATCGAGAGGCCGCGGAGGGCCTGCAGTTACATGGACTTTTGCTGCGACGGTAACGTAACCCTGGTATGTAACTGTGACCATGGATGTGGGTGATGATTTCCAGAGCATTCTCACCAAAGATATTTCCTCTATTTTCCAAAAACTGTTTTCTATATTTGCAATAAAAATTATTTTCCAAGTATTTTCACTGGATGTTGAAAACGAGTTTACGAAGTACTTATAGATTTCAGTCCTACGCTTGATCAACGTATGACTGAATTTCTATGAGAACAAGGATGGACTGGTTGAGACATCGAGTTATAAGAAATATTTTTGTAAAAGCTATTTTAATAGTATAAGCTGGATTTAAAAGCATTTCTAAATTGTTAAAATAGAAGTGTTGGATTTTGGGAAAATAAAAGAAAACACCAAACTGGAATTATAAAAATAAATTTGAACTCAGGAAAATTTAATGAAGTAATTTTCTTTGCAATAAAAGTTGGAAGTAAGCTAATAAATAATTATTTGATAAAGTATGTTAATAAAATTTAACTCGATTAAACAAATGGATTGTAAATTAATAATGGAGTTTGGAAATGAATTCGAATTTGTCAATAGAATTCGACTTGGATTTGATAATGAATTAAATAAGAAGAGATGTTGTAGAATAAAATAGAGTTGGATTGAAAAAGTGATGGTTTGAATTACAAATAAAATTCAAACGTGATATGAATAATATTTAACGAAATTTGCAAGTAAGTTGAGAATGGCTTTGTATAAATAAAATAAATTCGCAAATGAATTAAGAAAGTGAAATATAAAATGAGATAATGGAATTAAATAATAAATGGACGAAGTTTGATTGAATAAAAACTAAATCAAGGTTGTGATTGAAATTGGATTATCAGATTGAACTTAAGTTCGGTGGCATATTAATTTGAAGTATAAATGAATTAAGTATGTGTTGGATATTATTTTAAATTGAGAAGGCGAATTAAAATTAAAGTGGATGGGCTAACTGAATTTAATGGTATTTGATTAAATGAGAATCAGATAGAAGTAAACTTAAGTTTGATGTTGAAATAAATTAAAGTAAATTAACTTAAGTTTAAAATTTATGGAAGTTTGGCTTCGAATAAGAGTGAAAGCCCATTAAATAAAAGTTTGGATTAAATTAATTTGGGAAATGGTTATAAATTTATAAGTGTTGAATGTGCCAAGTTAAATAAATTGTTTTAATGAATCCAATGCTGAGATAAAATGAAATGCAATGTATGGTTGGTGAATGAAATGAAATTAAATTGAATATGAGCTTGTTTGGATTAAAAACAAATTGAACATAAGCAATTAAGTTGTAAACCATTAAAATTGTATGAAAAGGCATATAAATTGTTTGTGGAAGTTATTTTGAATGCATTTCTTTTAGAGTTGAAGTGTTATAGTTGTTTAAGTAAGAGAAATGTTGTAAACTTCATATATATATTGCTTATATGTTTAAATTGAGTAAGTACAGGTACCAGAAGGCCGTTTGGCTGGTTTGGATTGCGCTAATTGCTTAAATTAATAAGCTGCTTGCTTAAAATGCTAAATAACGTACGCCTACGTAATAAAAATAGGAAATATGAACTGTTTTTGCTTTTTCCGACCGTGTGGGTCGATGTACATATATTTATATCTCTTGTCAAATTGCAAAATCTCCTCCGTACAAAGGAGATTCTGCCAAAAAATTTCGAAAATTTTTGGAAATTTTTGAGAAAATTTACATTAGCGACAAAACGATCTCAAATTTGAAACTTAAAGTAAATTAGTAGATGAAACTAATATGAACCAGTTATAAATGAAGGATAAAATTTAATATTCAAAATTGAAAATAAATTGAATTCGTATGAAAAAGGAGAGAACTAATTGGCATAGAAGTAGATGTGAAAACCTATATAAGGAAAGGTTAAAAAAAAGGATTTGAAAGGTTACGATTGAATATTGTTGTTAAGTGCGATATGTAGGTATTAAAGGGGAAGGAAAATTGATTGTGATTCCAAAAGACAAATTTGAATTTCCCGATAAAAAGGTATGTATTTAAAATTCTGTATGAATTTGGACTGGGTTTTTGATGTAGCCACTTGACTTTTGTTTTCTTTTTGGAATTAGGGAGCCCGAAGAGGCCTTTTGTAGTAGTACCGAGCTAGCCGTGCAAATGAGACGCTGGCTAAAAATTTCGAAAATTTAGGGAGTTGAAAAAATTTTGAGAAAATTTTGATAATTCAAAATTTGATTTTAAACGTAAACTTGAATAAATGAAGTAAGTAATGTTATAAGGAAACTATGGGAGGTTTTGGAAAGTCGGTTGAAAGGATTGTTGGTAGGATGTTGAATTAAGGGTTTTGGGAAAAGGGAATTACTAGTAATTTCGGGGACGAACTTCTTTTAAGGGGGGAGGAATGTGACGACCCAAAATTTCCAACAATTTAAATTGGAATATTTAATTGATGTTCAATATTTTAGAAGTTAATTTTAACTTGAATTCCAAATATTAATATTTATTTGATAATTAAATTATTGAATTATATAATTTAATAATTGGGTAAAATATTGAATATGGAATTGTAAGCCTGTTTAAAATAATTTGAAGGCTTATAAATTTTTTAATGATGATACAGAAGATAATAAAATGGTTGGAATTTAATTTAAAGGTGATTTGTTCAGTTTTGAAATTATATCGTTTAAATTGAAGTTAAAAATAGCCTTCCGAGGCACAGTCTCGGAATTCGACGAAAAATAGTTCCATTGGAGCCGTAATAGTTAGTTATTATCGGATTTCAATTTTTGTAGCAATCGGAGTTGTCATTTGACCCTGGCAGCTCAAAACGCTTAGAAACTATTTTAATCGAGTTAATTTAAAATTGATCGTTTACTTACGTACCTCGCACATATGATCAAATTAGCTTCCGGAACAAGTTCCATTGTGTTCAGATCGCGGGTACAGCCTTATAATCACCTAGTGGCATTCCTTAGGAGGAGTTCGAAATTTTAAATGGCAGTTAGTGAGACGTTTTGAGAGTTTATAATATAATATAATTAAAGTCAAAGATATTTTATTCATAATCATTCTCAGGAAGCTTCTCCAACCTTACACCATATTCCCATCTCTCTCTCTCTTTTCAATAGCAGGAAATCGAATGTTAAAAAAACAATAATAAATGGCTGAAGCCAGCAGAAATTGAAACCACTCTCATCTCGATATTTCCATCGTTCAAAAATTGGGATGGCCGATTCCATCTTCTTCTATTAGCCTCATCTCAATTTAAATTTGGGGTTTCCATTTGCTTGTTCGAGCTCGCATGCGTGGATTAGGGGTTGGAGGCAAGGCCGCGACAAGCTTTCAGTCGGCGACGCAAGCAGGAAGCGAACTCGAGTAGGATGCGGAGGCGACTTCGCGACCGAGGCCAAGGTTTCGCGGCGGTTTGAAGGACGAGCTCGAGCGCGACAACGCAGGTATAGGAGCTCGATTTTTGGGTAGTGGTCGCACGCGCACTCGAAGGATTCGTGATGGCGGCAAGTGGGATTGTCGAGAGTTCTCGTTCGATGAACTTTGGGCCGCGCGTGGATTTTGTTGGCTGAGCAAGCTTAAGGGAAAAGCAAGAGGGACGCGTGACGGTAGAAGCGTGTACTCGGTGAAGGCATCGACTGTGAGTAACATCATTTTTCATTTGTTATCCCTTTCAGAGTTTGAAAGTTGGAATTTTCTTAGTTCGTCTGAGTAATATGGTTTAATCGTTTATAAATTCGTCAGATCAAGGGTCTTTCAAACTTTAATTAAGAACAGTTTGCTTGTTAAATTAAGTATGTTGAATACTTAAAGGATATTTATATCTTAATCATTTTAAAAATATCGGAAAGGGTTATTTAAAGGTAAATGTTTGGTGATGTGATTTAGTACTTGACAAGAGGGTGATTACCTTAAGAATGATTAAGATTTGACAATTTATGAAATAAGTTAAAGACTAATTAAGAAATTGATGGGTAATTAGTGATTGATTAATTTATAGTTAGAGATTTACAAATGGGATATTAAGTTTTATAAATTAACAATTAAAGTTATTAATTAATAGTTATGGAATAGTGAATTAGTAATTATTTGGGAAAGTAAATTTATTAATAATTTCTGAATGTAATTAATTGAATGATAGTTTGTTAACAAAAATAATTTGGATATACTTACTTTGTGAAATTAATCAAGCGATTAATTTAGATAGTTCATTAAGGAATAAATAATTTATTTAGTGAAATAAATAAAGTTAGTTAATTACATGTTGATATAAATCGATAATGATTAATATTGTGGGTGAATTAAAGAAATTAATTTAGAATCAGATCAATTAAAATATAATTGGAAATCATTAATTTATATAATTAACGATGCTATTAAAGAATGATTAATCAAGATGAATTAATCGATAATAAGTGTGTAGCGATCCTGACTTGACCTTCGAAAATCGGCACCGAATACGTTACCTATATTCGAATGCCGCAAATTCAAATGTTGAATCCGGCCCACCGGAGCTTATAACAACATTAAGTAAACGACACAGCGGAATAAAAGAATAATACATTGATATACAGATTTGATACAATATTTGATACAATAGATGATCCAATAGATATCAATATACATCAGAGATATGATACAATAAAATAGCAGCGGAAAAGAAAATAGATGACATCTAGCAGCGGAACAATATAACTCTAAGATAGTCTTCAAGGAAGAACTCCGAGAACTGCAACTCCATCTCCAAGAATCAATCCAGCAATAGCTCGAACCCCCAATAACGATGCACCAAGCTAAGCAAGACTGGTGTGGTCCAAAGACTGAACTAACTCCAGATAATCTACTAAACCTAGCTATCTGAAAAACCCAACTCTAGACTGCTCGTGTAGAAAATAATGAGCACCCAGAGTTTAGGAAAGAAACAATAAACTTCGGATCAGTCGTGGGACTGGTGTGACCAACAAAAAAAACAGTTTATCTTTTATTCAAAATCAAAATAGAAGAATATTTTTAAAGTGAATTCGCAATGCTTTTAAAAATGAGACTACCATAAGACCTCCCGCCACACACACAATGCAAACGCAGACTTGGGGGAGATTTCTTCTTATGTTAGTCAAAGATGCTTGATACGCATTAAAAAGAAACATTTGATATTATTACTAGTGCATAGTGTAGAACAAATCATTTCGAAAGTAGAATATAAATCTTAGCCAGCATAGGTACCATTATAGTATGCTTGCTATAGCTACCATATTAAATGGCAGGTTCTACAACTAAAACCGTACAAATCTCGTATTGTTTCTTTGAATTTCCAACAAATGGTCAGGCCAAGGAACTTCCCATTGCCACATGAGAACGCCTCTGGAAGGACGTCCCCGAGAACCTAACCGGATCTCTGCCAACACAAGGCCGGGTTACCTTTCCAACTAGGTAACAAGTGACACGAGTATGCCATCCCCCGGTCCTTTGGGACCTTTATCCGAGAGCTCTCTAATCAACATCACACCATAATAATAAGTGTTTCAACATGAGTAAGCATCTGGGCTCCATACCATGATACCACCCTTTTCCAGAAGGAAATGCACATACCCTAAAGGGAGCTACCCCTCATAACCTTGCCGCATCTTTCCTGTTTTGACCATTCCGGGGTGTGAGGCTCGACGAAGTCACGTCCACAAAAACACGCTTTATACAAAAGCCATGCTTTGGGTCAACAAATGATCATAGAAATGATCACAAAGATAAACGATCAAATAAATGACCTTATCGCAAATGATCAACACAATGATCATTTCACAGCAACACTCAGCATGTCACATTACCAAATTGGGAATATATTGCTGATAACCTTCAACTATATAACCTCTGAGCTCGTACGTCTCAGAGAAGGGTGTTAAGCTAAGAGAATAAATTCTCTGCCACCAACAGAAATATATTTGAAAGAAATCGGTTTTATATCTCAATTTGTAATGTCAGACATACTATCCATACAAGTCTGTTCCGGGCTCGAACAGAACCGAAGGCACTTCCAAAGAAGTCCTTGCAATCCGGATATTCACTAATCACGTTCGGACTTCCCATCACATATGGAGTCTGTATACCGGGGACCAGTCGATGCAAAGACATTCGACGAGTTGTCCTTACGTTTCCGAAAATATCCGGTCTTCACCACCGGTCTTCAATGCTATCCATAACGACATATCACATATTCGGAATGGGATATATGACACAAAGGTCCTCTCCCGGCTAAACCGAACAGTGAGCGCAGTATTTCAAAAACATATGGATATTGGGATTTCAATTAAGTCACAACTTAAAACCCAAAAACTTTCCTTTTCAAATGGTTTAAACCAATTACCATTTCAAATCTTTATATCACAAAAAGATTTATTTCACAAAGATCAATTCATAGATTTTAAAACAATTTCCATTCCAATTGGATTAACTCATTAAATCTTTAAATCAAAGTTTTAACTCATAGCTTTCAAAATTCGATTAACTTGTTGAATCTTTAAATCAAGATTCAACTTATAGCTTTCAAATCGTTTTCATAGATTCATTCATAGCCTTTCAAATACAATTTCAATTCAAGTTGGATTAACTCATTAAATCTTTAAATCAAAGATTTAACCTATAGCTTTCAAAATTCGATTAGCTTGTTGAATCTTCAAATCAAAGATTCAACTTATAGCTTTTAAATCGTTTTCATAACTTGGAAATTTTCTTTATTTTCAAACTTGAAATTCTTTTTAACACAAATTGAACGTTCATTTCTCATGTGAAAGCTTTTAATATTTGAAACAAACAGTTTTCGTTTCAGAAAAATCCAATTATATTTGTACGAGTTAAAGTTCTTAATTTATATTCGTATTCCCAAATTAATACATTTTAAAATGGTTTAACCCATATATAACTGGTATAACATCTTTAATCCCTAGTTTCAAATTATAGAATTCAGTTTCACACTTTGAATTTAAATTTAAATCAAATTATTTAAATTTCAAACTTTATCAAGTTATTCAAAATAAATTTCCATCTTTGAAATTCCCTTTTTAATTGCTTTTCACTTTTAAACCCAATCCATTTCCAAAACATTTGAATTTAAATATTCAACTTTTAAAAATCATTCAAAATCTGTGACTTAATTGATTTCCTCATGAAATCCATATTTGTGTGTGTAACGATGTGGTCTAGGGGTTTTACACAGTAGTGCAACAGCATACAATCATCACAGATCAGAATACAGAAATATAGTTGATAAGCGATATAAACTATAACGCCCATCTTCATTCACAGATTAAAGATATATATATCACAGATAAGTAAATTACAGATCACAACATAAATCAGGATGTATCACAAAGCATCATATATCAGGGATATCAAACAATTCACATTCAGTAAAATCCAAACATTCATAAACAAGGTCAGTTAATTGTCTGATAAATTTAAATCAGATAAGTCATCAATCGTAGTTAATTAACATAAATTAATTTCAAATCATTTGATTGATTATCCTTTAATCATTTATTAATTAAATTAATTAACCTTAAATTATTTAATAATTAACCTTTAATTATTCAATTATCCTTTAATTAATCTCCTTTAATTAATTCATTAATAAATAAATCAACCCTTAATTAATCACTCTTTAATAAATCATTCTTAATTAATTATTCTTAATTAATTATTCTTAATTAATTATTCTTAATTACATATTAATTACTTATTCTATTATCTAAACTTAAATTTATACATTTAAACTTATAATTACTAATTTAATCAATACAAATTATCAATTATCATTCCAATTATCTTAATGGTTAATGAATTTAATCCTTAATCTTTATTACTTAGAGTAAACTCATTTTTTTTTCATCATTGATTAAATTTCCACTTTCAATATGTTTGAAAACATCTATTTCACTTTTCCTTAAACTTTCATTTTAAATTTCAAGTTTAAACGAACACTAATTGAACTTCAAATCTCTTTATAAAAAATAACTTAAAAAAAAACCTTTAAATTATTTAATTAAAGCAATTCTTTGTTTATGAAGGGATTTTAAATCATATTCCCTTAAATTTAGAATATTTAAACTTACTTAAAATATTTAAATTTATAAACTTTCTTCACTTCAAAAATCTGGAATTTAAATATTTCTTTAGCCTCAGTTTAATTTGATTTCAATTTTAAGACCAACATTTTTTTTAAAAAAAAACTGAGTAAAGGTTACTCTGAACAAAGACAACCCGAGCCAAACACTCACGATTCCCGAGTCCAGCTTCGAGTTTCCCTATATCTTCATTTGCTTCGAGTTTTTCATGAATCCCTTCGAGTTTGCCCTGATGCCAAGCCTTCTTCCCCAACTCTGTAGAATTTACAGGCACGAACTATGTCGCGTGCATGTGCACGTTTCACCCACGTCACTCCGATGGTCGATGAGACGTCCAACAAGTCGCGAACAATCTCTACGTCGAACCCTGATCCACAAGCAACTCGAACAAGTCGTCATTCAAAATCGAGCATGGCTCGAGTCTTCGAACCCATCACCGCATCAACGAAATCGATTCGCAATTCCTCCTCCGGCCATCAGACGTCCAGCCCCTCCGGTCACGACCCCGCCATCCACCAAGCTTCTCTCTCCACCAGTGATGTGCAGCTCGATGCACGGTGGAAGACGCGGTGATCAAAAGCTCGACCACCTAAAAAATTAGGTTTACAAATTTGATCCTTGCGCCGCCGTCTCCACCGTGAATAGTAAATTCATTCAACATTTTTCTGGTGATGCCTGAGTCTTCCTCCTCCTCCAAGAACAACCTCGACAATTCCCATCGCATCGATCACCAGAATTTGGACCAAACATCTTTTGCGTTCAACCCCCAAATTCTCGTACACCCCAGCCTTAAAAATCTTGAGAACTATACTAAAAATCATGATTGTTGATTACGAAACCGATTATATAAATGAATCCATAAATTATCCAAATCGAATTTGGTCATATTTTTAAATCTTACTGTGTTTTACCTTTCCCAGTAAACCTTTTCTTTTCTTTTTTTTTTCTTTTTTCTTCTTTCATTTTTAGATCTTGCAAATTCAAGCATTTATCGTCTGACATCAAATCTTAAAGAATTGTGGGAAAGATTTGAATTTCTAAATCAAGTTAAAGCCTGCAAATGCTTAACAGAGGTATACATATATACATGTATACCAGCATGCAAACATGTCTATAGCCTAATTCAACTATATTCGAGATGAATACATCTAGACAAACATACACATATATCATCACCATATAGATATCACATGCAGCAGTATCAAAAGATCTAAAGGTTGAGAGTTTGCTCACTTTGATAAGTTTTAGAAATAAACAGAGCTTGCTTTTCCATGTTGATACAGCTTTGATATTTGCAAACTGGAATCTCTTCTTTCCTATGTTTTTATTTTATTTTTTTCTTTTGCTCAGTTTAAAATGAATGAAAACTGAAATGAAGTTATTTTGTGATGTGTTGAAATGTATATAAAAAGAAGTTTACTGGGTATAGAATATTATTTGTACACTTGAGAACAGAGACTTTGAGGGCTAATATAATCTTTTTAGACCATATTTTGTGCTTCCAAAGGTGTAAGCATTTAATGCACAAGTCCTTTATGTTTTGTTTACAACTTGTTTTCGGCTGTATTTATTTTATTTGAGTTAAGTATATTTGTTGCTAGGTATGGAAGCATTAAATGTTTGCTTGACTTCTTGCCTTCATATCTACTTTATATCTTACCTTATCCTTGCATAAATTACTTACAGGCTACCTCCATATTTTACTTTGCCTTGCATACTATGTTTTTACTTTATCCTTGTTTTGTTTTTGAATGATTTGTTTGTATTGTTACATACTTATCCTATTTTGCTGTGTCTTATTTTCCCTTCTCAGCCTCAACACTTATGCTTTATTTCTTTGTTTTGTTACTTTGACTATGCTAATTTGATTTCGGCTAGAGATATTAGTGGCTTGAAGATTTGTTTATTAACTTGTATTTATATTTTGAATTTATATATTTTTTTATCACTTTATATTTAAACTTTGTTTTGTCATTTCTTTTGTTCCATTGTCTTATTTTTATTCCTCTTTTATTTTAACTAAAATTGTTTACTTTACTTTAATATTTATTGTTTTTTATTAAATTTATAAATTCAAATTATTATTAACCATCAATTGTAATACTTATTATTATCAATTATTATTAAACCATTCATTTACAATTCATATCTAATGTATATACATATACATCTCTATATTTATTTTTAAAATCGTTTATTTAAGATTTTATTTCAAATCCAATTTAAATATATATATATTCACATATATACAAATTGTCAAATCCATATGACTATATATATTTTCTAGTCGAATCGGGGAAACTCGCTTCCATTTAAATCAATTTATCTTATAATTTTATTCCAAAATTCATTTAATTATCAATTTAAATTAAATTAAAATCTAGGGTCGTTACAAACTTCCCCCCTTAAAAAGAATTTCATCCTCGAAATTCGCCAAAGAGAGATAACGAAGATAGACGAAAGATAGAAGAACAATTCTCCATGTCAAACTAGATATCTATTCTGCATTTGGCTTATCAAATCAGAATATCAACAATAGATACAAGAAATTACAATAGAATTCCAAATTCGGTTTTAAACGAAATCGTTTTACCAATTCAATTCAAATTTATCCTCATATTCTACTAATCAATTTAACTCAAATTAAAATTTCCAATTCATTTAAAATTTCCAATTTCAAATTTCAAATTCGTATTCATTAAGGTTTAAATCAAAAAGCCGATAAGAAATCGATGAAGATACGAAGTAAATTTTCTTACAACGATACGTAGGGCCACCATCACACCGAAACTTCTTTCTGGAGCTATCACGAAGAAATCAAAAGAATTTGGATTCGAATCAAAGAAAATTGATAGAGAAAGATTGTTTCCACTGTTGTTACAGAGCATCGACCATTTATAGTGATATTCCCCTGTCTCCTATCGCGTTCTCTTCTTGCACTCATACTTACTATCGGTGAATAGTAAGAGAATTTACTGAGGCACTCAAACAGGTATCTTAGGGATTACTCATTCTAGGGATACTTCACCCTATCTCTAATGAGCTACTTAATGTGTTATACTCCTGAGCTAAAGTTTCAACCTTAGCTCTGATACCAATTGTAGCGAACGTACCGTCAGCGGTCACAACCGGTAGGCTTTTCAACCATCCCAGCCCCACCGTGGCTTACACTGATATCCCAAACTTGCTTTTACGGCCACCCTTTCGAATGTCACGGCTTCGCCTAACCAACCCCGTAAAGAGGACGTGTGGGGGTAAGAGTCTCCCATTCGCCACCAAACCGCGAAGCGAGAACCCTCCATCACATACCACCTAGCATAAGCAAGACTCGTCCACCTAAAAAATTAGGTTTACAAATTTGAACCTTGCGCCGCCGTCTCCACCGTGAATAGTAAATTCATTCAACATTTTTCTGGTGATGCCTGAGTCTTCCTCCTCCTCCAAGAACAACCCCGACCATTCCCATCGCATCGATCACCAGAATTTGGACCAAACACCTTTTGCGTTCAACCCCCAAATTCTCGTACACCCCAGGCTTAAAAATCTTGAGAACTATACTAAAAATCATTATTCTTGATTACGAAACCGATTATATAAATGAATCCATAAATTATCCAAATCGAATTTGGTCATATTTTTAAATCTTACTGTGTTTTACCTTTCCCAGTAAACCTTTTCTTTTCTTTTTTTTCTTTTTTTTTCTTTTATTTTTAGATCTTGCAAATTCAAGCATTTATCGTCTGACATCAAATCATAAAGAATTGTGGGAAAGATTTGAATTTCTAAATCAAGTTAAAGCCTGCAAATGCTTAACAGAGGTATACATATATACCTGTATACCAGTATGCAAACATGTCTATAGCCTAATTCAACTATATTCGAGATGAATACATCTAGACAAACATGAACATATATCATCACACATAGATACCACATGCAGCAGTATCAAAAGATCTAAAGGTTGAGAGTTTGCTCACTTTGATAAGTTTTAGAAATAAACAGAGCTTGCTTTTCCATGTTGATACAGCTTTGATATTTGCAAACTGGAATCTTTTCTTTCCTATGTTTTTATTTTATTTTTTTCTTTTGCTCAGTTTAAAATGAATGAAAACTGAAATGAAGTTATTTTGTGATGTGTTGAAATGTATATAAAAAGAAGTTTACTGGGTATAGAATATTATTTGTACACTTGAGAACAAAGACTTTGAAGGGTAATATAATCTTTTTAGACCATATTTTGTGCTGCCAAAGGTGTAAGCATTTAATGCACAAGTCCGTTATGTTTTGTTTACAACTTGTTTTCGGCTGTATTTATTTTATTTGAGTTAAGTATATTTGTTGCTAGGTATGGAAGCATTAGATGTTTGCTTTACTTCTTGCCTTCATATCTACTTTATATCTTACCTTATCCTTGCATAAATTACTTACAGGCTACCTGCATGTTTTACTTTTCCTTGCATACTATGTTTTTACTTTAGCCTTGTTTTGTTTTTGAATGATTCGTTTGTATTGTTACGTACTTATCCTATTTTGCTGTGTCTTATTTTCCCTTCTCAGCCTCAACACTTATACTTTATTTCTTTGTTTTGTTAATTTGACTATGCTAATTTGATTTCGGCTGGAGATATTAGTGGCTTGAAGATTTGTTTATTAACTTGTATTTATATTTTGAATTTATATTTTTTTTTATCACTTTATATTTAAACTTTGTTTTGTCATTTCTTTTGTTCCATTGTCTTATTTTTATTCCACTTTTATTTTAACTTAAATTGTTTACTTTACTTTAATATTTATTGTTTTATATTAAATTTATATATTCAAATTATTATTAACCATCAATTGTAATACTTATTATTATAATTATTATTAAACCATTCATTTACAATTCATATCTAATGTATATACATATACATCTCTATATTTATTTTTAAAACCATTTATTTAAGATTTTATTTCAAATCCAATTTAAATATATATATTCACATATATACAAATTGTCAAATCCATATGACTATATATATTTTCTAGTCGAATCGGGGAAACTCGCTTCCATTTAAATCTATTTATCTTACAATTTTATTCAAAAATTCATTTAATTATCAATTTAAATTAAATTAAAATCTAGGGTCGTTACAAAGTGACTTAAGTTTTAGGATTAATGTAATTAATTATTGTTAATTACTTGGTGGAGTATTCAAAGATGACTCATTGATTTTGGGATAAGAATAATTAATCTGGTGGAATTAATTGAAGATAATTACTTGAATGAAATTGAAGGATAATTAATCTATGTTTAATCCAAGGTGATTAATTAATTGATGTTGAATGAAGGTATCTAAGTGAATGAGGTTAGAAATCCAATTAGAATCAATGAAATTAATTTGGATGTGATCAAGCTTTGCTTATGGATGATTGAAAGGTATTGAATGCCTTGAATGAGTTGATATCTCTGATATGAAAAGTTGTGTATTTCATTTGAATAATTTGGCTTAGGATGACATAAATTTCGAAGAGACCGGGGTCGGGTATTAGGAAATACCCGAAACCACTTCGAATTAAAAATCAATTGATGTGTGAAATTAATAGGCTGTAATAAGATGATTCAGGTGAATTGGGTTATTTTATCTAAGTTTGGTACTTAGAAATTGATATGCGAAAAAAGCGTGGCTATAGCAAATTGTGAATTGGATTAATTGACATATGTTACTCCGAGTTTATATAAGTTGTTTGCTATGGTATTCCTTGTTAGATGGGTTTACTCACGCTGGTTTCCAGCCTGACCCGGGTGTTACTTTGGTGTAATGCTCGGGTCAGACCGAGTATTACAGATTTTCAGGTAGGTACGTTCTGGAGCTCAGGAGGCGAGCTGGATGGCAATAGCGTATAAAGTATTTCCGCTGTATATAATAGTTAAACTGAGGCATAAAAATTGTATTTATTCAGTGACTGTGTATATATGTGAAACTCTGATGTATATTAAATGTAATCGACAGATTTAGTATTCTTTTGTAAACTGTTATTATTTATTATTATATTTTGTCCGCTGCGAATGTGAGTTGTTGATGTTTCTTCTTCTTCTTCTACTTCTATCTCTTTCTTTTTTTCATAACTATCTGGAATTTTCGGGATCGAAAAATTCCAGGTCGTTACAAAGAAGGTGATTCTAATGAGAAACATGGGGAAGGAACTACTGATGCAAAAGGTGACGAGCCCATGAGGGGTGGAGAGGAAGAGGCTATTGAGACAGCGGCCGATGAGCCAACGTAAGATGTTGCCCTATTCACGAGGGTGATGGTTCTTGAATGCCCATAACCCTAGAGGAAGATGAGTCGGTTAAAAGGAGAGATGGAAAACAACCAATAGTGGTTGAAGAGGAGGGGATTTCAGATGATGATGACATTTGTGTTACAGAGGAAGAAGAACATGAATCCTTCTGTGAATCGCCGGAGGTAAGTCCCAGCCTTCATAACACTCCTTCTCTAAATCTGTTGACCACTAAGGTGTTGAGCCCCGAGCTCTTAATCTCCCCTACTCTAGGGAAAACCATTGTTGAAACTCAACAATCTATTGGAGGTCAAGCTGCTACAACTCCCATTTTAGATATGTCGACTTATGATTTTCTAAGAGATGTCTCCATTCATGTAAATGAATTCAATTATATTGTAATTGCCCGTTTTTCCATACCCTTTGAATCAATAATAAACTGCACATGTCTAATTCAAATTTCACGAATAAGCAGATCATTAAGTGTAGAAAGAAAATAAAGACAGAACAGAATCTCACACGAATGGGATAACATATATTATTTCAATAATAGTCTTTACAGTGGAAAATTTTAAAATACAATATCAGAGTCTAACATAGATTCAGCCTGGACAATTATAAACTTCTGTCCTTGCAAATGCTAAAAAACAAAACAAATGCAACAGATGTAGCGGATAATAGAATACGTCCATACGATGATGAAAATCTCCAGCTCTCCTTTGGAAACTCCAAGCATCTTGAGCTTAACCTGAAACTACTTGGATCTGAACCGAGTATTAAAAATACCCGGATCAAACTTGATAAACTAGCATAAGATACTCGAAATTTTAAACGATGTTATCAAAACCTTTAAAAAGTAGGGTATCTCATAAAACCACGCCCACACATAAACATGGACGGGTTTTTGCCTTATGATAACCAAAACATTTATACCAAAATATACTTGATATTATTTTTAATGACATTACTTTGAAATCACTTTTCAAATAAACTTATTCAAATAAGCTATCAATACCCATAGCAAGTCTAAGGAAATATATCCAGACTGGGTCAACGGAATATACCGAATGGAATATTGATACCGAAAGGGATAGCTGAAATGTTTGCAAGTCATTCAACTATTTTAGGAATACTATCAAAACCGTAAAGCTCGTATTGGGATTCGATTTCCAACATGATAGAAAACTAGTGGAAAGATCATTCTGAATCCACGGCTTACGTCAAAGACTCAGACACTGTTATACAATAACATATATGGATACAAGTGGATACAGTCTACGAATAACATCCAAGGACTCGGACTTCGTGCATCCCTGTAAGGAGGCCAGACGTATCTGGTACCTAGGGCTCAGAACATCTGATAACCTAAATCGCTACTTTCCAAAATGTAAGCATACATCTGACCACATAGAACCCCATCATAATCGAGGTGTGAGGCTCATGAGGCTACGCTCAATTTCTTCAAAGCCACACTTTTCATACAAAACCACGCTTTGATCATAACCGGTTCCACTTTGAATGTCACATTGCGATTCCTTTGATCACTATTTGACTCCCATAAGCATACAACCTCTGAGCTCGTATGTCACAAAGAAGGGTGTTATGCTAAGAGAAGTTTCCTTCTTCGCCACCAAATAGATGTATATTTGTAAAAGTCAAACGGTAGGTTGCAGATATACAACGTCAGACATTCGTCTATACAAGTTCATTCCGGGACTAAACAAAACCGAAGGCACTCTCCTACTGCCACAAGTAGCGAGTAGTCCTTGCAATCCAAAAAAATCTCCATAACGAGAAGACCACTGCAATAAATAACTCTATAATGGGAGCGACCTACAACATGTCAAAAATCAATCATCATGCTATGAAGATCATCGGTCTTCAATAATTATCATCTTTAACATGTCTTCACTTTTGAACGTATACATTGGTTCGAAGTGGTTTTCGGATAGGGATCACCCGAATCCGACTGAGGTTCGTTCGAAGCCAATTATCGATTTAAAAGGTGTTAAGTTCAAATGTGATTATCAATCATTAATCAGTTACTTCATCTTTTGTTTAAATCAGATATCTTTCTTAGATATATTCTTTTCAATTTATTCCATTTTCTTTTCAAAATTATATGGAATCGTTAAGCCTCATTTATCAAATCATTTGGTTTATTTAAACCTTTCTTAAATCGTGGAATAGTTCCAAATCATTTTCTCTTTTACTAAGGAAAACCTTTTCAAATTATTCTTTTAATCTTAATCAAAGATTTCTTATATTCAAGTTACTAATTTTAACTTAGGAAAAATATTCCCAAATCATTAATTAAATCTTAATCAAAGATTTGTTATATTCAAGTTATACTTTTAACTTAGGGAAAATATTCCCAAACCATTCATTAAATCTTAATCAAAGACTTCTTATATTAAAGTTATACTTTTAACTTAGGGAAAATATTCCCAAATCATTCACTAGATCTTAATCAAAGATTTCCTTTATAACTTCAAATCATATTCTTGCAAATCGAAGATTTTCATAACAGTGCATTACTGCCACGTTAAATTTGGTAAATTTCACCTCTAGGGACTAATGGCAAGTAATCCTACATTATGAAGACCTTCATCTTTAACGGTCTTTGTCTTCAATATGTTTTATTTCGAAAATTAGTCTGAAGGGTTTCGAATAGGAATCACCCAAATCCGATCCTGGTTCTTCGGACAGAAATCACCCAAATTCAATCCCGGTTCCTTCGTACTAATCATCGATAAAAAGATGTTAAGTTCGTATGGGCTTTCGAAAATTAGTTTGAAGTGATTTTCAGATAGGAATCATCCAAATCTGATCCCGGCTCTTTTGATAGGAATCACCAAAATCTGATCTCGGTTCCTTCATATCAATCCTCGAATAAAAGATGTTAAGTGGTTAATTAACATTCTAAGAATTTGTTTCTTTTATTTTATCTTGAAAAAACTTAAATATGACCTTTAAGAGCATCCAAGCTTTCCTTTCGATCTATTCCACCCCTCGCCTAAAAAGAGATAACATAGGCTAGGTAAGTTTAGAATACTAGTTGCTCCATCCCTAACCTTAGTTAAACACCTCGTTTTATATTCCCAGATCTCACAGGCGGGACAAATGTACTAGCCGTTTCCACATACTCAGTTATTAGCTTTATTTTGGAATTGATTATGAGATTTCACGCTATCTTTTAAAATCTTAATTTTCCTTTTAAAAACATACATAATTGTATCTAGTAAATACCGTTACGTTTAAACTCATATTCAAAAGGTTACTGAATTCACAGCATAAAAGTGCTACGGAAAGTGCTATATAAGCTTATTTGATTTGAACAACTTTTTAATATTTTAAAATTCATATTTTCCATTCCAAATCAATTTTAAACCATTTTAATAGATTTACTAAATTTATTCCATATTTTTAATCATTTAAAAATATCATTTATAAAGAAATCCCTTTTTGGATTTCGAACAGCAAAACTGCGATGCTTTTAGAAAATTGTTTTGGAGATATTTCGAAATCTACTTCATGAAATCTTGATTTTCTTTCTTCCTTTGAAAAATATTACCATTGTGAACCAAAGAATTTTTATTTCAAAGAAATATGACGTATAAATCATTCTCTACGTTAATTCGAAGTTATGGGTCGAAATTTATGAACTACCGCTATGCGACGAGCACGATTTTGACCAATTTTGTGAATTGCTTTGGAACTTGTCCGAAACACTTCAAATTTGTTTTAAACCATATTTAAATTATTTTAACTCATTTAAAACAATATTTTCATCTTTTCAAACTCATTTTTCATTTCATATTATAGTATTATATTACTATAATATCATTTTCAATCCTTTTTAGATATTTTAAAATCATTAATAGGCTAAATAATTTTAATTAACACGTTTATATGGATTTAATTTCCATTGAATTAACTATGGTTAATTTCTAATCATTTCTCTTATCATTTATCAAACAAGTTTCAATCACATAAACCATCATTTAATCAATCAATTTTGCAACCAAGTTATCAAACATTTAATAATTCAACATATTTAAACGTTTCAATCATTATACTTGAAATAAGTTATGGGTTAATTAGTAAATATGAGTACTCATCTTTAACCAAATTGTTCACTTCTTACCAACATTCATATCATCCAACACTCCACTAAATCCTTTTATCTTCACCAAATATTTTCCGTAGACTTTCCTTTTGATCCCGGCAGCACTTCCTTCTCTTTTTCTCGCTCCGAAGCTTCACGACTTGCTCCTCCCTCCTCCATAGGTTCGGCCTACTTCTATTCTTTATCTTTCTCCATCATTTATTCACTTCTTAGATGATAAACCATGTTTTAATGGTATTTTAAGGTCTTTGACAAAGTTTGGTGGTGCTTTGACTTTGTTTGATATGGCTTTGAAAAAGTTGGTAAGGAAATAGAAGAGAAGAAGCCATTAGAGAAGCTTTTAGAAAGCTTGAGAAAGGAAAAAGAAGATGTAAAAATGTGTAAAATAAAGTGGAAGAATGATGGTCTTATT
This sequence comes from Allium cepa, assembly GCA_030765085.1. Lineage (NCBI taxonomy): Eukaryota > Viridiplantae > Streptophyta > Magnoliopsida > Asparagales > Amaryllidaceae > Allium > Allium cepa. The sequence goes on from CM060941.1 coordinate 660,017,062, forward strand.
TATAGAAATTTTTTGGATTAAAATAATATTTTATAAAAGGACCAAAATACCCTTACTTACTTATAAAGCAATCTTGTTTTTTTCAACACTTAACATCACATTTCAAATCATTACTTTATTTCATTTTCACTTAGATATTAAGTAAAGAAATTAATGATTATGTTTCTTTGATTTGATGTTTTACCTTTTGACTTTTATATTTTTTTTCTTTTTATGCTTACTTTTTGTTAATTATATTCTAGAATTTTCTAAGTATGTTTAGTAACTTGATTAGTGAATTAATTAATACTTATATTATTTAAATATATGTTTCGATATAAGAAAATAAAAGTGCGATAACGTTGTGACAACTTTTAATCGACAAAAATGTTGATTTTCGACAATATGTTTTTCGGTCATATTTTGACATTTTAGTAAAACTATTTATTTATGTAAACCAAATTTAAAAATAAGTCTGTATAATGTTATTTAAAAAATATAAACACTCATAAAAAAATTAAAATATTTTGTTTAACCACTGAAACTTTCCTTTCTAAAATCAGCATTTTGTCACTTTTGTCGACATAGGCAAACGTTCCTATTTTTTGTATACTTCTCTTTTCAAATCCTATCTAATATTATTTGAATCATACAACCTTACTTATTTTACCTTTGAAATTAATTTAAATAATATATTTTAAAGTGGTCAAATTCTGGGTCATTACATTCTCCCCTACTTAATAAAATTTCGTCCTTGAAATTATCCAAAACAAAAGTTTGCCTAAAACATTTATCTTTAAACATAATTCCATATAATATACACAGATCATTCGTTTGAAATATCTTATTAGATCTCCTATTCGAATACACAATTTTATTTCCGAACTAGTATCTATCCCTCGATCCTCTAGTGCGGACTCTGATCAAGCTTCTAGATCGAAAACCTTTACCTTCCTTGCATAGCTCTCAACTATGATAGAAAATACAAGTATCTAACCATAATCCGTAATCAATGTTTTCTGTCAAGAATCGAGTGATAAATCTCTTTTCGGATTGGTGTAAATACCTCAAAGTTTTGTACTCAAATTGTAAATCAAAATTTATGTGATGAAATGATCTACATATAATATATATTTCTTAACTTTCAAAAATTTTCATAAAAACTTTATTTTAAGTTCGGACATTTTATAAAGGTGCTTCTTTATATAATCCCTTTAATTATTTATTTTCAAATATTTCTATTAAAGGAAAATATTCTAAAGAAACAATTTTTCACTCAAAAGATAATTTATCTTTAGTATAAATATTTTTTTCCCACAATCCTTTAACTTAGTATATTTCCTTTAACACTAATATTATTTATGAATCATTTCATAAAACTATTACTTAAGTTTATTTAATCTTATAACTTATGTAAATCAGTCATATTTTAAAGACTTAAGTCCAAATCCTTAATTCATGCTGGAATTCATTAATATAACATTTTCTAGGTTATAATTACCTTTTTGAGAAGTTATTATTTTACTTAATAGTTCATGACTTAAATCTACATTTGTATGATATACCTTTACATCCTAAGAGTATATACAAATCCCAAATTTCAAATTAATTTTACATAAATTCGTCTGTCTAACAAATTTAGACTTTGTTGTAACTAACTATTATCTCAAATTCTAAGTTATAAAACTATTTCTTATTGAATACTATTATTAATTTTCTAGATTTGAGAAACAAATTTTAAAACCAATCATATTTAAATCCTCATACTCTAAACTCTTAATTCTCTCTTTTTTCTTTATAAATCAGATTTATAAATTATCCTTATCTTATTACATTTACTGAAAATATTTGAAAATCTTTTACCAAAAGTTTTCGTAAATTTCTTAGCACTGAGTTAGGTATGATTCGAAAATTTTCGACCATCCAAAATTGTTGAAAATTCTACTTTATTTTAGCAATTAGCGATCCCAATTTATCTTTGGTTTAACACTTTTATACAGATTACTAATCAATGATTCATATCATTTCTTAAACCTAACAAAATTATATAGACCAAGTAACTCTAAAATAATGCCAAGAATTGGGTACTGCCACTAGTATTATATATCCACTTAATAAGAAGAGTAATACTTAAGAGAAGTATTTACCATCTGAATAAATCTCCTGCCCAATTTTAGTTTATTTTCGAGCCAATCGAATTAGTTATCATAAAATTTCTATTTTTATTTGAAATAACAGCACTTTCAAAATCCTTTAGAGATTACTTTATAAAACCTATTTTATAAATTCATTTTATAAACTTATCTTATATTAATTAACTTCATTTATATTACCACAATTCTTTTACTCGAATTTAAATTCTCATTCCTTTTATATAATTTTTCCTTTTACACAATCATTTTCTATTATTTAGATACATTTTTATCTTATATGTTCATTCGTGAAACAAATCTTATTATCAAAAACCTTATAGTCGAATCGTGAAACTTAATTCACAAGGTATTTGTACTTAAACTTTTAAATCAAACAATTGATCAATTTATGTTAGTTACTTATTATTATTTCTTAATTGATTATTTTGGAATAAAGATCTTAATTATGTTATCATATTTCTTACTTATCGACTATCTTTATGAAATTTCTTATAGTCAAATTGTGAAATTCTAATCACAAGGTGTTCAAATTTAAATTTCACTAATTCTGATTTCTAATAGTATAACTTTTCAAAACATATACTTTATATTCAAAATTTAATCGTAGGTAAAATTATTTCATTTGCCAATTTTTTCAAAATCAATGCGTCGATATGCCTTGTTAAGATTTTAGAAATACCTATCGATACAGTTGTACTTCCCATATCGATCAGAATTTATAAACCGCTCAACTGATAAATCAACACAAAACAATTTATTAGTCACTGACAAATACACACTCGTATATAATACGCTCAAACTCATTCTAGGGTGTTAATAACCCTATCTCAAATAAGTTTTTACCCCCAACAAAGCCAAGGTTTTCGCTTAACCTTCAGCTCTGATACCAAATGTAAAGCCCCATTTTTCGTACCCTTTGAATCGACAATAAACCACACACGTCCAAGTCAAATTGCACGAATAAGAGGATCATTAAGGGTAGAAAGAAAATAAAGACAGAACAGAATCTCACACGAATGAGATGACATATATTATTTCAATAGTAATCTTTATAGCGGCAAATTTTAAAACACAATATCAGAGTCTAAACTAGATGTAGCCTGGACAGTCATAAATTTTTTCCCTTCTAAATGATGAAAACAACAAAACAAATGTAATAGATGTAGCGGATATAGAATACTTCGATACGATGATGAAAATCTCCAACTCTCCTCTGGAAACTCCAAGTGTCTTTAGCTAAACCTAAAACTATTTGGATCTGGCCCGAGTATTAAAAATACCTAAATCATACTTGATAAACCAGCGTGAGATACTTGAAATTTTAAACGATTTTATCAAAACCTATGAAAAGAAGGGTATCTCATAAGACCACGCCCACACATAAACACGGACGGGTTTTTACCTATTGATAACCTTCGAAAACACTTTTCAAATAAACTTATTCAAATAAGATATCAATACCCGAACTAAGTCTAAGGGAATATATCCGGACTGGATCAATGGAATATATCGAACGGAATATATGATACCAAAAGGGGTAGCTGAAATGATTGCAATTCATTACATCTATTTTGGAAATACAATCAAAACCGTAAAGCTCGTATTGGGATTGGATTTCTAACATGATAGGAAACTAGTGGAAAGATCAATCTGTATCCACGGCTTACGTCCAAGACTCAAACGCTGTTATACAACAACTCAAATTGCTAAAAGTGGATATAATCTGCGAATAACATCTAAGGACTCGGACATCCCGCATCCCTGCCATGAGGCCCAAACATATCTGGTACCTAGGGCTTAGAACATCTAATAACCCAAATCACTACTATCCGAAATGTGAGCATACATCTGACCACATATAATCCTATCATAACTGGGGTGTGAGGCTCGTGAGGCTACGCTTAATTTCTTTAAAGCCACGCTTTTCACACAAAACCATGCTTTGATCATAACAGGTTCCACTTTGAATGCCACATTGTCATTTCTTTGATCACTATTTGACTCCCACAAGCATACAACCTCTGAGCTAATATGTCTCAGAGAAAGGTGTTAAGCTAAGAGAAGTTGCCTTCTCGCCACCAAGTAGATGTACATTTGTAAAAGTCAAACGGTGTGTCTCAGAAATACAACGTCAGACATTCATCCATACAAGTTCATTCTGGGACTGAACAAAATCGAAGGCACTCTCCTACTACCATTATGTAGCGAGTAGTCCTTGCAATCCAAAAAAATCTCCATGACAAGGAGACCACTACTATAAATAACTCTATAATGAAGCGACCCAGAGCATGTTAACACACAATCCTCATGCTATGAAGATCCACGGTCTTCAATAATCATCATCTTCAACATGTCTTCACTTTTGAACGTATACATTGGTTTTAAACGGTTTTCAGGTAGGGATCACCCAAATCCGACTCCGGTTCATTCGAAGCCAATTATCGATTTAAAAGTTGCTAAGTTCAAATGTGATTATCAATCATCAATCAATTACTTCATCTTTTTTTTAAATCAGATATCTTTCTTAGATATATTCATTTCAATTTGTTCCATTTTATTTTCAAAGTTATACGGAATCATTACGCCAAATTTATCAAATCATTTGGTTTATTTAAACCTTTCTTAAATTTTGAAATAATTCCAAATCATTTTCTCTTTTACTTAGAAAAACCTTTCCAAATTATTCCTTTAATCTTAATCAAAGATTTCTAATATTCAAGTTATTACTTTTAACTTAGGAAAAATATTCCCAAATCGTTCATTAAATCTTAATCAACGATTTCTTATATTCAAGTTATACTTCTAACTTAGGGAAAATATTCCCAAATCATTCGTCAAATCTTAATCAAAGATTTCTTATATTCAAGTTATACTTTAAACTTAGGGACAATATTCCCAAATCATTCATTAGATCTTAATCAAAGATTTCCTTCATAGCTTCAAATCATATTATTGCAAATTGAAGATTTCCATAAAATAGCACTACTGCCACTTTAAATATGGTAAATTTCACATCCAGGGCCTAATGGAAAGTAATCCTTCATCATGAAGATCTTCGTCTTCAACGATCTTTGTCTCTAATATGTTTTATTTCTAAAATTAGTTTGATGGGGTTTTCAGATAGGAAACACCCAAATCCGATCCCGGTTCCTTCGTACTAATCATCGATAAAAAGATGTTAAGTTCATATGGGGTTTCGAAAATTAGTTTGAAGTGATTTTCGGCTAGGAATCACCCAAATCCATTCCCTGTTTTTCTGATAGGAATCACACAAATCTGATCCCAGTTCCTTCGTACCAATCCTCGAATAAAAGATGTTAAGTGGTTACGTAACATTCTAAGATTTTTTTTCTTTTCCTTTGTCTTGGAAAAACTTAAATATGATCTTTTAGAACATCCGGCCATTCCTTTCGATCTATTCCACCCTTCGTTTGAAAAGAGAAAACATAAGCCATGTAAGTTCAAGGCGTTGGTTGCTCCATCCCTAACCTTAATTAAACACCTCATTTTATCTTCCTAGATCTCATAGGCGAAACAAATGTACTAGTCATTTCCGCATACTCAGTTATACGCTTTAATTTGGAATTGATTATAAGGTTCCAAACTATCTTTTAAACTCTTAATTTTCCTTTTAAAAACATACATAATTGATTCTTGTAAATATCTTTACGTTTAAGCTCATATTCAGAAGGTTACAGAATTCATAGCATAAAAGTGCTATATAAGCTAATTTGTTTTAAACAACTTTTTAATATTTTAAAATTCATATTTTCCATTCCAATTCACTTTTAAACCATTTCAATAGATTTATCAAATTTATTTCATATTTTTAATCATTTAAAAATATCATTTTTAAAAGAAATTCTTTTCTGGATTCCGAACTGCAAAACTGCGATGTTTTTACAAAATTGTTTTGGACATATTTCAAAATCTGCTTGATGAAATCTTGATTTTATTTCTTCGTTGGAAAACTATTATCATTGTGGACCAAAGAATTTTTATTTCAAAGAAGTCCAACTTATAAATCATACTCTATGTTAATTTGAAGTTACGGCTCAAAATTTACGAACTGCCACTACGTGACGAGCTCGATTTTGACCAATTTTGTGAATTGCTTCGGAACTTGTCCGAAACACTTAAGTTTTTTTTTAAACATATTTAAACTACTTTAACTCATTTAAAAAAATATTTTAATCAATTAAAGCTCATTTTTCATTTCATTTCATATTATAGTATTATATTACTATGATATCATTTTCAATCTTTTTAGATATTTTGAAATCATTAAGAGGCAAAATAATTTCCACACACACATTTATATGGATTTAATTTCCATTGAATTAACTATGGTTAATTTCTAATCATTTATCAAACAAGTTATCAATCACATAAAAAAATCATATATTCAACCAATTTTGCAACCAAGTTATCAAACATTTAATCATTTAACATTTTTAAACTTTTCAATCATTATACTTGAAATAAGTTATGGATTAATTAGTAAATATGAGTATTCACCTTTAACCAAATTGTTCGCTTCCTACCAACATTCATATCATACAATACTTCACTAAATCCTTTTATCTTCACCAAATCTTTTCCATAGACTTTCCTTTTGATCCCGACGGCACTTCCTTCTCTTTTTGTCGCTCTGAAGCTTCACGACTTGCTCCTTCCTCCTCCATAGGTTAGGCCTCCTCCTTTTCTTCCTCTTCCTCCATCGTTTCTTCACTTCTTAGATGCTAAACCATGTTTTAATGGTATTCTAAGGTCTTTGGTAATGTTTGGTTGTGTTTTGAGTTTGTTTAATATGGTTTTGAAAAAGTTAGTAAGGAAATGGAAGAGAAGAGCCATTAGAGAAGTTTTTAAAAAGCTTGAGAAAGGAAGAAGAAGATGTAAATACCTTCACATACTTATACAAGTTTTGAAAGAATGGTTGTCTTATTTATAGAAAAGTTTTGGATTAAAATAATATTTTATACAAAATACCTTCACTTACTTGTAAAGTAATCTTATTTTTTTCAGCACTTAATGTAACGATCCCATTTTAAAGTCAAATTTAAGTTGGTAATTAAAATAAATTTTTGAATTAAATTTTGAATTAATTTGATATTTTCCAAATTAAATAAGATATTTGCTTGTTTATTTATATGAATATATTTTAATTTAATTTGAATTTTTCCAAAACAAATAGGATTTGTGTTGTTTATATATATAAATAGATTTTGGAATAAAATTTGAATTTGAACTTCAAAAATAAATATCTTAGAAAATAAATTGGATTTAAAACTTTAATAAAAATAATAATTTTTTTATTTTGTAATTATAATATGTATATACACACACACACACATTGTGATTTGAAAGTGATGTTTTGAATTTGTTATAATAAATTTTGAAAAGCTATTTAAGGATTAAATTCTAATACATATATATAATAATTGTTTGTTAATGTATAATTAATTTTAAAATCATTTACATAAATATTTATTAAAGGAAATGCATTGACTTAAAATAATAGAAAAAGTATGAATATAAATTTAATAACATACATACATATATATAAACATAAATAGAAAAAGGGTATAAATACGTATAAATTACATGTATAAAATTAATTAATACTTATTTAAACATAATCTCATACAAAGATACAAATGTAGGTTAATTATGCATAAAAAATCACACGCGTTAGATTTTTAACATATGAATTAACAAGTGTAACAATTGTATTATGAATGTGAACAATTGTCATAAATTTTCTCTATTTTTAAAATAATAAATAAAGGGAGAAAATTAGGTTATATAATATCTTTGCTCTCCTCTCCCTCATTTATTTATTCTTCATTTTCAAAGAAACAAAAACTTGAGAAATAAAACATAAAAGCAAACTGAAAAAGCAGAAAAACAAATAAATTCAACAAACTATAGTTCAAAATCAACAAAATCTGAAGCCAAGATCATCTTGAAAACAGATTTAAGACCAAAACAAACAAGTTCAACCTGAAGCTACAAATCCAAATCAAACAAAGACCAAATTCAATTCAATATCAAAGTTTCAGATTCAAATCACGTAACAAATCAAAAGAATCAAGCATATTCTCTGTTTCTCAAGAATCAGGTGAGAAAACAACCTAATTGCCTGTTTTAAATTGTTACTTGTGATGTGTATATAAAATAGGTGTTGTGATAAATGTTTGCATAAGTGTAATTTTGGCTTGCATGTTAAAAACATGCAGATTTATAAGTGTGCATGTCTGTAAACCTATGCATATCTCCGTTTCTATACTGACAGGCCAAAATCTTGATCAAAAATCAACTTCTCTTCATACATTCTCTTATAGGTTGTGAAATTCAAACAAAATATGTTTGTTTAAACATAAATTAAGATTTATAAATATATTTAAGTATGATAATTTTGATTATTATCTGGGAAATGAAAAGGACAGTGAAACTTTGGAAAACATGTTAAATTCAATCATCAAAATTCTTCGATTCATTTATATAATCTTAATCTCAATCAAAATTCATGAATTTTGAAAGTAAGATCTCGATTTTTCGTTTGGGATCGAGTGACATATTTGTAGTTGATTAAGTTTGGGAGTTTGGGCTATTTCTGGTGATCGGTGAACTCGGGATGGTCGTGGTCTCTACCGGAGGAGGCCAGGGTGGAGTCGAGCGCGGGAAAAATGTAAGGTGGGTTATTAGTCCATTATTGCGGCGGCGTTTGGACAGAGTAGGGTTTAAAACCCAATTTGGTTGAGGTCGGGAAACTTGGCTGCTGCGTCATCTCTAGAGGATCGGGGTTTATCAGTAATGGAGGAAAAGAAGCATGGATGGCTGGAGAGGGTATGGCTGGAGTTTCATGAGTTCTGGTGATCGACAATGTCGGGACGAGGAAGTTTTCGGTGATTGGTTTTTGTTCCAGTTTGATCAAAATTGCTCGATTTCGATTTGGGGTTTGTGGTGAAGATTGGGTAGTCAGGATAGTAAGTAGAGGTGATCGACGTTGTGTTGGAAGTGTCGGCGATGGTCGAAGTCATCTCGATCGACGGTGCATGTGCACGATGGTTCAGTGGTGTTAGTGCTTGGGGAGATAGGTTAGGCTCGGGAAGAAGCTCGGGTAGATGGGAAGGAAACTCGAGTATGGACTCGAGTAGGAACGTGAGTGTAAAATCATGTTTACAGGTTTAAAAGTTAAAACTAAAGCTAAGTTAAAAAAAGGTGAATTGTCTTGGGTCTAGGCTCGAGTGTTATTCGGGTTAGACTAGAAGTAAAATTTGAACTGTTTTTAAATTTAAATAAAAGCAAGATTTAAATTTTAAAATAAATCTAGTTTAAACATTTTTCTTAAATAAATTTCTTTTATATATAATAAATGTTTTCTTTAACATTTGATTTAAGAAGTTATATAATTTGCTTAACTTAATTTGTTAAGTTAAAATTTTAAGTTATTTCAAACTAAATTTAGAAATGTAATTATTTGTTAATTAAAAGAATAAAATGTTTCAAATTTATGTGTCAATCATAATTAAGTAACTAATAAAGATAATTTTTTATCTTAAATAATGATTTTGATTTTCAATAACTTAAAAGGTTTAAGTTAAATTATATGATTATGTTAATTTAATTCAAAGGTAATTTAAAACAAGATTTAAATGATGATTATGTCATGAATTAAGATAAATGGGTTATCTTAAGATTAAAGGATCATTAATTTGAAATTTAATGATAATTACTCAATTATATTGTAACGACCCACCTTTTTGGACAGTTTAAACCGACGATCAATACACATGCCGGTTCCAAACCATTCAAAAGGGCAGATGGTTATTGGGGTAAATAAGAAAAGAAAAGATAGAGAAATAAAGGAAATGAAACCACAGAATCTCGCAGCGGAACGATAAAATATAATAGTCAAATAAACAGTCCATGAAGCTGTTTACAATACTTTGATCATTATTTATACAACATTTATCAGAGTTATACATATACAAGAAAACAAATAAAATAATGCAGTAGACAACATGATGCAAGGATAATAATAGTAATAGTATACCAAATCTTCGTCTTCATCCTCCATAATAGATCTTCAAAAATCTGAAAACTCAGGACTGACCCGAGCGTAATGAAAAGACAAAACACTCGAGTCAGGACTAAAATATCCTTATGAAAGTTAAATCAATCGTAACTAAATATGAGTGTAACGACATCAGGGATGTTTACGGGGTTTTACATCTCCTATCCAGTGTCAACGTGCGTGCAATAACTCAAGAGATGTTATGGGATTTTCCATCTCTCAAGGATCCGTTAAACTATCTACTTGGTAGTAATGTACGCTAAGTAGATAATGCCTATCAGTAATATAAAGTATCAAAATAGCGTTAAGGCATTACCATAATCCCCCTTAACACATTTTTATAATGCCATAGTCTATACAACACCGTAAACCCCACCGTAAACTAGTGGTTATCAAAGGGTACCCCATAGGTATAATACAAAACAAAACGTAGTGGTCGCGAATAGGATAATCAGTATGACAAGGTACATGAGGCGATACCAACTAGGATACTAGTAGTTGCGTGCTCTGGACTGATGTTGAGCATAGCCAGCAGCTACCCCAACACCGCGAAACAACACTCCCAAATCAAGGGGTGCACCCAAATCGAATCACAAATGTAATAGATATGGTATCGAAGAAGTGTGTCCGCTAGAGATGGCGAACCTCAATGGCCCGGCGTGGCTCCTGTTTTAGTCATGTTAGGGGTCATCCAATATCGTTCTCTTTCTTTAGTCAACGCGTTCACCAAACCATCCACTACATTATGGATCAACACTCTGCGTATAATAGTTATTAAAGTGGTTTTCGGTATCGACAGAGAGTATGTCCATATCTGATCCCGGTCTCTTTAATAACTACGTATTATTACACCGGTGGCTCCTTTACATTTCAAATCGATTCATAGTTGATATCAAAATATCATATTCGCTTCAAAATCAAGTCCATTTCAAATATCATCGTATCTATTCAAAATGTAAGGTTCCGTTTCAAAAACATTTTTCGCCTCAATATCTCATTTCGATTTCCAAATCATTTCGAATTTCAATTTACGTTGCAACTTCATTTAACCCAATTCGTATTTACATTCGAGATTTAAACATAAACATTTCACCTTATTGACCAGCTAGAATTTTTAGAAAATAGTTTTAAGTAGTTTGAAAGTAGTTTTAAATAATTAAAATAGTTAAAATACTTAAAATCTTAAAATGGATTTAAAATAGATAAATTAGTTTAAAATAATTTAAATTGGGTTAAGTAGATTTAAAATAGATTAAAATAATTCAAGTATTCAAAAATGGTTTATATAACAGAGTAATTTGGAAAAAAAATAAAACAGCTTCAAAACCAGTCCATTTCAATTATAACTTCTCAATTCAAATCAATTTCAATTTCCATTCTACCGATTCAATTTCGATTTCAATTCAAATCAATGTCAACTTTGACTTCAAATTAATTCAATTTTACATTCACCTTCAATTAATTCAATTTCAATATATATCGATTTGGAGCTTGATTTTCAAAATATCAATTTATAACACTTAACAAAATTATCCTTCAATATTCAAATTTAAATCCAAATTTCAAATATGATTCAATTTCAAGCTCAATTTCAAAATATCATTTTTATGTCACTTTTACTTAGTAATACTCAAAGCTCGAAATAATGTTCAATCTTTAAAACAAATAAATTTTCGAAATTCAATCATATTCCGATTTTTAATCTCCAAGCTCAACTTAAATTATTTAACAATTTCCTTTAACCCAAATTTATTTCAACATTTCAAACTCAATTTTCCGATAAATTCGATTTCTATAAATTGATTTCTATTTATAACTTTTAAATCAAAACATTTAAATAAATTTCAAATCGACGATTTTAAAAATTATTAATTTAGCTAATCCGGTGTCTGTATATAATTTTCTATCCCATGGCCAAGTGATCAGTTATTTCAATTAAATGTCAGGGATGAATATGTATCACTTAAATCAAATCACAGTGTCATATTTATGCATAACAGGACATATACAAGCAAATAACATCCAAACATTTAAATACATCATCCAATAGACAATACAATTCATGACAATTTCATAGTTATCAATGTCAGTTAATTTAATCGCAATTCAATTTTAATTTCAATTAAACTATCAATTAAATTTTTAACGGTTAATTCAAATGACAATCTATATGACAATTAAATTTTATCAAACAACGAAAAATAAAATTCATATCACTTCATAATATTAAATTTAACTAGCATAAAGATATTCAGTACGTTGTGAGGTTATAAAACACTCACCTTGATCTCAATGCAGTTCCAACGTTTTATTTCGAATAAAATTAAACGAGCGTTTAATTTTACCCAAAATTTTCACTATCCCCAAATGATTCCAAACTCGCTCCATTGCGTAGTGCTCGTCTATATGATTCCAACGCAAAAACTTTTGTGCGCTTTCGACCTCGTATGAAAAAGTTATGCTATTTTAAAGTTTATACGAATTTAAATATACAATTTCAGCTATTATTTTAAGTATCAAACCCTCAACTCCATCCTGGCCGTCGATTTCTGCATCTTCAGATCTAAGCCATCCCTTATATCTTCTTCCTCAACGTGATAAACTCATGTTCCAAACCCATTAGCCGCCATTCTTCCCGCGATTTTCACGACCAAACCGAGCAACTTGAAGACGATCGGAGAGTGCCACGTTGTTCGCCACCACGAGCTCCACCATCTGCCAGAGTGCGGCCCAGCTTGGCTCCTCCTTGCCTCGATTTGCATGAAAAACACAGCACTTCCATCTCATTTTGCCGTCAATCCTTGGCTCCATTTCCGATCTACACCGTTGGATAGCTGGATCTTGATGCCCTCTACAACTTTGTAGTTGACGACTTTTGCTAATTGTTTGTAGATTTGGAGGTAACAGAGGAGGAAGTTCGACAACTTTTGGCCATTGAATATAGCCGGCGGCTGAAGCCATAAAACCCTAGGGTTTGTTTTCTTGTTTGCAAATGAGAATATAATCGTCCTTATATAGAAAATTGCAAAACACTATTCACCAAAAAAATTTCGAACTCCAAACGAAGCGTGATGGCAGGCGTTTCCAAGGTTTACCCCATGTTCCGGACACAATGGAATAGGTTTCGGAGGCTAATTCGATCGTATGCGCGAGTTACGGAAATAAACGATCAAATTTAAATTAAACCGATTAAACAAATTTCTATGCGTTTTGGCTTGCCCCGGACAAACGGTAAATCCGATTGACACGAAATTTGAAACCTTACAATAATATCACGTTACGGATCCGATGAAACTGGTTTCGTCAAAATCCGAGACTGTTTTAAAAATGACTATTTTAACTCTTCAGTTATATATTAAAATATTCAATTTTCACAAATTTACTTTTAATTCGATTTTAAAAGTTCTACAACATCATTCTAACTTTAATATGATAAAATAAAATTTTACAAATCATTTTTAATCATATTAAACCCGTTATTCAATTATTCAATAAATTCCAAATATTAAATTTAAACAATTTTGATTATCCAATAATTCATTATCCTTTGAAATATTTGAAATTGAACTTATAAGACTCAACTTTTAAAACCAATTCACATCTTAGAACACTATTTCCAGTTTACAGTTATTCAATTATTCAATAAGTTTTAAATATTTACTTTAAAAAATTTACCTGTTCAATATTCAATTATTTGATTTTAAATAGATTTTACTTATCAACCAATTACTCTATTATACCCAATGAATTCAACATTTATTATCCTATCCAACTTTGATTGCAAAGGCATTCACTAAGTAGCATTTATTTTTCAATACTTCTTACTACTCAAATCTTCGAAACCAATCTATTAAAATTTGTATTACTACCTAAATAATTCACAATTCTTATTCACTTATTTACATTTGTTTTTCCATATATTCCCTTATAACCAAGTTATAACATTTGAGTCAATTAAATTGGATTGGAACTCCATTCAATCTATAAATAATTACTTGGATAATTATTATTGCAATTCATTCCAGTTATTATTATTCAAAACGGATTAAATTTTTTTTTTCTAACATTAAATCACGAAATCTTATTAAATTAGCTATTTTAATTATCGAAAATTTACGGGTCGTTACACTCTTCCCCACTCAAAACTTTTCGTCCCCGAAAAGGAAAAAGAAGGGAAAAGGAACTAAGTACAGAATTCAACATTAGATATATTTTATTCAAAGTTACCAACTTATAAACAATGAAATTCCATTTATAAAGTCATAACCACACTTCCCCTAAGTTACTCTGAACGGCTTTCTAACTTTAAAAGTTAGTTATCAAACAAGTTATAAAATTTTAAAACTTGAAAATTTTTCTAACACCCGGATTTACGAAAAATTTCGGCAGACTCTCCTTTGCGCGGTTCGATCCGAAAAAAATGACAGTATATATATCACAAATATACATCTCATCAAGTGATGAGGCATCGCACAGGGAAAAAGTGTAAAAGTACGGTATGTAATCCGAAATATGTACCTTATATATTATTAGCGAGCATATACGACTAATATAGCGCGAAAGCGAGCTCCAAATGCGAAGCAAGCACAATCCGCACCTACTAAACACTCAACAAACCATGAGAAACATGCATATATGAAAATAATATCAATATACACCATATAGCAACATAACAACTACATGTGCCAACATAGCAAATGTAACAAAACAACAAATGCATTCACCAAATCAATTATCATCCAACTATCATCCAACAAATCCATAAACAATCAATATAAATTCACTTCTCATTAATATTTATTGACTTGGTTTTCATTTTAATCACAGTTGATTCATTAACGTTGGATTTTACTAACTATCATCCAACAAATCCATAACCAATCAATATAAATTCACTTCTCATTAATATTTATTGACTTGGTTTTCAATTTTAATCACAGTTGATTCATTAACGTTGGATTTTACTAACATTCATTCTCAATTCAATTATTTAACATTAACTAATTTATATTTACATTAGTACACTTCCAATTTGAATCAAATTAAATTCTATTTAAATTCATTTAACTTCCAATTTGATTTCAATGATTTATAGCTTTCAATTTCATTAACACTTAATGTATTATATACAATCAACTAACAATCATATAACAACCAAATCATACCCAACATAACCAAATTATTAATTTTACATTCAATTTGGTTTATCTCTTTCAATTCCAATTGATTCTTACCCATACCAAATTCTTTTGTTTACATTTACTTCATATTCAGTTTCAGTTAATAACCAATTTATTTGCGGAACATTTTATTAATCATCACTTTAACTTATAGTTATTCCATAAAAGTCTAACTTCTTATATATGACTTTTCTTAGTTTATAGTTATCTCAAAAGTTACAAATTTATCTTCACATATTTTTCTTTTGTTGCAAATTTATATTTAATCCTACAACCAGTTTACAAAGACGTTGCTTGACTCAATATCCTTTTTCTTAAGTTCACTTACTTGTTCCATTTATCCATTCATCATTTCATGCTATATTTAAGTATATAACATTTTTATCACAACCAAATTTTCCATTTATACACATTTTAATTCCTTTTGAGTTTTCCTTACTTGTATACTTCAATTATTTTTTGGTTCTGTTTATTTGTACAATATCTCATTACATATCCAACCATCATATCAACTTTTTAATATTTGGTAAGTCATATTATATGTTATTAGAATGCAAATTTGGTATTATACAAATTTATAGAATTTCATTTCACTTAATTAGAATGTTCACAAATTTGATTTATTTAAATCCTCTTTACCTTTCAACTTTAAAGGTACACTACAACTCTAAAGTTTTCCCAACATAAGCTTAGATATTTTAATCCTCTTATTTTAGAAATTCTTGTTATTCACATTTTATTCAAATAATTTGAAAATTACTAATTAACATAACTTAGAAACTTAAATGCCCGGTTCTTCTCTAATCGTTTGAAATAAACATATACATTTATATCTTTAATGTATCAAATCATACCTTTGGAGTTTAAACCAAAGCCCATTTACCCAAAATAATTTCGAAGAAAAGCAAAGCTTCTTAGAAGTCTCCCCCACTTTGAGACTCGAAAATGAAGGTCGATGATGCTGCGCAGTCATCACCGAAATTATTTTCCAACGACAGAAGAGAGGAGTACTGAATTCATTCCTTTTTTTAAAAAAAATCCTTTCAAAATATTTCCATAAACATTTTCCAACTAATATTACTATATATTTCTTCAAAGCTTTGAGAACCATTGTCAAAACCTCTGGGTCTTAAATTCAATATTTTCCAATTTAAATCTGTTTTAATTTATAAGTCGCCTTTATAAAACATTCTTATAGGATTTTCTTTCTTAAAACATTCCACAAGTGTTTTATCATTGTTCATTTTGTAATTCACCTTATTTATCAAATTACAATATCCAATTAATGATAATAACCAATATTATCATTCCTAACAACCAGGTAAGCTAGATAGATCACAATAATTTCTGAAAATAAATTCTTTATATTCAAAATATAATTATAGCAAAATTATTTCATTTACCCAATTTCAAAGCAATACTATGTCGAATTGTTCTGTTTAAGTGTTTAGAGATCCCTATCAATGACGTTGATTACTCGTATTGACCAGAATCCATAAGCCACTCAACAAATCAACCAACACAATATAAAGCATTCTATATCACTAACAAATACGATCTCTCATATATATACACTCAACGACTCCTCATATGGTATAACTACCCTATTTATAAAGAGTCAGACCCCACAAAGCTAAGGTTATCGCTAAACCAAAGCTCTGATACCAACTGTAATGACCCGCCTTTTTGGACAGTTTAAACCGACGATCAATACACTTGCCGGTTCCAAACCATTCAAAAGGGCAGATGGTTATTGGGATAAATAAGAAAAGAAAAGAAAGAGAAATAAAGGAAATGAAAAAACACAGAATCTCGCAGTGGAATGATAAAATATAATAGTCAAATAAATAGTTCATGAAGCTGTTTACATTACTTTGATCATTATTTATACAACATTTATCAGAGTTATACATATACAACAAAAAAAAATGCAGTAGATAGCATAATGCAAAGATAATAATAGTAATAGAATACCAAATCTTCGTCTTCGTCCTCCAAAATAGATCTTTAATAAGCTGAAAAACTCAGGTCTGACCCGAGCGTAATGAAAAGACAAAACACTCGAGTCAGGACTAAAATATCCTCATGTAAGTTAAATCAATCGTAACTAAATATGAGTGTAACGGCGTTAGGGATGTTTACGGGGTTTTACATCTCCTATCCACTGTCAACGTGCGTACAATAACTTAGGGGATGTTACAGGATTTTCCGTCTCTCAAGGATCCGTTAAACTATCTACTAGGTAGTAATGTACGCTAAGTAGATAATGCCTATCAGTAATATAAAGTATCAAAATAGCGTTAAGGTGTTACCATAATCCCCCTTAACACATTTTTATAATGCCATAGTCCATACAGCACCGTAAACCCCACCGTAAACTAGTGGTTATCAGAGGGTACCCCATAGGTATAATACAAAACAAAATGTAGTGGTCGCGAATAGGATAATCAGTATGACAAGGTACATGAGGCGATACCAACTAGGATACTAGTAGTTGCATGATCCGGACTGATGTTGAGCATAGCCAGCAGCTACCCCAACACCGCGAAACAACACTCCCAAATCAAGGGGTGCACCCAAATCGAATCACAAATGTAATAGATATGGTATCGAAGAAGTGTGTCCGCTAGAGATGGCGAACTTCAATGGCCCGGCGCGGCTCCTGTTTTAGTCATGTCAGGGGTCATCCAATATCGTTCTCTTTCTTCAGTCAACGCGTTCACCAAACCATCCACTTCATTCTGGATCAACACTCCGCGTATAATAGTTATTAAAGTGGTTTTCGGTATCGACAGAGAGTATGTCCATATCCGATCTCGGTCTCTTTAATAACTACGTATTATTACACCAGTGGATCCTTTACATTTCAAATCGATTCATAGTTGATATCAAAATATCATATTCGCTTCAAAATTAAGTCCATTTCAAATATCATCGTATCTATTCAAAATGTAAGGTTCCGTTTCAAAAACATTTTTCGCCTCAATATCTCATTTCGATTTTCAAATCATTTCGAATTTCAATTTAGGTTGCAACTTCATTTAACCCAATTCGTATTTACATTCGAGATTTAAACATAAACATTTCACCTTATTGACCAGCTTGAATTTTTAGAAAATAGTTTTAAGTAGTTTAAAAGTAGTTTTAAATAATTAAAATAGTTAAAATACTTAAAATCTTAAAATGGATTTAAAAGAGATAAATTGGTTTAAAATAATTTAAATTGGGTTAAGTAGATTTAAAATAGATTAAAATAGTTCAAGTATTCAAAAATGGTTTATATAACAGAGTAATGTGGAAAACAAAATAAAATAGCTTCAAAACCAGTCCATTTCAATTATAACTTCCTAATTCAAATCAATTTCAATTTCCATTCTACCGATTCGATTTGGATTTCAATTCAAATCAATGTCAACTTTGACTTCAAATTAATTCAATTTTAGATTCACCTTCAATTAATTCAATTTCAATTTATATCGATTTGGAGCTTGATTTTCAAAATATAAATTTATAACACTTAACAAAATTATCCTTCAATATTCAAATTTAAATCCAAATTTCAAATATGATTCAATTTCAAGCTCAATTTCAAAATATCATTTTTATGTCACTTTTACTTAGTAATACTCAAAGCTCGAAATAATGTTCAATCTTTAAAACAAATAAATTTTCGAAATTCAATCATGTTCCGATTTTTAATCTCAAAGTCTTAACTTAATTTATTTAACAATTTCCTTTAACCAAAATTTATTTCAACATTCCAAACTCATTTTTCCGATAAATTCGATTTCTATAAATTGATTTCTATTTATAACTTTTAAATCAAAGCATTTAAATAAATTTCAAATCGTCGATTTTAAAATTATTAATTTAGCCAATCCGGTGTCCGTATATAATTTTCTATCCCATGGCCAAGTGATCAGTTATTTCAATTAAATGTCAGGGATGAATATATATCACTTAAATCAAATCACAGTGTCATATGTATGCATAACAGGATATATATAAGCAAATAACAACCAAACATTTAAATATCAACCAATAGCATCCATCGAAATACATCATACAACAGACAATACAATTCATGACAATTTCATAGTTATTAATGTCAGATAATTTAATCGCAATTCAATTTTAATTTCAATTTAACTGTCAATCAAATTTTTAACGGTTAATTCAAATGACAATCTATATGACAATCAAATTTTATCAAACAACTACAAATAAAATTCATATCACTTTATAATATTAAATTTAACTAGCATAAAGATATTCAGTATGTTGTGAGCGTTATAAAACACTCACCTTGATCTCAATGCAGTTCCAGCGTTTTACTTCGAATAAAATTAAACGAGCGTTTAATTTTACCCGAAATTTTCACTATCTCCAAATGATTCCAAACCAGCTCCATTGCGTAGTGCTCATCGATACAATTCCAACGCAAAAAGTTTCGTGCATTTTCGACCTCGTATGAAAAAGTTATGCTATTTTAAAGTTTATACGAATTTAAATATACAATTTCAGCTTTTATTTTAAATATCAAACCCTCAACTCCATCCTGGCCGTCGATTTCTGCATCTTCAGATCTGAGCCATCCCTCATCTCTTCTTCCTCAATGTGACAAACTCACGTTCCAAACCCATTAGCCGTCGTTCTTCCCGCAATTTTCACGACCAAACCGAGCAACTTGAAGACGATCGGAGAGTGCCACGTTGTTCGCCACCACGAGCTCCACCATAGGCCAGAGTGCGGCCCAGCTCGGCTCCCCCTTGCCTCGATTTGGGTGAAAAACGCAGCGGCTTCCATCTTGTTTTGCCGTCAATCTGTGGCTCCATTTCCGATCTCCACCGTTGGACAGCTAGATCTTGATGCCCTATACAACTTTGTAGTTGACGACTTTTGCTAATTGTTTGTAGATTTGGAGATAATAGAGGAGGAAGTTCGACAATTTCTGGCCGTTGAATATAGCCGGCGGCTGAAGCCATAAAACCCTAGGGTTTGTTTTCTTGTTTGCAAATGAGAATATAATCGTCCTTATATAGAAAATTGCAAAACACTATTCACCGAAAATTTTCCGAACTCCAAACGAAGCGTGCTGGCAGGCGTTTCTAAGGTTTACCCCGCGTTGCGGACACAATGGAATAGGTTTTGGAGGCTAATTCAATCGTATGCGCGAGTTACTAGAATAAACGATCAAATTTAAATTAAATCGATTAAACAAATTTCTATGCGTTTTGGCTTGCCCCGGACAAACGGTAAATCCGATTAGCACGAAATTTGAAACCTTACAATAATATCACGTTATGGATCCGATAAAACTGGTTTCGTCAAAATCCAAGACTGTTTGAAAAATGACTATTTTAACTCGTCAATTAAATATTAAAATATTCAATTTTCACAAATTTACTTTTAATTCGATTTTAAAAGTTCTACAACATCATTCTAACTTTAATATGATAAAATAAAATTTTACAAATCATTTTTAATCATATTAAATCCATTATTCAATTATTCAATAAATTCCAAATATTAAATTTAAACAATTTTGATTATCCAATAATTCATTATCCTTTGAAATATTTGAAATTGAACTTATAGGATTCAACTTTTAAAACCAATTCACATCTTAGAACACTATTTCCAATTTACAGTTATTCAATTATTCAATAAGTTTTAAATATTTACTTCAAACAATTTACCTGTTCAATATTCAATTATTAGATTTTAAATAGATTTTACTTATCCATCAATTACTCTATTATACCCAACGAATTCAACATTTATTATCCTATCCAACTATTGGTTGCAAAGGCATTCATTAAGTAGCATTTTTTTTCAATAATTATTACTATTCAAATCTTCGAACCAATCTATTAAAATTTGTATTACTACCTAAATAATTCACAATTCTTATTCACTTATTTACATTTGTTTTTCCATATATTCCCTTATAACCAAGTTATAACATTTGAGTCAATTCAATTAGATTGGAACTCCATTCAATCTATAAATAATTACTTGGATAATTATTATTGCAATTAATTCCAGTTATCACTATTCCAAACGAATTACAAATTTTTTTTCTAACATTAAATCACGAAATCTTATTAAATTAGCTATTTTAATTATCGAAAATTTACGGGTCGTTACATATATGTTAATTAATTATTAATTAAGGATTAATTTATTTGTTAAGAGTTAATTAATTAATGAAAGTTATAAAAGATTAATTAATTAACGTGATTAAAAAAGGGTTAGTTAATTAATTAGTAATTAAAGATTTATTAATGGAAGGTCAATTATATAATAATTAAAGCATAATTAATTAATTAATTAAAAGTTAATTAATATATGATTAAAGGTTAACTAATTAATAATTAAAGGTATTAATTGAGTAATTAAAGGATAAATAATTAATAATTAAAGGTTAATTATTTTTTATTTGAAGAATAATTGGTTAAGGTAATTGATTAAGGGTTAATTAATTTTGTAATCAACTTAAGGTTAATTTATTTATGTGATTAATCAAGGATAATTAATTATGATGAATAATTAAGGTTGATTTATCAATTTCATTAATTAATGGTTTGTAATTAATTAATGTTAATTAACCAAGATTAGTAATTTATTCATAAGTAATTAATCTGGTTTAAATTAATAAGGTGATTAATTGATCTTACTTATGGATGTTTGGATTGTATGGAATGCTTTGAATTGTTTGATATCTTTGATGTATGATGATTTTGTGATATGATTATTTTGATTTGAGCTGTGAACTATGATTTATTTATCTGTGACAAATTTATTTGTATAACTATGAATGAAAGATAAGCGTTATAGGATTATACCGCTTGTTGATATTGCTGTGCTTGAATTGATGATGGCTGTGATATGTTATTGTTGTGTGTGAAACCCCTAGACTACACCACACACATAAATATGGATTTCACGGAAAATTGGTTAAGTCACTGATATTTTGAATTTAAATATTTTTTATTTTTTAAAGTTGAATTTTGAATCCAATTAGTTTGGAAGTAAAATTGGGTTGAATATGAAAAGCTCTTAAAAAAGAAGTGTTGAAATTGAAATTTAGTTTGAATATAATATATCTTATTTGAAATTTATTTTGGAAATTATGGTTTGAAAGCGTTATACAAGTTATACAATTTTTAACCATTTGAAAGTATATTGAATAAATTATTTTTGGAATTACAATTTAATTCTAATAGAACTTGCCGTGAATACGGCACTTAGCTGATTTTCCAATATGCACTTTGAAAGGCTATAACTTGAGTGAATTTAATCGTATTTTCCCGAAATAAAAAGCATTTGTTTTTAAATGATAATGGCTTTCATAAAATGAAAGAATTTTCAGTCTTTATTGAAAGGATTTCAAGTTGGGTATAAATCAAATTTGAAATGGAAATAGTTTTGAAAGCTATGAATGAATCTTTGTTAAAGATGGTGAACTTTATTAAAGATTGGTGAACTTTGTTTCAAATTTAAAAGTGATCTTAAAAGGGGTGAATCTTTTGTTTAAAAGATTAAAAGTGGAAATTTGTTTAAACCATTCAAAATGTAAGATTTTGGGAAAAAGGTATTAAAAGTTGTGACTTAACTAAGATCCTAATATATCCAAGTATTTTTAAAACAAACGCTCATTATTCGGTTTAGCCGAGAGAGGACTTTGTGTCATAAAACCCATTCCGAATAATGATACAACAAAATGGATAGCATTTGAAGACGGTGGTGAAGGCCGGGTATTTTCGAGAACGATAGGATTACCTATCGAACGTCTCTGCATTGAGTTGCTCCGGTATAGAGATCTCCATATGTGATGTGGAGTCCGACCGGGATTGTGAATACCCGGATTTTCAAGTGCTTCTTTGAATTTCCTTCGGTTCTATTCAAACCCAGAACGGAATTGTATGGTTGTATGTCTGACATTACACTTTGAGATGTAAAGCTGGTTTTTATCAAATACAATTCTGTTTGGTGGTGGAGAATTTATTCTCTTAGCTTAACACGCTTCTCTAAGACGTATGAGCTCAGAGGTTATGTAGTTGATGGTTACTAGTGATATATTTCCAATTTGGTAATGTGGCATGCCAATTGTTGTCGATCATTTGTTGATCGAAGCATGGCTTTTGTGAAAAGCGTAGCTTTGTGGACGAGACTTCATCGAACCTCACAACCCAGAAATGGTCGAAACAAGAAGAATGCGGCAAGGTAATAAGGGTCGCGCCCGTTTAGGGTATGTGCATTTCCTTTTGGATAAAAAGTGGTATCATGGTATTGAGCCCAGATACTTAACTTATGTTGTTGTTGGAATTTGTTGGTGTTGAGGATCCTCAGATAAAGGTCGGTGACGACCGGGGGATGGCATACTCGTGTCAGTAGTTACCTAGTTATAGAAGTAACCCGGCCTTATGTTGGTTGAGAGCCTATTAGGTTCTTGGGGCGTCCATGTAACGACCCGCTATTTTGGACCATTCAAATCGACAATAAAACCATACATATCCGACTTGAATAATTCAAAATACCGAATTGTTAATTAAAATTTGGCAAAACTTAAAATATGCAGTAGATAAATCAATCATAGATCACATAGTAATATAATGCAGCGGAATAGATAAAGAATAGTAGTTCATGAAGCTACTATATACATCAGAGTTAGAAAAATACAACCGAATAGTTCAAATGCAGTGAAGTCTCCAGTGCAACAGATGACTTCTCTGAACAATCAACTGGAAAGGCTGGAATCCGAATCGATGGTTGGATTTCCAAATGAAGCTCCGACTCCAAAGGTGAGTCTCAAAGGTTGTATCACTCAGTCTGACCCGAGCGTAAAGCAAAACACAAAACACTCGAGTCAGGATTAACATTCTTATATCAATAAATCCAACTCAAGTGAAATATCAACTGAAATACAAATAGCTTAAAGGATGTTTGGGATAACCATCCTCTAAGGGTCCATGGAACTTTCTACAAGGTAGAAATATACACTATAACATCGTGGTCATTTCAGCTTAATTTATACTTCAAAATCAAATCCCATTTTCACTTCAAATATCACTATATTTCCCAAAATAGTATTTATATATATTAAATAATTTATACAGTAAAGTATTTTCAATTTCCTCAACTTAACAAATCGTTCCAACATCAACCCGACCTTCCTATTCAAATTAAATTCAATCTCAATTTATCAATTTAAATTCAACTCAATTTCTAAAATAACGACTTCAATTTTATCGATCTCAAATTCGGATTTATAATCACAAATACCCATTTATATTTGCATATATTTCAAAACTTTAAGTATTCAACGTTTCATCTAAATTTTTATTCAATTTAGTTTTCTAAATAATAAATTCAAATTTAGTTCAACCTAAATTTTCATTTTAATTCAATTTAGTTGCTAAATAACAAATTCCGCTACGTTGATTTCAAATACAGATCCGAATCTCAACATAAACCATTTAAATTCTAATATAGTTCAAGGCTTTAATATTCTAATGTTCTATATAACAGTTTCATATAGATCTCGATTTAAACTCATTATTTTTTAGTCTTGAAATACTCCCTTATTAGATTCAATATCATTTAAGTAACCTTAAATTACATTTTACTCAATATTTTCTTTAATTTATTTAAACGTGAAATATTCATTAAATCACTTAAATCAAAAATCCAGTTATAAAATCATACCCTTTAAATTTCCCATTCAAAAATTTCAAATCGATTTAATTAAATAAATCCTTATTTAAATACCATTTTTATAAACCTAAATTTATCTCCCAATCTTAATTATTCAATTTATTACAAGAGAATCTATTCGAAATACAGATTTACATAAATACTTAATCATATTATATGTATTAAATCAATCTAATTTAAATCAAATATTACTACTAAATCTATATCTGCAATTTTTATTTATATAATATCTTAAGAATCTAATTTATTAAACCATATATTTCTTTCCAAAATTATAGAAATTATATTCAAAATATTTATATGGACCAACGGTGTCTGTATATATTTCCTATCATATAGTCATGTGCTACGGATATTTTTCATTTCAATCCGTATACTAAATATATACGGGTGGACATAATTTCAACACATAATCCCAAATTCAATTAAATGAAAATCGCTTGGGTTTATCATTTCAACCCATAACGATTTTCTCCCATTCTAAAGTCTGTTCGAGTATGTATCATTTCAACCCACAGTGATTTCTAAACTACAGGGAACTTGCAGAGTGATAACAGAAAATACAATAAAATAACGGGCATATATCATCAATAACAATATAATATAAACAACAGGATATGGTGTCATATCCCGTAGGTGAACAGTTACAGATAATAGCATATATAACAAATTTAAATAACTACAGCAACATATTTCAATTGTCGTTTCAATTGAAATCAAATTTAATGAATAAAAAAAGGTTAATCATGAGTGATTGCTCACCTTTCGAGGGTAGAGAATATAGAAGGAGACACGGATACGCACACTGATACAGACACTGAAATTAAATTTTAAATCCAAGCAAAGCAAAATCGGCACGAATTCAACGATCAAAGCTGATTGACTCGAATTGATGAAACGGATCAGATCAGAACTAGAACGATGAAGATAAATGGTATAAGCGAACTTTTATAACCACCTATAACTATATATACACATATGAAATTTATATTCTAAGTTCAAACATCACAAATTTAATTTACATGTTTTTCAAACATATAAATAAATAAATAAATCAAGCTTACATTTTTTTAAATCAACATACACTTAAAAAAAAAATATACTAACACCTTTATACTAAACTTATATAACTAGTATATATATATATTCTCAAACAGATAAAAGAAATGTTTAAATATGAATACCTAAAAGAAAACTTTTATATATATATATAACTATTTCTATATATATTAAATGTTATATATATATATATATATATAATTTAAATCCATCCATATTTTATTCAATAACATATTATATTCAACCTATATAAATTTCCAAATTATATATGTGTATTAAAATAATTTATAAAGTAGAGTATTTATAGAATCATCTTAAATCCAAAATAGTATAAATATAATACTGTAACAAAATATATACAATCATCAACTAAATAAGTCAGTACCACATAGAAACCCATATGGTAACAAACCGCATAATATACATATATTAAAGTATTTTATATAGTCTGTAACAAAACAAATATATGACTTACATAAGCGAATAACCATATTATAGGAAACCTGATATAAACAAATAGAAGCTGACCCATATTAAAATATAAAACACAATATATATATATATATATATATATATATATATATTCCTATTAGAAATGAAAGATACTTATTTTATAATATGTTCCCTTCAAAATGTTGCATACATAATTCAAAATATTAACATGACTTATAAGCTATGAGGAAGATCAAATAGAAACTATATATAAATATACACTGTCATGTTATGAAAATAAACTTTAAAAAAAATAGTATTCAATACTTATATAAATAGTATGTATATCACAACTAACAAAACAAAAAAAATGTAATTACAAATATAAATCAAAACATATACGTGCTTACACGCCTATACCCCACTGATCAAACAGAAGCAATCGGAAGGCGAGGTGACGGGTTTCATTTGATGAGGAGGTTTGGAAGAAAGGTGAAGTGGCGGATGCAAATAATGGTGACAGCCGCATGCTTCTGTTTGCTTTTTTTTCAAAGAAAAGTAGGGAGGGGAGCGAACAGATCTAGAGAAAAGAGAAGTGAAAGCGAAAATAAATAAGGATGAACCGCATGTTTTCTGGCAAATATAATGGAAAAAAATGAATAGGCAACCAAATTTTAAGTGAATAAATAAATGAAAGTGATTGTAACAGTCAACCCTTGATTTGGTGAAAATAACTGTAGCAATTAATAAACGAAATAAATAGCAACGGTCACGTTGCTTGATTCAGCTGACCCATAAAAGCAAATTATTTATAATTTAAATGGGAGGAAATGTAAAAAAACGTACCACCATAAAATGAAATTTATAACGTCTGTGCATTGATTCTACAATATTTATTAAAGCAATTGATTGATGCGCATTTAAATTTGAACGGAAGGAAAGAGAAAAGTCACAATTAAAGGTAAGCTTTAAAATTTCAATAAATACAAAACGTTTCTAAGTTTATACGTTTATAACTTTCCAGCTATAGTGTATATATATAATGAATGGTCATAAAGAAAGAAGTGGAAACAGGAGCGTAGGAAAGCAAAGGTTAGAAAAATAAAATTTTGTTGAGAAATGAATATTTGCCTGAGTTATATAGGTTTGATCAGAGAGGTAGCGTGATTTAAGGAGAAGAAAGAACGGCAATAAATCAACTTTCTTTGGAATGGAAAGGAAATTAAACTAACGTTGATTTTTAATGAGCAGTTATAGGCAAGAAATAAGATATTGATTTAAAAAAAAGGCCACAATCTTGATTGAGCATTGATTTTTCTTGTTATACACGGTTACTAGATTTTTAACAAATTTTAAGCAAATGGGTTTCGAAATTAAAGCGGAAGAAACGGTCAGCTACGATTAGATTTTGGAATAAGATTTTTAAATAATATTGAATGCGTTTAAAATTTAAAGCTCGCGTTGATGGGAATAATGGCAAGAAATTAAAAAGGCGAACGGTTATAAAATTTGTAAATAACGTTCTTATTAAATCAGGAGAGTAAAAGGAAAGTGAATATAATTAGAATGCGTACAACAGACGCAGTGATTTTTGTCCAAAAAAAATGAAAATAACGGATTTAAATTTTATACGTTTTCTTATATGTGTATATACATTATTTATTCCATCAAATAACGTGCCTTTTAAACGCGAATTAAACAGTTTATTTATACACAAAGTTCTGGAAATTTATTACTTATATAAAAATATGATTTGTTTACACATTTACTAAGAAATTTATATTCAAAAATGTATATAAGTAAAATATAAAATATTAAATTTTTAAAAGAATAAATCAATTTTTTTTAAAGAACAAAAGGTGAAATAAACGTTGTTACGAATATATTAAATTAAACCAAAAGATTAAAAATTAAAAAATTAAAGATTCATAACTTCAAAAAAATGTTAAGTTTTAACCAAAATAAGAATTTTGGAATTTTCACACTAATAAAAATCTTGGATGATTATTCATAATTAAATTTAGACAATCAAATTTTCGAAAAATAAAACCCCAGAGTTGTAAATAAAGAATAAAATATTTCTAAAATTTGGGCTGCTACACTCCCTCCAGAGGCATACCCATTCAGTGAGGAAGTTCCTTAGCCTGACCATTTATTTAAAATCCAATCACCCAATACGCGCCCTGTACGGTTTTAGTTGTAGAACCTGCCATTTAACATGGTAGCTATAGTAGGCATACTACAATGGTACGTATGCTGGCTAAGATTTATATTATACTTTCGAAATGTTTTTTGGACTATGCACAAATAATAATATCAAAATTATTTTCTCGTATCAAGCATGTTTGACTATCATAAGGAGAAGTCTCCCTAAAGTGTGCGATTGCATTGTGTGTATGTGTCGAGAGGCCTTATGGTAGTTTCATTTTCCAAAAATCGCATAGAGAATTTCTTTTTAAATTCTTTTTGTTTGTTTTTGTTCAAACGACTATTTTTGTTTGCTCACACCAGTCCCATAACTGACCTGGAGTTTATTGTTCCCTTTCTAAACTCTGGGTGCCCGCAATTTTCCACACGGGCAGCCTAGAGTCAGGTTTTCAGATAATCAAATAGTAGGTGTAGTTTTGGCAATCTTTGGAGTCTGTGGATTGGCAATCGCATTGTGCACTAGATTTGCTTCACTTCAGCATGATGGTGGTTCGAGCTTCTTGGTTTGGTGTTTTTGGAACTTTAGCACTGAAAACATTATCTTTCTACTGTTGTTGCCCTTTGTCTTCTGTTGTTGTTTCTTTCCGCTGTTGTATTTCGAATATGATATATGTGTTGATCATTCATTTGTATCAGAATGTTGTATCTATTGTGTATCAGTAAAATTATTCTTCTGTTTCCACTGTGTTGTTATCATCTAATGTTGTTATAAGCTCCGGCGAACCAGACTCAACGTTTGAGTCTGCGACATTCGAATACGGGTGAAGTATTTGGGTGTTGATTTTCGGATGTCGAGTCAGGATCGTTAGATTTGGTATCAAAGCTGAAGGTTGAGTAAAAACTTTAGCTCTGGAGTATAACACATTAGGTGAATCATTAGAGATAGGGTTATAAATGCCCTATAATGAGTGTATCCCTAAGATATCTTATCTCTATGCCTCAGTAAATTCTCTTACTATTCATTGATAGTAAGTATGAGTGTAAGAAGAGGACGAGGTAGGGGACAGGGGAGTAGCACTACAAATGGTCGATACCCTGCAACAACAAGGAAACAGTCTTTTTCCATCAATCTCCTTTGATCATAATCCAATTCTCTAATGGCTTCGTGGCAGCTACAAGAAGAAGCTTAGGTGTGGTTGTGGCCCTG
This sequence comes from Allium cepa, assembly GCA_030765085.1. Classification (NCBI taxonomy): domain Eukaryota; kingdom Viridiplantae; phylum Streptophyta; class Magnoliopsida; order Asparagales; family Amaryllidaceae; genus Allium; species Allium cepa. Next base: position 660,047,020 of record CM060941.1, read on the forward strand.
CGAATTTTTATTATAGAAAGATTCCTATTTCGTATTCTCTTCGTCGGTTCTCTATCGGCTTTTCTTTCTTAACTATTAATGAATTTGAAATTTTAATTGAAGTAATTGGTTAACAAACTATAAAGCCAAATTAGATTGTATCCATTTGTCTATTCTTTGGGGTCCAAATATATTCTACGAATGGTTAGTTATCCCTTCGAACTAACCAATGCCCCTGCATATTTCGTAGACCTGATGACCTGAATATTTCGTGAAGTATTGTATGAGATCATTCTTATATTTGTTGATAATGTTCTGATTTGATAAGCCAAATATATAATGAATATATCAGTTTGATCTAGTAAACCAATTCTCTATCTTTATGTGTTCGTCTGTTCTTTTTTGTCTCCCTGTCTAGCAAATTTCGGGGATGAAATTTCTTAAGGGAGGAATCTATAACAATCCCATTTTCAAGTCAAATTTAAATTGGTAATTAAAATAAATTTTTTAATTAAATTGTGAACTAATTTGATATTTTTCAAATTAAATAAGATATGCGCCTGTTTATTTATATAAATAGATTGTAATTTGAAATATGAATTTGAATTTTTCTAAAATAAATAGGAATTGTGTTGTTTATATATATATATATACACATACATAGATAGATTTTAAAATAAAATTTGAAATTCAAGAATAAATATCTTAGAAAATAAATTGGATTTAAAACTTTATATTTTAAAAATAATAATTTTTTTTGTAATTATAATATGATATATGTATATATATACACATTGTGATTTGAAAGTGATGTTTTGAATTTGATATAATAAATTTTCAAAAGCTATTTAAGGATTAATTCTAATAAATATATATATAATAACTATTTGTTAATGCATAATTAATTTTAAAATCATTTTTATTAAGATTATATAAATATTTATTAGAGGAAATGCATTGATTTAAAATAATAGGAAAAGTATGAATACAAATTTAATAACACACACATATATATAAACATAAATTATATATATATAAACATAAATATAAAAAGGGTATAAATACATATAAATTACAAGTGTAAAATTAATTATTACTTATTTAAAACATATTCTCATACAAAGATACAAGTGTAGGTTAATTATGCATACAAAATCACAAGTGTTAGATTTTTAACATATGAATTAACAAGTGTAACAATTGTATTATGAATGTGAACAAGTGTCATAAATTTTCTTTATTTTTAAAATAATAAATAAAGGGAGAAAATCATGTTATATAATATCTTTACTCTCCTCTCTCTCATTTCTTTATTCTTCATTTTCAAAGAAAGAAAAACTTGAGAAACAAAACTCAAAAGCAAACTGAAAAACAGAAAAACAAATAAATTCAACAAAGTATAGTTCAAAATCAAACAAAACATGAAGCCAAGATCATCTTGAAAACAGATTTAAGATCAAAAGCAAACAAGTTCAACCTGAAGCTATAAATCCAAATCAAATAAAAACTAGTTTCAATTCAACATCAAAGTTTCAGATTCAAATCAAGTAACAGATCAAACGAAATCAAGCATGTTCTCTGTTTCTATGGAATTAGGTGAGTAAACAACCTAATTGCCTATTATAAATTGTAGCTTGTGATGTGTATAATAAATAGGTGTTATGATAATTGTTTGCATATGTGTAATTTTGGCTTGCATGTTATAAATATGCAAATTTATAAGTGTGCATGTCTGTAAACCTATGCATATCTCTATTTCTACACTGAAAAGCTAAAATCTTAATCAAAAATCAAGTTCTCTTCATACATTCTCTTATAGGCTGTGAAATTCAAGAAAAATATGTTTGTTTACACATAAATTAAGATTTAAAAATATATTTAAGTATGATAGTTTTGAATATTATATGGGAAATGAAAAGGACAGTTAAACTTTGGAAAACATGTTAAATTCAATCATTAAAATTCTTCGATTCATTTATATAATCTTAATCTCCGTCAAAAATCATGAATTTTAAAAGTAAGATCTCGATTTTTAGTTTGGGATTGAGTGAGATATTTGTAGTTGATCAGGTTTGGGAGTTTGGGCTAGTTCTAGTGATCGGTGAACTCGGGATGGTCGGGGTCTCTACTGGAGGAGGCCAGGGTAGAATCGTGCTCGAGAAAAATGTAAGGTGGGTTATTAGTCCACCATGGCGGCGGCGTTTGGACGGAGTAGGTTTTAAATCCCAATTTGGTCGAGGTAAGGAAACTTGGCTGTTGCGTCATCTCTAGAGGATCGAGGTTTATCTGTCATAGAGGAAAAGAAGCATGCATGGCTGGAGAGGGTGTGGCCGGAGTTTCATGAGTTTTGGTGATCGACAACGTAGGGATGAGGAAGTTTTCGGTGATTGGTTTTTGTTCCAGTTTGATCAAAATTGCTCAATTTCGATTTCGGGTTTGTGGTGAAGATTGGGTGGTTGGGATCGTAAGTAGAAGTGGTCGACGTTGTGTTGGAGCCGGCGATGGTCGAAGTCGTCTCGGTCGACGGTGCATGTGCACGATGGTTCAGTGGTGTCAGTGTTTGGGGAGATAGGTTAGGCTCCGGAAGAAGCTCGAGAGATGGGAAGGAAACTCCAGTATGCACTTGAGTTGGAACGTGAGTGTAAAGTCATGTTTACAGGTTGAAAAGCTAAAACTAAATCTAAGTTTAAAAAAACAAAAGAAGAAAGTTGAATTGTCTCGGGTCTATGCTCGAGTGTTATTCGGGTTGGACCCGAAGTAAAATTTGAACGGTTTTTAAATTTAAATAAGGCAAGTTTTAAATTTTTAAATAAATCTAGTTTAAACATTCTTAAATAAATTTCTTTTATATATAATAAATGTTTTCTTTAACATTGGATTTAAGAAGTTATATAATTTGTTTAGCTTAAATTTGTTAAGTTAAAATTTTAAGTTATTTTAAATTTAATTTAGAAATGTAATTATGTGTTAATTAAAAGAATAAAATGTTCTAAATTTATGTGTTAATCATAATTAAGTAACTAATAAAGATAAATGGTTTATCTTTAATAATGATTTTGATTTTCAATAAACTTAAAAGGTTTAAGTTAAAATATATGATTATGTTAATTTGATTCAAAGGTTATTTAAAACAAGATTTAAATGATGATTATGTTATGAATTAAGATAAATGGGTTATCTTAAGATTAAAGGATCATTAATTTGAAATTTAATGATAATTACTTAATTAAAGGTTATCTAAGTATTAATTAAGGATTAGTTTATTTATTAAGTGTTAATTAGTTAATGAAAGTAATAAAGGACTAATTAATTAATTAATGTAATTACTAAAAGGGTTTGTTAATCAACTAGTAATTAAAGATTTATTAATGGAAGGTTAATTATTTAATAATTAAAGCACAATTAATTAATTAATTAAAAGTTAATTAATTTATGATTAAAGGTAAATTAATTAATAATTAAAGGTCTTAATTGAGTAATTAAAGGATAATTAATTAATAATTAAAGGTTAATTAATTTTTGATTTGAAGAATAATTAGTTAAGGTAATTGATTAAGGGTTAATTAATTATGTAATTAACTTAAGGTTAATTTATTTATGTGATTAATCAAGGATAATTAATTATGATGAATAATTAAGGTTGATTTATCAATTTCATTATTTAATGGTTTGTAATTAACTAATGTTAATTAACCAGGATTAGTAATTTGTTCATAAGTAATTAATCTGGTTGAAATTAACAAGGTGATTAATTGATCTTACTTATGGATGTTTGGATTGTATGGAATGCTTTGAATTGTTTGATATCTCTAATGTATGATGATTCTATGATATGATTATTTTGAATTGAGCTGTGAACTGTGATTTATTTATCTATGATAAATTTATTTATATATCTATGAATGAAAGATAAGCATTATAGGATTATACCGCTTATCGATATTGTTGTCCTTGAATTGATGATGGTTGTGATATGTTATTGTTGTGTGCAAAACCCCTAGACTACAACACACATACACAAATGTGGATTTCAAGGAAAATTGGTTAAGTCACAGATATTTTGAATTTAAATATTATTTTGTTTAAAAGTTGAATTTTGAATCCAATTGCTTCGGAACTGAAATTGGGTTGAATATGAAAAGCTCTTGAAAAAGAAGTTTTGAAACTGAAATTTAGTTTGAATATAATATATCTGATTTGAAATTTATTTTGGAAATTATGGTTTGAAAGGGTTATAGAAGTTATACAATATTTTACCATTTGGAAGTATATTGAATAAATTATTTTAGGAATTTCAATTTAATCCATATAGAACTTGCCGAGAATATGGCAGTTCGCTGATTTTCCAATGTGTACTTTGAAAGGCTATAACCGAGAAAATATAATCGATTTTTCCCAAAATATAAAGCATTTGTTCTTTTAAATGATAATGGCTATCATAAAATGAATGAATTTCCAGTCTTTGTTGAAAGTATTTCAAGTTGAGTATAAATCAAATTTGAAATGGAAATAGTTTTGAATACTATGAATGAATCTTTGTTAAAGATTGGTGAACTTTGTTTCAAATTGAAAAGTGATCTTAAAAGGGGAGAATCTTTTGTTTAAAAGATTAAAAGTGGAAATTTGTTTAAACCATTCAAAATGTAAGGTTTTGGGAAACAAGTGTTAAAAATTGTTACTTAACTAAGATCCCAATATATCTATATATTTTTAAAACAAGCGCTCATTATTCAGTTAGCCGGGAGAGGACTTTGTGTCATAAAACCCATTTCGAATAATGATATGACGAAATGGATAGCATTTGAAGACGATGGTGAAGACCGGGTATTTTCGAGAACAATAGGATTACCTATGGAATGTCTTTGCACTGAGTTGCTCCGGTATAGAGATCTCCATATGTGATGGGGAGTCCGATCGGGATTGTGAATACCTGGATTTGCAAGGGCTTCTTTGAAGTGCCTTTGGTTCCGCTCGAACCCTGAACGGAATTGTATGGTTGTATGTCTGACATTACACTTTGAGATGTAAAATTGGTTTCCATCAAATACATTTCTGTTTAGTGGCGGAGTATTTATTCTCTTAGCTTAACACCCTTCTCTGAGATGTACGAGCTCAGAGATTATGTAGTTGATAGTTACTAGTGATATATTCCCAATTTGGTAATGTGGCATGCTAAGTATCATTGATCATTTGTTGATCGAAGCATGGCTTTTGTAAAAAGCGTAGCTTTATGTACGAGACTTTGTCGAATGTCACACCCCGAAAATGGTCGAAACAGGAAGAATGCGGCAAGGTTATGAGGGTCGCGCCCTTTTGGGTATGTGCATTTCCTTCTGGATAAAAAGTGGTATCATGGTATGGAGCCTAGATACTTAACTTATGTTGTTGTTGGAATTTGTTGGTGTTGAGGATTCTCGGATAAAGGTCAGTGACGATCGGGGGATGGCATACTCGTGCCCGTAGTTACCTAGTTACATAGGTAACGCAGCCTTCTATTGGCAGAGAGCCCGTTAGGTTCTCGGGGCGTCCCTCCAAAGGCGTACCCATTCGATGAAGAAGTTCCTTAGCTTGACCATTTGTTGGAAATCGAATCACTTAATACGCGTCCTGTATGGTTTTAGTTGTAGAACTTGCCATTTAACATGGTATCTATATTAGGCATACTATAATGGTACGTATGCTGGCTAAGATTTATATTATACTTTCAAAATGTTTTCTACACTATGCACTAATAATAATATCAAAATGATTTTCACGTATCAAGTATGTTTGACTATCATAAGGAGAAACCTCCTCCAAGTGTGCGATTGTATTGTGTGTGTGCCGGGAGGCCTTATGGTAGTTTCATTTTCCAAAAAAAAGCATAGTGAATTTTCTTTTAAATTCTTTTTGTTTGTTTTTGTTCAAACAACTATTTTTGTTTGCTCGCACCAGTCCCATGACTGACCTAGAGTTTATTGTTCCCTTTCTAAACTCTGGTGCCCGCAATTTTCCACACGGGCAGCCTAAAGTAAGGTATTCAGATAGTCAAATAGTAGGCGTAGATTTGGCCATCTTTGGGTTCTATGGATTGGCGGTCACATTGTGCACTGGATTTGCTTCACTTCAGCATGATGGTGATTCGAGCTTCTTGGCTTGGTTTTTTGGGAACTTCGGCACTTAAGACATTATCTTTCTGATGCTATTGTCGTTTGTCTTCTGTTGTTGTTTCTTTCGTCTGTTGTATTTCGGCTCTGATATATGTGTTGATCATTCATTTGTATCAGAATGTTGTATTTATTGTGTATCAATAAAAATATTCTTCTGTTTTCGCTGTGTTGTTATCATCTAACGTTGTTATAAGCTCTGGCGAACCAGACTCAATGTTTGAATCTACGGTATTCGAATACGGGTGACGTATTTGGGTGTTGATTTTCAGAAGTTGAGTCAAGATCGTTAGACTTAACATCACATTTAAAATTATTACTTTATTTCATTTTAACTTAGATATTAAGTAAAAAAAAGTAATAATTATGTTTCTTTGAATTGATGTTTTACTTTTTGACTTCTGTACTTTTTTTGTATTTTTATGCTTACTTTTTGTTAATTATATTCTAGAATTTTCTTAATATGCTTAGTAAAAGTAAACTTGATTAGTGAATTAATTAATACCTATAATATTTGAATATATGTTTCTATATAAGCAAATAAAGGTGTGATAATGTTGCGACAACTTTTAATCAACAAAATGTTGATTTTCGACAAAATGTTTTACGGTCACATTTTAACGTTTTAGTTAAACTATTTATTTATGTAAACCAAATTAAAAATAAATTTGTATAATTTTATTTAAAAATATAAACACTCAAAAATAAATTAAAATAATTTATTTAACCATTGAAACTTACTTTTCTAAAATCAGCATTTTGTCACTTTTGTCGATATAGGCGAATGTTACTATTTTTGTTTATACTTCTCTTTCCAAATACTATCTAACATTATTTGAATCATATAACCTTACTTATTTTACATTTAAAATCGATTTAAATAGTATATTTTAAAGCGTTCAAATTCTGGGTCGTTACAGATATCTTGATTAATGAGATGTTGGATGGGATTGGCTCGCAAATCAACATCTCTTCTTGCGCTTTTACAAGGGTAGAAAGACTCCAACCCTTAAACCATGAAGATACGGTTGGTAGAGTATATAGGGGGTCATTAGCACTACACACTTCACTTTAGGGACATGGACATGCATTTCTGCATCGAGTCAACTTTCCTATCCAAAGCATTAACTTTACTTTCCTTTTTATTTCAGGTTCCATGAGTCGTGGATTGCACCACCAACTTCATCAAAAATCTAGCTCATGCAAAGATCAAACTACGGACCTTCCCATTGCTCTTATCGCGAAATGGATGAAGAGAGGAGGAAGAGAGAGGAGGATGAGGCTTGCCACTTGAAGAGAGAGCGCAAGAGGCGAGAGAAAAGAAAAAGGGACAATGAGAGCAGTGCTCCCAACGATATACATAAGCGCCATAGAGCTCTTGTGAATGCCACGAGGCTTCACTACCCATTGCTCGCTCTCACACCGAAGCTCAAATAGCAATGCACAGGAAATCCCTTCATCCCGAGCCATAACCACTACAGTTGGCCCCAGTTCTTCTATCCAAAATGAGAAATTTGTACTTCTGTCAAGTCCCCCATACTCGGGGTTTCCTACCTGCAGTTACACTTAAAGGGTGTTAAGTTTGACAAGAACATCAAGCCCACCAACAGAACCACTTCCTTGTGTAATCTTGAGACGGTCCATGAGGACTTAGAAGTTGGGTTTGATTGACAGCATCTCGTGAAGGCCATTCCAAACATGAATCGTATCAATTATCAAGAAATTTTCTAATTTGAAACTGGAAGGGCAGACCATGATAAAGAAATCAAGGATCGCGGTGCTAAAATAGACAAGCTGAAAGTTAAGAGGAGTGCAGCCTTAAAAGGAAAGGTTGCCAGCGATAAGTTATTGACTGAGGCGAACCGGGCTCATGAAAGGGTGCTTATCATGATTAAAGATCAAGGATTATAGAGAATTCAGAAAATTAATAGAGCAGATCACCATTGCAGAGAACAATATTAAATCCAGGGATCAAACCATTGTTGTTCAAACTGCCACCATCGTCGAATAGGCTGCCAAACTTGCTCGACTTCGAGAAGAGAACGCACAGTTGGTCAAGGAGAAAGAAGAAGCTATATGTGGCAAACTGGCAGAAGAAATTGAGCATCTGGTCGCACGTTTGGATCTTTCGGAGCTTCAAATAGCATATGATAAGGCGATAGGCCAGATGGATGCTAGCATGCTTTACCTTTACACTTGTAATTTGATGAATAGGGGCAGCCTGAAATGGCTAGATGATGATTATACTCACTATCACTATGGTTTAGAAGGAAGTGCTGGTAAGATCAGAGATGGACAGGGATATGCGCTCTGAGGAGGAATTAATGGTTGCCTAACTCAGCTCTGAAGACATAGACTTCCTATCCGTTGTAGACGGATTCTTTGAGAAGGATGGCACCTCCAAGGCTCTTTTTGGCCCAAGCTCTTTGGTCCAGCTTGGAAAACTTGTTCCTACTTCCTAGGAGAAAATGGTAACCATTCCGGTACCCGCAAGTACTATTTCCAGAGCTTCTTATTTTTGTCTATCTTTTGAAGCCTTAGGTGAGCCACACCTTTCCCCAGTTATCTTGCTATCCTTTGAGATAGGGATTGGTGGTAGAAACTTTGAAGTTGTAGTTTATGACCAATCTCAAACTCCTGGATCAGGTATTTCCCATGTCTCTCCAATGCTCTAGGTGCCTCGATTCACCCTAGAATCTTTTACTAAACTATACAATTATGTTTCCCAAATTATAGATCAGCCAACTCTTCCTTCACCACCTCTAGCCACTTAGAGCTCAAGAACCCCTGCTCTCTTTACTTCTTCAACTACTATCACTACAGTTGCTTTTGGCACGATTCCTATCTTCAGATCTGAGCCTGGACACCATTTCGAGCAGATAGAAGCATCATAGAATCTAGAGGATGTCTCTATATTTATAGACAAAGAGGTAGCAATCCCTGGTAAGTCGAAGCTAACAGACAACATGACAATAGCGGAGAGGCTAGAAGAGGAAAAAAAAGGCTTCAATTGAAGAAGGAAAAGGAGAAAGTGAAGCGTAAGACCCCGACCACTATCAAGCTACGGTGGTTAAAGGAGGGAAGTGCGACTATCGGAGGATCTAAGGGGTCAGGCCCTTCTATAGAAGAAGGGACTGATAAGGATAGCACGAAGAAGATCCCTATCCACTTAAGCAAAGGTAGCAAGGGAGAGAAAAAGTGATGGTGCACTCGAGCGCTAGTGGAGTGGAGTACTTGCGGTCTTTTTGTTGTGTGTCCTTTGCGTTGTTTGAGTGTGTACAAGTACAAAGTCTATGCTCGGTATTTCTTTCCTTGTTGCATCAGTGGAATCTATATTTTGCTTGAGTGTGTCCACACAAGCCGATATTGCATGGGTACGGCTCTTGTTCTTTGAATTGTACAAAGAATGATACTAGTGATAAAAAGTTTAGCATTTCCATTGCATTTTTTCCCATGCACTTTCCTTGTACTTTATGTACCGTGCCTGTTTATACACCACTGTGTGTGTACATGATATAATTTCTTGTCTTGCGATTTCAATATTATATACTGATATACTATGTGATGTATGCATCTACCACAACTCTGTGGATGTAAATAGTGAAAGTTGCAATCATTTCTATACACTACTTTGCGTAATTCAGTCGTGGTTACCAAAATTCTTTGTTTGGAATAACAGAACAGTAGTGGATCCTAGCTTAGCTTGTCGAGACTTTACGTTGGTATATGTGTTCCCCTACTCCATGGAGCTAGTTACTCTAAACTCAGGGTTTAAGCAATTTATTAGAGAACAGTTATCCTAGGCAACTCGTTCGGTTGGCTTTGTTCGGGATGTGTAGTCGGCTCCTATCATTGAGAACCTGTGATTTCGACCATTGATTCTGTGCACTCCGTTCGTTGACAGAATTACTCCAAATTCAGGTTGAGATCCTGTTTATATTATTAGTTTCTGTCTCTAGAAACTTTCAAACAGCCCAGGTACTTGGATTTTATTCTGATGTTGCCGTCGATCTAGTGATTTAGACTTTCATGATATTGCCAAAGCAATGTCGAATTCCTCTAAGTCTATGGAAATTTTCCCAACATTTCCAAAGCAATTTCGGTACTTAGGAAATATAGATAAGCTCTTGGTATATGCGGGTTGCTTACTTGAATGCAATTAAATTGGTTCAAGCAGCGACGTGCGGCTTGCGGGTGGCGCACTGGAGTTTGCTTGTAAGAGCATTGTTCCATCAGCTCGAGAAGCGAAGAAATGGTGCATACTTAAACATGGTTCCTTAGATTCAAGCAACAAAGGAGTGGAGCATACTTGAACACAGTTCTATCGATTCGAGTAGTGAATGAATGAAGCGTACTTGAGCACAGCTTCCTCGATTCAAATAGTGAATGGATGGAGCGTACTTGAACATAGTTCCAATGGTTCAAGTAGCGAATGGAGCATGCTTGAACACTGTTCCATCGGTTCAAGCAACAAAGTGCAGCTTATAGCTGCGCAAACATATTTGGTCCTTCTTGACGCTGCCAGAGCAATGCCCATTCTTTGAAGGTGGAGATCAATTTTCCTCATCTACCGGTGATTTGAGTCAATTTTACTGTCGACTCGACGGTGTGCGTATATGAACACGGTTCCATTGGTTCAGGAGGCAAAATTTCTATTAGTGGGATGAAAAGAAAAGGTAGGTCCTACTTATTTACAATGTCCCTAGTGTCCATGGGTGGCTTATTTGCAAAAATTGGAAATACATAGATTAGTAGTAAATAAAACAGTGCCGTAGTGAATCTCTACTCCTGGCGTGAGGAATCGGAATTCCGTCAACCATTATCAGCTTGAAAGTTCCATCTTCAACTTTCTAGACGATAGCGTAGGGTCCTTCCTAGTTTGGGTCAGGTGCTCTCATACCTTGGAAGATCCATATCATGACGAGATCTCCCACTTTGAAGGTGCGGCTGCGATCTTTGGTGTTGAAGTGCCGCGCTACCCTCTTCTGGTGACTAGTAGCCCTTAGTTCTGCTTCCTTATGCTTCTCATAGATGGGGTCAAGTGACTTAAGTAGAAGTTGCTCATTTTACTTATTGAAGCGTCATCTTTAATGAGAGGGGACTTCCAGTTCCACTGGGATCGTTGCTTCTGAACCACATGCCAAGGAGAACGGTGAGTGGCCGGTCGTAGATTTATGTGTTGTTTTATAAGCCCATAGTGTAAGTGGAAGTTCATCTATCCAGTTTCCTTTAGCTTTCGTTAATCACTTCTTGATGGCGGATTTGATGATTTTGTTCACTCCTTCCACTTGCCCATTTCCTATGGGTGCGTTGTTGCAGAAAAACTATTCTCTGTCCAATAACATTCGTAGAAGTCCTTAAATTCAACACTCTCGAATTGAGTTCCATTGTCCGTGATGATTTTCTGTGGTACTACAAACCTGCAAATAATGTTTTTCATTAGAAAGTTAATTACTTTTTTAATGGTAATGGCAGCGAGCGGTTCCGCTTCAGCCCATTTGATAAATTAATCAACTGCAACGATATCATGCTTGACTCCTCCTTTTGCTATTAGTAGTACTCTAACTAAGTCAACCCTCAAATCGCAAACGGCCAAAGGATGACCATTTGTATAAGTTTTGAGGATAGGGTTCTTGGGATCTTTGAAAATCTCTAGTACCGATCACAACACTTGGTGTAGTATGCTGCATCTTGGTTGATTATGGGCTAGAAATATTTGTAATGTAGAACCTTCTTTGCTAGTATATGTCCCCCAATGTGGTTGCCATAGCTGCCTTCTTGGACTTTCATCAGAATCTTCTTGCCTTCATCTTTGGTTGCACACCTTAGTAGGGGGTGGAGAAGCCTCTCCTATATAGCACTCCATCTTGTAGCCCGAACTGCAATGTCTTTCAAAGGATCTTCATCCATTCAACTTGGTTTTTAGGGAGTCTTCCTTTGAGCAAATAATCCTTGATTGGCATCATTCATGATTCTTTCTTTTTCGCAGTCTCTAGAATCCAATCAACATCCATCAGAACTATGCTTGGAGCAGTTGACACATCAACTGGAGCCAATCCCATTGATTATGCATATCTGGAATTGGCTAGCTTTACTAAGTAATCAGCCTTTATGTTTCTTTCCCTAGGAATATGGGTTATCATGTAGCGTTTAATGTTGTTGAGCAGTTCCCATGCTTTTTATACATAGGGAGCGAGACTTTCCCCTTTAGCTTGATATTCCCTCTCTACCCGACAAACGACTAGTTGGGAGCCGGTACAGATATGCATAGTTTTTCTTCCTAGTTCCTTCACAATTTTCAATCCTACTATCATCGACTTGTACTCCCCTCGTTGTCAGTAGTAGAGAACTCCATTCTTAAGGAATAGTAGATCGATCGTCCGTTAGAAGTCTCAAGCATAACTCCTACTCCCAAGTAGAATTTTTTTGATGCGCTATTTACAAAATGCTTCCATCATGATACCATTTATGTTGTGTCCTACTGTTCACCATCTCGAATGGTGAATTCCATGATGAAATCAGCCAATACCTATCTGTTAATTGCCCTCCAAGGATGATAAGTCATGTCATAATGGCTCAATTCAATATTCCACTTCAGAACTTACCTTGAAGTCTTAGGTCGATAAAGTATCTATCTTAAAGGTTGATGTATCAATATTTAAATTGGATAAGCTTGAAAGTACGATTGCAACTTCCTCAATGCTATCAGTAAGCAATATGCCAATATTTCTAACTTCGGATAGTTCCATTCAGCTCTAGTGAAGCGTTTGCTGATGTAGTAAATGGGCCACTGAATTCTGACTTCCCTTTGTAAAAGCGTCACACTTAAAGCATTCTAGGACACTGACAAGCATATGAACAAGACTTCTCCTTCCATTGACTTTGATAGGACCGATGGAGTCTCCATGTGTCGTAGTAGTCCTTTGAAGGCCGTTTGATAATCCTGATTCCACTTGATGTTCTTCTTACCTTTCTTCAATGCGTCAAAGATAGTATATGCTTATTTTTCGCTTTAGAAATGACTTGACATAATGCTAAGATCTTCCCATTCAAGCTCTACAATTCCTTCGTTAAGGGGGCTGGGACATTCTGTAGGGTGGCTATCTACTTAGGATTAGCTTCGATGCACCTCGCATTTACTATGAACTTGACAAATTTTCCTGATTAAACACCGAATAAGCACTTCAAGGGGTTTAATTTCATCTCATACTTCTAAAGGATTTCAAACATTTCCAAGAGATTATCTAGATGGGTTTTGGATATTAGTGACTTCACAAGCATGTCGTCCATATATACGTCCATTATCCGTCTGATCTGATTCTTGAACATTGCATTTAGTAATCTTTGGTATGTAGCACCAGCATTCTTTAAGCCGAATGACATCATGTGATAGCAATACAATCCCAAGTTAGTGATGAAGCTGGTGTTTTCCTGATCGGGCTCATGCATCATAATCCGATTATATCCTAAGTAGGCATCTATGAATAAGAGCAGCTCATGTCTCGCGGTTCCGTCAACTAGCTGGTCGATTCTAAGTAGTGGAAAGCTATCCTTAAGGTAAGCTTGGTTCAAATTCAAGCAATAACATGGTGAATAAAGAATACCTTTTAGCTTTAATAAGTTGAATTTCCATGCAACCCAGCCTAAAGTCAACATAAATCTGCCTCTTTCCATTCGATTTCTTGACTTGATCAGGGTTTGACACCCTTAGGATATGTTGCATCATGGATAAAGTTGTTGGCTAGAAGCTTATCCACTTTTTCCTTGAATGCAGGGGATCTCTTCAGACCTTGACTGCGTCTTTTCTACCTTACTTGCATAAAATTAGGATCGATATTAAGTGCATGACATGCTATCTCCAGCAATATCCCACACATATCGGAATGCGTCCAAGAGAACACATCTAGATTGGCACGAAGAAATTTGATTAGTTCGTTTCGCATCTTGACTCCAAGTTATGAACCTGTCTTCAAGACCCAAGTCAGGTCATCCATGTCGATAGGGCAGCAACTGTAAACTCTACCGACGCTGCCCGCTCCTCCGTTGAACTCTTCTTCCTAGGTCTAAAACCATGTCAAAGCGACTATGATCCCTGATCCTGGGTTGGTTTTGTAATTGTTACGCTTGTGATTCATGAACATGGACAGACTCCCTTCTCACGACGCTTAGATTCGCGTAGTTCAGCAACATAGCATTATCTTGTAGCACTTTAGTCTACCCTCATTATTCCAACCCCGTTCTCTGTCGGGAACTTCATGGTACGGCACCAGGAAGCCAAAGTTATTTTTGAAATCAACAAGGGATGTTCAACCTAAGAAAGTGTTGTAAGCTGACATCTGATCGACTATCATGAAGGTTTAGATAAGGACCTCCCTTGGTTCTCCTTCTCCAAGCTCTACAGGTAAGTCAATCGTCCTAGCTAGCCCTCTCGGTTCTCCTGTGAAGCCCCGAATCTTAATTCGGCACACAGTCACATCTTTGATGCTTATCTTCATGTAATCAAATGTATGCCAAAACAAAATGTTAAGCAAGCTCCCACTATCTACCAATACTCGACGCACAACTGTCGATCCCATTCCGATGGTTACCACCATCAGGTTGAGAGTTGGCGCCTCTATTCCATCAGTATTCCAACTACGAAATACATTATCATCTATCATTGTTTTCTGCTATTTGGCCAGAGTTCCATCCTCAATCGCATAACAAGTTTCCTTAGGAGAATGCTTTATTGAACTAGTATATCGCTCTATCTCGCCCTAGCTCTTCTATGTCGGTTGAGGTCCTCTAGAAATGGTACTTAAGACGAGTCTCTAATTAGTTCAATGAGTTCCTTCTTCACTAGACTGGCCTGATTTCCTTGATTGCTTTTATTGTTTAAATTCTTCCTTCCTGGGAGGCTTGTTGTATCACTCGGATCTTTGAGTCGCAAGGTAGATGTTCTCTAAACTGTCATTCAATGGCGTATACTCCTTGGGACACAGGCTCTTGATCCACTTTCCAATCCCGTCATGCCTACTAATTTTATAGTTCTTCCTTTTTGGATTTCCATTTTTCTCTACATTTCCTGTCATGGCTCTAGAATTTTTTCCATCCTAGGTCATCGTTTCATTGCTCTGAACTATCTCCTTTGGTTGCACATTGGCAGTCTTGCCCTCCAATGCATCTGCCTCTTCTAATCTCAGATACCGACTCGATGATGGTTGGTTGTTTCATCTTAGTCCATCTTCTAAAGTATGTGTCCAGATAAATAGCTCGGATTAAAGCCATAAATACCATATCTTCATTAGGATTGCTCTCTTCAGTAACCGCACTATTAAACTGGTTCATAAAGGTTTTTACTGACTCATTTGGTCCTTAGAAAAGGCTAAATGGAGACATCGTATCTTCAGACTGTGCCATGTGAAGTATGAACTATTCCAAGTATTTTCTTGCCAACTCATCAAAGGTAGAAATGGGTCTTTGTGGAATTCTGATAAACCACATAGAAGCAACACATTTCAAGAAGATAGGGAAACATCTACAGCGGACAATATTCATTGCCTTAGCTACGAAGGTATGCTAACGGTACCTGTACAAGTGTTATTTGGGATCCGTCGTCCTGTTGTAAGATTGCATAGTGCGCATTGTAAATTTCTGGGGGTACTCATCCCTTAGAAAGTTTCCATCAAACCGAGTTTGGCTTAGTGCAAAACCCCAATTCTAATCATTCCTTCCTTTATTTTCTTCCGTTAAGCATTTGACCATGTTCGCAATGAATGCCTCACAAGTATGGAACTCCATAGGTCGACCTCAAGGGCATCACTAAGCATTTAACTCTGCAAATGGTCTTGGTTTTCCAACTAAAGTATAGGTTCTCCATTTTCGACAGAACCACTCCTGCAGGATTCCGTTAGCACGCGGTTGGACTTATAGTGGCAGTTTGAACTTCCTTTTGAACAAATTTCCTCCCTATGTTAGCAATCGATTCCTATCCTTTAGCATCAAGTTGCATGCCATCGTCAGAATCGAAGAGAAGCATTGCAATATCCCCTTGTGGAGCCTTCACCCCAAGGTTAGGGTTCGTAGCAGGTTATCCTCCGGTATGAGGGGTACTTCCACTACCTTCAATAAACATTCCAGTAGCTCCACTAACTATCACCTTTTTCTTTTGGTTTCCATCCCTTCTATTCAAGCCTGAGATGAAGGAATTCTCCTATTCCATAATCTATGCAATTTTCGGCCTAGTCCTTGGGTCGGTTGGTGGTTGTAGCACTAGAAAAGCATCGGTCTTGTCCATAAGTGCCTTCTTACTATCAACCATTTTTGGTTAAGTTGATTAATCATTTGGTTAAGCTCTCCTTTGGTTACGACCTCCTGTTGAGTGGAAGCTCCTGGTGATAGGTTTCCGGCACTAACTTCTATTAGATGATTGTTAGCATTGTTTAGTTCTATTTTCAAGAGATTGGTTTCATCAACACTAAGCATTGTCCTAACAGATCTTCTAGATGCTGACTTCCTCTTAGGAGCCATTAGAATAACATATCTCTAGCATCCTTCAAGAAAAATTTCCTAATCTAACCTCTGGATCTGTCCATTCAAAAGTAGATAACTAGATCTATGTCTAAGTTCGACGTTCTCAGTGAAAGTGCCAAAATGTTAACACAAAAAATAGATCAACACCCTAATGAGATATACGAAAGCACCAGCTTGTTAGAATAGGGCAAAGATAATAGAAAATAGCAATAAACTCAAAGAAAATAAAAGAGAGACAAGAGATTTTATAGTGGTTCGGCAACCTAAGGCATACGTCCACTTTATAGCTTTGCTGCTTATAGATTTTATTTGGATTGCATAGGATTTGAGAGAGAATAAGTTCACAAGTATAGGGGTTAGACTGATTATAAGTCCTTTATTTTCTTAGAGTAACTTCCTTGGTGACGATGGTGTAAAGGTAAGAGTTGAAGAAGAGATAGAGCTTCCATGTATTGATGGCGGAAACCCGGTCCTTCCTTTGTTGCTATATGGTTTGTATTTATAGGAGTAGCAGTTGTATTTGGTCAAACAAAGAGTTGGAGCAGAACCCAAATGTAACGACCTGTATTTTTGGGTCATCAAATTTGAATATTTAATTTTTTTAAATATACAAATTTAAATTAAATTATAACAAAATATATATTTCAACTTAAGACTTGATTTTTGATGACATCATTTTAATTTAATTTATATAATTTTTCCATAATTTTTAATTTGGAAAATAAAATATTTTCGTTTGACGCATTTTGCGGCAAACGTCGGTTCTTTGAAATTTTATAGAATAAGTTAATTTGTATATTTTTATTGCAGTTTTATGATCATAGCAACGTTAATGTGCATGATCATATTTTTATTTTGGTCTTTCATGGTCCATATGCAAACGGAATATAGTGTAGCATCGTAATCCAAACTTTAAATTATAAATATATTAAACAACACAAACACAAATATTTTTCTCAAAACATGCATTTCACGTATGCATACACATGTACTTGTAGTTGAGTATTGTCTGCTAAGCATTTAATTGTTTGTACATTGCTTTCCTTAGCGTTTAATCAAAACCTAGTTTAAATGGAGATACATTGATTCACGTAGGAAGGGGGTGAACACATTTTTCGTTCTTATCACTTGTCTCCCCAAAGTTTTCATAGCAGGGAACAAAAAAATTTGCTTCTTCTTCCAAAATAATTCCTCTTTCTATCCATTCAGTCTTCTTGCTTTTTCTTCTCTGTAAAACATGAAAGCTGCAACATTTCCTTCCCTTCTCCCCTCCCTTTCTTTAATGCTTCATGCGAGTTGAGCTTTCCTTGTATGTGCATGTGTCCACTGTTGGGTGCAAGTGTGCATGTAAGATTCATACATGCAAGGTCATGTGTGTAGTGGCAGGTATGCATGGGGATTCTAAGGAGCGTGCATTCATGTAAATGAAGGAATTCCTGACGTGAAGCTTTTGCACATACACACACGTGTGCGCACACACACACACAAATATATATATATATATATATATATATATATATATATATATGAAACGTTCGTATGGAAGATGAGGAGTAGCAGGAAAGCTGGAGCATGCCAAAACAGCGAAAGGAAAATGGATTTTTGCAGATTGCAGATTGGACCCTATCAATTAACAAACATTTTTACATACTCACATAACATTATAACGGTCAAAATAATGGCTTCTCTTCTCTAAGCGATCTCTTTCTTTCTCGATTTTTTCTGCTCCTCTATTCTTGCTACTCTTTCTCATCTTCCGCTCACATTTCTGTCGTTCCTTGGCTTCGTCAGTTCTGTGGTTTATTGGGTGAATTGATGTCTTCCTCGTTCGTTGAAGAGTTTGTTCTCTCTGGCAATTTCCTGCGCGACTGTCCACCGTTTGTCGCTATTGCCTCGGCCTTATTGGCGGAGGTGGCTGCTTCTCTGTCGGTTACTTTTTCTGGTGCTAGATCGGTGGACATTAGGGTTTACTCTTTTAATCAATTTGGGGCTTTGTCTCGAGCTCGATTCTTGTTGGTTGAGAATTGCTTTATGGAAATTTCGCCGATTTTCACCGATGATTTGGTGTCGCGCTCTCCTCCATGTGGGCGTTGGTCTTTGGATGATGTCTTTTTGCAGTCGACTGCTTGTTTTGGCTATTCGGGGTCAGGCCAGAATCGAGATTTCATCGCCCATTTTGAGCCTTCTCTGAGTTTCTCGGCGGCATGCGTCTTTTTGCCTTGTGGGGAGGAGGGGGTGACGGTGGGTTCGGTGGATTGCCTTTTTGGGTGTGTGGTTAGTGAGCAGAGTGATGGGGGTTTCATCGCCTCATCAAACTCTGCTCTAGCAGATACCTTGGCTCCGTTTCAGCATATTTCAGATGTTTTTGTGCCGATTTCTGATGGTTCTGTGGTGAGCGTTGGGGGGTACTTGGATGTCACCATGGCTGATGGGGATTTCACCGCCCCATGTAGCCCAGAGCTCGGTGATGCCTTGCCTCGGTTGCAGATTGCTACTGTTTCCTCTAGGCCTGAGTTCGGTGATGTCTTGACCGACGTCTCCGTTTATTTGTACCGGGCATTTCCAGTGGATGTTCGGATGTTCGTTTCTAATGCTGAGGTTGTGTTGGATGGTTGGCTAGTGGGATCTAGGTGGGTTCTTGGTGGTCAGTCAGTCTATTGTTTGGCAAGGGGGATCTTGGTGGGCGGTTCTATCGGCCTTATCCTAGAGAGAGCTCCCCAGATACGTTGTGGGTGGAGCTGGCAGGTGAGCTCCTCTTCTCTGTTTTCTTCTTTTTTCCTTGATGGCGGAGTTGTTGCTATTGTTTGTTATTGGGTTGATGTTGTTTCTTCATTGTTTATGAGCCATGACGCACTTAGGTGTGTGCTCCCTGGCATGGTTGCTCTGTCCGGGACGGGTGACATGACAGGTCATGTAGGCAGTGAGCGCTTCGTGTGGAGCGGTCAATGCAGGTCTTTTTCTTGGTATTTGATTTACTGCCATTGCGAGGCTGATTCTGTGTCGTATTTGGCTATCTTGGGTCTTCATTCGCTAGTTGGTCTTCAGCGGTCTTTACGGAGAACTCACTTATCCAGGATCGAGAGGCCCGGGCGATATTCTTGGTCTTTTCGCATAGTGGTCTCATATTGGGATCACTATGCGGAAATCCGGGAACTTTGCCGGCTTTCCTCGTCTCCCTCTGTTGATCTCTCTGTTAGGACCATCGTGCGAACCACACCTGTCGCGCGGGGTTGTCTCATCAGTGACAGTCCAGCTTGGGTTAGGTTCCTACAGCACCGTGGGTTGCATATTATATGCAGCCCTACATACTTCCGCTTTTTACCGTCTGTCGGGGTGTCTTCAGCCTCATCGTCTGGTTGCTACTCTTCTCTATGCTCCTTGCCATCGTCCTCTTGTTCCTTATCCATTTCTATTTCGATGCTTAGAGAAGCGGAGATTGCGATCATTAATGATCGCCTCTCTCGCCTAATTAAGAACTCGGCTCCATCCAGATCTTCTCCTAGGCTCTCGGCTTCGATGGAGCCGGCTCAGGTATCTGCCGAGACCATCCCTCGGGTATCGTCTTCCCGTGTTCATAGACCTTCTCGTCGCCGCACGAGAGGTCCCCTCCCCACTCCTCATACTATCCGTACTCGCTCTATAGCGGCGACTGAGCAGGCAGATCGGTCTGCTTTTTCATCCTTGTATCTTATTTGAGTTGGGTCTGTTCTATTCTCCCTGGCTTGTCTTTTTTTTCCTCTGTTATCAGGCTTCATGTCGAACTTTCTTTTCTGGAACGTTCGTGGTATTGGCAATGAGGCTTCTTGCGCTAGATTGAAGCGCATTGTCCGCAAACATTCTGTTTGCTTGGTAGCTCTGTTAGAACCTTTTGTAGGGTCTGGAGAGATTTCCAGGGTTGTCCTGTCGCTTGGGTTTGGAGGTGCTGTGACCAATGTTTTGGGTAAGATTTGGATTCTTTGGTCCAAAGGTTGTGTTGTCTACCCTTTATTTGACTCGGACCAGCTTATCTTTGTGGTTTGCTCTGCTTCTCTTTTTCCTCATCCTTTTCTTTTTTCGGCAGTGTACGCCAAGTGTGACCGGATGGAGAGATTATCCCTGTGGGATGATATTCTTCATCTAGCTGAGTTGGGCTTTTCGTGCTCTGTTGTGGGTGGTGATTTCAATGTTGTCGCTGGCCAGGTTGAGAACTGGGGGGGCGGCCATTAACCGCTCTTTGGTTTCTGATTTCAATTCATTCATTGTGAGCTCAGGATTCTCCGAAATTCCTTTTGTGGGATCGGCTTATACCTGGTCTAATAACCAGGAAGGTCCGAACTGGATCCTATCTCGGTTGGACAGAATTTTTGGGTCCCCGGATTGGCTCAATCTTCCTTTTTCTTTCTCTACATCGCATCTTCATCGAGCCTGCTCTGATCATGCCCCATTGGTTTTGCGATGCTTTCCTCGATCTCTCTCGGGGCCAACATCTTTCCGCTTCCTCGGTATGTGGTGTTCCCATCACTCCTTTCCTCGGGTTGTAGAAGAGTCGTGGTCTGCTCCTATCTCAGCTTCTCCCATGGGGACTTTTTCCCAAAAGCTGAAACGTCTAAAGGCTAGACTTAAAACCTGGAATTCCCTTTTATTCAGGAACATTTTCGACCGTGTTAGATCGGCTGAGGAGTCCCTTATTCTTGTCGAATCTTTGTTCGACGAGAACCCTTCGGCCGAAAATAAGGGGAAGTGGGCGTCGGCCCAATTGGCTCCCTCTTCAGAGCTTCGTATCGAACACTCTTATCTTCGCCAAAAGGCGAGGGTAAAATGGGTGGTCGAAGGGGATTCGAACTCCAAATTTTTCCATTCTTCCATTCGTAAGAAAGCCAACCTTCTTTCCATTCGGGAAATTTTAAGACCGGATCATTCTTTGGCGTCCTCTCTGGCTGAAGTTAAGCAGATCATAGTGTCTCATTTTCAATCTTTTCTGGGTTTACCCTCGGTGGCGGATCAGGATCTGGATATCCTCGCTTTCATTCCCAGAATCATCACCTCTGAGGAGGCCGACGGTTTGGATGATCCGCCAACTCCGGAGGAAATCCGTGCTTGCGTCTTTGCCCTAAGCAAGGATAGTGCTTCCGGTTCGGATGGTTTCAACGGATCTTTCTATCGGAGTGTGTGGCCTATCATTCAATCGGATTTTTGTTTAGCTGCCCAGCAATTCTTTGTCGGAAGTCTTCTTCCCATTAGTTGGTCTTCCACCAACTTGGTTTTAATTCTGAAGTGTGATAACCCTCGGTCGTGCGCGGAATTTCGTCCCATTGTGTAATTTCTCTAACAAACTTATTTCTAAGGTGTTGGCCATTCGTTTGGCTCCGTTCCTTGAGCGTATCATCTCATCCTCTCAGGCTGGTTTTGTGAAGGGTCGTCTTATCACTGATAACGTCCTGTTAGCCCAGGAGCTGATTTCCCAGATTGACAGGAAGGTTAGAGGTTCTAATGTTGTGTTCAAACTTGATATAGAGAAGGCTTATGATCATATGTCGTGGTTTTTCATCATTAGAGTTCTGCGTGCTTTTGGGCTTCCAGAGTCCCTTATCGATTTGGATTGGAGACTTATCTCTAACTATTGGTTTTCCGTCCTCATTAACGGATCGGCCAATGGATACTTCAGGGCTGGTAGGAGTCTCCATCAGGGTGATCCTCTATCGCCTTCTCTTTTCGTGATTGCGGCTGAAGCTTTCATTCGAGGGATCCACACCTTAACGATTTTCGGTCAGGTTCACCGATTTGGTCTTTCGAGAAGGTGCCCGCTCGTTTCCTCCTTATCCTTTGCGGATGACATTGTCATCTTCACCAATGATAACCGGACGTCTGTTCGCCGCCTGATTCGCTTTATCCAGCAGTAGGAGTGATGTTCGGGCCAGCTCGTTAACTCGTCGAAAAGTTGCTTCGTTCATGCGAAGGATATGGATTCTACCAGGGTTTCCTGGGTCCATTCGTTCACAGGGTTCAGGGAGGCTTCTCTTCCGTTTCCTTACTTGGGTATTGTTCTCTACAGGGGCCGAAAAATTAATGCCCTTTCCGATCCTCTGACGGATAAGGTTAGGATAAAGATCATTCGGTGGAATGCGTCGCTTCTATCTCAGGCTGGAAGATTGGTTCTTATCAAGTCGGTATTAGGCTCGCTGGGAACTCATGTCTTCGCAGCGATGACTCCTACCGCCTCTTTTTTCAGGTCTTTCCAATCTTTGGCTTCTTCTTTCTTCTGGGGGTCAAAGGTTGACAACCACCGTCATCATTGGGTCTCATGGGACGTGGTGTGTCGTCCCAAGGACGAGGGCGGGCTAGGATTGCGAAATCCTAAGGATTTGTGTTCGGCTTTTGCTTGTAAGCTGTAGTACAGGTTTGGGACTAGCGATTCCCTTTGGGCGAAGTTTCTCCGAGCCAAGCACGAGAGTCTGGCCTCCGCAGGCTTTTTTGGATCTCCTAATTTCGCCAGTGAAACTTGGAAGCACATGCAATCGGTCAAACCTTTCTCTGACTCCCACGGCGGCCAATCCGGTTAGGATGGTGGTTCGTTTTCCGTCATGAAAGCTTGGAGTTCGGTTCGTCTATCTTCCCCCAATCTCCCTTTATTCTCCTTCATTTGGGATGCCAGAGTCCCTCCTAAAGTGTCTCTGTTCATATGGCGAACCCTTCATAAGGGATTTCCAGTTGATGAAAATCTCCAACGGATTGGTATTCCTTTTGTTTCCCGTTGCAGATGTTGCGGTAACGGGAATTCTGAATCTTTGAATCATTTAATCTTTTCCGGTTTCTCTGCCAATTCCTGCTGGAATTATTTCAGTAATCTTTTAGGTATTAGAGGTACCAACAACTCTTCGGAGGATTTACAGATGACCTAGTGGAACGGGATCAAAGGTAAATCTCTTCGTTCTGTTGTTTTGCGTAATTCCTTGTCTTATCTGCTGTTACCTATGGTGTGCGCGGAATAAGGCTATTTTTGAGGAAATTCCCATGGATCCCGTCTCTATTATTCGCCGGGTTAGGAATGATGTTTTTCTAGCTTTTCGTGGCAGACCTTTCAAGGGATCGATTAGTTCTCGTTCTAGTCGTCTTGTGGCTCTGTTATCTATTATCTGTGCTCAGCCTCCCAACTGGACGGGAGTTGGTTGATGACCGTCCTTAAGACAGGTTGTTCTGGCTTAACCGTCTTCCATTCCCCCCCTTAATTTTCTCTGATTTAGTGGCTTCTGGTTGCAGGCTTTGGTTTTATAGGTTTGGTATGGGGTCTGTTTTTTCTTCTATTATGCTTGGATTTGGGCGGTCGCTATTCTGGTTCTTGTTTCGACGCTCTCTTTTTCAGATTCCTTTGCTGGATCTCATCCTTTTGTTTTGCTTCCCTTCTGGGAGGAACCTTCGGCAGCTAACTCCGCCATATCTGATTTTGTTTTTTTTTAGACGGCTTCTTCGCCGTATTTTGTCTTTTCGCCTTCTGTTGGCATATTTATTAGGTTTTTACTGCTTTATTTGGTTTTCTCTTTCTCGGCTAGCTTCGTCGGTTTTGGTTTTCTTTTTCTGTAGGTTACCTGTCAGGCTTGTTGACAGTTTCTGTTATTTATTTATATATATTTCTTGTTGTCAAAAAAAAAACAAAAAAAAAACAAAACAAAAACTTGTGAAGTACGGGGGCTTAAGCTTAGCGGGTTGGGTAACGTTTCATTTAATAATAACTAGCATAGTTTAATCAGATCAGTTAAAATTTTACATAAGTTAATTTAATTAATATAGTTAGTAAATTAGTTTAATTAGTTAAATAACAAAGCAGTTTTGGTCTGGTTTTGATATATGGTTTTGGGGTAGGGGTTGTAGTGTTTTGGATTTTTGGATGACTAAGGATACAAAAGTTTACTTATTCAATATGCAATTTAATTGTAAGTTTAAATATGTTTAAACTTTAAAATGGTTTCACTTCCCTACACGAAGTCCATTTAACCCGCGGTCTTTAATGTTAGATTCATATAAACAAATAGAACACAGTAATGTAGTTTATTGACACGTTTAGGAGAAATATAAAAATATTGATGAAATATTAGTGACATTTTATTAGCAGAACAAATACCTATTCTGCTACTATAAACTGTGTAGATTTATTATTTTTTGATAATTCATCTATTTGATATGGATTGTTAATTATTTAATAAATAGATACACAGTTATTGATTATTGTTGTTTATTGATTGTTTGGTTGTTTGGATTGCACTCGACTGGTTTATAAGCACCGATTATTAATTATTGATTGTTGACTTTGTTTGACCAGTTTATGAGCAATTTATTTATCCATATGCATGGGCTATGTAGAAAGTAATTGTAGGCTAACACCTTATGATTTATTTCATGATTTGACTAAAAGGTATTTAGTGATAATATTGGTTCATTTAAATTGTTATAATTAGTTATTATAATTTGACGTCAATGGAATTGTTTTCAAAGTTGGTTTTTAAAAATAAATGTTTATGAAATGTTTAAATAAATAGAAATATATGGAAATTAATATTTTGAAGTTATACTAGATAAAAGTGACTTGTATAATTGTTTTATAAAAATGTTTTATAAAACAGAAAGAATTTCGAAGACTAAACACGATGGTTTTAAAATGATTTTTGAAAGGATCTGGAAATGAAAATTATTATAGAATCGAAGTATTTGTAGTTATTTGTGTAAATGTTTTTGCCACTTCAGGATATAAAGTGATTCGTTATGTTACCAATGGTTCTGGTAAGCCATAACTAAAATGTGAGAATGGGAGGCGCAGATGTTCTGTAGCCTTAGTATAGTCTGCTCTGATTGTCGAGGGATATACATATCTATATTATTTTGGCAAGGCTGGGACCTAGTTGCTTTATTATGGCTAGAAACCTCCTGATTAGGTAGCATATAGTTTTGTATGCTTGTATATTGATATCGTTTCTAACAAGTAGATTTGTTTTCAGATCCCGAAGTAAAGGATTAATTTGATTACAAAAGATATATATATTTCAAATTTTTTGAAATAAGAACTCTGGAATAGATTCCAAAAAGATAACTTCCATAAAGCTAATTAAATTTTAAAAATCCAAAATTGAAGATTAAGCCTAAGTGGTTAGTTTTTGGGAATTGCTTATTGTTTATGGATCGTAAGCACCATGAGTCTTATTTGCAGTAGGAGAACTACGTTGGTTTGATCCTGAATCTAATTGGGTACCCAATTAGGTAGAGGTACGTAAGCAGTCACAAGTGGTAGTGATGCAGCCCTATAATAACATAACATTTTTCTGTTTATATTTGCCATATATCGTGTATTGTTGTATATTTCCTGCTTACTATTTTAATATGCATTTATATTGTTTATTGAGTTTGTAGGTAAGGATATTATTGTTTATCATCAGAGTCGCACAGCGGTAGATTTAATGTTTATTTGTAGTATTTGGCTTTTGGTTTGTATTAAAGCACACTATAGAATAAATGATTTCTTTGATAACTTATATAATTAAAAGTTGTATCCTATACATTTAGTACTGTTGAATATTTACCAAATATCGTGTATTAAATTGGTAGTTTTCATTTGTAGTTTTTAAACGGATGGGCTTTTTCGGGGATTTTGACTGGTTCAAAAACATGGATCGTTACAGGCGGTATTAGAGCATAGGTTAGGTGTCTAGGTAAAATTCATCTAGGGTTAGTATATCAACCAAGGAATTTTAAAAATGAAACTATGTTAAATTGATAAATAAAAATGGATAGGATAAGGAACCGTACCTCCGACCAGGGTTATGGGCAGTAATAATTTTGGTGTGCTTAGATTTTATTAATTGTTTGTTTTCCGTTATGTTTTTCCGTCCTTCGAATTTCGCGGATGAAATTCTTCTAAGGGAGGGAGGATGTAACGAACCATATTTTTGAGTCATAATATTTGAATATGTAATTTGTTTAAATATTTGGATTTAAATTAAATTATAA
The DNA here is from genome assembly GCA_030765085.1 of Allium cepa. NCBI lineage: Eukaryota > Viridiplantae > Streptophyta > Magnoliopsida > Asparagales > Amaryllidaceae > Allium > Allium cepa. Next base: position 660,073,629 of record CM060941.1, read on the forward strand.
TAAAATATATATTTCAAATTAAGACTTGTTTGATGACGTTGTTTTAATTTAATTTATAGAATTTTTCCATAATTTTTAATTTGAAAAATAATAATATTTTCGTTTGACGCGTTTTGCGCCAAGCGTCGATTCTTTTAAAGTTTTACATAATAATTAACTAGTTTATTTTATTGCCATTTTGTGATCATGTAACGTTGTAGTGTGCAGTCAAATTTTATTTGGTCATTCACGGTCCTTACACGAATAGGAATATGGCATAGCATCATACCCCAAAACTTTAAATTATAAATATATTACACAACGCATTCTTTCTCAAAACGTTGCATTTCACAAACACATACGCATGTACTTACACTTTAGTATTGTCTGCTTAGCATTTAACTGTTTGTGCATTGCTTTCCTAGAAACATATATATGCGAAACATTCTTATGGAAGATAGGGAAGTAGTAGGCAAGCTGTAGCATTCCAAAACAAAGAAAGGAAATTGGCTTTTTGCAGATTAGACCCTATTAATTTGGTCAATTGCGTAAAGTAGAGGGGCTTGAGCTTTACGGGTTGGGTATTATTTTGTTTAATAATAAGTATTGGAAAAGTCTATTTAAACATAAAATATAGACACAATTGGTGACACAAAGAATTTCCACCATTGGATTGCCCCCTGAATTCCATATTTCCCATAAAGACAAAAATCCAATAGTCTATTTTGATGTGTCAACATTTTGTGTTTTATCTTGTGTTCAAATAGCCGGCCCCATATTAGCAGTAATTAATCAAGAGCAAAAAAAATCATGTAATGGCAGATCTTATAAAAGTTCAAAATAATCCTATATTTGATCGCCTTGATCAGAATGGAGAATCTTCTTCATCTCCATCTCTCCTTCCTCCATTGTCTATCTCTATCCCTCTTTCACAGCAAATCAAATTCAAAGATAAACCCCCCTTTTCGAGCAATACAATTGTAGATGATGATGGGTTTCAGAAAGTAATTTACAACAAGAAGGCGAACGGAAAGAATTCTGTTTTTTATTTTTAGAGAAACATTCAAAGAAAACCAGAAAATGTTCAAAATTCTTTTAATTCAGGAAATGCGGATTCAAGAAAATATAATACACAGTCAAGAAATGTGCACAAGCATCAGTTGAATCCAAGAAATCAAATTCCCACTGCTTTAGCCAATATCGACATTGCTTAGAAGATGTAGAAATCCTCCTCGTGGGCTGATCTTCTCAAGAAAGGAGGGTTAGATTCTGAATTTGACTTGCATTATGTTGCTCCTATCAATATCAATAATAAGAAATTTGTTACTGTGAAAGAAGATACTGATAAGCCACAGAGAATAAGTGGAGATATTCTGTTGTTGCTTATGTATATGGTCCTCGTCCTCCATATCATCATTTCAAGACTTATATTACCCGAAATTGGAATCCTACAGGAAGCATTGAGATTTATACTAGAAATAATGGTTTCTTTATAATAAGGTTTCCAAAGCTTGAAGAATGTGAAATTTTTTTAAGTCGGGGGCCATATTTTATAAACGGCAAGTTGATTATTGTGAAAAAAATGGAGCAAGAAATTTAATTTTGATAGGGATCTTCTATCTACTACGCCAATTTGGATTAGGCTGCCTGAATTAAGCCTAAGATTATGGGATAAGGATGCTTTTGGTGCTATTGCAAGCTTGGTGGGTATGCCACTAAAGTTTGATGAACCAACTGCTAAGGAAACAAGACTGAGTTATGCAAGAGTTCTTGTTGAAATAAAGGCTGATGCAGAGCTACCAAATGAAGCTAACATCATAATGCATGATGGTGACAGTATAGTGCAAAAAATTGATTATGAGCGGATCCCACCAAGATGTAAATCTTGTAAATGCTTCGGACATTCAAATGAAAATTGCACTGTTAAAAAAGTTTGGAAAGAAAAATGCAGAGAGAATGATACTACAGTAGAGATTATTGCAGAGGAAAATAGTAATGTAGCAATGAATAAAACTATGCAGAATACACATGATGGAACTGCAAATCACTTGGTGCCTCAATTTGAGAATAGTTCTTTTCATGATTTGGAAACTCATGATACAATTATGGATGTTAGCAATACTTCTCATGCAGACAATCAAGAAAATATGCAATGTAAAAATAGTTACCACCCTCAGAGAGCTGATGTAGATAAAATAGTTCTTCCAAATGTATCGGTGGATGAAACTCCTAATTTTAGTGCTTCTGTTCAGGCAAATGCTGAAGAAGACACCATGAATGTTGAGCAAATCTCTACTAAACTGAGTCTTGCAGATTTGACTGAACCTCCAGAGAACACTGCCTTATCTTTTCTTTCAGATTCATTCTCTCCACTAAAGAATAAATCCTTATCTGGGAAAGCTATTCAGGCAGCGGTAATTGTTGTTTCATCTTTATCTGCAGACAAAAAGAAAAGAAGAAAGAAAGCTAGAACTAGAATTAAAAGCCTAAATGATATCTCATCATCAGAGCAAGTAGAAGATGCTACAGACAAAGAATTCAGAGAAAAATACGTCTCCAAAAATGATAAATGGGTAAAGCTTCTAAATGTTAAAAATGACTCTGCATACAAAAAAAGGGAAAGAAGCTGGAAGTGCAAGAGGTTGAAGATAGTTACAGTGATTCACTGTAGCTAGCCACATATCCTTTGTGTATCCTTATTATCTATACTTTATATTTTTTATTAATGTCTATAATCTCATGGAATATTAGAGGTCTCAATTCCTCAATTAGAAAATTGGATGTTTCTAATTTAATTATGTCCGAGAAACCTAGTATAATAGGTCTGTTAGAACATAAATTGGACAATGATAAAATTGTAGACTATCATATCAGGCATCTCCCAAATTGGAGAAGTATTAATAATAATCAAAAGGGGCAATGGTAGAATTCTAGTTTTATGGGATGATAATATCTGGAGTTTAGGTAGTTACATATTGAATCTATTGTATATTCATTGCTTATTTTCTAATAATGGTGGTCTTGTTTTAAATGTTACTTTTATATATGCATCAAACTTTGAAAATGAAAGAATTGATCTATGGAATCATATTGAGAATTTGAATAGGAAAATGTCTCATCCTTGGATCATAATGGGAGATTTTAATACAATCATGCATACATATGATAAGAGAGGGGGTATACCCGTCCCTTTTAGCAAACTAGAGTTTATTAATAAATTATTTCTAAGGACTGGTATTATTGAAGCTAATATTGTAGGAAACAAATTTACTTGGAAGTCTGGTAAATATAGAAACATCCACTGCAAACTGGATAGGATTTTAATAAATCAAAATTTTGCTAATATATTTCCTCATTACAAATGCTGCACACTCCCTCAAGCTACCAGTGACCACATCCCTATTCAAATTTTTCTCACAAAAAATAATGAATGCAAGAAAAATATTCCATTTAGATTTATGAATGGGTGGGTCTATGATGATAATTATAAAAATGTTATCAAGAAATGCTTATCATTTAAAATTCATGGCACTGCTCAATATAAAATTTTCAAATTCTTGCAAATTGCCAAGGGTCATATAAAAAACTGGAACAAAAGCATAAATAAAAATGAGCTGAAAAATGTTGGAGTTGGATGTGAAAAGTTACAAAATGCTCTTGATAATGATTGCTCGGATAATAATATTGTCAATACTTTTTTCAGGCTCAAAATAATCCCATTACTTCTCTCCATATACATTCAGTTAATATGAGGCAAAAGGCCAAAGTTGACTGGCTTACAAATGGGGATGAAGCTGGCAGATTTTTTTATGCGAAAATGAAAAATAGCAAACATAGAAATACTATTGGTAAACTTATTGATGCAAATGGTAATACTTCAAAGAACTCTAATGATATAGAGAGAGAAGCTATTAATTACTTCACAGAGTTATCTAATACTAATAATTATATGAAATCATTTCCTTCCATCAATGTTAAATTTTCTTTAAAAGAAGTAAGCGAGGAAATTTTACTAGATCCTGTTAATCTATTGGATATTAAAAATATTGTTTTCAATGCTAATAATGATAAAAGCCCTCGTCCTGATGGATTTGGGGCTAAATTCTATAAAACCCATTGGTCTGATATTAATTCTAATATTTTTGAAGTCATTTCTGATTTATTTAAAACAGGAAAGCTTCTAAAATCTTTCAATCATACTTTTATAACTCTTGTTCCAAAAATAAATAATCCTAATGGAATGGAAGATCATAGACCAATCTCATGTTGCAACTTTATTTATAAAATTATCTCTACTATTCTTTGCAATAGGATTAAATTGTTTTAAAAAAATTAATCTCTGAAAACCAGTGTGTTTTCATTCCTGGTAGGCTTATTACTAAAAACACTTTGCTTGCACATGAACTAATTAGGAATTTTAACATGAAAAGCCAAAACGTCATGTGTATCACAATTGATTTACACAAAGCTTTTGACTAAATAAATAGTGATTTTATAATTCATATGATGAGTATAATGGGTTTTAATAAAAAAAATTGTGATCTTATCCAGGAATGTATTAACAATGTAACATAATCTGTGATGATTAATGGCTCCCCTACAGGTTATGTTCAAAGCAATAAAGGAATTAGAAAAGGAGATCCCCTCTCTCCTTATCTATTCACTATTGTAATGGAATATTTCGCCATTCTAATTGATACTGAGCAAAGCAAGGGGAATATAAAAGCCAAAAATAGAATAAAACCATTTATTACTCATCTTTTATATGCTGATGACTTGCTCCTTTTTTTACTGCAGATACAAAAATGCTAATTCTATTGCTAGCATCTTCAAAAAGCTAGAATTATTTGCTGGATTAAAAGTTAATGAATGCAAAAGTAAAGTCTATTTCAGCAAAGGATGCAAATGCAAGAAAGAAATTTAAACATTCTCAATATTAATGAAGGAAATTTGCCAGTCAAGTATTTAGGCCTGCGTCTGAGTATAAATCAACTAAATGATAGGGACTTCTCAAGATTATATGAGATTATTCAAAGTAAACTTGAAGGATGGTCTAGCAAGTTATTATCTCTAGCTGGCAGACTAGAACTTACCTATACTGTTATCACTGCAATTGTTCTATATTGGATTCAAGCTCATAATATACCAGCAAAGGCAATATGCAAAATTGAAAAATTATGTGCTAATTTTATCTGGCAAGGTAAACAACACAAAATTGCTTGGGACAAAGTATGCATGACTAAAAATGCTGGTGGGTTAGGAATTAGAAGCATTAGAGATCTGAGAGAAGCAGCAAAATACAAGTTATTTTGGAAATTTTTAGATGGTAAATCTCTATGGGCTAGATGGATGAGGAATAAGTATCTTATAAACAAAAACTTCTGGACTGCTAAAGCTGGAAATCATCATTCTTATACTTGGAAAAATATATTAAACTGCAGGGAGAATGGTAAAAAGCTTATAGAAAGAAAGATTAAGGATGGCAGTTCAACTAGTCTATGGTTTGACCCCTGATATTTGGAAAATCTCTTATTGATCTGTTTGGTTGGAATAACTGGTTTTTACTTGGAGGTGCTAATGACAAAGTTCAGTGCATTATTTATAATCAGAAATGGATTGTAAATACTCATCAAGCTGCTAATATATTCAGAACTGCTATTGGACAAGTTACAATTGATAATAATCTTCAAAGAGACACTTGGATATGGAAGCTTTGTTCAAAAGATGCTTTTTCTTTTAAAAAAGTGTGGAATTTTGTGAAAGGGGAAGAAACTGAAGTTTATTGGAGTAAAGTCATTGGGTGTAAATCAAACTGCCCATAAATGTATCATTGTTCTTATTTTTCCATTCTTAATAGACTTCCCACATTAGAAAGGTGTGCAAAATGGAATAAGAATGCGAATAAAAACTTTCTTTTATGCAAAAATGGAGTGGAAAATGCAAATCATCTCTTCTTTGACTGTGCTTTTTCAAAACATATTTGGTTTATTGCAAAAAATGCTCTGGGTTTTAATCAGCATCAATCAATACAAAGCATAAGTGAAAGCATCAAATACAATCAACACTGCTTCAAACCTAAGTCAACGGAGTTTAAAAGAGCTTGAATTATGCTTACTACTGTCATTTACCATATTTGGAAAGAAAGAAACCAAAGACTTCACAGAAAAAAAGAAAATGGCAGCATTCAAATTTGGAACAGTATATTTTCTGACTTTCAGATTCTCAATAAAAAAGCTAACAAATAGAATGCTCACAAAGAAGCTGATTTATCTACTGCAAATAACATCGAGGACTATGAGAATAGAGTTGAAGACTTCTAACTTAGGGGGAAATACGCTACGCATATCCCATGTAGAAGTCATAAAGGTTGCCAATGTCATCTACATGCAGCTGACAAAGTTAATATCTCGCTTAGGCAAAGCGACATCCCCTGGACTATCTTCCTGGAGGCGGCCATTCTAAAGCTGCAAAGGCTTTCACCTACAAGGGAAGTAGACATGAAAATGTTAATTATAATTCTAACCTAATCCATATTACGTACAGTAATAGTCGATTACTACCTGATGCAGGTCTGAAGAACTACCGCACAGCCAGCAGTGTTCCTAAGGAGCTAGCATTGCAGTCTATTGAGGATAACAAGAAAACTAAAGTTAATGGCGGCAAAAAGGAATGCTTTTTCTACAAGTGCTTGTTAAATTATAAGGTTGTCACTTATCTTGCTGGAGTAGAGGATAAAGCAGCAAATCATCTGCAACCCTTTTACAAAACTGCAACAAATCAACTATCCATCACTATTCTGCAGAGGATCTGGTGAATAGCAATGTATCGAGAAAAGGGGCGAAAGCTCAATTAACTGTTTGCAACAACCCAGTGGACGACATCACTGAGCTGACGAATAGTATCGAGTTTAGGATGAGGGAGCAGGATAAGCTCAGCCATCTCTGTACATCGAACAATAAAGATAGCAACTTTAAAGATGCAGACACAAATCCTGATCCTTCAAGATTCATAGGCATGGAGCTCAAAACTTTGGATATGCGTCGCATGGATAAGAAGGATCTGAGACCTCCTTGAGACTTGGAGTTTTGAAATCTGCATATTTTTTTCATTTTCGAGCTTTTCAGTCTCTTCGAAGTTTGATGGAGGTTCCGGCTTCTCGCCATTTTTGAGTTTTCTTATTTTGTTTGATGGAGGTGCGTTTGGGTATGAGATAATAGGGTTTGATGTTTTGTAATATCTTCCGGTTTGGTCTTTATTACCCGATGCTCTTTGTACACTTTGGGCCGGGCCCTTTTATCAATTTTCAAAAAAATAGTCGGCCCCATAATTATTATAGTTTAATTAGATTAGTTAAGATTTTATATGTGTTAATTTAATCAATTTAGTTAGTAAATTGGTTTAATTAGTTAAATAACAAAGCAGTTTTTGGTCCAGTATTGATATATGGTTTTGGGCTAGCGCGCTGTAGTGTTTTGGATTTTTAGGTGAGTAAGGATATACAATTTTCTTAATTCAATATGCTATTTAATTTTAAGTTTAAATATGTTTAAACTTTAAAATGGTTTAACTTCTCCATACGAAGTCCGTTTAACCGGCGGTCTCCGATGTTAGATTCATATAAACGAATAGAACACATTAGTATAAAAATAATGATAAAATATTAGTGACATTTTATTAGAAGAACAAATCACCATTCTGTTCCTATAAATTGTTTAGATTTATTATTTTTCGATAATTGATATGTTTGATGCTGGTTGTTAATTATTTAATAAATAGATATGTTGCTATTTATTATTGTTATTGATTGATTGTTTGGTTGTTCAGATTGCGCTCGGCCAGTTTATGAACACTGATTATTATTTATTGATTGTTGACTTTGCTCAACTAGTTTATGAGCAATTTATTTATCCATACGCATGGGCTGGGTAAAAAATAAATGTAGGCTAACACTTTATGATTTATTTCACGATTTGACTAAAAGGCGTTTAACGATAATATTGGTTCATTTAAATTGTTATAATTAGTAATAATAATTAGATGTCAATGGAACAATTTTTGAAGTTGGTTTTCATAAATAAAATTTTATGAAATGTTTAAATAAATAGAAATATTTGAAAATGAACATTTTGAAGTTGTATTATATAAAAGTGATTTATATAATGGTTATATAAAAAATGTTTTATAACGGAAAGAATTTTGAGGACTAAACACAATAGTTTTACAATGATTTTTGAGAGGATTTGGAAATAGAATTATTATAGAATTGAAGTATTTGTAATTATTAGTGTAAATGATTTTGCTACCTTTGGATATAAAGTGATTTGTTATGTTGCGAATGATTCGGGTAACCCATAATTAAAAAGTGGGAAAGGGAGGTGCAGATTTTTTGTACCATAATTGGGCACTACACTTTTCGGATGTGTTTGAAGAGATAAAATGAAAAAAGTAAATGTAAAATGAGACAGTTCTAACAAACATACCAATTAACAGATAAGAAAAGATGCTGAAACATGTGAATTTAGAGTGGTTTGGCGTATGGCCTAAGTCCACTATGGAATGATTGATGTTTATTGATTATAACTCACCAGATACAAAAGCTTTACAATAGTACATTCAAAGTACAATAGCAATTTTAGCAAAGTATTGGCGTAGAGAGGCCAAAATTCCCTTTTCTGTAGGTCCAAGGTCACTATTTATAGGCGTAGGCAGCAAGTATCTCGTCCATATCTCGAAAGACTACTTCTCTCACATGGGTTGTCCCATGGGATCGAGTTTAGGTAATTTCGACTCGATCATGGAGCGATATGAATTGAGTTCATATCGATCCATAAATGCTCCTTTTGGGCTAAAATTGATCAGGTACATTCTTGAGGTTGTATGCAAGCTCCTGTGAAAATTTGGTGACATTTGGACTTGTAGATCTCGAGTTATGATCGATGCAAGTTTGGATTTTTTATGTGTAACCGAGCTCGTATCGCTTCCCTTCATGTCGATATCGTTCATGTCGCTTCTAGACACGTGATGGTCAATGACGTGGCACTACATTGCAGGATTGATCCACTTTTCATGTTAAGTGGCTGAGTCTTCCTCTCATTTAGGTTCCATTCATGGATTCATCCGTATCCATCCATCGTCTTTCATTTCATATCGATCGTATGTAGTCACTTCGTAACATTTGACAGGGAATCCCTTCGTATTGATCATAAGATGGTTGAATTCGTATCGATAACCATTGAATGACATAAATCATGCAAATAAGGGACCGATACGAAATGCGCTAATCACGTTGGATACGAGGTGGCTCTAGGTTGATGGACACGAATGACAGCGGTGGGCAACCGATACGAACCAAATTGTGCTTGTTCAACGGATACGTGCTCGAACTTCATGCGGGATGGATATGAAACAAATATTCATAGGTCGATGCTTACGGAGACATCATGGAAACGAACGTGGTGAGCTCCCTCAATATTGATTGATACGAAGAAAAGGGACACGAAGGAGATGGTTTTTGATGGATACGAACTAGATAAATACAAATGAACTGCTATCCTCCACGGATACGAACCAATCATGTTTTTCCTTTTCTATAAAACTTGATCGGTTCATAACTAGGGCATACGAACTCCGATTGACTTGAAATTTGTGATGTTGGCTTTTATAGTTTTGCATTGTCGTGTCATATCGATTATAGCTCGATCCAAACTCAGACAAAATTTACAGTATCCATAGTGAACTTCGTAGGTGATCGATCTTCAGGACAGACTGTCCTTGGTTTCTAGTCAGGTTCTTGGTATCATGGCCTTGCCAAAAGGCGGGATAACATTTTTCCTCCAAAGTACATCGTGTGTGAACTGATGTGCTTTGAAAAGTTGCAACCTTCCACCTGAAAAGTCCTATTTAGTTTGATGTGTAGTTGATAAATATTTTTTCCTTTTTCGTCAAGAGGCGTAACCTTTGATTGATTTTCAATAATATAAATGCTAAACTGTCATCTGCCAATGATTATGCAATGTATCGTCGTGACTAGTTGTCGAGTGCTAGTAACTAGCTGTTTACTGTTGTGATTGTCATAAGGTGAGCATTCAATTCTTGTAAATTTTGCAAATTGAATGTTAGTCCATCATACATGCACGTATGTTAACTTGACTCATGTTCGCGTTTGCATGTTCATAGGTCGTTGTCAAGTTTTTTTGTAGCGAATTCCATATCGATCCTTTCCTAAATCGATGTGAAACTTGAGTTGTAACAACGCTTGACGGTTTTTTTCATAATATCTCTCTGTATTGATCCTCTCGTGGATCGACGTGAAAAGTTGAAAAATCTTCTCTGTATCGGTGGGGATCGACACAAATCAATTAGTTTTCCAAAACATTTCGTATCGATGGATATGAATCTCCGTGGGCTTTAGGTTGGTGGATACGAATTCTATTTTTTGTATTGATGCATTTCCAATGGGTTCGAACAGTCCAATCAAGCTTTGGCTCCGTTCTTCGCATCGATTGCCTAGTGGATACGAATTGCTTCGATCGAACATTGGATTCGAGTCAGTTGTCTCGTATTTTTTTGGGTAGAGGGATATGGACGAGGTTTTCGTATCGGTTGCGTTAGTGCTATTTCAACCGGTTAAAGCAACTGGGAGACGAATGTTCATTTCCTTAGTATATAAAGCCTTACACTTCGCATATTTTCTTGTTTGCTTACTCCTTTGCTTTCGTATCATTCCCAACTAAAAGAAACTTGAATTATCTTCGCCTTCCAATCGAACCAAGTGTCCAATCCCTTTAACTATATGTTAAACCTAGTTAATTAGGCTATAAATCTTATGTTAGAACAATGAGACTCTGAATCCATGACCATTTCCGCTGACCACATCACCGTTCCCGATGAAGTGGTGGCTGTGGATTTTCGAAAGGAAGTCGAGGATGGCGGAGGCGATGCTTGAACGGGTTTGGAGAAGAAGGAGTATGGATACGAAGTATCGATGGAAGAATCGCTCAGTTTTGAATTAGTATCGATGGAAGAAGGGCATGTTCATGTCGATAATGTACGGAGGATGCATCATATCGATTTGAATTGAAAGTGTTCGAATCAATCTGGGCAATAGGATTTCGTATCGATTGGATAAAGACCTTCGTATTGATATAAGGATGATGTATACAATCGATACAAAAACGAATGTACCTGATCGATACGAATTGCTTTTCAGGAAATCGATACGAATGCATCTCTGGTGATTGAGCCGAACTTGCACTATGATCGACACGAATTGCCTTCTTGATCGATACAAATCAGGGTTTTGGTGATCGAGCCAAGTTGAATTTTGATGAATTCGAAGCCTCTTGCATATTTAAACATATGACTCCAACGAGCTTCAACCTTGCATGACTTTACCATTTCACCGCATATTTGACTGCCCTTCGAAGCTCGTCGATAGAATTGTAACTGGAAAAAATTTGACGTACTTCAATTTGAATCGATCTCCAAAGTTTAGATGGCACGGTTGTTAAGGTTAGCGATGACGGTCGCTCTGGTTGAATTCTGAAGTCTCATCGCTCGAATACTTTGTTAATCTTCATAGAATTACTTAAGTAACTCCATGCACTGCACCGCACAACACATTCATGCATTTCACACTGGGGAACACACGTGATTATTGTCACCTAGCAATGGTTTTTGATGAGTTGATTAGCAATAGAACCCGGGAGTTCACAGCAATAAGAGGATCAAGTGACACCCCCATTGGTAATAGAGATGCCGGCCATTGCGTCCGAAGTCATAAATCTAGCTCCTGATGAGCTACTAGGAGCAATCTTCATTGGGAATCCACAAGATTCCATACGATCCAATGTTTTTGAAGATATGTTGGGGAGAATTTGCTTGTGGCACTAGCTATCATTGAACGATGTCCTACTACTAGGGCCGAACAACAGGCCACATACGCCTCCGGAAGGGTCCACCGCTTTTAATCAATTTTCTTGCATAGTCGGGACGCTCCTACCATTCAATCAATATATCGGGAGGTGTTATCTTATTTAGGGATTGGCCCATCACAATTACATCCAAATGGGTATTCTCCACTGAACAACCTATTTATCATTTTCATGGATCACCTTTTCCGGCCCCCGACTCCAAAGGAAGTCAGATTCTTGTTCAATGTAAAGATTCGGGGAGATAATCCCTCTTTCACATTCTTAAAGGGAGCCAGAAACTGTCAAATTATGATTAGGACTTGGATAAAACTTAGCTACTTCAAAACCGAGTGGTTCTATGTTCGGTGCCTATCAGGATTTGTTAAAAGGTGGCTAGTTAGACGTATGTGTTGCAATTTCTCTGGCGACTAATTGGTTAATCTCCATTGATACTGAGTTTAATGTTGTTTTCCCTTTATAGCTTTAATTCCTCGATCTGAAGGCGATCAATTTAGGGAAATCGTCAAGATTCTTCAGGAAGTGTCGGGCGAGATTAGAGAGATCGAAGCGGTGCTTACGGATGAAAATCTGAGGGTCGTTGGGCTGATTGACAGAGATCGGAGCATAGGGATTGAAGGATCTCTTAGGGTAGCTTCGGTAAGACAAGCTAGGCGTAGAATGCTCGGAATTGTAATCGCTGAGCAGGGTGGCGAAGAGGATATGCCCACTGAAGATGAACCCACAGCCAGGTCCTAAGATAGTCCTCTACATTTTGAGGAAAAAAGGAAAGGCACGGCGGTTGCTCATACGCTTCGCAAGTCTACGAGACGAAAATCTATGGTTGTGTCTTTGCCAACTGCCGTTGTTATAATTTTGAAGGCTCCTCCCTCACACATGGAGAACCCCTTCGAAGGACTTGTATACATTCCAATCTCGGACTATGTGTCGCTCCAACAAGATACCAAATTGGAAGGGCTGTAGAGCGCTTTAGATCTTGGCGAGTCAATTCCTTCGAGTATGGCCGATATAATTAGTTGGTTGAGGGGATTTGCACATGCATACACACACTTCTTGGCACAACACCATTTCTAATCACAAGCTATCCATCTATGGATATTACCAACTCTGTTTCTCTTTTCATTTTACAATTACGATGTCGAGGTGGGAATCTATGTTTGGCAGCCTTCGTACTACACACCATTTATCTAGCTCATATTCCGAGTCTCACAGACGTGAGGCCGATAGAGACTGCGATTGTGGCTATTCCAGTCAGGAGAGGGAGTGCTACGAGAGAGAAAGGGGCAGGGAGAGAAAGAGGGAGTATAGGTACCGTTCCCGGTCATGCTCTCCGCAACCTAGAGGTCTGACGCCACCTTCAGGCTCTGGTAAACAACCCCTTGAATATTCACGTCAAATACCACCTCTCCCACCAGCCAGGCCTAACCAACAACGTCGGAGGATAGAAATCGAGGCCCTCGTTGCCACAGAAAATGCTGTCACAGATCCCACTGGGGAAAGAGCGATTAGAATAGCTAAGTTGAAATAGATTTTTCGAATATTTGCTTTGACGACTTCATATCTCCCCTGCACTTAAGGTAAATTCACAACGAGGCAGAACAGACGATGCATGAATATATACATGATGTTTATGTTCAATATCGAGAATGGATGAAGACTACGGATAAAGTATCAGTGGTGGCCTTTGAGTAGGTGAAGACAATTGAGAAATTAGGAACAGATCTCTCTTAAGGACCACATAATTCAGGTACTTAACGACGAAAACGAGTCTGTGAGAAATTCAAAATGGAGGCTGATAAAAGAGCCAATGAGGCAACCCGGAGGATTTAGGAGATGAGGCGAACACACTTGGCCCTATTTGAGGAAATGGGGCACTGGACCGCCACAGTTATGTCTAAAAGAGATAGGGTGCTAAAAGTGCTTGAGCAGTTTAAAGCTAAATTTGCTGAAGTTGTCAAAGAAAAAGACGATGCAAATAAAGCCGCTCAGGAAGCATGCTTGCAGGCTTTAGTGCTCAGGTATGAGGGGGATGCGGCAAGGATAAAGGTTCAGGAAGCCGAAGCCAGGGTTGTGAGTGAAGTGAGAGCGGTAGAGGCTGGGTTGGAGGGTGATATTGAAGATCTCCTTATTATGCATAATGCCAACATTCTGAAGCATGGAAATCTAAGCTGGCTCGAAGTTTATCCATCACATCTATAAAATGCTGGGTGTTGCTTGGTTAAAGATGAAAAAGCAGAGCATGACACTGAATCCATTGATGAGCTCGAATTAGAGAATCGGGTGCTGAATGAGGATGAGAGAAGAGTCCTCCACGATGTCACTATCACATTTGAGAAGGAGAGACTTGGTACTCAGCATCCGGAGGCTGGAGAGGGTTCTTGCATTGAGCATCATGATGCGGGCTCCGAAAGTCCTATGCCATCCCAGCCCGAATCTATTCATGTGGTTGATCCTCTATCTGTGCTTGCTTACAATCCTAATCAACCGCAGTTGTCTCCAGCTCGCAAGCATGTCCCTGAAGCTGCTCTGGCTCCACCCGCGAGCCTTTCTGAGGAATGTATCCTAAACATTTATCGCATTTAGTCAAAGCTGGGAGTGTTGTTTGAAGTAGTCATTAACATTTTTTTAATCTCTATTCGGCGATAGGAGCTGCATCAGTCGTGCCCCTGCAACTCAAGAATCGCATCATGAGCAGAAGGCCCTTATGATGGAGGCGACCACAACAATGGTCGCTGCTGAAGGAGTGCAGGGGAGCACTTTTACTTTTGACGAGTAGATGATGGAGGAAATCCTAGGTCATCAAACCGACCCACTTACCGACCTGCCATTCGTCATGGGCGGAGGTGCATTCATGGTCAGCTCTTTGGGCCCAACTAGTAGTATCCCCGCGAATGCCCAAGCAATTCATAAAGAAGAGATCATAGAGGAGATTAACGCCGAGATGAAAGCAGCCGCACATGCCAGTGGTATCGAAGGTGGTATGGCGGGTCCTGCCCCAGCTCCTCTATGAATGATTTCTCCCGACGGTACTATTGTCGAAACTAGCATGCCTCCCTCACCTTCCAATATCAGGAGCGTTCCTATCCCTTTAACTCCTCATTCAGAAAGTGTTCCAATTCCTATGAGTTTGGAGGAAGAGGTCACCATAATTCCCCTAGCTAGAGATCAACCATCAAAAGGCAAAGGCTTGAAGTGGCACTCGAGCGGTAGCTCCAGTGGGTCAACGCCGAAGAAGAAGAAGAAATCGAGAGAGTAGACATGTTTTCTTGCTTCCTTTTTTGGTTGACAGTTAGGAATTTCCTTTGGTTTCCCGTAGGCCGTGTATAGATGCGGGTTCGACCCCTGCTAGTAGGATTTCTTAGAATGATTTTTGTACTTATTCTTCTTTTTCATAGATTAGTTAAAATAGAATTCCATTTTTTTTCCAACACAGTTTTGTGTTTACTTGCTTTAGTGTTTTAGCGCTCGAACTTCGATTCAATGTACTTGCGAAGCCTTAGTCTCTGAATTGGACCTGAGTTTAGTCGCTATGTACCGTAGTTATGGCTTCGGGTTTTAACCAAAAGTTAAGTCGAGTCCCAATATTGTACTATTTCAATCAGTAGTTGGTACTTGAGTCTCGAGTAGTGGCTTTCCGCCTTTGATAAATTGAGTTTAACTTAACTAGAACAAAGTAGAAACAAGACAAGTACTAGTGGTCAGATCACACCCACTTATCTATTAGTACTTGCATCCTGGGCATTGCACTTGCACGTCAGTGGTCGGTCGTGCCCGTTTAATGTTTGAAGATATATCCACGCTCCGGGCACTTAAGTTATTCTATACGGGGGCAATCACTCCCACTGATATTTAGAATTTCGTCCGTACTCTGGGGACCTAGATTGATTCGTGGGTGATTAATCACACCCAATTTGTGTTTATACTCGAACCCACACTCTGGGGACTCGGAGTTGTCTCACGTGGTCGGTTCACACTCGGTTTATGTTTATACTCCAATCCACACTCTAAGGACTTAGAGTTAGCCGATGGGTGGTCGGTTACACCCATTTTGATGTTTATACTTTAGTTCATGCTCTGGGAATCTGAGTCGGTTAACAAACGGTCGATTACATCTGTTTTGAGTTTTAGGATTTCGTTCGCACTTTGGAAATGATAGATTTATCAGATCATGGACAGTCGGGTCACATACATCCTGATAACAAGTAAGGTCGTTAAATGGATGGATCCATCCTACTCAGACTTCGTTTAAACACGGCTGAAGTAATTAGTTTGATGGATTCATTCTCTTCGAGCCCGTATTTGTAAGCTTATACTCCAACTCGCACTTTGGGAGCCAGAGTTAGTTAGAGGATTGTCGTGTATCAATCCTTTTTTTTGGCTTCAGTGTGATGGCTTGCTCCTAAGCTTGGGTTTCACTTAGCAAGTGACCTATCGTATTACAGTCACTCCCTATCTGAATAAGTCCCACTGTAGAATGGAACTTAGCTCTCCGTACATTATGATGGTCACATGATGCATTTTAAGAATCACTACTCCGTCTCGAAGAGATTGCATTTTATTGTTGAAATAAGAAAATAAGGCAAAATTAGTTGCCTTATTACAAATTCAAATTTCGAAGTGCATAAACAAATCGCAAATGAAAAGCGGACTGAATGAATAAAAAAAGCATGTTATGTGTAGTAACATCGATGACTCTCGTTGTTCTAGGCTCTTGGCGAAGTGAGACAATCAATGATCGATAAATAAAATGTGTCGTCTTCGAGTCTTCATCCAATAACATACGCTACCTCCTACGTTGGTTTCATATGAAAAGGGACTAGGTAAATTCTCTTAAGGATGAGATCGTCGAGCTCAAAGTTTCGGGGTCGAACCTTAGCATTGTACAATCAGATGACTCGACTTCGGTGTGTGGCTGCCTTAAATCAGCCTCTTCTTGCTTCTAATCCAATAAATCCAGAGATTCGGCAAGTAATATAGCATTTGTCTTTGGGTCATAATGTGTCACACAATGAGAAGGCACTTCCATCTCGACTGGAATAACAGATTTTGAACTGTACGAAAGTGAAAACGCAGTATGGCCGGTTGTGGACTTATGGGTTGTTCGATAAGCCCATAGGGCCATAGGAAGTTCATCGACCCATTTTCCCCTAGACTTTTCGAATCGTTTCTTCAGAATGGACTTTATAGCATTATTAACAGTTTCGACCTGTCCATTTGCTTGAGGGTGCACACCTGTAGAGAATTTCTTCTATATATGGAATCGTCGACAGAAATTCTTAAACTTGACACTTTCGATAGGCTCCATTGTCAGTGATGATGGTATGTGGAAGACCAAATCGACAAATAATGTTGCAACAACAAAGTTGATCACTTCTTCGTTGTGATAGTAGCAAGGGGCTTGGCTTTCGCCCATTTGGTAAAGTAATCAACTGCAATGATGGCGTACTTTGCGCCACCTTTAGCTAGAGGTAGAGACCCAATAATGCCGATGCCCCGTACTATGAATGGCCATGGACTGACCATCTGAGTTATTTTGGTAGGTGGAGCTCTTGGAATCCGAGCATGTTTCTGACATCTGTCACATTTCCTGGCATAATATGATGCGTCGTGATTTACAGTCGTCCAATAATGACCATATCGGAGCATATTCTTAGCAAGAGCTTACCCTTCGGTGTGATTTCCACATTCTCCTTCGTGTACATCATGCAATACTCGTTTGATTTCATCGTGGGCGATACACCAAAGTAAAGGAATTGAGTGCCCTCTTTTATACATGACTCCATTCTGAATAGTGAACCATGAAGCCTTTCGAAGAACTTGTCTTTTTTCACTTCTATGCTCTGGTAAGGTCCTATGCTCGAGATAGTTTCTGGATGGACTGATCCATGACTCCTTATCGGGTATGACTTCAAGTACCCAGTCGGTCTCCATTTGATCAATGCTCAGGGAAGGTAATGTCTCAATGGGAACGAGTCCCATTTGCTGTGCCTCACTAGCACTAGCTAACTTTGGCAAGTAATTAGCCTTTTGATTGTGTTCTCGGGGTATGCAATAGATGGCATAATAATCGAACTGATTCAATATGTCCTGGACCCGAGCAAGATAAGCGGCCAGTCTTTGGTCCTTGGCTTGGTACTCCCCCCGAACTTGGCACACGACCAATTGCAAATTGTAGTAAATCTCCACCGCAACAATTTTTAAATATCTGGAAAGCCTTAGTTCGGTGAGCAGGGCTTCATATTCGGCCTCGTTGTTGGACGCATGGAAATCAAACTTTAAAGCATAACATATAGATCGGCCTTCGGGAGTTTTAATTACAACCCTAGCGCCAAAGCAATGGTCATTTGATGCACCATCAGTATGTAGCTTCCAGACATATTTGGGAGATCCACTGGTTTCGGGCAATTCCTACAAGATAGTGAATACAGCGATGAAGTCTACTAGGACTTGCTCTTGAATAGCTTGCCTTGGTGTGTATGTGATGTCAAACTTACTCAGCTCGATATTCCATTTGAGTAACCTACCAGACGTCTCAGGCCATGTAAGCACCTTTCGTAATGGCTGGTCGGTGTAGATAGTGATAGGATAAGCCTGTAAATACGAATGGGATTTCTCGAGGCAATGACAAGACAACAAGTTATCTTCTCCAACTTTGGATAATATCTTTCTGCTTCGGTTAGCCGTTTGCTGATGTAATAGACTGGCCGTTGTATCAGTTCCTCCTCCCGAACTAAAGCATCACTTGTTGCGTTTTCTAAAACTGCCAAGTAGATGTACAGTCTCTCATGATCAATAGTTTTTGACAGAATGGGTGAGGTGGATAGGTGTTAAACCAGTGTTCGAAATGTGCCCTTACACTCTGTAGTACATTCGAAGTTCCATTTCCCTTTTCTAATAAGATCGAAGAAGGGAATGCATTTGTCGGTGGATTTTAAAATGAACCGTCTCAGTGCTGCTACCTTCCCATTGAGGCTCTGAACTTGTTTTATAGTCTTTGGAGTCTCAAGATTTCTATTGCCCAGATTTTCTCAGGATTGGCTTCGATTCCTCGAGCATTAACGATGAATCCAAGGAAATTTCCAAACGCGACCCCAAAGTGACATTTCAATGGGTTAAGTTTCATTCTTAACTCTCGAAGGATGTTGAACATCGTTTCTATTTCTTTGATATGATTGGTGAAGAATCACGACTTCACAAGCTTGTCGTCCACATATATCTCCATGGTCTTTTCGATCTGGCTATCGAACATTCGGTTTATGAGTCTCTGATAGGTTCCTCCAGCATTCTTAAGTCCGAACGACATCACTTTATAACAATAGAGCCCCAAATCTTTGACAAATCCGATATGCACCTGATCATGTAGGTGCATCGGTATCTGATTGTTGCCAGAGTATGCGTCCATGAAGGATAAGAGTTCATGTTCGGCCGTGTAGTCTACGAGCTGATCGATCCGGGGAAGTGGAAAATTGTCTTTAGGGCAAGCTTTATGCAAGTCTGAGTAGTCAATGCACGTTCTCCATTTCCCATTAGGTTTTCTAACAAGTACAGGATTGGACACCCATTCTGGATATAACACATCTCGGATAAACCCCTTCGACCTGAGTTTATCCACCTCTTCCTTAAGGGCGGCAGATCTCTCTGGATCCATACCACGCCTTTTCTTCTTGACCGAGACATGCCACGAGTCAATATTCAATCTGTGGCTCACAGTGTCTGGCGAGATCCCACACATGCCGTTGTGTGTCCAGGCAAACACATCGAGGTTTTCTTGGATAAACTCAACCAATTCCACCTTCATCTGTTGGCTTAGCTGGCATCCAACCTTTACCATTTTGGAATTGTATCACTATCGATTGGAACATCGATCGTCAGTTCGGTCGGAGAAGCCTGGCTGTCTTTAACTTCTTCCTCGCTTTTAGTATCTCTTGGGTCAAGATATCTTTGGAATGGATTGTGGTTCCCAGGCCTTGGCCCAGGCGTTAACTGTCAATTATCCGTAAAGCGAACGCCGAGAGATTCCCCTACGCCGTTTCCTTTCTATTTTCGCTGCGCATCCTACAGCTTAGCAACATAATAGGCTCATCTAGCGGCCTGGTCTCCTTGAACGACTCTGACTCCACTGTCAATAGGGAACTTCTAAGTCGGACACCAAGTGGCAATAGCAGGCCTGAACTCAGCTAGGGCCGGTGACCCAAGAAAGCTTTGTATGGTGAGTCGATATCCAATACAATATACTGAAATATTCGGACACACTGGCGCTCTCCAACTCCCAACTCCACTGGTAGCTCCACCATCCTAGTGGGTACAGTCATACTTCCATTGAAGCTATCAATATGAGACCGACAAGGCTTCAGATCTTTCGCTTCCATCTTCATTCGATCATAGGCTCGCTTAAAGAGTATGTTCACTGAACTTCCACTATCCACTAAGACCCTCTTCATTGAAGCAAGAACTATCTGAGCTGAAATGACTAGTGGATGAATGGTTAGGGATTCGATTATGTCAGCATCCCTGTCTTGAAATATGATGTTGGCTGCCATCATTTTCTGTAGTTTGGTCGGAGCACCGTCTTCCAAATTACTGCAACATTCGAAGCTTGCATGCCTGATAGAGCTGGCGTACGACTCCATTTCCCTCCAGCTCCGATCCGTTGGGTGAGGACCACCACTAACAATGTTAATCACTAACCTCCCATCGGTACGAGTGGGTTCCTCTTGTCTAACCTGATTTGGTATTTGGTTTTGATTCGATGGGCCTGCACCTCCAGACTGCGGCGCCCAAAAAAACTGCTCCAACTTTCTTTCTCGGATCAATTTCTCAATAATATCCTGTAAATGATGGCACTCGTTCGTTTTGTGGCCATAACTATCGTGAAATCTACAAAACTTCCCCGTTTGAATCTATTTCTCCAACGATTGCTTCGGAGCAGGTTTCTTATATTGGACAGTAATATAAGTTTGCAAGTACACATTTTCCAGAGATGTATTTAAAGGAGTATATGTGTCATACATGGGACCCCTACGTTGTGGTCTGCGACTCTGATCTAGCTTCCAACCTTGACCTCCATCGCCATTCTGCTGATTCTTCTTATTCTGTATGTTTAACTGCACTTTCTGGAACACTCCACGGTTTGTTTTACAGTGACATTGCTTTGGATTCCTTCCACACTGGGCCCTACATTATCCTTTTTCCTTGACTGTCTCGCATCTTCTCTTCTCAAGAACTAAGCTGCCTTGGAATAGAAACGGTCTAATGACGCAGGGGGTTTTCCGGCCAACCAATTGTTAGATTCTGAATCGGGATCGATTCCCTTAGTCAGCGCCACAAGAATGGAATTGTCGTTAGGAATACTAATCTCAGCACATGCGGCGCGAAACTTCTCCAGATAACGTCTAAGTGTCTCTCCGGGAGCTTGAGTAACGCTGGACAAGGTATTATCATCTTTAGGCCTTATGACATGCATCCAAAACTGTTCAACAAACTTCTTTGCCAATTGATCGAAACATGAGATAGATCGGGGTGGCAGGCGATAAACCACATAGTTGCGATGCCTCTAGGGAAATTGGGAAATTACGGTACTTGACCGCATCATCAGCCCGTGCGGTGTTCATTAACCATTCATACTTTAAAATATGTTGGTTAGGTTCAGAGCTTCCTTCATAAACATGTAGAGTTGGCATTCTGAATTACCTAGGCGGTTCAGCATAGAGGATGTCGTCGGTGAAAGGGTATGACCCTAGAAATTCTTCAGTCGTCATTGGTGAGGCCTTGTCTTTCACGGATCATCTAACGGATCATTGTCAGGATGAATGGCATCTGGATATTCTTGGCATCCTGAGCCAATGTGTGGTTGGGTTCCATAATGCTGGGATAGGCCGGTCGTGGTCGACGGGACATATCTTGCCTCATTGGCTTTAGATCTTCAAGAACATAAGGCTAAGGAGTATATTCACGCTGGCGATGGTTCAAATCCATTTGGTTTCGAGTATCAGCTCCCAACTCAGTAGCAGCGGTAGCATAGCGGTTGTCAGTAGTATGATAAGGAGGTGTCCCTCCTTGGGATGAGGGTCTGGTCTGGTGGCGGGTTGACGGGCCAACTCTTGGTTGCCCAAGATTTAGAGCACGCTGATGCCCAGTAGCCTGTGTATAACTTCCATCCAGCCGTGGAAGTGTGGATCTATGAGCATAATCAGAAGAAGTTGAACTTTCAGTGAATGAGTAGGAAGCCTGATACCTTTTAGATCTCCATCATCTTTCATGGTTCAGCCGATTGGTTAACTCCTATTGGCACGAAGTTGTTGGGTAAGCTGTTGGCGGCTTTAAGTCGGCTCTTGCATTAGTAGCTAGAACTCCTCCCTGGTGACAGGGCCTTGTGGATTCGAAGGTCCGGCAGCACTCTGGTCTGTAGAGGGAAGTTGCGTGGGGTTCTGCCTATCTCGTCCTTCTAGATCTACAGCGGTTGAGGTAGTCATGGTAGTTTCCATGGTGAGTAGTGAAGTTCTTTCCAAGACTTGGTGCAAATCTGAATAGGATGGAAGAACTTCTAGGCTTGAGATCTGGATCATCTCTTTAGATTCTCGCAATCCAATATCGGCAGAAGCTGGTTTTCTTAATGATAATACCAAAGTGTTTTTACCAAAATTGGGCACAACACTCTTCGGATGTGTTTGAAGAGATAAAATGAAGAAAGTAAATATAAAATGAGGCAGATCTAACAAACACACCAATTAAAAGATAAGAAAAAGTGCCGAAACACGCAAATTTAGAGTGGTTCGGCGTATGGCATGCATCCACTATGGAATGATTGATGTTTATTGATTATAAATCATCGGATACAAAAGCTTTACAACAGTACAACAGAAATACAATAGCTATTTTCGTAGAGTATCAGCGTAGAGAGGCCAAAAGTCCCTTTTCTGTAAGTCCAGGGTCACTATTTATAGGCGTAGGCAGTAAATATCTCGCCCAGATCTCGGAAGACTTCTTCTCTCACGTGGATGGGCCCACGAGATCGAGTTCAGGTGATTTCGACGATCTGGGAGCGATACGAATTGAGTTCATATTGATCCATAAATTGTCCCTTTGGGATGAAATTGATCAGGTACATTCTTGACGTTTAGGCAACCTCCTATGAAAATTTGATGGCATTTGGACTTGTAGATCTTGAGTTATGATCGATGCACGTTTGGATTTTTCATGTGTAACCGAGCTCGTATCGCTTACCTTCACGTCGATCTCGTTCGTATCGCTTCTAGGCACATGATGGTCAAGGACGTGGCACTACCTTCCAAGATCGATCCACTTTTCATGTCGAGTGACCGAGTCTTCCTCTCATTTAGGTTCCATTCAAGGGTTCATCCATATCCATCCATCGCCTTTCATTTCATATCGATCGTATGTAGTCACCTCGTAACATTTGACAAGCAATCCCTTCATATCGATCATAAGATGGTTGAATTCGTATCGATAACTATTGAACAATACGAATCATGCAAATAAGGGACCGATACGAAACATGATAATCTCATTAGATACGAGGTGGCTCCAGGTTAATGGACACGAATGGCAGCAGTGGGCGACCGATATGAACCAAATTATGCTTGTTCGATGGATACATACTCGAACTTCTTGAGGGATAGATATAAAAAAAGGTTCATAGGTTGATGGTTATGGAGACATCATGGATACGAATGTGGTTAGCACCCTTGATACTGATTGATAGAAAGAAAAGGGACATGAAGGAGATGGTTGTTGATGGATACGAACTCGATGAATACGAATGAACGCCTACCCTCCACAGATACGCACCAGTCATGTTTTGCCTTTCCTATGAAACTTGATCGGTTCATAACTTGGACATACGAACTCCTATTGACTTGAACCGGCTTTTATAGCTTTGCATTTTCATGTCATATCGATTATAGCTCGATCCTGACTCGGAATTTTTTTACCAATATTCGTAATGAACTTCTTAGTTGATCGATCTTCGGGACAGACTGTCCTTGGTTTCTAGTCGAGTTCTTGTTGTCACAACCTTTCCAAAAAGAGGATAACACATATGTTCTATCGCCTCAGTATAGTCTTCTTTCCTTGTAGGGGGATATACATATCTATATTTATTTTCGTAAGGCTGGGACACAGTTTCTTTGCTATGGCTAGAAACCTCCCGATCAGGTAACATATAGTTTATATTCTTGTATATTGATATAATTTCAAAAAACATGATTTGTTCCTAGATCTCGAAGTTAAGGACTAATTTGAATATAAAAGATATATATATATATATATATATATATATATATATTTCAAAAGTGTTGAATAAGAATTCGGGAAAAAAGTCCAAAGAGATAATTTCCATAAAGTTAATTAGAATTTAAAAATCTAAAATTGAAGATTAAGCCTAAGTGGGTGGTTTTTGGGAATTGCGTATTGTTTTGCATCGTAGGCTCCATGAGTCCTATTTGTGGAGGGAGAACTACACTGGCTTGATTTTGTATCTAATTAGGTACCTAATTAGACAGAGGTACATAGGCAGTCACAAGTGGTAGTGGTGCAGCCTGAATAATAACATTACATTTTTCTGTTTATTGTTTGCCACATGTATTGTTGTAAATTTCCTGCTTACTACTTTATTTCGATTTACATTGTTTATTGAGTTTGTAGGTAAGGATATTACTATTTCTCATCAGAGTTGCGTACCGGTAGATTTACAATTTACCTATAGTATTTGGTTTTGTGTTTGTATTAAAGCACGCAATGGAATAAACGATTTCTCTGACTACTTGTATAATTGAAAGTTGTATCCTATACATTTAGTAATGTTGAATATTTATCAAATATTGTGTATAAGTTGATAGTTTTCATTTGTAGTTTTTGAATGGATGGGTATTTTCAGGGATTTTGACTAGTCTGAAAACCTGGGTCTTTACACCAAAAGAAGGCCCGAGGTAGTGCATAAAGTCGTGAACCCATCAAGCTTAACACCAATGTTGGTATCGACTTTTCAAGTCGATGCCAACATCTGTGGTTTAACCCAAGTGGACTGATCTCTCTTGCAATCTCCATGCCACTTGATTTCTAGATGTCCCAAGTTGTTATTTTGTGTAGATAGTTGAATTGGTGATGACTCCTTCATCACTTGCTTTATTTTGCCGTTCTGACTACTAGCTCTTTGATTCTGGTAATTGGTTGATCAAAATCTTTTGATATTTCTTAGACACACATAAAATAGAAAAAGAAGAGCTCGCGCAAAGTTCAAGGAAGAAATATGAAGGCATGTTAAGTCATTACCGACATGATAATGTCGGCACTGACTTCTCACACTTTCTTTATTAAGTTTGAAACTTCTCTCAGTTTTTTCTATTTCCTATCTAAATTGCCCTCCAAGATTTCATGTCATTTCATTTTTTCTTAATGTTCTAACTCTTGTTGGTTTCTGCTTAGTTAAAAACTCAGTTAACAATTGCTATAAATATTATAATCCTAGCATTTAAGAAACCATTAATATAAATGGAAATTAATAGCCTTCACGAAATTAAATCTAACTTAGAAAGCATGGAAGAAAATAAATTAATTGAATGCGAAAAGAAATAAATATTGTAACTAATGGAAAACTAATCATTCATCTCTAAGTAACATTAATATTAATGTTAATGTTAATCTCTAATGGACTAAAATTAGTCGCAGATGGAAATAAAAGGAACAAAATAGACATTTATATATATACAAGCATAATCGACCCTTTATTGGGACCGATCGACCAATGATTGCTATGGCGATGAGAATGATCCTATGCCTAACGGTCCAAATTTAGTAAATTAAAATCTAACGTATGAAATTGATTCATGTGCCTGTAAATATAGGCATAATCTTTCACTTTTCTTCTCATATTTTCTTAAATAAGTAGTGAAGCTCCGTCATTTTCTTGTCTATATATTCAAGGAAATATAGAAATTATTAATAGTATTACACACACACACACACACACACACACACACACACACATATATATATCTACGTGTGTGTGGAGAATAGTGGAGAATAAAAGAGAAGAAGAATAAAGAGTGAATGTATTTTGCAAAGAAAAGATAAATTCTAAATCTAAAATCTCACAACTACGTCTAATTCAAATATTTTCTCAGATCTATAATTCCACAATATGTATACGTTTTAATACATAGTTTGATTGAAGAAAAGAGAGTTAAATAAGACAAATGAATTTGGATATGAAGGTTAGGAAACTTAAAGATGAATGAAAAATTGTATAGTTTTATATAATGTTAAATTTATATCGTTGTAAATCGATTCCAAGTATGCTTGAATATAATTTTGGAGTTATAGACTTAATTGTATACATGTAATAAATTTGAAAACCATACTTGCATACTCTGTGACTTGTTGATTTTGATTAAATATTGCATATACTTGAATCAAGAAAGTAAGGGCGAAAGTAGCCCCTACATTCATAATACTGCACAATAATTCCAGATTTGTTAGCTGAATGATATATGTTAGTTACATGAACTAGAAGTTACTATAAATTGGATTGGAGTCTAAGTATTATTCTAATTTATTGGAATGAAGTATGTTGTACTGTAAATTTCTGTAATTATCCAATTTTTATAAATGTGAATAAAATTGTATCATTTGAAATAACCAGCAAAATGCCTAAAATAAAGAGATGTATAAAATATGGATTTTACTGTATTGTGTACCATCTATATCAATAAAAATAAAAACGATATTTTCTTGTAATTCCAAACATAACACAAGTCCTCTTTTAGATAATTTATGGAAAATTACATTGTTAATGTTTCCTATTGGGAAGATGTGATTCCAACGCATTAAAATGCAGCTATCCTTAAGTATAAATTAACATATTATAAGTAGAAACAATAACTATAATTCGATTGTAAATCTAATAGACGATAAGTTGAAAATGGACAATAAGTGATGAAGTATATGTAAAGCAACGAAATGAGTAATTAAAAAATTATAGTAATTAAGGAAAGATAATAATAATAATGGATAAAGAACAGTAGGATATACCTAATAGTATCAAGTGGAAGTCAAATACAAAAAAGTATTTAATTTATTAAATTAGAAGTAAGCTGTAAATGACATTAAATTGGCACTAATGAAACAAGAAGTAAGTTGGGTAGTAACTAAATACTGACAGTTGAACATAAGAGGCGTAGTAACTAAATAAATTTATGTAGCCTCAAGTATGCATTTACGACGGATGTAAATTATTGAATTTAGCCAAGAACTTAGATTAATTAAAAATGACTTAATCATTAGCATGGGTTGGAATGCAAAGTTAGTAGTGTTGCACAATAGAAGTCTGCCCTTTGAAAGGGGCTATCAACCGTCGTGTATACATTGTACTGATTTGAGACTTCTCCAACTGTAATACCTATGGGAATATACGTTCACATGTAGGTGAATGGAATATACCAAATTAAGGATTCTCCTCGATTGAGGTGTCAAACAGCCAAGTAGGGTCTGCTTTAATACTTAAGAGGTATGTGTTAAGTAACCAAATGAGCATTTTCTTGATTCCACTTGGAAATCTGAATGGGATGGTGAGTCTAGGCTCGATACTTATGTCAGCAAGGTTGATACCATACATGCAAGGAGTAGGGCTACACACGTAAGTAGAGAACGTCATCGGTCTAGGGCGATCAGTGGAAAAACAAGGGTTATGCCTAAACGGGCAATAGCTCCTACTAGAATAAGTCACGTCTACGACATGCATCGCCTCAAAGTTGTTTGTTTGTTAATTTGTTATTAGAAGGCAAGGTTGGATAACCTTAGTGGAGGTCTTTCAAACGAACAAGATAGTCTGAGGATCCGAGTCCTCAATAGTTTGTGGTGCCGAGTCCATGATATGAAGAAGTTAGATAAGTTTTCAAGATGTGGTATAATATGGCTAAATAGTTGTAATACTATTGTTAGACACTAACGAGAGTTCCTTGGTATGCACGGCGGTGAGGGCACGATACTACGTTGATGAGGGATTCTGAGTAGTGTAGAGTTACAAATACTAATGGGGAATATATTCTGGTCCATGGGGAACTGTGGTACTTATATATATACTTACGTAGATATTGTATACCTCGAGAAGGTGGGGCTTATCATACGCGTAAATGAAGTCAAGATGACTAAGTTAAAATAGTAGGCATAACATATAATGGAAGACAATCGACATCACTTAGAATTATGTATAAAGCATGCAATTTACCCATCACCAGAACTTTTGTTCTAACCCCTCCTTGTTACAGCCCATAGGATAATTTAGAACGATAGGTACTAGTATAAGGTGAGAACAGTGGAATACCGAATTTCCCGATGCATGCTCGACACTGACAAGGGTACTTAATACTATAGGTATCTGTCTTGGTCAGTAATTATATGTTTTTTTGTACTTTGTACTTCCATTGTGAGTTCTTATTGATATTGCTCTGATATAAAAATTTTATTATAGGATAGCAACACCGATGATCTATACTTTAATGGATTTGAGTTTTCAATTTAATGAATATTTTGTCCCATTAAGGTACGGGGTATTTCACTTGGTATCGAAGCGTAGGTTAGTCAACTTAAAAATTAATACATGTTGAAGTATTTGTATTTTTACTATAGTTATATACATTATATGCCAAACTCTACAAATTTCGACTATAGTAGTAGTTGCAACCATATTCTAAAAAGATGGACAATGCAACTACGAGTTTGAACAATAGATGAAGTTGAATACATATACTTATCCCGATTACCCCATGAGAAGAAGGTCATATTGGAAGGCATTGACTTAAGAAAAGCATGAATGCGACATATAAAAGGTTCCTTGAAGCTAGATGGTACATGACTCCCTTTTTGGTCCCGGATTGTCCAATGGTTGTAGATCCTCGCGAGATTGTCAATTGATGATGTACATTGGATCTAGATAAAGAGCAAGTAAGAATCTGTATGTTGCAGATATCCGGAAGTAAGAATTAAATAATTTCTCAAAAGAACGTGTGTAGCAATCACTCCAGGATGATAGCCGGATTTTTGTATTTTGAAAGAAGAAAAGTCAGAAGTAAGTGGAAAAGAATAGAAGTCCAAAGTAGGGACAAGTAAAACCCACTCTGAATCCGACCCCATATAAAAATTTAATATAAAAAGGATTGAGAAAAGTATGTTTAAAGGGATTTTCCAAAGGATTTGTATAAAAGTATAAGACCCTGTTTCTGAAAAGCAAGTATATATTAAACTTTCTGTAAAATGAAATATCCCTTTTATATTAGAAAGAAATTTTTTAGTAGAAATTAAAATTTATTTAGACCAAAAATTTAGGAAAACATGAGTTTTCATAAAGAGATATTCCTTTTGAAGGAAAAGTAGAGTGTATGCGTGTGTATAGCTCGTGGATATTCTAAGATGAAAAATTATAAGTTACGAAATTCTTTTTAAGGGTGGACAATAGGAAGTAGTACTGGCTTTAAGTAGGATAAAAGAAATGAAAATGGGACAAGAACTCGAAAACAAAGCAGTAGGCGAACGCACTGTGATAGTTCAATAAAGAAGATAGTTAATTGAGGGAAAAACTATATAAAGAGAAGCAATTTAAACAGGAGCAATTTAGGTGGAAGAAAGTTAAATAGTACTAACACTATGAAATACAAATAGAAACAATGTTAGAAATTTATATAAGATAAAGTTGTAATTAGAAACAATATAGGAAATTAAAAGAAGAAATGAACAGTTTCCATAAATATGTGCAATAATTGCATATACCTTTTATAAGTCCCCCTCGAATGATATCAGAGGCTCCACTAAGGTTGAAAGTGGAGATAGTACAAGTGATAGGAAAATAACAGAATGAAAGTTGTCCTTGTTCACCCCATTTTTTATTGTTTGAAGTTATAATGGATGTTTTGGAAACATTGTAAAGTGCATTTTGAGAAAATGGTTTGTTATAAAAATTGAATTCCTGTAATACAAAACTTAATAAATAGATTGAATTAAAAATCTCACTTTTAAGAAGTAAAATCTTTGTTGTGAAAAGTCTTTGAAGGAAAAGTTAATTTAAAGAAAAAGGAAAGGAACTTTTTAAATTAAATAGTTAAAATTTCCTTTTTGACTTGATAAATAAACTTAATTCAAAAATCGTAAATTATAGTTTTAAAAGTTATGACACCAAATTATAGTTGAATTTAATGAAAAGTTTCTAAGTTTGTATTTTTAAAGATAGAAGTTCGGGGTTAAGCACTTCATGGCTGTAAAGTTTAATAAAACAGGTCATTTACTTTGGTTGTTAACCCTATGTTGCTTGGTTTAACAACCGAAGCAAATGAAGATGAAGCTACAGGTCAAAACCTATTGCTTTGGTTGTTGAATAGAATTAATAGCGGTTATTTGCTTCCGTTCTTTAAACAAAACTGAAGCAATTGATTAAGGCTTTTGTTGTGGTTGTTTCTTGACAACCGAAGCAAATGTCAACTAAAGCAGAAAAAATTGCATTCTACTCATAGGCGCGTCAATTCCTACCAATCTACATATCAATCCCTATCTAGTTATAAATAACATATAGTCCTAACTTGACAATACAACAAAAGAAAAAGAAAACAAAATCCAAATAATTAACAAAAAATAAGAACATGTATAAAGTATTATTATCATTCGCATGTTTATGTAATAGACAAAAAATGAATAATATGGGTAAACAAACAGTGGGAGAGTTCCAAATGGTTAAAAATTAAATAGAACACTAGTTAAAGGGACAAATTAATATTCTACGCTACTAGAAAACTAGTATATGATTTCGATATTGGATCAAAAAAAATGTCATGCACCACCAATCCGCCTCGTCAACTATATATCCTTTTGCACTGCAACAATGAAGACATGTGAATTAAAAGTGGTGTGCAGATTTACATAAGATATGAAGAAATTAACTAAATATGCATGTATATATCAAAGCAACATCAAACAATAATGGTGAGGGTGCTCTTTAAGAAGCATACATACAATAAAACTAAACAATTGAAGTTAATCATTTCTAGAATTAAGTACTTGAGACTATTATCTAAGTGATAAAATATAATTCCCAAAATCTTATGAATAAGCATGTTTAGCTAAATGCAGAATACTAAATTGATCATCAAACTAACAAGAGTTTTTATTATAATGATTTTAGTCTTTATATTACAGAATTTATCAACAGTGTATATGTTCAAACTTATTAAGTGTAACGCGTTTTGCAATGTATAGCACACAAGTTTTCCTCTTCCAACAAGTCAATTACAAAAAATTCAACTCCCTGCAAGAAAATGATACTGATGAGATATGCAACTTGAAATGATGCCCTTAATTGCGTTCCAACAAATTATTATAAAAAATTTCAATTCCCTGCAAGTAATGATATTGACACGAGATAACTGAAATGATCCCTTGATGTTAGACAGGTATCATGTTTATCCATATAAAATATGAACCCGAAACTACTGTCATCTTATTTTAAAAATGCACATTTGATGCGAATGAGCAACATAATCTAGGGATCATCACATTAATACTAGTAACCAGAAAAAACATTGTTATATGAAACATACAAGATATATACTTCTACAGGCGACTATACTATTACTAGCAATTTATGCATGCATGATATATATTGCTAAAGTAGGTAGCATTAGGCACTGAGACAAATGTACTGGATTTTTTAAATTAGGAGTTTAGAACTAAATGCATAAATTAAGACTAAGAGAACTTAAGAACATATAAATTCATCTTATTCTAGTTCGTTTCAAAAAGAAAATCATGTCAGTTAACACTATTATTAAAGTATTTGAATTTAAAACTTTATAATACAAATTCAAAGTATTATTTCCCAAGGATTCTTGACTTGCTCACTTTGAATTCGTTTATAGGACCCAAAGAAGCAAATATACAAGCCTATAATAGGTTCTGAAATCAAATAGTAAGATTTACTGATCCTTACAACTTAAAATAAGTAAATCATTGAAGCAAGCCCACAGAGGACCTGGAATTTTTGTGAACATGTATGTTTACAACATATTATCATTTGTTTGATGTTATATGCTATACAAAATTAGGTTTATAGTAGCAGATTTTTCCACTAAGTTTAATATATGGTAATCATTATTCCTAAATTATAATAGCTAAGTCAGGGATTGTAATTGATAATTATCGTACTTAGAATATGAACTGATGGAATTATATTACGATGGTGACTATAACACAAAGTATTTTTTGTACATGATGAAGGAGTAGTGTCGATGTTAATTCATTCAAAAACGTTAAGCTTTATAATCTTCCTAGAAGCTGATAATCAAAATAGAGTGTCAACGTGAACAACATGAAATTACCATCAATATGTATGGTTTAACCACCTACACATTATGTGAATATATAATCAACATGAAATTCAATACTAATAATTTACAGGCAATTATCAGTGATAGACTATCAGCGAGCAGTGCAATTATCTGGCACAGCAAACAGCACATGAATTTATATATGCAAAGACTGGTAATTTACATGCAAGACTAATAATCCAATAGTTCAATACAATAGCTATATATGTAAGATTAATAATAAAGGTAATACTTTGCCAGATAATCCAATAAATGAATTGATCAAAATTACAACAAATTGAGATATATCCTACCAGTGCATTACGAATTAGAAATTGATAAACTTTACATTGCAAATTGAATATTCAAATTTGTTGTACTTCATTGTTAATGATAATTTTGTCTATAATTTGGAACACAAGAAATGAGAACCAAATTAGTCCATCCCTCAAGTATGCTAGAAATTATTTCGCGAATAATTGCATATCAATTTTGTAGTTGAACATAGGAAAAATATCACTTGTTTTTCTCTCTTTTTTATTTTAATCTGTTATTGTACTCTGCACTTCCAGATTCCTACAGATGAAATGTTCTTTTGCGCACAATTTGACCCAGATTTAATGTTCTTTTATGCATAAAAATTCATGACTCAAACACCCTACATCAGACAATAACATTTAATATATAATTAATATTAGGATAGAGATTGTCTTCAGCCCCACCTTAAACTAACACAAAGTTGTACTAAACAAGTGATTATACGCTAATCATGGACACAATCTTATCTTAAAATAATATTTTTTGTCCTAATTTAAAACATTTTGTTAAGCCAATTAATGTTTAAGTAGGCTAAAACGCCATTTTATTTTGTACTTATTTACGAATTAGTTTAGAAGACAATAAATATAAATATCATAGTACTTTTTATTGCACAAACAATGGCTTATTTCCTAATTTACAATAAATTTGAACACAACAAATTTTAATAGCATAAGTTATGAAAAATAAATTACCACATAAATGTTTGTTTCCTGAAATTATTATACATAAGATCATGTTCAATGCTAATATTATTTTATATTGTCAAAAATAAAAATAAAGCTATACTTCCAAAATGTAAGAAGGTGCTATAAGCTTGACCGAGATGTTCCCATATCCCATGTTGATACTCTGACATGTTTAAAATCCATGTGCAAATCATATTAAACATGTTAGGAAATCAAATCTACGTTTTCGATGACAACAACTATACAATGTAAATCGAATATACATATATTTATATATACAGGTATTTGCTAGAATAACATCACTAGGATGTTGAGATTAGTCTTACATTGGGCAATTTACAATATGAATTCTACATAAAAACTAAGAGACCTTCATTCACAAAATCAATTGGTTTTGTGATAATATGTGGTTCTCTAACATGGTATCGGAGCGGGTTTTAATTGTGTCACACGTCACCCTCAATGAATGTCCACGTGTTTGGCTGATGGTACACCACACGTGCGGGGGCGTGTTGAAACTAGTCCCACATTGGGCAATTTACAATATAAATTCTGCATAAATACTATGAGACCTCCATTCATATTACCAACTGGTTTTGTGATAATATGTGGTTCTCTAACATAGAAAGACAAGAACGAGGCTCAAAAGACACTACAAGAAACTATCAGACAATAGGAACAAAAAAGCACAAGAAAAGGAGCAAAAAACTGATATGAACAATATCAGACATCTGGATGCACAAGCCAGACATCTAAAACAGTTCTCTGGAACAACAGACAGGCTGAACCAGACGTCTGCCAATTGCACTCAAACGTCTGATCTACTACTATATTCTTATCCCAGACATATGATTTCAAACTCGAATTTCGAATAAGAACTTCAACTGTCACATTCGAATGGACATATCCGCTTCTCTTCGCTGCAACTCTTCATCATCAACAGAAGTAACTGTAGAGCACTCGTTAATGGATGCAAATATTCAAGATACCTATCTACAACTATATTTAGCATCAAGAGAAAAAATCACCTTACTTACTTACGCTCTCTAATTCTATACTCTATCATATATTCTTGATCTCTGCAATCTATACCTGTATTCACTCTTCTATATATTTAGTTCTTCATAGACAATACTCTTTAGATATATATTAAAAGCAATTGTACTATTTAGTTAACATCCGTGTTATACTAGAACACCATTTGACAAGAACAATTTATTGTAACCAAGCCTATTCCTCCGGACGAAGCGAGGGTGTCTAATAGTTGAATTCCAAAGGGGAGCTTCGGAACTGGACATAGGACGGGAGGTCTGAACCAGTATAAAATCTTGGTGTGCTTATTCTATATTTACTTAGATTAATATTGTTTTAGTTGCATCATACACTTTATCACATATACTTTTATGTACACTACACGATCCACCTTGTAGACTTTCAAATTGGTATCGGAGCAAGGTTTGATCAAAGTACAGTAGCACATATTTGAATCACTTTAATATGGTAAGTATTTTTCAAGAAGGACAATCCACACCACATCCTCCAATTTTTAACGGTTGTAATTATGCATATTGGTCAACACGTATGAGAATTTTTATGGAAGCTAATGGATTAAAAATTTGGTCAGCCACTCAAAATAAATAAGAAGCACCTGACATGACTATGAATACATGGAATGATGCACAAAAAACCGCAGCTTCTTATAATGCCAAAGCTATTTTATTTCGTTCATTAGATAAGAATGAATTTTCACGTGTCATGTTATGTAACACTGCATATGATATTTGGTGTACCTTACAAGTTACACACAAAGGAATAAACAAAGTTAAACAAACTAAAATTTCAATTTTACAAAATCAATTTTCGCCATTTAAAATGAAATAAAATGAATCTATAGTGGACATGTACTCTAGATTCCAAACCATTCAACACGATTTAATGGCACTTTGAGTCAAATTCACAAATTTTGACTTAATATCTAGAATGTTGAATTATTTAACTCTAGAATGGGAAAGAAAAGTATTAGCTATCGAAGAAGCTAATGCTCTCTCAACACTATTAGTTGAAGAATTGATAGAAAATTTAATGTCCTATGAAGCTACTTTGCGGGCAAGAAAAGAACAAAATTCAGAGAAGAAAAACATAGCATTACCAGCAACAAATGAAGACTCCGACTTAGACGAAGAAGAAATTGTATTTATTGCCAAAAACTACAACAAATTCAAGAAGTTTAGGAAAATGATCAGATTTCAGAAAGGAGGAAAAACAAGCTCTACAAATCAAACGTCAATCAAATGCTACGAATGTGATCAATTTGGACATATGAAGAAAGATTGTCCCAAACCCAACAATGACAAATAGAAGAACAAATTTGAAAAATTCAAAAACAAGAAAGCTTTCGAAGTAACATGGGATGACTTGGATTCTTCATCATCATCAGACAGCGACAGCGTAGTGACGAAGAACATGCTAATTTATGCTTTATGGCACAAACTGATGAGGTATGTCTCAAACTTAACTATGACGAATTATTATAACTTAGCATGGAATTAGACGATAAAATTAAACAAATTAAAAAATTGAATAAAGAACACATAGCCAAAATAAATAGATTAGAACTTGAAATAGGAATGTTAAAAGATGAAAAAATTATTTTAGAGGAGGAACTAGAATTATCTCAAGAAAAAAACTAAAAGTAGTTTAGTTGAAAATGAGACTATATCTAATGATTTTGGAAAAAATAGACTAGAAAAGGATAACTAGTTAAAAGAAATTTTCAACTTGAAATGTAATATAGAAACATTGAAAATTGAAAATTTAGAATTAAAAGAAAAACTAGATAAAATTACAATTAATGTTTCAAAATTTAATAAAGGAAAACAAGATTTGGAAATTCTTATTAAAATTTCAAAGCCGTTAGGTAATAGAAATGGAATAGGATTTAAGAATATTCCTAAACAAAAAGGGAACATTATTACGAAATATAGTTTTATTTATCAGAAGACTAAAGAGTCTAAAAAGACTACCAAAAATATCAAAATTTAGATTCCTAAGACAAATAATAAGTTGATTAGACAAAAACATATTAATTTTTTATAGATAATGTAGTCTTTAATAAAAATTATGTTCGTAAAGGTACCAAACCTTCTTGGGTATGGAAACCTGCTCCTCCTAACATCTAGGACCCTAAAAAAGTATATGGGTACCAATTAAATCATCTTTTATTTTCCAGGTACCCAAAATGAAAAATAAGGAGAAATGGATACTTGATAGTGGACGATCCAAGCATATGACCGAAAACTCAAAAATGTTATCAAATATAACATACATTGATGGTGGAACAGTAACTTTTAAAGATAACTCAAGAGGATATGTCGTTAGCATCGGAGAAATCATCAACTATGGTATTTCTAACTCTCCTATTATTACAAATGTTTTGTTAGTAGAAAATTTAAAACAACCTACTTAGCTATTAGTCAATTATGCGATAAAGTTTTTCAAATCAATTTCGAAAAAGATAGATGTAATATTGTTGACAATAACAAACAACTTATCTTTGAGGGTTTTCGAAACGAAAATATTTATGTCTTAAATATGAATATAAATCGAAATTCAAATTTACGTTTAACTGCCAAACATGACAAACCATGGTTGTGGCATAAATGATTTTGTCATATTAATTTTAGATATATTAATAAATTAGAAAAATATGAGCTAGTTAGAGGTTTACCTAAAATAAATTATAAAGTAGAAAATTTATGTGACGGTTGTCAAATCGAAAAACTAAAGAAAAGCACTTTTTAATCTAAAAATAATATTTCTACAAAATAACCATTAGAATTATTACATTTAGATTTATTTGGTCTAACTCAAGTACGATCTATAAATCACAACAAATATATTTTCGTAATAGTTGATGATTTTTCAAGATATATATGGACTTTATTTTTAAAATATAAAAGTGACACCTTTGGAATGTTTAAAATTTTTGCTAAAAGAATTAAAACTCAAATAGATTTAAAAATTAAAAATATTCGAAGTGATCACGGTGGAGAATTCGAAAATAATATTTTTACTAATTTTTGTAATAAAAAGGGCATAAGTCATAATTTTTCTTTTTTTCGCACACCTCAACAAAATGGTGTAGTAGATAGAAAAAGTTGTATGTTACAAGAATGTGCACGAACACTATTAAATAGTAGTGGTTTACTAAAACATTTTTGGCTGAAGCAATTTCTACGGCCTGTTATGTTTTGAATCGAGTAACCATACGACCTATGACTAAACATACTTGTTTTGAAATATTTTTTGAAAGAAAACCTAAAGTATCATACTTTAAAACTTTCAGATCAAAATTTTTTATGCTAAATACAAAAGATAATATGAGAAAATTCGACCCGAAGGCCGATGAAGGAATTTTTGTTGGATATTTGGTCGTAGCAAGGCATATAGAATTTTTAATAAACGCACTAACATAATTGAAGAAAGTTTACATGTTTCATTTGATGAAATTTTCTTAACCATCATACTAATGACGATGAAGAAATAATTCCTATAACAAATACAGCAAACTCTTCTAATAATTAAACAAATGCATAAAATAATATTTTAGTGTCATCTCCTAGAATTCTAAAAGATCATCCAAAAGATCATATCATCGGAGATCTTAACTCCAGAGTAACTAGAAATCAACTTAATCAAATTATCATATTGCATTTGTGCCAAATTTGAACCAAAAAATTATAAAGAAGCTTCAAACGATAATTTCTAGATAATAGCCATGCAGGAAGAATTAAATCAATTTGGACGTAATAATGTTTGGGAATTAGTACCAAGACCAAAAAAACAATCAGTTATTGGAACAAAATGGATATTTAAAAATAAAGTAGATGAAAATGGAAATACAGTTAGAAATAAAGCACGTTTAGTCGCTCAAGGTTATAATCAAGAAGATGGTATCGACTATGACGAAACTTTTGCTCCAGTAGCAAGATTCGAGGCCATACGCACATTACTTGCTTTTGCAAGTCATCACAATTTTAAAATATTTCAAATGGATGTCAAAAGTGCTTTATTAAATGGTTTTATTAAAGAAAACGTATATGTTGAACAACCTCCATTGTTTGTTCACGAAAAATATCTCGATCATGTTTTTAAATTACAAAATGTATTATATGGATTAAAGCAAGCCCCCCGTGCCTGTTACGAACGTCTTAAAAATCATTTAATTATATCTAGTTTCCAAATAGGTGAAATCGATACGACTTTATCTATTAAACGAGAAAATAACGATATCTTAGTTATACAAATTTACGTAGATAATATTATTTTTGGTTCAACTAATGAAAATCTTTGTACTCAATTTTAAAATATTATGGAAAACGAATTTCAAATGTCTCGCATAGGTGAATTGAATTTCTTTGTAGGTTTACAAATAAAACAACTTTAAATGGTAATTTTATTCATCATGAAAAATATTGTAATGATCTTTTACGTCGTTTTGAAATGGATATAACCTTAAGCAAACCAACACCAATGAGTACTAGTGTTCACTTGGAAAAAGATGATAACGGAAAAGACTTTGGTGAAAAATTATATCGTAGTATGATTGGCTCCTTACTATATTTAACGGCTAGTCGACCCGATATTATGACAAGCATATGTCTTTGTGTCCGATTTCAAGCAAAACCAAAAGAATCGCACCAAAGAGCTGTTGAACCTATCTTACGATATCTATCTAGTACTAGAGATCACGGTTTGTTTTATCCTAAGAGATCATCGTTTGAACTAGTTTCATATAATGATAAGGATTTCGGTGGATGTAAAACAGATCGCAATAGTACTAGCGGAACATGTCACTTTATCGGACAATCATTAGTTTCGTGGTTTAGCAAAAAGCAAAACTGTGTCTCCTTATCCACTCGTGAAGCCGAATATATTTCAGTGGCTCTAGCATGCGCACAAGTGATATACATGCAACAAACGCTTAAAGATTTCGGCAAAGTTATCGATAAATCACCAATATATTGCGAAAATACAAGTGCAATAAATATATCAAAATACCTTGTAAATCACTCACGTGCTAAACACATAGATATACGACATCATTTTTTACGTGACAATGTAGAAAAAGGAATTATTACATTAAAATACGTAAATACTGAGAATCAAATAGCAGATATTTTCAAAAAACCACTAAATGAGCAAACATTTTTTAAACTACAACGCGATTTAGGAATATGTTCTCTTAATAATCTTCTTAACTAATACTACATTTTCATTCATTCTATTTTTGGCTAAATTTTTTTTATCCACAAATCAAAATTGTTAACACTTACCAAAAACTTTTAGAAATTTGTTTTCTGAAATTACCTATGTATAACCTTTAAAATCATGTACAAATAGCCCCTTTTTTTACAAAACAAAACGTAAATAATATATGGATTTCATATTTTACAAAAGGAAATAAAAGCATGTCTTCCGACAAATCTCATCTCTCCTTCTCAACACCAACAACGGATAGTTCAGCGGATACACCTCATCGTCTTTCTACCCCTACACCAGATCAGCAACCGATCTATAAGTGGTCCTCCTACTATGCGGGATTCACTTCCGTTAAAAAGAGGTCCAAATGATCTCTATTTGTCTCTCCTAACACCAAGGATAAAATCGATGAAATACGTCACTACCTAAAGCAAAAAATAGCTTTACAACGAGAATTATACTTTGAACAAAAGTTCACTGCGTGACGATTAAGTTTTCTAGAGCAAGTAACAATCAAATTTTGTAATTCACGAAAGAAGGATGTCCATGAACCACTTCCAATTCCTTGCAATCCTTTGGATCCTTCTGCCTCTTATCGTACACCTTTGGATCCTTCACCTAGGCGATTCTTACTTTCCCCGAAAACCAACGAACGTGGAAACATATGCTCTCCACTTAATCCATGGAGGGATAACAAATCTGAAGATCGCAATGCTCCATCTTCATCTAAATAAATTTACTTATTCTCATTGTATTTTCATCTACATATATTTGTATTTTTTTCATAAATAATAATTTTAAGTTTTACTAAAATCAATCTCTCGGAAAATAAGCAACGCCCTTCAAAATTAGACTATTTGAGGACAAACCGCATATTTCAAACGTTTGAATAATGCCATCAGACGCCTGACACCCTTGTATCACACAATTTTTTAACATCGTACATACATTAGACGTCTGATATAACCTTCCAGACGTCTGAAAATACTTTATGTCTTATAAGAAACACAACGGCCTATTTTGGACGTTTAAAATTGGTTCCCAGATGTCTTAATATAGTTTCTGCCTTCTCAACGTAAAAACAAGGCCAATTTCAGATGTCTAATTTTACTTCCAGACGTTTGACAAAACTCTCTGACTTTCAACATTTACAAAATCGATCAATTCCAAACGTCTGCCACCAATAACCAGACGTCTGATTCTATTTACTGTCTTCAAACTAGGTTAAATCAGACGTCTGACTCATCATCCAGACGTTGAAATTCAATCAACACTCTTAAGTACCCTGATAACGTCTATTTTTCTAACTTTTATCACTTACATTTTCATTTCCACAGCAGAGTCAATTGTCTATCTCTCAAAATCACTTTTTTCTCCAAACATGGTCGAATCTCATGGCTCCTAAAACAAAAAACCCTAAAATCTCTAAGCGCAAACAAGACCAAGCTACTTCATGCAACCTGCAAGTTTGCTCTGACGATCAAATTGAGAGATGGA
Organism: Allium cepa; assembly: GCA_030765085.1. Lineage (NCBI taxonomy): Eukaryota > Viridiplantae > Streptophyta > Magnoliopsida > Asparagales > Amaryllidaceae > Allium > Allium cepa. Next base: position 660,114,666 of record CM060941.1, read on the forward strand.
TGAATCGTGTACCACATTCATTCAAAAGGTAGAGGGATATTCAAAAGAAGAAACTTCATATAGGTCCATTTTATAATTTGCTTAAGTTCCAAATGTACGATTTGGACAAAATGTGCGAAAGTGCTGGGCTAGAAACATTAATTTCCTTCAATCCCAATGATGTCCAAATCGATCAACTCGCCATTTTTCTTTACTATGCTAATTTAGATAGCACAGCCGTTTGGAAAACCGACAACGATGATAATTGGCTATGGTCAAGTGTTTACGGCAACACAATTAGACTTACGTTGGGGATTATAGGCCGAACTCTTGGATGTTTCGACACCGGAGAAGATTTATATAATATTTCGGATATGAGTCTTAAACCGAGAGATAATATCACACATCAAATATGGGAAGATGAAATTCCTAGATTTGCATCAAAATACCTAAGATCTAAGGCGAAACTTCTCACTAGAATGATTATCAACACTATTATTCCTCGTCTTGGAAATCATGAGCAAATCACGGAATTAGAGCTCAAGGCTCTATATGCTATATTCAGTGGAACAAGGGTTAATTGGGCAAAATTTATATTTGACGAGCTCAAGCATTTTTGGACTAGATCATGCCCATCCATCATCTATCCTACTTACATCATGAGACTTCTAAGAGATCACGAAATCCCTTTATGTTTGTCAAATTTTGAAGAGATTTCTCCTAAATATGCGTCCACAAAATTTTTCTCTGTAATGCACTTACCAGAAAATCCTCCGAATTTTATATCATTTGAAGAGTGGACGCAACATCGCAAGCCAGACAAGCTAGGTCTTAACCTTAACTACAACCTGAAAAATCACAAGAGGTAGAGCAACATAGCGAGTATACTCATCCTCCTCCTGCACCCTTTGTTTATACATGCCAAGACGAAATTTTGGAGACTTGCACTGAGATAAATCCAAATGAGAGTATTCGCGACTTAACTCTCCAAAATAAGCCTATTTTATCTCGAAATCAAAAATTATTGGCTAAGCTCATTGATAGTTTTGAAAAATATTTTGCTTCTCGCCTAGCCACAGTTGAAGCGTCGCTTTCAACTAGATTATCCGTTCTAAAAGAGGTTCTTCAATGGGTTCGGGGTCCAACACCACCTTCAGAAGATTGGCCAACTCCAGTGCTTTCTCCTCCTCCTTCAAAACATTTCAAACTTTTAACGAGGAAAAAGAACCTCTCGAACATACTCCGACATCTCAAAAAACAAGTCATCTCTTTCAAGAATGAAGATGAAGGAGATGATCAAGATAAAGCTTCCCCAAAAGATCCTTAGATTTTTTTAGGGTTCCATCTTTTGTATAAAAATGATAAAAAATCTATGCGTGTAATTGATTAATATGATTAATGAAAATTGCTTTTTGGTGTGTTTTATTTCTGTGTATATTCATGTAACCATACAATTATTAGAAAAAAATACTAAATGATATGAACATGGTGTCTACATTTAAAAATTATTAATGCTCTTTGATAATGCCAAAGTGGGAGAAAAAATAAAAAGCATAATAAATAATGGAAAACACATATTCATAGGGAGATTTATAAATTTATATATAAGTACATTGTATAGCTGTCATCATCAAAAAGGGGGAGACTGTTAGGAAATCAAATCTGCGGTTTCGATGACAGCAACTACACGGTGGAAATCGAATATAAATATATTTGTATATATACAGTTACTTGCTAGAACAACATTTGTAACATTCTATTTTTAAATCAAATTTAAATTGGTAATTAATTTAAGTTTTGTAATTTAATTGTTAATAATTTGGTATTTTCCAAATTAAATAGATATTTTTTTGTTTATTAATATAAATGTATATAAATGTGATTTTAAAATAGAATTTCTAATTGGAAATTCAGAAATAAACATTTTGAATAATATATTAATTTTAAATTTAATTGTGAAATAATTTGAATTTTCCAAATTAAATAAGATAGGTGCCTGTTTATTTATATGAATATAGATTTATTTTGAATTGCATTTTGAATATGAAACTCTAAATAAATTGAATTTAATTTGGGAATTCAATTGTAGATATTTTACAAATAAATTGAATTTGAAAATACTATGTTTAAAATTAATTTGAATGTTTCCAAATGAAACATTTGTTTGTTTATATGTTTGTATGTATGTATATAGATTGATTTTAAATAGAATTTAAATTTGAAAAATCTAAAAATAGTTATTTTAAAATTATATTAAATTTGAAAACATTTTATTTTCAATTGTAGATATTTTATAAATAAAATGGATTTATTAATTTTATATTTCCAAGGAACTAATATATATGGATATATATATATATAATTATTTATTAGTGATGAATAATTTGATTTTAAATCATTTGTTTTATAATTGTATAAGAACAAAATAAAACGTATGAGTGCAAATGTAAGACAAGAATAAATATAAAAGCTTTGATATGTATATATATATCTCTTTTGAAATTAATAAGTTAAAAATATTTTGTATAATACATGAAACATAAGAGATAAATAAATTTACAAATTTTAAAATGGAAAGGTTTAAACCATAAATTATAGATTTATTTAAATAAAGGTCTAAACATAAATTTTAAATTTATTTGAAGAAAGGATTTAAACATAAAAGTGATGTTAATGACATTTGCAAATAAATAAGAGTATGAGATTTACAAGTGTTAGATTAAAATAACTCAATATAGACAAGTGGCTTTATTTCTTTTAAAATTAAAGCATATAAAATATATGTAAAGAAAATATCAAGCTGTTTTTAGTTTAAAATTTCTCAAACCTGGAAACAAAAAGAAAAAAAATCTGAAACAATCTTCAAGCCTGAAAATGAAAGGAAAAAAACAAAGAGATTCTAACCTAGAAATTGAAAACAGAAAAACAAAACAAATCAAAATCTTCAACCTGGAAACTCAAACATCTGAAGCAACTTAATAAATCAGAGAAACATTAAGTAAGCCGAAGTCTTTCAAGGTCAAAGAAAATCAGAATAAAATAAAAATCAAAAACAAAACAAGCAAGCTTCAGAATTCAAAAATCGAGCTACAAATCAAAACTACAGCCTGGAAGCGTGAAAGCAAGATCAAACTCAAGTAAATCATTTCCTGTTTTTCTAGACTTTAGTTCTCTGTTCTTCAAACCCAAGGCGAGCAAACCCACCCCTTTAAAATTTGAATCTATGATGCTTTGTGAAGTAATTGTTGTGAAAAAATGATAAATCTGTGCATGTATATATGTGGGTGAATGGATGTATGCATGTCTGTGTTTTGCATATACGTCTCTCTGTTTTAAATATTACAGACTAAATCCACTTCAAGAATCAAACCCTCATCATAACAATCCAGTATAGGTGTGGATGTTCAAAGGGAAATTGTTTAAAATGATGTAAGATTAATTTTTAAAATGATTTCAGGAATATTCATTTAGAAATCATTTTAAAATATATAGATTATAGTGATAAGCTAAAATGGTTTAGAAAATTAATCATCTCTATATCAATTTTAGATTATAGGAATTAATTCATGTTGGAAAAAGAGGAATTTTATTGATAAGATTAAGATTTTTAGATTTGAAAATAGTGTGAATTCTCGAGTTGATCAGGAAAATGTTTTTCATCAATTTCTGATGATCAACGTGGAGTGGTGGCTCGGGTTTGATGCTGGAGGTAAGGTGAAGGATGGGTATTGGAGGAAAAATAGGGGGAAGTTTTTCTGATGATCGGAGCGATCAGGCGGCAACATTTTAGCGGTTTAGACCTAGTTTTTGCCGAACCTGTTCTCGGAGAAATGGCATTTTCATCGTCGAATCGGTCTTGATCGGGGCTGGTGGATTTGAAACGTGGTTCGTCGACGAAGTGATAAGCGCGACGGCGAAGGTTCTGATGGCAGAGATTGGCGAGGCGAGAGGGTTTTCTGTCGATCTGTGTTGTCCAGACGGGAGTCAATATACTCGATTTTTTTTATCGACGAAATCATCGACGTCGGGTGGTTGGGCTGAGAGGCGAAGTCGTAAACGACATGTTAGGGCTCGTGATGATGGCCGAAGTTGGCTGGATGGGTTGTACATGTGCATCGTGCACATTGATGTTTGACTATTTTTAGAAATTGGAGAAGAAGCAGTTTTCTCGAAGTCAAACTCGGAGTCGTTGAGGGATTGTCTCGAAGTAAAGTAGGGACGCCAGTGTCTCGAGTTGTTTCTCGGGAAATATAAGTATTGGCTCGGGTTTATGGATTTGATATTAAAAAACGGTTTTAAACCTTAATGAAAATCAAGTTTTATTGAAGCAATTGTGTTAGGAAAACCAATTATTTTGTAAATATTAGATGCTATCCAAGTTTGAATTGGTTAAAAGTTTTTTTTAAATAAAAATTATTTTAAATTAACTAAGTTTTTTTAAATGTTTTTTTTATATATATAACCCTTATTTTAAAGGTTTATTTTAAATAAATCTAATATTGGAATTGAATAGCTAATTGATGAAATGAAATGCTTTCAATTATAAATTAACTTAAGGGACTTAAGTTGATTAATTTGTCCATGGTGATTTATTACAAAAGTTTAATTAATAAAAGTTTTAAATGATAATTAAGAAAGTGATGATTTATTTTTGATTTATTAAGATCTTGGGTAATTAAAGGACAATTACTTAATGTGATTACTTAAAGGTAAATTACCATAATGTAATTGAAGGTTGATTAATTAAAATAAGTAATTAAGGGGTAATTACTTAATGAAAAATAATTAAAATTAATTAAAGGTTAATTAATTAAAGGTTAGTTAATGATTAAAGTTAATTACTTAAGTGATTAAAGATTAATTAATTAAGGATAATTAATTTGAGTGATTAATTAATTAAGGATAATTAATTTGAGAGATTAATTAAGGTAACTAATTTGAGGTAATTAATTAGTTTAAAGATTAATTAATAAAAGTGATTAGGAATAATCACTTATTGTAATTAATCAAAGTAATTAATTAGGGGTTAATTAATTAATTAAGGATAATTAGTTGAAAATTAATTTAATAATTAAAGGTTAATTATTTAATGATTAAAGGTTGATTTATTTATTAATCAAGGTTGATAAATTAATAATTTAAGGTTGATTAAATTATTATTAGCGGTTAATTAATAAATGAATAAAGAATAATTAATCAAAATGGTTTGTGATTAATGTCAATTAACCAGGATTAGTGATTTATTTATAAGTAATTAATCTGGTTTAAATTAATTAGATAATTAATTGATCTTATTCATGGATGTTTGGATTTTATAGAATGTTGAATTATTTGATATCCCTGATGTGTGATGTTCTGTTTTGATTTGAGCTGTGATGGATGTAATTTATTTATTTGTGATGAATGTAATCTATTTATCTATGATAAATTTATTTATCTGTGAATCTATGAATGAAGATAAGCGTTATAGGATTATACCGCTTATAGATATTGTTGTGCTTGGATTGTGATGGTTGATGATGTTGCACTATTGTGTAAAACCCCTGCCTTACACCATATGCACACAAATATGGATTGCACGGGGAAATTGGTTAAGTCACAGATATTTGAATTTAATAAGAAATGGTTTTAAAAAAATTGAATTTTGAATCCAAATGGTTTTGAAAATGAAATTGGTTTGAATATGAAAAGCTTTTGAAAAGGAAGTTTTGAAATTTGGAATTTAGCTTGAAAATAATATATCTTATTTAAGATTTGAAATTTATTTTGGAAACTATGTTTTGAAAGGGTTATACAAGTTATACCATATATATGGATTTTAAACCACTTTTGAAGTATGTCAAAAGTATTATTTTGGGAATTTGAATTCAACCCAAGTTTATAATTTAAAGGCTATAACTTGTACGTATTTGATCGGATATTTCTGAAATGAAACTTTTTGATTTCCAATGATAATGGCTTTCAAATAAAGAAAGGTTTTTCAGTTTTTGTTGAAAAGGTTTCAAATTTGGAATGGAATTGTTTTAAAAGCTATGAATTAATCTTTGTGAAAGATTGGTGAACTTTGTGAAGTGAATCTTTTTTGTTTAAAGATTTGAAAATGGTGATGTGTTTAAACCATTTGAAGAAAGTTTTTTGGGCTTTAATTTGTGACTTAACTGAGATCTCATTATCTATATGTTTTTAAAAATTGCACTCATTATTCGGTTTAGCCGGGAGAGGACTTTGTGTCATATAACCCATTCTGAATAGTGATACGACGATATGAATAACATTTGATGATCGGGTATTTTCGAGAATGAAAGGATTACCCGTCGAATGTATCTGCACTGAGTTGCGCCGGTCACTGCAACAAAAAGTGTCTTTTATAGCGGCATATAGCCGCTATTAATCACAACCATAGCGGTTTGATAAGCGCTGTATATCCACATGTTATAAAAAACTGTTGAATATTTATAACACAAAATATGCCGCTATGGTTGAGCTTAGTTTTATAATGCAAATTCGCCGCTATGGTACGTTAATTCAATAGCTCATTATAGCCGCTATAATACAGCTAAATCTCAACGTAACTGGAAATCTTTATAACACCATTTTGCCGCTATAAAATATTTAAAAATTTTATTATTTTTGCTTCAATTTGATCGTGTGCTTGTTGTTTTTCTCTTTGAGTTTGCATTGCTATTTAAAAAAAAAGAATATACGCAATTCATTTCAAAAAAAATTATATATATATATTCCACTTCAAGATTTGCATTACATATTCACTACCGTTTACATTTTGTTTTTCATTATTGTTTAAGATTTGATTTTCATCTAAAAGAAACTGTACATCTCCATTTAACATACAACCGTTCCACACTACTGCCTTCTCTGTGCATCTAATCTCTGGCTACAGCTGTATGTGTGCACATCTACATCACCATACTTCTGCCTGAATTACAGACATCCACTTATGCATAAATCACTACAAACTGCTCCTCTGCTTCTCTCCATCCAACAACTTACATTTCAACCATAAACTAAACTTCGACAACATCACCTCCCTACTCCTCCTCTTACAATCACTGCCATTTTCCTTCTCCATTTTCATCCAAACAAATACCACATCATAACACTTAAACCATACTGTTTGCACAAAAAATGGGCAAACACCTCCAAGTCGTATGATTTAGTTGATTATATATGGTTCTTAGAGATTTGGGTGATTTATGCGAATATAAAAAATAGATGGACTAAACTGCAAAAGACACACAGATTTATAGTGGTTCGGCCAGAACGTGCCTACGTCCACTTTATATGTTATTCTCCTTTTCTCTTCAAATTACAAGTACAAAGCTTTGTATACAAGTATATGAAAGTTGTTTGAAAGTTCCGTCCGTGCTTGAGCTCTCAAACTTGTCTGCCATTGTTGTACCCCTGCCCCTCTATTTATAGAGTGAGGCTGGGGGCAGGGGTCATGGATGTATATAGCCGTTGGTGGGCCTGGGTTGAAGCAATCTGGCCTGGCGACTTTGATCCGGCAACGCCATGGTTCGGTGGACAGTTGTATGTTTTTTGGACCGGTGGTAGGTTGGGATTGAGTTTGGTTCGGTGGTGGTTGGTCCGGTTAAGTGTGGAGGTAGGTTGGTTCGGTGGTGAAGTGGCTCGGTGATCAGGTTCGGTGGCGTTGGACTGGTAGTGGATGGAAGGTGGCTGGTTCGGTAGTGAGTGGAGTGGGTTGGTTTGGCTATGAGGGGAAGGGAGTTGGCTCGGCAATGCATGGAGAGGAGATGGTTCGGCAATGCATGGAGAGGGACGGTCCGGTAGTGAAAACGTGGCCAACATTTACCCCCAAAGTAGGGAATATGCCTGTATATGGCGTGCTTTGTTTTGAGTGATGCTGAACCAACTGGTCCGGTCATTGATTCATGCTTATAAATAGGGGCCCAACGCTTTCGTTATTCAGCCGAGCCAACCCCTTGTTTTTGCCGAATCGAAATATTATCTTCGTCGGACCAAACGTGTTAGCCGAATCAAACTCCTACCCTTGCCGAACCAGGTGAGTACCTTTTTTTGCCGAATGGGTTTTAATCTTGAACTACCGAGTGTGCTTGAGTGCCGAATGAGCCGAGGAGTATAGCGCCGAATATCCTTCTACCTTGCTCTACCGAATGGGCTCGGTAGTTTGAGTGTCGAATGGCCTTTCGACCTTGTACTACCGGATGGACTTGGGAGTTTTGGGAAGTACGAGGCCGAATGGACTTTAGCCTCAAACTTCAATGTTTCGCATTGGGAATGAGACTCCAGGCCGCATGTACTTGTTTGTTTATATTTACATACTCCTTGTTTTTAACAATGTGTTTGTTTTCGGTGTTGCAGATAATGTCTCACAAAGTGGAAACTCGATCGGATAAGAAGAAATCTTCAGACAAAAGAGAGTCCACCGTAGTGCCCCAAGCTCAGCCAGGGCCGGAACGTCGTGGACCCACCCCGAGATCGCTAGTAGTTGGGTATGGTCCCAAGAGCTTCTGATTTCTCCACCTGAATGCTTTCCTAGCTCTCTTAGAGAGGAGCAGCTTGATGTTATCTCCCGCTACTTTGGGATTGATAGAGCACGCATGCTGTTGCCAGGGAAGGGGGTTATGCCATATAATCCCCCCGAAGGATACTTCGCTTATAGTAGGTACCACTGCATGTGCGTGGCCATTCCTCCAATCAATACTTGGATAGTTAGCTTTGTCACCTATTTGAAGGTGGCCCCTTTCCAGCTCCAGCCCAACTCCTACGCTATCTTGGTGTGCCTATTCGTGATTTTCCAAAGAAAGTACAGGCGCCCCCCTTCTAACAGGGAGATTCGGTATCTATATAACTTGAGAGGTTACAAGAAGGGGTCCCTATATATCAGCTTGGAATCGGCCGTGTCCTTCAAGCCGGTCTTGGACTTGTATTCAAAGTTCACCATGTTTAAGAAGGAATGGTTCTTCGTCCAGGATGACACCGTTTCGATCCACCGCTTCACCTCTGGCTGTAAGTTGCAGCTTATTTATAATTTCCGTTCTTACTGGGATGCTTCTTCTTATGTGCTTTTATTTCTTGCTAGCGACAGGTGGCTTTGCGATCGTGGAGAATGATCACCTGGTTCAGATGGCCGCGGCGATAGAGGCCATTTCGGGAAGGGATAGGTTAGCTTCTTACCTATTCAGGAATGCCACTCTCCTGGAACACAACTTGATTCTACCACATCCGTCTGTGGTCAAGCAGAGGGATACGGCTGAGGAAAGAGCTGCCGAAGCCAAAGGAGGGGCCACGACAAAGAGCAGCAAGAGGAGACCCTTCTAGATACCTCTAGTCGTCGGGGGGAAGAAGCTCAAGAAATCTGATGGACCCTATCCCAACACATGCCCAGATGTTCCGTAGGAGGAAATTGAAGAGGAGGAAAGAGGCGAGGAGGAGAGCGAAGGTGACGGAGAAGGTGATGGTGGTAACGGTGGTGAAGGACAGAGTGGTAGTGGAGTTGGTGCCTTGACCTCTAGGAAAGCAGGTGAGATTCAAGAGTGGACGGATGATGCTTTCCGCCAAGCCTTTGAGGGGTTGGAGGAAGGGTCGGCCTTGGTGGAGAAACCGAAGAAATCTTATAAGGCCGGGACTGGTGCCAGTCCATCTTCTGAAAGTATTTCAGCTAGGACAACTCCGGCAGTTCAAAGTGAATTTTCGACTCCTCTATTAACTTTACATGTTTCTTGGATTATAGTCTCATGCACGCTTGTAACACTTGGTTTTTATTCCAGGAGTGGGTAAGGCGACCAAGACATCAGACATTCGGCACCGCCTCGAGCAATTCAAATTCTTCAAAGCTTCTGCTAAAGCGAAGCCCTCGACTGACTGTTCCGGGGGCGTAGTCGGCTACCGTCCTCTTCTCGGAGTCATTGAAGAGGATATTCAAAAGAGAAAGAGGAGGCGTTCCATGTTCGAACCTTCACTTGGACCTCAGCCCCCAACCCAGCCTATTCATGACATCACGGGGGAGGATACTGAGTCCATACCATCTCCGCATCCATCAGAGAATCCTTCCGTTACTCATGTTGATCGTCCCGGCTTGGCTCGTAACCCATTTGCGGGTCATCCAGGTATGGACCCGAGTTCCCATGATATTTCCTTCGATGAGGTTACCGGTGAGCACCTCCTACCCTGCAATCTTATGGTAAGGGTTCTTGGTGAGGCTAAGTCTTTGGATCTCGACTTGTTGACCACTCGGATTGTGACTATTGGGGATGAGGCCAAGGCAAACATCGATCGGGTGGCTGAAGAGACCAAGAAGTTGATGGGGGCATCACGCCCGACTGGTCAAGGCTGGAGAGGAAATTCGGCTGCGGCTAATGGTTTTCGATCAGGCCTAACAGCTTGCCGATCAGGCCATTCAAATCTCCCAGCATGAGGCGGCCTCCAGACGGCTAAAGAAAACTATGGAGGTGGCTAGCAGAGCCGAGCTGTGAAAAATGGAGGCCACCTGCAAGGAACGAATCGATATGGCCATTGCCACGGTGGATGAGGTTCGGAGAGCGGATCTTGAGAAGATAGAGGAGTTATCTGGGAGGCTTGAGGCCGCAGAGCTTGCTCAAGCCAAGCTGAAGGAGGAGAAGGAGGCGATGCGAAAATCCCTTCAGGTTGACTGTTCGAGATACCGATTGGAGAGAGATGCTGCCGTTGCAAGGCTGTCAGCTTCCGAATCTCGGATGAGGGAGTTTGAGGAGAACGAGGGGATGATGGATGAGATGCTCCAAGACATGTACTTCCGTACTTGGAAGTAGGGAAACCTCTCCTGGATGGACGATTATCCCGGGTCATGGCTAGGATATATCTCCGGGCTTTGGAGGAGGCCAAGGCTGAGGCTGATAAGGAGGGTGGCGTAGCTTTCAGAATGGATGTGGTCACGGCCCAGTTTACTGAGGAGGAGAAAGTGGCAGTGAAGGAGGGCATGCGACTGCTTACCGCCGAGGAAGTGGGTGTGCAGTTAGGGGATGATGATCAAGGAGCAGATGCTGGTAAGTCTTCCCTCTCAATATTTTCTTAACTTGATTGCGTATTATTTATCTGATGGATTCTTCTCCTGAATCGGACAGGTGGGACCTCTAGCCAGCATGCTGGGAGTTCTGATCCTGTGGTCAAGTAGATCCCGGCGAGCTAGCAGGATAGAGGAGGAGCCCTGCTGCAGCTGACTACTTCTTTGGTTTACTTGGCATTCCTGAATATACTAGTCCAAAACATTAATGTACTTTCAGGCTGTAATTATGTAATTATGCCGTTGTAGCGAATGATTTATTCTTATATAATTTCATAACATAAGCTGATTCTGTCGTATTTGAATGCTGTCGTTATTTTGATGTGTTGCATAAGAAATATAGCTGTGTATATGTTTGATGCTATGCTCTTGCTTAAAATATAATTTCATGTCTCGCAATGTTAGTGTGATGTGTGAATAAGCTATAGCTACATGTTTATGTACAAGAAAAGGAAGTACCGCCCTTCATATTTTAGTTGTAGATGGTATCTTTGAATGTCTTGTATGACTGAGGATGGAATGCTGCTGAGCGACCTGTTATTCGGTTGTGAGTTCTTATTTCCACTAGCGAGTGTCTCCTATTTTTGTCCTGTACTTTAGTGATCGCTATAGAGGATAGGAGGAAAGTTTTTTATAAATGAAAATATAAGAAATAGTAAAACTTCCAATCACGGAAGGCCTTCGATGTGCTTAAGTTCATGGAGAACGGGTTTTGTAGTCACTTTCCCTGGCTGTGGGTCTTGGAGACATTCGTCACCCATCTTATGCTTTCGCGGGGAGTTTTCTTTTTCACCACAGCCGTACTTAAGACACATCGGAGCCGAGATCGTGCACAGTAACTACCCGGGCCATTATGACCCATAATTGTGGGTATTATTCGATTTACCATGGCCGGCTAGCGTGGGTGCCGATCGTCAACTGTGAACTGTCCCTGGCTGGCCACACCTTATGTTGGGGCTTATAATCGGTTCACAGTCGCCGGCGAGCCAAACGCCGTGATGAGCTGCCTCGGCTATAGTCGGCCTTCTCGGTGGCTTATGATCGGCTCATTACAGTTGGCTTTGAGGGCCGTCGCGAGCAATGAGTTAACCCGCAGCAGAGGGATGCTGGTGCAAAAGTGTCTCATTTACGAGGGCATAGATTCGTATAGTACCTGTTAGGTCTTGTCCAGGTGGGATTGTGCCGTGAAGTGTCCAGAATGGAAATGCCATTATATAGGATTTTGTTCAACAGAAAAGGATAAAGCTTAACAAGCAGCCAAGATATAAAGGAACAAGTTAAAAAAGAGATAAGATTTTTAGAGTGGTTCTGCACGAAAATGCCTACGTCCACTGATTCTCTTTATTAATTCACTTCATACGGGCATACAAGTTAAGAAAAGTATCGACGAAGGTGTTGGATGTTCCATGCCCTCTGGAACACCTCTCCGTCCACTGTTGACAAAATATAAGCTTCGTTGTGGAGATCTTTATGAATTACACAGGGTCCATCCCAGATTGGATCTAGCGCTCCGGGGCATGGAAAGATCCGTTTGAGGACAAGATCTCCTTCTTGTAAGCTGCGGTGTTTAACTTTGGAGTTGTATTGTGCTGCCACTTTTTGCTTGTGAGCTGCCGCTTTGAGTGCTGCTTCATTTGTTCTTTCTTCAATTAGGTCCAAAGACATGTGTAGGAGTTCTTCATTCTCTTCTGGGTTGTAGTTGATCCTACGGTGGGGGGGCACTATAGTTTCAATTGGGAGCATGACTTTCGATCCGTATGCCAAAGAGAAAGGAGTATGTCCTGTTGATGTTCTGTAAGATGTGCGGTAGGCCCAAAGTGCCGTAGGAAGTTCATCCACCCAAGCGCCTTTTGACTTTTCAAGTTTCTTCTCGATTAGAGTTTTGAAGATTTTGTTGACAGCTTCGACTTGTCCGTTTGCCCGGGGATAAGCTACAGATGAGAAGCTTTTGTGAATTCCGTGCTCTCGGCACCAGTCGGTGAATTCCTCGCTGTCAAATTGAAGTCCATTGTCCGATATGATTTTGAGTGGAACCCCGTACCTGCATAAAACATTTTTGATCAAGAATTTAATAACTTTTGCCGAAGATATTTTATTTAAAGGTTCCGCTTCCACCCATTTGGTGAAATAGTCGACTGCCACTATAGCATATTTGGCTCCGCCTCGGCCCATCGGCAGTTCGCCAATCAGGTCAATTCCCCATACCGCAATGGGCCAAGGACTGGTCATCTGAGTAATCTCATTGGTTGGTAGTCGAGGGATTTTAGCAAATTTCTGACATCTGTCGCATTTTTTGACGAAGTCCAAGGCGTCTTTGTTTAAGGTGGGCCAGAAATATCCATATCGGAGTATCTTCTTTGCCAGAGTCTGCCCTCTAGTGTGGTCTCCGCTACTTTCTCGATGGATATGGGATAAGATATCCTTGGCTTCCCTTCTGGCGATACATCTTAATAAGGGGTTAGAGAAGCCGTGCCGATAGAGGATGCGTTCTTGTATCATGTAGCGGAAAGCACTCCTCAAGATTTTCCTGACTTCGTTACGCTCGTTGGGTAGTGTGCCATCTTGCAAGTATTTTCAGATAGGAGTCATCCAAGTTTCTTCTTCGATAGCAGCTATCAGATCCTCTTGTTCGAAACTTGGGATAGTCGTTTTGAGATGGCTACCGTTCCAGAAATGGTGTTGTTCTTCATGCTAGCTTGCTTTTCCAGTTCGTCGGCCTCTCGGTTCTCTTCTCGAGGAACGTGTTTGATTAAATAGTGATCCAATTGATTGAGCAGCAGCTTGGTCATCTTTAGATATGCTGTGAGTCATTCTCCTCGAGTCTGGAATTCTCCTAGTATTTGATTTACAATAAGTTGAGAATCGCTATGGAGACATAAAGAACTGACACCAATTTCTAAGGCAAGTTCCAGTCCTGCTATTACTGCTTCATATTCTGCATCGTTGTTGGTGGCAGCGAATTCCACCTTTAGGACATAATGCAGCTTCCTTCCCCTGGGGGTGATTATCACAATACCTGCCCCCGAGCCCTGTTCGTTCGATGCTCCATCTACAAAGAGATTCCACTTGATATCTTTTCCTATTTCAGATTGATCCTTACCTTCGTTGGTAGTGAATTCGACAATGAAATCGGCCATGGCTTGTCCTGTGATGGCGGTGCGAGGATGGTAGGTGATAACATATTGACTCAGTTCAATGCACCACTTAAGTAGTCGCCCAGAAGTGTCGGGGCGATTTAGTACCTGCCTTAGCGGTTGATCGGTTAAAACTCTGATGGAATGAGATTGGAAATAGTGTCCAACTTCCGTGACGTGATTAGCAGACAGTATGCTAGCTTCTCATGTTTAGGGTACCTAACTTCTGCCCCTGTAAATCTCTTGCTTACAAAGTATACGGGCCGCTGGGCGCGGTTGTCTTCTCTCGCCAAAGCGGCGCTTAAAGCATGGGACGATACAGCAAGGTATATGTATAGTTCCTCGTCTTCACTTGGAGTTGAGAGTACTGGTGGTCTCTGGAGGTGTTCGATTAAGTTAAGGAAGGCTGTCAAGCATTCGTCGGTCCATTCGAACTTTCCTTTGTCTTTCTTTAGAGCTTCAAAGAAAGGTATGCATTTGTCAGTTGCTTTAGAGATGAACCTGCTTAGGGCGGCCACTTTCCCTTTTAGGCTTTGCATCTCTCTTCGAGTGGATGGTATCTTGATAACTTGCAAAGCCCGGACTTGTTCGGGGTTTGCTTCAAACCCCCGGGCATAGACGATGAATCCCAAGAACTTTCCCGACGATACTCCGAAGGAGCACTTTAGAGGATTCAGCTTCATTCCATATTGGCGAAGTACTTGAAACATCTCGTCCAGGTGGTTTATATGATCGTTGGCTTTTCTCGATTTTACCAGCATGTCATCCACATAAACTTCCATAGTTCGTCCTATTAATTCTGCAAACATCTTGTTGACGAGGCGCTGATAAGTAGCTCCGGCATTTATAAGTCCAAAAGGCATTACTCTGTAGCAGTACAATCCCTGGTCAGTGATGAAACTAGTGTGGTCCTGATCGGGGGCATGCATAGGGATCTGGTTATATCCTGAGTATGCGTCCATAAAGGATAAGAGTTCGTGTCCGGCTGTGCTGTCCACGAGTTGGTCAATTCGGGGGAGTGGGAAGCAGTCCTTCGGGCAAGCGTCATTTAAGTTGGAGAAGTCGATGCATGTTCTCCACTTCCCATTAGCCTTCTTTACCAGTACCGGATTGGCGATCCATTCCAGGTAGATGGCTTCTCGTATGAAGTTATTGGCAAGTAGATTCTTCACCTCTTCCTCGAGGGCTACTGATCGTTCTGCCCCCATGCTTCTCTTTTTCTGTTTTACTGGAACCTTGGTGGGATCGATGTTCAGTACGTGGCATGCTATGTCTGGGGAGATTCCAGTTATGTCAGCGTGCGTCCATGCAAATATATCCATGTTGTGGCGAAGAAAATCGACGAGTTGATCCTTCAATTCCGCTCTTAACTTAGACCCGACTCTCAGCAGTTAGTTGGATCGTGTTTGTCTACAGATACAAATTGCATATCCTCTGCAGGCTCGGTGGTGGCCTCCTCCTTCTTGTCCCTGGGGTCTAATTCGTTGAAAGGATCGCTGGTATATCGAAGAGGAGGGGCTTTCTTTAATTGCTATGCTTCCAAGTTTTTCTTGCAGCGAGAAGTCTGTGCATCCTTCCCTTTATCCTTCCTGCGGTTATTGCGAAGTTCAATCACATAGCAATCTCGAGCGGCGTCTTGATCTCACTCTATTTCTCCTATTTTGTTGTCCGTTGGAAATTTCATCTTCAGGCACCACGGGGCTAGGACAATTTGAAAGTCAGACAAGGCTGGCCTTCCCAAAAAGGCGTTGTAGGCCGAGTGGTTCTCTATTAGCACAAATGTTTGTTTTCGCACAACGGAGCGGGGATGACTTCCTATTTCGACGAAGAGGTCCAGTTGCCCGAGGGGCATCTTCGCATCTCCAGTGAAGCCATGTAACGGCTTGCTGCAGGGAGACACATCCTTCATTGACAGCTTCATTTTGTCGAAAGCATGCTTGAATAGGATGTTTACTGAGCTTCCAATGTCTACTAGAATTCAGAAAACCTTGGCTGGACCGAACCAGGCAGAGATGACCATAGGATCTATGTGAGGGTACTGCCTTCCTTCTAGATCACGCCTACTGAATGTGATGTCATCATTCTCTTTCCGTTTCTGGTGGCGTTCTTCTGTAATAGAATTAACGTAGCCTTCACTGTTTATAAGTGACTTACCGTATCTCTCCATCTCTGTCCAGCTTCCGTCGGCGATGTGTGGTCCTCCTGATATGGTAAGGACCACTATCTTCTCTTGACTGGAGCCGCTGGTGTTGCGATTTCCTCCGCCTATTTCTGGGAGGGGCAGCCCTAGATTTTCATTGACACGAGTTGAAGTCCTGTTCCGACCTTTAACATAGCGCTGTAGTCTCTTCCTTCTGATGTGTTCTTCAGTCAAATCCCGAAGATGATGGCATTCATTGGTGTCATGCCCATGAGATTCGTGGAATCGGCAGAACTTTCCAGACTTAATTGCATTATCTGATTCCTTCTTGTGCGGGGGGCGCTTGTATCTAACTTCATCCTGGGTGGCCAAGAAGATGTTTTCGATTGTTTTATTTAGAGGAGTGTAAGAGTCAAATCTCGGTCCTGGCCTATATAAGCGCTTTTCCCCCTTCTTGCCTCAGCACTATCTCTAGAGTCATTTCTTCGAACGTCCTTTGCTACTACGGATGTGTTGCCATGAGCTGCCTTGGTTTGTTGCCCTGTCTTCCTTTCAATGGCAGCGTCTTCAAGTCTCATATACTTCCCGGCTTCGTGGAAGAAATTGGGCAAGGTAGCTGGCTTTTCTTTCGTTAGTCTCCTAGCAAACTTAGTATCCGGATGCACACCACTGCAGAGGGCCATTAGGATAAGTTTCTCGTCGGCTTCTTGGACTGCGGCTGCTGCGGCGTTGAATCAGGTTAGATATTGTTGCACTGTCTCCCCGGGCTTATGTTTGATATTAGATAGGGAATAAACGTCCTTGGGTTATTCCACATGAATGCGGAACTGGCTGATGAACTTTTCTTTCAATATTTCCCATGAGCTGATGGATCCTTGGAGCAGATGGCAGAACCAGGAGGTAGCTAGATCTGCTAAGATAGTGGAAAGCATTTACACAACACTCCCTCTGTTGCTCCGCTCATTAGCGTATGTTGTGTGTATCTCTACAAGTGTACAACGGGGCCATAGGTTCCCTTGTAAGGTTCCATTGTTGGCATTTTCCATTCCCGGGAGGTGATGGCAGTTTCAATATTGCGGGTGAAGGGGATGGTTACCCTAGAACCGATCTCCCGATCCCTTTGTTCCCATTGGACGCACTCTTTGAACAATCGCGCCATCCTTTCATCAGAGCTTGGAGCGGATAGAAATGATTTTGGTTCTTCCCTGCGGGATTGATTCCGTCCAGATGACCTGTAGGGATGGTATCGTCTATCACTCCTAACATTCTTCAACGACTTCCTCTGGTCTTCCGAGGGCATGCTGGGGTCAGCCACAGTTGGCCCTTGCCTTGATCTTTCTCTGCTGGGTTCTTTTCCCAACACACCTCGGGTCCAACTTCGGGCTGGACTCCAGCTCGGCCCCGTCCCTTTGTGTTTACATGGTTAGGTAGCATGGCGGGCTCAGCTACATCCGACCCTTGCCTGGTACCTCCCCTGTTGGGTTCGGTTCCAAGCGTTTCCTCGGGTCGGAATTCGGGCTGAGTCCGGGCTCGGCTCCTACCATAGCTGTTTCTGTTATTAGCCTCTTCGAAGAACAAAGACCTTTGTCGTCTCCTAGATCCTCCAGACCGGGACTCACCCCACGATTCAGTGTTGCGGTTGGTTTCTTCAACATCCCTTAAGCATGACATGAGTTGATCCACCAAGGCTTCTTGTTGAGATGCGAAGCGGTTGGTCACATCAGCCACAACCCTGTCCAGATCCGCCCTTGTAATTGGTTGTTCCGTAGCAGGGGCTGTCGGTTTTGCCTGATTTCCATTTGCTGTTGGAACTGGACGATTGTCTTGATTTCTGGTCACCGGATCTACGATACTACTAGTTGCGATGTTCTTTCTTTTGTTAGCATCTTTCTTCCGTCCGGGAGGCATGTTTTCCAAGCAATGAATGACGCTGATAGGAAAAGGGGTTAAGTGGGAGAAGCTGAAGCTTCGAGCTCCTGTTCTCAGTGAAAGCACCACAAATGTTTGCACAAAAAATGGGCAAACACCTCCAAGTCGTATGATATAGTTGATTATATATGGTTCTTAGCGATTTGGGTGATTTATGCGAATATATAAAATAGATGGACTAAACTGCAAAAGACACACAGATTTATAGTGGCTCGGCCAGAACGTGCCTACGTCCACTTTATATGTTATTCTCCTTTTCTCAAAAATGTTTGCACAAAAAATGGGCAAACAACTCCAAGTCGTATGATTTAGTTGATTATATATGGTTCTTAGCGATTTGGGTGATTTATGCGAATATATAAAATAGATGGACTAAACTGCAAAAGACACACAGATTTATAGTGGTTCGGTCAGAACGTGCCTACGTCCACTTTATATGTTATTCTCCTTTTCTCTTCAAATTACAAGTACAAAGCTTTGTATACAAGTATATGAAAGTTGTTTCAAAATTCCGTCCGTGCTTGAGCTCTCAAACTTGTCTGCCATTATTGTACCCCTACCCCTCTATTTATAGAGTGAGGCTGGGGGCAGGGGTCCTGAATGTATATAGCCGTTGGTAGGCCTGGGCTGAAGCAATTTGGCCTGGCGACTTTGATCCGGCAACGCCATGGTTCGGTGGAGAGTGGTATGTTGTTTGGACCGGTGGTAGGTTGGGATTGAGTTTGGTTCGGTGGTGGTTGGTCCGGTTAAGTGTTGAGGTAGGTTGGTTCGGTGGTGAAGTGGCTCGGTGGTCTGGTTCGGTGGCGTTGGACCGGTAGTGGATGGAAGGCGGCTGGTTCGGTAGTGAGTGGAGTGGCTTGGTTTGGCTATGAGGGGAAGGGAGTTGGCTCGGCAATGCATGGAGAGCAGATGGTTCGGTAATGCATGGAGAGGGACGGTTCGGTAGTGAAAACGTGGCCAACACATACATACTGCACAAACATACATATATCCACTGCTATCACTACAACATATCTCCATCTCTATTTGCCACAACCCTGTGCACATTACAGTTTGAATCACACCAGACAACAATTCTTCTCTACCATACTACATACTTCGCCTCACCTTCAACCCCAAACCTCCTGGCTCCATTACCTTCAAGCTGCTACACACATCACTTCAATATCCCTGCGTGCACATAAGAAACGCAACAAACTTCCCTGTACATCTCAACTTCAAACACTCATCTGCCTCCCTCTGCATATACAAACATCATTGCCACCTGATTTTGCATGCGACCTCTCTTTTTCACAGCCTTACTCTTCTTCCCTATTTTCTGTATATAAAAAATATATTCATGAGCCATGTACAAGATAGTAAAAAATAAATGTTCAGAAGAATTAGTTAGCAAAGGCTTATACATCTGAGAAAACAAAGTGAGTTGCTTGGCCACAAGCAAGCATTTCAGGACCATCCAATCTTGCACCATTTAGACCAAGCTACTCTCCTACAGTAATTATGTATATACAGTTATTAAGATGAATTGTTAATTGGTAAAGGCACACATGAGGATATATGTTATCAAAATGTGACATACCAAAATATCCAGGGGTCCTCGGTAGGAAATAAGAAGAACCTATATCTGGAGACAGGCCTAATAATATTTCTGGCATCGCAAACAACTGCAATAAGATAACTTTTGGATCTAAAACACAGTAAGACTATTTAAATGTAGCATGACCAAGATAAATTACAGTTTTCTCTGTGACAACTTGAAACTTTCCGGGTATTGAAACTGTTGAGCTAACAATGCAAGCTCTAAATGTCAGTAAAGAACATGAGAAAATTATAACAAAATAAGTAACAATTACTAATTAAATAGAACTATTAAACATGCTCATTAAATCATTAATTTAGTAGAAAAACAGCAAGTGTAAAATTCAAATCGATTTAATATTAGGTTGAGGAAAACTAACCGCAAATTTCGCCGTAATTCGACTGTGTAATTTCCTCCGTCTGTGGGATTCTGGGGATTCTTTTTCATCAAACAAGATTCTTTTCAGTACATTACAAATTAGACAATATTCTAAATGGTTCAAGAATTTCATATATATAAAGCTTCTATGCAAGTTTAAAACAAACGAAAAACTACCATTCTTTTCATATTCAGATTCTTCACTTAAATTACTACAGAAGATGGCATTTCGATAGAAATGAAAAATAAATGCCACTCTTTCCATATTCAGATTCATAGAGATTAGAGTTTAAGAATTGCTTTATTTAATAAGTATACAGAAGGTACAAGTTAAATCAGTAAAATGTACCTATTTGAAGCATTAGTGAGGGCATGAAACCGCTGCTTCCTAAAACTTCTACAAACTGATATGTACTATATGAGTCAAAGGTCACTGTGGCATGCAAGTGTTAATTCTTTACTAGTAAAACAAAAAAGAGCGTAGTCTTTATATGTGATCATTGTCAAAATTCACAATCCTAATGTGCTTATCCAATTCTACAAAAAATTAATGTATATTGTAAGTTGTGTCATCGATGTTAACTCACCGCAGTAACATCCGAGCTTTGAGAAGTAGTACAATTCTTCGATTTCAGTTTATCCTTGAGCGCATCTATCATCTACACAGCTGAATCATGTCCAATGTATATTTATCTAAAAATCTAAAAATAACCTGTAGCGCATCACAAGTTGTTCTTTAGTACAAATATTGAACAAGTCCAAAGTAAAATGAATAAGAAACCACATCATAACATAAAATCCAAGCAAAACATTAAAAAACTCTTAAGTCATATTCTTCCAGTCGTACAAACTAGCAAATATAATGTAAAAGATGGTACAACATAGTTTAACAAATATTGAAGGCAATACGCTTACTGTTAACTGAAGAATTAAAAAGCATTACTACTTTGAGTATAGTGTCTTCTACTGTTAACTGAAGAATTAACTCGGTTAATATTTTATAATTTAGTATTATTCTAAACTTAATTAAATGTTATGTAACTTGGTTAATATTTATAAACATTGTTTTACTGTACGTTCATGTCTTCTACGGGTAGTAAATTTTACTCTACATTCATGTCGGTGTTGATGATATAATAGTTTTGGGAAATACTGAGAGGCGAGCAATCATAAAAATATGAATAGACCACCTCACATATAATCAATAAATTTTGATTTAAATAAATGATTCGTAGTAAAGTTGAAAGTAGACATTATGTATACTAGAATGTATAAAAATGAATATCCTGATTCAAGACGTTATTAGTTGGTCACAGAGCCAAAAGTTAACATCAAGGATATACATAATATAATGAAAGGAAATCACAGTTGGAAATTAGATTAATTTCCATATTGCTTCATCTTCTAACCAACTCTATAAAGTAACAGATATACCAATAGGAATAACATGTAAAATTAATTTGGTAAATCAAGAAATTCTTACATCATAGTGAACTTTGATTTTGTCGCCAACCTGAGCCTTTGATCTCACAAGTACTTGGCTTGAACTGCAATAAAATTACAACCATCTATATATTACAATATGATTTTAAGATGCTATTGTTTATTATTATTTTCACTATGAAACGCTAATTTTGTGAGTAACTGCAGCAATGGTAAAGATTGGGGATAACTAAGAGATGATATTAAAATAATTACTCCATGATTCATTATCATAGGCTGTTCCAGAATACAAAGAATGGTGTTAATCTTGCAAATTGAAAGCCTGGGATCATAGTTGAGTTGGATTTGGATGTATAAAATATAAGCTATACAAAATCGTATCTTTTAACAGAGATCAAAAGTAATCTGAAAGAAATAATCGGTCCATTGTTTAAAATTTACTTTGCGGCATTTAATCATCTCATCCAATATCCCCATGTCAAAAAATAAGAGTGCAACTTACTAAGAATCGATAATAAAAAAATTTTGTTTTCCCATCATTCGAGTAATATTTACTCTACAGCCTCTACAACTTACTATGATTCAATTAAACTATCTCAACCTTTACAACCGAGTATACATAGCATTACTCCTAGCTTAATACTACATGCAAATTATAATGTTTAGTTGTCTACCATTTTCACATTCACGGTCGACTCTTTAATAAACTAAAAGTCTATTGAATGCCAAATTCATTTTTGTAGATGAAAAACAAGATGCTTATATTTATTAAAGGGACATATTGCTTGTAACAGCTGCAATCAAGGGTCAAGCAGCAAAATTAGTGCCTATGTATGCTGAATATGGTGATCATGACACAAATGGCCAAAATCTTCCGGTATGACCTTTAAAGAGTAATAAGTTACAATTTAGGTACGGAAATGAGATTTGCAACTAACATCGACATGATATGATGCATTGAACATTAAAATTTTAAATAATAGTTCACTATTCTCTATAACTATAATGTTGGTAACCTATAATGCTATGATGTAAGAAATAGTTAAATGGGTAGGATGAGATGCACTTAATCCTACTTACTACTCCTAATCAATTTTGTAAATTTCAAGTTTTAATTTTGATTTGTGAAAGATTTGGGGAAATAACATAATAAAAAATTTAGGAGTTGTTCATTTCCCTGAATAGCCATAATGAACAAATAGCATGCATAGAATAAGTTAATAAAGACAAATTACATTTTTATACAAGAAATTAGGGTGTTGCTTGTTGTGGGTTGACTAGAAAACCGGGTTACATGATGAGTTAAATGTGTTTGTTGAAATGCTGCTCTAAAGATCACATATTATTGGAGAGCTAGAGTACCAATTTCCTTTAAATATACATGTCTTCATCTTCCTTTAAACTATCTGAATCTTTACTGTGGTATTCATTCATAATAGGGTACTCAAAAGATAAATATATAAAAATAATGTTTAGAGTTCGATAAAAAATAGTTATTTCTCCATCTTTACTAAGAATCGATTGGTAAATATCAAAACCCAATTTTGCATTTGCATCGAAAATAGCCAGCAAAATATAACCTTTACACCAATTTGGAGTTCTGATACATCATCCGAATCGTCGCCACAAACTAAAAATCAAAACAAGAAAAGCACTGAAATCGGTAATAGTTCCTACCAATCAACCAGTAATAAATTGTTATAGAAATAAATTATATTGAGCGTTGATTGAATACCAATCGAGCTTATTGCGAGGATGACTAAAATGAAAGCTTGCAAAGTCGCATCTTTATCTGTAACTGTTTCTCGTTTACGAGGGAGAAATTATTATTGTTGTTAATTGTTGTTGTTGTTGCCATTGCTACAGTGATAGATCTAGGTGCTCTACTCTCTTCTTTGAACTAGATCTGATAATAAGGGTTTATGAACAAGTGCTTTAGGGATTGCAAGGCAAAGAGAATAGTTTCTTCTGGTTTGAGAGGGAGAGGGGGAAGAAAGGGAATGAAAAAAAAGAGGGAAATAATTGAAAGAATTGGCGGCCATCAAAATAAGTGAAGGGTCTGATTTTCTAAAAGCGTTACATGCTTTTAATAAAGCAAATCAACATAAGCAATAACACTATAGAATAAAGCGTTATCAATTGGCGTTATCAAAAATAACTTTTCTTGTAGTGGGTATAGATGTCTCCATATGTGATGGGGAGTCAGACCGGGATTATGAATACCCCAGTTTGCAAGGGCTTCTTTGAAGTGCCTTCGGTTTTGTTCGAACCCGGAACAGACTTGTATGGATGTGTGTCTGACATTACACTTTGAGATATAAAGCTGTTTTCTATCAAATGCATTTCTGTTTGGTAGCGGAGAATTTATTCTCTTAGCTTAACACCCTTCTATGAGACGAACGAACTCAGAGGTTATGCAGTTGATGGTTACTAGTGATACATTCCCAATTTGGTAATGTGACATACGAAGTGCTGTTGATCATGTGTTGATCAAAGCATGGCTTTTGTGTAAAGCCTAGCTTTGTGGACGAGACAACATTAGAATCTCACATCTCGGAATGGTCGAAACAGGAAAGATACAACAAGGTTATTAGGAATCTTGCCAGTAGGGTATCTCCATTTCTTCTGGGTAGAGGTGGTATTGATGTGCACGTAAATGTGCATATTTTTACCACCATATTTATTCTATTTAAATTAAATAAATGATCATATTGGGTATTTTAACTTGTTTTAACCAAAATTCATTTTAATTCCAAATTTTCACATATTCATCTTCATATAGGGGCAAAACGGTCATTTAAGTGCATATATTTCTTTGAGAAAAATTGATTGGAAATTTATATATATTTTTGTAGGAAAATGGTCTCAAATAGGAGTGGTTTCATGAAGAAATATGCATGCACAAAGAATATAAAGGAATGAAGATGGAAATAATTCAAAGTGAAGATCATGGAGGACCCCACCTACCCACCTACCTTAATGTACAAATTAAAGGCTAATGCATATGCTTTTGGACTTAATGGCTTCATGTACACTTAATGGGGGATTAAGACATGTTAATGATTACTTGGCCTCCACACTTCCTAAGGGGCATTTTGGGCATTCCCCCAAAAAGTGAATTAGGGTTTCATACATGTATAAATACCCATATGTTTCATGTAACATGATCTCTTCTCTTAGTCTCTTTTAGGCCTCCTTCTCTTTAGTTTAGTTTAGATCAAAAATAAAATGAAAGCTCCTCTTTCTCTTTTCATGGCTACTTAGCCATTTTTTATTTTATGTAATCTTTTTTATTTTATGCAATTTAATACATGCTCTTTCCTTTTCATGTTCATTTACTTTCATGTTGTAGTGTAGATCTCTTTTATTTTATGCAAGTAGAATAATTTTTCCTTTCATTTTGCTCTCTTTTTCTCTTCTTGTTTAATGTTGTTTTCTACATTTGTTCATATAATAACAAATATGAGAGCTTAATCCCTTCAATTTAGGGGTAATGAAGCTCTCAAGTATGTAGATCCAACATTTTGTTGTTTATGCTCTCTTTTGTGCTTAATGAGAATGATTGAAGTGGTTTAATGATGTTGTTTAACTTTGAATTTGATAGTCTATGTTGTTTATAACAAATAGGCTATGCTTAAACAAACATAACACAAATTGCCTCTTCATCTAAATATGATTATGGCAAAGAAGTGAATGTTGAAATTGAAATTTGATAGCCTGTATTTCTAAACAATAGTTAATAGGCTATGCTTAAAATAGATTTTGCTTTCAACTTTGTTGTCATATTTCATGAGAGTTAAATGTGTATTAGTGGTTGTGTTATAGTTTGATGGTTTATATTGAGCTAATTAATAGCACAAATATACCATACTTATGATAAGCACATCAACTAATTCACTAATGACAAGAAAAGAGAGATCATAACTTCATTTTGTTGATTTATATGATCTAGAGAGTGGATTTATTTCTAAATTGTTCTCTTAACTCTCATATTTTTATCATTTTCTTTTGCTAGTTTTTGTTAGTTTCTTACATTTCTAGCTATTCACTCTCGACTTCGGTATAATTTGATTGAATAGAATTTTAAAATCATCAATTCCCTGTGGATCGACCCGTATTCGCCGCGTGCTACATTCGTACACCGTGCGCTTGCGGTTATTTTTATTTCTAAATTCGTTCGACGGTTTTCTAAACCGATAGAATTTCCGTCGTCCGAATAGGTATCATGGTATGGAGCCCAGATATTTAACCTTTATGGTTACTGCAAATTTATTACTTTGTGGTTGTCGTCGTCGAACGCTCGGATAAAGGTTGGTTACGATCGGGGATGGCATACTTGTAGGTGTTACTTCCGAGCAGGGGTAACCCGGCCTTGTGTTGGCAGAGAGCAGGTTAAGTTCTCAGGGTGTCTCTCCAAAGGTGTACCCATGTGGCTCAGGAAGTTCTTTTGCCTGACCATTTGTTGGAAATCCAATCACCAATACGCGCCTTGTACGGTTTTAGTTGTAGAACATGTCATCTAACATGGTAGTTATAGTAGGCATACTATAATGGTACGTATGCTGGCTAAGATTAACATTATATTTGCAAGTGTTTTCCACTATGCAATAATAATAATAATATCAAAAGATTTTCGCATATCAAGCATGTTTGACTATCATAAGGAGAAATCTCCTCCAATTGTGCACTTGCATTGTGTGTGTGGCAGGAGGCTTTATGATAGTTTCATTTTCCAAAAAGCAATGCGGATTTCATTAAAAATCTTTTTGTTTTGCTTTTGATAAAGATAAACTATTTTTGTTTGCTCATACTAGTCTCATGACCGACCTAGAGTTTATTGTTCCCTTTCTAAACTCTGGGTGTCCACAATTTTCCACACGGACAGTCTAGAGTTAGATTTTTCAGATAGTCAGATAATAGATATAGATTCGATATCTTTCAAAGTCTCTGATTTGGTAGCACTTGGAAATCTTCCTTGGTCGTTGGATTTGGCTATCGCTTTGTGCTTCACTTCAACATTCGGGATCTGACCTTGCTTAAGACAACGTGATGAGGGTTTCTCGCTTCACGGTTGGAAAGCATATTGGCGGTTCTATCTTTTGGAGTCTTTGGAACTTTGGCAATAGAGTCGCTATATGTTAGAGTATCTATCTTGAGGACTTCTGAAGATATTATCTTTCGGAGTTATTTCTTTCCACCATATCTTGTATCTCTGATAATATTGATCAATTAGTTGTATCATTGTTGTAATCAACTGTTTTGTATCAATGATATTAATTTCTTCCGCTGTGTTGTTATCTTAATGTGTTATAAGCTCCGGGGAACTGGATTCGACGTTTGAATCTGCGGTATTCGAATACGGATGATGTAATTGGTGCCGATTTTCGAAGGTCGAGTCTCGATCGTTACAGTGGTATCAGAGCTTAAGGTTGAACTTTATCTCAAGAGTATAACACTTTAGGTAACTCATTAGAGATAGGGTGAAGTATACCCTAGAATGAGTATTCCCTAAGATATATGTTCATGTGCCTTAGTAAATTCTCTTACCGATTAATTTATTATTAATGGTTAATTAATAAAGGATTAAAGAATAATTAATCAAAATGGTTTGTGATTAATGTCAATTAACCAGGATTAGTGATTTTTTCATAAGTAATTAATCTGGTTTAAATTAATCAGATAATTAATTGACCTTGTTTATGGATGTTTGGATTCTATTGAATGTTGAATTGTTTGATACCCCTGATGTGTGATGCTCTGTTTTAGTTTGAGCTGTGATGAATGTAATTTATTTATCTGTGATGAATGTAATCTATTTATCTATGACAAATTTATTTATCTGTGAATCGGTGAATGAAGATAAGCGTTATAGGATTACACCGCTTATCGATATTGCTGTGCTTGGATTGTGATGGTTGATGATGTTGCACTATTGTGTAAAACCCCTGGACTACACCATACACACACAAATATGGATTGCATGGGGAAATTGGTTAAGTCATAGATATTTGAATTTAATATGAAATGGTTTGAAAAAAATTAAATTTTGAATCCAAATGGTTTTGAAAATGAAATTGGCTTGAATATGAAAATCTTTTGAAAAGGAAGTTTTGAAATTTGGAATTTAGCTTGAAAGTAATATATCTTATTTAAATTTGAAATTTATTTTGGAAACTATGTTTTGAAAGGGTTATACAAGCTATACCATATATATGGATTTTAAACCACTTTTGAAGTATATTAAAGGTATTATTTTGGGAATTTAAATTCAACCCAAGTTTATAATTTAAAGGCTATAACTTGATCGGATATTTCTGAAACCAAAACTTTTTGATTTCATATGATAATGGATTTCAAATAAAGAAATGTTTTCCAGTTTTTGTTGAAAAGATTTCAAATTTGAAATGGAATTGTCTTGAAAGCCATGAATTAATCTTTGTGAAAGATTGGTGAATTTAGTGAAGTGAATCTTTTTTGTTTAAAGATTTGAAAATGGAAATGTGTTTAAACCATTTGAAGAATGGTTTTTAGGCTTTAAGTTATGACTTAACTGAGATCCCATTATCCATATGGTTTTTAAATATTGTGCTCATTATTCGGTTTAGCCAGGAGAGGACATTATGTCATATAACCCATTCTAAATAGTGATACGACGATATGGATAACATTTGAAGGCCGGTGGTGAAGAACAGGTATTTTCGAGAACAAAAGGATTACCCATCGAATGTCTCTGCACTGAGTCACGCCAGTATAGAGATCTCTATATGTGATGGGGAGTCCGATCGGGATTTTGAATACTCGGATTGCAAGGGCTTCTTTTGAAGTGCCTTCGGTTCTGTTCGAACCCGGAACAGACTTATATGGATGTGTGTCTGACATTACACTTTGAGATGTAAAGCTGGTTTCTATCAAATACATTTCTGTTTGGCGGCGGAGAATTTATTCTCTTAGCTTAACACCCTTCTATGAGACGAATGAACTCAGAGGTTATGCAGTTGATGGTTACTAATGATACATTCCCAATTTGGTAATGTGGCATACGAAGTGCTGCTGATCATGTGTTGATCAAAGCATGGCTTTTGTGCAAAGCTTAGCTTTATGGACGAGACTACATCAGAACCTCACAACTCGGAATGGTCGAAACAGGAAAGATGTAGCAAGGTTATTAGAGGTCTCGCCCCTAGGGCATGTCCATTTCTTTTGCATAGAGGTGGTTTCATGGTATGGAGCCTAGTTATTTAACCTATGTGGTTACTGCAAATTTATTACTTTGTGGTTGTTGGTGTCAAGCGCTCGGATAAAGGTTGGTTACGACCGGGGATGACATACTTGTAAGTGTTACTTCCAGGCAGGGTTAACCTAGCCTTGTGTTGGCAGAGAGCTGGTTAAGTTCTTGGGGCGTCCCTCCAGAGGCATACCCATGTGGCTCAGGAAGTTCCTTTGCCTAACCATTTGTTGGAAATCCAATACCAATGCGCGCCTTGTACGATTTTACTTGTGGAACCTTCCATCTAACATGGTAGATATAGTAGGCATACTATAATGGTACGTATGCTGGCTAAGATTAATATTATATTTGCAAATGTTTTCCACTATGTACTAATAATAATAATATCAAAAGATTTTCACGTATCTAGTATGTTTGATCTTCTTCAATTGTGCGCTTGCATTATGTCTGTGGCGGGAGGCCTTATGGTAGTTTCATTTTCCAAAAAGCACTGTGGATTTCTTTAAAAATCCTTTTGTTTTGCTTTTGATAAAGATAAACTATTTTCGTTTGCTCATACCAGTCCTATGAATGACCTGTAGTTTGTTGTTCCCTTTCTAAACTCTGGGATCCCACAATTTTCCACAGGGGTAGTCTAGAGTTAGATTTTTCAAATATTCAGATAATAGATGTAGATTCGATATCTTTCGAAGTCACTTGTGTGGTAGCACTTGGAAATCTTCCTCAGTCTTTGGATTTGGCTATCGCTTTGTGCTTTTCTTCAACATTTGGGATCTGACCTTGCTTAATGCAACGTGATGAGGGTTTCTCGCTTCGCGTTTGGAAAGCATGTTGGTGGTTCTAACTTTTGGAGTCTTTGGAACTTTGGCAATGGAGTCGCTATATGTTAGAGTATCTATCTTGAGGACTTCTGAGGATATTATCTTTTGGAGTTATTTCTTTCCGCTGTATCTTGTATCTTTGATAATATTGATCAATTCGTTGTATCATTGTTGTAATCAACTGTTGTGTATCAATGATTTAATTTCTTCCGCTGTGTTGTTATATTTAATGTGTTATAAGCTCCGGCGAACCAGGTTCGACGTTTGAATCTGCGGCATTCGAATGCTGATGATGTATTTGGTGCCGATTTTCGAAGGTCGATTCAGGATCGTTACAGTGGTATCAGAGCTGAAGGTTGAACTTTAGCTCTTGAGTATAACACATTAGGTAACTCATTAGAGATAGGGTGAAGTATACCCTAAAATGAGTACTTGCTAAGATATCCATTCATGTGCCTCAGTGAATTCTCTTACTATCCACTGATAGTGAGTATGAGTGCAAGAAGAGGACGAGATAGGAGATAGGGAAATACCACTATAAATGGTCAATATCTTGCAACAACGGAAACAACTTTTCTCTTTAATCTCTTTTGTTCATCATCCGATTTCAATTCTCTGATGGCTTCGTGGCAGCTCCAAGTAGAAGCTTTGGTGTTATGTTGGCCCTGCGAATCGTGTAGATAAGTTCCTATTTCGTATTCTCTTTATCGGTTCCTTATCAGCTTTTCGTTTTTAAACTTTAATAAATTTGAAATTTATTTGAAATAAATTGATTAATAAATATGAAACTGAATTAAAATGTCTCGATAGATCAATTTCGATTAAAACCAAATTTGAAATTTTTGTTGTGATCTCTTATGTGGATCCAAGTCCGAAGAGGGACAAGCGGGTGTATACTTTGAGATACTCCGACCTAAATTTGGAATCCATACCTAGTGTTTGAGAATTGTGGATGATTGAATCTATTTGTTTATTCTTTGGGGTCCAGATACATTCTACGAACGGTTAGTTATCGTTCGGACTAACCAATGTCCCTATATGTTTCATAGACCGGATATCCCGAGTATTTTGTGAAATATTGAATAGATTCGTTCTCATACTTATTGATAATATTCTGATTTGATAAGCCAAATGCAAACTAAATATTCAGTTTGAGCTGAAAAACTATTTCTCTATCATTGTGTGTCCATCTATTCTTTGTTTGTCTCCCTGTCTAGCAAATTTCGGGGACGAAATTTGCTTAAGGGGGAATCTGTAACATTCCGTTTTTAAATCAAATTTAAATTGGTAATTAATTTAATTTTTTAAATTTAATTGTGAATTAATTTGGTATTTTCCAAATTAAATAGATATTTGTTTGTTTATTAATATAAATGTATATAAATATGATTTTAAAATAGAATTTCTAATTGGAAATTCAGAAATAAATATTTTGAATAATATGTTAATTTTAAATTTAATTGTGAGAAAATTTGAATTTTTCAAATTAAATAAGTTAGGTGCCTATTTATTTATATGAATATAGATTTATTTTGAATTGCATTTTGAATTTGAAGCTCTAAAATAAATTGAATTTAATTTAGGAATTCAATTGCAGATATTTTACAAATAAATTGAATTTGAAAATACTATGTTTAAAATTAATTTGAATCTTTCCAAATGAAACATTTTTTGTTTATATATATATATATGTGTGTATGAATGTATATGGATTGATTTTAAATAGAATTTAAATTTGAAAAATCTAAAAATATTTATTTTAATATTAGATTGAATTTGAAAACATTTTATTTTCAATTGTGGATATTTTATAAATAAAATGGATTTATTAATTTTCTATTTCCAAGGAACTAATATATATGGATATATCTATATATATATAATTATTTATTAGTAATGAATAATTTGATTTTAAATCATTTGTTTTAAAATAGTATAAATACAAAATAAAATGTATTAGTGCAAATGTAAGACAAGAATAAATATAAAAGCTTTGATATGTATATATATCTCTTCTGAAATTAATAAGTTAAAAATATTTTGTATAATACATAAAACATAAGAGATAAATAAATTCACAAATTTTAAAATGGAAAGGTTTAAACCATAAATTATAGATTTATTTAAATAAAGGTCTAAACATAAATTTTAAATTTATTTGAAGAAAGGATTTAAACATAAAAGTGATGTTAATGATATTTGTAAATAAATAAGAGTATGAGATTTACAAGTGTTAGATTAATATAACTTAATATAGAAAAGTGGCTTCATTTCTTCTAAAATTAAAACATATAAAATATATGTAAAGAAAAGATCAGGCTGTTTTTAGTTTAAAATTTCTCAAACCTGGAAACACAAAGAAAAAAAGTCCGAAAAAATCTTCAAGCCTGAAAATGAAAGAAAAAAAGAGATTCAAACCTGGAAATTTAAAATAGAAAAACAAAAAAAATCAAAATCTTCAACATGGAAACTCAAAAATCTGAATCAACTTAACGAATCAGAGAAACATTAAGCAAGCCAAAGTCTTTCAAGATCAAAGAAAATTAGAATAAAATCAAAATTAAAAACAAAACAAGCAAGCTTTAGAATTCTAAAATCAAGCTGCAAATCAAAACTATAGCCTGGAAGCCTGAATGCAAGATCAAACTCAAGTAAATCATTGTAATGACCTGTAAAAATTGATTAAAAAAATTGGTTAATTTAATTTGATTTTCGGAATTTAATTTAGAAAGGAATAAAAATTTAGTGAATTATTAATGGAAATAATAACTTGGATAAGATTGGTAAGTTAATTGTTAATAACTTGGATGTAATTCCAATAAGTGAAACAGAGTAAATGTTAATTATATGCTTATTGTAATAAAAGAATGCTACCAAGATAAAATGATTAAGTTGATTTAAAATCTTAGTTAATGTATGCGTTTATTTATAATGGGATGTAAAAGGTAAATTTATAATTTAAAATGTTAACTTACTAATAAAATAATGTATAAGGAATGGAAATGGAATAAATTAGTGTATGAACTAATGGTAGCACTTGTTGAAAGCTAATAAGTAAAATTAAAGACGTAACAGTGCTAATTTAGGTTAAAAATTAATAGGTTGAATGAAATGTCAATTAATGAATTTATTAAAATTATAAAGTTATGATAATAGATGGAAATTGATTGGATAGAATAAAGATAACTAGATGTACTTTAATGATAATTAACATGATAACAGAGAGTGTGGGTGTAAATTTAAAAGGAAACGAAAAATTTATTTATAAGATAGTAATTGTTGTAATAAAAAGCTAAATGAATTTATTGGGAATATTTACGTAGATTAATGTAATTAACGTTAATGCAACTTGATAAGAACCAATTTAGCGCAATCACTATTAATTGGAACCTATTGCAATAAATGGAATTAAATATTACATTAGTGAAGATTTAAGGTAATATTGGGTAATAAGGTATGGTTAGTAATTGATAATTTAAAATTAAAGGTAGTGATTTTAATATAAGTTGACTATAAACAAATTGAATGAAATTCAAAGCAATGGAAATAATGTAGACGTATACTTAGCTACAAATTGAATATATGAAAAAATGTAAGCATTGAATTAAATTAAGGAATTTAAATTATAGTAAACGGTCATTGAATAAAATCAATGTTCTGTAAGTAATTATAATATTGTGTTGAAGGAAATAAACTTAAAGGTAATTAAAGTTTAACGGTTACAATTGTTATAAATTACCTATTTGTTTAATTCATAGAATTTAATTTGAGAGCAATTGTAGTAATTGGCTTAATTAGTGCAGCACCAATTAATTAAAGCAATTAGTTGGATAAGAATAATGGAAATCAAAACTTTATTTTATTTAATTGAAATGTAAAATTCAATAATTGGATTAATTGCAATCAAATAAAATTGAAATAGCTAAATAATACGTTATTTGAAATCGATAAAATTGAAATCAATTGAAATCAATTTGAAAATATTGATTTTAGCATAACTTCTTCATACGATGGAATTTGGACTTGAAACTTTTTCCATCGTGTTTAAAATATTTTAAAACATCTATTTTGATATACGGTTTGACCCAATTTCATTCCGGAGTCAGAACGGGCTTTTTGGGCCACTTTGTCATTAGTACGTGTATCTGTTTTATCCATCTACTCTATTTCAACCCTACCTATAAATACACTGTTATAAACCCTAGCATACTCCTATTTCTCATTTGTCCGTACGTATATTTCAACTATCTCTCCTCCCCAATGGAAGACAAACGAATTCTAGATCAAACACAAATCAAATTCAAATCTAAAGCAAAAATTCCAAACTCCTCAAAAAATTCATAAAATTGTATATCGAAGCTCTCGTTGTATGCATCTCAGATCTGCATTTCATTTTTGGTTTTGAATCATCGTTTTTCCTGAAATCGAGATTTAACTGTAGCCGTTCATAGTGGATTTGTGATGATCCAACGGTGGATCGTCGACCGTTTGTCGATCATATGGTGCCGTTGTGAAGCTAATGACGAGTAGCCCATGGATCTTGCATTCGTTCGTCGTCAAGTCGATCGAGTTCGTCAGAATTTGGGATTTTTCGTCGCGAAAGAGGGGTGGTGCCTGGCCACGTGGCGCAACCATAGGAAGCCACGCCTTCAAGGTGGGGTCGGCACGAGGTGGCGCGAGCGGGGGGTATTGGATAGTGATGCAAGGCGGGGAGGTGGTCAGTTAATTGCGAAACGTGGTGGCGGCTGTTGCTTCGTTCGTGGGTTTCGGTTTCATAATTCTGGGACGTGTCCTATGGCTTGTGTATGAGAGGAGGTGACGTGGCAAAGGAAGTGGGTGGTTTGTTTCTTTTTATTTTCTTTTATTCCAATTTTATTTCGAATCATTCTAATCCCCATACCTTTTATGTACGTGATCCGTTTCATGCGTGGTTTTCTCCGCTAGGTTCGTATTGGAATTCCAAAGATTTTGGTGCTGGTTTGGATGGATTCTAAGACTGTCCAATTTTTGGGTTTAAATTGGATTTAAATTCAATTTAAATTCAAAAGGTGAGTGTTTTAACCCATTCACAACTTCTAAAATTTCTTATGTTTGTTAAATTGATTTATGATGTGTTTAGAAATTTATTTATAACTGTTTGGCATATTTTCAATCATCATCCTAGTTAAATTAAATTAATTTAATTAAATTGTTACTTATTTATTTATTGCATATAAACTGCCAGTTAAATTGTTATTTATTTATTTATTGCATATAAACTGCCAGTTAAATTGTTATTCATTTACTGTATATAAACTGCCAGTAAACAGTTAATTAAATTATTGTTGAATATAAACTGCTAGTTAATACCTGTTGTTTATTATTCGTTATATATTGATGTATTGTTTGAATTGGATGAGGATTTTGATGAATGGATGTATGATTTTATGATGGATGAATGGATGTTTATTTATATCATCATAAACTGCAAGTTGTTATGCATTTTATTGCATTCGGGATTGCGGTTTGAAATGATATATAACCGTAAAATTTTATTTTTAAATTGCGGATTGAAATGATAAATATCTGTATCACTTGACCAAAGGATAGAAAATTTTATACAGACACCGTCGGTCTATATATATAAATATTTTGAAAATGATTTCTATGGTTTGGATTGGATACGGTTTAATAAATATTAATTTTCGATACTATATAAATATTATTTTGTATATACATATATAGTTAAATTATTGAATTTAAGCTATGTATAAATTTGTTAAATAAAATAAATAAGTTGAATAATGGAGTTTGATTATTTTATATTATATGGTTAAGTACATGTTTAAGATATTTTATATATATAGAGTTTTAATGATTTAAATCAATTAAAATTGGAAGGTAAATTAGAAATTTATTTGGAATTGAGCTTATTTAAGAATTAAACTCCATAAGTTGATGTCGAACTTATTAACTTGAAATTTTAAAAGTTATGATATTTATAACTGAATTTTTATTCAAGATGAATTAAATGAATATTTCTAGTATAAACAAATTGAAGGAAATATTTAGTTATAGGTAATTGGAGTTTTATTTAAATGATTATGGATTTAATATGCAAATATTTCAAAACTAAATAATAGGATATTGAATTGTTGAATAGTAATTTCCAACCTTAGTTTTTGAAACTGTTTAATATTCGAAGTTTGAAATATATTGAAATTGAAGTGCTTTATTGAAAACTGAAAGTGAATTTAAAATTTATGGATTTAGACTTAATTTAAAGAGAATAAAATTGTAAAGTCATGGAAACTATTTTACTTTATAAAGTAATTTTAAATTCAAACCATTTTATTTTGTATACTGTTTGAATATCCAAAACCATCTAAGTTTTGGAAGTTATGGTTATAAAGCTATGGATTTCGAAGTATTATGTTTTGAAAAGTTATAATTCAAATGTTTGGTTTTTAAAAGTGGAAGTGATATCGTAATTATATGGTTTTAAAATGGATATTTTATTCTGGTTTTTAAAGTATAAACTATTTTTGAAAAGACCTCGGTGTTATAATAACGTTTGGTTGTTGAAGAGACCGGGATCGGAAGTTGTCATACTCTCTGCCAACTCCGAAAACCACTTTAACAACCGTGTACGTGGTGGAGATTTCAGAATGAAGTAGGATGGTGGCGACGTTCTATTAAGGTATACACGTGGACCCGACTCCCGTGAGTTGGCATAAGGTGGCTAAAACAGGAGCGATTCTCGGGCCAAGGCGGTAGCACCTTTTATCGGACACATCCCTTCAATACTATACTCTGACTTTGGATTGATTCGGTGGCCACCTTTACTTTTTTATTTTGGGGGTGTTTGTTTGAGGTAGGCGGTAGTAGCTGCTACGCGTTTCCGCCAGCCCAGATAGCAATTGGTATATCTACCCTGGCATTGCAGCGACCTGACTTTCTAACACCAGAAAGACGCATCACTAATTAAGAAAGAAAGGGATAGAAGAAGAAAAGAAAGAAAAGAAAGAAAACAACACATCAGAATCTCACAGCGGAACGAATGAAATATAATATATAACATATACATAGTATCATATACATCAGAGTACACAAATATACATTTCAATTTAGACAGTTATAACATCTCTGTCTAAGGTACAATACAAGAACAACTATACAGAATAACACACAGTGGAAACTCTATCAATATATCTACACGCTGAAGCCTCCTGCTCCAAAGCTCCTCCAGAATTCGTCAAGGATACCTGAATCACTTGACTACTCATACATAATATGAGTACCCAAGAGTTTAATAAAACAGAAAATAAACACTCGGGTAAGACAGGGGTCTGGTGTGAGTAAACAGTTTAAGGATTGCTTAACTTTAGAAAATCCTTTGAAAAGAAAGGTATCACATAAGACTTTCCATACATAAACATTGAAAAGTTTTTACCTTACGCTAACCAAAACATTTGATAGGAAATCCAGTGATATTATGATAGTGTCTAGGGTTTTCAAGTAAATAAGAAATAGCCGAAATTATTACATTCATTAAATTCCAGCTACTAGCCACAAAGTGGGTAATACAAACAAAACCGTAGGGTATCGTAGGAAGAATGGGTTTCCAACAATGGCAGGGCTACTGGGGTACAGCCCGTCGCAGTATGTGGCCTAGATCACCGTACCGAGGACCACTCCTGATCCCCTGCAACACAAGGCTGGGACCATTCTTTAATGAGCAATCCCGAACAAGGTCACCCCGCAGTTGGCTGCAGATCCAACCGCCCACAAAGTCGAAATAAAAAGGGACATCTAGACAGGGGTAAATCTCGTCCTACTTGGGCATGACCCACTTAACCTTGCTGCACCTCTCCTGTTTTAGCCATTCCCGGTTGATGAGGCTTGAGGCTGCGAATACCTTTATAGAACCCATCTATCTTAGAATGCTCACCGTCCACCTGACGATGTTCTGAAAGCATTCAATCCATACAAGTCCGTTCTGGGTTCGAACGGAACCGAAGGCACTATCTCGTTGCACTCATTTTGGAATCACCCTAAGAGTCAACGACCATAGCCCTTGCACTCTGAATCACCATCTCTGTAACAGCCCGCAAATCCGTACCCCTTGAGTCAACACTATTCTTTCTAAATCAACTCAAGTTGTACAGAAATACGAACCATTTGGGTTAAAGAAGAAGAGGTAGAAGAAGAAAATAGAAAACAACAACAGAATCTAACCATCGCAGCGGAATAAAATATAATAGATAATAAATGATCTTTACTCAAATCAAATACATCTGTTTATATATTACATCATCAGAGTACATCAATCATAGCTCAACATCAATATCATACAAATGGATACACAACAACTCAACATAGCGGAAATATATATATATACATATATATATATATAAGTACGAGAGTACGTATCGACATTCAGCTCATCTCCTGAGATCACAGCATCACATCCTGTATCCTATAATACTCGGTCTGACCCGAGCATTACAGTTAAATAACACCCGAGTCAGTCTGGAATACCAGCGTGAGTAAATCACACCCAATATGATTATTGAAGTTTCAAAAATCCTTTGAAAAGAAAAGCATCTCGTAAGACCACGCCACAAATAAACATGTCGGGTTTTTACCTTACGATAGCTAAAACAATTTTTCTAGAACTCCTCTGATATTATAATAGGGTCTATATACAAATACTTATAAAATAGCCGAAATTATTACATGATTAAATTCCAACTACTAGCCACAGAGTGGGTAATACAAACAAAACTCGCAAAAGGCTCGTAGGGAGAATGGATTCCAACAAATGACTAGGCACTGGTGTACCACCTATCACAGTACGGGGCCTAGATCACCGTACCAAGGAGTACGTCCGCTCCCCTGCAACACAAGGCCGGGACTACCCCTTACTGGATAATCCTGAGTGAGATCACCTCGCGGTTGGGATCAGCAACCGCCCACTAAGCTGAAATAAAAAGGGACATCTAGACTGGAATGACCTTACCCTGCTTGGGTGCTACCCACCTAGCCTTGCTGCATAACCCCTGATTTTCAGTCATTCAAATTTGATGAGACTCGAGGCTAAGCGTTACCTTTTTAGAACTTATCTCTTAGAATGCCCATCGTCCACCTGATGATGTTTCGCAAGCATTCATCCATACAAGTCCGTCCCAGGTTCGAAAGGAACCGAAGGCACTATTCCTACTACATCCATTTTGGAAATATCCTAGGATTAGTAGCGACTAGCCCTTGCACTTCACTGCTCCATCTTCGAATCCAAAATCTTTTACACGAAACGTACAAACCGGATCGAAGTGGTTTTCGAGAAATTAATCTCGATCCCGGTCTCTTCGAAAGCATCAACGCATTTGGCCAATATTGATAGTCGGTGATTTAACTATCAATTAATATTCACAAACATCCATCCAACAATAAATAATTTTCCAAATTATTTATTACCTTCAAAATATCTTCACAAGATATATTTCTATTTTCAACCTTTTGAAAACAGTTTTCAAACTACTTTCCTTTTTCTCAGAATAAATTCCGAGTATTTCATTTCTACTAGAATCACCAAGCACAAGATTTTAGATATTTTTTTTAAAATAATTTCAAAACACTTTAATTGTAAAGTATGGTTAATATTTAATTTAGAAAATCTTTCTTTAGTACTTAATTTAAAATAATGCTTTAAACAAAATACCAAGTCATTCTTTATATAATTATTACAATAATAGATAAAACAAAAATACTTACTTTGGAATTTACCTTTAAGCACTTAAGTTAAGACTACTTTAATAATTTACTAAAATACATACTATATGAACATTTGAAAATAAAGTTACTTAATAAAATGTAAAACTAGATTTCTACTTTTAAAGCCAAAATACTAAGTTGCTTCTTAATGGTTACTGCTAGAATAGATTAAAGAAAATACTTACTTTAAATATTAGAAATAATAAATTTTACAAAACTTTCTTCTTTAAAACAACTTTAAAACATTTAATTTATATTTGCAAATTTACTTTTAAAACACGTACTTGGCCATCCAGAGAAAATTCCAACTTCAATCACTTAAATCAATTTTCCCAAATTTATTTCCAATTTATTTTATTTGGAATAAATTCTTTTACTTATCAGTTCATTTCCAAATTCAATAGTTATGGTCCTTATCATTATTATTATATATATTTTCAGTTTTTTCTTTACTCTTTCAATAATTCTAACCTTAAGTTCTAAATAGATGTTTGTTCTTTTAAATTAATAATACTGCATTTTAAACATCATTAATTTTCTGCTTATTCAGATTTTTTCATTTCCATTCTCAGGATTCATTTATTAAAATTTAAAGTCACTTTATTTCTTTCTTTTTTTCAAGTTATTCTCGAATTTACTCTATAATTATTTTACTTGCAATTTCACTTCTTTTATTTTCATTTCCAAAATCAAATTTATATTTTTAATAATTCATTATACCCAATTATATCAACCAAGCCATAGCATTCAATACTTCCACATAATTCATTATCGAATATCAAATAATCAAAACAGAGAATATTAAATAATTTAAATAAAAGTTGAGGGGTCCAGTTGGATCCTTCCAACCTGTTTTCCCTGCATCCACCGATGTTAGCACAATATAGTATACCAATTACAAAATATCATACTATATCACATCGATCAATTCAACCATCCAAACAATTATTTAAATTTTGTCATTTAAATTAAAATTTAATCTGAGTGAGATTAACTCACCTTTGATTCCTGTTTTGCACCCCACTTCCATTCCGACTTGTTTTATTACGAATATGGACCTTGAATAAATATTAGATGATTTTATTAAAATTTGAACAATTCTAATAATTAATCTCCATTTGCTAAATCTAATTAAATTACAAGTTATCTTACTTTTGAAAACATTTTTTTTGTTTACCTATAAACATATTTATTAAATCCTAAGAAAATAAAAAAAATTCCATTTCAGCCCATCTATACTATTATTATTCTTATATGTTTTTTTTCCTACCTAAACCTTGTTACAGACAGGAAAATAGCTTATAACATCATGTACGATTTTTAATTAAATTCACAAATCCTATGCAAAAAAAAATCAGTGAATACCTGCCCTCGACTCGCACTTGACCTGCTGCCAAAAATCATCATGCGTATGTACCACCAGAGTCGCGTCTACAAGAGCTACAACCACCAGACCTTCGCACGAATGCGACCCAAATACGCTGCTCACGATCAACTACTGGACCTCCTTCCTCCCATCGTCTCGAGTGACGGCGAAGACGAACCGTGCCAGTGCTTCACAAAGCCGTAGCCTCTCGCGCGCCTACAAATTGAAGTCGCTGCCGCCCTGAAACAAGCACGAATCCTAATCCCAAATCGCGAGAACACTGCTCCACCGTACCCACATCATATCGCGAACCCTACCAGCAATCGACGACCCCATCCTCGAGCTTGACCTCATCTCGCGACGCTACCCTCCTCCCCTACGCGATGAAATCACTAACCCTAGCTGCTCGCAAAGCTATCGCCTCCCCCCTAATTTCGCGACTTCCATCCTGTCCACATACGCGCCTTCGATTCTCTGAGATGGTGAGAGGAAGGCATGATTCGAAAACCTAGGGGTGGGTTTGATTTTGTGGAGGCTTCGGCCATGATTGTCTTCAACAGAGAGTTTCGATTTATTATTTTTTTATTTTTATTTTTTTCCAATTTGCGTTCCATTAGAAAGGAAGAAAGGGAAGTATTAATTTGAAGACGATGGCTTCACAAAGAAGATTAATACGTGAATTCTTGAAGAAGGCTCGGCTGAAAAGAAAAGAAGGGGCGACGATTAGAAATAATAAAAAAACGTATACAAGAAGGCTCAATTACTTAAATTAAATTTCATCAGACTATTTATCAATTAAATTTCCAGCATATTTACATTTCTTGCACTCACATACTAACTCCAATCAAAACGAAATTTGAAATCCGATAATAATTTAATATTGCGGATCCAATGGAATTGGTTTCGTCGAATTCTGAGACCGTGCCTCAGAAGGCTATTTTTAAATTCAATTTAAACGATATAAATTTTAAAACTGAACAAATCACTGTTAATTTCAATTTTACAACTTCTATTATCCTCAGTATTATAAATATAAATTTTTCATACCTTCAAATTATTTTTAATAGACTTAAAATTCTAGATTCAACAATTTACCCAACTTTCATTTCAATAATTTAAATTATCAAATAAATGGTGATATTCGTAACTCAAGTTAAAATTATTATATTGAATATTTAAAATCAATTAAATATTCCGATTTTGAATGCTCGAAAATTCCGGGTCATTACATTCCTCCCCCCTTAAAAGAATTTCGTCCTCGAAATTACTAGTTAGGAAGAATGGTCCAATACCCGTTTACCTTTTTCCTAAAACCAAATGGTTTCTAACAATTCAACATCTTATCAACTATCTTTTATAAAAGACCCATTATTATTCTTATTAACTTTCCAAACCTTTCCCTAGTTTGCAAACAATCCTATTTGCCCAATCATTCAAGTTTCAATTTAAAACCAATTTGGAATTATCAAAATTTTCTCAAAAATTTTCTAACTCCCCGAATTCTCGAAAAATTTCGCCAGCGTCTACTTTGCGCGGCTAGCTCGGTACAACTACAAAATGACTCTACGGCCTCCCAAATCCAAAAGGAAAACAAAAATGCCAAGTGGCTCAATCTAAATCCCAATCAAATTTCATACCAAATTTAAATACATACCTTTTGGTCGAGCATTTCAAATTTATCTTCTGAAATCAAAATCAATTCTCTTTACCTTTATATTACCTGTACATCTTACACAGCAATATGTCCAATCACAATATTCAAAAACATTTTATTGACTCACTTACAGATGTCAATATCTATTAACTCAAATACTAACTTAGATTATATCTGAAATATCAATTTCCAATTGAGAATGCCTCATTCCTTCCTTAAGCTAGTATAAGCATTTATGTGTTTCTTATATTTATTTTCATCTCACCACTTTAGTTTATATTTATTTCTATTCAAATAGATTCTTTCATTTTCATATGAATTCAATTTATCTTAAACTCTAAATTTTTAAACTCTATTTTCCATTAATAACTAATTCATAGCATTACATTAATTTGGTTTCCTTTACTAATTTAGTTTAGTTTCCAATTTGAATTCGTTAGTCGTTAACACAATTTTCCAAAATTCTCTAAAATTTTCTAACTCCCAAAATTTCTGAAATTTTTGGCAGAGTCTCCTTTGTACGGAGGAGCTTTTGCAATTTGACAAAAGAGATAAATATATATACATCGACCTACCCGGTCAGAAAAACCAAAAACAGTTCATATTTCCTAATTTTATTGCGTAGGCGTACCTTATTTAGCATTTTAAGCTAGCGGCTTATTATTTTTAGCAAATAGCACAACCAAATCCAGCCACACGGCTCCCAGGTACCTGTACTTACTCAATTTAAGCATGTAAGTGCC
Source organism: Allium cepa (assembly GCA_030765085.1). NCBI lineage: Eukaryota > Viridiplantae > Streptophyta > Magnoliopsida > Asparagales > Amaryllidaceae > Allium > Allium cepa. The sequence goes on from CM060941.1 coordinate 660,157,854, forward strand.
AAATATATACAGTTCAACTATATTTCACCTAGTTGCAAAGGTTAAAACATATGAATGCTATAGAAATGCACATCAAACATTTTCCGTAAGCAATTTATACAACTTTCATACTAATTCAACTGTTTCAATTAATTAATAAACTATTTTCATTCAATTTGAATGGTTTTCAATCCATTCGTATACCACTTCATAAATTTAAATGGTTTAAAACTCAATCGCTTACATTTAATTTTTTTCTTAAGCAAACTGAACTCTTATTTAATTCAGTTGCTTTCAAAATCAATTTATTTTACTTCTATCAACACATAGAATTTTAATAACTTCCATTTACATTCAATAACAATTTATTCTTTGCAATTTGGCAAGATCTATGTGAATAAATAAGCACTTATGTTTTATAACCAATTTAAATGGATTTCAACTCAATTTATACTTTATTCTATTTTTAAAATTTATTCACAATTCATATATTCTCATTTTCATTGCATTTCAAATTTGAATACATTCACTTGTATTTCATTTTATTAACCAAACTAGTTTCATTCAAACCATTAACAACTTAGGTTCATCTTTATTACTAATTAAATTTCCTTTTATTTTAATTCATTTACGACCATTTATTTAACTCGACACATCCCAAGCTTAGTTACTTTACTCAATTTATTCCATATTTGTTTATTCCAAACTATTTTATTTAGCTCAAAAACAAAACAAGCTATTTCATTCAATAACCATTTCTCAACTTATTTAAACCATACTTCATTTGGTTCTTATTTATCCCATCCATTCACTTATTCAATATAATTAGTTTATCCACTCAATCCATTTTGAATTTTCATTTTCTTAAATATTATTTACAACCCACCAAATTTTATTTCGATCCAAATTCATTTTTACTTGATTCAAATTCAATCTAATATCATTAAACTTGGTTTCAAGTAGAATTCAATTCAACTCTCTTCCATCAATTCAGCTTAAGTCAATTTACTTCAATTTATTCAAATTTTATACTTAAGCTCGTTTTTATTTTACAAAAAAAGTTCTCTTTTCAATTTAACTTTATTCTATTTCAATCCAATCTCCTTTCAAACTACAAATTTATTTTATTAGTTATTATAAATTTCAAAATTCCAAGTTCGATTCATTCTCAGTTCACTTAAACTAATTACAAGGTCATTTCAATTTATTTCTACGTATTTGGATTTTATTTGCACATTCAAACCATTACTATTTTAATCCATTTACATTTCTATTTATTCGACACATTCCCAACTATATTTAATCTGTTAACACTACAAGTTAAATTTTAATTAATAACTCAAGTTCTGAATCCACTATCCATTTTCAATTTACCATCAAATTTCATGAACTCACAATTCAACTTCATTCTCAAATACTTTCACTTCATCAACAATTTAAGTCGAATTTAATTTATAACTTGAGTTTTATTTTCAAACTTCATTACTAACGCACAATTCAGCTTTATTTAACTACAATAGGTTCCATTTACTCATTTCATTAACTAATTTATTAACAAATTAGTTCTTTCCTATTTATAGTTCAATACTTGATTTTTAATTCCAAATACTACTTCATTTTATTTCCTTAGTTCAAATTTATTTATAATTCAAGTTTGGATTCTTATTTTATTTTCCAATTCATCAAAAATATTTATTTTTTTGGGTTTTCTATTTCACTTCCAAATTTTATAAGTCACAACTTATTAATTACACTATTCCATTTATTATAGGCTAGAATATATTCTTCTTTTATTTTTGACTCAAGCCTTCTATTTATTTATAGCCCAAGAATATTTTATTTCTATGGATTTCTAATTCTTTTATAAGTTATTCTTATTTATTTATTTCCATTCCAATCCTTATCCAATTTATTTTCCATTTGTTCAGGTAAGAATCTAATTTCATTCAATAATTCAATTGAATTCTTATTCCAATTCAATTTTATTTTAACTCAGATTTATTTGATTCGATTCGATTTCAACTTAATTCGAATACAACTGGATATTATTTCAGCCTATTTAATTAATGTCAAACCAGTCAAATTTTTATTTCCCGTCCAAATTAATTTCAATTTTAACCTTTCCCTTTAAATTTAAATTCCAACATTCAAAGCTTATATTTTCTTCCTGATTTAAAAATCATCTCCATTTATAAGCTTACAACTATCTCATCAGGAATTTTATACACCCGACTTTTGGTTTCTAATTATTTTGAAATTTTCAACATCACAAATCACATTTCTCAAAATTTAATCAAATCCTAGTTTTATCCCAACAAATTTCCTTTGAAATTTCCAAAATCAACTAGCTTTTCTGAACAAATCAGTTTTTTTTTTTTTTTTGCAGCAATCCGTCACTTAGAAATTCGAAAATGAATACTGATGATGCGGTCGTCATCATCAGAATTATTTTCCAATAATCCAAGCGATTTCAATGCTATATCACTTTCAAAATCCATTTAAAACAATTTCCTTTCAGAAATACTTCTAAAACAATAATGTTATTATTTATTTTCAAAATACTTCCAAAATCTCCGAGATTTTAAATTTCCAAATCCTGCTTAAATCACTTTTAACTATAATTCATTTGCATAGTTTCCCATTTGATTATAATTCAATTCATAAATTACATTTATAATTCATATTTATAAATTTCATTTTATAATGAATTTATTCCCCTAAATTTTAGTTATACTTCAATTTCTAGTTAAATTTCCACTTAACAATGATAATACTTTAATATTATTTTTCCTAACATCCAAGCAACCATATATTAGCTAAATTAACTTATAAAAAATTCATTTATATCAAAAAATATTTTTGGGTAAAATTATTTCATTTACCCATATTTAAAACAATACCATGTCAATTGTTCTATTCAAGTGTTTAGAAACCCCTTCAATACAGTTGCGCAGACTGTGTCGATGAAGGTTCATATGCCACTCAATAAACCAATCAACACAATATTAAAAAATTTATATTCACTAACAAATACGCACTCATATTTATAAATACGCTCAAACTCATTATAGAGTACTACGGACTCTATTTTATGAGTAATTCCCACCAGAGCCAAGGTTATCACCAACCTAAGCTCTGATACCAACTGTAACAGCCCGCAAATCCGTCCCCTTGAGTCAACACTATTCTTCCTAAATCAACTCAAGTTGTACAGAAATACGAACCATTTGGGTTAAAGAAGAAGAGGTAGAAGAAGAAAATAGAAAACAAAAACAGAATCTAACCATCGCAGCGGAATAAAATATAATAGATAATAAATGATCTTTACTCGAATCAAATACATCTGTTCATATATTACATCATCAGAGTACATCAATCATAGCTCAACATCAATATCATACAAATGGATACACAACAACTCAACACAGCGGAAATATATATAAATAAGTACGAGAGTACGTATCGACATCCAGCTCGTCTCATGAACTCACAGCATCATATCCTATATCCTATAATACTCCGTCTGACTCGAGCATTATAGTTAAATAACACCCGAGTCAGTCTGGAATACCAGCGTGAGAAAATCACACCCAATTTGATTATTAAAGTTTCAAAAATCCTTTGAAAAGAAAAGCATCTTGTAAGACCACGCCACAAATTAATATGTCGGGTTTTTACCTTACGATAGCTAAAACAATTTTTATAGAACTCCTCTGATATTATAATAGGGTCTATATACAAATACTTATAAAATAGACGAAATTTGTTACATGATTAAATTCCAGCTACTAGCCACAAAGTGGGTAATACAAACAAAACTCGTAAAAGGCTCGTAGGGAGAATGGATTCCAACAAATAACTAGGCACTAGGTACCACTTGTAACAGTACGGGGCCTAGATCACCATACCAAGGATTACGCCCGCTCCCCTGCAACACAAGGCCGGGACTACCCCTTACTGGATAATCCTGAGTGAGATCACCTCGCGGTTGGGATCAGCAACCGCCCACTAAGCTGAAATAAAAGGGACATCTAGACTGGAATGACCTTACCCTGCTTGGGTGCTACCCACCTAGCCTTGCTGCATAACCCCTGATTTTCAGTCATTCAAATTTGATGAGACTCGAGGCTAAGCGTTACCTTTTTAGAACTTATCTCTTAGAATGCCCATCGTCCACCTGACGATGTTTCGCAAGCATTCATCCATACAAGTCCGTCCCAGGTTCGAAAGGAACCGAAGGCACTATTCCTACTACATCCATTTTGGAAATATCCTAGGATTAGTAGCGACTAGCCCTTGCACTTCACTGCTCCATCTTCGAATCCAAAATCTTTTACACGAAACGTACAAACCGGATCGAAGTGGTTTTCGAGAAATTAATCTCGATCCCGGTCTCTTCGAAAGCATCAACGCATTTGGCCAATATTGATAGTCGGTGATTTAACTATCAATTAATATTCACAAACATCCATCCAACAATAAATAATTTCCCAAATTATTTATTACCTTCAAAATATCTTCACAAGATATATTTCTATTTTCAACCTTTTGAAAACAGTTTTCAAACTACTTTCCTTTTTCTCAGAATAAATTCCGAGTATTTCATTTCTACTAGAATCACCAAGCACAAGATTTTAGATATTTTTTTTAAAATAATTTCAAAACACTTTAATTGTAAAGTATGGTTAATATTTAATTTAGAAAATCTTTCTTTAGTACTTAATTTAAAATAATGCTTTAAACAAAATACCAAGTCATTCTTTATATAATTATTACGATAATAGATAAAACAAAAATACTTACTTTGGAATTTACCTTTAAGCACTTAAGTTAAGACTACTTTAATAATTTACTAAAATACATACTATATGAACATTTGAAAATAAAGTTACTTAATAAAATGTAAAACTAGATTTCTACTTTTAAAGCCAAAATACTAAGTTGCTTCTTAATGGTTACTGCTAGAATAGATTAAAGAAAATACTTACTTTAAATATTAGAAATAATAAATTTTACAAAACTTTCTTCTTTAAAACAACTTTAAAACATTTAATTTATATTTGCAAATTTACTTTTAAAACATGTACTTGGCCATCCAGAGAAAATTCCAACTTCAATCACGTAAATCAATTTTCCCAAATTGATTTCCAATTTATTTTATTTGGAATAAATTCTTTTACTTATCAGTTCGTTTCCAAATTCAGTAGTTATGGTCCTTATCATTATTATTATATTTTTTTTCAATTTTTTCTTTACTCTTTCAATAATTCAAATCTTAAGTTCTAAATAGATGTTTATTCTTTTAAATTAATAATACTACATTTTAAACTTCATTAATTTTCTGTTTATTTAAATTTTTTCCTTTCCATTCTCAGGATCCATTTATTAAAATTTAAAGTCACTTTACTTCTTTTTTTTCAAGTTATTCTTGAATTTACTCTATAATTATTTTACTTGCAATTTCACTTCTTTTATTTTCATTTCCAAAATCAAATTTATATTTTTAATAATTCATTATACCCAATTATATCAACCAAGCCATAGCATTCAATACTTCCACATAATTCATTATAGAATATCAAATAATCAGAACAGAGAATATTAAATAATTTAAATAAAAGTTGAGGGGTCCAGTTGGTTCCCTCCAACCTGTTTTCCCTGCATCCACGGATGTTAGCACAATGTAGTATACCAATTACAAAATATCATACTATATCACATCGATCAATTCAACCATCCAAACAATTATTAAAAAAATTTCATTTAAATTTAAATTTAAACTGAGTGAGATTAACTCACCTTTGATTCATGTTTTGCACCCCACTTCCATTCCGACTTGTTTTCTTACGAATATGGACCTTTAATAAATATTAGATGATTTTATTAAAATTTGTTCAATTCTAATAATTAATCTCCATTTGCTAAATCTAATTAAATTACAAGTTATCTTACTTTTGAAAACATATTTTATTTTATTTTATTTTATTTGTTTACCTGTATACATATTTATTAAATCCTAAGAAAATAAAAAAAAAATCCATTTCAGCCCATCTATACTATTATTATTCTTATATGTTTTTTTTCTACCTAAACCTGGTTACAGACAGGAAAATAGCTCATAACATTATTTACGATTTTTAATTAAATTCACAAATCCTATGCAAAAAAAATAATAATCAGCGAATACCTGCCTTCGACTCGCACTTGACCTGCTGCCAAAAATCATCATGCGTATGTACCACCAGAGTCGCGTCTACAAGAGCTACAACCACCAGACCTTCACGCGAACGCGACCCAAACACGCTGCTCACGATAACTACTGGACCTCCTTCCTCCCATCATCTCGAGTGACGGCGAAGACGAACCGTGCCAGTGCTTCACAAAGCCCTAGCCTCTCGCGCGCCTACAAATTGAAGTCGCCGCCGCCCAGAAACAAGCATGAACCCTAATCCCAAATCGCGAGAACACTACTCCGCCGTACCCACATCGTATCGCGAACCCTACCAGCAATCGACGACCCCATCCCCGAGCTTGACCTCATCTCGCGACGCTACCCTCCTCCCCTACGCGATGAAATCACTGACCCTAGCTGCTCGCAAAGCTATCGCGCCCCCCCCCCCCCCCCCCCACCCCCAATGTCGCGACTTCCATCCTGTCCACATACGCGCCTTCGATTCTCTGAGATGGTAAGAGGAAGGCATGATTCAAAAACCTAGGGGTGGGTTTGATTTTGTGGAGGCTTCGGCCATGATTGTCTTTAACAAAGAGTTTCGATTTATTATTCTTTTATTTTTATTTTGTTTCCAATTTGCGTTCCATTAGAAAGGAAGAAAGGGAAGTATTAATTTGAAGAGGATGGCTTCACAAAAAAGATTAATACGTGAATTCTTGAAGAAGGCTCGGCTGAAAAGAAAAGAAGGGGCGACGATTAGAAATAATAAAAAAACGTATACAAGAAGGCTCGATTATTTAAATTAAATTTCATCAGACTATTTATCAATTAAATTTCCAGCACGTTTACATTTCGTGCACTCACATACTAACTCCAATCAAAGCGAAATTTGAAATCCGATAATAATTTAATATTGCGGATCCAATGGAACTGGTTTCGTCGAATTCTGAGACCGTGCCTCAGAAGACTATTTTTAAATTCAATTTAAACGATATAAATTTTAAAACTGAACAAATCACTGTTAATTTAAATTTTACAACTTCTATTATCCTCAGTATTATCAATATAAAATTTTCAAACCTTCAAATTATTTTTAACAGACTTAAAATTCTAGGTTCAACAATTTACCCAACTTCGAATTATTTATTTCAATAATTTAAATTATCAAATAAATGGTGATATTCGTAACTCAAGTTAAAATTATTATATTGAATATTTAAAATCAATTAAATATTCCGATTTTGAATGCTCGAAAATTCCGGGCCGTCACAATCTCGAACCTGTAAGTACTATTTCCGTCAAACTCATCACGGAATTACCCCAGAGTTATACTGACGAATAGTTCTTACACCTCGAGTCTTCACTTGCACTCCACTTGGATTCACGACCTAACATATAAATTTGGATCGATTTGGTTTTCGAATATCCAAATATGGAAACCCTATCCCGGTCTCACCAAATCCAAACGCCATTTTAATGTCCAAGTTGTACATAAGGGTTTTAAACAGTAGATATTCAAAATATCACTTAAACATAAATGGATGATTCATAACACACAGATAGATAATTCACTATTATCAAATTCATCCACATATATCACAAAGCAGCATATATATGACATCTCAGATATATCACATTCAAATCATTACATATCAATCAATGACATTCAATATCATCCAATATCATTGTCTCATCCAATGATATTTATCAATTCAATCATTAATCATCCATAACAAGGTTTAATCCAAACTTAATTAATTTAATTGATCCTTAATTAAATTAATTCCTTACTTAAACACTTGGATTATCATCAATCCAGTTTACTTATTCGTTAATTAATTACAAATTAATTAATTAAACATCCCTTAATTATCCACTTTGAATTAATCATCCTTGATTAATTATTACTTAATTACGTTAATCAATTATTCCTTGATTACAAATTTAATTAATCATCTTGATTAATTATTTCTTAACTATACCAAGTAATTATCTCTTAATTGCCCTTTTAAAATAATCACACTTGATTAATTATTATTTAATTACCCTGATAATCATTCCTTAATTATCCTTTAATTAATCACACCTGATTAATCACCTTTTTATTAATCACACTTGATTAATTACTTTTATTTAAACACTCTTGATTAATTACTTTTAATTAATCATATTTAATTAATTGCTTTTAATTAATCACATTTGATTAATTACTCTTAATTACATTTAGTAATTAAAACTAATTTATAGATTAATTATTCGTTAATTATTAATTAAAAATTAATTATTTATTTCCATTAATTAATGATTACTTTCATTAATTAAATTTCTTCTTAATTACTTTAACAAGTAATTAATCACATTATTAAATACTCTTAATCCTTTTATTAATTAATCATTAATTAAATAATTTAAACCTTTAATAATTATATTAATTAATCCTTTAATTAATAACACAAGTGATTAACCCTTAATCACATCTACTTAATCACTTTCATAAAGTAATTATCCTTTAATTACTTTGATGAATAATTTCCTTTACTTAATTACCTCCAGTAATCAATTACTTAATTACTTCACTAAGTAATTATACTAGATAAATCCATAAGTGATTATCTTAATTAAACATTAGTTAATTTTCTTAATTAATTATTTAACTTAATCATTTAAATTTAATTAAATGATTCCTTAATTTCTTATATTATAAAGATTCATAATTAAGAAAAACATTATCTTAATTAAATCATTTCTATTAACCAACAACACCTTAATTATTAACAAAAATTGAATCATCTTAACTATTTTCACAAATTTTATTTTTCTTCAATTAATCAAAACCTTTAGTTACTTAAATTATAATTGATTACTAAACTTTAATCATTATACCTATTTTAAATTAAAATATTTTAAAAATTCAATTATAATTAAAAAAATATATTCAAATTTAAACTATTTAAATCTTTAAAACTTTCCATAGTTATTAAATAAATTTTAGTATAACCTTATTATTCAAATTTCACTTGTTTTATTTTAAAACTTTCTTATTTTAATATATATAAACTTGTTTAAAACTTTAACTTGAAACAAATTTAGTTTTAAAAATAAACTTGTTTAACTTTTGTTTTAAAAATTTAATCATTTACAAAATCATATTATCTTTTTTTTAAACTTTTAAAACCTTACTGTTAAATTTTTAAAACCATTAAAACTTAAAATTTCCAAAACAAAAACCTGCTCAATCAACACACGAGCAACCTACAGCAAATTCTCGTGTCGACCCCGGGTAATCAAGTAAAAACCCTGTAACGCCCCACCCCGAGACCCACCTTAGCAAAGAGAATTAAGAAGCAATTCCGTCTATTAAAGCGGAGAATAGGGCTGGTTAAGGGCGACCATCTATAATTTTGTCGTAAACATCCATTGAATACGTTGATAAATGCATTATAATTTTTCAACTCAAGTGGATCGACATACCCAGTAAATGCTTTATCCAAAACTATAGGTGGCTAACGGATCTATCAGAACAAAATATAATAACTGAATGTAAATCACATCACAGAACAGTAACCAACATCATATATATACATATACACTGATACACGTTCGTTACAATACAATATGAATACAATAAAGGTGGTGCACGACCACACCGTATACATCGAATCAAATGTAAAAGCATCAGAGTATGCGGAAGAAATAAACTACTCAGGCAAAAGAAGAGCTATTATCTAACATCAACTTCAAGCTAAGGCCAATAGATGAAACCTGAAACAACTCGGTCTGACCCGAGTGAAAACAAACGAGTCAGGCTAGCTAAAATCATCAGTTAAACAGAATAATCGATGAGGATAATTAGGTGAAAGCTACGGTATCCTTTTTCATAAAGGATGCCATGCCCTAAACAGGGTTTCAACATCATAAGAAAGGACAACATCTCTTCTTGGCAAGTAAGGGAGATAATGATGATAAAGTCATACTTAAGTGGCATAACAGATACTTAAGCAAATGGAACATCGCCGAACAAAATTTTAAAGATAAGATTTAATAAACATCGCTTTCGCCTCATATCATCAGTGGTATAAAAAATATATGGATAATGACTTCAAATGAATAAATTATCTTCTTAGAAGTGCTCGTCAATATAACAATACATCAAAGGTACATATCCTTCATACATAGAATAAAACGCATATGGATGTGCCTCATCTTATAGGCTTATCTCAATGATCATTCAAGGAAATATAAAACCCAATCATAAAAGAAGAATTATACTTATTCATACCTCATCTCATCGGCATGAATATAGATACATCTCAAATCCATCACTAAAACTCATCATAAAAGATTCTTCATAATCATTTATACCTCATCTCATTGGTATAAATTTATAAATACATCTCAACTCCATCGTAACATCAAGTAGTCAATAAAATCGTCAAATCATCGATCCACAATGCAAATAATGGTATAAATATAAATATATCTTAAATCTATTATCAAAACTCATCATAAAAGCATTACCATAATTTATCTTGATAGAGCCCGGAAAGAATCCAAAACATCATATTCGAAATCACAAATAAAACCATGTATGTCAATAAGCCTTTTTCTTACATAAGGCTATACTAAAGCATCATCAACAAAACAGTGAAAACGAAACATCTAAACTTCATGGAAAACAGCACGTGCATTTACATCTTGACTAGTACTACCATTGTTTGGTACCATTCATCGTGATGACTTGGGGTCACATAACATCATAACATCGTGATCATCTTGATTGACTATAGTCGAAAACATCTTGATGACACCCAGTCACAAAAACCCGAGTAATAACATCGTGATGATTGGAGTCGAGTAATAACTTCATGAACATCGTGATGACTCCAATCGAGTACTCGGTCTGTGGCACTAGTAATATCGTGAATGTGTCTCAACTTCTCGAAGAGGAATCCAATAGGCGTTAACGTACGTCCCATACCATACGTTTGTACCTATTGGTTTACTAATCATTAGTCGATGCCACATTAGAAAACCATCATAAAACATCATCAAATAAACACTGCCTCATCTCATCGGCGAGTGTAAGATACCTAACTCGTCTTATCTCATACTTAGACGAATTTTAAGTGACATCGAGACTTGTCTCATTTCATCGACAAGTAAAAATTCATCATAAATATCGAAATCATCATCATTACATCATAACAACTTGCCTCATCTCCTGGGCAAGTAAAAGAACATCGTGACAGTTATTTCTAACCATAGTTGCAAATTACAACTTAACATCAATATTGCCTCATTTCATCGGCCATCACAAAATGCATCTAGATTGGTTCGTCGTCGAATGTACTCAAAGAGTTATTCTCAAACCAATAATCTTCACCAAAATTTGGTAAATTCTAAATCAATTCAAAATAACACTTCAAATTGGTTTCGATGAAAACAGTGCTCGAAAACAATGAAAACTAAGAGGGATATCTCAAAACCGATAACTTGAATTCAATACGAATTCAATTCAATTTTAACCCAAAATCAATTAAAATTCCATTTAAAATTTGAATTTAAAATTCTCCAAATATAGCTAGCCTATTGATAGGCATCATAGCTCTGAAAATATCTCAAAAACATCATTAAAACCGAAGAGAATGAAAGCAAAACGAGCTAATACAATTCTAAGGTCAACAATTGTTGTTGCTGTCATTTTGCTCTCAGGACAGCAACATACAACCATAATTTCAACCAAACGAACTTTAAAATTCCAGAAAACACAATGAATGAAACCTGTAACACACGACCTAATATTTTCGGAACATCTAAAATTAACAAAATCGGTTAAGAAACGAAGAAGTTATGGTCAACTTCGTTTCAGCCTCAAGCGCAGAGCAATTATTGGTTTTGCTCTCGGGATAACAGTATAAAAATTCAAGTTTTACATAGCTAACCTTAAAATTACAGAAAACTCAATACATAAAAGTTTTACCACATGATTTAATCTTTCCGAAACATCCAAAATTATCAAAATCGGTTAAGAAACGAATGAGTTATGGCCAAAATAATTTCTCAGACTTGTGATTGTTGTTGCTGTCATTTGCTCTCGGGATAGCAACAAACAAGCACTATTTTGGTCCATTAAACCTCAAAATGTTAGAAAAATCAAAACATAAAACCTGCAGCTCTTTGTCTGGGATTTTCGAAACATCCAAAATTATGAAATTTGGATAAGAAATGAATGAGTTATGGTCAAAATAAATCCTCAGATTTTATGATTGTTGTTGCTGTCATTTGCTCTCGGGAAAGTAACAAACAAGCACGATTTTGATCAAGCAAACTTCAAAATTTTAGAAATCTTAAAACATGAAACTTTTAGCACTTTGTCTGCGCTTTCAAGAACATCAAAAATTATGAAATTTGGATAAAATATGAAAAAGTTATGGCCAAAACAATGTGCCAACAGAAAACAAAAAATAACAAAGACGAAACGCAATCTTATTAATACGAAAATTCAACTCAAAACCTTATTTTTGGCTAGCATTTGTAAGCTTTTACACTTAGCAATTGATTTTCAATGAATAAGTAAGGATTTGCCAGCAAGGTTGAGTCTTTAGCATAAGATTGGAGCCCTAAACATCTGAAAATAGAAAAAAAAAACAATACATGCAAAGAAGAAATTGATCAAAACAAAATTTACTAAACAATTCTAGGGTTTTAGATGGATTCTCAGATAGAATAGGTTGGAGATTACCTTCTTTTATGATTTTAACTTGAATTAGGCTTTTAAATTTGCAAAGATTGAGCTTTGAAGATTAAATTTTGAAGAGGGTAGCAATTGTTTTGTACTTTGAAGCTTTTTCTCTTTTGATTTAGGTTTTACTGTAATGAGTTTTGGGAGAAAAGGTACATACTTTATTAGAAAACTCTAGAAATTGGGTTATTGGATGTTTACTATACCCAAATAGTCCATTCTCATACTTAGAAAATTATTTAGGCTAATAAACATAGGTTTTATACCATTTTTAGCATTACTTCCTCATATTAACTTCTTTTTACATGAGACAAAATGCATTCTTCATATTTTAACAACGTGAACATGATTAACACAATATTTTTTATTTTTTGCACTTAAAAATATTATTTTCCTATTAAACTTTTAATTTACACAATATTTGACGATATTGTTATTTTTAGACAAAAAAAACAATTTTAAACAATCTGAGTCAAATAAAAATTATTTCTTAACTCAAATAAGTGTATTAAAAGTTTTAATACTTTTTAAAATATTACAACACTATTTTCAATCATTAATACACTTCGAAAAATACATTTTCTTCTCATTTGCCCTTTTTGTTCACTAAAATAAAGCTATTATTAGAATAAAATTCAAATACTTCCCATTTTGACTCAATAAATAATTAACATCATTTATTTTCAACCCACTTTCACAAATAAAATATTCTATGCTTATTTTCACTCATTTATATTTATTCCAACCATCAATATGTTGAAATAACATCTTATGAGATAAATTAACTCACATAAATTAAAAACCCAAGTTTATTCATTAAAACATTGTTTATATAAAATAAACAATATCAACTCAAATTTCATTCCTCCAATTCATTTATAATCACAATAATAAATTATTATTTGCATTATAATTTAATTTAGTGGTAATCTCCAAAATTCGGGTTGTTACAAACCCCGAGTCACCCCAATCTTATACCTGCTTCGAGCCAAATCAACAAACTCCCAATGGAGTCTTCGAGCTCGAATCCCCCTCTTCCCAGAAACCATTTCCTGATGCACGCAACCGTGCATATCAACATGCAACACCACGCCGGTCGACGGCGAACTCCACGCTGGACTCCAACACGTCGCGCTCGATGCCTACAACAATAATCAAAACCCAGAAAACTCCATTCAATCGAGAATCAAATCTTGACCATCGAACCCATCAATTCGAGACCACCATCACCAGAAATCCACCCTCCACGGCAACACCAACCTCGAGAAGACCCACCATCACCACCATAGCAATGTCACAACCTCCTAACCCCACGGTAACCCTTGCAATCACCTCCTGTAGCTCCACGTTGACGCAAAACCCAATAGAACAACATCGGCATTCACAGAATAATAAACCCTACTTACTCGATTTTCGGTCATCTCGATTACCAATAAAATACACAAGTATTTTTCTGATGATCTTCTACATTCCCTCAACCTCCATGATCAACCGCGACACCCAGATTGCCGTCGTTCGCCACCATTCGACCAAAATGTCCAAAACATCAAATTCGAAAATTCGCTTCAACCACTGATCTAAAAATCATGTTACAAGCTTCAAAAATCATGGTTTACTATTTGCAATTCAATTATGAAATCAAAATTAAAAATTAAAATCATAAAATTTTGACCCAAATTAAATTTTACTGTAAATTCAAAGATTTACAACAAATTATTCACTTTAAAAACTTGTAATTATTTCTAGGTGATAGCTTACTTGAATTCAAACAACTTCTATTTACAATTCAAATCCAATTCGAATTAAAAATTTAGTTATTGAATTTATTGTAAAACTATAAACTTTTATTTTACACAGAGTATAGGTTTTTAACCTTACAGAGAATCCATTATTCACATTTCAAACTTGAATCTAATTTAAATCAGATACTTCAGATAACCTCATGTTATCATCACAATAACAAGTTGAATCCAGGTTTAAACTATTTTTAAAAGAAATCATTTACTCACCTTTATATGCAGAGGGTAAAAGTTGTTTCCAGGCTTTTGAAATTTCACTTTGCATGTTGAATTGCTTGATTGATTCCCGTTTTTTTGCATGTTGATGAATTTTTTGAATTGCTTGATTGTACTTGAAGATTTGAATTCCCAGATCATCTTTTTTTGTTTTAGATTTTATTGATTGAAAATCCAGGTTTTCATGCTTTTATTTTCAGATTATTTTCATTTTTGTTTTTTATTTGTATTCCATTTGTGTTTTGGTTGAGATGAAGAAAAGAATTTTGCTAAAGAATAAAACTCTTCCTTTAATTTTACAATTTAACTTTAAACTTAATAAATCAAGAGAATGACATTTGTCATTTTAATGCTCTAATGATCTTCACATATGCACATAAGTTACAAATGTCTTTACATATATCAAAATACTTACAAGTGTTATTAATGTTTTATTAATGTTTAACAAATGTTTTTAATGTTTAATTAATATTTTAAATGTTATTTTCTCTTTTTAATAGTCTATTTAAATTATGAATGTAATATTTATGTGATTATAAAATGTGTACTTTTCTTTTAATAAACTAGCTTTAGATTTTAAATGAATATTCAAAAGCAAATTTATGTGAATTTTTATTAACTAATAACTTATATTTTGATCAAATCTATATAACATATGTTTACAAATTTGAAAAATTTATTTTAACTCTATATATAATTTATCTTATGATAAAATTAAAATGAAAGAATATTGAAAACAATTAAAAGTGAACTTCAAATTAATTCTTATTTAAAACAAAAGCTTAAAATATATACGTCTTCATTAAATAAGAAATTAACTTTGTTCTCAAATATCATTTTCAAAAGTATTAAATCAAATTAACATTTCAAATAACAAATTATATATATTAAAGTTTAAAAATACTTATTAAATTCAAATAAATACAATTTTCCCATTTCTAATATATACAAATATATATATATATATATATATATTTCAAATGAAAAATCATTTTAATGTTAGATTTGATAATTACTATATTAAATTTTGAAACACAATCCAAACTAAAATATATATTTTCATATATATATATATATATATATATAATTTGAATATAAAGCTTTTATTACATAAAAAACTTCCTATTTACAAGATATATCAATATATATATATATAGAAAATAGAAAATATTTTGATTAGCTTTTGAAAAATGAATCTTACTAATTTTAAATTGTTAAAATAAATATTCCCATATTAAAATATTATTAGATTTCAAAAGAATTAAACTTTCCAAATTTATATTGTTAGAAAAAAAATGTTGATAGATATTATCAAATTATTATTATTAACCTTTAAAAGAATTTTAACTTGTCAATTATAATGTAAAATGATGAAATTAATTTAATTATTATCAAAGATTATTAAATTGATATTGCTTGAAATTCTGGATCGTCACATTAGTTGTGCCGTGTCACCTACCATACCGAGCATTTACTACGAGTTTCTATTTGTGTTGTATCTATGGAGTATCCTTTGGTAGCCTCCCGATCAGGAGGTATTACGGTACTGTATAGACTATTGGCATTATTTGTGCTAAGGGGAATATTGGGTCACTCCTTAATTCTATTTAAAAGTAAGTTTATTTTACTAATAGACATTATTATAATAGCGAAATATTACTACATAGTAAATAGTTTAATGGATCCTTAGGAGATGTGAATCCCAAACATCTCTTGAGCTACTGCACTCATATTTTTTTTTTAATTTAACTCACATAAGATATTTTAGTTCTGACTCGAATGTTTGTTTTTTCAACTCGCTCGGGTCAGTCCGAGCATTTTCAGGATTTGAAGACCTTACTTTTGGAGGACGAAGACGAAGATTTTATTACTATTATATATTATATTAGTCCACTGCATCACATTTGTTCTGTTGCATTATTATTAATTATTCTCTGGTGTGTGTAACTCTGATATGTATGGTATAAGTATAATCGAATATTTTGTAAAACAGCTTCATGAACTATATATTTGATTATTATATTTTATCATTCCGCTGCAAGATTCTATTTTGTTTTTTTCTTTCTCTGCTTTTTCTTATTTACCCCAAAACAATCCGCCCTTCCGTATGTTTTGAATTGGCACGTGTGTCGATTTAAACATACGAAAAGGCGGGACGTTACATCTGGTATCAGAGCGAGCTTTAGCGATAAACCTTAGCTTTGTGGGATCTGGCTCTTATTAATAGGGTAGTAATACCCTATGATGAGTCGCTGAGTGTGTATATATGAGAGAGCGTATTTCTTAGTGTTATAAAAAGGTTTTAAAATTGTGTTAATCTGTTCCGTTCTGTATTTATAAATTTTGGTTGATGCATGGGATGCTGTGACATCAATAGGGATTTCTAAAAACTTAATAGGACAGACCGACATAATATTTGATTTTAATATATGTGAATGAAATAATTTTGCCTATTATATTTTCTATAAATATAAAATTAAATTTTATAAATGATATATATATATATATATATATATATATATTTGGTTGCAACATATTGGTTGTTAGGTAATGAAATTTTTAAATAATAGTTGAAATGAGATTAAAAACAAAATAAGTTGAAATTGAAAATTTTAGAACTTAAGTTTCGGGCTTTTGAAAATTTCTTTCAATAATTTTGGAATATAATAATAATATTATTTATAAGTATTTTCTGATATAAATATTTCAATATAATTTGGAAGAACTGTTTTAAAGAAGAATTTGGAAAAATAAGTTATGTACTTCCCTCTCTGCCGTTGGAAATTAATTTCGGTGATGGCGGCCGCATCATCGACATTCATTTTCGGGTTTCGAAGTGGGAAGGCCACTGTGGTAGTTTTACTGAAGATTTATTTTGATAAACAAATATAAAAATTTAAATTGTTTTAAATATAATTGGATATATGAGTTGTAAGTATACATTTATCTATTATTTTAAAATAATTTGAGATTAAACCCGGTATTTAATTCTTAAGTTTCCGTTAAGTAATAGTTTCAATTAAGGGTAGTAAAATGGAATATAATTAATTTATAAATTGGAACCTTTAATTAAAAGAAGTGATTTAATGCTAAGTTATAAATGAGATTAAATGAAAGTTGAAATTGTAATCTTATAAAACGAAAGATATAATTATTAAGCATTTAATTAATTAAAAGAATTGAGAAAAACTTGTGTGATTTTCAATTACATTCTTAAAAGGCTTATATATAACTTACCAAATTCTAAAAGTTGAAATGTTTAACAAGAAAATGTAATGGAAATTGTACAAGTAAAAGTATGTAATGAAGTGTTCAATAAATTGCTTTTATTAATAAGAATTGAGGTTATTATTGTTATATACTTAAGTAAGTAATTAGAGACTTAAGTAAATGATTGAAGTTATTTATTTTGAAAACAAGCAGAAAGATGAATACTGTAATAAATGAAAGTAATATAATGAAAAGAAAATTTCATGATATGAATAAGTGAAAATGAGACTTTGTTAGAAATGAATAAAAGTAAATGAAACTGTACGAAATAAAAGGCAAATTAAATAAATAAAAATAAATAATGAATGAAAAGGAAATCAAACAACAAATGGATAAAGTGAAATTGAAAAAAAAATAAACTTGATTTATTGTTGAAATTGTTGTTTTTTTTGGTTTATGGTTGTTTGGGTAAGGATACTTTAAAATTGTTTGGATGTATGAATAATATATTTAGCTTCATCAGGGACTGTTGAATAAATAGTGCGCTCAGTAGTTTATTTTTCATTTTATACAATTTAAAGTTTTGAACCCGAACAACTATTTGTTTTATTGATGTGAATGAATGATTGATGTGTGTTGATTTATTTGATGGTTGCTTGATTGTTGCAAGTGATGGTTGGTATGTTGAATGTTTGTTGTTATTTGAAGCAGTTTTAAATATTTCATTTTATATAATTGTTAAAAAATTTGGATTATATAAGTGAAATGCAGGTTATGTAAGCAATTGTTACTGCTTTTGGTTTCATAATTAAACGCAATAGGTACGTTTTTGGATTACAGTTTTATAACGCTATTATATTATTTTTCCCGTATTGGGATATATATTATTTTGGGAAATTATATGTTGTGTATTGTATATGTGATATTATATTTTATCCCGAGCCTCTCCGTACAAAGGAGACTCTGCCGAAATTTTCCAAAATTTTTGGACTTAGAAAATTTTAAAATGTTTTCCCAACTTTATAAATTTAAGTATAAAAGGATTTAGTGGTTATAAATTGGTGCATTTTATTTAAATTAATTAATTTTATAAAATTTACTTGTTAATAAACTTAATGTTTAAGTAAGATATATAGATTTACTAATTCTTCTTTTCCCTTCTTTCCTTTTCGGGGACGAAAAGTTTTGAGTGGGGGAGAGTGTAACGACCCGTAAAAATTGATAAAAAAAATTGGTTAATTTAATTAGATTTTCGGAATTTAATTTAGAAAGGAATAAAAATTTAGTGAATTATTAATGGAAATAATAACTTGGATAAGATTGGTAAGTTAATTGTTAATAACTTGGACGTAATTCCAATAAGTGAAACAGAGTAAATGTTAATTATATGCTTACTGTAATAAAAGAATGGTACCAAGGTAAAATGATTAAATTGATTTAAAATCTTAATTAATGTATGCGTTTATATATAACGGGATATAAAAGGTAAATTTATAATTTAAAATGTTAAAATAATGTATAAGGAATGGAAATGGAATAAATTAGTGTATGAACTAATGGTAGTACTTGTTGGAAGCTAATAAGTAAAATTAAAGACGTAACAGTGCTAATTTAGGTTAAAAATTAATAGGTTGAATGAAATGTTAATTAATGAATTTATTAAAATTGTAAAGTTACGATAATAGATGGAAATTGGTTGGATAGAATAAAGATTACTAGATGTACTTTAATGATAATTAACATAATAACGGAGAGTGTGGGTGTAAATTTAAAAGGAAACGAAAATTTTATTTATAAGATAGTAATTGTTGTAATAGAAAGCTAAATGAATTTATTAGGAATATTTATTGAAATTGGACGTAGATTAATGTAATAACGTTAATGCAAGTTGATAAATACCCAATTTAGCGCAATCACTATTAATTGGAACCTATTGCAATAAATGGAATTAAATTTTACATTAGTGAAGATTTAAGGTAATATTTGGTAATAAGGTATGGTTATTAGTTTAAGAATGAATTGATAATTTAAAATTAAAGGTAGTGATTTTAATATAAGTTGACTATAAACAAATTGAATGAAATTCAAATCAGTGGAAATAATGTAGACGTATACTTAGCTACAAATTGAATATATGAAATAAAAATGTAAGCATTAAATTAAATTAAGGAATTTAAATTATAATAAATGGTCATTTAATAAAATCAATGTTCTGTAAGTAATTTTAATATTGGGTTGAAGGAAATAAACTTAAAGGTAATTAAAGTTTAACGGTTACAATTGTTATAAATTACCTATTTGTTTAATTCATAGAATTTAATTTGAAAGCAATTGTAGTAATTGGCTTAATTAGTGCAACACCAATTAATTAAAGCAATTAGTTGTATAAGAATAATGGAAATCAAAACTTTATTTTATTTAATTGAAATGTAAAATTCAATAATTGGATTAATTGCAATCAAATGAAATTGAAATAGCTAAATAATACGTTATTTGAAATGAAGATGGAACATGAGGAAATTTATGTAATAGTTTTGAATCCAATGTTAAATCAATCTATTTGACAATAATGAATGGAATAATGATTTGTTAATTTAATTTAATAGAAATTTTGGAAATTAAATTTATAATTTCTGAATTTGAATGGAATTGAGGAAAATACTGAAATCGATAAGTTAATAACCTTTAAATTGACTTTTAAGTTGTTTAAAACATTTTAATTGATTGAGATATATAAAAGTGATAAAATTGGTCAATTTTAAGATTGAAATTAAAAATTGGATTTTATTAATTAATTACTAAATTATTTAATTAATGGAAAAATAGCCATTTTGGCCACTGACTCGGATTTCGTCGAAACTAGTTTCATAGGATCCGTACTGGTGAATTATTGTAGGATTTCAAGTTTCGTAGCGATCGGACATGTCGTTTGATCGTACGGACTTGAAACGCCTTGAAATCGATAAAACTGAATCAAATCAATTTGAAAATATTGATTTTAGCATAACTTCTTCATACGATGGAATTTGCACTTGAAACTTGTTCCATCGCGTTTAAAATATTTTAGAACATTTATTTTGATGTATGGGTTGACCCGATTTCGTTCCGGAGTCAGAACGGGCTTTTTGGGCCACTTTGTCGTTAGCTCGTGTATCTATTTATCCATCTACTCTATTTCAACCCTACCTATAAATACCCTGTTATAAACCCTAGCCTACTCCTATTTCTCATTTGTTTGTACGTATATTTCAACTATCTCTCCTCCTCAATGGCGGACAAATGAATTCTAGATCCAAACACAAATCAAATTCAAATCTAAAGCAAAAATTCCAAACTCCTCAAAAAATTCAGAAAAATTATATATCGAAGCTCTCGTTGTATGCATCTCAGATCCGTAGTTCATTTTTGGTTTTGAATCATCGTTTGTTCTAAAACCGAGATTTAACTGCAACCGTTCATAGTGGATTTGTGACAATCCAACGGTGGACCGTCGACCGTTTGTCGATCAGATGGTGCCGTTGTGAAGCTAATAACGAGCAGCCCATGGATCTTGCATTCGTTCGTCGTCAAGTCGATCAAGTTCGTCAGAATTTGGGGTTTTTCGTCGCGAAAGAGGGGCGGTGCCCAGGCCACGTGGCGCAACCGGAGGAAGCCGCGCCTTCTAGGTGAGGTCGGCACGAGGTGGCGCAAGCAGGGGGTGTTGGATCGTGATGCAAGGCGGCATGGTGGTCAGTTAATTGCGAAACGTGGTGGCGGCTGTTGCTGCGTTCGTGGGTTTCAGTTTCATAATTCTGGGTCGCGTCCTGTAGCTTGCGTATGAGAGGAGGCGACAAGGCAAAGGAAGAGGGTGGTTTGTTTCTTTTTATTTTCTTTTATTCTAATTTTATTTTGAATCATTCTAATCCCCATAACCTTTACGTATGTGATCCATTTCACATGTGGTTTTCTCCGCTAGGTTCGCATTGGAATTCCAAATATTTTGGCTCTGGTTTGGATGAATTATGAGACTGTCCAATTTTGGGTTTAAATTGGATTTAAATTCAATTTAAATTCAAAAGGTGAGTGTTTTAACCCACTCACAACTTCTAAAATTTCTTATGTCTGTTAAATTGATTTATGATGTGTTTAGAAATTTATTTATAACTGTTTGGCATATTTTCAATCATCATCCCAGTTAAATTAAATTAATTTAATTAAATTGTTACTTATTTATTTGTTGCATATAAACTGCCTGTTAAATTGTTATTTATTTATTTATTGCATATAAACTACCAGCTAAATTGTTATTTATTTATTTATTGCATATAAACTGCCAGTTAAGTTATTATTTATTTATTGTATATAAACTGCCAGTAAACAGTTAATTAAATTACTGTTGAATATAAACTGCTAGTTAATACCTGTTGTTTATTATTTGTTATATATTGATGTATTGTTTGAATTGGATGATGATTTTGATGAATGGATGTATGATTTTATGATGGATGAATGGATGTTTATTTATATCACCATAAATTGCAAGTTGTTATGCATTTTATTGCATTCAGGATTGCGGTTTGAAACGATATATAACCGTAAAATTTTATTTTTAAATTGCGGATTGAAATGATAAATATCCGTATCACTTGACCATAGGATAGAAAATTTTATACAGACACCGTCGGTCTATATATATAAATATTTTGAAAATGATTTCATGGTTTGGACACGATACGGTTTAATAAATATTTATATATACATATAGTTAAATTATTGAATTTAAGCTATGTATAAATTTGTTAAATAAAATAAATAAGTTGAATAATGGAGTTTGATTATTTTATATTATATGGTTAAGTACATGTTTAAGATATTGTATATATATATATAGAGTTTTAATGATTTAAATCAACTAAGATTGGAAGGTAAATTGGAAATTTATTTGGAATTGAGCTTATTTAAGAATTAAGCTCCATAAGTTGATGTAGCACTTATTAACTTGAAATTTTAAAAGGTATGATATTTATAACTGAATTTTTATTCAAGATCAATTAAATGAATATTTCTAGTATAAATAAATTGAAGGAAATATTTATTTATAGGTAATTGGAGTTTTATTTAAATGATTATGGATCAAATATTTCAAAACTAAATAATAGGACATTGGATTGTTGAATAGTAATTTCCAACCTAGTTTTTGAAATTGTTTAATATTCGAAGTTTGAAATATATTGAAATTGAAGTGGTTTATTGAAAATTGAAAGTGAATTTCAAATTTATGGATTTAGACTTAATTTAAAGAGAATAAAATTGTAAAGTCGTGGAAATTATTTTACTTTATAATGTAATTTTAAATTCAAAACATTTTATTTTATATACTGTTTGAATATCCAAAGCCAATTAAGTTTTGGAAGTTATGGTTTTAAAGCTATGGATTTCGAAGTATTATGTTTTGAAAAGTTATAATTCAAATGTTTGGTTTCGAGATATTATAAATTTTAAAGTGGTATGGTTTTAGAAAAAGATATATTTGAGCATGATATCATATTGATTTAGTTTTTAAAGAGGAAGTGATATAGTAATTATATGTTTTGAAATGGATATTTTATTCTGGTTTTCAAAGTACAAACTATTTTGAAAAGTCCGCGGTGTTATAATAACGTTCGGTTGTTGAAGAGACCAAGATCGAAAGTTGTCATACTCTCTGCTAACTCCGAAAACCACTTTAACAACCGTGTACGTGGTGGAGATTCCAGAATGAAGTAGGATGGTGGCGACATTCTATTAAGGTATATACGTGGACCCGACTCCCATGAGTTAGCATAAGGTGGCTAAAACAGGAGCAATTCTCATGCCAAGGAGGTAGCACCTTTTATCGAACATATCCCTTCGACACTATACTCTGACTTTGGATTGATTCGGTGGTCACTTTTTGTCACGACCCGGAGTCCCACATTCGAAAATTGACATTAGATACCTCACTTGTACTCGACTGTCAATGATTCAAACATCGAACTCCAATCAGATGGAGCTTACAACAAAATTAGATGAATATGAAACAGCGGAAATAAAATAATATCATGCATCACATCACAGATACAACACCATAATAATATCAGTTACAACATCAGAGTACATAATACATGAATCACAACTCCAAATAGAATGACATAATAGAACAACTAGAGATCATATGCCAAAAGTCTTCAAAAAGGAAGTAGAGAATGATAGTGAACATCCAAGCTAAACACCTTGAGATCCAAAAGCTTCCAAAATGTATCTAAGGTATGATCCTCTAAAAACCGATAATCTCCGATCCAAAATACTCCAAAATATAGCTAATGCCAAAATACGAAAAACCTGCTACTAGGCTGCCCGTGTAGAAATGGTGGGCACCCAGAGTTTAGAAAGGAAACAATAAACTCCGGATCAGTCATGGGACTGGTATGAGTAAACAAAGATAGCTGCTTTCAAATAAAACAGATTTATACAGTAAAATCCGATATGCTTTTGGAAAATGAAACTACCATAAGACCTCCCGCCACACACACAGTGCAATCACGGAATTGGAGGAGATTTCTTCTTATGATAGTCAAATATGCTTGATACAAAGAAATTCTTTGATATTATAACTAGTGCATAGTCTAGAAAGCCATTTTGAAAGTATAATATCAATCCTAGCCAGCATAGGTGCCATGATACTATGCCTACTATAGCTGTCACCTGAGGTGGTAGGTTATACAAATTAAAATCGTAAAGGCTCGTATTATTTCTTTGGATTTTCAATAAATGGTCTGGCTAAGGAACTTCCTATGCCACATGGGTATGCATCTGGCGGGACATCCTGAGAATTTAACCAGTTCTCTGCCAACACAAGGTCGGGTTACCTCTGTAACTAGGTAACTACTACACGACTATGCCATTCCCCGGTCTTTTGGGACCTTTATCCAAGGGCCCTCCATCATAAAGCAACAACAACACAGTAGATGAGATTGAAGCAACCACATAGGTAAGTATCTGGGCTCCATTCCATGATACCTCCTTTTTCCAGAAGGAAATGACATACCCTAAAGGGCGCGACCCTCATAACCTTGTCGCATCTTTCCTGTTTCGACCATTTCCTGGGTGTGAGGTCCGATGAGGTCTCGTTCACAAAGCTACGCTTTACACGAAAGCAATGCTTTGATCACAAATGATCAACAAATGATCATCAATATACAGTAGCACTTAGCATGCCACACTACCAAATTGAGAGTATATCGTAGATAACCTTCAACTACATAACCTCTGAGCTCGTATGTCTCGGAGAAGGGTTTTAATCTAAGAGAATAAATGCTCCGCCACCAACAGATATGTATTTAAAAAAAATCATCTTTATATCTCAAAGTGTAGTGTCAGACACACGACCATACAAGTCTGTTCCGGGTTTGAACAGAACCGAAGGAACTTCCTTCAACAAAGGAAGAAGCACTTGCAAATCCGGGCGTCCACAATCCCGATCGGACTCACCTATTTTCCAGATGATTTCCTGACAGTTTCAAAATAGAGGCGTGGCTTGGAACTTTTCTTCTTTTCTAAGTTTAAAACTTTTTAAACTTAGACCTGCAAATGATGGTTACAAAATCTATAATTACTATTGGTTGTATTTATGGATTTAATTAATCAGCAACAACATTTTTTTTCATTTACTTACAGTTTGGATTTTTAATAGAACAGAGAACTACTTTTTCCTGCAGCTTGAAAAACCAGGAGTAAATTAATTTTTTGATCTTGATTTCCTGCAAATAATTGAATATTGTTGTATTAAATTCCTTGTTGTATTTATTTACTTAATCATTAATAAAAAAAATCTTTAGATTACTTATAGTTTGAAAAATCAGCCAAGCTTTCCTTCTTTTTTCTTTTTTTCCTACAATTTTGAAAACCAAAGGTAAAATTTATCTTGGATCTTGATTTTCCTGCAAGTAATTGATCGAATGTTATTGTCAAATTCTTGCTTCATTATAGATTATAACTTCAAATCCAAAACCAAAAAGGTTACGTGCCTTTAAAATTCTTCCCAGAAGAAAAAACTACACTTGCCTAAAACCTGAAGCTTCCCCTTTACAAATCTGCAGTTTTTATTTTGAATTTGTTGTTAAAACTTGATTTAAAAATCATAATTTTCCAAACTATAAATTTTAAAACAAAACTTACCTAAGAGATGAATGTATCACTACAGTTTTGAAAACACTTCAGATTTTATTTTTTGAATTGAGTTGAAGAAGGCAGTTTTTCTCTTTTTTTCTGAACTTTCCTTTTTTTTCTTTCTTGAATGTTGAAGTAAAGATTGCAAAATCTCTTTTTCGTTACTAAACTTCAGATGGGAGATTTAAAAATTTGAATTGGGAAGGTGAAGAGTTTTCTGAATTTTTTTATTTGATTATTTTATTTGACAAATGATGGTTTGTGCCATTTGTAAGAGAAAATCTTAAGCTCTAGATCTTTGTTATCATTCTACTCTACCTTCCATGTGGATGTATGTTCAGCCTTTGATGTTTACAAAGCAAAAGAAAATTTTATAAATTTTATATTTATATCTTGTACATTTTAAAAATAAATGTATATCTTTATTCCTTTGTTGAAAGAATTTAACTAATATATATATTACATCTTAATAATTTTAAATGCTACTTACTTTTTAAAACATTTATTTTAAATTTAAATTCAAATTTCAAGTTTTTAATCTTGAAATATAAACACTTATGCCCATTTGTTATATTCACACTTATTTTGAACAAATTTAAATTAAATCTCAAAGTGTATTAAATTTTTACTAATATATGTAATGTTCATATGTATAAGATTTTAAATTTTAAATGACATTTTAAAACATTCATTATTTAAATATTTTCTGCTCAAAATAAAATTGTAATTTATTTCATATATTATTTTCACTTGTTTTATTTTTTTAGATTTTCTTCCAATTTATTCTCAAATTAAACCCCAAGAGTTTAAATATATTATTTATTTGAATTGAAAATTTTGGGATGTTACAAATATCCCCTCCTTAGGAAAATTTCATCCTCGAAATTGAAAGAGAGAGGAAAAAAACAAACAAAGAATGTACGAATTCAGAAAGAATAAGGAAATGGCTTACCGGCTCAAACCGAGATATCCACTCTGCAATTGGGATAGGATTTCTGCATATCATCGTCAGTTTCCCAAGTGCAGTCCTTTCGATCGCCACTCCACTGAACATTAACAAGCTTCACAACTTTGTTTCTCAATTGCTTCTCTTCACAATCCACAATCTTTATCGGTTCTCTTTTGACTGTCAAGTTGGAAGTGATGTCGAGATCCTGTTGAGCAGCTTCTTCAATAATACTATCCGGATCGTGCACATATTTCCGAAGGCTAGAAACATGGAATACATCATGCACACCAGATAACTAGCTAGGCAACTGCACACGGTAGGCTAAGGAACCGATCCTCTCTAGAATAGGAAAAGGACTAATATATCGTGGTGCTAGCTTACCGGTCTTCCCAAATCTCATTACACCTCGCATAAAAGATACTTTAAGAAAAACAGAGTCCCCAATCTGGAATTCCAAATCCCGTCTTCTACGATCATAGAAACTCTTTTGATGACTCTGAGCTGTCTTCAATTTCTTTCGAATAAAATCAACTTTCTCCGTGGCTTCTTTAATCATATCCGGTCCAAGAACGAGTCTATCACCTGCCTCGATCCAGCATGCCGGTGATCGACACAGACGACGATATAAAGCCTCAAAAGGAGCCATCTCTATACTGGCCTGATAGCTGTTTTTATAAGAGAACTCGACCAGAAGAAAATTGTCCTCCCAAGAACCACCAAAATCATGTATACAAGCTCGCAATAGGTCCTCCAAGATTCGGTTGATCCTCTCAGTCTGCCCATCAGACTGTGGGTGATAAGCAGTGCTGAAATTCAGCTTGGTTCCCAATGCGTCCTGAAATGCCTCCCAAAATCTACTAGTGAAGATCGGGTCATGATCACTCACTATGATACTAGTAATGCCATGGAGATGGACAATTTCTTTCACATACAATTTAGCTAGACTAGCAGCCGTGCAGGTAGCTTTTACTGGCAAGAAATGGGTTGTCTTAGTCAAACGCTCCATAATGACCCAAATTGCTTCATTGCCTTTATGAGTACGAGGCAGACCATCGAAATCCATCGATACCTCATCCCGTTTCCACTTGGGTACCTCCAAAGGCTGAAGTAAACCCGCCATTTTCTTTTCGTCGCTCTTGATTTATTGGCAAGTAGCACGGCGGCTGACATAAATAGATATATCCCTTTTCATCGTCTTCCACCAGAAAGTTCTTTTGATATCACGATACATCTTATTAACTCCTGGATGGATGCAAAGCTTAGACTTGTGGCATTCGTCTAGAACATCACATTTCAGATCAGGGATGTTAGGGACACAGATTCTTCCTTTCAATCTTATAACTTTATTGTTGTCAACTTCAAAACTAGTATTTTCACCACGATGAACTTTCTCATAAATTTGATGAAGGAATTCATTTTCTTTTTGTTGGCTGGCGACTTTCTCAAGAAGAGTAGGAGCAATGATAAGATGAGCAAGAATAGCATGCTTCCGACTCAAGGCATCGGCAACTACATTGGCTTTTCCGGGTGTATATAGAATGTCTAGGTCATAAGATGCCAGAAATTCCAACCAACGTTATTGTCGCAAATTCAAGACTTTCTGAGTGAAGAGATATTTCAAAAATTTGTGGTCGGTGAATAATTCAAAATTTTCACCTAGAAATAAAGAGAGTTCAATAAGTATATTTGTTAAGTTAAGTCAAATTAAATTCGTAGATTGTTAAGAAAGATGAAAAGATTCTTACCCATAATATAATGTCGCCATATTTTTAAAGTGAAGATAACAGCAAGAAGCTCCAAATCATTGGTTGGACAATTTCTTTCATGAGGACGTAATTGTCTACTCGCGTAGGCAATTACCTTCTCGTTCTGCATCAATACTGCACCCAAGCCTTCACCGCAAGCATCAGTATAAACAGATAATCCCTGGTTCCCATTGATAATAGCGAGAACAGGAGTGGTGGTTAATCTCTTCTTCAACTCCTCAAAAGCTTCGTCACATTTTGGAGTCCAAATGAATTTTGCATTCTTCATTGTTAGCTTGGTCAATGGACTAGCTAACTTCGAAAAGTCCTGAGCAAATTTCCGATAATAACCTGCTAAACCCAAAAAGCTTCGAACTTCCTATGGGGTAGTAGGTCTCCTCCAATCAAGAATAGCAGAAATTTTGCTAGGATCAACAGAAATCCCTTCTTCATTAACAATATGGCCAAGAAATTTGACTTCTTTAACCCAGAAATGGCATTTGGAAAACTTTGCATATAGAATATTTCTCCTCAATATCTCCAAGACGATTCTAAGGTGTTCGGCATGCTCCTCTTCGGTCTTGGAATTGACCAAAATATCATCAATGAAAACGAGCACAAATTTATTCAATACATCCGCAAACACACGAGTCATAAGGTCCACGAAGTATGCTGGGGCGTTGGTTAGCCCGAAAGGCATGACTAACCATTCATAGAACATATTGGGACCCCTGAAAGCTGTTAAATGAACACAATCTTCGGTGATTCGTAATTGATGGAACCCTTGGGCTAGATCCATCTTTGAAAAGAAACAAGAGCCGTGCAACTGTTGAAATAAATCATCAATTCTGGGCAGTGGAAATTTATTCTTGAGAGTCTGCTTATTGAGATCGCGGTAATCCACGCACAATCTCAAAGATCCGTCTCATTTAGTAACAAATACGACGGCTGAGCCCCATTCAGAAACACCGGGTTGAATCAACCCTTTTGCTAGTAGATCATCAGTTTGTTGAACCAATTCAGCCCTTTCCCTAGGTGCCATCCTGCGACTTGCATGAACGATAGGACGAGCATTGGGTACAATGTCAATTCTGAATTCTATTTCCCGGTATGGAGGTAAATATTTCACTTCTTCAAATACATCTAGAAAATCTCTAACAATAGGAATAGACTCCAAACTGGTTTCAGGATAACCCAAATTATACATCAACCCTTCTCTTTTAGGACTAGGGTCCTCACAAGAAATTTCGATGAAATCCCCAAATTCAGTTTTGATTGAAATCAATCGATTATTGCAATCCAATTTGGCTTCATATTTTGCTAGCCAATCCACCCCGAGTAAGACTTCAAACTCGTTGAAATCAAGAACAAAGAGACCAATAGGGAATTGGTAGCGAGAATATGAGATAGGAATATCTCAACATCGAAGACAAAGATTTGCGGGACCTCCAACTGGATTCCTTACGCATATAAGCTTATCAACAAAATCAGGTTCAAGATTCAATTCATTAATAGCTTGCTGAGAGATAAAAATGTGAGTAGCGCCAGTGTCAAAAAGAACTCTAACAATGCTATCATAAATAGTGACATTTCCTTCCAGAACTCCCTTCACCTTTTCTGCTTTGGAAGATGTGGGCTTGTCTTTGACTGAGTACACTTTAGCTGTCTGGGCTTGCTTCATAATTGGACAGTCTTTAACTTCATGTCCCACCTTCTGACAATAATAGTATTTCCTAGGCTTTGCTTGAGCGGATTGGCTGACTTGCTTCTTAGGCTTCGTGCATCTACTAGAATAGTGGCCCTTCTCCAAGCAATTATATCATGTGACATTCTCTGATGTGCTCCCCTGATTGCTCTTCTTTTTCTCTTTACCGTGCCATGGTTTCTTGCCCCCAAATTTCCTCTTCTTCCAACTCTGATTGCTTGAATTTACTTTCTCCACTGGGGCTCCTTGCATATCAAGTGTAGCATAACGATATCCCATATCAACTAAATCTAAGAAGGATTCTTTGACGTGGCCAGTCATCATTCCGTGAAACTTCTTATTCATCCCACGAATGAACCTCTCATTCTTCTTCAAAGGTGTATTCACTAATTCTGGACTGAAGCGAGACAATTCATTGAATTTGTTAAGATACTCCTCGAATGACAAACTCCTTTGCTTTAAGTCCATGAATCTTGGTACATACGAGAAATCCTAGCTGATGGCATATAGCGCTTCTTAAATACTTCTTTGAATCTACCCCAAGTAAAATCGTCTTCAGGCTCATCAATAGTGACAGTCTCCCACCAAGCTAAGGCTTCATCTTGAAGTTTCCAAGTATCTATGAGACGCATCTGATCATCTTGCAACTTAAGCCCCTCAAAGATTTTCTCACAAGATCTAATCCATGCTTGGGCCTGAACAATCGTCTCCTTTCCGGTGAACGGCTTACCACCAAGCCTTGAGAAGTTCTTATATAAATCAGCCAGATTTGGCTGATGCTGAATAGGTAAAGCTGCTTCTGCTGTAGGGGGGAACTTGGCTAGGTGCTGTGGCATTTCCTCGCCCCCCGAACTCTGCCTCTTCGTCCGCTCATCCTTACTATCTGTAATTAGTAAGAAAATTGGCTTAGATATTTAGACGAGATATCTTAAGGAATATCAGCACTTAAAGGAAATAGACTAAGAAAATTTGAGGTTTCAATCTCAATTATACTCAGTCTATCTCTAATGAGCCATCTAATGTGTTATACTTCGTAGCTAAAGTTCTTACTCAACCTTTAGCTTTGATACCACATGTCACGACCCGGAATGCAACGTTCGAAAATTGACATCAAATACCTCACTTGTACTCGATTGTCAATGATTCAAACATCAAACTCCAATCGGATGGAGTTTATAACAACATTAGATGAATATGAAACAGCGGAAATAAAATAAATATCATGCATCACATCATAGATAGAACGCCATAATAATATCTGTTACAACATCAGAGTACATAATACATGAATCACAACTCCAAATAGAATGACATAATAGAAAAACTAGAGATCATATGCCAAAAGTCTTCAAAAAGGAAGTAGAGAATGATAGTGAACATCCAAGCTAAGCACCTTGAGGTCCAAAAGCTTCCAAAATGTCTCTAAGGTATGAGCCTCTAAAAACCGATAATCTCCAACCCAAAATACTCCAAAATATAGCTAATGCCAAAATACGAAAAACCTGCTACTAGGTTGCCCGTGTAGAAATGGTGGGCACCCAGAGTTTAGAAAGGAAACAATAAACTCCGGATTAGTCGTGGGACTGGTATGAGTAAACAAAGATAGTTGCTTTCAAATAAAATAGATTTATACAAGAAAATCCGATATGGTTTTGGAAAATGATGAAAGTGCGGTGTGTATACTAATGCACGTACTAATATAGTACACACGGATCGTGTAATATGGACTATAATATAAATGCGGAAAATAGATGATAGTAGCAAAGCAAAAATAAAAATAGAAAAATCACACAAGAGATTTTTATACTGGTTCGGAGCACCGTCCTACGTCCAGTCCCAGACTCCTATCTGGATTTTCACTATTAACTACCTCGCTTCACCCGGAGGAACAGGTTTACAATACCCGAACAACCGAACGGGATTTCACGCCTCTAATACACTGAGGACTTCAACACTTGCCTCTTACAACACCGAGGACTTCAACACTTGCCTCTTACAACACGAGGACTTCAACAAAAACAAATACAATTGTTGTTGACAACTTGTGTTCTTGAAAACACGGATTTGTCACTAGTAGTACACCCTTCCTATAATCTTATCCTCAAAGAATATGAATGATGTTTTGTAAAGATTAAAGAAGGTATTTACTTATTGAATCAAAAGATATGAAATAATTTCAATGATTCAATAAGCTAAATTAATTTTTAGAATGCAGGAGTGTTAGAGATTAGATTAGAGAGCATATATGATCGTGTAAAAACTTGTGTTTGAATCAATGATTTAGATGAGTATATATAGAGAAAAATAGTTGTAACTCTTTGTGAACAGTTGTCATTAAGAGTTATGATCATTGATGAAAGATAGGAGATGCAACCTTTGGAGAAGAGAAGTGTCTTTTGGAAAAGTTGCTTTCTGTTTAAAAACGGTCGACAGGTCAAAAATGGACCGGTAGACAGGAATTCAAATATATATACGTTATGTGCATGTGTGCATGTTATCTGTGCATTCTGGGCAAAAACGGTCGACCACCTTATTTTCAACCGGTCGACCGGTTTAGTCCAATTTGCACAGTTAATGTGCATATGTATATACATTGAAAGATTGAAGTTATATGATTATTTGAGGATAGATTTTAACATAAATTACTAACATACCAAATAATCAACCTCTAATATATGGAGCTCTTTGTGTTTCTTAAATGAATAACTTCTTTTTGTCGATCACGGCTTATTCCTTTGTCAGAAATCAAAACTCTATAAAAATCTTGACTCAACAAATGAAACTACCATAAGACCTCCCACCACATACGCAATGCAATTGCGGAATTTGTGGAGATTTCTTCTTATGATAGTCAAATATGCTTGATACGAAAAAATTCTTTAATATTATAACTAGTGCATAGTGTAGAAAGCCATTTTGAAAGTATAATATCAATCCTAGCCAGCATATGTACCATGATACTATGCCTACTATAGCTGTCACCTGAGGTGGCAGGTTATACAAATTGAAATCGTAAAGGCTCGTATTGTTTCTTTGGATTTCCAACAAATGGTCAGACTAAGGTACTTCCTATGCCACATGGGTACGCCTCTGGGGGACGTCCCGAGAACTTAACCAGCTCTCTGCCAACACAAGGCCGGGTTACCTCTGTAACTAGGTAACTACTACACGACTAAGCCATTCCCTGGTCCTTTGGGACCTTTATCCGAGGGCCTTCCATCACAAAGCAACAACCACACAGTAGATGAGATTGAAGCAACCACATAGGTAAGTGTCTGGGCTGCATACCATGACACCACCTTTTTCCAGAAGGAAATGAAATACCCTAAAGGGCGTGACCCTCATAACCTTGCCGCATCTTTCCTGTTTTAACCATTTTCGGGGTGTGAGGTCCGATGAGGTCTTGTCCATAAAGCTACGCTTTACACGAAAGCCATGCTTTGATCACAAATGATCATCAATATACAGCAGCACTTAGCATGCCACACATTACCAAATTGGGAGTATATCGCTGATAACCTTCAACTACATAACATCCGAGCTCGTATGTCTCGGAGAAGGGTGTTAAGCTAAGAGAATAAATTCTCCGCCACCAACAGATATGTATTTAAAAGAAGTCGGCTTTATATCTCAAAGTGTAGTGTCAGACACACGACCATACAAGTCTATTCCGGGTTCGAACAAAACTGAAGGCACTTCGTCCAATAAAGGAATAAGCCATTGCAAATCCAGGCGTCCACAATCCCGATCGGACTTCCCATCACTTAGGAATCCCTACACAGGAAAAACTCGGTGCAGAGACAGTCGATAGGTTATCCTATCGTTTTTGAAGACACCCGGTCTTCACCACCGTCTTCAAATGCTATCCATTCGTCGAATCACTATTCGGAATGGGTTATATGATAGAAAAGGTCCTCCCGTCTAATCCGAATAGTGAGCGCTCAATTTTAAAACATGTGCGTGTGTCAATTATAGGATTCACATTCAATATTCGATGTGGGTTTCGGATAACAAACTGAAATCTGACTCCCTGTCGCATCGAAGTTTAAATACCGTTTTACGGGCAAAAGCGGTTTCACACACATATATGAACAAATCACACATCATAGCTCATCACAAAGCAATCATAGTATCACAACAGAAATATCAATCTAGTACAGAATATTTGATGATAGTCAATCATCTTTGATTAAGGTGATTGTGATTAAAGTGAATTAACCATACATTTATCTTTATTAATTATTGTTTAATTCAATTTAATTTTTTTACTTAATAAAGAATTTATTTAATTTGCTTAATTAATTAATTATTCTTTAATTTTTTTAATTCATAAATTCATAGCTGTTAACTAATTAAGTTTAATTACTTTTATTCATTAACAATTCTTTAAATTAATTAATTTTTAATTATAAAATCATTACAAAACATTAAATGTTAATGACTATTTCACCATTATAAACAAATTGGGTTATTACATTAATACTTGAACAATTGATTTACTCTTAAATTTTTATTAAGTTAAAATTTTAAAACAACTTTTATTTAAAGAAAATATGAGATTTAAAAATATCTTTGGAGTTCATAAATTTTAAATAATTGATTCAATACCAATTACTTCCAATTCCATTTACAACTGCCGTTAATTTATTTAGAAAATTATTTTTACTTGTTTCCCAAATTTTAACTAAAACTGGGTCTCTTTGTTGTTTGCATGACTACCCGAGCCTTGCTTCGAGGTTTACCCCGAGCCAAATACCCCCTTACTTTGGGTTTAACCCCAGATTGACCCATGACATTTTTTTTTAATATTTGTTTAAGTTAAAAGAAAACCCGATATAATGCTAAAACGACACAAGATCGTCTTTGAGTTTTCGCTCAATTCCCCCACGTACTGCTTCGAGCTGCCACCTTTCTTCCCCAACCCATCACAATTGACACCCATTCCTCCACGTGCACATGCACGACCACTTTCGCCAACGTTCGTCGGTGCTGCGGCCATCCACGAGTTGACTATCACTCCCCAAGATGATACAAGCACCCAGAACATGATTTTATTTCGAAAGCGAAGATCGAGATATCACGAGCAAACCAACCCATCAGGCACGTCACCAGAAACTGCCTTGCGCTGCCACTCCTGTCCATTATCGGCCCCTAATTTTGGTCCGAAGCCTCGTCATCATGCGACGCTTCGATTTGCCCCACTGGCACGCAGTTCGATCAACCCTAGGTGGCGCCGCACCATTGTTTCTAACGTGAACGGAAAAAGGTTTTTAAACCCTAGTTTGCTTTCGTATCAAAGATTTAAGGATTTATAAATTAATCCATTATTTTTCTGATGATTTCGAACACTAAATCATGCTGCCACAACGATCTCGAGCCCCAAAGTTTCTTAGATCAACAGAATTTGATAAAGCTTCATTTTATAGATCATCCTAAATATTCCAGTGAAAAGCTAATGAAAATTTTTGATTCTAGTTTCGAAAATCATCATTTTAAGAGTGGATTCACATGGTATTATTGAAATTAAAATTTATGAAGTTCGAAATTCTTGAAATTTTTGAATTGTGGCTGTTATTATAATTTCCAAAAGAAGAACTATATAAACTTGCTTTAAATTCATTACTGAATTGAAATACAAGATTAAACAGTATTTTTAACTTGTTTACACTCTTTTTTTTTGAAGTAAGAGGGAGAGAGAGAGGTGTAAAATTTTGAAGTGAGTTACTTTGTAAACCTGTAACTCAATGTTATTGTGTTTTTGTTTTTTTATAGTTTCTAGGAAAAAAAGAACTTCAAAACTTTGCTTTGATTTAATTACTGAACCTGGTGCATGTTTAAAAACAACTCCATCTTGTTTATTTTTTTCAAATCCAACAGAAAATAGAGACAGAGGGAAAGAAAAATGGATTTGACAGGTTTAACTTTTGCTTTCCTGAAACTAAAACAGAGATTGCATTTATATAATCAACATGCACAGCCAAGACTTCAATCATATACCAAAATTCTTGCATGCCAAACATAGATTAAGTTTCCTACATCATCTAAGCATACACACAACAACAATGATTTAAAAGAAAACATGATTTTACTCACCTATTTTCCAGATGATTTCCTAACAGTTTCAAAACAGAGGTAAGGCTTGGAACTTTTCTTCTTTTCTAAGTTTAAAACTTTTTAAACTTAGACCTGCAAATGATGGTTACGGATCTATAATTACTATTGGTTGTGCTCACGGATTTAATTAATCAGCAACAACAATTTTTTATATTTACTTACAGTTTGGATTTTAATAGAACAGAGAACAACTTTTTCCTACAGCTTGAAAAACCAGGAGTAAATTAATTTTTTGATCTTGATTTCCTGCAAATAATTGAATATTGTTGTATTAAATTCCTTGTTGTATTTATTTACTTAATCATTAATAACAAAAATCTTTAGATTACTTACAGTTTGAAAAATAAGCCAAGCTTTCCTTCTTTTTTATTTTTTTCTGCAATTTTGAAAACCAAAGGTAAAATTTATCTTTGATCTTGATTTTCCTACAGGTAATTGATTGAATGTTATTGTTAAATTCTTGCTTCATTATAGATTATAACTTCAAATCCAAAACTAAAAAGGTTACTTGCCTTTAAAATTCTTCCAAAAAGAAAAAACTGCACTTGCCTAAAACCTGAAGCTTCCCCTTTACAAATCTGCAGTTTTTGTTTTGAATTTATTGTTAAAACTTGATTTAAAAATCATAATTTTACAAACTATAAAGTTTAAAACAAAACTTACCTGCGAGATGAATGTATCACTACAGTTTTGAAAACACTACAGATTTTATTTTTTGAATTGAGTTAAAGAAGGCAGTTTTTCTCTTTTTTTTCTGAACTTTCCTTTTTTTCTTTCTTGAATGTTGAAGTAAAGATTGCAAAATCTCTTTTTCGTTACTAAACTTCAGATAGGAGATTTAAAAATTTGAATTGGGAAGGTGAAGAGTTTTCTGAATTTTTTTATTTGATTATTTTATTTGAGCAATGATGGTTTGTGCCATTTGTAAGAAGAAAATCTTAAGCTCTAGATCTTTGTTATCATTCTACTCTACCTTCCATGTGGATGTATGTTCAGCCTTTGATGTTTACAAAACAAAAGAAAATTTTATAAATATTATATTTATATCTTATACATTTTAAAAATAAATGTATATCTTTATTCCTTTCTATATATACATACATGTACAATGTTGAAGGAATTTAACTAATATATATATATATATACATCTGAATAATTTTAATGCTACTTACTTTTTAAAAAAAATATTTTAAATTTAAATTCAAATTTCAATTTCAATTTTTTAATCTTGAAATATAAGCACTTATGCCCATTTGTTATATTCACACTTATTTTGAACAAATTTAAATTAAATCTCAACGTGCATTAAATTTTACTAATATATGTAATGTTCATATGTATAAGATTTTAAATTTTAAATGACATTTTAAAACATTCATTATTTCAATATTTCCAATTCGAAATAAAATTAGAATGTATTTCATATATTATTTTCACTTATTTTATTTGTTCTAGATTTTTCTTCCACTTTATTCTCAAATTAAACCCCAAGAGTTTAAATATATTATTTATTTTATTTGAAAATTTTGGGATGTTACACCTTTACTTTTTGATTTTGGGGGTGTTTGTTCGAGGTGGGCGGTTGTAGCTGCTTCTCGTTTCTACCAGCCCGGATAGCAATTGGTATATCTACCCTGGCATTGCCTAGTTGTGCCGTGTCACCTACCATACCGAGCCTTTACTACGAGTTTCTATTTGTGTCGTGCCTATGGAGTTTCCTCTGGTAGCCTCCCGATCAGGAGGTATTACGGTATTGTATAGACTATTGGCATTATTTGTGTTAAAGGGAATATTGGGTCACTCCTTAACGCTATTTAAAAGTAAGTTTATTTCACTAATAGACATTATTATAACAACGAAATATTACTACATAGTAAATAGTTTAACGGATCCTTAGGAGATGTGAATCCCGAGCATCTCTTGAGTTACTGCACTCATATTTATTTCTGTTAATTTAACTTACATAAGATATTTTAGTTCTGACTCTAGTGTTTGTTTTCCAATTCGCTCGGTTCAGTCCGAGCATTTTCGGGATTTGAAGACCTTACTTTTGGAGGACGAAGACGAAGATTTTATTACTATTATATATTATATTAGTCCACTGCATCACATTTGTTCCACTGCATTATTATTAATTATTCTCTGGTATGTGTAACTCTGATATATATGGTATAAGTATAATCAAATATTTTGTAAAACAGCTTCATGAATTGTATATTTGATTATTATATTTTATCGTTCCGCTGCAAGATTCTATTTTGTTTTTTTCTTTCTCTGCTTTTTCTTATTTACCCCAAAACAATCCGCCCTTCTGTATGGTTTGAATTGGCACGTGCGTCGATTTAAACGTAAGAAAAGGCGGGACGTTACAATCATTTCCAGTTTTTCTAGACTTTAGTTCTCTGTTCTTCAAACCCAAGGTGTGCAAACCCACCCCTTTAAAATTTGAATCTATGATGCTTTGTGAAGTATTTGTTGTGAAAAAATGATAAATATCTGCATGTATATATGTGGGTGAATGGATGTATGCATGTCTATGTTTTGTGTATACATCTCTCTGTTTTAAATATTACAGACTAAATCCACTTCAAAAATCAAACCCTCTTCATAACAATACAGTATAGGTATAGATGTTCAAAGGGAAATTGTCTAAAATGATGTAAGATTAATTTTAAAAATGGTTTCAGGAAAATTTATTTAGAAATCATTTTAGAATATATAGATTAAAGTGATAAGCTAAAATGGGTTAGAAAATTAATCATCTCTATATCAAGTTTAGATTATAGGAATTAATTCATGTTGGAAAAAGAGAAATGTTAATGATAGGATTTAGATTTTTAGATTTGAAAATAGTGTGAATTCTTGAGTTGAACAGGAAACTGTTTTTCATCAATTTCTGAGGATCAACATGGAGTGGTGGCTCGAGTTTGATGTCGGAGGTAGGGTGAAGGATGGGTATTGGAGGACAAACAGGGGAAGTTTTTCTGATGATCGGAGCGATCGGGCGGCAAGGTTTTAGTGGTTTAGACCTAGTTTTTGTCGAAACTGTTCTCGGAGAAATGGCGTTTTCATCGTCGAATTGGTCTTGACCAGGGCTAAAGGATTTGAAACATGGTTCGTCGACAAAGTGATGAGCGCGATGGCGAAGGTTCTGATGGCTGGGATTGGCAAGACAAGAGGGTTTTCTGGCGATCTGTGTTGTCCAGACGGAGTCAATATACTCGATTTTATTTGTCCACGAAATCATCGACATTGGGTGGTCGGGCTGAGAGGCGAAGTCGTGAACGACATGTAAGGGGTTGCGATGATAGCCAGAGTTGGCTGGATGGGTCGTACATGTGCACCGTGCACATTGATGTCTGATTATTTTTTTTGAAATAGGAGAAGTAGTAGTTTTCTCGAAGTCAAATTCGGAGTCGTTGGGGGATTGTCTTGAAGTAAAGTAGGGACGCGAGTGTCTCGAGTTGTTTCTTGGGAAATATGAGTATCGGCTCGGGTTTTTGATTCGATATTAAAAAACAGTTTTAAACCTTAATGAAAATCAAGTTTTAATGAAAGAATTTTGTTAGAAAAACCAATTCTGTTGTAGATATTAGATGTTATCCAAGTTTGAATTGGTTAAAAAGAATAAAAATAAAAATTATTTTAAATTAACTAAGTTTTTTTATTTGCCTTTATATATATAACCCTTATTTTAAAGGTTTATTTTAAATAAATCTAATATTGGAATTGATAGTTAATTGATGAAATGAAATGCTTTCAATTATGAATTAACTTAAGGGATTTAAGTTGATTTATTTTTGCATGGTGCTTTATTACAAAGGTTTAATTAATAAAAGTTTTAAATGATAATTAAGAAAATAATGATTTATTTTTGATTTATTTTTGATTTATTAAGATCTTGAGTAATTAAAGGATCATTACTTAATGTGAGTACTTAAAGGTTAATTACCATAATGTAATTGAAGGTTGATTATTTAAAATAAGTAATTAAGGGGTAATTACTTAATGAAAATTAATTGAAATTAATTAAAGGTTAATTAATTAAAGGTTAGCTAATGATTAAAGTTAATTAATCAAGTGATTAAAGATTAATTAATTAAGGATAATTAATTTTGGGCGATTAATTAATTAAGGATAATTAATTTGAGAGATTAATGAATTAAGGTAATTAATTTGAGGATAATTAATTAATTTAAAGATTAATTAATGAAAGTGATTTGGGATAATCACTTATTGTAATTAATCAAAGTAATTAATTAGGGGTTAATTAATTAATTAAGGGTAATTAATTAAAAATTAATTAAATAATTAAAGGTTAATTATTTAATGATTAAAGGTTGATTTATTTATTAATCAAGGTTGATAAATTAATAATTTAAGGCTGATTAATTTATTATTAATGGTTAATTAATAAATGATTAAAGAATAATTAATCAAAATGGTTTGTGATAAATGTCAATTAACTAGGATTAGCGATTTATTCATAAGTAATTAATCTGGTTTAAATTAATCAGATAATTAATTGATCTTGTTTATGAATGTTTGGATTCTATTGAATGTTGATTTGTTTGATATCCTTGAGGTGTGATGCCCTGTTTTGATTTGAGCCGTGATGGATGTAATTTATTTATCTGTAATGAATGTAATCTATTTATCTGTGATAAATTTATTTATCTGTGAATCTGTGTGTAACGACCCGTAAATTTCGACAATTAAATTTGTTAATTAAATAGGATTTTGTAATTAAATTTTTGTAGAAATAATAAAGTTGATAAATTAGTACTGGAATGAACGCTAAATTAAAATATAGCAAGGGTAATTAAAACTTTTTTATTAGTAAATTGAATAAAATTTCAATTTAATGAAATAGCGTAAGTATTATATCTGGATATAATTGAATATGAAGAGTATAAGGTAGGCATTGAATTAGTTAATGTAAGAACACGTTGTTACAGTAATTGATTGTAAAATTAGGAAACGAGTTAATGCAAGTTAATAATTAATGACTTGAATGAAATTCTAATTCAATAAAATAATTTAAATATTATGATTTGATTTTTAAATGAAATTTGAGAAAACAAATGAAATTATTTGATTAAGGTATGAAATAGTAAGTTGGGTAATAAATTATAAAGTTACATTAATTGATGTAATAATATGGGATAAACTGAAATTTGATAAAATTAATGTTAATAAGAAATATGATGGGTGTTATACGGGAATGAACTTGAAGTAATGGAAGGTACTTGATGAAATTCTTTGATAAATGAGAACTTGTTGTTCTAGTATTATAAACTTAGGTATAATTGAGATTGTTTCCAATAAAATAAAATGAAGGAAAGTATAAATAACTGGGTATAAACTTAAGTAAACAATTGAGATGCTAAGAAATTAGATTAAGCACAAATACTATAAATAAATAAATAAATGAAAATAAATGAAGTTATGCAAATGAGCGAATGAATAAATATATTGCAATAGAAGAATAAACTGACATGACATTTATAAATGATAAGAATATTGGTAAGGAATAAATGAGAATAATTGAAATAAGCTTAAAGGTAATTTAACGTTAATGGAAGCTAATAAATTAAAATGGGAAATCAATAGAAATTAATCTAATTAAAGGTTATATTAGTATAAATTAGGGTAGAAATGGGTAATAATGTAGCTCTAATGGTATATGAATGAATATATGATTACATGTAAGGAATTTTATTTATTAGTTCTAAAACCTTAACTAATATGGGTAATAAACAAGATTTCACATTTTGAAATAAAGACATTTATACAAGCCTAAGATGTATATAGAAGTATCAAGGTAAGGGAACGTAAACGATGTTAAA
Organism: Allium cepa; assembly: GCA_030765085.1. Taxonomy (NCBI): domain Eukaryota; kingdom Viridiplantae; phylum Streptophyta; class Magnoliopsida; order Asparagales; family Amaryllidaceae; genus Allium; species Allium cepa. Next base: position 660,200,500 of record CM060941.1, read on the forward strand.
TAGGTTTATAGGATAATGATTGTTGAATAATAAGAATGGGAAGCAACATTTATTTATTTATTGGATCTAATTACGATAGTATGATTTATTGCAATTACATGAAAATTTTAATATTTAAAATATTTCCTAAGAAGGAATGTGGATGAAATCTAAGAAAATAAATGTTAACAATTGTGAACCAATGTAAATTGCGCCCTTTTTGATAACAATGAATTAAATAATAAAGTGAAAAGGGAATTTAATAGAATTATTGAAAATTTTATTTTAATTTTGAATTTAAGGAAATTGAGGATTTATATTGAAATTTATAAATTAATCTTCTCTAAATTGACATTTAAAATTTGTTTATATCATTGTAAATGTTTGAGAAATATAAAAGTGATAGCATTATAAAATTTTAGAATTTGAAATTTAAATTAATCGATTTATTGTAAATTTATTTAATTAATATAAAAATAGCCACTTTGGCCACTGACTCGGATTTCGACGAAACAAGTTTCATCGGATCCGTAACAGTGAATTATTGTAAGATTTCAAGTTTCGTATCGATCGGACTTGTCGTTTGATCGTATGGGCTTGAAACGCCTTGAAATCAATTTAATTGAAATCAATTTGAAAATATTGATTTCAGCATAACTTCTTCATATGATGGAATTTGTACGTGAAACCTTTTCCATTGCATTTAGAATATTTTAAAACACCTATTTTGATATACGGGTTTACCCAATTTCGTTCCGGGGGCAGAACGGGCATTTTGGGCCAGTTATCGTTTAGCACGTTATAATTCAGCTCCATCTGTCTATTCCAACTATTTCTATAAATACCCTGCTAAACCCTAGCCTACGCCTATTCTCATTTCTCTACATGTAAAATTGCATCAGCCCTTCCTCTTCCTCAATGGATGCAAACCCTAGATCCATCCCAAAATCAAATCCAAAGCATAAATTTCAAAGTCCTCGGAAAAATCTGAAAAAATATATATGTTGAAGCCCTCGACTAGCATAATTCACTGGTGGTGTTCTTGTTTCGTTTTGGATTGTCGTTTGATCGGTAAAAATCAAAGAATTCTCGGCTGTTCATCGCGTGACGATGATCTTCGTCGAATCGGGAAACCCTTTTTGGGTTTTGCAGAAGGGACTAAGGGGAGGCGATCTATGTGGGTAGTTTGCCGAATCAACGGCTGGATGGTCGTGAAATTTCAATTTAGGGTTAGAAATTAAGGGGCGGCCGGTGGGTTTTGTGCGTCTTTCATTGACTCGGAGGGTTCTTGTGAGGCGTGGGGGCGAGGCCGAAGGTCTGGGAACGTGCGGCGTGGCTCCGGAGGAAGTGCGGCGCGTGCGGCGTGGCGGCTCTGTTTGGGTTGCATGATGTTGTTTGCGTATAGACACGAGGGTTTTTCGCGTTTATCTGGAGAGGAAGATAGCTTTGGATGACGTGGCGAGTAAAAGAGAGGGTGAGTTGTTTTTTTTCGCTTTATTTTAAATTTGATTTTCAATTGCTCTAACACATGTAACTCTCTCATACGTGATCCTTTTTATGCGCGGTTTTCTCCGCTAGGTTCATATTGGAACTCCGGACATTTTGGCGCTGGTTTGGACGGATTTGGAGACTGTTCAATTTTTGGGTTTAAATCGGATTTAAATTCGATTTAAATTCAAAAGGTGAGTGTTTTTAACCCACTCACAATTTTTAAAATTTCTTATGTTTGCTGAATCGACACATGATGTGATTTTTAATTTATTTATGGTTGTTTGGCATATATTAATCATCATCTCAGTTAAACTGCATTTATATTCAAATTAAATTTTTATTTAATTTTATTTTGCATATAAATTTATAGTTGAATTTATTTAGTATTGCATATAAATTGCTAGTTAAATTTATTTATTATTGCATATAAACTGTTAGTTAAACAGTTATTAATTTATTTTTGAATATAAATGGTTCGTTGATACCTATTATATTTTATATGCTCTCTATTGAGGTTTGTTTAAATTGGATGATGATTTTAATAAATGGTTGATAGTTGATATTGTATGAATGGATGCTGAATTTTTTTATGATTATAAATTGCAAGTTATTATGCATTTTCATCTCATTCGGGTTTGCGGTTTGAAATGATATATAACCGTAAATTTTATTTTTAAATTGCGGATTGAAATGATAAATATCCGTATCACATGACCATAGGATAGAAAATTATATATAGACACCGCGGTCTATATGTAAAATTGTTTTTAAAATGATTTCTGTGGTTTTGTAAAGAAATATATGAGTATATAGATATTAATTTTTTTTAAATATTTTATAAATGCTATCTTATTATTAAAGTTAGCTATGTATAAATTTGTTTTGAATTATAAAATAAGCTAAAAAATGAAGTTTGATTTCTTTTATAAAATATGGTTAAGTATCTGTTTAAAAATTCTATTGTATATAGAGTTTATAATAACTCAAATAAAAGTAAGGTTAAAGATAATTGTGAATATGAATTGAACTAAAGTATTTAAGAATTATCTTTGGAAAATTTGTTTTGAAATGTAAATACATTAAGATTTAAAGGGTATGATTGTATAACTTGATTTTTGATTTGAGAATTTAAATGAATATCCAATTGATTTAAAGAATATTATCAAGTTAATTTAATTAAAAGAATATCCTGTTATTGAAGTTTAAGGGTTTTACTTAAATAATATCTATTTTATTAAGTATACATTTCAAGTTTTAAATAATAGGAATTGGATTTGATACATTAAATTTTCAAAGAATCCATTTGAAATAGTGGAATATTTAAAGAGTGGAAAATATGAACTATAGAAATTCAAGTTTTGAAATATAGAATATTTAAGCTATGAAATATATGGGAATTAAAATGGTTTATTTGGAGGTTCAAATTGATATTGGGATTTTATTGTGAAATTTAAAGAAGTTATTTTATTATATTAAGTATTATAGTATTTAAACCATTAAATATTAAAAAGTTATGTTTCAAAGCTATGGTTTCAAGGTATATAGATTTGAAAAGGCTATGATTTTTGAAAAAGATATATTTGATAACGTATGGATTTGGGTCTTCAAAATATAAATGATATCATATTTATGTAGTTTAGAAATGAATATTTTATTCTGGGTTTTAAAGGTATAAATTATTTTGAAATAACCGTGGTGTTATAATAACGTTTGGTTGTTGAAGAGACCGAGATCGGAAGTTGTCATACTCTCTGCTAACTTCGAAAACCACTTTAACAACCGTGTACGCGGTGGAGATTCCAGAATGAAGTAGGATGGTGGCGGCGTTTCCTTTGAGGTAAATACGTGGACCCAACTCCCGTGAATTGGCATAAGGTAGCTAAAACATGAGCGATTGACGGGTTAATTGAGGTAGCACCTTTGATCGGACACATCCCTTCGATATTATACTATGACTTTTGGATTGATTTGGTGGCCACTTTTGATTTTTTTTATTTGGTGGTGTGGCTTGAGGTGGAGGTAGCTGCGGCTATGCGTTACCATCGAGCCGGAAGCGTAATTGGTATATCTACCCTGGCATTGCCTAGTTGTGCCGTGTCACCTACCCTATCGCGCCTTGTATGAGTTTGGTTTTCTCACATAGCCCGTGGAATATTTAGGATAGTCTCCCGATCTGGAGATGCGCTAATATTGGATGGACTACTGAGACTATTACGTGTTAAGGGCTATATGGGTAACCCCTTAATGCTAAGAAAAAAGTAAGTTTTGTTTACAATTAGACACTATTATAATAGCGAAATATACTATATAGTAAATAGTTTAACGGATCCTTAAGAGATGTGAATCCCGAGCATCTTTTGAGTTACTGCACTCATGTTTATTTCTATTGATTTAACTTACATAAGATCTTTTAGTTCTGACTCGAGTGTTTTGTCTTTTCAATTCGTTCGGGTCAGTCCAAGCGTTTCAGGATCGAAGACTTTAGCTCTGGAGGACGAAGACGGAGATTTCTATTGTTATTATTTATTATATTCCACTACACTCATATTGTTCCGCTACATTGTTATATGGTATGTGTAAATCTGATGTGTGTTGTATAAGTATAATCGAATATTTTAAAACAGCTTTATAAACTGTATATTTGATTATTATATTTTATCCTTCCGCTGTGAGATTCTGTTTTGTTTTATTTCTTTCTCGTTTTTCTTATTTACCCCATAACAATCCGCCCTTCCGAACTGTTTGAATTGGCATGTGTGTCGGTTTAAAGCGTGCGAAAAGGCGGGATGTTACATGTGGTATCAGAGCTTCGGTTTAGCGATAAACCTTAGCTTTGTGGGGTCTAACTCTTTACTAATAGGGTAGTAATACCCTATGGGAGTCGCTGAGTGTATATATGAGAGAGCTTTTTTGTTAGTGTTATAAAAAGGTTTTAATATTGTGTTAATCTGTTCCATTTTGTATTTATAAATTCTGGTTGATGCATGGGACGCTGTGACATCAATAGGGATTTCTAAACACTTAATAGGACAAACCGACATAATATTTGTTTTTATTATAAGCAAATGAAATAATTTGGCCTATTATATTTTCTATATATAAAATAAATTTTAAATGATATATATATATATATATATATATATATATATATATATATATATATTTGGTTGCAATATATTGGTTGTTAGGTAATAAATTTATAATTAATAGTTGAAATAAGATTGAAAATAATATAAATGAAATTGGAAACTTAAAGCTTTAGTTCCGGATTTTTGAAAATTTCTTTCGAATAATTTTGGAATACTAATATTATTTTAGAAGTATTTTATGATATAAATATTTTAATATAATTAGAAAGAAATGTTTTAAAAGAAATTTGAAAAAAAATAAGTTCTGTACTCCCCTCTCTGTCGCTGGAAAATAATTTCGATGATGAGTGCACGCATCATCGACATTCATTTTCGAGTTTCGAAGTAGGAAGGCCACTGTAGCAGTTCGACTACAAAAATTTTGATAAAAAAATATAAATTTTGAGTTGTTTAAATATACATGGTTATATAAGTTGTAAGTATATATGTATCTATTATTTTAAAATGATTTGAAATAAAGCCCGACATTAAAATTCTTAAGTTTCCATTAATTAATAGTTTCAATTACTGTAGTGAATTGGAACGTAGGTAATTAATAAATCAAAACCTCTAAAGGAAATAAGAGATTTAATGCTAGGTTATAAATGGTATAAAATGAAATTTGAAATTTGTAATCTATGAAATAAGGGATATAATTATTGAACATTAAATAAATTTAAAAAATGAGAAAACTTGTATAACTTTCAGTTTCATTCTTTAAAAGAATATATATATATATATATATATATATAACTTACCAAATATTAAAAGTTAAAATGTTTAATAACAAATGTAATGGAAATTGTACAAGTAAAAGTATGAAATGAGAGTGTTCAATAAATTGCTTTTATTTATAAGAATTGATGTCATAGAGTTGTGAACTTAAGTCAAAATTTGAAATGTTACCGTAATAAAGGAATTAGAGGTAAGTATTGTAAGTATACGATTATAGACTTAAGTAAATAAAATTATAATGAAATTAAAAGAAACTGGCAGGGCCGGAATAAATGAAACAAACATTGAATGAGTAAATAAAATTAAAGGTTTATAAGAAGTAAATGAAAATAAAGAGAAAAAATCATTTTATGAATGAAAAATATCAAACAACTAATGTATGAAATGAAATTAATAATAAGTAAATTTGATTTGTTATTTGGAATTGTTGTTGTTTTGGTTTGTGGTTGTTTGGGCAGTGACGCTTTGAATTTGTTTGGATGAAGAATAATCTATTTAGTTTCACCTAAGACTGTTGAGTGAAGGGTACACTTAGTAGTTTAATTTTTATTTTGTACAATTTGAAGTTTTGAACCCAAACAACTGTTTGTTTTGTTTGAATGAATGATTGAATTGTGTTGATTCTGTATGAAGGTTGTATGCTGTTTGTTGCAATTGGCTATTGAGTTGATTGTTTTTTTGTGGTTGAACAACTTGAATATTTCATTCTATATAATTACTAACTCTTATCAGATTATATAAGTGAAATATAGGTTATGGAAGCAATTGCTACTGCTTTTGGTTTCATAATTAAGCGTTACTTTCCCGACAAATAGGTACGATCTCGGATTACCATTTTATAGCGCTATTATATTGTTTTCCCGTGTGGGGATATATATTATTTTGGAAAATATGTTACATGTTGTTATTTTTGATATTATATTTCTGCCGAGCTTCTCCGTACAAAGGAGACTCTGCCAATATTTTCCGTAAAAAACTTTTGGACTTAGAATTTTTTTGAAATGATTTCCAAACTTTAAAATTTAAGTATAAAAAGATTTAATGGTTATAAATTGATATATTTTATCTAAATTAACTAATTTTGTAAACTTATTATTTATAAAAATATAATATTTTAAAATAAGATATATTGATTTCTTAATTCTTCTTTTCCCTTCTTTTCCTTTTTGGGGATGAAAAGTTTTGGGAGAGTGTAACGACCCGTAAATTTCGACAATTAAATTTGTTAATTAAATAGGATTTTGTAATTAAAATTTTGTAGAAATAATAAAGGTGACAAATTCGTTTGGAAGTAACGCTAAATTAAAATATAGCAAGGGTAATTAAAACTTATTTATTAGTAAATTGAATAAAATATCAATTAATGAAATAGCGTAAGTATTATATCTGGATATAATTAAATATGAAGAGTATAGGGTAGACATTGAATTAGTTAATGCAAGAACACGTTGTTATAGTAACTGATTGTAAAATTAGGAAATGGGTTAATGCAAGTTAATAAACAATGACTTGAATGAAATTTTAATTCAATAAAATAATTTAAATATTATGATTTGATTTTTAAATGGAATTTGAGAAAACAAATGAAATTATTGGATTAAGGTATGAAATAATAAGTTGGGTAATACATTACAAAGTTACATTAATTGATGTAATAATATGGGATAAACTGAAATTTGATAAAATTAATGTTAATAAGAAATATGATGGTGTTATACGGGAATGAAGTTGAAGTAATGGAAGGTATTTGATGAAATTCTTTAATAAATGAGAACTTGTTGTTCTAGTATTATAAACTTAGGTATTATTGAGATTGTTTCCAAAAAAATAAAATAAAGGAAAGTATAAATAACTGGGTATAAACTTAAGTAAACAATTGAGATGCTAAGAAATTGGATTAAGCACAAATACTATAAATAAATAAATGAAAATAAATGGAGTTATGCAAATGAACGAATGAATAAATATATTACAATAGAAGGCGAAACTGATATGACATTTATACATGATAACGAATATTGGTAAGGAATAAATGAGAATAATTGAAATAAGCTTAAAGGTAATTTAATGTTAATGGAGGCTAATAAATTAAAATGGGAAATCAATAGAAATTAATCTAATTAAAGGTTATATTAGTATAAATTAGGGTAGAAATGGGTAATAATGTATCTCTAATGGTGTATGAATGAATATATGATTACATGTAAGGGAATTTTATTTATTAGTTTTAAAACCTTAATTAATATGGGTAATAAACAAGATTTCACATTTTGAAATAAAGACATTTATACAAGCCTAAGATGTATATAGAAGTATCAAGGTAAGGGAATGTAAATAGATATGTTAAATAGGTTTATAGGATAATGATTGTTGAATAATAAGAATGGGAATCAACATTTATTTATTTATTGGATCTAATTACGATAGTATTATTTATTGCAATTAGATGAAAATTTTAATATTTAAAATATTTCCTAAAAAGGATTGTAGATGAAATCTAAGAAAATAAATGTTAACATTCGTGAACCAATGTAAATTGCACCCGTTTTGACAACAATGAATTAAATAATAAAGTGAAAAGGGAATTTAATAGAATTATTGAAAATTTTGTTTTCATTTTGATTTTAAGGAAATTGAGGATTTATATTGAAATTTATAAATTAATCTTCTCTAAACTGACATTTAAAATTTGTTTATATCATTGTAAATGTTTAAGGAATATAAAGGTGATAACATTGTAAAATTTTAGAATCTGAAATTTAATATTTAAATTAATTGATTTATTGTAAATTTATTTAATCAATCTAAAAATAGCCATTTTGGCCGCTGACTCGGATTTCGACGAAACAAGTTTCATCGGATCCGTAACAGTGAATTATTGTAGGATTTCAAGTTTCGTATCGACCGGACTTGTCGTTTGATCGTATGGGCTTGAAACGCCTTAAAATCAATTGAAATCAATATGAAAATATTGATTTCAGCATAACTTCTTCGTACGATGGAATTTGGACGTGAAACCTTTTCCATTGCGTTTAGAATATTTTAAAACACCTATTTTGGTATATGGGTTTACCTAATTTCATTCCAGGGGCAGAATGGGCTTTTTGGGCCAATTATCATTTAGCATGTTATAATTCGGATCCATCTGTCTATTCCAACTTTTTTCTATAAATACCCTGCTAAACTCTGACGCCCCACCTCTATACCCATGCTAGCCAAGAACACTACGGAGTAGTGCTGTCAACTAGCACGGAGAATAAGGCTGTTGAGGAGCGACCATCCATGTAATTGCTTATTACACGGTGGCTATAAATAATCCTCGAAAACAAACATAGAAATAAGCATATCGCAAATCAGTCACAGACATCCATATCACAAAGGCGGAAGAAGATATGAATATATAACTAACACATGAAAGTGTACATCAGAGTATTGCTCAAAAGATCCACAATAATACAAAAGAATAGCAACACGTGCTATACAAAAGAATACAACTATGAGTCTATATCTCAAGTGTATACAACAAAAACTGCTAAGCTAAACAGTTAGCCAAAAGTCAGAGTGATGAATCCCTGAGAAGAAGTCAAGCAGAAGCACCTGTAACATCTCGGTCTGACCCGAGTATTATTTAAGAAAATAATAAACGGGTCAGTGTAGCTATAAATATCAGATGACATGATATAACATAAAAGATATGGCATAAACATAAAATATCCATAATGACATACCACTATAAGTATGTAAATAATGATCAACAGAAGATCAATCAATAAGAGATAATCAATATCACAAGAATCTTCTCAAAGATTCGGAAAGGGCATCATACCCCAAACTTGTACTCATAACAAGTCAATGACATAAATTCTAGAAATCAATGCAAGAAGTCCAGAAATCATAGAAAAGAGAAAGAGGCCTATCACATGACGGTCCGAAGACCAAGGGGAGCTACCCCACATGTGTGAATGGAATCACACAGATTAAGGTGCAGACTAACCAAAAAGCAAAAAGGTATGTGTGAGTGGAATCACACAACTGGTGTCTAGTCTAACCTCGCAACAAGAGACATCGCACAGTTGCTAGTCTAAAGCATCAGAATGATCGTCATGATCAACGAGAAGTGTCAATTACACTAAGCTAGTAAATATAGAAGTTTAGCTTCATGTCCCATAACCACTTGCTTAACTTAAATATTTACAAACAGACTGTAAATCTTCACTAATAATATTTTCACAAGAGGTTCAATCGAACAAGTCCAAGAATTAACCGACGAAGTGAACGCAAGCGTTTCATACCACTTGTTTTACTAAGTCGTTTAATTAGATTTCTCATCCGAGTGAGGTAAAGGTTTGTATATACTAATAGATTGGAAAACGGTTTAAGAAAAGAGCTTTGTTATTAAAAATAGAGTTGAAATTGTTTGTTAAAAGAGTTTTGATATTTACTACTAGTATTGAAACCTTTATATTATAAAATGACAAAACACAGAAGCAATTGTAGAAACAATCAATCACAAAGATCGCATACAGAGATGTGAATAAAATCCAAGGAAAACAGCTCAATGTTTTTCAGATAAGATCCCCTACGGAGGAGGGGTCCAGGGGGGGTGGCAACCCCCCCAAGGTGAGGGTGCGGGGGCAACGCCACCTCTTACGGGGTTCGACCTGCCCGGTCAGGTCGCGGGGGTCCAGGGGTCAGCGCCCCCGACGGGGTGCGGGGCAGCGCCCCGACCAAAACGGTACGACCTAGTGAAGACAAAATGAGGTCTAACGACCTAAGGGTCTAAGGGGTCACGCGAACTATCGGGATAAGGTCCAACGACCTATGAGTTAAAGGTCCAACGACCTATTATAAGGTCATACGACCTAACGACTCAAGGGTCTAACGACCTAACGACTCAAGGGTCTAACGACCTAACGACTCAAGGGTCTCACGACCTAAGGTATTCGCGACTTAACGGGTTATAGGCCTAACGACCTAACAGGGTTCACGACCTAAGGTATTCGCGAACGTCCTACTGCTTAAGGCTTAACTCGTGAGCGACCAACGACTTAAGGCTTAACTCGCGAGCGACCTACGGCTTAAGGCCTAACTCCGAAGTGCCAATACTTCCAGAATGACCTAAAGCCCTGCGACCTACGACCCAGTGACCTTGTGACCTATCACTGAACGAGTCAAGTGGCCAGAACGAGCTAAGTGTAGGAAATTTCCAAAAATACTAAAAATTGGAGTTTTTCGCCAATCCAATCCAAACCAAAGGCAAATGTGCATGCAAAAGTGATAGGGAATCATTCCCAACAGTCCAATATAGTTATAGACTAGATTTGTGAGATAAAAATCTCACCTTTGCACAAATTCAATGAAAAATGAAGTTTTAAGCAAGAAAGAATCAATCCCTCTTCGATCTAAGCACAAGAAGCTTGAATCCAATGTCTTCTTCTTGAATTTGGAGTAGAAAGATGGATTGCAATTGAATTTGAGTTTTGGAATTTTAATTTCCCATTCCCTCCACCATTTTTGAAGAAGCATGAAGACTTAGGAAAATAGAAATGAAGTTATGAAGAGGAGGGGTGAAGGTTGGGTCTAATAGGCTAAAAGCCCAACCCAAAGTCTCAAGTGAAAAAGTAGTGAAATTCTACTATCTCCAATCATATCAATGTTTATACTTAAAAAAATTGTAAACGGCATTTCGAACTCAATGGAAGTGGTCTCGATTCCTAATTTGACCGTTTGCAAAAAGTAGCTTTTCGGACCAATATCCGATTAACGACAAAATATTTAAATAAAATATTTAAATATAAAATCGATAAATATGCGGGTTGTTACAGGCTCCCCTCCTAAAAAAAATTGCGTCCTCGCAATATATAAGATGGAAATAACAAGTAACAACCATAAAAGCATATTAACACAAAAGAAATTTGAAATAGGAAGTTCACCTCAAAGAGCAGGAGTAAGCAAGTCCAGATGTGTTCGCTCGATGAATTCTCTGGATTCCCAAGAGCAATCCTTAGGATTTGAGGACCATTGAACCTTCACAAGCGGAACATCTTTATTTCGAAGTCGTTTAACCTCCGAAGCTATAATTCGAATAGGATGCTGCTCATAAGTTAAATTCGACGAAACTTCAATTTCTTCCACAACAGCAGGCTCAAGAATAGAATTGGAATCCCGAAGGCATTTCCGTAATTGAGAAACGTGAAATACGTCATGCATAGCAGAAAACTGAGCCGGCAATGCAAGGCGATAAGCCATGGAACCAATACGTTCAGTGATAGGAAATGGCCCAATATATCGAGGCGCTAACTTCCCCGATCGACTGAAATGTACAACACCCTTCATAGGTGAAACACGAATAAAAACAGATTCTCCAACAGAAAATTCTAATTTCCTTCTTCGATTATCGGCATAGGATTTTTTTCTACTCTGGGCTTCTTTCATCCTATGTCGAATAAGTTCAATCTTCTCTGTGGAGTCTCGAATAAAATCTGGACCTAAAACCAGCTTCTCACCGGCCTCAAGCCAACAAGAAGGAGATCGGCAGGGCCTTCCGTAGAGTGCCTCGAAAGGTGCCATACCAATACTAGATTTGAAGCTATTATTATAGAAAAATTCAACAAGTGAAATATGATCTTCCCAACTTCCACCAAAATCAAGCACACAAGCATGAAGAAGATCTTCAAGAGTTTGATTCACACGCTCGGTTTGTCCATCGGACTGGGGGGTGATAAGCAGTGCTAAAGTTAAGCTTCGTTCCTAAAGCTTTTTGAAGACTCTTCCAAAATCCACTAGTAAACAATGGATCTCGATCGCTAACAATACAAATAGGAACTCCATGCAATTTAACAATTTCTTTGATAAAGAGTTTGGCCAAAGAGGAACGGTTCGGTTAGACCGAACGGGAATAAAATGGGCGGATTTGGTAAGCCTATCAACGATCACCCATAAGCCATCATGACCCGAACGAGAACAAGGAAGGCCATCTATAAAGTCCATGGAAATTTGATCCCACTTCCAAATTGGAATTTCTAAAGGTTGCAATAACCCATCAGGTCTTTGATGTTCGGCCTTGACAAGTTGGCAAGTCATGCAACACTTAACAAAGTTAGTAATATCAGATTTCATTCCCTCCCAATAATAAAGTCGCTTCATATCAGCGTACATTTTACTACTACCGGGATGAATGGTGAATTTAGAACGATGGGAATCTTCTAAAATATCTTTACGAAGATCTCCAATATTTGGTACGATAAGTCTACCAAATTTTCGAATGCCGCCACGAGAATCAATATCAAAGTCTTTCAAACCTTCAATACCAATTTTATCCTCAACATTTTTGCCAAGAAGAGCCAATTCAGAATCTATCCCTTGAGCTTCAAGAATGCGGTCTAAAAGAGAAGGATGAGCCTCAAGGCTACATAAAACAAGCGATGAGCATAAATCGGATACGCGCTCTCGAATCTCACAAGTGGATAAAATCTCGAGATCGTTCCATTCAGATATCATCATAGAAACAACTGCTTGTTGTTTACGGCTAAGAGCATTGGCGACACGATTACCCTTACCGGGGGTATAAAGAATATCAAGATCATAAGGTGCAAGAAACTCGAGCCAACGCTGTTGACGTAAATTAAGTTCTTTTTGAGAAAATAAATATTTCAGAGACTTATGATCCGTATAAAGAATAAATTTTTCTCCCAATAGATAATGACGCCAAATCCGAAGGGCGAAAACAATAGCCGCGAGTTCTAAATCATGTGTGGCATATCTAGTCTCGGCCGGCTTTAATTGCCTAGAAGCATAAGCAATAACACATTCTTTTTGCATAAGAACGGCACCCAAACCAACGTGACTAGCATCAGTATAAACAACAAAATCTTGATTCCCCACGGGAATAACAAGAATAGGAGCATCGGAAAGGAGTTCTTTCAATTTCTGAAAAGAGGCTTCACATTTGTCCGACCAAATGTATTTAACTCCCTTCTTAGTCAAGCCAGTAAGAGGCACGGCAATCTTAGAAAAGTCCTTAATAAAACGACGGTAATAGCCCGCCAAACCGAGAAAACTACGAATCTCTGTCACACTCTCCGGTCTCTTCCTATCTTGAATCGCTTCAATCTTTGAAGGATCCACGGAAATCCCGGATTCGGAAATAATATGACCGAGAAACTTCACACGAGATTGCCAAAAGTGGCATTTAGAAAATTTCGCCTTTAATTGATTACTCCTAAGAGTTTCCAATACAATCCGAAGATGTTTCTCATGTTCCTCCTCAGTTTTTGGATACACAAGAATATCATCAATGAATATGAGAACAAACCGATCGAGGAAATCTTTGAAAACCCGATTCATGAGGTCAACGAAATAAGCTGGAGCATTCGTTAACCCAAATGGCATAACAAGCCATTCATAAGATCCATATCGAGTACGGAATGATGTCAAAGGAATGCTATCCTCAGCGATACGAAGCTGATGGAAACCGGTAGCCAAGTCCAATTGTGAAAAGACCTTAGCACCACTAAGCTGATCGAATAGATCATCAATCCAAGGTAAAGGATATTTATTTTTAATAGTCAGATCGTTAAGCTTGCGATAGTCAACGCAAAGCCTAAGCGTACCGTCGGATTTCTTCACGAAAACAGCCGAAGCTCCCCAAGGTGAGGAACTAGAGCGAATAAATTGCTTCGTCTCCAATTAGGATAATTGTTTACGCATCTCCTCATTTTCTTTATTGGACATGTGATAAGGAGGACGAGTAATAGGTTGAGCTCCAGAAACAAGATTAATTCTGAACTCAATTGCTCGTTTAGGTGGTAAACCTAAAACGGGCTCGAATATGTCGGAAAATTCACGAGCAACGTGAATACGAGAAATAATATCATCTTCATCATCATCATCGTCATCACGAGGATTTAAAGAATATAAAGATGCCACCAAACAGGATTCTGAATCTTTAAGATTAACAGAAATCTGTTTAACAGATAGTGGATGTCGGAGATGAATAGTCCGCTCAGGACATAGGATATGGGCTTGATAACGGTTAAGCCAATCCATTCCCAAAATTATTCCAAAGCCTAAGTAACGCATGACATGCAAATCGGCTAGAAAAGAAAAATCACATAAAATAATCTCCACATCTTTACAAAGCAAACTAAGAGTTGCGGATCCACCAATAGGATTCGCAATTTTTAAAGAAGTCATCAATGCAGTAACACTTAAGGAAAAAGTGTCTACCAGTTCCTTTGATATAAAAAAATGGGATGCACCCGTATCAAAGAGAACTCTAATAGGTTGATCATGAAATAAAATACCATCAAGAATGGAATGAGAAATACCTTGGCCACGAGATGTGTTGCCAGGGGCTTGAGCCACATTCAGTTTTCCTTCCTTCTTGCCTTTACGCTTGAGGCACTGATGTATGTAATGATCTGGGCTCTTACAATAGCGACAAGATTTGGGCTTAGAGCACTTATTCGCATAATGATCCCCAGACCCACAGTTGAAGCAACTCGCACCACTAGGAGAAGGAGACTTTGCCGCAGGGGTTACCTGCTTACCCTTTTTGTTGGGATAAGGACCCTTGAATTTGTTTGGCCTCTTCTTTTTGTTGAAGTTTGGTTTAGCGCCTTCCACTTCAACATCACTCTCTCTATCAGCCTCTTCAAGACGAAGAGCGATATCGACGAGTTGATCAAATGCGACTTCTAGTTTCAGGAGTAGTGGCTTCTTAAGATTCTTATTTAAGCCATAAACGAACCTCTGGTTCTTCTTCAATGGGGTGTTGATGTATTCAACCCCATATTTGGAAAGCGACTCGAAGGCTGCGACGTAATCAGTCACAGAGGATAGACCTTGAACAAGGTCTATAAAACGTTGAGCCAAGGTTACTTTCCCAGCTTCTGGTACAAACTTTAACTCGAAGCGTCCCTGAAATTGCTCCCAGGTGAGATCCGCTTCATTAATTTCTGAAATAAGGAGTTCGTACCAGTCCAATGCTCTCTCCTGGAGCATGCTGGAAGCCACCTGAACGCGATGGAGATCGATCAGGTTCATGCAAGAAAAGATTCGATCGCATGATTTCTAGACATTCTCTTCCTTTAAGAAAGAAAGAAGAGAAGGAAGAAGGTTATTCACCAATGAACATCAAGCAATCTTGATAAATAAAACAAGGAATCATAAAGGAAATAGGATGAATCGGTACGAAGACTCGAATTAATCCTATAGTATGACTCCTAAGATAGACCTAGGACGATGATCCTTGTTAAGTTATTTTACATTGTTCCGAAGTTTGGCTCTGAAACCAAGCTGTGACGCCCCACCTCTATACCCACGCTAGCCAAGAACACTACGAAGTAGTGCTGTCAACTAGCACGGAGAATAAGGCTGTTGAGGAGCGACCATCCATGTAATTGCTTATCACACGGTGGCTATAAATAATCCTCGGAAACAAACATAGAAATAAGCATATCGCAAATCAGTCACAGACATCCATATCAAAAAGGCGGAAGAAGATATGAATATATAACTAACACATGAAAGTGTACATCAGAGTAGTGCTCAAAAGATCCACAATAATACAAAAGAATAGCAACACGTGCTATACAAAAGAATACAACTATGAGTCTATATCTCAAGTGTATACAACAAAAAGTGTTAAGCTAAACAGTTAGCCAAAAGTCAGAGTGATGAATCCCTGGGAAGTAGTCAAGCAGAAGCACCTATAACATCTCGGTCTGATCCGAGTATTATTTAAGAAAATAATAAACGGGTCAGTGTAGCTATAAATATTAGATGACATGATATAACATAAAAGATATGGCATAAACATAAAATATCCATAATGACATACCACTATAAGTATGTAAATAATGATCAACAGAAGATCAATCAATAAGAGATAATCAATATCACAAGAATCTTCTCAAAGATTCGGAAAGGGCATCATACCCCAAACTTGTACTCATAACAAGTCAATGAGATAAATTCTAGAAATCAATGCAAGAAGTCCAGAAATTATAGAAAAGAGAAAGAGGCCTATCACATGACGGTCCGAAGACCAAGGGGAGCTACCCCACATGTGTGAATGGAATCACACAGATTAAGTGCAGACTAACCAAAAAGCAAAAAGGTATGTGTGAGTGGAATCACACAAGTGGTGTCTAGTCTAAGCTCGCAACAAGAGACATCACACAGTTGCTAGTCTAAAGCATCAGAATGATCGTCATGATCAACGAGAAGTGTCAATTACACTAAGCTAGTAATATAGAAGTTTAGCTTCATGTCCCATAGCCACTTGCTTAACTTAAATATTTACGAACAAACTGTAAATCTTCACTAATAAAATTATCACAAGAGGTTCAATCGAACAAGTCCAAGAATTAACCGACGAAGTGAACGCAAGCATTTCATACCACTTGTTTTACTAAGTCGTTTAATTAGATTTCTCATTCGAGTGAGGTAAAGGTTTGTATATACTAATAGATTGGAGAACGGTTTAAGAAAAGAGCTTTGTTATTAAAAATAGAGTTGAAATTATTTGTTAAAAGAGTTTTGATATTTACTACTAGTATTGAAACCTATATATTATAAAATGACAAAACACAGAAGCAATTGTAGAAATAATCAATCACAAAGATCGCATATGGAGATGTGAATAAAATCCAAGGAAAACAGCTTAATGTTTTTCAGATAAGATCCCCTACGGAGGAGGGGTCCAGGGGGGTGGCAACCCCCCCAAGGTGGGGGTGCGGGGGCAACGCCACCGCTTACGGGGTTCGAACTGCCCGGTCAGGTCGCGGGGGTCCAGGGGGCATAAATGAGGTCTAACGACCTAAGGGTCTAAGGGGTCACGCGAACTATCGGGATAAGGTCCAACGACCTATGAGTTAAAGGTCCAACGACCTATTGGGTATATAAGGTCATACGACCTAATGACTCAAGGGTCTAACGACCTAACGACTCAAGGGTCTAACAACCTAACGACTCAAGGGTCTCACGACCTAAGGTATTCGCGACTTAACGGGTTATAGGCCTAACGACCTAACAGGGTTCACGACCTAAGGTATTCGCGAACGTCCTACTGCTTAAGGCTTAACTCGTGAGCGACCAACGACTTAAGGCTTAACTCGCGAGCGACCTACGGCTTAAGGACTAACTCCGAAGTGCCAATACTTCCAGAATGACCTAAAGCCCTGCGACCTATGACCCAGTGACCTTGCGACCTATCACCGAACGAGTCAAGTGGCCAGAACGAGCTAAGTGCAGGAAATTTCCAAAAATGCTAAAAATTGGAGTTTTTCGCCAATCCAATCCAAACCAAAGGCAAATGTGCATGCAAAAGTGATAGGGAATCATTCCCAATAGTCCAATATAGTTATAGACTAGATTTGTGAGATAAAAATCTCACCTTTGCACAAATTCAATGAAAAATGAAGTTTTAAGCAAGCAAGAATCAATCCCTCTTCTATCTAAGCACAAGAAGCTTGAATCCAATGTCTTCTTCTTGAATTTGGAGTAGAAAGAGGGATTGCAATTGAATTTGAGTTTTGGAATTTTAATTTTCCATTCCCTCCACCATTTTTGAAGAAGCTTGAAGACTTAGGAAAAATAGAAATGAAGTTATGAAGAGGAGGGGTGAAGGTTGGGACTAATAGGCTAAAAGCCCAACCCAAAGTCTCAAGTGAAAAAGTAGTGAAATTCTACTATCTCCAATCATATCAATGTTTATACTTAAAAAAATTGTAAACGGCATTTCGAACTCAATGGAAGTGGTCTCGAGTCCTAATTTGACCGTTTGCAAAAAGTAGCTTTTCGGACCTATATCCGATTAACGACAAAATATTTAAATAAAATATTTAAATATAAAATCGATAAATATGCGGGTTGTTACATAAACCCTAGCCTACGCCTATTCTCATTTGTCTGCGTGTAAAATTGCATCAGCCCTTCCTCCTCCTCAATGGATGCAAACCCTAGATCCATCCCAAAATCAAATCCAAAGCATAAATTTCAAAGTCCTCGGAAAAATCTGAAAAAAAATATATGTTGAAGCCCTCGACTAGCATAATTCGCTGGTGGTGATCGTGTTTTGTTTTCGATTGTCGTTTGATTAGTAAAAATCAAAGAATTCTCGACCGTTCATCACGCGACGATGATCTTCGTTGAATCGAGAAACCCTTTCTGGGTTTTGCAGAGGGGGCTGAGGGGAGGCGACCTGTGTGGGTAGTTTGCCGAATCAATGGCTGAATGGTCGTGAAATTTCGATTTAGGGTTAGAAATTAAGGGGCAGCCGGTGGGTTTTGTGCGTCGTTCATTAACGCGGAGGGTTCTGGTGAGGCGTGGGGGCGAGGCCGAAGATCTGGGAACGTGCGGCATTGCTCCAGAGGAAGTGCGGCGCATGCGGCTTGGCGGCTATATTTGGGTTGCGTGATGTTGTTTGCGTACAGAGACGAGGGTTTTTCGCGTGTACCTGGAGAGGAAGATAGCTCTGGATGATGTGGCGAGTAAAAGAGAGGGTGAGTTGTTTTTTTTCGTTTTATTTTAAATTTGATTTTCAATTGCTCTAACACGTGTAACTCTCGCATACGTGATCCTTTTTACACACGGTTTTCTCTGCTAGATTCGTATTGGAACTCCGGACATTTTGGTGCTGGTTTGGATGGATTTGGAGACTGTTCAATTTTTGGGTTTAAATCGGATTTAAATTCGATTTAAATTCAAAAGGTGAGTGTTTTAACCCACTCACAATTTCTAAAATTTTCTATGTTTGTTAAATTGATATATGATGTGATTTTTAATTTATTTATGGTTGTTTGGCATATTATTAATCATCATCTTAGTTAAATTGCATTTATATTCAAATTAAATTGTTATTTAATTTTATTTTGCATATAAATTGACAATTGAATTTATTTAGTATTGCATATAAATTGCTAGTTAAATTTATTTATTATTGCATATATACTATCAGTTAAACAGTTATTAATTTATTTTTGAATATAAATGGTTCGTTGATACCTGTTATATTTTATATGCTCTCTATTGAGGTTTGTTTAAATTGGTTGATGATTTTAATAAATGGTTGATAGTTGATATTGTATAAATGGATGATGAATTTTTTTATGATTATAAATTGCAAGTTATTATGCATGTTCATCTCATTCGGGTTTGCGGTTTGAAATGATACATAACCGTAAATTTTGTTTTTAAATTATGGATTGAAATGATAAATATCCGTATCACTTGACCATAGGATAGAAAATTATATACAGACACCACGGTCTATATGTAAAATTATTTTAAAAATAATTTCTGCGGTTTTGTAAAGAAATATATGAGTATATAGATATTAATTTTTTTTAAATCTTTTATAAATGCTATCTTATTATTGAAGTTAGCTATGTATAAATTTGTTTTGAATTATAAAATAAGCTAAAAAATAAAGTTTGATTTCTTTTATAAAATATGGTTAAGTTTTTGTTTAAAAATTCTATTGTATATAGAGTTTATAATAACTCAAATAAAAGTAAGATTGAAGATAAATGTGAATATGATTTGAATTAAAGTATTTAAGAATTTTCTTCGGGAAATTTATTTTGAAATGTAAATAAATTAAGATTTAAAGGGTATGATTGTATAACTTGATTTTTGATTTGAGAATTTAAATGAATATCCAATTGATTTAAAGAATATTATCAAGTTAATTTAATTAAAAAGAATATCCTGTTATTGAAGTTTGAGGGTTTTACTTAAATAATATTTGTTCTATTAAGTATACATTTCAAGTTTTAAATAATAGGAATTGGATTTGATACATTAAATTTTCAAAGAAGCCATTTGAAATAGTGGAATATTTAAAGAGTGGAAAATATGAACTATAAAAATTTAAGTTTTGAAATATAGAATATTTAAGCTGTGAAATATATGGGAATTAAAATGGTTTATTTGGAGGCTCAAATTAATACTGGGATTTTATTGTGAAATTTAAAGAAGCTATTTTATTATATTAAGTAATATAGTATTTAAACCATTAAATATTAAAAGTTATGTTTCAAAGCTATGGTTTCAAGGTATATTGATTTGAAAAGGCTATGATTTTTGAAAAAGATATATTTGATATCGTATGGATTTGGGTCTTTAAAATATAAATGATATCGTATTTATGTAGTTTTGAAATGAATATTTTATTTGGGGTTTTAAAGGTATAAATTATTTTGAAATAACTGCGGTGTTATAATAACGTTTGGTTGTTGAAGAGACCGGGATCGGAAGTTGTCATACTCTTTGCCAACTCCGAAAACCACTTTAACAACCGTGTACGCGGCGGAGATTCCAGAATGAAGTAGGATGGTGGCGGCGTTTCCTACTTTTGCATATTCCAGTATTATTTTAGGAATTTAAATTCAACCCAAGTTTATAATTTAAAGGCTATAACTTGTGCATATTTGATCGGATATTTCTGAAATGAAATGTTTTTGATTTCAAATGATAATGACTTTCAAGTAAAGAAAGGTTTTCTAGTTTTTTTGAAAAGGTTTCAAATTTGAAATGGAATTGTTTAGAAAGCTATGAATTAATCTTTGTGAAAGATTGGTGAACTTTGTGAATTGAATCTTTTTTTGTTTAAAGATTTGAAAATGGTAATGTATTTAAACCATTTGAAGAAAGGTTTTTGGGCTTTAAGTTGTGACTTAACTGAGACCCCATTATCCATGTGGTTTTTAAGTATTGCGCTCATTATTCGGTTTAGCCGGGAGAGGGCTTTATATCATATTACCCATTCTGAATAGTGATACGACGATATGGATGCATTTGAAGACCGGTGGTGAAGACCGGGTATTTTCGAGAACGAAAGGATTGCCCATCGAATGTCTCTGCACTGAGTCACGGCGATATAGAGAACTCCACATGTGATGGGTAGTCCAATAAGGATTGTGAATACCCAGATTGCAAGGGCTTCTTTTGAAGTGCCTTTGGTTCTGTTCAAACCCGGAACAGACTTGTATGGATGTGTGTCTGACATTACACTTTGAGATGTAAAGATGGTTTCTATCAAATACAATTTTGTTTGGTGGCGGAGAATTGATTCTCTTAGTTTAACACCCTTCTCTGAGATGTACGAGCTCAGAGGTTATGTAGTTGATGGTTACTAGTGATACATTCTCAATTTGGTAATGTGGCATACGAAGTGTTGCTGATCATGTTTTGATCAAAACATGGCTTTTTTGTAAAGCGTAGCTTTGTGGATGAGACAGCATTAGAACCTCACAACCCGAAATGGTCGAAACAGGAAAGATGCAACAAAGTTATTAAGGGTCGCGGCCCTAGGGTATGTTCATTTCTTCTAGATAGAGGTAGTATCATGGTATGGAGCCTAGATATTTAACTTATGTGGTTACTGCAAATTTATTACTTTGTGGTTGTTGGTGTTGAGCGCTCGGATAAAGGTTGGTTACGACCGAGGATGGCATACTTGTAGGTGTTACTTCTGGGCAGGGGTAAATCGGCCTTGCGTTGGTAGAGAGATGGTCAAGTTCTGAGCGCGTCCCTCCAAAGGCGTACCCATATGGCTCAGGAAGTTTCTTTGCCTGACCATTTGTTGGAAATCAAATCACCAATACGTGTCTTGTACGATTTTAGTTGTAGAACCTGCCATCTAATATGGTAGCTATAGTAGGCATAATATAATAGTACATATGCTGGCTAAGATTAATATTATATTTTCTAATGTTTTCCACTATGCACTAATAATGATAATAATAATATCAAAAGATTTTCGTGTATCAAGCATGTTTGACTATCACAAGGAGTAATCTCCTCCAATCGTGCGCTTGCATTGTGTGTGTGGCGGGAGGCCTTATGGTAGTTTCATTTTCCGAAAAGCATTGCGAATTTCTTTAAAAATCGTTTCGTTTTTCTTTTGATAAAAATAAACTATTTTCATTTGCTCATACCAGTCCCATGGTTGACTTGGAGTTTATTGTTCCCTTTCTAAACTCTGGGTGCCCACAATTTTCCACACAGGCAGTCTAGAATTAGATTTTTCAAATAGTTAGATAATAGATGTAGATTCAATATCTTTCGAAGTCTCTAGTTTGATAGCACTTGAAAATCTTCCACAATCTTTGGATTTGGCTATCGCTTTGTGCTTGTCTTCAACATTCGGGATCTGACCTTGTTTAATGCGACAAGATGAGGGTTTCTCACTTCGCGTTTGGAAAGCATGTTGGAAGTTCTAGCTTTTGGAGTCTTTGGAACTTTGGAAATGGAGTCGCTATATATTAGAGTATCTATCTTGAGGACTTCTGAAGATATTATCTTTTAGGGTTATTTCTTTCCGCTATATCTTATATCTCTGATAATATTGATCAATTAGTTACATCATTGTTAAACAACTATTGTGTATCAACGATATTAATTTCTTTCGCTGTGTTTTTATACTTAATGTGTTATAAGCTCCGGCGAAACAAATTCGACGTTTGAATCTACGACATTCGAATACAGATGATGTATTTGGTGCCGATTTTCAAAGGTTGAGTCAGGATTGTTACAACATCACTAGGAATACAAGAACAAGGCTCAAAGGATACTACAAGAAACTACAAGTCGATAGGAACAAAGAAGCACAAGGAAAAAAGCACAAAAACTGATATGCACAATATCAGACATATGGGTGCACAAGCCAAACATCTAAAACAGTTCCTTGAACAACAGATAGGATGAACCAGACGTCTGGCAATTGCACTCTGACGTATAATCTATTACTATATTCAAAAATAAATATAGTATCTGACGTCTGAAACATATCCCAGACGTTTGATTTCAAACTTGGATTTCAAATAAGAACTTCAACTGCCACATTCGAAAGGACATCTCCGCTTCTCTTCGTTGTAACTCTTCATCATCAACAGAAGCAATTGTAGAGCACTCGTTAATGGATGCAACTACTCAAGATACCTATCTACAACTATATATAGCATCAAGAATCAAGAGAAAAAATCACCTTACTTGCTTACGCTTTCTATTATACTCTATCATATATTCTTGATCTCTGCCATCTATACCTATATTCACTCTTTCATATATTTAGT
Organism: Allium cepa; assembly: GCA_030765085.1. NCBI lineage: Eukaryota > Viridiplantae > Streptophyta > Magnoliopsida > Asparagales > Amaryllidaceae > Allium > Allium cepa. The sequence continues at coordinate 660,223,916 of CM060941.1, forward strand.
TCTTCGTAGACAATACTCTTTAGATATATATTGGAACCAATTGTACTAATTAGTCAACATCTATGTTATACTAGAACACACATTTCACAAGAACAACTTATTGTAACCAAGCCTATTCCTCCGAGCGAAGCGAGGGTGTTCGATAGTCGAATTCCGAAGGGGAGCTTGGGAATGGACGTAGGACGGAATGTCCGAAGCAGTATAAAATCCTGGTGTGCTTATTCTATATTTACTTAGATTAATATTTTTTTAGTTGCATCATATATTTTGTCACATATACTTGCATATACACTACATGATCCACCCTATAGACTTTCAAAACATACAAATATAAAATCAACTCAATAATAATAATAATAAATAAAATGTTTAATAAAAAAATTGAAACTCCACCAAAAAAAGGAAAGCTTCCTATAGTTTTCTCTCATGCAACTTCTCAAATGTCACCATTCTTTTATATTGCTAGAAGGGGCATGCCTCCTACTAACCCCCCGAAAGTACCATAACTAAAAGTCACCATTCTTGTATATCACTTGCTTAGTTTTTGTATATTCTCTAGAATACGGATAAAATTATAAATAGAAAATAATTATACGAATAAGCAAATATGTAGTAAGCGCCATAATAATAATCATATTGCTTAGCTTAATGTAGATGCTTTGTGCCCTGAATTTGATCGACAAAGCCAATCTCATCTAAAATACAATACTTAAAACAATCGCCGATGGAACATATAGAACTAATGATCTTGGAGGCACTGCAGCCACTAGTAATTTCATAATAGTATTAATCGACAATCTTTATTTTTGTTTTAGCAATTGCTATCAATTTATCAGTTAGCGTCGAAGTTTTTAGATGTTGAAGTAAAAGCAAATAAACGACGACATCATATTTTTAATTCATTTTTTCTTGCTACAGTTATATTCAACACAAAGCTTGTGATTTTGGCTAGACAAATGTAAAGCGTATACGGGCTGTAGATGTACAATCTTTATGTTAATTATGATTTTTTATTTTCGCTAAGGCATTGCATTGCTAATGGCAATGCTGAAACATAATATATAATAAAGGTTTTGTGTTTCTAATCATGTTCAGAAAATAGAATTGTTCACTCACTGTATAAAAGAACGTGAATAGCTAATCATGTTGCAAATTTCATAATTAATCTTATTAAATTTAGCATGAACTAAAAATAGCAAAAAAATAGGAAAACGGTACAATAATATGATGCGATGGAAAGTTCTGATGATATAGTTATAGTATCTAAAGATGCGCTGGTAACTGGAGGTGTGGGTAGTTGGAGATACGGTGAGGTCCTAGGAGATATACTTACATCAATATCACCATCAATTACGTAGATGTGGAGAAGTTTCCAATTTAGGTTTAAGATTTCGATTTTTGAAAGAGATTTCGGTTTGGGAAAGACTATGGTGGGTGAAAATAAGTGAAATGAAGGGGGAAAATAATTGTATAGGGTAGAGTACTCTACTGTCGGTTGGATTAACAACCAACGAAAAAGAATATCCTATAGGTTTGCAAGCGTTTATTGCTAACACAACTGAAACAAATGAGGCAAAGCAACAATCATTTTTTGTATTAGTGAATATTGTAAAGATGAAAACCAAATTAAAATTTTAATATGGAGTAATAAGGATGACTATCTAAGTAAGGAAGGAAAAAGTTAAGGCTAAGAATAAAACAAAGACGAATGCTTGTAGAATAGCTATAATGAATCCCCATTAAAAATAAGGAATTTTGTTACGATCATAGGAACTTTTTATTAAACATGTGCAATGTTTTATTAAACGTATGTGATACTATAAAGAATAACCCATAAGGGAATGGTATCAAAGTTCATTTCTATGAGTTATAGCGTACAACTGCATAAAAGATTAGAAAAAAATATCAGGGAAAGTATATGCTTAGATTTAAGAATACAATCAAGAGATTTGAATTAAGAGAAGATAGTAGTATATTTGGCTGTAATTATTAAGGTATTGGATGACCCTTATTTATTAGAAGCCAAAAGGTTAATTTAAGATACATGGGTTTAAGTAGAATGGCATTGTTAATATTTGTTGATGTTAACAGGCAGCTTCCAATAATATTTTCTTTAGGGAAGTTGGGTTGATACACTAGATATCAAAACCACCATTTTGTTAAGATATTCTAGTGGATCGAGGCTGATCTGTAGTAGATACAGGCTGAGTAGTAGCGCCAGGGTCATGAGCTTGGATGCATAGCTGCCATGTTTCGATCGTTCAGGGGTAGCGGTAGCGGTTCGGGCTCTTGCGAGGAGCATGACCATCCCACGGCCCATAGGTAGTAATAAGGTTGGTAGTAGCAGTTATTTTCTTCCAGCATTTGTCTCTCTTTTAGGGTTACATTATAAGCCTTAGTTGTTTCTTTTTGTATAAAACGCATAAGATGCATGAGAAATTTTCCTTTTTATCTGCTTTTGGACTGACCAGTATATATTTATTAGGCAACATATAAACAAAGAAATCTCATAATTAACTAATGAAAAAGAAAAATAAATAAATAAAAGACTGGAAGCTTAAAAAATAAATTAAGAAATTTATTTAGTTAGCTACTAAGAAAGTAAATTAAGTCCCAAAAGGTAGTTAGAAAAATTCGAAGATAAATTTTAGAGAGAAAGGACATGGAAAGGTTGTTACGAAACTATGGTTCACTATCCCTATGCCTTAAAAGCTGAAATCTATTAATGAACTTATGTCGTAATTGTTTTCAAAAACAAAAGAAATTTTTTGGAAATTTGAAAATTTATCTTATAGTAGAAAAGAGTCAATCATGACAGTTAACCCATTGACTAAATCCCGACAGCACGCGATGTGGCTAAATTTTTTTTGAAAAATTAAAAACACAAAGGTTTTTATAAAAAAAATTTCAAAAATCTTTACTTTTAAAATGAGTTTCTATTTTATAAAAAAAACTTTTTTAAAATAACTTTATTTTAAAATTTAAAAATATAAGAGTAAATTTAGTTATGTGTACCATACTTAGAATGGTTAAAAAGTATTCGAGCAAAAGAGAAGGTTTCAAGGTACGATGGAATAGGTACACAAGACAAGGATGGAAGTACGGAATTCTCCATTCAAACCCTTTTCTGACATAAGAATATAGGTTTAGAAAAATAGATTTTCAATATTTTGGATGTTAGAAAATTGAATGTTGGGTATTGGATGGTAAGGATTGGATGTAAAATTGGTTGAGCTATACTTTCGCTCGTAGAAATATGGGAAAATTTGTATGCGAAAAAAAAAATTTGATTTTCCAAACTTATATACATATAGAACTGCCATTATATATAAGTTGTATGCACCATATTTTCAAAAGTTGTTTTAAAGATGTGTTCATATAGGAGGCGTCGATCGAGTAGTATTCAGAATACAAGTCATATGTGTTGCGATACACTTACACTTGTGCTGTAAAATTGATTGTACATCAATTGGATGGATAGCTTACACTAATTGCATGCTAGGTTAAATAATTCAATCCTTAAGGTATTTTGGGGTTGAAATTCTTATAAGGAGGGAGAATATAACACCTCATAAATTGAAAAATAGTTAATTTAAAAGAAATTAATAAATAATTAGTAAATCCTTGAATGGAATTTTCATAACCATCAAAATTTAGCGATGAAAATTCCACCATTTTGTTTTAATCGATTTTTTGGTCAATTTTCATGTATAAAGTCTTCCGTTCGGAGTTCAAACCAAAAGGTTATTAACAAGAAGAGATTCTGAATCGTAAATAATTATATATATTATTAAACAAATAAATAAAACTAATTAATGTAAATTAACATTAACCATTACTTAACATCTAAGAAAGCTTAACATTAATCATAGTAGAAATAAATCATCACAAATAATCATAAAAGGATGTAAATTAAAAGGAATTAAACAATGCAGTAGATATTAATTAGCATAAATTAAAGCAACCGTTCGACCGCATTACTGGGACCGGTCGACCGTTAGCTATTGACCGGTAGCGGGTGCTAGCTGTGTATCGAACCTAGGCCAAACGGCTTGGATTTAATAGAATCTAATCTAATGGTTGGCATTGACCTGGACCCTTATAAATACGTGCGACGACCCGAACTCGATGTCCGACAAACAACATCAAATTCGTATCGCCAGAGCTTGCAACAACATTAGATGATAAATAACACACCGGAAAATAAAAGATAATATCACTGATACAACATGAATACAATATCCAGTACATCAATTTGATACAAAGATAATCATCAACATCAGAGAATATATAATACAAAATACAGCGGAACACGATACAATATGAGATAAGTCTTCATAGAATCCAATACTGCAACTCTGATCCAAAAGCTCCTAAGACAAAGCTCCAAAACTCCAAGCTCGATCCACCATCAAGGTTGCACCAAGATAAGCAAGTCCAGTCCATGGACTCCAAAGACTCCAAAATGTAACAACAAAAAGCTAAAGGCTACCAAAACGATATCTACTACCTGACTATCTGAAAAACCAAACTCTAGACTGTCCGTGTGGAAAATTATGGGTACCCAGAGTTTAGGAAGGGGACAATAAACTCTGGATCAGTCATCGGACTCGTATGAGCAAACAAAAACATTTGGTATTTAAAAACAAACAGAAGGATTTAAATTTTGAAATCCGCAATGCTTTTTGGAAAAGGAAACTACCATAAGGCCTCCCGACACACACACAATGCAATCTCAGACATGGGTGAGATTTCTCCTTATGATATTTAAACATGCTTACTATGCAAAAATTCTTTTTTGATATTATTATTAGTGCATAGTGGAAAACCTTTCGAAAGTATAATATAAATCCAAGCCAGCATAGGTACCGTTATACTATGCATACTATAGCTGCCATTTTAAATGGCAGGTTCTACAACTAAAACCGTACAAGGCGCGTATTGGGTGAATGGATTTCCAATAAATGGTCAGGCTAACGAACTTACTATTGCCATATGGGAACACCTCTGGCGGGATGCCCCAAGAACCTACCCGGCTCTCTGCCAAACAAGGCCGGCTACCCCCTTCCCGGGGAATAAAACCTAAGATATGCCACCCCCGGTCCTTTGGGACCTTTAACCAAGGATCCTCTACAACAACAACATCACACAGTAATAAATATACTACAGTGCCCACATGAGTAAGTATTTGGGCTCCATACCATGATACTATCCTTTTCCAGAAGGAACGGTCATACCCTAGGGGCGCTACCCTTGAAACCTTGCCGCATCTTTCCTGTTTCGACCATTACCGGTTTGTGAGGCTCGATGAGGTCTCGTCCATAAAGCTACGCTTTTTCACAAAGCCATGCTTTGATCACAAATGATCAACAAATGATCATCAACACACAACAACACTTAGCATGCCACATTACCAAATTGGAAATGTATCACTAGTAACCGTCAACTACATAACCTCTGAGCTCGTATGTCTCAGAGAAGGGTGTTAAGCTAAGAGAATAAATTCTCCGCCACCAAGAAAAAATGTATTTGATAGAAACTGGTTTTACATCTCAAAGTGTAATGTCAAACACACACCCATACAAGTCTGTTTTGGGTTTGAACAGAACCGAAGGCACTTTCGTAGAAGCCCTTGCAATCCGGATATTCATAATCCCGATCGGACTTGCCATCACTTAGAAAATCTCTATACCATAGCTACTCAGTGCAAAGACAATCGATAGGTTATCCTATCGTTCTCGCGAATACCCGGTCTTCACCACCGGTCTTCAAATGCTATCCATAAGGTCGTATCATTATTCGCAATGGGTTATATGACACAAAGGTCCTCTTCCGGCTAAACCGAATAATGAGCGAAATATTTAAAAACATATGGATATGGATTTCAGTTAAGTCACAACTTAAAATTCAAAACTATTTCAAGTGGTTTAAACCAATTACCGTTTTAAATCTTTAAACAAAAAAGTTTATTTCACAAAGTTTACCCAATTTCACAAAGATCTGTGCACGGATTTCAAAACAGTTTCCATTTTAATTGGATTAACTCATTTAATCTTTTAAATAAAAGATTTAACTCATAGCTTTCAAAACACGTTCCAGAGATTCAATCATAATTTGGAAACCATTTCATTTCAAATTTGAAATCCCTCTAATGCAAATTGGAGATTTATTTCCTATATGAAAGCTTTTATCATTTGAAAACAAACAGTTTTCCTTTTGGGAAAATCTAATTTCAATTATACAAGTTAATGTTTTTCAAACTTAGGTTAAATTTAATTCCTAAAACAACACTTTTAAAATTGGTTTAAAAACCAATATAAACTCGTACGACCCTTCACATCATAAATTCCTAAAGTAGAATTCAATTTAAAATATTGAATTCAAATTTAAATCAAATTTCAAAACTAAATTAAGTTATTCAAAAATAACTTTTATCTTTGAAATCCCTTTCCAAAAGCTTTTCACTTTAAATCCGATCTATGTCCAAAACCATTTAGATCCAAAATTTCAATTTTTAAAACTATTTTAAAACTCTGTGACTTAACCGATTTCCACGTGCAACCCATATTTGTGTATGTATAGTGTAGTCCAAGGGGATTTACACAATAGTACATAACATCAATCATCACAGATATATCGATAAGCGGTATAACCCATAACGCTTATCCTCATTCACAGATTCATAGATAAAGTAAATTAATCAATTACAAAGATTCATTAATATGATTCGATGTGGGTTTCGGATAACCAACTGGAATCCGACTCCCTGTCACGTTGAAATTCAAATGTCGTTTACGGGTCAAGGGGTTTTCATATTCATGCAATATCATGTTCATCACAAATATAGCAGCTCAGCACAAAGCATCACATAGCATCACAATCATATATCAAATATATCAATCCATCACACAGTATTCAATAGCAATCAAACATCTACAACTAAGATGAATAATTTGGGTGGTTTTTAAATTTATCAACCACACAGTTACTTTCATTAGTAATTTCTAATCAACGATTATTATCATCAGTTTCAATTGATTAAGTTTTAATCACTTCATTAATTAATCATTTATTTAATTAATTATCTTAACTAATTAACCCTTTATTGTAATTAATTAAATCTTAATTACTTTTATTAATTAATTATTCCCTAATTAATTACTTTAATTAATTAAACTACATTAAATAATTATTCTTTAAATTAATTAACTCTTAATATTTGATTAATCAATCTTCAGTCATTAATTATCTACCCTTAATTACTTTCACTAAGTAATTGCTGTTTTTATTTAACCATTCATTAATTACATGATCAATTAACTGAAATTACCAATTAATATACTGTAATTGATAAATCCTTAATTATTAATTAATTTAACCTTAATTATAACTAATTATCCTTCAATAGATTTTCTTAATTATTAATGAATTAATCTTAATTACAAATTATTAATTACTTGATTATTATTAACGATATAAATCAACTTACTTTTAAGTTAAACATTTGAAACGTTTGATTTTTATTTCTAAATCACTAATGAAGTTTCATTCAAAATAACTTGTTACAAATATAAATTTAAAACTTAATTGTTTTAAAAATCTTTTATTTCAAAACTTTTAATTTATACTTTCTACTTAATAAATAAATCATCATTTATAAAAAGGAATAGTTTCAGGAATTCATTTAACAAATTCGTTAAAGTTTTAAAACTGGAAAACATAAAAATTTCAGCCAACCCGAGTGTTCCCCGAGCTAAATCCCGTCATACTCGCGCCTTACTTCGAATTTTTCCAAAATTTACCCGATTGCCCCCCCTCCCAAAATTTCAACCTTAAAATTTTCTAAATGTTTTCACTTTGCACCCAATTCCTACTTCGGGTTACAACTTGAGCTACCCTCGTTTCTTCCCGAGCCTTGCTTTGAGTCGCACCATTCTTCTTCCCTAAATGCAAAATTCACTAATACACGTTGATGCACGTATACGTGCACAACCACGATTGCCATCGTCGATCGACGACGAACTCACCAGAACGTCGCCAACGATCCCTAGCCTCGATTCGAACAACCAAAAACCCAAAATCGTTGCTAATTCAAAATCGAGCCACTGCATTGAAACTGGAACGAAACCCATCATCACAAAACCGCCACGCTCCTCCTCCTCTGACTACCTGAACGTCACCACCTCCGGCCATGTCTCTGACGAACCCCAAACTAACACCTCCCCGAGTACCACTACACTCGATCAACCAGAAAGCCCACGCCGACCCAAAACTTTCAGCTCAACCAAAATTAGGGTTACAGAAGAAGATTCATTACCGCCGACACCCCAAGGCTCTGATCACCATCAGAACAATTTTGCCGAAGCCTCTGATCATCGATGCAACTCCACGCGAAACCTCGATACCCCCAGTAGCATTGACCACTCCTCAAAACCCAATTTCTGGTTAACCTAGAATTTCTCACAAAATTTTCAACTATAAATTATGATCTTCGTTCTAAAAATCGTATTTTCCCAAATCAATTCAAGTTATAAACATGAATCAAGTAATCTCAACATATGGTTTATCATGTTGTTTTGCTTACCGCTGTATTTCTTGATTTTTTCCAGATAGTGTATGAACAATCATACTTAAAAATGTTTTTAAAATCTTAGTTTAAGCTTAAACAAAGATAACTTGTTTTGAAAATCCTAAGTCTACAAGAAATTAATAGAGGGGAGATGAATTTGTGTTAGATGACCATGCCTGTTATTATAACAGAGGTCAAAACAATGAAATGCACAGTCATCCTCATGTGTATATATACATGTAAGCATAACTTAACAAATACATAAACAGTTATCATAAAAAAACATCAAGTATCAAGCACAGAAATCAAGATATTCAAGTTTGGGATCAAAAAGAAAAGTTTGCTTACCTTGAATCTTTTAACAGAGAAAGAACAATTGTTGTTTTTGGTTGCTTGCTTAATCTCTGATGTTTTCTTTTGATTTTTCCTGAATCTACTATTTTTTGAGTTGCCTTTGCTTTTGACCCTCCTGACCTAAAGTTACTTGCTTGATGTTTTGCTTTGAATCTGTTTTATTTGCTTCCTTTTTTATTCCAGATTTTTTTCTTTGCTTCCCTTTTATTTCCTTCCAGGTTTGAAGTTTTGATTTTCAACTTCCAATTTCTTTTTTGTTTGCCAAATCTGGTTTTGATTTTGTTTCAGATTTTATGGAGAGAAGGGATTTTGAAAGTTGAGTTTGAAGATGGTTTCTTGTTTTCCACATTCAATTTTTAATTTTACTCACTATATCTATATACAACAAATTTATACATCTTATATTCATGCATTTCTTTCATTATTTATTTTTGTACAATTTCTAAAAAGAAAAGAGTGATTTAAATATTTTGATTACATATTAACAATTGATTACTTTTATTTATATAGGTGAATTAAATCTTACAATTAATATTTTGAAAATTATCGCATTAATTCTTAAATTACAGTTTCCAAATATCAATATGTTTAAAATTTAGAAACAGCCTTTTTATTAATTTAAAGCTTTTAATTCTATTTCATTTTTAACACATTTTATTTTTAAATTCAATATTTGTTGAAAAATACTTATTCTTATCTTTCGAGTCAAATTGCTATTTATCTTTAAATCAATATTTTTTCAAAATCAAATTTTAATTATAAAATTACTTATCCTTAATTTCTAAACCAAATTCTACTTTGTAATCTAGAAATTTTATTTATTCTATAAATTTCCCAATTAATTCATAAATAAATTCACAATTTAATCCCAAAATTAAATTAATTGTCAAATTAATCATGGTTAATTTTTTAGGAATGTTATAGATTCCCCCCTAAAGAAATTTTGTCACCGAAATTTTCTAAGGAGACGAGAAAGAAAAGATGATAAATAAGGAAATGATTAATCAGATCAGATCGAAATGTTTATTCTACATTCGCTTTACCAAATCAGAATATCAACAATAGACAAGAGAGCAACTCGATCAATTACGAAATAATTGGGTTATCTACTCTACGAAATATGCAGGGGTATTGACAAGTTCGAAAGAATAACTAACCGTTCGTAGGATATATCGAAACCCAATGAAACAGACAAAAATAGATTCGACTACGATCTCAGATTCAATATTTAACTTGTTTACGACTTGTTGAGAAATAAAACTATAGGTAGTTCTCATGTCGAACAAACTTGAAAAATTTAATCGTAATCAAGAAGGTTACCTTATAAAATCTCCTTTCCTTTGTCAGCCCTTGAATTTGAAAAATCATCTCTGACTGCGTACACCTTCTTTACTAGAGCTTGCTTCTTTGCTGGACAGTCGTTGATCCTATGTCCTGGCTTGCGGCAGTGACATCATCCCGTAGATTCCTGATCTGGCCTCATAAATGGCTCTCTCAATCCTGGCTTCCCAGAATTCTTGCATTTATCCGAGTAGTGACCTTTCTCCAAGCAATTGAGACAAGTAACATCTTTCACCCCTCTCTTTTGTATATTCTTCTTTTCTTTATCTTTCCTCGGTTTCTTTCCACCAAACTTCTTTTTCCTCTTATTCAGACTGCTTGTATTTCCATCCTCCTTTGGGGCTTCCTGCTTATCCAGAGTATCATATCTATAACCCATATCAATTAATTCAGAAAACAATTCCTTAACGGGAGTAGTCATCCTCTCCTGGAATTCCTTGTTCATTCCCACCATGCTAAAGCCTCTTCCTGGAGTTGCCAAGAAGCTATCAATCGCATCTGATCATCTTCCAACTTTAGTCCCTTGAAAATCCTTTCACACGATCGAATCTAGGCTTGTGTTTCGATAACAGATTCTTTGCCTGTGAATGGCTTTCCACCAAGTCTAGAAAAGCTTCGATATAAATCAGCCAGATTTGATTGAGATTGAATGGGAATATCTGTCATTACAGGGCCTTGACCAGTTGAAGTGGTACTTCCCTGTCCCCAATCTCGTCCTCTTCTTCCACTCATTCTTACTATCTGTGAATAGTAAGAAAATCGATTTAGGCATTCAGATGAAATATCTTAGAGAATAACAACAGATAAAGAGAATAGACTGAGAAATTTGGATTTTGGTTTCACTGGTTATACTCATTCTAGGATATACTTCATCCTATCTCTAATGAGCCATCTAATGTGTTACACTCCGTAGCTAAAGTTCTTACTCAACCTTTAGCTCTGATACCAACTATGACGACCCGAACTCGATGTCCGACAAACAACATCAAATTCGTATCGCCGGAGCTTGCAACAACATTAGATGATAAATAACACAGCGGAAAATAAAAGATGATATCACTAATACAACATGAATACAATATCCAATACATCAATTTGGTACAATGATAATCATCAACATCAGAGAATACACAATACAAAATACAGTGGAACACGATACAATATGAGATAAGTTTTCACAGAATCCAATACTACAACTTTGATCCAAAAGCTCCTAAGACAAAGCTCCAAAACTCCAAGCACGATCCACCATCATTGTTGCACCAAGATAAGCAAGTCCAGTCCGTGGACTACAAAGACTGCAAAATGTATCAGTAGAAAGCTGAAGGCTACCAAAACGATATCTACTACCTGACTAACTGAAAAACCAAACTCTAGACTGCCCGTGTGGAAAATTGTGGGCACCTAGAGTTAAGGAAGGGAACAATAAACTTTGGATCGGTAATGGGACTGGTATGAGCAAACAAAAACATTTGGTCTTTAAAACAAACAGAAGGATTTAAATTTTGAAATCCGCAATGCTTTTTGGAAAATGAAACTACCATAAAGCCTCCCGGCACACACACAATGCAATCGCAGACATTGGGGAGATTTCTCCTTATGATAGTCAAACATGCTTACTACGCAAAAATTCTTTTTGATATTATTATTAGTGCATGGTGGAAAACCTTTTGAAAATATAATATAAATCCCAGCCAGCATAGGTACCATTATACTATGCCTACTATAGCTACCATTTTAAATGGCAGGTTCTACAACTAAAACCGTACAAGGCACGTATTGCGTGAATGGATTTCCAACAAATGATCAGGCTAAGGAACTTCCTATTGCCACATGGGAAAGCCTCTGACGGGACGCCCCGAGAACCTACCCGGCTCTCTGCCAAACAAGGTCGGCTACCCCCTTCCCGGGGAATAAAACCTAAGATATGCCACCCCCGGTCCTTTGGGACCTTTAACCGAGGATGCTCTACACCAACAACATCACACAGTAATAAATATACTACAGTGTCCATATGAGTAAGTATTTGGGCTCCATACCATGATACTACCCTTTTCCAGAAGGAATGGTCATACCCTAGGGGAGCTACTCCCGAAACCTTGCCACATCTTTCCTATTTCGACAATTATCGGTTTGTGAGGCTCGATGATGTCTCGTCCACAAAGCTACGCTTTTTTACAAAGCCATGCTTTGATCACAAATGATCAACAAATGATCATCAACACACAGCAACACTTAGCATGCCACGTTACCAAATTGGGAATGTATCACTAGTAACCATCAACTACATAACCTCTGAGCTCGTACGTCTCAGAGAAGGTTGTTAAGCCAAGAGAATAAATTCTTCGCCACTAAGTAGAAATGTATTTGATAGAAACTGGTTTTACATCTCAAAGTGTAATGTCAGACACACACCCATACAAGTCTGTTCTGGGTTTGAACAGAACCGAAGGCACTTCTGAAGAAGCCCTTGCAATCCGTGTATTCACAATCCCGATCGGACTTCCCATCACTTAGAAAATCTCTATACCGTAGCTACTCAGTGCAGAGATAATCGATAGGTTATCCTATCGTTCTCGCAAATACCCGGTCTTCACCACCGGTCTTCAAATGCTATCCATAACGTCGTATCATTATTCGCAATGGGTTATATGACACAAAGGTCCTCTTCCGGCTAAATCGAATAAAGAGCGAAATATTTAAAAACATATGGATATGGATTTCAGTCAAGTCACAACTTAAAATTCAAAACTATTTCAAATGGTTTAAACCAATTACCATTTTAAATCTTTAAACAAAAAGGTTTATTTCACATAGTTTACCCAATTTCACAAAGATCCGTTCACGGATTTCAAAACAATTTCCATTTTAATTGGATTAACTCATTTAATCTTTTAAATAAAATATTTAACTCATAGCTTTCAAAATACATTCCAAAGATTCATTCATAATTTGGAAAGCATTTCATTTCAAATTTGAAATCCCTCTAATGCAAATTGGAGATTTATTTCTTATATGAAAGCTTTTATCATTTGAAAACAAATAGTTTTCATTTTGGGAAATTCTGATTTCAATTATACAAGTTAAATTTTTTCAAACTTGGGTTAAATTTAATTCCCAAAACAACACTTCTAAAATTGGTTTAAAAACCAATATAAACTCGTATGACCCTTCACATCATAAATTGCTAAAGTAGAATTCAATTTAAAATATTGAATTCAAATTTAAATCAAATTTCAAAACTAAATTAAGTTATTCAAAAATAACTTTTATCTTTGAAATCCCTTTCCAAAAGCTTTTCACTTTAAATCCGATCTATTTCCAAAACCATTTAGATCCAAAAATTCAATTTTTAAAACTATTTTAAAAATATGTGAATTAACAGATTTCTACGTGCAACCCATATTTGTGTGTGTATAGTGTAGTCCAAAAGGTTTTACACAATAGTGCACAACATCAATCATCACAGATATATCGATAAGCGGTATAACCCGTAACGCTTATCCTCATTCACAGATTCATAGATAAAGTAAATTAATCAATCACAAAGATTCATTAATATGATTCGATGTGGGTTTCGGATAACCAACTGGAATCCGACTCCCTGTCACATCGAAATTCAAATGTCGTTTACGGGTCAAGGGGATTTCATATTCATGCAGTAGCATGTTCATCACAAATATAGCAGCTCGGCACAAAGCATCACATAGCATCACAATCACATATCAAATATATCAATCCATCACACAGTATTCAATAGCAATCAAACATCTACAACTAAGATGAATAATTTGGGTGCTTTTTAAATTTATCAACTACATAGTTACTTTCATTAGTAATTTTTAATCAACGATTATTATCATCAATTTCATTTGATTAAGTTTTAATCAATTCATTAATTAATCATTTCTTTAATTAATTATCTTAATTAATTAACCCTTTATTGTAATTAATTAAATCTTAATTACTTTTATTAATTAATTATTCTCTGATTAATTACTTTAATTAATTAAACCACATTAATTAATTATTCTTTAAAGTAATCAACTCTTAATATTTGATTAATCAATCTTCAATCATTAATTATCTACCCTTAATTACTTTCATTAAGTAATTAGTGCTTTTATTTAATCATTAATTAATTACTTGATCAATTAACTTAAATTACCAATTAATATACTTTAATTAATAAATCCTCAATTATTAATTAATTTAATCTTACGTATAACTAATTATCCTTCAATTGATTCTCTTAATTATTAATGAATTAATCTTAATTACAAATTATTACTTACTTGATTATTATTAACGATATAAATCAACTTACTTTTAAGTTAAAAATTTGAAACGTTTGATTTTTATTTCTAAATCACCTATGAAGTTTCATTTAAAATAACTTGTTACAAATATAAATTGAAAACTTAATTATTTTAAAAATCCTTTATTTCAAAACTTCTAATTTATACTTTCTACTTAATAAATAAATCATCATTTATAAAAAGGAATAGTTTCAGGAATTCATTTAACAAATTTATTAAAGTTTTAAAACTGGAAAACATAAAAATTTCAGCCAACCCGAGTGTTCCCCGTGCTAAACTCTGTCATACTTGCACCTTACTTCGAGTTTTTCCAAAATTTACCTGAGCGCCCCCCTCAAAATTTCAACCTTAAAATTTTCTAAGTGTTTTCACTTTGCACCCAATTCCTACTTCGGGTTATAACTCGAGCTACCCTCGTTTCTTCCCGAGCCTTGCTTCGATTCGCACCATTCTTCTTCCCCAAACGTAAAGTTCACTGATACACGTTGATGGATGTATACGTGCACAACCACGATTGCCATCGCCGATCGACGACGAACTCACCAGAACGTTGCTAACGACCCCTAGCCTCGATTCGAGCAACCGAAAAACCAAATCAAGTTAATTTTTATTATCAGAATTTTATCAAATCAATTTAATTTTAAATACAGATTATTAAATTGATATTGCCAAAATTCCCAGGATATCACATTCCTCCTCCTTAAAAGAATTTCATCCCCGAAATTTAAAAGCAAAGGTAATTTAATAATCTCATTTAAAATTTTAATTTAAACACAAGCATATATCAATCATATGCTAACAACCAAAGTAATCAGTTTATCTAATTAAACAATTTTATTTATCCAGACAAAATTCTGGATAAAATCCTCTCGAGTTTCCCCAAGTATATATATATATCGGGATACTTCGCTATACAGAATTCAAACAATCAAAACTATGAAGCTACAGAGCTTCTCCTCATCTAGATTTACAGAAATAGATAATATATCAGACTACAGACTAGTCTGACTCAACAACCAAACCTTCCTGAACAGCTGGTTCCACTTCCAGAGATAACTCATACACGTACTCCCTCAGAGATACATGAATCTCACTGAATCCAATTATCCAATTGGCAATTCAATTCTTGAAAACCAAACACCAATCCAACCAAAACACAAAAGAGAGCCAGAACAAATCTATGACTCCGGAATCCAAATTCCTTCGTCTCTAATCCACAAAACTCTTCTAACGATTCTGGGCTGTCTATATCCAAACCGATCAGCTCAACTCTTGCTGATGCCCCAAAAAGAAACAAGCTGGACGATGGAAATAATCCAACACAACGATCTCCTAAAGATCAACCAAGTACAAGATAACCAATCTCTACTCTTCAAACATCAGAAGAACAAACACACTTCTTCTATTTGGAAAAGACAACACAGTAACATTCCCAAACTGCTTCCTCTGCACAACTCTGATCTGGAAGAAAAAACCGCCGATGAAGAACACGAGCACAGTTTGGACAACACATCCTAGAATATGATTCAACAAATCAATAAACGATAACCCAGAAGTTCCACCAATCCTGAGCTGCTTCACCAAACTCTATCTCAAGAAATCCTCCTACTAGCTGCTCCACCGGTAGCACTCCTGGAATCCGGTCGATAAGAAAACTCAATCTCCAGATACAGACAATCCTCTGTATTCCCAGAAGACATCCAGAAAAGTCTCTGATAACCCAAGAGAACACTCAAACAATCGCAAGTCACCTTTGCGATCAACACAGACCAATTACCAAAGAAAACTGTTTTCTCTTTACCAAACAGAACAACTTACTCTTAATTAGCGAATCCACCGAAGAAACGGGTCCATTCTGCTACTTCTGAACTCCACCTTCAGAAAAACTGTTAAGCCAGAAGACCTCCAGCCAACACAGAATACTCCGAGCTGCACTGCTGACATTAAAGCCAAAAACTTCCTGACCCAAAGCTCTTCGAGAAACTCGGACCTCAAAGAGAAACACAAACAACCAGCTGGACTCAGCCACATCATCGAAGCAGACACACTTCCTAAAATTTGTTCCAAAGAAAACTTCTTCGGAAATCTCCATAGTCGCTGCATCTCATCACGCAGCTACCGCTTCTTGAGGTATCAAAATACCATCACACACTTCTGCTAAACCGACAGATCCAAACTCTACTCATCCAACTTTAAAGACAGATTTCGAACCTTTACAGGTTACCTTCAGAGACCGATGAAATCCTTTCACCAAACTACAAAACTCACTCGAGACGGTATTAGGTCTACAGTTTCGACAAATACACATCCAACCTCAACATCAAATTCCAACCAATGGTAGTTGTCGTGTTACACACACCACTACCCTATCTACCTTTATAACCTATATTGGAAAAACCCGAACAGGTAGCCCAACAGATAAGTAGAATAAATATATATAAAAAATTACAAATACGCTCCCTCAAGATAGACACCACTCCAGAGCCTAGGTATTCACTTAACCTAATGCTCTGATACCAACTGTCACAACCCGTCTTTCACTAACCAGAAAGACGTGTCATGAATTAAGAAAGAAAGGGATAGAAAGAGAAAGAAAGAGAAGAAAGAAGAAACAACACATCAGAATCTAAACAACGGAACGAATAAATTATATTAATAACAAAAGTATTACAATAGATATACAACAACTATCAGAGTTGCACAAATTACACATCACATACTAGACAGTTATAAACACCTGTCTAGTTATTACAACACAGTACAACAACTCAAACAAACGACTCAAAGATACCAACACAGCGGAATGCTAGATAACTAAAACGCAGAAGCCTATTACTCCATTTGCTCCTACATAATTCGTCAAAGCTAACCTGAATCCCTTGGCTACTCGTAAAAATTTGAGTACCCAAGAGTTTAAGAAAAACAGAAATACACTTCGGGTCAGACATGGGTCTGGTATGAGTAACAGGTTAAAGTTGCTTAACTTTCAAAAACCTTTTAAAAGAAAGGTATCACGTAAGACTTCCCACACATAAACATGGAAAAAAAATTACCTTACGCTAACCAAAACATTTGATAGGAAATCCGGTGATATTATAATAATGTCTAGGGTTTTCAAGTAAAATACAGAAATAGCTGGAATGCTTACATCTCACGTTCCAACATAGTTGGGCACAACTAATACGTACGACACTTATTGAATTTTGGATTCCATACAATGGCAGGGCTACTAGGGTACCGCCCGTCACAGTACATGGCCTAGATAAATGTACCAAGGAGTAGGCCCGCTTCCTTGCAACACAAGGTCGGAACCATCCCTTACTGGACAGTCCCGAACAAGACAACGCCGGTAGCTGTCGCGAATCAACCGCCCCCCACAGCCGAATAATAAGGGATCTCTAGACAGGGGTAAATCTCGCTCTCCAGTGGGAGCTACCCACGAAGCCTTGCTGCATCTCCCCTGTTTTAGCCATTCCCGATTGATGAGGCTTGAGGCTACGATTACCTTTAGAGAACACATCCCTTAGAATGCTCATCATCCACCTGACGATGTTTTGAAAGCATTCAATCCATACAAGTTCGTTCCGGGTTCGAACGAAACCGAAGGCATTATCTCATTACACTCATTTTGGAATCACCCTCAGAGTTAATGACGATAACCCTTGCACTCTGAATCTTCACCTTCACTTGAGATTCACGACCTATCGTTAATTTGGATCGATGTGGTTTTCGGATATCCAAATATGGAAACCCGATCCCAGTCTCATCGAAATCCAAAACGTTTCTTTTAGGTCCCAGTTGTTTTAAGTTTAAATCAATTCAATTTAATTATCTACATACACACAGATAGATAATTCACATCATCACAATAGATAATCATCACCATAGATAATCCATATTATCATTATCCAAAGATAATCCAAATCATCATCACAATGCAACCAATGCATCCACATCGCTCATCATTACTAATCTCATATCTGAGATTCAAACCATTCAAGGAAATCAATATCATCCATAATAAACAAGGATTTAATAATCACACCATATATAATTAATTTAAAATGAATTAAATTAATTACATCATCTCTAATTAATTTGAAGTAAATTAAATTAATTACCTCAATCTATAAATCCTGCTGTTATAACCATTGATTACAGACTAATCAACTAATCAATTAACCACTAATTAATCATTCTTGATTAATCATCCTTTAATTATATTCAAATAATTAATTTTACAATTTAATTATTCTAAATCAAATATAGTAATTAACCTTTAATTAATTCATTAATTAATTAATTAATTATAATTAATTATATTAATTCTTAATTAATTAATTACTTTAATCACTTAACATTAATTAATTAATCTTAATCAATTAATCTTAATCACATCATTAATTATATTAATTAATGATTCCTTATTACATTTAAATTAATTAACTTCATTAAGTAATTAACCCTAAATTATTAATAACCTTGATTAATTAACTTCAGTAATTAATTATTCTTAATTACTGCATTGAGTAAATTGATTACCCCTAAATTAATTATATTTAATAATTAATTATCATTTTATTAGTAATTAATTATCCTTAATTAATTACATTATGTAACGTCCCGCCTTTTCGTACGCTTTAAATCGACACACGTGCCAATTCATACCATACAGAAGGGCGGATTGTTATGGGGTAAATAAGAAAAACAAGAAAGAAATAAAAAGAAAACAGAATCTCACAGCGGAAGGATAAAATATAATAATAACTACACAGTTCATAAAACTGTTTACAAACATTTGATTCTTCTTTATACAATAAATATCAAAGTTCACATACCAATAAATATCAATGCAGCGGAATTAAATAGTGTAGTGGAATAGTAATACAAATCTTCGTCTTCGTCCTCCAGAGCTAAAACTTCAAATCCTAAAATGCTCGGACTGACCCGAGCGAATTTTGAAAAGACAAAATGTAACAACCCGCATATTTATCGATTTTATATTTAAATATTTTATTTTATTTTATCGTTAGTCGGATTTTAGTCCGAAAAGCTACTTTTTGCATACGGTCGAATTAGGACTCGGGACCACTCCCATTGAGTTTAAAATGCCGTTTGCGACCTTTTTGAGTATAAGCTTCGATATGTTTGGAGAAAGTTGATTTTTGCTACTTTTTACTTTGGGTTTGGTTTTTGGGCTCAGCCCTATGTTGACTTATACTCCAAAACTGAACCACTCTCCCATTCTCCCTCACTTCTTTCTCTTTTCAGTTTTCTTAGCTTTAATGGTGGGAGAGATTGGAAACTAAAACTACAAAACCCTAGTTTCTCTTGCAAATCAAATTCCAAGCTCCAAACTCAAGAAGAACCCATTGGTAAGCTTCTCTTCTTCTTCTCCAACTTATTCTCTTACCAATTTCAGAAATTCCTAAACCTAATTTTGGGAATATTCTTGTTTTTGAGCTTAGATTCAAGCTCAATTGGGTTGTGTTGAAGAGAGGGTAATTCTCCATTTGCTTTCAAGCTTCTTCTTGTTTGATTTTGTGAAAAGGTGAGATTTTTAATCTCACATCTAAGACTATGAATTATCTTCGAATGTTAGGTATGAATTCCTAACACTTATTCGTGTGCATTTGCTTTTGGTTTGGATTGGATTGGTGTATATTCCAAGTTTTGGTGTTTTGAGTTCAATTCATTAAAAATCCTAACTTCTATGTTTGAACATGTTTTTGGTGATGCATCGAGGAGCATATAGGGCCGGGCAGTCGATTGGCATAATCCCTTAGCGCCATTGCTCAAGAAAAATGCAATTTGGTCAAGATTGAACCTCATTTGTTATAGGCAGGGAAGAGGCTGGAAACAGGTTCGGTCGACCGACCCCTCTGGTCCGGTCGACCGACCTGCTTCCAAGTGCATAAGCATTTTCTGTTTTAAGGTTCGGTCGACCGACTCAGGGAGCCCAGTCGACCGACCTGCTGCCGAGTACACAAGCACACCTCTGTTTAAGGCTCGGTCGACCGACTCAGGGAGTCCGGTCGACCGACCTGCTGTTAATTGCCAGATTAGCCTATTTTGCTAATCCGTTTGAATATCCAACTTTAATCGATTCGTGTTGTCTCCCTTTTTTTGTTGTCATTTATTATCGACTTTGATGACTTTTTCTTTGGGAATTTTAGATATATCCACTTTGATGGATATTATATCGATTTCTTTGGATTTTATTCACGTTTTCGAATGTGAATCTTAGTGATTGATTGTTTCTACAATATTCTTTGTGTTTTGTCACTTTAAAAATATAAAGGTTTTCTATACTAGTAGTAAATATCAAAACTCTTTCCTCAAACGATTTCAATACTATTTTAATACCAAATTCGTTTATAAAACCGTTTTCCAATCTATTAGTATATATAAACCTTTACCTCACTCGTATGAGAAATCCAATTAAACGACTTAGTAAAACAAGTGGTATGAAACGCTTGCGTTCACTTTGTTGGTTAATTCTTGGACTTGTTCGATTGAATCTCTTGTGACAATTTTATAGTGGAGATCTACAGTTTGTTCGTAAATATTTAAGTTAAGCAAGTGGTTATGAGACATGAAGCTAAACTCATATATTTGCTAGCTTAGTGTAATTGACACTTCTAGTTGATCATGACGATCATCTTTGTGATTTAGACTAGCAATGTGCGATGTCTCTTTGTCTGCGAGGGAGACTAAACCCCGTTTTGTGGAGTTTCGACTCAATTTGTGATGGGGTAGCAACCCATGGTCTTCGGGCCGTTTGTGGAGCTTCGGCTCAATTTGTGATGGTTAGCGACCATGGAATTAGCATTCCGTTTGTGATACACGTGTTGGTGTGCTTTATGCTCCCGTTTGTGATAGGCCTCCCCTCCTTTTGTGATTTCTAGATTTCTTGTGTAGATTCCTAGAATTTGTGTTTCACCAATTTTCGTGATTTCCATTGATAAGTTTTATCAATATTTATGCATTGGTGAATTTGTATGTCATTGACTTTGGTGATTTCTGGATTTCTTGTGTAGTCTTCTGGAATTTGTGTGTCATTGACTTTGGTGATTTCTGGATTTCTTGTGTAGTCTTCTGGAATTTGTGTGTCATTGACTTTTGTGATTGACATGGATATTATCGTCAATATTTATGGTTTGGTGAACAAATAGGAATATGACGTTTCTTTGATTCTTGTGTAGATTTGGTGACATTGATTAATCTCTTGATGATTATCAACTAAGTATATATATATCACCGCTTGGCATTGTGATTATTATATGTTTAGTCATATCTCTTATTCAATATCGTTTCATCTGATATTTATAGTTAGACTGATCCGTTTGTTATTTTCTTATTAAATAATACTCGGGTCAGACCGAGATGTTACAGGTGCTTCAGCTTGACTTCTCTCTTGAGATTGATTCCTCTGACTTTTGGCTAACTACTTAGATTAGTAGTTTTTGTTGTATACATTTGAGATATAGACTCCATAATGTATACTTATTCTTTTGTGTAGTTCATGTAACTATTTCTTTTGTGATATTGTGGATCTTTTTAGACCACTACTCTGATATACACTTTCATGTGTAATATTCATATCTATTTCCGCCTTTGTGATATGAATTGTCTGTGACTGATTTGTGTTATGTTTATTTCTATATTTGTTTCCGAAGACCTTTATAGCCACTGTGTAGTAGCTTTGAGTTTGTGTCAGTATGTCGGATTTCCTCTTGAGATGAAAAGTTATATTTTTATCCGGTATATCGGTACTCGCACAAAGCAATTACATAGATGGTCGCTCCTCAACAGCCTTATTCTCCGTGCTAGTTGACAGCATTCACAGTAATGTTCTTGGCTAGCGTGGGTATAGAGGTGGGGCGTCACAGCTTGGTATCAGAGCCAAACTTCGGAACAATATGGAATATTATAACAAGGATCATCGTCCTAAGTCCATCTTAGGAGTCGTGCTTTAGGATTTAATTCGAGTCTTCTTACCGATTCATCCTATTTTCCTTGTGATTCCTTGTTTATCTATCAAGATTTCTTGATATTCAATTTGGTGAATAACCTTTTTCTTCGTCTTCCCTTTTTCTGAAGGGAGAAAAATGTCTAGACCAGGCCGCCCCAGAGCCGTACCATCTAGCACTCCGCCCCAGGATGGAGTTTTTATGACTGCTCAACAGCTTCTTGATTTGGTAACTAATGCTCAAGCAGCTGGAGCTAACCCGGAACCTACTCACCCAAAGTCAGGTTTTGCACGCTTGTGCAACGATTACACTAATTTGGGTGGGGAGCCATTCAAAGGTTCCGAAACTGTTACTGAAGTACAGGCCTGGCTAAGGTCATGCGATCGAATCATTTCTCGCATGAATCTTATTGACCTTCACCGAGTTTAGGTGGCCTCTAGTATGCTCCGTGAAAGAGCATTGGACTGGTACGAGCTTCTTGTTTCTGAGATTAATGAAGCGGATCTCACCTGGGAGAAATTCCGAGAACGCTTCGAGTTGAAATTTGTACCAAAAGCTGAGAAAGTGACATTGGCTCGACGATTTATAGACCTTGTTCAAGGTGAGTCCTCCGTGACTGATTACGTCGCCTCCTTCGAGTCGCTTTCTAAATACGGGGTTGAATACATCAACACCCCTTTAAAGAAGAACCAGAGATTCGTCTATGGCTTAAACAAAGGTCTCAAGCAGCCATTACTTCTAAAATTAGAAGTTTCTTTCGACCAACTCGTTGATATCGCTCTTCGTCTTGAAGAGGCGGATAGGGAGAATGATGTTGAAGTGGTGGGTTCCAAACCAAACTTCAACAACAAGAAGAGGCCAAACAAATTCAAAGGCCCTTATCCCAATAAGAAAGGGAAGCAAGCAACCTCCGTGGCAAAGACTTCTTCCTTTGGTCGTGGAGAATGCTATAATTGTGGTTCGAAGGACCATTATGCGAACAAGTGCCCAAATTCTCTCTCTTGTCGCTACTGCAAAGTTCCCGGTCATGTTATATCTTCGTGCCCCAAACTTCAAAATAGGAAGGAGGGAAAGCTTAATGTTGCTCAAGCCCCTGGCAACACATCTCGTGGCCAAGGTATTTCTCATTCTATTCTCGATGGGATTATTTTATTTCGTGATCATCCTATTCGAGTTCTTTTTGATACGGGTGCGTCCCATTCTTTTATATCAAAAGAACTTGTTGATACTTTTTCCTTGGATGTTTTGTGTTTAATGACTTCTTTGATAATTGCGAATCCGGTTGGTGGATCCGCAACGATCAGTTTATTGTGTAAAGATATCGAGATTATTTTGTGTGATTTTTCTTTCCTTGCCGGCTTGCATGTCATGCGTTATTTAAGCTTTGGAATGATTTTGGGAATGGATTGGCTTAACCGTTATGAAGCCCATATCCTATGTCCTGAGCGGACTATTCATCTTCGACATCCTCAATCTGTTAAGCAGATTCTATTAATCTTCAAGATTCAGTTTCCAGCTTGGTCGCATCTTTATATTCTTTAAATCCTCGTAATGACGATGATGATGATGAGGGTGATATTATTTCTCTTATTCACGTCGTTCGTGAATTTTCCGACATATTCGAGCCCGTTTTAGGATTACCACCTAAGCGAGCAATTGAGTTCAGAATTAATCTTATTCCTGGAGCTCAACCTATCACTCGTCCTCCTTATCGTATGTCCAATAAAGAAAACGAGGAGATGCGTAAACAATTATCTGAATTGGAAACAAAGCAATTTATTCGCTCTAGTTCCTCGCCTTGGGGAGCTTCAGCTATTTTTGTGAAGAAATCCGATGGTACACTTAGGCTTTGCGTTGACTACCGCAAGCTTAATGATCTTACTATCAAAAATAAATATCCTTTACCTCGGATTGATGATCTATTCGATCAACTTAGTGGTGCTAGAGTCTTTTCACAATTGGACTTGGCTACCGGTATTCATCAGCTTCGTATTGCAGAGGATAGCATTCCTTTGACATCGTTCCGTACTCGGTATGGATCTTATGAATGGCTTGTTATGCCATTTGGTTTGACGAATGCTCCGGCGTATTTCGTTGACCTTATGAATAGAGTTTTCAAAGACTTCCTCGACCGGTTTGTTCTCATCTTTATCGATGATATTCTTGTGTATTCTAAAACCGAGGAGGAGCATGAAAAACATCTTCGGATTGTGTTGAAAACTCTTAGGAGTAATCAATTAAAGGCAAAATTTTCTAAGTGCCACTTTTGGCAATCTTGTGTGAAGTTTCTCGGTCATATTATTTCCGAATCCAGAATTTCCGTGGATCCTTCAAAGATTGAAGCGATTCAAGATTGGAAGAGACTGGAGAGTGTGACAGAGATTCGTAGTTTTCTCGGCTTGGCCGGCTATTACCGTCGTTTTATCAAAGGCTTTTCTAAGATTGCCGTGCCTCTCACTAGCTTAACGAAGAAAGGTGTTAAATACATTTGGTCGGACAAATGTGAAGCTTCTTTTCAGAAATTAAAAGAACTTCTTTCTGATGCTCCTATTCTTGTTATTCCCGATGGGAATCAAGATTTCGTTGTTTATACCGATGCTAGTCGCATTGGTTTGGGTGCCGTTCTTATGCAAAGGGAACGTGTTATTGCTTATGCTTCTAGGCAATTGAAGCCTGGCGAGTCTAGATATGCCACTCATGATTTAGAGCTCGCGGCTATTGTTTTCGCCCTTCGTATTTGGCGTCATTATCTTTTAGGAGAGAATTTTGTTCTTTATACCGATCATAAATCCTTGAAGTATTTATTCTCTCAAAAGGAACTTAATTTGCGTCAACAGCGTTGGCTCGAATTTCTTGCTCCTTATGATCTTGATATTCTTTATACCCCCGGTAAGGGTAATCGTGTCGCCGATGCTCTTAGCCGTAAACAACAAGCTGTTGTTTCTATGATGATATCCGAATGGAACGATCTCGAGACCTTATCCACTTATGAGATTCGAGACCGCGTATCCGATTTATGCTCATCATTTGTTTTATGTAGCCTTGAGGCTCATCCTTCTCTTTTAGACCGCGTTCTTGAAGCTCATAGACTAGATCCCGAAATGGCTCTTCTTGGCCAAAATATTAAGGATAAGATTGATATTGAAGGTTTGAAGGACTTTGATATCGATTCTCGTGGCGGCATTCGGAAATTTGGTAGACTTGTCGTGCCAAATATTGGTGATCTTCGTAAAGATATTTTAGAAGATTCACATCGTTCTAAATTTACCATTCATCCCGGAAGTAGTAAAATGTACGCGGATATGAAGCGACTTTTTTATTGGGAGGGAATGAAACTTGACATCGCTAACTTCATTAAGTGTTGCATGACTTGCCAACTCATTAAGCCGAACATCAAAGGCCCGGTGGGTTATTGCAACCTTTAGAAATTCCAATTTGGAAGTGGGACCAAATTTCCATGGATTTTATAGATGGCCTTCCCCGTTCTCGTTCGGGTCATAATAGTTTATGGGTGATTGTTGATAGGCTTACTAAATCTGCCCATTTTATTCCCGTTCGGTCTAACCGAACCGTTCCTCTTTTGGCCAAGCTCTTTATCAAAGAGATTGTTAAATTGCATGGGGTTCCTACTTCTATTGTTAGCGATCGTGATTCACTGTTTACTAGTGGATTTTGGAAGAGTCTTCAAAAAGCTTTGGGAACGAAGCTTAATTTTAGCACCGCTTATCACCCCCAGTCCGATGGACAAACCGAGCGTGTGAATCAAACTCTTGAAGATCTTCTTCGTGCATGTGTTCTTGATTTTGGTGGAAGTTGGGAAGATCATATTTCACTTGTTGAATTTTCCTATAATAATAGCTTACAATCTAGTATTGGTATGGCACCTTTCGAGGCACTCTATGGAAGGCCATGCCGATCTCCTTCTTGTTGGCTTGAGGCCGGTGAGAAGCTGGTTTTAGGTCCAGATTTTATTCGCGATTCCACAGAAAAGATTGATCTTATTCGTCATAGGATGAAAGAAGCCCAGAGTAGGCAAAAATCCTATGCCGATAACCGGAGAAGGAAGTTAGAATTTTCTGAGGGAGATCTTGTGTTCATTCGTGTTTCACCTATGAAAAGTGTTGTACGTTTTAGTCGATCGGGAAAACTGGCGCCTCGATATATTGGGCCATTTCCTATCATTGAACGTATTGGTTCCATGGCTTATCGCCTTTTATTACCGGCTCAGTTTTCTGCTATGCATGACGTGTTTCACGTTTCTCAACTTCGAAAATGTCTTCGAGATTCCGATTCTGTTCTTGACCCGGTGTTGTGGAAGAGATTGAAATTTCGCCTAATTTAACTTATGAGCAACATCCTATTCGTATCATTGCTTCGGAAGTCAAACGACTTCGAAATAAAGATGTTCCGCTTGTTAAAGTTCAATGGTCTTTAAATCCTAAGGATTGTTCTTGGGAATCTAGAGAGTACATCGAGCGTACACATCCGGACTTACTTTCTCGTGCTCTTTGAGGTGAACTTCTTATTTCAAACTTCATTTGTGTTGAATATGCTTTTATGGTTGTTACTATATATATATATCTTCTTCTTAAATATTGCGAGGACGCAATTTCTTTAAGGAGGGGAGTCTGTAACAACCCGCATATTTATCGATTTTATATTTAAATATTTTATTTATTTAAATATTTTATCGTTAGTCGGATTTTAGTCCGAAAAGCTACTTTTTGCATACGGTCGAATTAGGACCCGGGACCACTCCCATTGAGTTTAAAATGCCGTTTGCGACCTTTTTGAGTATAAGCTTCGATATGTTTGGAGAAAGTTGATTTTTGCTACTTTTTACTTGGGGTTTGGTTTTTGGGCTCAGCCCTATGTTAACTTATACTCCAAAACTGAACCACTCTCCCATTCTCCCTCACTTCTTTCTCTTTTCAGTTTTCTTAGCTTTAATGGTGGGAGAGATTGGAAACTAAAACTCCAAAACCATAGTTTCTCTTGCAAATCAAATTCCAAGCTCCAAACTCAAGAAGAACCCATTGGTAAGCTTCTCTTCTTCTTCTCCAACTTATTCTCTTACCAATTTCAGAAATTCCTAAACCTAATTTTGGGAATGTTCTTGTTTTTGAGCTTAGATTCAAGCTCAATTGGGTTGTGTTGAAGAGAGGGTAATTCTCCATTTGCTTTCAAGCTTCTTCTTGTTTGATTTTGTGAAAAGGTGAGATTTTTAATCTCACATCTAAGTCTATGAATTATCTTCGAATGTTAGGTATGAATTCCTAACACTTATTCGTGTGCATTTGCTTTTGGTTTGGATTGGATTGGTGTATATTCCAATTTTTGGTGTTTTGAGTTCAATTCGTTAAAAATCCTAACTTCTATGTTTGAACATGTTTTTGGTGATGCATCGAGGAGAATATAGGGCCGGGTAGTCGATTGGCATAATCCCTTAGCGCCATTGCTCGAGAAAAATGCAATTTGGTCAAGATTGAACCTCATTTGTTATAGGCAGGGAAGAGGCTGGAAACAGGTTCGGTCGACTGACCCCTCTGGTCCGGTCGACCGACCTGCTTCCAAGTGCATAAGCACTTTCTGTTTTAAGGTTCGGTCGACCGACTCAAGGAGCCCAATCGACCGACCTGCTGCCGAGTGCACAAGCACTCCTCTGTTTAAGGCTCAGTCGACCGACTCAGGGAGTCCGGTCGACCGACCTGCTGCTAATTGCCAGATTAGCCTATTTTGCTAACCCGTTTGAATATCCAACTTTAATCGATTCGTGTTGTCTCCCTTTTGTTGTTGTCATTTATTATCGACTTTGATGACTTTTTCTTTGGGAATTTTAGATATATCCACTTTGATGGATTTTATATCGATTTCTTTGGATTTTATTCACGTTTTCGAATGTGAATCTTAGTGATTGATTATTTCTACAATCTTCTTTGTGTTTTGTCACTTCAAAAATATAAAGTTTTTCTATACTAGTAGTAAATATCAAAACTCTTTCCTCAAACGATTTCAATACTATTTTAATACCAAATTCGTTTATAAAACTGTTTTCCGATCTATTAGTATATATAAACCTTTACCTCACTCGTATGAGAAATCCAATTAAACGACTTAGTAAAACAAGTGGTATGAAACGCTTGCGTTCACTTTGTTGGTTAATTCTTGGACTTGTTCGATTGAATCTCTTGTGACAATTTTATAGTGGAGATCTACAGTTTGTTCGTAAATATTTAAGTTAAGCAAGAGGTTATGGGACATGAAGCTAAACTCATATATTTACTAGCTTAGTGTAATTGACACTTCTTGTTGATCATGACGATCATCTTTGTGATTTAGACTAGCAATGTGCGATGTCTCTTTGTCTGCGAAGGAGACTAAACCCCGTTTTGTGGAGTTTCGACTCAATTTATGATGGGGTAGCAACCCATGGTCTTCGGGCCGTTTGTGGAGCTTCGACTCAATTTGTGATGGTTAGCGACCATGGAATTAGCGTTCCGTTTGTGATACACGTGTTGGTGGGCTTTATGCTCCCGTTTGTGATAGGCCTCCCCCCCTTTTGTGATTTCTAGATTTCTTGTGTAGATTCCTAGAATTTGTGTTTCACCAATTTTCGTGATTTCCATTGATAAGTTTTATCAATATTTATGCATTGGTGAATTTGTATGTCATTGACTTTGGTGATTTCTGGATTTCTTGTGTAGTCTTCTGGAATTTGTGTGTCATTGACTTTGGTGATTTCTGGATTTCTTGTGTAGTCTTCTGGAATTTGTGTGTCATTGACTTTTGTGATTGACATGGATATTATCGTCAATATTTATGGTTTGGTGAACGAAATAGGAGTATGACGTTTCTTTGATTCTTGTGTAGATTTGGTGACATTGATTAATCTCTTGATGATTATCAACTAAGTATATATATATCACAGCTTGGCATTGTGATTATTATGTGTTTAGTCATATCTCTTATTCAATATCATTTCATCTGATATTTATAGTTAGACTGATCCGTTTATTATTTTCTTATTAAATAATACTCGGGTCAGACCGAGATGTTACAGGTGCTTCAGCTTGACTTCTCTCTTGGGATTGATTCCTCTGACTTTTGGCTAACTACTTAGATTAGTAGTTTTTGTTGTATACATTTGAGATATAGACTCCATAATGTATACTTATTCTTTTGTGTAGTTCATGTAACTATTTCTTTTGTGATATTGTGGATCTTTTTAGACCACTACTCTGATATACACTTTCATGTGTAATATTCATATCTATTTCCGCCTTTGTGATATGAATTGTCTGTGACTGATTTGTGTTATGTTTATTTCTATATTTGTTTCCGAAGACCTTTATAGCCACTGTGTAGTAGCTTTGAGTTTGTGTCAGTATGTCGGATTTCCTCTTGAGATGAAAAATTATATTTTTATCCGGTATATCGGTACTCGCACAAAGCAATTACATAGATGGTCGCTCCTCAACAGCCTTATTCTCCTTGCTAGTTGACAGCATTCACAGTAATGTTCTTGGCTAGCGTGGGTATAGAGGTGGGGCGTCACACAAAAACACTCGAGTCAGAACTAAAAGATCTTATGTGAGTCAAATTAACATAAATAAATATGAGTGCGGTAACTCAAGAGATGCTCGGGATTTACACCTCCTAAGGAACCGTTAAACTATTTACTATATAGTATATAGCGCTATTATAATAGTGTCTATTTGTAAAATAAACTTACTTTAAAATAGCGTTAAGGCTTTACATTTTCCACCTTAACACGTAATAGTGCCAATAGTCTATACAGTGCCTGCATATCTCCTGATCGGGAGACTACGAGAAGACACTCCATAGGTACGACACAAATAGAAACTCATAGTAAAGGCTCGGTATGGTAGGTGACATGACACAACTAGGCAATGCCAGGGTAGATATACCAAATGCTATCCGGGCTGATGGAAACGCGTAGCCGCAGCTACCGCCCACCTCGAACAAACTCCTCTAAAAATCAAAGTAAAAGTGGCCACTGAAACAATCCAAAGTCAAAGTATAATATCGAAGAGGAGCGTCAACTCAGAGGAATGACCTCATTGGCCCGAGAATCGCTCCTATTTTAGCCACCTTATGCAAACTCACGGGAGTCGGGTCCACGTATTTACCTTGCAGGAAACGCCTCCACCAACCTACTTCATTCTGGAATTTCCACCGCGTACACCGTTGTTAAAGTGGTTTTCGGAGTTGGCAGAGAGTATGACAACTTCCGATCCCGGTCTCTTCAACAACCAAACGTTATTATAACACCGCGGTCATTTAAAATAATTATACTTTAAAACCAGAATAAAATATCCATTTTAAACCCATATAAATACGATATCGTTTATATTTTTAAAACCCCAAATCAATACGATATCATTTAGGCCCAAACCCATATAATGTCATTTTATTTTCCAATATATATTCTTTCCAAACTCATAGGGTTTTCAAAGTAAAATATTTATAAATCAAAACTCTGGAATATAATATTTCCAAATTATACTACCTTGAAAATCATAACTTTGAAACAAATTTCCATCTCTCAAATGGTTAAATATTAAATTTCCTTTATAAAACAAAATAGCTTCTTTACATTTCACAAATCAATTCCAAATATCGATTTAAACTTCCAAATACCATTTTTAATTCTTATGTTTCAAAGCTTTAAATATTTCACCATTTCAAAACAAACTCATTTGACAAACCCATATATATCAAATTCAATTACTTATTATTTAGACTTGAAATGTTTACTTAATGAATTCAATATAATTTAAGTAAAACCTTTAACTTCACATAATTGGAAAATCTTTCAATTTATTAAACTTGATATATTCATTTAAATCAACCTGATATTCATTTAAATCACTTTAAAAAAAATCAAGTTATAAAATCATATCCGTTGAATTTTTTAATTTTTTATTAAATTTCAATTTAACTTAATATTCATCTTCCAAATCTTATTCTCATTTAAGTCATAAAAGCTCCATAAATTAGATTTTAAATAAAGGCTTAATCGTATTTGATCTTAAAAATCAAACTTTATTTTATAGTTCAAATCAAATTTATACAAAGCTTAAAAACCAAAAATTTACTATATATATAAATAACCAAATCAATATCCCATATAACGACCCTGACTCGACCTTCGAAAATCGGCACCGAATACGACACTCGTATTCAAATGCCGCAGATCCAAACGTCGAACCTGGCTCGCCAGAGCTTATAACACATTAAGTAAATAACACAGCGGAAGAAATGAATAGCATATATCAATATACAACATTTGATACAATAACTGATACAACATGAATGATACAACAGAATGGTACAATAGATATCAACATTATCAGAGATACAAAGAATAGCAGCGGAAATATAATAATAACACTAGCACCGGAACAAATCTCCAAAATAGTCTTCAAGAAAGAACTCCAGTATCAGTAATCTCCATCTCCAATGCACCAATCCAGAAATAGCTCGAACTCCAAATCAAGATGAAGAGAAGCAACTCGATCCAAAATGCGATTGCCAAATCCTAAGGCTGAAAGCTATCGAATCTACACCTACTATAGATTATCTGAAAATCCCAACTCTAGACTGCCCGTGTGGGAAAATAGTGGGTACCCAGAGTTTAGGAAAGGAACAATAAACTCCAGGTCAGTCATGGGACTGGTATGAGCAAACAAAAGCATTTGGACTTTGAAACAAACAAGAGAATTTAAATTTGAAATCCGCAATGCTTTTTGGAAAATGAAACTACCATAAGGCCTCCCGGCACACACACAATGCAAACGCACACATGGGGGAGATTTCTCCTTATGATAGTCAAACATGCTTACTACGAAAAAAATTCTTTGATATTATTACTAGTGCATAGTGGAAAATCTTTCGAAAGTATAATATAAATCCTAGCCAGCATAGGTACCATGATGCTATGCCTACTACAGCTGCAATGTTAAATGGCAGGTTCTACAACTAAAACCGTACAAGGCACGTATTGGATGAATGGATTTCCAACAAATGGTCAGGCTAAGGAACTTCCTATTGCCACATGGGTACGCCTCTGGCGGGACGTCTCGAGAACTAACGTTACGGTTAGATCTCTGCCAACACAAGGCCGGGTTACCTCTGTAACTAGGTGACTACTACACGAATATGCCATCCCCCGGTCCTTTGGGACCTTTATCCGAGCGCGCGCAACAACAACCACAAAGTATCACAAAGTAATAGATCTTCTGTATCCCCATGAGTAAGTATCTGGGCTCCATACCATGATATCACCCTTTTCCAGAAGGGAATGACATACCCTAAAGGGCGCGACCCTCATAACCTTGCCGCATCTTTCCTGTTTCGACCATTTCCGAGGTGTGAGGTCCTGATGCAGTCTCGTCCACAAAGCTACGCTTTATACAAAAGCCATGCTTTGATCACAAATGATCAACAAATGATCATCATCACACAACAGCACTCAGCATGTCACATTACCAAATTGGGAATACATCACTGATAAATATCAACTTCATAACCTCTGAGCTCGTACGTCTCAGAGAAGGGTGTTAAGCTAAGAGAATAAATTCTCCGCCACCAAGCAGAAATGTATTTGATAGAAATCAGTTTAATATCTCAAAGTGTAATGTCGGACATACAACCATACAAGTCTGTTCCGGGTTCGAACAGAACCAAAGGCACTTCCGAAGAAGCCCTTGCAAATCCGGGTATCCACAATCCCGATCGGACTTCCCATCACTTAGGGAATCTCTATACCGTAGCTACTCGGTGCAGAGACAATCGATAGGTTATCCTAACGTTCTCGAAGACACCCGGTCTTCAACACCGGTCTTCAAATGCTATCCATAACGTCGTATCACTATTCGAAATGAGCTATATGACACAAGGTCCTCTCCCGGCTAAACCGAATAGTGAGCGCAATATTTAAAAACATATGGATATGGGATTTCGGTTAAGTCACAATTTAAAAATCCAAAGCTTTTCTTTCAAATGGTTATCAAATTACCATTTTAAATATTTAAACAAAAAGATTTATTTCACAAAATTTCACCCAATTTCACAAAGATCTATCCATAGATTTCAAAACAATCCCCATTCAATTTGGATTAACCCAATTAAATCTTTAAATTAAAGATTTATAGCTTTCAAAACACGTTTCCAAAAATTTATCTAAAACTTGGAATACTATTTTTATTTTTAGACTTGAAGCCCTTTAACACAAATTGAAAGTTCATTTCTTATGTGAAAGCTTTATTATTTGAAAACAAATAGTTTTCGTTTTAGAAAAATCCAATTTATACAAGTTGAAATCTTGGCTTGAATTCAAATTCCAAAACATCACCTTTAAAATGGTTTAAAAACCCATATAAACCCATTTATAAGTTGAATACCCTTTTTAAACCTTAGTTTCCAAATTTTAGAATTCAATTTCAAATATTGAATTCAAATTTAAATCCAATTATCTAAATTTTCAAAACTTAATCAAGTTATTTAAAAATAACCATTTTCAAACGCTTCAATTCTAGTTCAAAAAACTATTTTGGATTTAAAAAATTCAATTTTAAAACAATTTCAAAATCTGTGACTTAACTAATTTCCACATGCAATCCATATTTGTGTGTGTATAAGTGTGGTCCAGGGGTTTTACACAATAAGAGTGCCACATCATCAATCAGCACAGATTCAATCATTACAATTCGATGTGGGTTTCGGATAACCAAATGGAATCCGACTCCCTGTCGCATCGAAATTCGAATGTCGTTTTACGGGTCAAAGGTTTGCATAACAATATATACATCACAGATATAACAGCTTAGCACAAAACATTACATAGCATCACATCGAATATATCAATCCATCACATAGCATTCAATAACCATCAAACATATTTAATTAAGATGAATAAACCGTGTGGTTATAAATTTATTACCCACAATAATTACTTCTATTTGACATCTTTAAACCAATGAGTAATTATCGTTAACTATAATTAATTGAGTCTTAACCATCTTCATTTATTAATCATTTATTTAATTAATTATCTTAATTAATTATCCTTTGATTGTAATTAATTAAATCTTAATTACCTATTCCTCAATTAATTACTTTAAATAATAAACTTTTAATTATTGACTAATTAAATTATAATTAATTGTCCTTAATTGATTAATCAATAGATTTATTATTCCCTTAATTAATTTCAATAATTAATTACTCCCTAATTAATAATGATTTCTTAATCACTTTAAGTTAATTAACCTTAATCGATTTAGTTCTCTTAATTAATTAACCACATTAATTAATTATTCTTTAAAGTAATTAATCTCAAATATTTGATAAATCAATCCTTAACCTTTAATTATCTTCTCTTAATTATTTTCACTAAGTATTTATTATTTTCATTTGATCATTCATTAATTATTTGATTTATTGACTTAATAATTCAATGAATCCGAATTATTAAATTCTATTATTTATTTTTAAGATAAAAACATCCCTTACTTAAATAAAGCATTAAAAATAATTTGCTTTCAAATTTATTTTAAATTTCATTTTAAATTTAGGATTTAAAATGGTTACAAATTTAACTTAAACAAAGTATCTCACAAGTTAAAGAATTATTCATTTTATAAAAGAGGTTTAAAAGTTTTAAAACCCAATTCATTTTTAAAATTTAAATCAATTAAAAATACACTATGACATTCAAAGTTGTTTAAATTATTATTTTTTTATCTAAAAACTTCATTTTATTCTAAACTTGAATACATGATTGAATTTTAATTCCAAGTTACTTACATTCAAAAACTTACTTATATTTAACTTCATTTTAAATTCCAAATCACTTAACCAATTTTAAAGTAGTTAAACAATTTAAATTTAAAAAACTTCATCTTTTTTTAAAACTGAAATTCAAACCAAATTCCAGATTTTAAATTTCAGATTCAAACTTATTTTAAAGTCTATAATTTAAATTTAAACTTCCAGTTTAAATTCAAAACCAATATTCTTTTATACTTAAAAGTTGTTTAAAACTAAATTTAAAATTTCAAAATTTAAATTATTTCAAACTCAGATTCAAACAACTTGTAATCAAATTTCAACTCAGGTTTAAACTAATTTTAAAATTTCAGTTTACATTTAAACTTAACTTTTAATTTTTTTTATTTTTTTTAAAACAGAACACAGGTTTCTGTTTTATTTGTAAAACCTGAAACATAAGACAAATCTTCCCGAATGGAAATTCGAACCAAATCCATGTTTACTCGAGACTGTCCCCGAGCCAAACCCTCAAATGCACGAACTCAACTTCGAGTTTATACCAGAACAACCCGAGTGAACCAATTTTTTCCCGAAACTTAAATTTCTAACTGTTTCTTAGTATAACAAAAAAACTTACTCGAGTTGAAACTCGAGCCTTCTCCTCATTTTCTCAAGAGTAACCCCGAGCCATAGATACTTCGTCCCTACCTCTTCTTCTTCTCCCTGAAATCAAACAACCCAGCGTTTTGTAAAGTTTCAAAAATAAAAAATAATTCAACTCAAATAACAAAGATTCAAAATCTGGTAATGGGCTCTGCATGCAACCTGGAAGAAAAATACAAATCAAGTAGCTTCAGTTCAATACTTCAGTTTCAAATGTAAACCAAGATTTTAAACTTGCTCCAGATCTAAGGCTTGATTATACTTCTGAGCTAAAGTTTTAACCATCAGCTCTGATACCAAAATGTCACGATCCAAATTCCAGCGTTCGAAAATCGACATCCGTACTCCACTGTACTTGAATACCGCAGATTCAAACGTCGAAATTCGAGTCGTGCCGGAGCTTATAACACATTAAGTAAATAACACAGCGGAAAAAAATGAATAACATAAATAATATACAACATTTGATAGAATATCTGATACAACAGAATACAATAGAATGGTACAACAGATATCAATACTATCAGAGATACAAGAAACAACAGCGGAAAGATAGATGGACTTAATCTCTTACGATCTCTCAAACACCATGGATTCCAAACTATTTTGGATTCAAAAATTCAATTTTAAAACAATTTCAAAAATGTGTGACTTAACCCATTCCCACGTGCAACCCATATTTGTGTGTGTATAGTGTGGTCTAGGGGTTTTACACAATAAGAGTGCCACATCATCAATCAGCACAGATTCAATCATGACAATTCGATGTGGGTTTCGGAAAGAAAAGAATTCGACGCTCGTGTAGTAGTTACCTAGTTACAGAGGTAACCCGGCCTTGTGTTGGCAGAGATCTAACCGTAACATTAGTTTCTCGGGGCGTCCCGCCAGAGGCGATCCCATTGACAATAGGAAGTTCCTTAGCCTGAC
Source organism: Allium cepa (assembly GCA_030765085.1). Lineage (NCBI taxonomy): Eukaryota > Viridiplantae > Streptophyta > Magnoliopsida > Asparagales > Amaryllidaceae > Allium > Allium cepa. The sequence goes on from CM060941.1 coordinate 660,260,857, forward strand.
CATTTGTTGGAAATCCATTCATCCAATACGTGCACGTTGGTTTGTCTGAGTTTCGTCGTTCGTGGGGTTGGAGAAAGGGGGGTTTGTTCGCGTAGGCAAGTGATTTCCAAGCTCTGATACCAAAATGTCACGTACCAAATTCCAGCGTTCGAGAATCGACATCCGTACTCTACTGTACTTGAATGCCGCAGATTCAAACGTTGAAATTCGAGTCGTGCCGGAGCTTATAACACATTAAGTACAACACAGCGGAAGAAAATGAATAGCATATATCAATATACAACATTTGATTAATCAATCCTTGACCTTTAATTATCTTCTCTTAATTACTTTTACTAAGTAATTACTATTTTCATTTAATTATTTATTAATTACTTGATTAATTGACTTAATAATTTAATGAATCCAAATCATTAAATTCTATTTATTTATTTCTTTAAGATAAAACATCTCTTACTTAAATAAAGAATTTAAAAATAATTTGCTTTCAAATTTAATTTAAATTTCATTTTAGATTTAAAGTGGATACAAATTTTACTTAGACAAAGTTTTAAAAACAATTCAAACCCTATCTATTCCACAAGTTAAAGAATATTTATTTTTATAAAAGAGGTTTGAAAGAATTTTAAACCAAATTCATTTTTAAATTTAAATCAATTAAAAATACACTATGACGTTCAAAGTTGTTTAAATTATTTTTAAATTTAAAAACTTCTGTTTATTCTAAAACTGGAATACAAATTTAAAATTTGATTCCAGGTTACTTACATTTTAAAACTTACTTACATTTAACTCCATTTTAAATTTCAAATCACTTAACCATTTTTTTTATGTAGTTAAAACAATTTAAATTTAAAACTTTATTTTATTTAAAAAAAACTGAGATTCAAGTTCACATTTCAGTTTTTAAAACTTATATTTTAAAACTTGCTTAATACTTTGCTTTACAATTCAAACCTTTCAGATTTTTTTTTCTAGCCAAATCCACTTTAAATACTTAAGTGTGTTCAAGAAAGTTTAAATTTCAACACTTAATTCATTTCAAAACTTAGGTTTAAACTTACTTAAATTTTGTTCGCGTAGGCAAGTGATTTCAAAACTTTGATCTGGCATTTCAAACTGGAAAAAATTTCAAAGGAGAAATCAAGCTCAAGGATTTAAAACCATTTTTCTTGGATTTCAACTGCAGAGAAAAAAAAGAAGAGAAAAAGGAAATCAAGTTTCAAATACGAGATCAAAACTCAGTCTTCAAGCAGCAGACCAAAGTCTTTCTCTGTTGCATTAAAACAAAACTGTAGGTAAGTAAATTTAAATTTTGGTTATTGATGAAATGAATAAACAAATAAATGGTGATTAAGCAAAGATTTATTTTATGAGTTCCAGATTCAAGTCTCATGAAAGACAAATCAAAATCAAAATAATGGATAAATCTAAAGCCTGTAAATTCAAACTGCTCTCTGTCTCTGTTTTCATCAAAATCACCAGGTGAGCAAAATCTTTAAACTCCTATGTATGCTTGAAGTTGTTTGTATGTTTTGTGGATGTGCATGCATGACTGTGTGAAGTATTTCTCTGTAAACAAAGACATGGGCCCTGTTCCAGATTTCAGGACTTCAAATCCTGTTCAAAATAAAATTTTCCATCTCCTAAGTTTACAGGAAAAAAATTTGATATGAGTCAAATTTCGAATAAATAATTTTCAAAATCTAATGTTAGGAGGAGATTAGTAATTGGGAATGATGGATTTTGATAAAGTTTTCATGATTTTTAATTTTGAGAATATTGCAAATTCTCGAGTTGAGTAAATTGGACCATTTTGCAAATCACTGGCGATCTCGAATGAACTGGAGCTTGGAATTTGTTTTTTTTTGGGATGCTGGGACAAGGTTGGATTTGATAAAAATGCTATATAATTTTATAATTTATCAGGAGTGGATGATCGAATCGATTTAGGGTTTAACCCTGTACTTTGTAAGTTTAAATTCGCGAGACATCCTCGTGTTCGTCACCGCGTTCTAGGTCATCGGACCTTAGGGGATGGTTGCGTCACAGTATGGTGAAGTGGCGATCGAAACGGCGAAGCTCCTGGTGGACATGGTCGGCGGGGCGAGTGGGTTTTTGTGGCTGAGGTTGGTTCCAGCTTGAGCTAGAAAGCTCGATTTCGAGTTCACGCTTGCATCGATGAATTGGTGGTCGGAATGGGGTGCGAGGGTGGTTGTCGGCTTGTCGACGCTGGTGGTGATGATCGGAGGTTGCCGAAGCTCGTGTGCATATGCACACGTATCAGCGCGTGTCAGGTGGATTTCGTGAATGAGAGAGTAGGGGGGTCTCTGGTCATTGGTCTGGGGCAGGAGCAGTTTCAATTTTTTTTAAGGGAATCAAGTTCACTTTGAAACCAATTTTGGTTAAGACAATTTTGAGTTTTCGGTAAAAATTTTTTTAATGATTATCTAGTTTTGAATTAGTTAAGAAAGTTTTCTTTCTTAAGACGAATTTGTTTTAAATTACCAAGTTTTAAAATAATTTAAAATAAATACAACCTTTATCTTGAAAGTTATTTTAACTTTATAATATTAGAATGTTTTAAATGATTAATAAACTTTATTTGTTTGGGTTGAATAATTAATGTTTTAATGGTTAATAGATTTTGTTTGTTAAAAAGATTAATTACTTAAAGTAAATCACTTAATGTAAGAAATTAAAGTAAATAATTAATAACTCAAGTTAATTAATCAAGTAATTAATAAACGATTAAATAAAAATAATAGCTACTTAGTGAAAGTAATTAGGAATAGATAATTAAAGGTTAAAGATTGAATAATTGAATACTAAGAGTTAATTACTTTAAAAGAATAATTAATTAAGGTGGTTAGTTAAGAAAATTAAATTAAGAACAATTAATTAAAGATAATGATTTTGAAGTGATTTGGAAATCATTAATCAAGTAAGGTTAATCAACTATAATTAAGATTTAATTAATAATTGAGGGTCTATTAATTAAAGAATTAATTAAGGAATAATTAATTAATAAAAGTAATTAAAATTTAATTAATTACAATTAAGGTTTAATTAATTTTGGTAATTAATTTAGAAATGATTAATTAATGAAGATAATTAAGATTAAATAAATTGCATTTAATAATAATTAATCATTGATTTAACAGATTATTAATAGAAGTAATTATATGAATAATAAATTCATAACCATACAGTTTATTTATCTTAATTAAAGATGTTTGATTGTTATTGGATGTTTTGTGATGGATTGATATATTTGATATGTGATGTGATGCTATGTGATGTTTTGTGCTAAGCTGTTATATCTGTGATATATATATTGTTATGCAAACCCTTTGACCCGTAAAAACGACATTTGAGTTTCGATGCGACAGGGAGTCGGATTCCAGTTGGTTATCCGAAACCCACATCGAATCATATTAGTGAATCTTTATGATTGATAATTTACTTTATTTATGGATCTGTGAATATAGATAAGCGTTATCGGTTATACCGCTTATCGATATGGTTGAATCTATGATGATGATGTTGTGCACTATTGTGTTGAACCCTGGACCACACTTATACACACACAAATATGGATTGCACGTGGAAATGGGTTAAGTCACAGATTTGAAATTGTTTTAAAATTTGATTTTTGAATCCAAATTAGTTTTGGAATTGGAATTGAAGCTTTTGAAAATGAGTTTTCAAAAATAAAAGTTATTTTAAATAACCTGATTGAATCTTGGAATTTAAATGAATTGATATAAATTTGAATTCAATACTTGAAATTGAATCCTATAATTTGAGAACTAGGGTTTAAAAAGTTATTCAACTTACAAATGGGTTATATGGGTTTTAAACCATTTTAAAGGTGACGTTTTGGAATTTAAATTCAACTCAAGATTTCAACTTGTATAAATTAGATTTGCTTTCCCATAAGAAATGGACTTCCAAGTTGTGTTAAAAGGATTTTTAAGTCTGAAAGGAAAATTGTTTTCCAAGTTATAGATAAATCTTTGGAAATGGGTTTGAAAGCTATAAATCTTTAATTTTAAGGATTTAATTTGGTTAATCCAAATTGAATGGGAATTGTTTTGAAATCTATGGATAGATCTTTGTGAAATTTGGTGAAACTTGGTGAAATTAATCTTTTTATTTAAAGATTTAAATTGGTAATTTGTTTAACCGTTTGGAAGAAAGTTTTAGATTTTATAAGTTGTGACTTAACTGAAATCCCATATCCATATGTTTTTAAATATTGCGCTCATTATTCGGTTTAGCCGGGAGAGGACCTTGTGTCATATAGCCCATTCCGAATAGTGATACGACGTTATTGATAGCATTTGAAGACCGGTGGTGAAGGCCGGGTATTTGTGAGAACGATAGGATAACCTATCGATTGACTCTGCACTGAGTTGCTCCGGTATAGAGTTCTCCTTAGTGATGGGAAGTCCGATCGGGATTGTGGATACCCGGATTTGCAAGGGCTTCTTCAGAAGTGCCTTCGGTTCTGTTCGAACCCGGACCAGACTTGCTCTCTTAGTGAACGTGATAGGGGGTTCTCGCTTCGCGGTTTGGTGGCGAACGGGAGACTCTTACCCCTACATGTCCTCTCTTAGTGAATAGGGGTTGGTTAGGCGTAAGCCGAGACAGTCGAAAGGCTGGCCATAAAAGCAAGGTCTGGGGTACCATTGTTATGCCACGGTGGGTCTGGGATGGTTGGGACCTTGTGTCATAGAGCTCATTCCGAATAGTGATACGACGTTATGGATAGCATTTGAAGACCGGTGGTGAAGACCGGGTATTGTGTGAACGATAGGATAACCTATCGATTGACTCTGCACTGAGTTGCTCCGGTATAGAGTTCTCCTTAGTGATGGGAAGTCCGATCGGGATTGTGGATACCCGGATTTGCAAGGGCTTCTTCGAAAGTGCCTTCGGTTCTGTTCGAACCCGGAACAGACTTGTATGGTTTTATGTCCGACATTACACTTTGAGATCTTAACTGATTTCTATCAAATACATTTCTGCTTGGTGGCGGAGAATTTATTCTCTTAGCTTAACACCCTTCTCTGAGACGCACGAGCTCAGAGGTTATGTAGTTGATATTTATCAGTGATATATTCCCAATTTGGTAATGTGGCATGCTGAGTGCTGCTGTGTGATGATGATCATTTGTTGATCATTTGTGATCGAAGCATGGCTTTTGTATAAAGCGTAGCTTTGTGGACGAGACTGCATCAGGACCTCACACCCCGGAAATGGTCGAAATAGGAAAGATGCGGCAAGGTTATGAGGGTCGCGCCCTTTAGGGTTGTCATTCCCTTCTGGTAAAGGGTGGTATCATGTTATGGAGCCCAGATACTTACTCATGTGGATACTGCAGATCTATTACTTTGTGATACTTTGTGGTTGTTGGTGCGAGCGCTCGGATAAAGGTCCCCAAGGACCGGGGGATGGCATATTCGTGTAGTAGTTACCTAGTTACAGAGGTAACCAGGCCTTGTGTTGGCAGAGATCTAACCGTAACGTTAGTTCTCGGGACGTCCCGCCAGAGGAGATCCCATGTGGCAGTAGGAAGTTCCTTAGCCTGACCATTTGTTGGAAATCCATTCATCCAATACGTGCCTTTTACGGTTTTAGTTGTATTACCTGCCATTCACTTATGGTGGTCACCACTGTTTGGATGGCAGCTATAGTAGGCATAGTTCGGAATGTCTATGCTGGCTTGGATTTATATTCTACTTTCGAAATTGTTTTCTACACTATGCACTAATAATAATATCAAAAATGATTTGATTTTTTGCGTAGTAAGCATATTTGACTATCATAAGGAGAAATCTCTTCCAATTCTACATTTGCATTGTGTGTGTGGCGGGAGGCTTTATGGTAGTTTCATTTTCCAAAAAGCATTGCGGATTTCAAATTTAAATTTCTTTTGTTCGTTTTAAAAGACCAAATGTTTTTGTTTGCTCATACCAGTCCCATGACTGACCTGGAGTTTATTGTTCCTTTCCTAAACTCTGGGTGCCCACTATTTTCCCACACGGGCAGTCTAGAGTTGGGATTTTCAGATAATCTATAGTAGGTGTAGATTCGATAGCTTTCAGCCTTAGGATTTGGCAATCGCATTTGGATTGAGTTGCTTCTCTTCATCTTGATTTGGGAGTTCGAGCTATATTTGGATTGGTGCCTCGGAGACGGAGATTACCGATCTAGAGTTCTTTCTTGAAGACTATATTAGAATAGAATAGCCACTTTTATACATATATAAAAATATAAAAATTGATTTCATATTAACAATAGCCACTTTTATACATATATAAAAATATAAGGTTAAGTATTTTATAAACCAATTTTTAATTTCAAAATAAAATGCATTAAAAATAAAGTAGAAATTAAAAATGAAGTTTAAATGTAAGTAAGTTTTTTAATCTAAGTAATCTGGAATCAAAATTTAATATGTATTCCAGTTTTAAAATGAAAAGAAGTTTTTAAATTTCATAATAATTTAAACAACTTTGAATGTTATAGTGTATCTTTTAATTGATTTGAATATATAAAAAAAGAAAAAAATGAAATTGGTTTTAAATTCTTGTGAACTTCTCCTATAAAATGAATATTCTTTAACTTGTGAGATAAAAGGGGTTTTTGGAATTGTTGCTTAAGTTAAATTTGTATTCATTTTAAATATTAAATTTAAAATAAATTGGAAAGCAAATTGTTTTTAAATGCTTTGTTTAAGAAAGAGATGTTATATCTTAAAGATAAATAGAATTTAATGATTTGGATTCATTAAATTATTAAGTAAATTAATCAAATAATTTATAAATGGTTAAATAAAGACAGTAATTACTTAGTGAAAGTTATTAAATGTAGATAATTAAAAATTAAAGATTGATTTATCAAATGTTAAGGGTTAATTACCTTAAAGCATAATTGATCAATGTGGTTAATCAATTAAGATAATTAAATTAAGGATAACTAATTAAGGTTAATTAATTTAAAAGTGATTAGGAAATCATTATTAATTAAGGAGTAATTAATTTTTGTAATTAGTTAAGGAATAATAAATCTATTAATAAATTAAGGATAATCAATTATAATTAAGATTTAATTAATAATTTAGGATTTATTTATTAAAGTAATTAATTAAAGGTTGATTAATAAAAGTAATTAAGGTTTAATTAATTACAATTAAGGGTTTGTTAATTAAGATAATTAATTAAGGAAATGATTAATGAAGGTGGTTAAGACTTAATCAATTAAAATTAATCATTGATTAAAGATTACTAATGAGGGTAATTATGTGAGTAATAAATCTATAACCACACGATTTATCCACCTTAATCAAAGATGTTTGATTGTTATTGAATGCTATGCGATGGTTTGATATATTTGATATGTGATGTGATGCTATGTAATGCTTTGTGCTGAGCTGTTATATCTGTGATGTATATATTGATATGCAAACCCTGGAACTGTAGAACGACATTTGAATTTCGATGCGACAGGGAGTCGGATTCCAGTTGGTTATCCGAAACCCACATCGAATCATAATGATGAATCGTTATGATTGATAAATTTACTTTATCTATAAATCTGTGGATGAAGATAAGCGTTATGAGTTATACCGCTTATCGATATTGATATGATTGATGTTGTGCACTATTGTGTAAAACCCCTGGACTACACTATACACACACAAATATGGATGGCACGTGAAAATGGGTTAAGTCACAGATTTTTGAAATAATCTAAAAAATTAAATTTTTGAATCCAAAATAGTTGTGGGATTAGAATTGAAACTTTTGAAAATGAATTTCAAAAAAATAAAAGTTATTTTAAATAACTTGATTGAGTTTTGAAATTTAAATAATTGGATTTAAAATTGAATTCAATATTTGAAATTGAATTTTATAATTTAGGAACTAGGGTTTAAAAAGTTATTCAACTTACAAATGGGTTATATGGGTTTTAAACCATTTTAAAGGTGACGTTTTGGAATTTAAATTCAACTCAAGATTTCAACTTGTATAAATTAGATTTACTTTCCCATAAGAAATGGTCTTCCAAGTTGTGTTAAAAGGATTTTCAAGTCTAAAAGGAAAATTGTTTTCCAAGTTATAGATAAATCTTTGGAAATGGGTTTGAAATCTATAAATCTTTAATTTTAAAGATTTAATTTGGTTAACCCAAAATGAATGGGAATTGTTTTGAAATCTACGAGTAGATCTTTGTGAAACCGGGTGAAACTTTGTGAAATAAATCTTTTTGTTTAAAGATTTAAATGGTAATTTGATAACCATTTGAAAAGAAAAGTTTCGGATTTTAAAGTTGTGACTCAACTGAAATCCCATATCCATATATTTTTAAATATTGCGCTCATTATTCGTATTAGCCGGGAGAGGACCATGTGTCATATAGCCCATTCTGAATAGTGATTCGGCGTTATGGATTGCAATTGAAGACCGGTGTTGAAGACCGGGTGTCTTCGAGAACGATAGGATAACCTGTCGATTGACTCTGCACCGAGTAGCTATGGTATAGAGATTCCCTTAGTGATGGGAAGTCCGATCGGGATTGTGGATACCTGGATTGGCAAGGGCTTCTTCGGAAGTGCCTTCGGTTCTGTTCGAACCCGGAACAGACTTGTATGGTTGTATGTCCGACATTACACTTTGAGATATTTAACTGATCTCTATCAAATACATTTTTGCTTGGTGGCGGAGAATTTATTCTCTTAGCTTAACACCCTTCTCTGAGACGCACGAGCTCAGAGGTTATGTAGTTGATATTTATCAGTGATATATTCCCAATTTGGTAATGTGGCATGCTGAGTGCTGCTGTGTGATGATGATCATTTGTTGATCATTTGTGATCAGAGCATGGCTTTTGTATAAAGCGTAGCTTTGTGGACGAGACTGCATGTGACGACCGCCCATGACTCCCCCACCAAATCAAGGAGAAATGTGCGCTGAAGGGCGTGCCAGGCAGCCATGGGTAACCGTCAAAGTAGAATAAACATCGCAGAATCTATCGTACAACTCACAGCGCATAGGCAAAATACAATAGAGAAATCTAATATAGTGAAGCTCCATAGGACAGGACATCATCATATAAGCATCACAATAGTTTTATACAAACATATGAATCATCCATACATCAAAGCCTCACTACATAACACTCAATCAAATACAGCAGCGGAATATCCAGTACATATAGTAAGAAATAATATGCAAAAGCCTCCTGCTCGTCTTCGTTGTCATCAGCATAAACCTCCATGAACAGTACCTGTCACCTGCTACCTAGTCTGCCCATCCCAACATGGATGAACAGCCCAAGGTAATAAGAGGAGACATAAAACCTTGAGTCAGACAAAGTCTTAGTGAGCAGTAAATCAACTATCAAACATACCAAAAGAGTATAAGGGATAAAAGGAATAGGAACCAAACCATCCCACTCCACCTCTTTCTACAGTGATAGCTCCCAGACACACATTAAGGAGAAGCAAGCATAACATAGCAGGCAATTAAAGTAAAGCAATAATCACTCGAGTCAAGGTCGATGTTTTCCAAATACAAACCCCCAAGGCCTAATCCAAGATCAGATAAGCACCCAGAAAACAGCGCTCTTGAGACCGAATGATGATACAACCAAACGTCCAAACATCCATGACTCTGGCTATCACTGTTAACCTTGCTTCGAAATCACCGTTAATTGAATGACCGACTCCTTCCTGAGCCATCTATCAAGGGCTAATGGTAACCCCGGTTCTAGACATAACTCCACACGTCATCAAGACCCGTGCCTAGGAATTTTCGCAACTACCCAGAGTACTCGACCACCTACCTGTAGTCCTTAGGGTGTCCAGACCACCTACCTGTAGTCTTTAGGGCAACCCTTGTACTCTTGCTTTGAGTCTGCTAGAACCTTCAACAACGATGAAATCCAAGCCTTCTAGTCATCCTCGTTGACGACTATTCTTATCCTAGCCCAAACTACCTCTTGAGCCATCCATTATCAATCAACTTGAACTACCCTTCAAGTTATCAACATGCTTAGAGCAATCCTTCTTGATTATACCAAGGTTACATCACCTCATGCCTCGTCTCATCTTCATCATAGTGAAGGCTTATCTTAACATCATGGTTTGCCTCATCACATCATGGTAAAATTCCATCTCAACATCATCTAATCCATACATATGAGCGTCAACATCCACTACATATGCCTTAAGCAACTTTCACCATTCAAGAGCCTCTTCCGTAGCTTTTGAATCGTCTTTGACCATACTTGTCCAAATCTATCAACTAGATAACTCATTCACAACAATCAAACAAGGCAAACATTAATCCAAACAAATAAGTAGTCAATCAAGATCTAAATAGGCATTTGTAACTAAAATGGCAATTTCGTAAATAAGTGAGCATAAGTCTAACATACATGAATCATGGGTTCTTAGCATAGATCTAACAAATATAAATCATGGGTTTTGTCTCTACAACTTGATGAATGATCTTGCATAAGTAAACATCTTCATAAGTAATGAATCTATACTTAGATCTAAGGAAAAATGCATAAAATCACTATCTACAACACTCCAACAAACCACCAAACCAATATACTCCTTTGGGTCCGCGTGAGAGATAACCACCACTCACCGAATCACCCAAACACTTCAAAAACTATCAACTTCAGATCTGGATAGCAAGGATTCAAGCTTGATTCGTCGAAATCCCGCTTGAAACGATGAAATCTAGCTTGGTTGGATGAAGATCTTCAACTATGGCTCTTGGATCTTCGACCTTGAATGGATGTTAGAACTAAATTGAAATAGAGAAAAGGAGATGAAGAAATGTTGTAGTCGAGCTCTCAAAATGGCAGCACTTCGTCGCTTCAAAATCCGGTGCCAAAAAGTGAGCCAAACCCCTCTATTTATAGGCTGAAATTCCCCATGAGTCGTCCGCCCCTATGAGTCGTCCACGACTCATGACTCACGACTCAAGCCACTACGACTCACGACTCAACGCAGCTCAAGGAAAATACGACACAACACACACACATGGCACAGCATGCACATGACTCAAACCCCTACCGACCTAACAACACACGACCTAAGAACACACACGAGCTAAACTATCCTGCCGACTCAACGACCCAACTAATACGGCCTAACGACTCAACAACCCCTACGACTCATCACCTAGCCTAAGTTCCAACGACTTACGACTTAAGACCCTGCCTACTCAGCTACCCACGACCTAAGCCTTAACCCCTTAAGCCGTTAACCCATGAGTCGGCATCCCTTATGAGTCGGCCAACTACTAAATCGGTGATCTCCTTGGCTCGGCCATGCCTTAAGCCGGTCACTCTATGAGTCGGTCAACACCTATGGGTCGGTCTTCTATGAGTCGGCCAGATTCTCAACTCGGTCCACTAGTTAACTCGTTAACGGCTCAACACTTAACACACGAGTTAACTTCCTATACTACTCAGGCTAGAGACAACATAAACAACACTAACGACCTGTAAATTCTACGATTTATCGACACGTAAAATACGGGTCGTTACATTCTCTCCCCCTTAGGAATTTCGCCCCCGAAATTCCAAACAACAAGAGCAACTAAAACTATTCTGCATGCCTACCATCCATAACAATCAACAAACCATGCATCCAATTACTATCCTAGCATGTAGAATTCTAAGACTTAGAACAAGTTACAAATTCATGAGATGTCACGACACCTTAGGGCCATACCTCGAAGAGTTCAGGATGAGCTGCCTTTATCCTCTCTTCCTCCTCCCACGTACAGTCGTCAACATCATCACTCCATTGTACCTTGAGCAACGTAATCGCCTTTCTCCTAAGCTGTTTCGTGTCGGTTTCAACAACATGAAGCGGCTTACGAGGTCTCATAACAACTGGATCAACCTCCAAGTCTTCACAGCTATCAGCAGAAACCACTGCAGTTGGGTCATGCACATACTTCCGTAGATAAGATACATGGAAAACACTGTGCACACCCGCCACCTTTTCTGGTAACTCCAATCTATAAGCGAGCTTTCCAATTCGCTCGATAATCGGGAATGGTCCAACAAATCTCGGAGTTAACTTTCCTTTCTTTCCAAATCGAATAACATTCTTCAGAGGAGAAATCTTCACAAAAACCATATCACCTACGTCGAATTCCAAATCCTTACGACGATTATTGGCATAACTTTTCTGACGATCTTGGGCTGCCTTCATTCGTTGCCGAATGATCCCTATACAATCTGAAGTCCGTCAAATCATCCCTGGCCCAAGTATCAGTTTTTCTCCAGTTTCCAACCAACATGTCGGAGAGTTACACGGTCTTCCACACAGTGCTTCATATGGTGCCATGCCAATACTTGACTGATAACTGTTATTATATGCAAATTCCACCAAATGAAGGTGATCTTCCCATGATCCTCCGAAGTCCAAAACACAAGCTCTTAGAAGATCTTCCAAAACTCGGTTGACTCTCTCAGTCCGACCATCTGTTTGGGGATGATAAGCTGTACTCAAACACAACTCGGTTCCCAAAACTTCCTGGAAGCTCTTCCAAAATCCACTAGTGAACAATGGGTCTCGATCGCTCACTATACTCTTCGGAATACCATGGAATCGAACTATCCACTTAACATACAACTCAGCCAACTTCGATGTAGTCCTATTCGATCGAACAGGAATGAATCTTGCACTCTTGGTCAATCGATCTACTATGACCCAAATCACTTCATTTCCTGCTCTTGTTCTAGGTAGACCATCGATAAAATCCATCGATATCTGTTCCCACTTCCACATAGGAACTTCTAATGGATGAAGCAATCCACTTGGCTTCTTCTGCTCTGCCTTAACCAACTGGCAATTCATACACTTGGAAATAAAATTTCCAACATCCTTCTTCATACCTTCCCAATAATAGGTTCTCTTCATATCCCGATACATCTTATTTCCACCCGGATGAATCGTCAACTTCGAGTGATGACTTTCCCTAAGGACTTCATTTCTCAATCCATCCACATCGGGAACAACTAGTCGTCCTTGCTTTCGAAGTCAACCCTCTCGATCGACTTCAAATCCCTTATCCTTCTCTGGGTCCAATCCAGATTCCAAATCACGGATAATCTTGACAAGCTTATCGTCCCGCTTTTGACTCTCGCCAATCCTTTCCACAAGAGTGGGCCTTATTGATAAGTTTGCCAACATCTCAGGTTCCAATTCACATCTAGGCCTGAAGTCAAACTCAGCCAAATACTCGAGACTCTTCCATTCCGAAAACATGGCTCCCAATCCTACATGTCTTCGACTTAACGCATCATCCACTGCGTTACCTTTTCCCGGAGTATAGGCTATACCAAAATCATACGATGCTAAAAATTCTAGCCACCTCTGCTGTCGAAGATTCAAATCCTTTTGGGAGAACAGATACTTCAACGACTTATGATCTGTAAACAACTCAAATCGAACTCCCAATAGATAATGTCTCCACATCCTCAAAGCAAAGACAATTGCCGCTAACTCCAAATCATGAGTCGGATAATTCCTTTCATGCGGCTTCAGCTGTCGACTTGCATACGCAACAACTTTATCCCTCTGCATTAGCACTGCTCCAAGTCCAGTACCACATGCATCGGTGTAAACCACCATCTCATCATTCCCACTAGGAATAGTCAAAACAGGAGCACTTGTCAGTCGCTCTTTCAGGATTATGAAAGCTTGCTCACACTTATCATCCCAGCTGAACCCTTGGTTCTTTTTCGTCAATCCTGTTAACGGTGCAGCTATCTTAGAAAAGTCTTTGATAAACCGACGATAATATCCTGCTAATCCAAGAAAACTTCTCACATCAGATGCATTCTTAGGTCTAACCCAATCCGGGATTGCCGCCACCTTAGCGGGATCAACCGCTATTCCATTTCCAGAGATAACATGGCCTAAGAACCTCACTTCACTCTTCCAGAAGTGACACTTCGAAAACTTAGCCTTCAGCTGATGTTTCCGTAAGATTTCCAAAACAATACGCAAGTGTGTCTTGTGCTCTTCCTCAGTTCTGGAATAAATCAGAATATCATCCACGAACACAAGTACAAACTTGTTCAACTGATCTCTGAACACTCTATTCATAAGATCCACAAAATATGCTGGTGCGTTAGTCAATCCAAACGGCATTACCAGCCACTCATAAAAACCGGATGGTGTCCTAAAAGCAGTCTTCGGCACACTATCCTTTGCCACTCTCAACTGGTGAAATCCCGTTGCCAAATCCATCTGAGAAAACACCTTAGCATCGTGAAGCTGATCAAACAAGTCATCTATTCTCGGCAATGGATACTTGTTCTTCTTAGTCACTTTATTCAGCTCACGATAATCCACACACAACCTCAACGATCAATCCGCTTTGGTTGCGAACACAACTGGTGCACCCCATTCGGACACACTACGCCGAATGAATCCTTTCTGCAAAAGGTCATCAACTTGCACCTTCAGCTCTTGCTGTTCCCTAGGCGCAATCCGCCTAAGTGGCATCACAACAGGTCTGGCTCCCTCAATTAGATCGATACAAAACTCGATCTCCCTATGCGGTGGTAACCCTTTGACTTCATCAAAGACATCCTCAAATCCATTCACAATAGGCACCGATGACAGTCCATCCCGTGGAACAACCAGCGAATACATGAAGCTCATGAAGACGCCTTCTTCATGCTTACATTGCATCACAACCTTTCGCCCTTCCACATTCCCGACTGTCACCTCCAGCCTCTCACAATCAATCCTTGCCGCATACTTCCTAAGCCAGTCCATACCCAAAATAATTCCGAACCCCGCAAAGTTCAGAACAAAACAATCACAAACAAAAGAGCAATCATGACTCGACACAACTAGACCACGGCATATCATACACAAACATGACGAACCCCCAACTGGATTAGTCACAACCAATGGCCTATCAACAATATCCGGTTTCAAACCTAACCGGCCTACAAGATCATCACAAACAAAAGAATGCGACGCTCCAGTATCAAACAACACTCTAACTAGAACACCACAAATGGAAAGAGTACCTTGAACCACCACACTCTTCCCCTTCTCTTCAGCAGTAGGAGCTTTTGAAGACGACGGCACTGCTCCCATAGCATAAGCTTGCACAATCTGCCTGTCCCTCCTCGGCTCTGGACAATTCTTCTTGATATGTCCCAGCTTATCACAGTTATAACACTTTCCCGGCACCTTGGGATTCTTGCAATCTCTGAAGAGATGACCCTTCTGCTGACAGTTGTAGCAGGTCACTTCACCCTTCGGCTTCTTCTGGCCATCCTTACCCTTCTGTTGCTGCTGCTTCCTCTTCTTGTTTCCACCCTGCTGTGGTTTAGACTCTTCCTTGGTCACAGCAACAACAGAACTCTCCCTAGGAAACAAACTCTCATGCCTGAGAGCTTTCTCCACAAGCTTCTCAAACGGATCGTCCAAATGATCCACCAACTGTCTCCCAAGATAAGTGTCCAAGCCTGTCACAAACTTCTCATTCTTCTGATAGGGAGAATCAATATACGATCTGGCATACTTGGACAAAGCCTCAAACTCAGAAACATACTCAAGGACCGATCTCCCACCTTGCTTGAGCTCTACAAACTTCTTGAACAAAATAGATTTCTGAGCTGTAGAGATGAACTTAGCTTCAAATCTAGCTTGGAATTGCTCCCAAGTAATCTCCTCCTCCGGAGTATCAATGGTGATAGAATTCCACCAATCCGAAGCTCTCCCTTGGAGTTGCCACGATGCGAGCTTTCTCTTAGTTGCATCCTCAATTCCCAAGTCACCAAAAATCCTTTGACAAGCATCAATCCATCTCTGCACCTCAATGGTCGATTCCGTTCCCAAGAAAACCTTTCCTCCAAGGGAAGTATAGTCCTTGCAAAGCTTAGCAAAATCCACTGGTCTTGGAGCTTGAACTTGAACTCCCACATCCACTGATGATCCTGAAGCTGGTATTCTCCTCATGATCGAAGTCATCATGGCCTCAAACATAGGAGCATAATCAACAGCTTCCCTAGCAGCACGGCTTTCCCTCGCAGTTTGTCTCTCACTTCGACTCATTCTTAATATCTACAAAAAGGAATGATTTAGAACACCTTAAGAAACAACTGCATAAGGAGTTCAAATCCTTCTAAGCTACTATATTATATATAGTAATCATCCATCAAAATACAATTACGTCTCTCATACGTAGTTACGTCAGCGAGCGTTGGCTAAAATCGATTAACCAAAGCTCTGATACCAAATGTGACGACCGCCCATGACTCCCCCACCAAATCAAGGAGAAATGTGCGCTGAAGGGCGTGCCAGGCAGCCATGGGTGACCGTCAAAGTAGAATAAACATTGCAGAATCTATCGTACAACTCACAGCGCATGGGCAAAATACAATAGAGAAATCTAATATAGTGAAGCTCCATAGGACAGGACATCATCATATAAGCATCACAATAGTTTTATACAAACATATGAATCATCCATACATCAAAGCCTCACTACATAACACTCAATCAAATACAGCAGCGGAATATCCAGTACATATAGTAAGAAATAATATGCAAAAGCCTCCCGCTCGTCTTCGTTGTCATCAGCGTAAACCTCCATGAATAGCACCTGTCACCTGCTACCTAGTCTGCCCATCCCAACATGGATGAACAACCCAAGGTAATAAGAGGAGACATAAAACCTTGAGTCAGACAAAGTCTTAGTGAGCAGTAAATCAACTATCAAACATACCAAAAGAGTATAAGGGATAAAAGGAATAGGAACCAAGCCATCCCACTCCACCTCTTTCTACAGTGATAGCTCCCAGACACACATTAAGGAGAAGCAAGCATAACATAGCAGGCAATTAAAGTAAAACAATAATCACTCGAGTCAAGGTCGATGTTTTCTAAATACAAACCCCCAAGGCCTAATCCAAGATCAGATAAGCACCCAGAAAACACCGCTCTTGAGACCGAATGATGATACAACCAAACGTCCAAACATCCATGACTCTGGCTATCACTGTTAACCTTGCTTCGAAATCACCGTTAATTGAATGACCGACTCCTTCCTGAGCCATCTATCAAGGGCTAATGGTAACCCCGGTTCTAGACATAACTCCACACGTCATCAAGACCCGTGCCTAGGAATTTTCGCAACTACCCAGAGTACTCGACCACCTACCTGTAGTCCTTAGGGTGTCCAGACCACCTACCTGTAGTCTTTAGGGCAACCCTTGTACTCTTGCTTTGAGTCTGCTAGAACCTTCAACAACGATGAAATCCAAGCCTTCTAGTCATCCTCGTTGACGACTATTCTTATCCTAGCCCAAACTAACTCTTGAGCCATCCATTATCAATCAACTTGAACTACCTTTCAAGTTATCAACATGCTTAGAGCAATCCTTCTTGATTATACCAAGGTTACATCACCTCATGCCTCGTCTCATCTTCATCATAGTGAAGGCTTATCTTAACATCATGGTTTGCCTCATCACATCATGGTAAAATTCCATCTCAACATCATCTAATCCATACATATGAGCGTCAACATCCACTACATATGCCTTAAGCAACTTTCACCATTCAAGAGCCTCTTCCGTAGCTTTTGAATCGTCTTTGACCATACTTGTCCAAATCTATCAACTAGATAACTCATTCACAACAATCAAACAAGGCAAACATTAATCCAAACAAATAAGTAGTCAATCAAGATCTAAATAGGCATTTGTAACTAAAATGACAATTTCGTAAATAAGTGAGCATAAGTCTAACATACATGAATCATGGGTTCTTAGCATAGATCTAACAAATATAAATCATGGGTTTTGTCTCTACAACTTGATGAATGATCTTGCATAAGTAAACATCTTCATAAGTAATGAATCTATACTTAGATCTAAGGAAAAATGCATAAAATCACTATCTACAACACTCCAACAAACCACCAAACCAATATACTCCTTTGGGTCCGCGTGAGAGATAACCACCACTCACCGAATCACCCAAACACTTCAAAAACTATCAACTTCAGATCTGGATAGCAAGGATTCAAGCTTGATTCGTCGAAATCCCGCTTGAAACGATGAAATCTAGCTTGGTTGGATGAAGATCTTCAACTATGGCTCTTGGATCTTCGACCTTGAATGGATGTTAGAACTAAATTGAAATAGAGAAAAGGAGATGAAGAAATGTTGTAGTCGAGCTCTCAAAATGGCAGCACTTCGTCGCTTCAAAATCCGGTGCCAAAAAGTGAGCCAAACCCCTCTATTTATAGGCTGAAATTCCCCATGAGTCGTCCGCCCCTATGAGTCGTCCACGACTCATGACTCACGACTCAAGCCACTACGACTCACGACTCAACGCAGCTCAAGGCAAATACGACACAACACACACACACGGCACAGCATGCACATGACTCAAACCCCTACCGACCTAACAACACACGACCTAAGAACACACACGAGCTAAACTATCCTGCCGACTCAACGAACCAACTAATACGGCCTAACGACTCAACAACCCCTACGACTCATCACCTAGCCTAAGTTCCAACGACTTACGACTTAAGACCCTGCCTACTCAGCTACCCATGACCTAAGCCTTAACCCCTTAAGCCGCTAACCCATGAGTCGGCATCCCTTATGAGTCGGCCAACTACTAAATCGGTGATCTCCTTGGCTCGGCCATGCCTTAAGCCGGTCACTCTATGAGTCGGTCAACACCTATGGGTCGGTCTTCTATGAGTCGGCCAGATTCTCAACTCGGTCCACTAGTTAACTCGTTAACGGCTCAACACTTAACACACGAGTTAACTTCCTATACTACTCAGGCTAGAGACAACATAAACAACACTAACGACCTGTAAATTCTACGATTTATCGACACGTAAAATACGGGTCGTTACACTGCATCAGGACCTCACACCCCAGAAATGGTCGAAACAGGAAAGATGCGGCAAGGTTATGAGGGTCGCGCCCTTTTGGGTGTGTCATTCCCTTTTGGTAAAGGGTGGTATCATGGTATGGAGCCCAGATACTTACTCATGTGGATACTGCAGATCTATTACTTTGTGATACTTTGTGGTTGTTGGTGCGAGCGCTCGGATAAAGGCCCCAAAGGACCGGGGGATGGCATATTCGTGTAGTCGTTACCTAGTTACAGAGGTAACCCGGCCTTGTGTTGGCAGAGATCTAACCGTAACATTAGTTCTCGGGACGTCCCGCCAGAGGCGATCCCATGTGGCAGTAGGAAGTTCCTTAGCCTGACCATTTGTTGGAAATACATTCATCCAATACGTGCCTTGTACGGTTTTAGTTGTATTACCTGCCATTCACTTATGGTGGTCACCACTGTTTGGATGGTAGCTATAGTAGGCATAGTTCGGAATGTCTATGCTAGCTAGGATTTATATTCTACTTTCGAAATTGTTTTCTACGCTATGCACTAATAATAATATCAAAAATGATTTGTTTTTTTGCGTAGTAAGCATATTTGACTATCATAAGAAGAAATCTCCTCCAATTCTGCGTTTGCATTGTGTGTGTGGCGGGAGGCCTTATGGTAGTTTCATTTTCCAAAAAGCATTGCGGATTTCAAATTTAAATTTCTTTTGTTCATTTTAAAAGACCAAATGTTTTTGTTTGCTCATACCAGTCCCATGACTGACCTGGAGTTTATTGTTCCTTTCCTAAACTCTAGGTCCCCACTATTTTCCCACACGGGTAGTCTAGAGTTGGGATTTTCAGATAATCTATAGTAGGTGTAGATTCGATAGCTTTCAGCCTTAGGATTTGGCAATCGCATTTGGATTGAGTTGCTTCTCTTCATCTTGATTTGGGAGTTCGAGCTATATTTGGATTGGTGCCTCGGAGACGGAGATTACCGATCTAGAGTTCTTTCTTGAAGACTATATTGGAGATATTGTTCCGCTGCTGGTGTTATCTTTTCTTTCCGCTGCTATTGTTTTGTATCATATCTCTAACGTATATTGATATCTATCATATCATCTGTTGTATCATATTGTATCAGATATTCTATCAAATGTTGTATATGATATATGTTATTCATTTTTTTCCGCTGTGTTATTTACTTAATGTGTTATAAGCTCCGGCACGACTCGAATTTCGACGTTTGAATCTGCGGCATTCAAGTACAGTGGAGTACGAATGTCGATTTTTGAACGCTGGAATTTGGATCGTGACATTTTGGCAAAATTAGTAATTATCCTTAACCATATATATTATGTAGATATTTTATTAAATCCTTACTTCGTATCTTCATCCGTTTCTTATCAGCTTTTCACTCTGAACTCTAATGAATTTGAATTTGAAAATTTAAATTAAATAAATGGGAGATCTAACCGTAACGTTAGTTCTCGGGACGTCCCGCCAGAGGCGATCCCATGTGGCAGTAGGAAGTTCCTTAGCCTGACCATTTGTTGGAAATCCATTCATCCAATACGTGCCTTGTACGGTTTTAGTTATATTACCTGCCATTCACTTATTGTGGTCACCACTGTTTTGATGGTAGCTATAGTAGGCATAGTTCGGAATGTTTATGCTGGCTAGGATTTATATTCTACTTTCGAAATTGTTTTCTACACCATGCACTAATAATAATATCAAAAATGATTTGATTTTTTGCGTAGTAAGCATATTTGACTATCATAAGGAGAAATCTCCTCCAATTCTCCGTTTGCATTGTGTGTGTGGCGGGAGGCTTTATGGTAGTTTCATTTTCCAAAAAGCATTGCGGATTTCAAATTTAAATTTCTTTTGTTCGTTTTAAAAGACCAAATGTTTTTGTTTGCTCATACCAGTCCCATGACTGACCTGGAGTTTATTGTTCCTTTCCTAAACTCTGGGTGCCCACTATTTTCCCACACGGGCAGTCTAGAGTTGGGATTTTCAGATAATCTATAGTAGGTGTAGATTCGATAGCTTTCAGCCTTAGGATTTGGCAATCGCATTTGGATTGAGTTGCTTCTCTTCATCTTGATTTGGGAGTTCGAGCTATATTTGGATTGGTGCCTCGGAGACAGAGATTACCGATCTAGAGTTCTTTCTTGAAGACTATATTGGAGATATTGTTCCGCTGCTGGTGTTATCTTTTCTTTCCGCTGCTATTGTTTTATATCATATCTCTAACGTATATTGATATCTATTATATCATCTGTTGTATCATATTGTATCAGATATTCTATCAAATGTTGTGTATGATATATTTATTCATTTTTTTCGCTGTGTTATTTACTTAATGTGTTATAAGCTCCGGCACGACTCGAATTTCGATGTTTGAATCTGCGGCATTCAAGTACAGTGGAGTACGGATGTCGATTTTCGAACGCTGGAATTTGGATCGTGACATTTTCATCAATAACTACAAAATTTACTCAAAATCTGTGACTTAACCCATTTCCACGTGCAATCCATATTTGTGTGTGTATAAGTGTGGTCCAAGGGTTTTACACTGTAAAAGTGCCACATCATCAATCAGCACAGATTCAAATACAACAATGTATAATTGATAAGCGGTATAAACTATAACACTTATATTTGACAAGCAGTACAAACCAATTGTAACGCTTATCTTTCATTCACAGATCACAGGTATATATGTAACGACCCGTATTTTTACGGATCGAAGGATCGTAGAATTGTTGTTCGTAAGTCTTAAGTCGTAAGTCTTAAGTCGAAAGTCTTAAGTCGTAAGTCTTAAGTCGAAAGCCTTAAGTGGAAAGCCTTAAGTCGAAAGCCTTAAGTCGTAAGCCTTAAGTCGTAAGCCTTAAGTCGTAAGCCTTAAGTCGTAAGCCTTAAGTCGTAAGCCTTAAGTCGTAAGCCTTAAGTCGAAAGCCTTAAGTCGTAAGCCTTAAGTCGTAAGTCTTAGGTCGTAAGTCTTAGGTCGTAAGTCTTAAGTCGTAAGCCTTAAGTCGTAAGCCTTAAGTCGAAAGCCTTAAGTCGTAAGCCTTAAGTCGTAAGCCTTAAGTCGTAAGTCTTAAGTCGTAGGTCTTAAGTCGTAAGTCGTAAGTCTTAAGTCGTAAGTCGTGGGTCTTGATGAGTCGTGACCGACTTAAGCGAGCATACAAGTTAAGGATTCCAGCCTATAAATAGGAGTGCCTATCTTCATTTTTGGAATCCGGATTTTGAAGCGACGAAGTGCTGCCATTTTGAGAGCTCGACTACAACACTTCTTCACTTCTTTTCTCCACTTTAATCTTGTGCTTCCATTCATCTAGATTGAAGATCAAATAGAAGATCCAAGAGTCAAAGTTGAAGGTCTACATCCATCGAAGAGAGATTTCATCGTTTGAAGGGAAATCTTATCGGATCAAGCTAGATCCTTTGCGGTCCAGATCTGAAGTTGTTATCTTTTGAGGTGTTTAGGTGATTCGGTGAGTGGTAGTTATCTCTCACACGGACCCAAAGGAGTATATTGGATCGGTGGCTTGTTTATGTGTTAAAGATCGAGATTTCTTGCATTTTCCTTAAGTCTGCATGTAGATCCATTGTATATAAAGTTTTGGATACCCATTTTGTTACATGTTAACTTATATAAGTTTATTCATCAAGTTTTAGAGATATTTGCTTATAATTCATACTTGTTAGATTTGGACATTTTAATTACGAAATTGCCATTCTTGTATAATTGCTTATTAGATCTTGTTTGAATGTTTGACTACTTGGATTAATGATTGATTTGATTGATAGATTGTTGCAAATTAGCTAATAGTTGATTTGGACAAGTTGGTCGAAGATGATTCAAAAGCTAAGTGGAGAGGCTCTTGAGTGGTGAAAGTAGCTTGTGGCATATGAAGCGGATGTTAAAGTTCATATGGATAGATTCGATGATGATGGACTTTGCTATGATGCGATGAAGCAAAGCATGATGTGAGATAGCCTTGATTTAATCCAGATAGGATCATCCCAAGCATGTTTATAACTCGATGATGCGGTTCGAGTTGGTTGATAATGGTGGGCTCGAGAGGCGCTTGGGCTAGTACGAGAATAGTCGTTGAGGAGGATGACTAGGAGGCTGAGATTTCATCGTTGTTGAAGGTTCTAGCATGCTCAAAGCAAGAGTACGTTGGGACGGGTCACGATGACGTTCCAAGTACGGACTGCGACGACGTGCTAGTACTCTGGGTAGTTGCGAAAATTCCTAGGCACGGGCTGCGACGACGTGCGGAGTTATGTCTAGAACCGAGGTTACCATTAGCCCTTGACAGGCGGTCATTCAACTAACGGTGAATTCAAGGGAATGATAACAGTGATAGCCAGAGTCATGGATGTTTGGTTGTATTGTCATTTGGGTCAGGAGCGATGTTTTCAGGGTGCTTATCTGATCTTGGTTTAGGCCTTGGGGGTTTGCATTTGGAAAACACCGACCTTGACTTGAGTGATATTTACTTTGCTTTAAATGTCTGAATTGCTATGTTTACTTCTGCTTCGGGTGTCTGGGGACTATCACTGTAGAAAGAGGTGGAGTGGGATGGTTGAGTTCCTATTCCTTTACCCTTTATGCTCTTTTGGTATGTTTGATAGTTGATTTACTGCTCACTAAGACTATTGTCTGACTCAAGGTTTTATGTTTAACTCTTATTACCTTGGGCTGTTCATCCATGTTGGGATGGACAGACTAGGTAGCAGGTGACTGGTGCTGTTCTTAGTGGTCAACGCTGTTGATGACGAAGACGAGCTGGAGGCTTTTGCATATTATTTTCTTACTATATGTACTGGGTGTTCCGCTGTTTGTATATTCTCTGAGTGATATGTAGTGAGGCTTGATGTATTGACTTTGCTGATTGCTGTATCAAACTATTATGAGTTTATATGATGAGACTTCTGTTCTATAGAGCTTCACTATGTATACTTTCTATTGTATTTTATCCATGCGCTGTGAGTAATACGATGGACTATTCTGCTTTGTCTTATCCTGACTATCGTCCATGGCTGCCTGACAAACCTTTCAGCGCACCATTGCCTTGTTTTCGTGCGGGAGTCATGGGCGGTCGTCACATTTGGTATCAGAGCTTTGGTCAATCGATTTTAGCCAACGCTCGCTGACGTAACTACGTATGAGAGACGTAATTGTGATTTTGATGGATGATTACTATATATATAATATAGTAGCTTAGAAGGATTTGAACTTCTTATGCAGTTGTTTCTCAGGGTATATTAATCATTTCTTTTCGATATTAGGAATGAGTCGAAGAGGGAGACCAGCTGCTAGGGGAGGCCATGCTGTTGAGGGGGCTGCTGATTATGCTTCTATGTTCGAGGCTACGATGACTTCGATCATGAGAAGGATGCCAGCTCTAGGGCCATCGGTAGATGTTGGAGTTCAGGTTCAAGCCCCAAGACCAGTGGATTTTGCTAAGCTTTGTAAGGACTATACTGCTCTTGGAGGGAAGGTTTTCTTGGGAACAGAATCGACCATAGAAGTCCAGAGATGGATAGATTCTTGTAGAAGGATCTTTGATGACTTGGGAATTGAGGATGTGACTAATAGGAAGCTTGCATCAAGACAGCTTCAGGGAAGAGCTTCTGATTGGTGGAACTCTATCACCATTGATACTCCAGAGGAAGAGATCACTTGGGAGCAATTCCAAGTCAGATTTGAAGCTAAGTTCATTTCTACAGCTCAGAAATCTGTTTTGTTTAAGAAGTTTGTGGAGCTCAAGAAAGGTGGAAGACCAGTTCTTGAGTATGTTTCTGAGTTTGAAGCTTTGTCCAAATATGCTCGGTCATATATTGAATCCCCTTATCAGAAGAATGAGAAGTTTGTGACAGGCCTGGACAGTTATCTTGGGAGGCAGTTGGTGGATCATTTGGACGATTCGTTTGAGAAGCTTGTGGAAAGGCTCTCAGGCATGAGAATCTGTTTCCTAAGGAAGGATCTGTTGTTGTTGTGACCAAGGAGCAAGGTGGAAACAAGAAGAGGAAGCAGCAGCAGCAGAAGGGTAAGAATGGTCAAAAGAAGCCGAAGGGTGAAGTGACCTGCTACAATTGCCAGCAGAAGGGCCATCTCTCCAGGGATTGTAAGAATCAGAAGGCGCCGGCGAAGTGCCACAACTGTGATAAGCCGGGGCATTTCAGGAAGAATTGTCCGGAACCGAGGAAGGACAAGCAGATTGTGCAAGCTTATGCTTTGGGGGCTGTTCCATCATCTTCGAAAGCTCCTACTGCAGAAGAGAAGGGGAAGAGTGTGGTGGTTCAAGGTACTCTTTCCATTTGTGGTGTTCCAGTTAGAGTGTTGTTTGATACTGGGGCGTCGCATTCCTTTGTTTGTAGTGAACTTGTAGGCCGGTTGGGTTTGGAACCGGATATTGTTGATAGACCATTGGTTGTGACTAATCCAGTTGGGGGTTCGTCATGTTTGTGTATGATATGCCGTGGTCTAGTTGTATCGAGTCATGATTGCTCTTTTGTTTGTGATTGTTTTGTTATGAACTTTGCGGGGTTCGGAATTTTTTGGGTATGGACTGGCTTAGGAAGTAAGCGGCAAGGGTTGATTGCAAGAGGCTGGAGGTGACAGTCGAGAATGTGGAGGGTCGAAAGGTTGTGATACGATGTAAGCATGAAGAAGGCGTCTTCATGTGCTTCATGTATTCGCTGGTTGTTCCACGGGATGGACTGTCATCGGTGCCTATCGTGAATGGATTTGAGGATGTCTTTGACGAGGTCAAAGGGTTGCCACCGCATAGAGAGATCGAGTTTCGTATCGATCTAGTTGAAGGAGCCAGACCTGTTGTGGTGCCGCTTAGGCGAATGGCGCCTAGGGAACAGCAAGAGTTGAAGGTGCAAGTTGATGACCTTTTACAGAAAGGATTCATTCAGCGTAGTGTGTCCGAATGGGGTGCACCAGTTGTGTTCGCAACCAAAGCGGATGGATCGTTGAGGTTGTGTGTGGACTATCGTGAGCTGAATAAAGTGACTAAGAAGAACAAGTATCCGTTGCCGAGAATAGATGACTTGTTTGATCAGCTTCACGGAGCTAAGGTGTTTTCTCAGATGGATTTGGCAACGAGATTTCACCAGTTGAGAGTGGCAAAGGATAGTGTGTCGAAGACTGCTTTTAGGACACCATCCAGTTTCTATGAGTGGCTGGTAATGCCGTTTGGATTGACCAATGCACCGGCATAATTTGTGGATCTTATGAATAGAATGTTCAGGGATCAGTTGAACAAGTTTGTACTTGTGTTTGTGGATGATATTTTGATTTATTCCAAGACTGAAGAAGAGCACAAGACGCATTTGCGTATTGTTTTGGAAATCTTGCGAAAACATCAGCTGAGGGCTAAGTTTTCGAATTGTCACTTCTGGAAGAGTGAAGTGAGGTTCTTAGGCCATGTTATCTCTGGAAATGGAATAGCGGTTGATCCCGCTAAGGTGGCAGCAATCCAGGATTGGGTTAGACCTAAGAATGTATCTGATGTGAGAAGTTTTCTTGGATTAGCAGGATATTATCGTCGGTTTATCAAAGACTTTTCCAAGATAGCTGCACCATTAACAGGGTTGACGAAAAAGAACCAAGTGTTCAGATGGGATGCTAAGTGTGAGCAAGCTTTCGGAATCCTGAAAGAGCGATTGACAAGTGCTCATGTTTTGGCTATTCCAAGTGGAAATGATGAGATGGTGGTTTACACCAATGCATGTGGTACTGGACTTGGAGCAGTGCTAATGCAGAAGGATAAAGTTGTTGCATATGCAAATCGACAACTGAAGCCGCATGAAAGGAATTATCCGACTCATGATTCGGAGTTAGCGGCGATTGTATTTGCTTTGAAGATGTGGAGACATTACCTATTGGGAGTTCGATTTGAGTTGTTTACAGATCATAAGTCATTGAAGTATCTTTTCTCCCAAAAGGATTTGAATCTTCGACAGCAACGATGGTTAGAGTTTTTAGCATCATATGATTTTGGTGTAGCCTATACTCCGGGAAAAGGTAACGCAGTGGCAGATGCGTTAAGTCGAAGACATGCAGGTTTGGGAGCCATGTTTTCGGAATGGAAGAGTCTTGAGTATTTGGCTGGATTTGACTTCAGGCCTAGATGTGAATTGGAACCTGAGATGTTGACAAACTTATCGATAAGACCTAATCTAGTGGAAAGAATTGGTGAGAGCCAAAAGCGAGACGATAAGTTTGTCAAGATTATCCGTGATTTGGAATCTGGATTGGACCCAGAGAAGGATAAAGGATTCGAGGTCGATCAAGAGGGTTGGCTTCGGAAACAAGGACGACTGGTTGTTCCCGATATAGATGAATTGAGAAATGAAGTTTTGAAGGAAAGTCATCACTCAAAGTTGACAATTCGTCCAGGTGGAAATAAGATGTATCGGGATATGAAGAGAACCTATTACTGGGAAGGTATGAAGAAGGATGTTGGAAATTTTATTTCCAAGTGTATGAACTGCCAGTTGGTAAAAGCCGAACAGAAGAAGCCAAGTGGATTGCTTCAGCCATTAGAAGTTCCTACATGGAAGTGGGAGCAAATGTCGATGGATTTTATCGATGGACTACCTAGAACCAGAGCAGGAAATGAAGGGATTTGGGTCATCGTAGATCGTTTGACTAAGAGTGCAAGATTTATTCCTGTTCGATCAACTAGGACTGCATTGAAATTGGCTGAGTTGTATGTTAAGTGGATAGTTCGATTCCATGGTATTCCAAAGAGTATAGTGAGCGATCGAGACCCATTGTTCACTAGTGGATTCTGGAAGAGCTTCCAGGAAGTTTTGGGAAATGAATTGTGTTTGAGTACAGCTTATCACCCCCAAACAGATGGTCAGACCGAGAGAGTCAACCGAGTTTTGGAAGATCTTCTCCGAGCATGTGTTTTGGACTTCGGAGGATCATGGGAAGATCATCTTCATTTGGTGAAATTTTCATATAATAACAGTTACCAGTCAAGTATTGGTATGGCACCATATGAGGCATTGTATGGAAGACCGTGTAACTCTTCGACATGTTGGTTGGAAACTGGAGAAAAGCTGATACTTGGGCCCGAAATGATTCGACAGACTTCAGATTGTATAGAGACCATTCAGCGACGAATGAAGGCAGCCCAAGATCGTCGGAAAAGTTATGCCGATAAGCGTCGAAAAGATTTGGAATTCGACGTAGGAGATATGGTTTTTGTGAAGATTTCTACACTAAAGAATGTTATTCGATTCGGGAAGAAAGGAAAATTGACTCCGAGATTTGTTGGACCATTCCCGATCATCGAGCGAATTGGAAAGCTCGCTTATAAGTTGGAGTTACCAGAAAAGATGTCGGGTGTGCACAATGTTTTTCACGTGTCGTATCTACGGAAGTATGTGCACGACCCAAATACAGTGGTTGCTGCTGATAGCTGTGAAGATTTGGAAGTTGATCCAGTTATTAGAAGACCTCGTAAGCCGCTTCGTGTTGTGGAAACTGACACGAAACAGCTTAGGAGGAAGGTAGTCAAGTTGCTCAAGGTACAATGGAGTGATCATGTTAACGACTGTACATGGGAGGAGGAAGAGAGGATGAAGGCAGCTCATCCTGAACTCTTCGAGGTATGGCCCTAAGGTGTCGTGACATCTCATGAATTTGTAACTTGTTCTAGTCTTAGAATTCTGCATGCTAGGCTAGTAATTGGATGCATGGTTTGTTGATTGCTATGGATGGTAGGCATGCAGAATAGTTTTGATTGCTCTTGTTTGTTTGGAATTTCGGGGGCGAAATTCCTAAGGGGGAGAGAATGTAACGACCCGTATTTTTAC
Organism: Allium cepa; assembly: GCA_030765085.1. NCBI lineage: Eukaryota > Viridiplantae > Streptophyta > Magnoliopsida > Asparagales > Amaryllidaceae > Allium > Allium cepa. Next base: position 660,289,660 of record CM060941.1, read on the forward strand.
GGATCGAAGGATCATAGAATGGTTGTTCGTAAGTTTTAAGTCGTAAGTCTTAAGTCGAAAGACTTAAGTCGAAAGTCTTAAGTCGTAAGTCTTAAGTCGTAAGCCTTAAGTCGTAAGCCTTAAGTCGTAAGCCTTAAGTCGTAAGCCTTAAGTCGTAAGCCTAAAGTCGTAAGCCTTAAGTCGTAAGCCTTAAGTCGTAAGCCTTATGTCGTAAGCCTTAAGTCGTAAGTCTTAAGTCGAAAGCCTTAAGTCGTAAGCCTTAAGTCGTAAGCCTTAAGTCGTAAGCCTTAAGTCGTAAGCCTTAAGTCGAAAGCCTTAAGTCGAAAGTCTTAAGTCGTAAGTCTTAAGTCGTAAGTCTTAAGTCGTAAGTCTTAAGTCGAAAGCCTTAAGTCGAAAGCCTTAAGTCGTAAGCCTTAAGTCGTAAGCCTTAAGTCGTAAGTTTAAGTCGTAAGTCTTAAGTCGTAAGTCTTAAGTCGTAAGTCTTAAGTCGGAAGTCTCGTCGTAAGTCTTAAGTCGTAAGTCTTAAGTCGTAAGTCTTAAGTCGTAAGTCTTGGGTCTTGATGAGTCGTGACCGACTTAAGCGGGCATACAAGTTAAGGATTTCAGCCTATAAATAGGAGTGCCTATCTTCATTTTTGGAATCCGGATTTTGAAGCGACGAAGTGCTGCCATTTTGAGAGCTCGACTACAACACTTCTTCACTTCTTTTCTCCACTTTAATCTTGTGCTTCCATTCATCTAGATTGAAGATCAAATCGAAGATCCAAGAGTCAAAGTTGAAGGTCTACATCCATCGAAGAGAGATTTCATCGTTTGAAGGGAAATCTTATCGGATCAAGCTAGATCCTTTGCTGTCCAGATCTGAAGTTGTTATCTTTTGAGGTGTTTAGGTAATTCGGTGAGTGGTAGTTATCTCTCACACGGACCCAAAGGAGTATATTGGATCGGTGGCTTGTTTATGTGTTAAAGATAGAGATTTCTTGCATTTTCCTTAAGTCTGCATGTAGATCCATTGTCTATGAAGTTTTGGATACCCATTTTGTTACATGTTAACTTATATAAGTTTATTCATCAAGTTTTAGAGATATTTGCTTATAATTCATACTTGTTAGATTTGGACATTTTAATTACGAAATTGCCATTCTTGTATAATTGCTTATTAGATCTTGTTTGAATGTTTGACTGCTTGGATTAATGATTGATTTGATTGATAGATTGTTGCAAATTAGCTAATAGTTGATTTGGACAAGTTGGTCGAAGATGATTCAAAAGCTAAGTGGAGAGGCTCTTGAGTGGTGAAAGTAGCTTGTGGCATATGAAGCGGATGTTAAAGTTCATATGGATAGATTCGATGATGATGGACTTTGCTATGATGCGATGAAGCAAAGCATGATGTGAGATAGCCTTGATTTAATCCAGATGGGATCATCCCAAGCATGTTTATAACTCGATGATGCGGTTCGAGTTGGTTGATAATGGTGGGCTCGAGAGGCGCTTGGGCTAGTATGAGAATAGTCGTTGAGGAGGATGACTAGGAGGCTGAGATTTCATCGTTGTTGAAGGTTCTAGCATGCTCAAAGCAAGAGTGCGTTGGGACGGGTCACGATGACGTTCCAAGCACGGGCTGCGACGACGTGCTAGTACTCTGGGTAGTTGCGAAAATTCCTAGGCACGGGCTGCGACGACGTGCGGAGTTATGTCTAGAACCGAGGTTACCATTATCCCTTGACAGGCGGTCATTCAACTAACGGTGAATTCAAGGCAATGATAACAGTGATAGCGAGAGTCATGGATGTTTGGATGTTTGGTTGTATTGTCATTTGGGTCAGGAGCGATGTTTTCAGGGTGCTTATCTGATCTTGGTTTAGGCCTTGGGGGTTTGCATTTGGAAAACACCGACCTTGACTTGAGTGATATTTACTTTGCTTTAAATGTCTGAATTGCTATGTTTACTTCTGCTTAGTGTGTCTGGGGGCTATCACTGTAGAAAGAGGTGGAGTGGGATGGTTGAGTTCCTATTCCTTTACCCTTTATGCTCTTTTGGTATGTTTGATAGTTGATTTACTGCTCACTAAGACTGTTGTCTGACTCAAGGTTTTATGTTTAACTCTTATACCTTGGGCTGTTCATCCATGTTGGGATGGACAGACTAGGTAGCAGGTGACAGGTGCTGTTCTTAGTGGTCAACGCTGTTAATGACGAAGACGAGCTGGAGGCTTTTGCATATTATTTTCTTACTATATGTACTGGGTGTTCCGCTGTTTGTATATTCTCTGAGTGATATGTAGTGAGGCTTGATGTATTGACTTTGCTGATTGTTGTATCAAACTATTATGAGTTTATGTAATGAGACTTCTGTTCTATAGAGCTTCACTATGTATACTTTCTATTGTATTTTATCCATGCGCTGTGAGTAATACGATGGACTATTCTGCTTTGTCTTATCCTGACTATCGTCCATGGCTGCCTGACAAACCTTTCAGCGCACCATTCCCTTGTTTTCGTGCGGGAGTCATGGGCGGTCGTCACAATATATCATAGATAATAAATTACAGCAAACATAGCTCAAATCAAAGCAGAGCATCATAATCAGGGATATCAAACAATCATCCAATATTGTAACGGCCCTGAATTTTGAACAATTTAAATTGGAAATATTTAATTTATTTTAAATATTTGAATGATAATTTAAATTGAATTCCCAATCCTATATAAAACATTTCTATGATATGGTGATTAAATTCTAAAATTTAATCTATAAAAAGTTGAATAAAAAATTTAAATTTGACATTGGCGTTGGAATTGAATATTGAAGTTGTATTTAAAATTCGAACTAACGACTTAGAAGAAAATAAATTTGGATATAAGAATTTTTGCTTATTTAAATTAATAAAGGATGGTTAGTTTTAATAACATTTTTCTTTAGCTTAAATAAAAAGGAATAAATTTTTAATCAATATGAAATAAATAAATAAATATAAAAGATAAACATAAATTAAAGAAAAAAATCCCATTGCCTTTACTTTCACCCGACCCTCTTTATTTTATGTTCTCATTCGTTCATAACCCTTCACCCAAAATCAACCGAAAGGAAATAAAGAATGGCGGCTTCGTTCTTCTCGTTCGTTCTGCTTTGAAAAATTAGGGCTTGCGATCCAATTTGGGGCTTCGATCTTCGTTCGATTGTGCTCATTCCCACCTCGGCTGTTTCGATTCGAGACAAGGTGAGTTTTTTTCTCACGATTAATTTTTATTCAAGTTTTTAAATTTGTTTGAATTGGGTGTTTGGTTGCATGCTATGATTTGGGGGTTATTTGTTATCATTTGCTCTGATAATTTAATCTAAACTGATATGAACAGATAAGTCTCTGCATGTTTGTTTGTTGGGTGTTATTTGCTATCATTTGCTCGATTGCTTGAATTTAAATTGATAAGAACAGATGCTTTTAAACTGATAAGAACAGATGCTATTTGTAATTTGTTTTTAAATTGATAAGAACAGATGCTATATCAAAAACTTTGCTTGTTTGTTGTTACTGCATATGATGGATCTTTGAATCTGGTTAAAGAAAATGTAGTAAAGAAAATGAATACTTGTGAGTAAACTTATTAACTTGGTTATTTAGGTGGAAGTTCGAGTTAATATCGAAGTATGCTTTGATAAATGTATGTTCAATTGTGATTTTTGGTTGCATGGTTGTTTTAACTGGATTTTTGATTTGAAATACACTGCACACTTGTGTGTATGCTTAAAGATAAGCTCAATCTAGTTTGTAGCCTTCAAACTAAAGAAAAAAAATATAGGTTAAAATTTTGTTAAGTTAAAAAGAAACTTTTGTTTACTGGAAATAAGAAATCAACAGCTAGAAAAAAATAGGTGGGCAAACTCTGACTTGTTTTAACTAAACTTTGGTTGCATGACTAGAAGCTCGATGATAAATATGTTTGTATGTTGTTGAACTAAGTATATTTGTTTGAAATCTACTTGCATGTGAATGAAATATCCAAATATATCTCTGTTTTGAAAATGTGCAGAGTACAAATTAGAGAAAGAAAACCCATTTTCTTTTGATTTGATTTTTGTTAGACTTTGATTCTTTAACAAAATATGTTGGTTAATGTTTATACCAAAATTTGAAAATATCTTTAAGTTTAAAAAAAAATAAAAAAAAAAATAAACACATTTCTGGAAATTTTAAAATATAGAGGAACAATGATTTTTTTTCTTTCTAAAAGTAGTTTGATTAGTGCCTGTCTTAAATCCATGAGTTGATCTGTGAATTGTTATTGATGTTGCATGAAAACTGTTCAGTCTTTATGTAATTGAATTGGTATGAATATATGTGTGGAAGTGTGTCAGTATGTATATTTTGTTCTCTGTTGTTTCACAGGAAATGTTTGCTTTCAGAAATTCAATTCTCCAAAACAAATGAACATTTATGCTAATTATTTACAGACCTGCTTCTGTTTATGTTTGAATCTTAGTTTGAGATTTTTATGTAAACAATTTGTGTTGATTAGCATAAATTTAAGTTTGTAAAATTTTAATTTTGATAAATAAAACCTGTTACTTCTGGAAATCCATAATAACAGACAATATTTTCAAAAGTAAGATTATCAAACATTATTAAAAAGATTAGTAGATAAATGTTGTTGCATATGAACTTCTGTGATGAAGAGTGTTGCATGTGTATCTTAGCATAACCTTTGTATTTTGGTACCTGGTTTAAGCATGCATGTTTGATAGCCTGGTTATACCCTGTTTACAGTTCAGGATTTAAAGTGTTATCAAAAAGAAAAAAAAAATCAAATCTTCCCATCTGCACTTCTTTAGATTTTAGGATTCAACAAGAATGATTTGTTCAAACCTAATTTAAGATATGAAATTTTTAATTAATGAAGGAAAGTTAGAGTATCACTTGGGAAGGTAAATAACAGTAAAACATTTGCTAAATGTTAAAAATTCACTTGAACTTGTGTTATTTGAAATTTGTTTTTTTTTAAATCCTGAATATTATTTTCAAAATTTTAAATCTTAATCTTTTAATGTTAAGAAAATTTTGAACCCAGTTTCATTTGTCTTGACTTGATCATTGCTTTGTTTCACGGGTATCTTCACTGTGTTGATTTTACTTCACTTGAACTTTTGTGACTTGTGGTTTCATAATCATTGTTTCATTTGGTAGCTTCGGGTTGCACTGATCTTTCTGAAGCTCCTGTTGCACACTGCTGCTTGTTGTTGTATACTTGTGGTCTTGATAGTCAAGTTGCACTTACCCCTTAGTTTGCACTGTGTCTTGCATTTAGTCTGTACTTGTGTATATCTTAGTTTGCATCCAACTGAGTTATATCTCCTCTGGAAATAATTAAGCATCAACAAGCTTAAAAAATGAACTGAGTGCATATGCTTGTATAAAATATATGTAAGAGAAAAAAAAAGTCCTGTTAACTTGTGCACTGTTTTGAGTTTCACTGTCATACTTCCATGTATTCAGTTGAGTTGATTGTTGCATTTGTTTGCGTTTGACATTGTCGAACTCAGTGTTGTAACTAGATTTGTGTTCTGGTTCATGTATCACTTGTATACATTTGCCACCATCTTGATTGCTGCTGTGTTGTGTAGTAGCTGTGGTCTCTGTTGTTGTAGCATGCATTGCAGTCTTCTTCTGTCAACATTCTGATGCATATAACTTGACCTTGTACCTGTAGTTGTGTTCATATACACTGCTGCATATCACTGTTCATGTTGTTGCTTCTTTTTGCTTATTTTAGTTTGCTTGGTGGCATTTTGTGCTCTGCACTGAGCATTTGAACTTGTATTTGGTTTCCATTGTCTAGTTGAGTTGTCTGCACCTTGTATGCTGTTGCATTGGGTTTGTCTCAGCCTTGAACCTTTGTAGTTGTAGTTGTATTTCAGGAACACTACTGCCTCGAACTTCTGTTGGACACTTGATTCAGTAGTTTGTTTTCATTTGGCTTGAGTGTTGTCTCTGACCTGAGGGCTTGTTTTCCATTGTCCACACATGTTCATGCTTTATGGTTGTTACCATTTTATTTAGTTCATTGCAAATTTATTTACTTGAATAAAGATTAATCCTGACTCGAGTGTTTTTGTGTTTTGCATAAAACGCTCGGGTTAGACCGAGTATTTTTACAGCTTGGAGATTTTCACACAGCGAAGTTAGAGAGAGAGGGGAAAGCACTTCACTAAAGCTTTTCAGAAAAATTTTCTTGTACTTTAAAAAGATATATGTATATTCCGCTGTATTAAATGTAATTCATTGTATAACTCTGATATTTGTATATAAAAGAAAATTTTTTTTATGGGAAATATGATTATTATTCTGTGATTCTGTAGTTGATTCTGTTTAAATGTTATAAACTAAATAACAATCCGTCATTTTGAACGTTTCTAGTTGGTTTAATTACCGACTAGAGGCGGTCAGAGCGGCGGGTCGTTACATCCCATAAACCATATATATATATAGCTTTACAAAATCGTAGTAAAACATTTCAAAAATAATTTTATATATTTACTGCGGTGCCTGTATAAAATTTTCTACCCTATGGTCAAGTGATACGGATGTTTATCATTTCAATCCGCAATTTAAAATAAAAATGCGGTTGTATATCATTTCAAACCGCAATCCCGAATGAAATAAAAATGCATGATGACTTGAAGTTTATACAATATAAATGTAGCATCCATTCATCCAAATATCAATCATCAACCATTATTTGCAATCATCATCCAATTTAAACAATCATCGATATAGAGCATATAAATCATACAGGTAATAAATAACATGTACTAACCAACAGTTTATATTCAATAATAAATTTATTAACAGTTAACTATCAGTTTATATGCAAATAAATAAATTCTTAACTGTCAATTCATATGCAATAATAAAATTAATTAACAGTTAAACTAAATAAATGCGATTTAACAGAGGTGATAAATAAAACATGCCAAACAGTCATAAATAACTTCCTACTATTATCTTAAGTCAAATTAACAAACATAAGAAATTTTAGAAGTTTTGAGTGGGTTAAAACACTTACCTTTTGGATTTAAATTGAATTCAAATCCAATTTAAACCCAAAAATTTGACGGTCTCCAAATTCATTCAAACTAGTGTCAACGGATCTGGAATTTAATTACGATTCTAACAAAAAAAATCGTGCGTGAAACGTTGTTCGTACGTGAAAGTTATCATAATTAAACGATTTGCAATAGAAATTAAAAATAAACAAAACAAAAATAAAATACCGTGCCACATCCACTCTTCCCTCGCGTTGCTTCTTCTTGATTGCTAGCTTTGTTCCGTAATTTTTCTTTTATTTCGATTTACTTTAATTTTCCTCCTTATTATATGAATGTATGTATTTTTAAAAGGTTGAAAGAGAAAAAAAGATTTGAAAAAGAAGAATTGAGAAAGAAAATGATTAAAATAAGAACTGAAAATGGAAGAGAAGATCTAGATTTGAAAAGAAAAAAGAATGTTTGAAATAGAAGAAAATTTTGAAGAAGAAGAATAATTGAAGAGGAAGGAAAAATTAAAAATGAGAGATAATAAGGAGATTTTAAGAGAAAAAAAAAGAAAAGGAAAGGAAAAATGAAGAAGATTAGAATGAAGGCTGTGGTTTCATTTGCGTCATATCTTACTTATAAGGTTAGAATTAGGTTTAGGATCAAACATATTTGAAAAAAGAGACCGCTATTAATTAGAAATAAATGAAATGACGTTTCAGAAAAATGAAGTTGGAAAATGAATGGAAAGAAATAAAGTAAATATAAACAAACTTGGTTTTGAAATATAGTAAATATAAACAGTCTTTTTAAAAGTAGCAGGTATTAAAAAGAGGCAATTATTAATTAGAAAGGGAATGAATGGACTAACTCAATACTATAAACAAACTTTTAGAATTCAAATTTCAAAACAATTGTTTACTTAATAAATTTTGTGTTGAATATACGCTTATATGATTTTTGTTTGATGATAATAAACATATATACATTCTTTTAAATGTATTTGATAATATACTATTTTATTTTTCATAGATTAAATAAATATTTGCTGAATAAAATAAATAACACGGAATTTGAATTCAAACGAATATTTTATTCAAACAAATATTTATTACAATTTTGATAGTACAATTTCAAGCTCTCATTATAAATATACAACTTTGATTACAATACATCACAATTTTACATTTACAGTTAACCTCACTACATATCACTCACACTCGTATTTTATCTTCAACTGCATTCTAGTTTGAATCCAGCATCTGAGCAATCTGCAAAAATATTCACTAAAGCAGTAAAATTGAAAAAGAAATATTTTTGCAATATAAAATGAAATATGATTTTTGAAAATATAATTTGCCTCATTTATTTGGGTTGTTCGTCATCATTTAAATTTGAATCCATCATACACGAACAACTTGTGACATACACAGTGTATCACTGTATATGTCACAAGGCCGTGCACACCGATATACACTTGATTGATTACAGGGACAGGTGAGCACAGGTCAAACCCAAATGAAAAACCGGGTTCAACTCACGTGCAATAACATTGAAAATCACGACTCTCAGCACAAGGTCAAACCCGAGTTTTAAAACTGGATTCAACTCAGGTGCAAATAAAAAGTACACATGAATGCTATGTTCAAACATGACACAGCCTCAAATCAATGGACATGCAGTCAACTCAAGTACATCAACTACAAAGAGCATCAATAATGCATGAAACAATGAAACAGTTCAAAGCTTCAACAAATCAGAACAGCCATACATGAAGTGAATCAAGTTCAGCAGTGCAATCACCAAGCATTGACCAATGAACAAAGAACAGAGACCAAGCAAGGCAAAGCAACTGCATAGCAACAGCAACAAGATCACTCATGAAAACTAACAAGCCAATATGCAAACATGCATGAAACATGGTCTGCAGGCAAACAAAAGAATGATACAAAGCAATGAAAAGAGAACATGCATGAAGAACCAGAATGGAACAATGGCAAATACTGCAGTGGAGACTACTGCAAGTTTCAGAAAACACCACTGAACCACCAAAACATATGCATGCAGACCAGGTACACAGTGAAGAACATGGATTTCAAAAGCAATACACAAGTAACAATGAGTATTGCAGTGATGAATGCAAAGATACAAAATGACAACAATGCACAAGTGCACAACTTCACAACATGTCCAGTTGCAACTACAAGTCCAAGTTCGAAATTGAAAAATGCAGACCAACAGCTACATCAAAAGCAAGTGCAACACAGTTGCAAACAACATGACAGGAAACAGATAAAAAATGAACTGATGAAGCAGTGCAAGTGTGCAAGTGCAAATCACCAAATGAAGACCACAAATATATCAACTCAACATGAACAGTACCATGGACAGAAGACCATGCCAATAACAAGTGCAAATGAACACATATGGCCGAAGTATGATCAAGATCAAATGCAAACTCAATATAGAAATGCACAGTGAATAATGGAACATGGTAAAGGAACAATGTCAATGTCAATGCCAGAGACAAAGCATCACAAGCATATCAACTTGGCGACAGCCAGTCCAACGAATAAAGAACACAAGTACAAGCAAATAAGTGCAATTCGATATAACATGAAGTACACCGAAGTGACAGTAAACAAGTCAATGTCAATGAAGTAGCCGAAGCAAACAAATCGAGCATGAGTACAGTTCGAACAATATCCAGAAGAATAGTTTAAAAATTCAAGATGGCCAGAGTTGAACAAATCAAAGCCATGAGATGCAGTCAAGTCAAGAAGCCGTGTTCATACATAAAAATCAAGCCGTGGTCATCACAATCTCAAATCAACACGCTGACCATCAAGTAACAAATATACGTTTTTGAACAAGTCAGAAAACATCTCAATCATCCAAACAAAATCAAGTGGCCGAGGTGAATTATATGACAAATTCAAATAGAGAATATACGACGCAAATCTTGGGTTACAAACCCTATATAATCAAATTCACATCATCGGCAATACCTATGGAGTTCAATGAAGCATAACAGAACAACATAAACAAAAATCACATACCGATTCGAAGTTGAACTCCATCAACTCGAAGTAGCCAGAGAGAGAGAGAGCAACGAGAAATCGATCGAGCAAGGCAATTCTCGAACAACCACAGATTCGATTGAAGCAATAACGGCTCTTCAAAAGCCCTAATTTGGATCAAGGACGCAAGCCCAAATTTTAATCAGGAGGAACGAGAAGAACACGGCCGCCATCATAAGGAACTGAGAAAATAAAAAAGGATCGGGTCGAATTACAAACGGGGGCCGGCCTTGTTAAAAAATAAAATAGGGTTTTGGTTTTATTTTCGAGTTTTTTTAATTTTAATTTTTTTTTAATTGTATGTTCTTTTTTTTAAACTGTTTTAAATTTCAAGTCGTGTGACTAGGGGACAAGCTACGTGGCATAGCTTGAGAATTCGCAACTCGGTGGTTGAGTTGTGGCAAGGTTTTGAGCGTAGAGTTAGATTAGTCAATAGCGGGTATAGCGAGTTTACGTGTGTAAGCGAGGGACTATCTAATTTCTAGTAGAAACCTTGGGGGCAGCACGTAGGCAGGGTTTTGCCAAAGCTGGGTAAATTCTGTAATGTTCTGTTTTTTCTGTTATTTATATTCAGCGATATCTGTGCTGCTATTCTGTGATCTGAATTGAAATTAATTTATAAGCTTCCGCGATTAATTTTAATAATTTATAACATCACCCTATTCGCCCCCCCTCTAGGGTGAAATCGATCCTACAAGTGGTATCAGAGCAAGGTCTAGAAGTCAACATTTGTTTTAAAAATTCGATTTTTAAAAAAAAAAATCAGTTTTTTGTTTTAAAAATTTGAATTTTTAAAATGGCTTCTTTTAATAATGCTTTTGCAGAGGGTCAGTCGATAGTTAGACCACCAATGTTCAATGGTGAATATACTTTTTGGAAAAATAGGATGAAATTTTTTCTGAAAACCATTGACGCTTGGGATATTGTTGAGACAGTTACAGAACTCCAACTATAACTGTAGATAATCAGGAAATAGAGAAACCAAAGGAACAATGGACAGAAATAGAAAATAAATTACAGAATACTAATGCCAAAGCTATGAATTCTATTATCTGTTCATTAGATCAATTTGAATTTAATCGTGTCTCACATTGTCTAACTGCGCAGGAAATATGGCACATACTAGAAGTGACTCAAGAAGGAACATCTCAAGTCAAAGAATCTCGCCTTGCCATGCTAAGCAGCGAATACGATAACTTTACGATGGCGAAGGAAGAAAATGTCAAAGAGATGTACGGACGACTTTCCAATATCGTATACAAATCAAAAGCTCTCGGAAAAACATACACCGAATTGGAGATAGTCCGGAAAATCCTCAGAGTCCTTCCACGAAGCTTTGAAGCGAAAGTAACTGCCATTCAAGAATCGAAAGATTTAAAACAACTCAAAGTTGAAGAACTCATCGGAAATCTCACCACTTATGAGCTAGAAATGAAATTCAAGGAAGAGCGTGAAGGAGGAGATACTCGAAAGAAATCAATAGCTCTCAAAGGAACAACTGAAAGTGATGACGATGACGATGATGATGCAGCAGCAGAATTGGAGCTATTAATAAAGAAATTCAAAAAGTGAATTACAAATATGGAAATTCAGCTCGAATTCAAAAAGCGAAAAGCAGAATAGCCAAAGCACTAGACTACTCTGAAGAACAAAAGATCATCTGTCACAAGTGCAACCAACCCGGACACATCAAGCCCAATTGTCCTCAAAATCAACGCGACTTTAAAAAGAAATCAAAAAGGAAAAGTTTTGCAACCACGTGGAATACAAGTGATGAAGATAATCAAAGTTCTAGCAGTGAGAGTGAGAAAGCAGATATGTGTCTTCAAGGGAATATAACTGATAGCGACGACGACGAGCCAAGCGAGGTATCAAAAACTTACTCACTCTGAATTACTTATTTATTTCCACGAAGTAAATGGTTGTTTTGAACGACTTAGGGAAAAATACGCTAAACTTGAATCACAAAAAGACACTTTGATAGATTTAAATAAACAACTTGACCAACTAGTTAAAACCTATCAAAGTAGGATCCCTAAGTGTAATAAGTGTCCAACATTCGAAGAAGAAATTAAAAAATCAGAAATAAATATAAAATCACTTGAAAATGAAATTCTGATTTTAAAAGAGAATGAAAATACTAGGAGAGAGAATTCTATTAAAAAATGCACACAATTGTTAAACGAAAATGAATCTCTCAAATCACAAGTCCAACAACTGTCTACTACTTTAGATAAATTTTCCAAAAGTGAAAAATCGTTGAATATGCTATTAGGAAAGCAAACTGTTAATTCGGTTAGACAAGGACTTGGATATAATAGTTCGAAAATTGTTGAAAGCAATATTAATCAAGCTAATTCTATGTGCACAATTTGTAGAAAATATGGACACAATCACAATAATTTTGGTATAAACCCAAACCTGTGAAAACTATACCGATTTGGGTTCCAAAAGGCACAAATATAAAATCTCTCAAAGTTAAACAAATTTGGGTGCCGAAGGGAACAATTATAAATAGTTTTGGGTCTTTACAAAATTGTTTTTCAAAATTTTCTGCCACTAACAATCATGGACCTATAAAAACAAATAGGTCACATAAATCTTTTTCCGTGTAGGTGTGGTGGCAGGCTAAGGAACAACAATATTGTTCTCTGGATTTTTGGCTGTTCCGAGAACACAACGAGCAACAGAGCAAAGTTCCTTAGCCTAGTATAAAGGTGACAGAATCACAACGGACAACAATGAAAAATATCGTAAAGGTAAAACAGGTAAAGGCATATTTATTTGTACGATATATTAAATGTGATAATCTGCACCGTATTCTGAATTAAAATCAGCCAATATTGAGATGATGAAAAGATGATGATTCTGACTTATTCAAAATAGTTGGCCAATTATATTCTTATGCCAAAAACACTATAAAAATCTCTAGATTCTTTGAATTACTTCATATATATCAGTTTGGACTAAAAATAGTGTTTTGTTGGATAATACAATTGGTTATAATATGGCTAACTCTATATTCACGGTTTTCTGATTATTTACACGGCTTCTATTCAAATTCAAAAGAATGTCATTTAAATTGCTGTAAAAATTGAGTTTGAAATTTTTTGTGCACACTTCATGTTTTGGTCAATTAAATTCAATTAATGATGATTTTGAGTGAAAGAGAAATTCAAATGCAGATTACACTGGTAATCTAGTTGATAGAAAAATTACTAGTTGAACGTGATTTTTGAGACATTTAGTAACTGCATCGTTTTTCAAAGAAAATATCTACATATTCTTCATTTCAAATAATTTTCAAATAGCAGAAAATTTTCTTTTAAAACCCCCTGGAGAAAATCATTTTTGACCATATTTTCAGATTAGTCATTTAAAAAAAAAATTAATTTCATAATTATTTTTGAATTTGATTTTAAATGACTATTTTGACTAATCTGACTCCCTAATGTCTATCGAAAAGAAAAATAGTGATTGAAAAAGTGATGAGTGTTAATATTGATCAAATATTATGACTCGAGACGGTATAATTAATAAATTTCTTTAGAAATTTAAACAAGAGTTATAAAACTATTTGTTGGCAAAAATTCCATGACCATCTCTATACCTATCATATTTCTAACGACCATCACTCATCAAAATTCTATATAGTTTGTCGATATGTGGTATGTTAAACAGGAATCGTTCGTTTTTCATTTTCACATTTTTAAAAAAAAAACAAAAACAAATAAATACAAAAGTATTCACTCTCATTTAAAAGTCCTCACGGTTATGCATGGGTGAATTACTTGGAATTTGTTATGTGCTTCCATGCTCATTTAAAAGTCCTCACGGTTATGCATGTATGGAACGCATATCAAAAGTTGATTTTTTTAAATAAACAAGTTGATTCTAATCTCATTTAAAAGTCCTCACGGTTATTCGTGGTTAGAAGATACTTGAATTCATTTTTTTTAAAATAAAATTGGAATACTACTAATCTCATTTAAAAGTCCTAATGGTTATGCATGGTTAGTAGATATTCAAATTCCTGATATAAATATACCACAAATAGACACAACTATATGGTTTTATAAGATGACATAATTTCCATCATTCTAAAAGTGGAATATGCGCCTAACAAAATATTTATGATTTTTGTTTGACTTTTTATCGAAATTTAATATTTATATTCAATTGAGTTTTAATGTTGGATTGATATCGATTACTTTATCTCTATTTTCTCTAATACTATTATTCTTTTGCTGATAACAAAAGGGGGAGAGAAAAGTTAAGATTTTGTCAAATAAAATCAAGCAAAGGTCAAATAATTTTCCATTTGCATATAGGCTCATTTACATATTTTTATGCATATATGTAGGGGGAGTATTGTGTAGAGAGGAAGCATTTAAATAGGGGGAGCAATTAGGATATATCCATGATCAAATACATTTAACATATTCAAAATCTTAAATATATGTTTGTTATCATCAAAAGGGGGAGATTGTTGAATATACGCTTATATGATTTTTGTTTGATGATAATAAACATATATACATTCGTTTAAATGTATTTGATAATATACTATTTTATTTTTCACAGATTAAATAAATATTTGCTGAATAAAATAAATAACACGGAATTTGAATTCAAACGAATATTTTATTCAAACAAATATTTATTACAATTTTGATAGTACAATTTCAAGCTCTCACTATAAATATACAACTTTGATTACAATACATCACAATTTTACATTTACAGTTAACCTCACTACATATGACTCACACTCGTATTTTATCTTCAACTGCATTCCAGTTTGAATCAGCATCTGAGCAATCTGCAAAAATATTCACTAACGCAGTAAAATTGAAAAAGAAATATTTTTGCAATATAAAATGAAATATGATTTTTGAAAATATAATTTGCCTCAGTTATTTGGGTTGTTCGTCATCATTTAAATTTGAATCCATCATACACGAACAACTTGTGACATACACAGTGTATCACTGTATATGTCACAAGGCCGTGCACATCGATATACACTTGATTGATTTACAGGGACAGGTGAGCACAGGTCAAACCCAAATGAAAAACCGGGTTCAACTCACGTGCAAGAACATTGAAAATCACGACTCTCAGCACAAGGTCAAACCCGAGTTTTAAAACTGGATTCAACTCAGGTGAAAATCAAAAGTACACATGAATGCTATGTTCAAACATGACACAGCCTCAAATCAATGGACATGCAGTCAACCCAAGTACATCAACTATAAAGAGCATCAATAATGCATGAAACAATGAAACAGTTCAAAGCTTCAACAAATCAGAATAGCCATACATGAAGTGAATCAAGTTCAGCAGTGCAATGACCAAGCATTGACCAATGAACAAAGAACAAAGACCAAGCAAGGCATAGCAACTGCATAGCAACAGCAACAAGATCACTCATGAAAACTAACAAGCCAATATGCAAACATGCATGCAACATGGTCTGCAGGCAAACAAAAGAATGATACAAAGCAATGAAAAGAGAACATGCATGAAGAACCAGAATGGAACAATGGCAAATACTGCAATGGAGACTACTGCAAGTTTCAGAAAACACCACTGAACCATCAAAGCACATGCATGCAGACCAGGTACACAGTGAAGAACATGGATGTCAAAAGCAATACACAAGTAACAATGAGTATTGCAGTGATGAATGCAAAGATACCAAATGACAACAATGCACAAGTGCACAACTTCACAACATGTCCAGTTGCAACTACAAGTCCAAGTTCGAAATCGAAAAATGCAGACCAACAGCTACATCAAAAGCAAGTGCAACACAGTTGCAAACAACATGACAGGAAACAGATAAAAAATGAACTGATGAAGCAGTGCAAGTGTGCAAGTGCAAATCACCAAATGAAGACCACAAATATATCAACTCAACATGAACAGTACCATGGACAGAAGACCATGCCAATAACAAGTGCAGATGAACACATATGGCCGAAGTATGATCAAGATCAAATGCAAACTCAATATAGAAATGCACGGTGAATAATGCAACATGGTAAAGGAACAATGTCAATGTCAATGCCAGAGACAAAGCATCACAAGCATATCAACTTGGCAACAGCCAGTCCAATGAATAAAGAATACAAGTACAAGCAAATAAGTGCAATTCGATATAACATGAAGTACACTGAAGTGACAGTAAACAAGTCAATGTCAATGAAGCAGCCGAAGCAAGCAAATCGAGCATGAGTACAGTTCGAACAATATGCAGAAGAACAGTTTCAAAATTCAAGATGGCCAGAGTTGAACAAATCAAAGCCGTGAGATGTAGTCAAGTCAAGAAGCCGTGTTCATACATAAAAACCAAGTCGTGGTCATCACAATCTCAAATCAACGCCGTGACCATCAAGTAACAAATATACGTTTTTGAACAAGTCAGAAAACATCTCAATCATCGAAACAAAATCAAGTGGCCGAGGTGAATAATATGACAAATTCAAATAGAGAATATATGATGAAAATCTAAGGTTACAAACCCTATATAATCAAATTCACATCATCGGCAATACGCATGGAGTTCAATGAAGCATAACAGAACAGCATAAACAAAAATCACATACCGAATCGAAGTTGAACTCCATTAACTCGATGTAGCCAGAGAGAGAGAGCAATGACAAATCGATCGAGCAAGGCAATTCTCGAACAACCACAGATTCGATTGAAGTAATAACGGCTCTTCGAAAGCCCTAATTTGGATCAAGGACGCAAGCCCAAATTTTAATCAGGAGGAACGAGAAGAACACGGCCGCCATTATAAGGAACTGAGAAAATAAAAAAGGATCGGGTCGAATTACAAAAGGGGGCCAGCCTTGTTAAAAAATAAAATAGGGTTTTGGTTTTATTTTAGGGTTATTTTAATTTTAAATTGTTTTTAATTGTATTTTCTTTATTTTAAACTGTTTTAAATTTCTAGTCGTGTGACTAGGGGACAAGCTACGTGGCGTAGCTTGAGAATTCGCAACTCGGTGGTTGAGTTGTGGCAAGGTTTTGAGCGTAAAGTTAGATTAGTCAATAGCGGGTATAGCGAGTTTATGTGTGTAAGCGAGGGACTATCTAATTTCTAGTAGAAACCTTGGGGGCAGCACGTAGGCAGGGTTTTGCCGAAGCTGGGTAAATTATGCGTTGTTCTGTTTTTTCTGTTATTTATATTCTACGATATCTGCGTTTCTATTCTGTGATCTGAATTGAAATTAATTTATAAGCTTCCGCGATTAATTTTAATAATTTATAACATCACCATATTCACCCCCCCCCTCTAGGGTGAAATCGATCCTACATTTTGTTAACCCTAAACACACCAAAATTACTTCATTAACTCAAGTAATATTCGAATTTCTATGCATTTGGGTTTTTGTCTATGCATAATAATTTTTTTATACTTACCTTAAAAATGAAAACATTTGATTTATTTTTCCCAAAATGATCTCTTATTACCATTGAAACACCCTTTTTGTTTACCACAGAACGCGCGTTTTTTTATTAAATCTATTAATTGAATCACCGTTTTCTTTCCTTTTAATTGAAATATTTGAACTACATTAATTGCAATCACATAAAAGGTTAAATTTTAAAACAGCATTAAAAAATTGGAAAATTTGTTTATATACAAGAGTAATAAATATATTATTTCCTATTCTTGTAATCAATCTGTAAGCTGAACACAGTTCAAATAAACATATATTTCTTTCTATAAAATCAATCTTTCTATTTTTTATTTAAATTAAATTAAACCTACATTCACAGATGAAACGTTCATTTTATTGATGTAAATGTTTTTTTTCATTGAATCAAAACTTTCCTTATATTCACAAAACATAAGCTGCTTTTAATTGCACCTATTACAATTAGTATTCTCTCTCCTATTAATTGAAAATTTTCAATTACATTAATTTCCGTTGATTAAGTTTCAAAATGGGCTAAATGAATGAAATGATAAGTAGAACAATTACTTCCTAATAACATAATATTTAGATGTTAAATTTTCATTTATTTCAATTAAACCTATTATCATACATTACTTCAATATACTAACAAGCTTACTTTTGCACCCTTTCATTTACCCAACTGCCATTTTATAAATAAACTTAATAATAGATTCATACTCTATTACATAAATGCATACCCCTTTTATCTAAATTAAAATTTTCGTAACTTCAAACATTTGATCCATTTAATTCCAATTACTCCTTTCATTAAATTTTAGATTCAAATCAATTTAAAAAGCTTTACCTCCATTCTTTATATACTTGAACCATCATTTAATGAAGAATTTATTTACGTTATTCCCCATCATTACCTAAATTTATTTAAACGCACCATTTATTTCAATGATTTACAAATTAAATTGAATGACTGAATATAAATATAACTCATAATAATTGTTGTAAAACTCTCAATCCCACATTTATAAGTATCCTTATCCGTTATATCTATTAATTAAATAAATTCCATTTTTAAGTCCGTTTAAATTTATTACTAATTACCCATTTACTTTTCCCATCAATTTGAATTCCATTCAATTTATATAACAATCACTTTCCCATTCACACCTTAATATCAACCCACAATTATTGAAATTCATTATCTTATTTTGATTTTATACAATTACCATTAACTTTACATTCAGTTATTATTCAACGCATATTTATTCATCAATCAAATTCAAAATTTACTTTTCTTTCCTTTTATTTGATAAATAACCTAGTATACATTTACATACATTCATTTCATCCCATTCATTTATGGGTATTGCATTAAAATTTAGTTTATTAGCTAATACCAACATTATTACCATTCATTACAATTAGATTCCAAATTTTTATTCAACACACTGAATGAATAACATATATATTAATCAAATCATTACATTTGTTTTTCTCATATTCCATTAAATATATGCATACATATAAATTAAGATTCTAAATCCAATTAGTTATTCCTTTTATATCAACCATCACTTATGAATAATTATCGTTTCGTATTTATTTTGTTACATTCACTTATATTCACTTTATGAGTAAATTGGTATTCCCTTTAACCCATTAATTACTAACTTTAGTTATTGCAATTTATCGTCCAACATACAAATTTAATCTATTGTCAAATTTTCCATTTCAATTAATTAACAACTTAAAATAGTTAATAAAAAGGTATTGTACTAAATAAAAATTTATTTTCATTGATGAATTCAATACTTGCCTTTATTTACTTATTTCTAACCTTATATCCAAATGCAACAATTTCCACTATTACAATTAATTGCAATATATAATTCAATTTGTAAATTTTAATTTCCCTTGATACATCTAATTACAACATTCTCTTTCCTAAAAATAAATAAGATTTCTGTTTCTTCCTAAATTTAAATTAGAAATCCTATTAAATAAACAAATTAAATTATCAAATTTACGAGTCGTTACACTCTCCTCCACTCAAAACTTTTCGTCCCGAAAAGGAAAAGAAGGGAAAAGAAGAATTAAATAACACTACATCTTATTCAAAATATTTAACTTATAACCAATAATTTACTAAATTTATTTCCTTAAATATAATATACCCATTTTATAATCATTATATCCTTTTACACTTAAATTACTAAAGTTTGGTAAACATTTCAAAATATTCTAAGTCCAAATTTTACGGAAAATTTTGGCAGAGTCTCCTTTGTACGGAGAGGCTCGGAAGAAATATAATATAAATATAACAATATACACAAATACTTTCCAAAATAAAATATATCCCTACACGGGAAAATATATAAAATAGCGCTATAAACCGTAATCCAAAACGTACCTATTTGTCGGGCAATTTACGCTTAATTTATGGAACCAAAAGCAGTAGCAATTGCTTCCATATCCTGCATTTCACTTATAAAATCTAAAGGGTTAACAATTTACATAAAGTGAAATATTTAAGTGGATTTCAATCACTAACAACAAATCAATACAACAACCATCAATTTCAACAAACGACATACACAACAAATACAAAACAACCATACAATCATACAACAAATAGTTGTTCGGGTTCAAAACCTTTAAATTGTACGGAATGAAGAATAAACCATCAAGTGCATCATTTACTCAACAGTCTTAGATTAAACCCAATGGTATTCATCCATCCCAACAAAGTTAAAGTTTTCCTCAACCAACAACCACAATCAAACAATAACAATTCCAATCAACAAATCAAATTAACTTATTATAAATTTTATTTCATACATCAGTTGTTTGATTATCTTTTTATTTATACAGTGATTCATCGTTTTAATTTACATTTACTCATTAAATGTTTGCTTCATTTATTTTTACTTATTAGTTACAATTATTCAATTTCATTAACTAAGGTCATTCTACTTCTTTTTATCTCATTATAACTATTTATTCATTTATTGCATGCCCTCGTTTAATTTGTTAGCATTTCCATTTTATTTACTTAAGTTGATATTCATCTATTTGAATTACTTACCTTTAATTTTATTCACTTATAGTAAGATTTTAATTGTAACTTAAGTTGATAACATTAAATTCTCATTTATAATTGCAAATTCATTGAATTCTGCACTACCTACTTTTACTTGTACAATTTTCATCACATTTCCTATTAAACATTTCAACTTTTAATATATGGTAAGTTATATATGTTTTTTAAAGAATGTACTTGAAAGTTATACAAGTTTTCTCATTACCAATGATTAATTTAAAATTCAATAATAATATTCTTTATTTCGTAGGTTATAATTTCAAATTCCATTTAATACCATTTATAACCTATCATTAAATCTCTTATTTCCTTTAGAGGTTTTAATTTATTAATTACCTACGTTTCAATTCACTACAATAATTGAAACAATTAACTAATGGAAATCTAAGAATTTAATACCGGGTTAAATTTCAAATTATTTTAAAATAATAGATAAATATATCCTTACAACTTATATATCTCTAATTATATTTAAAACAATTCAAAATTTATATATTTTTCAAAATGAATCTGCAGTAAAACTACTACAGTGGCCTTTTCCCTTTGAAACTCGAAAATGAAAGTCGATGATGCGGCCGTCATCACCGAAATTATTTTTCAGCGACAGAGAGGAAAGTACAAAACTTATTTCTCCAAAATCTTCTTTAAAACAATTTTTCCCAAATTATATTAAATGTTTATATCAGAAAGTACTTATAAACAATATTATTATGTTCCAAAATTTATTTGAAAGAAATTTCAAAACCCCGGAACTTAAGTTCTAAATTTCCAAATTTCATTTATTTTATTTTTCAATCTTATTTCTATTATTATTTATCACTTTATTACCTAACAACCAATATATTGCAGCCAAATATAGATATCTTTTGAAAAATTTATTTTATATATAGAAAATATAATTGGCAAAATTATTTCGTTCACCTATATAAAACAAATATTATGTCGGTCTGTCCTATTAAGTGTTTAGAAATCCCTATTGATGTCACAGCGTCCCATGCACCAACCAGAATTTATAAATACAAAACGGAACAGATTAACACAATATAAAATCTTTTTATAACACTAACAAATACGCTCTCTCATATATATACACTCAGCGACTTCCATAGGGTATTACTACCCTATTAGTAAAGAGTCAAACCCCTACAAAGCTAAGGTTTATCGCTAAACCAAAGCTCTGATACCAGATGTAACGTCCCACCTTTTCGCACGCTTTAAATAGACACACGTGCCAATTCAAACCATACAGAAGGGCGGATTGTTATGGGGTAAATAAGAAAAACAAGAAAGAAATAAAAAGAAAACAGAATCTCACAGCGGAAGGATAAAATATAATAATAAATATACAGTTCATGAAACTGTTTACAAACATTTGATTCTTCTTTATACAATAAATACCAGAGTTCACACACCAATAAATATCAATGCAGCGGAATTAAATAGTGTAGTGGAATAATATAGTTGATAGTAATACAAATCTTCGTCTTCGTCCTCCAGAGCTAAAACTTCAAATCCTGAAATGCTCGGACTGACCCGAGCGAATTTTAAATAGACAAAAACACTCGAGTCAGAACTAAAAGATCTTATACGAGTCAAATTAACATAAATAAATATGAGTGCGGTAACTCAAGAGATGCTCGGGATTTACACCTCCTAAGGATCCGTTAAACTATTTACTATATAGTATATTGCGCTATTATAATAATGTCTATTTGTAAAATAAACTTACTTTAAAATAGCATTAAGGCTTTGCATTTTCCACCTTAACACGTAATAGTGCAAATAGTCTACACAGCGCCTGCATATCTCCTCATCGGGAGACTACGAGAAGACACTCCATAGGTACGACACAAATAGAAACTCGTAGTAAAGGCTCGGTATGGTAGGTGACACGATACAACAAGGCAATGCCAGGGTAGATATACCAAATGCTATCCGGGCTGATGGAAACGCGTAGCCGCAGCTACCGCCCACCTCGAACAAACTCCCCCAAAAATCAAAGTAAAAGTGGCCACTGAAACATCCAAAGTCAAATTATAATATCGAAGAGGAGTGTCCGATCAGAGGAATGACCTCATTGGCTCGAGAATCGCTCCTGTTTTAGCCACCTTATGCCAACTCACGAGAGTCGGGTCCACGTGTTTACCTTGTAGGAAACGCCTCCACCAACCTACTTCATTCTGGAATATCCACCGCATACACGGTTGTTAAAGTGGTTTTCGGAGTTGGCAGAGAGTATGACAACTTCCGATCCCGGTCTCTTCAACAACAAAACGTTATTATAACACCGCAGTCATTTAAAATAATTATACTTTAAAACCAGAATAAAATATCCATTTTAAACCCATATAAATACGATATCGTTTATATTTTTAAAACCCCAAATCAATACGATTTCATTTAGGCCCAAACCCATATAATGTCATTTTATTTTCCAATATATATTCTTTCCAAACTCATAAGGTTTTCAAAGTAAGATACTTAGGAATCAAAACTCTGGAATATAATATTTCCAAATTATACTACCTTGAAAATCATAACTTTGAAACAAATTTCCATCTCTCAAATGGTTAAATATTAAATTTCCTTTATAAAATAAAATAGCTTCTTTACATTTCACAAATCAATTCCAAATATCGATTTAAACTTCCAAATACCATTTTTAATTCTTATGTTTCAAAGCTTTAAATATTTTACCATTTCAAAACAACTCATTTGACAAACCCATATATATCAAATTCAATTACTTATTATTTAGACTTGAAATGTTTACTTAATGAATTCAATATAATTTAAGTAAAACCTTTAACTTCACATAATTAGAAAATCTTTCAATTTATTAAACTTGATATATTCATTTAAATCAACCTGATATTCATTTAAATCACTTAAAAAAAATCAAGTTATAAAAATCATATCCTTTAAATTTTTTAATTTTTATTAAATTTCAATTTAACTTAATATTCATCTTCCAAATCTTATTCTCGTTTAAGTCATAAAAGCTCCATAAATTAGATTTTAAATAAAGGCTTAATCGTATTTGATCTTAAAAATCAAACTTTATTTTATACTTCAAATCAAATTTATACAAAGCTTAAAAACCGAAAATTTACTATATATATATATATAAATAACCAAATCAATATCCCATATACCATATATATATAGCTTTACAAAACCATAGTAAAACATTTCAAAAATAATTTTATATATTTACCGCGGTGCCTGTACAAAATTTTCTACCATATGGTCAAGTGATACAGATGTTTATCATTTCAATCCGCAATTTAAAATAAAAATGGGGTTGTATATCATTTCAAACCACAATCCCGAATGAAATAAAAATGCATGATGACTTGAAGTTTATACAATATAAATGTAGCATCCATTCATCCAAATATCAATCATCAACCATTATTCGCAGTCATCATCCAATTTAAACAATCATCGATATAGAGCATATAAATTATACAGGTAATAAATAACATGTATTAACCAACAGTTTATATTCAATAATAAATTTATTAACTGTTAACTATCAGTTTATATGCAAATAAATAAATTCTTAACTATCAATTCATATGCAATAATAAAATTAATTAACAGTTAAACTAAATAAATGCGATTTAACAGAGGTGATAAATAAAACATGCCAAACAGTCATAAATAACTTCTTACTCATATCTTAAGTCAAATTAACAAACATAAGAAATTTTAGAAGTTGTGAGTGGGTTAAAACACTTACCTTTTGGATTTAAATTGAATTCAAATCCAATTTAAACCCAAAAATTTGACGGTCTCCAAATTCATTCAGACCAGCTTCAACGGATCCGAAATTTAATTACGATCCTAACAAAAAAAATCGCGCATGAAACGGAGTTCGTATGTGAAAGTTATCATAATTAAACGATTTGCAATAGAAATTAAAAATAAACAAAACAAAAATAAAATACCGTGCTACATCCACTCTTCCCTCGCGTATGCTTCTTCTTGATTGCTAGCTTTGTTCTGTAATTTTTCTTTTATTTCGATTTACTTTAATTTTCCTCCTTATTATATGAATGTATGTATTTTTAAAAGGTTGAAAGAGAAAAAAAGATTTGAAAAAGAAGAATTGAAAAAGAAAATGATTAAAATAAGAACTGAAAATGGAAGAGAAGATCTAGATTTGAAAAGAAAGAAGAAAGTTTGACATAGAAGAAAATTTTGAATAAGAAGAATATTTGAAGAGGAAGGAAAAATTAAAAATGAGAGATAATAAGGAGATTTGAAGAGAAAAAAAAAAGAAAAGGAAAGGAAAAAAAGAAGGAGATTAGAATGGAGGCTGTGGTTTCATTTGCGTCATATCTTATTTATAAGGTTAGAATTAGGTTTAGGATCAAAGATATTTGAAAAAAAAGACCGCTATTAATTAGAAATAAATGAAATGACGTTCCAGAAAAATGAAGTTGGAAAATGAATGGAAAGAAATAAAGTAAATATGAACAAACTTGGTTTTGAAATATAGTAAATATAAACAGCCTTTTTAAAAGTAGCAAGTATTAAAAAGAGGCAATTATTAATTAGAAAGGGAATGAATAAACTAACTCTATACTGTAAACAAACTTTTAGAATTCAAATTTCAAAACAATTGTTTACTTAATAAATTTTGTTAACCCTAAACACACCAAAATTACTTCATTAACTCAAGTAATATTCGAATTTCTATGCATTTGGGTTTTTGTCTATGCATAATAATTTTTTTATACTTACCTTAAAAATGAAAACATTTGATTTGTTTTTCCCAAAATGATCTCTTATTACCATTGAAACACCCTTTTTGTTTACCATAGAACGCGCGTTTTTTAATATTAAATCTATTAATTGAAATCATCGTTTTCTTTCCTTTTAATTGAAATATTTGAACTACATTAATTGCAATCACTTACAAGGTTAAATTTTAAAACAGATAACTAAAATGCATAAAAATATAGAAAAATTGTTTATATACAAGAGTAATAAATTGATTATTTTCCTATTCTTGTAATCAGACTGTAAGCTGAACACAGTTCAAATAAACATATATTTCTTTCTATAAAATCAATCCTTCTATTTTTTATTTAAATTAAACTAAACCTACATTCACAGATGAAACATTCATTTTATTGATGTAAATGTTTTTTTTTTCGTTGAATCAAAACTTTTCTTATATTTCACAAAACATAAGCTGCTTTTAATTGCACCTATTACAATTAGTATTCTCTCTCCTATTAATTGAAAATTTTCAATTACATTAATTTCCGTTGATTAAGTTCAAAATGGGCTAAATGAATGAAATGATAAGTAGAACAATTACTTCCTATTAACGTACTATTTAGATGTTAAATTTTCATTTATTTCAATTAAACCTATTATCATACATTACTTCAATATACTAACAAGCTTACTTTTGCACCCTTTCATTTACCCAACTGCCATTTTATAAATAAACTTAATAATAGATTCAAACTCTATTACATAAATCCATACCCCTTTTATCTAAATTAAAATTTTCGTAACTTCAAACATTTGATCCATTTAATTCCAATTACTCCTTTCATTAAATTTTAGATTCAAATCAATTTATAAAGCTTTACCTCCATTCTTTATATACTCGAACCATCATTTAATGAAGAATTTATTTACGTTATTCCCCATTATTACCTAAATTTATTTAAATGTACCATTTATTTCAATGATTTAGAAATTAAATTGAATGACTAAATATAAATATAACTCATAATAATTGTTGTAAAACTCTCAATCCCACATTTATAAGTATCCTTATCCTTTATATCTATTAATTAAATAAATTCCATTTTTAAGTCCGTTTAAATTTATTTCTAAGTACCCATTTACTTTTCCCATCAATTTGAATTCCGTTCAATTTATATAACAATCACTTTCCCATTCACACCTTAATATCAACCCACAATTATTGAAATTCATTATCTTATTTTGATTTTATACAGTTACCATTAACTTTACATTCAGTTATTATTCAATGCATATTTATTCATCAGTCAAATTCAATATTACTTTTCTTTACTTTTATTTGATAAATAACCTAGTATACATTTACATACATTCATTTCATCCCATTCATTTATGGGTATTGCATTAAAATTTAGTTTATTAGCTAATACCAACATTATTACCATTCATTACAATTAGATTCCAAATTTTTATTCAATACCCTGAATGAATAACATATATATTAATCAAATCGTTATATTTGTTTTTCTCATATTCCATTAAATATATGCACACATACAAATTAAGATTCTAAATCCAATTAGTTATTCCTTTTACATCAACCATCACTTATGAATAATTATCGTTTCCTATTTATTTTGTTACATTCACTTATTTCACTTTATGAGTAAATTGGTATTCCCTTTAACCCATTAATTACTAACTTTAGTTATTGCAATTTATCATCCAACATACAAATTTAATCTATTGTCAAATTTTCCATTTCAATTAATTAACACCATACAATAGTTAATAAAAAGGGATTGTACTAAATAAAAATTTAGTTTCATTGATGAATTCAATACTTGCCTTTATTTACTTATTTCTAACCTTATATCCAATTGCAACAATTTCCACTATTACAATTAATTGCAATATATAATTCAATTTGTAAATTTTAATTTCCCTTGATACATCTAATTACAACATTCTCTTTCCTAAAAATAAATAAGATTTCTATTTCTTCCTAAATTTAAATTAGAAATCCTATTAAATAAACAAATTAAATTATCAAATTTACGAGTCGTTACCCATTACTTAATTATTTCCCAAATGACTTAAACAATAATTGCTTAAATTAATTACACCCAATAATTAATTATTAATTACTTTCACAAAGAAATTATCCTCCATAATAATTACACAAACAAATAACCCCAACTCTATATACTTCAATACATTCAGTAATTATTCATCTTAATTACTTCTCTAAGTAATTATCCTCCATTAATCAGTTATCAACCCATCAACGATCATTCTAAATTAATTAAACTTAATTAGTTAATTTAATCTAATCAAATTAATTTATTAATTACAATGAGTAATTAATAACTTTAATTACCTTCACAAAGTAATCATACTTAACCAAATTCCATAATGATTATCAAATTTAATTAATCTAATTAATTATCAAAATTAATTACATCATTAATTATATTAATAAATAAACCCCAAGTTAATGATCCTCATCAACTTATCATCAATTTCCTTAATTACCTTACTAAAGTAATTAACTTAAATTAATCATTTATTAATCACAAATTTATTAATCCTTAATGATCATTTAATTATTCACTAATTATTTAATTAATTAAGTTTTTAACTTAATTAATTTTAACCTCTTGATTAATTTCTAATCATTAATTAAAATCATAACTTATTTAACTAAGGATCCTATTTCCAAATTAATTAATCTTAATTAATTAACCTTAACCTTAATTAATTAATTCAAAATCCTTATTTAATTAATTAAATTAATTAAATAATTAACCATCTAATTACCTTACTTTATTAATAAACCAAAATCATTTAAATCTTTGATTTATTATGAGTAAAACATTTCTTATTAATAATTTCATTATCATTAACAAAGTAATATTTAAAACAAATTACTTTAAAATTTGTTTCCAAATTTCATTTTAAAATTTAAATTTAAAATGAAAAACCAAACTTAACTTTATCAAAGTTTTAAAAACATTTTGAAACCATTTTGAAACTTATAGTAAATAATTTCTCATCTTATAATAGGAATTTAAAACCATATTTATTTAAGATACAAATCATATTTAAATTATGATTCAATATCAAAAGCCGTTTAAACATTTCAAAATTTAAAAACTTCTTTTATTTTCAAAACATGATTCAAATTTGAATCTTGTTTCCAGATTTAAACTTATGTTTAAATCTTCTATTTTAATTTAATGCTTTATCTTTAATTTTAGATATTTAAACTCTTTTACAGTTGTTAAAACATTTTAACTTAAAAAGTTTAAATTAAATTTAAAAACTGAAATTCAAACTCAGATTGAAACCATATTTTAAATTTAGTTTAAAATTCTTGTTTAAAATCTGCATTCAGATTTTAAACAAATTTTGAATTGAAATGTACAGGTTTTCTAAAACCTGTTCTACAGAAAATAATTTACCCAAGCTCCCCCTATTTTACTTCGAGTAAAACCATAAACTACTTCGAGTAACAACTCGAATTACTCGAGTATTAACCCAAGTGCAAAACTACTGCAAAACCTAAAACCTTCCCTGTCACCATCTTCTTCACCGTGCACATGCACGGTGGTCTTGGCCACCTCCGGCCACCACCCAGGAAACAAGCAAGTCGGCGTTCAACACTGCAGCACATCAGACCATCCAAAACACGTCATCTACTCGAGATCAAATTCGAGCCCCCCTAACCAAAACCTGGCAACAGTATAGAATAACACCCCCAACTTGGAAACTGCTCGTTTCCTCAACTCCGACCACTGAGTCGATTGCAACTCCGGCCAAGTCTACATCAATGATCCAGCTTCCAATACCCTGAATCCCAACACATCGATCACTTGGAGAGGCCTTGATGGTCAAAAATTTCTACACCCTCAAAAACTAGGTTTATAGAACAAAACCCAACATCCCAGCCTCCTCGGTGATTTACCACCTCTTCCACTATCTTTCTCATCAACATTGATTACTCTACCATCACAAGAAGTAATCCCGATCGCCCAGATTGCAAGGTTCATCAGAATTTTCCAAAACCCCCAAAATAGTGCAACCCTGACATGCACTTCAATTCAACTTTTAAAAATCAAGATTTAGATCTCAAAAATCCTGTTTTTGAATCAGTATTCTATTTATAATCTTAAATAAAATAATTACAGTGTTGAATTTTTTTCTAAAAACTTAAACTTTTCTGTTTTTTTTTGTTTCCAGATCAAAAATACAATTTATTTCGACTTAAATAAAATTTGTAAAGCTTCTTTATAATCAACAATCAGATATTATCTGAATCTTAAATCCTAACATAAACTTGTTAAAGAGAAAATGGATTTTTAATCATGAATTCTTGCTCATGGAACTAGGTACAGGTAGAACCAATGCATAGCACATAATATATATACATTCAAACATTCTTTATATATTTACAGCAATGCATTTTAAAACTATACACTCAGGCATACTAATCAACATGCAACTAATTATGCATACATAAACCATACTTATTCTAGTCATCAATCAAGCAACAATTTTATAATTAAGTTTTAAATAGAAAATGTTACTCACCTGATGTTTTGAAAACTGTTTTGGAAGCAGATCACAAATTTTCTGAAAAGCTTTTGATAAAACTTGAATTGCTTTTACTTCTATGCTTTTAAAAACTGAGTTGCTTGCATTTAGATCTGCATGCAGGCTAATGGGACTTGAACTTGCTTCAGATCCCAAGTTGATGGAATTTACAGGTTAAAAATTGCTTTGCAGGTTTGGTTTTCAGAATGTTGTAATGCAGACATACTGAAGAAAGTGAACTTCAAGTAGGCTTGCTCAGATTGATTTTGAGAAAGGGTTTGCATGCTCTTAAATTTTTCCAGAGGATTACAAGATTGTATTATGAAGATATTTTCAAGCTTTTGATTGAGGAAGAGTTTCAGATTTTTGGTTTCTTGCTTGAAGAGTTTGATTATAGATTTGATTTTCAGATTTGTGAGGAATTTGAGTATTGAAAAGAAATCAAATTTTGAACATGATTTTGGTTTAAGCAATATAGTTATTGATTTGATTCAGCTGAGATTTATCTTTGAAAAAAATGAAGATTAGAAAAAGAAAGAGCTTGAAGAAAACATGTTTATATAGGTATAAATGATTTATTTAAAAATTAAAAGAAAATTAAAAATAAATATGACACCTGTACTAAATTCTTACATTTGTCAATAAGAGTAGGTTATTAGTTCACACTTGTCTCATTAGTTACAAAAAATGTTAACACTTGTTTTATACATATTTACTTATTTTTATTTAATTTAAAAGTAAATGAAATCCTCTTTATTTATTAAATACGTATAATGTAGTTTCATAAATAAATGTATATGTATTTCATTTTAATGAAATAAAACAATTTATATAAAAATGAAAGCTTATTTACAAGATTCATATATGTTTATTCATTTGAATTTCAAAATGAATTCAAATTCAAATATTATTTATACATTTAAAAATTCCAATTTAAAACTAATTTATCAACATATTTTAAGTTTTAAAATAATAATATTGTCTTTTAAAATCTATCTATACTTATACATTTATTAATATTGTTTGAAAATAACATATTTATTAATTTAAATAATTTATATAAGAAATCATAAATTACTTATCTTATTTATCTTAATTAAATGAATTAATGTTTAATATATAAATGGTATTTTAAATTTTCATATAAAATTCCAAACTATATTTATCATGCTATATTCAAAAAGAAATAAAATAAACTTTTGTTTATCTTATTAAAATTTAAACTATGTTTTAAAATATATTTAAACAATTTAAAACAATTTCTTAAGTATTTTAAACCAAATAGTTATTTATTAAATAAAATAATAATCTCTAAATTATCAAAATGAATATTAGAATTAAAAACAAGGTTTTATTTGTTTATTAATCTACAAATCAAAACTTATCTATCTACAATTTATATAAAAATATATTTATATTCATTATAAATAGAAAGCAATTTATTAGCTTTTAAAAGATAAAATTTACCAATTAAACATTTATTTAATTGGATTATTAAATCAAGTTAATTTTTATCAACAGAATTTTATCAAATCAATTTAATTTTAAATACAGATTATTAAATTGATATTGCCAAAATTCTCGGGATATCACATAAGAGGAAATTAAGTAGTAAAAGATATTTAATCTATTGAAATTAAGAGCAAGTGGTAAATGACATTAGATGGTGTTAATGAAACAAGAAGTAAGCTATGTAAAAATGACCGAATATTAACAGTTGAACATTAGGCACAATTTATATATATATATATATATATATATATATATATATATATATATATATGTATGTATGTATGTATGTATGTATGTATGTATGTATGTATGTATGTATGTATGTATACGTATGTATGTATGTATGTATGTATGTATATCCTCAAGTGCATATTTATAGAGGGTGAGAATTATTGAATCTAGTCCATAACATAGATTAATCAAAAATGACATAGTCATTAATATGGGTTGAAAAGCGAGGTTTGTAGTGTTACATAATAGATGTCTTCTCACCACAAAGGGATATCCAAATGTTGTGTATACATTATACCGATGTGGGTCATGTCCAGCTGAAGGACCCAAGGGATTATAGGATCGCATATAGGTGAAGGGAATATACCAAAGTATGGGTTCGCCTTGGTAGAAGTGTCAAAGGGCCAAGTAGTGTCTACTTCAATACTTAGGAGATATGTGTTAAGTAACCAAGTAGACATTTCCTTAATTGTACTAGGCAACCTAAATGTGACAATAAGCGTAGGATCGACCTTATGTTAGCAAGGTTGGTACCATATGCATAAAGAGTAAGGTTGTACACATAAGTTGAGAGCATCATCGGTCCTGGGGCAGTCAGTGGAAAAACAAGGGTTACGCCTAAGCAGGCTACACCTCCTAATGTAGACCACGTTTAGGATATACACTGGCTCACAATTGTTAGTTAGTTGTTAGGAGGCAAAGCTAGATAACCCTTAATGGAGGTCTTTCGAACGAATATGATAGTCCGAGGAGCTGAGTCATCAATAGTCCATGGAGCTGAATCCATGATATGTAGTAGTTAGATAAGTCTTCAAGACGATCTAGGATATGACTAAATAATTGCAATCCCATTATTAGGCACTAACGGGAGTTCACTGGTATGAATGCTATAAAGGCGTGTTGCTATGTTGATGATGGATCTTAACGCGGTGTGGAATTATGGATACTAGCGGGGAACGTATCCTATTTCATGCGAGATTGTGGTACTTACACACACACATATGTAGTTATTGTATACCTCAAGTGGGTGGGGCTTATAGTATGCATACATGAAGTCGAGACGGCTAAATTAAAATAGTAGACATAACATGTAATAGACGATAATCGGTATAAACTGGTGTTATGTATAAAGTATGTAATTTACCAGTCACTAGAACATTGTTTAGACCACTCTCCTCACTACAACTCACATGTATACTTAGAGGGACTTATACTGGTACAAGGCGGGAATGGAGGAAGGATAGATTTTCTTCTGTAGGCTCGGTACTGATAAGGAAACTAGATACTAGAGGTATTTGAAAGGGAGTGCGGATTAAGGATCTTAAGGCTAATTTAACACTAGTGGGGGGTGGATAGTGTTTAATGGATTCTAAGACTTATGTTGGACTAAATTAAGATTATGACATAAAAAAATGCAGAACTTAATCACAGAACAACCACAGAATCAAACACAGATGTAGAAAGTAAATAAAAAGCAGTAAAAGGAAAGAACACACCGGATTTTATACTGGTTCGGAGTTACCCTACATCCAGTCCTGCACCAAGGCAAACATCTTGTACAAATTTTTATTATACCGATGTTGAGATTCAAATCCTCAATCTCTAAAGGCCTTGAGGTACCCATCGAGTTCGGGGCAAACTCTCTTGATTTACGGGACATAAGATCACCTAATTGATTTTCAGGCACAACCACACCTTATAGAGAGACTTGATAAACTTCTAATTACAAATTGATCTTATAACTCTAAATAGTACTTTGATTTTCGAGAGAGGGAAGATCATCAAACAAGAATAAGTGTAACAACCCGCATATTTATCGAGTTTACATTTAAATATTTTTATTTAAATATTAAATCGTTAATCGGATTTTGGTCCGAAAAACTACTTTTTTCAAACGGTCAAATTAGGACTCGAGACCACTTCCATTGAGTTCGAAATGTCGTTTACAACTTTTTAAGTATAAACATCGATAGGTTTGGAGTTAGTGAAATTTCACTAACTTTTCCCGCTTTGGACTTTGGGTTAGTTTAGCCTATTAAGCCCAAGTTCCAACCCTCTTCTCCTCACTCTTCATAAATTTCCTAACTAACTCAAGCTTTAACATTAATGGTGAAGAGAATGGGAAATTAAAACTCCAAGCTCAAATTCAATTGCAACTCCATCATTCAACTCCAAATTCAAGTAGAAGATATTGGATTCAAGCTTTGGATTGCTTCTCCTTGCTTTCAAGCTTCATCTTCATAAATTTTAGTGCAAAGGTGAGATTTTTATCTCACAATTCTAGCCTATAACTATATTGGACTGTTGGGAATGATTCCCCATCACTTTAGCATGTGCATTTGCATTTGGTTTGGATTGGATTGGCGAAAAACTCCAATTTTTAGCGTTTTTGACAAAAAACTGCAGTTAGGTCGCACTGCCTCGGAGTTAAGTCGTTTCTGGCCATCGCTAAGTCGTCCACGAGTTAAGCCTAAGTCGTAAGTCGCGCGCGTTGAAAAGTCACCGCCTTTGTATTTCTGTTCGCCTGTGTTGAGTCGTTCACGAGTTAGAGTGCTAAGTCGGCTGCGAGTTAAGAGTTAAGTCGTTCGTGTGTTATCTCGTAAGTCGTTCACCCTTGAGTCGCTGAGTCGTTCAACCTTGAGTCGCTGAGTCGTTAACCCTTGAGTCGCTGAGTCGTTCACCCTTGAGTCGCTGAGTCGTTCAACCTTGAGTCGCTGAGTCGTTAACCCTTGAGTCGCTGAGTCGTTCACCCTTGAGTCGCTGAGTCGTTCACCCTTGAGTCGCTGAGTCGTTCACCCTTGAGTCGCTGAGTCGTTAACCCTTGAGTCGCTGAGTCGTTGGACCCTTGAGTCGCTGAGTCGTTAGACCCTTGAGTCGTTAGGTCGTATGACCTGTTTGTTAAGTCGGCTGTCCTTAAGTCGTTCGATCCCACTAAGTCGTAGGTCGCCTCCGACCTTACCCTTAGGTCGTATGACCTGTCATCCACTAGGTCGCGCCACTTAGGTCGTATCCCTTAGGCCGCGAACTCTTTAGGTCGTTAGACCTCATTTTGCTTTAGGTCGTAAGCCGCTTGTCTTCACTTAGGTCGTACCGTGACGGGGCGCTGCCCCGCACCCCGCCGGGGGCGCTGCCCCCTGGACCCCCGCGACCTGACCGGGCAGGTCGAACCCCGTATAACTCTGCGTAGGCGATCTTATCTGAAAAACATTGAGCTGATTTCCTTGGATTTTATTCGCATCTCCGTATGCGATCTTTGTGACTGATTGTTTCTACACTTACTTATGTGTTCGTCACTTTATAATATAAAGGTTTCAATACTAGTAGTAAATATCAAAACTCTTTTAACAAACAATTTCAACTCTATTTTTAATAACAAAGCTCTTTTCTTAAACCGTTTTCCAATCTATTAGTATATACAAGCCTTTACCTCACTCGGATGAGAAATCTAATTAAACGACTTAGTAAAACAAGTGGTATGAAACGCTTGCGTTCACTTCGTCGGTTAATTCTTGGACTTGTTCGATTGAACCTCTTATGACAATTTTATTAGTGAAGATTTACAGTTTGTTCGTAAATATTGAAGTTAAGCAAGTGGTTATGGGACATGAAGCTAAACTTCTATATTTACTAGCTTAGTGTAATTGACACTTCTCGTTGATCTTGATGATCGCTCTATGAATTAGACTAGCAATTGCGCGATGTCTCTTTCATTGCAAGGTTAGACTAGACACCACTTGTGTGATTCCATTCACACATACCTTTCTGCTTTTTGGTTAGTCTTGACCTCATTCTGTGTGATTCCACTCACACATGTGGGGTAGCTCCCCATGGTCTTCGGACCGTCATGTGATAGGCCTCTTCCCCTTTTTTATGATTTCTGGATTTCTCGTGTTGATTTCTGGAATTTATGTCATTGACTTGTTATGAGTACAAGTTTAGGGTATGATGCCCCCTTCGAATCTTTGAGAAGATTCTTGTGATATTGATTATCTCTTATTGATTGATCTTCTGTTGATCATTATTTACATACTTATAGTGGTATGTCGTTATGGATGTTTATGTTTATGCCATATCTTTTATGTTATATCATGTCATCTGATATTTATAGCTAGACTGATCCGTTTATTATTTTCTTAAATAATACTCGGATCAGACCGAGATGTTACAGGTGCTTCTGCTTGACTTCTTCCCAGGGATTCATCACTCTGACTTTTGGCTAACTGTTTAGATTAGCAGTTTTTTGTTGTATACACTTGAGATATAGACTCATAGTTGTATTCTTTTGTATAGCACGTGTTGCTATTCTTTTGTATTATCGTGGATCTTATTGACCACTACTCTGATGTACACTTTCATGTGTTAGTTATATATTCATATCTTCTTCCGCCTTTGTGATATGGATATCTGTGACTGATTTGTGATATGATTATTTCTATGTTTGTTTCCGAAGATTATTTATAGCCACCATGTGATAAGCAATTACATGGATGGTCGCTCCTCAACAGCCTCATTCTCCGTGCTAGTTGACAGCACTACTCCGTAGTGTTCTTGGCTAGCGTGGGTATAGAGGTGGGGCGTCACAATAAGATTTTAATTTGATTCACTTGAGAATTCGATAGAATTTCGGCACGGTCTTAAAAATATGAAAATTTTAGAATATGGATTTATGGAGAAGGAGTGAAGAAAACAAGAAAATAGTTAGTTGAAAAATTCGTCTGTGAAGGCTATTTATAAGCCAGTAACGGTCATAACCATTCGTGAAGAGATTTAATTGAATAGACACTTCTTTTGAAAATTGAAACTTTTGAATTCAACAGCCACCATGTCGACATGGGGTATCCTATGATGACGACAACCATTAGTTAAAACAATGTAAAATTTGTTTTGAAAATTGTATTGAAAGGAAAACAAGATGAAATGATTCTAGAATAAAATAAACTAATTTTCCTATGTTTTAAAATAAAGAAGAGAAGAAAAATATATTTTTAGAATGTATATATATTTGATTTTAAATCTCATGTATATATATTATAAAGAATATTTAAAAATCAGAAAATAGTTTTAAAAACAAGCGAAGTTAAAAACAAGAGTTTATTTGAAAACAAAAACAAAGAATATTTTAAGGCTAAAACAACTTTTTGAAAATCATTTGAAAAGATAACTTTTAAGGCTAAAACATTTTGAAAAGCAGTTTTGAAAATCATTTTGAAAAACCATTTTGAAATGGTTTTGCAAGCTTCTTCCTGCAGAATATCTCATCGCATCAGGACTCGAGAACTTGTACAAAATCTGGATATTCGTGGGTTTGTAACCACTTGTCATATGTTTGTAAGCTACTTGTCATGGGTTTGTAAGCCACTAATATGGTAGAAATGGGTTCCATCCCAAATGAAATTTGGAATGAAGATTTTGTGCTATTATGATGTTTGAACAAAACTAGACACTTATCTTGATATCTTGATCTTAATATCCATGAGTCTTCAAACTTGATTTCTTCTTTCTTGATCTTTATACTATACAGTCTTCAGTAATCAATACCTGCCTTATATATATCCTACATAATAACATTCATATACATCAAGACAATAGTGTTAGTACATAAGTTGTAATAACCCTGGGTTTTGGGTCATCTTTTTATGTTAAATTACGTTGAAGGTTATAATTTAATATTGATTTTGAGAATAAAATTTGAGTGAAAAATATAGTTATTGTGAGAACTGAGGATTTGTTGTGAAGATAGAGTTTGAGAATTTTATTTCATGTTATGTAAGTAGAAATGAATGGAAAATGTTTTTATTTAGATAAAAAATGCAATAATTGGATAATTATTTCCATTTGCTTTTATTCATTGGTTTTAATAAGAATAATCAATTTTATCAAGTACTTATTGAATAAAAACATGAATTTGGGTTGGAGATTTGTTTTAACCATAAATTATGGTTTTAGATGGTTTTGTGTATTTTCTAAGTAAAGGAAAATATTTTATGGAGTTTTAGAAGTTAAAATATGAGTTATTTTCTTTATTTAATTAAAAGTGTGCAATTTATAATAAAAGAGGGGCTTTATTGTAAAAGTGTTTAAAATAGAGATTTATCTATTTATTTGGGTTTAGAATGTTTTACTTTATAATTGTTGAAAATTTGAGAGCTCTTGTACAAATAGTTTGTGAGAAAATAAATTTTATATATGTGTTTATGTTGTGAACATATTTGTTGAATCAATTTATTCTTTGAGGCCTTTTTGTTGTAATTTTAGACTATTGAGCCCAAGCCCATTTCCATTTTTGTGAAATCTAGCCTGGTTGAAGGGGAAATCTTTTTTTTCCTGTACGTTCTAATTCCTGAATCCTCTCTTCTCCCTCCCTCTCTTTCCATTCTATGTGAAACTTTTCAATGGCCTCTTCAATCTAATCTCAAGCTGGGTTCCTCAAAAAATTAATTCTTTTGGCTTGCTAATTAACTCCAAAGGTAATCTCCTTCCTTCTCCTGCAAAAATCTCCAACAAATTCTTTTACTGTGAGTAAATTCTTACTTTCTTCTCCATTGGCTATGCATGTTTGTTTTAAGGTATTTTTAGGCACTGTATGTTCTCAACCTCTAAAAATACCTCTGCATGGCCCCAAATTCTTGCTAAAACATTGCTAAAGAGTATGGTAAGTATTCATACTTACATTTGCTAGCTAAATTTGGTCTCTGGACAAGAATCTGGAACTATTTGGTTAGCGTAAATTCAGCTTGTCGTTGTTTAACTTCTGTTTGGTATTACTGCATTACTGGCTAAATAGTATTTATGGAATAACTTTTATGTTTCAAATCGGAATTTAGGAATTCAAGATGTTCTGTAATTCATGTAAAATATGCCACAACTATCATGTTTCTGGTTTTGAATGATTTTGAAGTCTACATAGTGAAAAATTGACTTTTTCCTCGCTGGCCTGTGTTGATAGCCAGTGCACATAAATTTATTTAGGTGGTATTCGATCATAACTTTCACGTTACTGATCGGAATCATGAAATTCAAGATGTTATGAAATCCCTAGGAAATATGATAAAACATTTTTGTTTTTGATTTTGAATGATTTTGAAGTCTACATAGTGAAAATTTGACCTTTTCTTCGCCGGCTTGTGTTGATAGCCAGTGCACATAAATTATTTTAGGTAGTATTTCGATCATAACTTTCACGTTACTTATTAGAGTCTTGAAATTCAAGATGGTTTGAAATCCGTAGGAAATATGCTACAACTTTTATGTTTTCGATTTTGAACGATTTTTGAAGTCTACATAGTGAAAAATTGTCTTTTTCATCGTTGGCCTGTGCTGATAGCCAGTGCACATAAATTTTTTTAGGTGGTATTTCGATCATAAAATATACCTTACTGATCGGAATCTTGAAATTCAATATGTTATAGAATCCTTAGGAAATATTCTACAAATTATATATTTTAAATCTTGTGTGATTTTGTTGTTTACATGGCGGAAAATTGATGTTTTTACTACTTGCCTGTCATTGACAACCGCAATATTTATATATTTGTCCGATTACGACAATTTCATTTGCATTCTTTTGCATAATTTTTTTTTATGAAATTTGATGCTAATACTTGATCATTTTACCCAGAAATGAACTAATCAAGTTAGGATGAGATTTGAATTTAATTTAATTTGAATTCGATTTAAATTTGAATATCGGTTTAGGCGATTAAATTGCAAATTGATGTTTTCTTGAGTTTTAAAAATCCGAATAAATTCTAGAAAATCTTCTAACATTATGGTTGGAGTAATAAATGTTTTTATACATTTTTAGAGTTTTTTAAACAATTATTATTTATTTTTAAGGCTTTTAAAAATTATTAAAATCCTTTTTAATGATGTGTTTTCTCTTAAAATCTTTTATATAAATTTCTAAAATTTGTTTTATAACCCCGTTTTCTTAAGTAAAATCTTTGATAATTAATTTTATTTACTTTAATTATTTTGATACTTTTCGGGATGTGTGAAGAAGTAAATTAAATGGTTTAGTAAAATTACGAGGTATGGGACTCGTGAATTTACTTTATCAGTTAATTTCGGACTTGTACAATCGAAACAACTTTTGGGAATTGTTTGAATTCCTCTTTGATGACAACCACTTCGTGGTTATGTTTTTGATGTATTTAGATCCTAATTGGGGCATTATTCCATATCACTTGATTTGGTTGATATATATATATATATATATATATATATATATATATATAGTCCGAGAACTCCTAAATAGGAGTATATTCGACAATGGGCTATATTGATGGAGATGCTCTTGCCAGTTATATGAGGCAAATATTTCGATGGAATTTGATGATCATTGTGGACATTATGGTATTTCTTACTTTTCGATGAGATAAGACGAGTAGGGTATGGTATTTACTCTCCAATGACATGAGGCTGAGTATATTTTCATGACGTTTATGATGTTTTACTAGTGTGGTTCCAACTAACGACTAGTAAACCGTTAGGTGCGAATCTATGGTATGGGACATATGTTAACATATATTGGGTTCCTATCCGAGAAGTTGAGATACACTCACGATGTTTACTAGTACTACAGACCATGAGTACTCGATTGGAGTCATTACGACGTATTTGCTACTCCGATCATCACGATGTTATAAACTCGAGTCTTTATGACTGGGAGTCATTATGATGTTATAGACTATAGTCATTCACGATGTTCATGATGTTAAGATATTATTTGACTCCAGTCATCACGATGTTTATGGTACCAAATAGTAGTACTAGTCATGATGTAGCGTGCGCAACATGCTTCGACATGTAATGATCTAGCCAATCCGATGTTTTCTTTTGAAGGTTCTTGATGATTTTGTTTTCACCATTTCTCGACGATCTTCACGTCGATAGCCTAGTGCTAAAAGAGATGTTTATATATATGGTGATATTAGTTATATTATAATGTTTGGTTAAGCGCTTTACCTTGAATAGATGATTTAATGACTTCTTTGAATTATTTGATGATTTGGGGTGGATTTGGAATGTGATCATATGTTAGCAATGAAATGAGGTGCATATGTATATTTGAAGTTCCTTTATATTGTGATTGTGATTTTTGTTGTTTTGGCACTTAGGATACGCCGATGAAATAAGGCATTCCTATATATATTCCATTCTTTTAATAAGGTTAGTGCCATTGTATTATATGGATGTTGTAGTTGTGTCTTCTCAGATGATTGTGGTTGTATATTATTATCGATATCCATATAATCTCGCCAGTGATACGAGGCGAACGTGTATTTGATATGTTCTTCTTATGGATCCTTATTTAGTAATAGTTCTTTTACTCAAGTGTCATCACACCACTTGAGTATACCTTGTTTGATATCATCTTTTTCATCCTTAGGAAGAGTAATGCTATTTCCCTTACGTCATTGAAGTAATATTTTGTGTATGCTTTCTTTTCATGAAGGATACCATATATCTTATGCTTTACCTTATCGATCATTCATCTTTAACTAATATTTTTAGCTAGCCTGACCCGTGTATTTTAATTCGGGTCAGACCAAGTTATTTCAGGATGCTCTCTTTAGTTGTTGCCGTTGATGATGATTTGAAGTCAAGATCGTGTCTCTCTCCTTTTAGAGGTTTATTTCACTAAGATGATGTATACTCATTTGATTCGTTCTTATATTCGTGTGGTTGTCATACCACCAATTGTAGTATTGGTATTATAAAGTGACATATCATTGTATATGAGATGTTCATTCATGTATGTATATCTGTTCTGTGATGAGATGTCTGTTTAGTTGATGTGTTTTGTTCTGATAGATCCTTAGCCACCTATAGCTTTGTGTTAGTCATTTATTGGACACGTCGAACCTCTTAAGTGAAAAGACTATACAGGTAGCATTCATCGACGTTTTTAATATATGGTTAAGGCTCGGTATCAGAGCGAGCTTCGGAACAAAATACGATAAATGCAGAACAGAAACATATATGATGATACATCCAAATATAGTATGGGTATTACTAGTCATCTTATCTTGTTGGCTTTCACCATTCTACTTGCGCTTTCGTTAACTGTTTCACTGCATATTTCGATGATTTTGAATATTGTATGAATAAGTTTGATGTTGAATGTTTAAGTCTTTTTATCTGACAATGGATTGGCTTAATTTTGGAAATTTTGAGAATTTAAATTTTATTTAAATTCTATTTCAATCTAAATATCGATAAATGTCGATATTTAAAGAATTCGATGGTTTTAATTAATTTTGGTTTCGAATAAGTTTATGAAAATTCTTTATAAATTATGGTTGATCAAATAAATGTTTTTAGGACATTTTAAAGGGTTTTTTAGCAATTATTTTTTAAAGTATTTTATAAATAGATAACCTATTTAATAAACGGATTTTTCTTATATAACTTATTTAAAAATCTGTAAAAATTGTTTAAAAATCCCATTTTCTCTATAATATTCTAAATATATTTTAGTCTATTTAGATGATTTTCGCCGTATAAGAATGAGAAGTTAAACGATTTGGCAAAAATACATGGTATGGGACATGTGTTTTCGCCTAATCGCTTAATATCGGACTTGTACTGTCGAATATGCTTTGAAGTACTGTTTTATGATACTGTTACTTTCCAAGGACATAAGGCGGGATTATTATGATGAATTAATGATGATTTTGATGTTTAATGTAACATCCCGCCTTTTCGCACACTTTAAACCGACACACATGCCGATTCAAACCATATGGAAGGGCGGATTGTTATGGGGTAAATAAGAAAAACAGAGAAGGAAAACAAAATAGAATCTCACAGCGGAAGGATAAAATATAATAATAAAATATACAGTTTATAAAACTGTTTACAAACATTTATATAATACATATCAGAGTTACACATACCAATAACAATGCAGCGGAAAAATATGAGTGTAGTGGAAAAATAGTAGATAATAGTAATACAAATCTTCGTCTTCGTCCTCCAGAGCTAAATCCTCAAATCCTGAAACGCTCAGACTGACCCGAGCGAATTGAAAGACAAAACACTCTAGTCAGAACTAAAAGATCTTATGTGAGTTAAATCAACAGGAGTAAATATGAGTGTAGTAACTCCAGAGATGCTCGGGATCTACATCTCCTAAGGATCCGTTAAACTATTTACTATGTAGTATATTGAGCTATTATAATAGTGTCTAATTGCAAAATAAACTTACTTTTAAATAGCGTTAAGGCTTTACATTTTCCACCTTAACACGTAAAATGCCAATAGTCTATACAGTACCGTAATACCTCCTGATCGGGAAGCTACCAGAGGATACTCCATAGGTACGACACAAATAGAAACTCGTAGTAAAGGCTCGGTATGGTAGGTGACACGGCACAACTAGGCAATGCCAGGGTAGATATACCAATTGCTATCCGGGCTGGTGGAAACGCGTAGCCGCAGTTACCGCCCACCTCGAACAAACTCCCCAAAAATCAAAACTAGAAGTGGCCACTGAATCAATCCAAAGTCAAAGTATAATATCGAAGAGGAGCGTCCGATCAGAGGTATGACCTCATTAGCCCGAGAATCACTCCTATTTTAGCCACCTTATGCCAACTCACGGGAGTCGGGTCCACGTATTTACCTTACAGGAAACGTCGCCACCACCTACTTCATTCTGGAATCTCCACCGCGTACACGGTTAGTCAAAGTGGTTTTCGGTATCGATAGAGAGTATGTCCATATTCGATCCCGGTCTCTTTGCCAACCCATCGTTATTATAACACCGCGGTCATTTAAAAATAGTTTATACTTTAAAGCCAGAATAAAAATTCCATTTCAAAACTATGAATACGATATCATCTTAAACCCAAAACAATATGATATCATTTTATCTCAAATATAATTCTTTTCCAAAATCATGCTGGTTTAACATTTAAAATATCTGGAAACCAAATATTTGAAATATACTTTCAAAGCATAATATTTTGAAATTCAAAATTTTAAAACCATAACTTCTAAAACTTGAATGGTTTGGATATTCAACGAATGTAAAATAAATGGTTTAACTTTAAAGTTACTTTGTAGAGAAAAATAATTTCCATGGCTTTTCAAATATATTTCTTTATTTAAAGTTTAAACCATAATTTAAATATCACTTCAAGTTCCAAAACTCCTTCAATTTCTATATATATATATCCATTTGGAGTATTAATATTTCAAAACTAAAGTTGGATTTTCTTCTTTCAACAATTAATATTCTATTATTTAGTCTTGAATATTCATATAAATTCCATAAATAAAACTCCAATTTCTAGCAATTAAATATTTTCTCAAATTTACTTTATACTAGAATTTTCATTTTTAATTCATCTTGGAAAATCGAGTTATAAATATCATACCTTAAAATTTCCAAACTTAAACATATAAGATAAATTTCCAAATTCCATTTTCTCAATTTTTCATTTTTATTCAACAGGTTTATACACAACTAAATTTTCAAATTTTTAACTTCATATGTATATATATCGAAGAATAATATTTTATAAAATATCAAAATCAAATTTTTATAAACCGTATCCCATCCAAACCATAGAAATCACTTTAAAATAATTTATATATAGACCACGGTGCCTGTATATAATTTCTATCCTATGGTCATGTGATACGGATATTTATCATTTCAATCCGCAATTTAAAAATAAAATTTGCGGTTGTATATCATTTCAAACCACAATCCCGAATGAAACGAAAAATGCATGATAACTTGCAGTTTAATGGTATACAATAAAACATCCATTCATCAAAATCATCCATCATCCAAATCACAATCATCATCCAATAATAAAACAATATCAATATATATCTGGTAATATATAACAGGCAATAACTGGCAGTTATATTCAAAATAAAATTTAACTACTATTAAACTAACAGTTTATATTCAGTAATAAATTTTATAACTGTTTACTAGCATTTCATATGCAAATAAATTAATTCTAACTATCAATTAATGTGCAATAA
Organism: Allium cepa; assembly: GCA_030765085.1. Taxonomy (NCBI): domain Eukaryota; kingdom Viridiplantae; phylum Streptophyta; class Magnoliopsida; order Asparagales; family Amaryllidaceae; genus Allium; species Allium cepa. The sequence continues at coordinate 660,334,387 of CM060941.1, forward strand.
ATAAAATAAATTAACAGTTAAATTAAATAACGCGCTTTATCAAATATGATGAACAAAACATGCCAAACAGTTATAAATAAATTTCTACTCATATCTAAAATAAATTTAACAAACATAAAAACTTTTAGAAGTTGTGAGTGGGTTAAAACACTCACCTTTTGAATTTAAATCGAATTTAAACCCAAAAATTCGACGATCTCCAAAACTGTCCAAACCGGCGTCATCGGATCTGGAATTTAATTACGATCCTAACAAAAGAAATCACGCGTGAAACGGAGTTCGTATGTGGAAGTTATGATGAAAATTGCGATTGAAAACAATTTAAAACAAATAAACATAATGGAACACTTTTACATCTTATCACCTGCCACATCACCCTAGTACGTGACTTCTCCCTCCCACACGCGAATGCGGTTCCAAGCCGATAGAAATGAACGCACACAAAGCCCCATGACCGTTACTTTGACCATAGATTCCCATCACCTCCGACCACCTGGCCGCCTCTAACCACCACCACCTCGAAGCCCTTGCCGAGCCTCCCTGTTGACCCCGGTCCAAGCCTCCAGTTCACTAGCCGCCGCCGCCCATTTAAAACCCTAATCGAGAAAAATTGCACGATCCAACCGTTGCATTTCCGAACGAAACCCATAGATGCGAAGTGCTAGTCGACCTCCACCAAACCCAGAGACGGTTTCTCCATCCGACGAAGTTTGTTGCGGCGGTGATGAAGGGCCGAAAATGATTTGAATTTTACTGGACGAACGATAGCTCCAATCGAAAAACAAATCACACCAGCAGATTACGAACATTGAGAACTATGATATATATTTTTATGGAATTTTTCTGGAGAGTTTGAATTTTCATTGAAATTTTGAATTGTAGATAGATCTACGTTTTGCAACCATTGAGGAAGAGAAAGAGATGAAGAAAATGAACGTACAGACAAATGATAGAAGATGGAGGCTAGGGTTTATCACAACATATATATAGACAAAATGTAGAAGGCTAGGTGGACACGAATTACGAACGTGCTAAGCGGTAGTTGGCCCAAAAAGCCCGTTCTGACCCCGGAACGAAATTTATTAAACCCATATATTCAAAAGGTATTTTAAAATATTCTGAACGCGATGGAAAAAGTTTCACGTCCAAATTCGATCGTATGAGGAAGTTATGCCGAAAACAAAATTTCCAAATTGATTTCAAATTGATTTTTAATTAAATTGATTTCAAGGCGTTTCGCGTCTGTATGATCAAACGATAGGTCCGATCGATACGAAAATTGAAACCCTACAAAAATTCACCGATACGGATCCGATGAAACTGGTTTCGTCGAAATCCGAGTCCGTGGCCAAAATGGCTATTTTTATATTCATTAAATAAATTAAAATGAATTATAAAAATCAAATTTTATCTAAATTCTAAAATTGACCAAATTTTACCGCTTATATATTTCTTAATCAAATTCAATGATTTAACAAGTTTAGATGTGAATTAAAAGTTGATAAGTCTATCTATTGCAGTGTTAATTTTTACACTTCCTTATATTTAGGAATTAAAATTTATATTCTCAAAAACCCATTTATTAAATTTTTAACTTTTGTATTCTCACCTTTTATCCAAAACAAAGATGCCACTAACATTGGTTCATGATTTCACATCATTATCCTCAAAGTCCATTTAAATTTCCATAACGAAAAATTTAACCATTACATTCCTTTTTATTATGCAATAAATGCAATGGTTGAATTTGATACTCTAATTAAGTTTATAAATCCTGCTTCCTATACTTTAAAACAAACCAAGGTCCTATTATAAAAGAATTAGCATAAATTTCGTCTATAAAATTAACCCTCTTCAAATCACAAACCAAATCTACGCTACTGCACAAATTAAGTCAATTAATTTACATTGAGTCTACATTAAATGTTATAAATTATGAATTGGAACCTCAATAAATTCGTTTATTGATTTAAAATCTTCCTATTCAGAAAATAGGCATTTATGGGTATAAATAACATTGAATTATGATATAATCTACTAGTGCACGCTTTATTTCTTATAAATTCCCCTTTATTAACTAGAACACATTAACAAAACAAAATAAATAATTTTAGATTTATTTCAATCTATTGACCTTCTTCACTTAATATACTCAATAATGGTTAACCTAAATAATTGTTACCCTTTTAAATTCAAATTCACTTACAACCATCATTAACAATAATGTTGCTATAGATTTAGATTTAATTAAATAAATTAGATGAATGGGTAAAACTTTGTAATTATCCTAAATGCCAAATATATTTATGCATTAATTACTACTTATTATTATGAATTCATTTATTAATTCACTAGTTGCCTTTGTCATCTTATTTCCTATTTACTACCAAACTTCCTACTTAGTTATAGTTTATCAGTATATACATACCTAGGCAAATCAAGATCTTGTCCTTTTTGTTATTCAATTAAATCGGGTATGCGCAAATAAATTGTTAATTAACTTATTCCTACAAAATTGTTTACATACATTCAGTTACAAATTTTATAGAATTAAGTTCTAATTACTTACCACTTAATCCATCAATTATATATTCTATCCAACATGCATTTAAATCTTTTTTTTTATCTAAATAAATTTATTCAATGTTGACATCCACTAAATAAAATTTGCTTCGTTTATATAGTTGCAACTCAATTCAGTTATTATTTCATTAATACTATTTCCACTTTATATCTTCCAGTATTCATCAACAAATTATAACTTATAACCACAAACGCCAATTTACGTTATTTCAATCTATTGCCATATAAACATTTAAATTATTAACCTTTAATTTGTTACTATATCTAATTCCTACATTTACTCAAATAAAATCTTAAGATTTTTATTTCATTCCAAATTAGATTAGAAATCATACTAAATTAACTCATTTAATATCATCGAATTTATCGGGTCGTTACACTCTCCCCCACTCAAAACTTTTCGTCCCCGAAAAGGAAAAAGAAGGGAGAAGGAAGAAAACAGTACATCTTATTTCAAATATTAACTTATATACAGTAATTTACTAATTTAATTTCCTTAAATGAAATATACCCGTTTTATAATCATTATATCCTTTTATACTTAAATAATTAGAGTTTGAAAACATTTTCAACAAAATTCAAAGTCCAAAATTTACGGAAAATTCTGGCAGAGTCTCCTTTGTACGGAGAGGTTCGGGAGAAAATAAAATATTTAATATAACAAATATCAGATATAATATCCAAACTTATTATATCCCAACACGGGAAAAATATAAAAAAAAAAAATCGCTACAAAACGTAATCCGAAAACGTACCTATTTGTCGGGCAAATTTCGCTTAATTTATGGAACCAAAAGCAGTAGCAATTGCTTCCATACCTGCATTTCACTTATATAATCTAAAGGGTTAACTATTTATATAAAGTGAAATATTTTCATGGTTTCAATCACTAATATCCAATCAGTACAACAACCATTAGTTTTAACAAACAACATACACAACAAAACAAAACAACCATTCAGTCAAACAAGCAAATAGTTGTTCGGGTTCAAAACTTGAAATGGTACGGAATGAAAAACAACTATCAAGTGCATCATTTACTCAACAGTCTTAGATGGAACAAAATAGATTATTTATTCATCCAACAACTTCAAATTTCCTTACCCGACCAACCATAAATCAAACAATAATAATTCAATCAACAAGTCAATTAACTCATTATAAATTCACTACATACTTTAGTTGTTTGATTTCCTTTCTTTTATTCAAACAACATAAATTTTCCTCTTACACTTATTTCTAACAAACTTTATTTTTTATTTTCTCATTCAGTGGTTGTTTCTTTATTTCTACTTATTACTTACCATTATTCATTTTTATTTTATTTAGGTTATGTAAGTTTCTTTTATTTGATTACATTTAATGCACTTCTCACTTTCAATCATTTATTTAATGCTTCCATTTCTATTACATTTAATTATAGTAACCCTTTTTAATTTCACTTAAATTCTTAATCTTATAACATCCATTCTTATAAATAAAGGATTTTATTAACTCATTAACAAAGGGTTTGCAGTCATCTATTTATATTACCTACTTTTATTATATTAAACTAGTAGCATTTATCATACTTAGGTTTATAACCCTACACATCAATCCTTATTATTAAAGAATTTTATTTTATTTACTTAAGTTTAAAATCACCTATTTATAATACTTACCTTTAATTTTGGTAAAATTTCAATTATAACTTAAGTTTTATACCATTAAATTCTTATTCAAAATAGCAATTCATTGAATACTTCATTATTTCCAAATTCCTCCTTGTATAATATTTTATTCCAATGTCTTATTTAACCTTTCAACTTTTCAAATTTGTAAGTTATATATGTTAAAGAAAATGCAATTGAACTTATACAAGTTATGTCAATTCTTTAATTCATTCATTGTTCAATAATTCTTTACCATTTTCTTATAAGTTAAAATTTTAACTTCCTTTATAACTTAGCATTTAAGTCTCTTATTTTATTTAGGGTTTCAATTATTAATTAAATTCTGTTTCACTACCATAATTGAAACAATTAATTAATGGAAATTTAGAATTAAATACCGGTTCAAATTTCAAATTATTTTAAAAATAATAGATAAATAATTTCTTACAACTTTTATATCTCTAATTATATTTAAAACAATTAAAATTTTAAATAATTTCAAAATAAATCTGCAGTAGAATTTACCACAGTGGCCTTCCCCTTCGAAACTCGAAAATGAAAGTCGATGATGTGGCCGTCATCATCGAAATTATTTTCCAACGACAGAGAGGAAAGTACAAAACTTATTTTCTCCAAAATCTTCTTTAAAACAATTCTTCCGGATTATACTGAAATATTTATATCGGAAAATATGTATAACAATATTATTATACTTCAAAATCCTTTGGAAGCAAATTTCAAAATCCCGGACTTAAGTTCTAAAATTTCCAAATTTCATTGATTTTAAATTCAATCTTATTTAACTATTATATATATAAATTTTATTCCTAACACCCAATCTATTGCAACCAAATATATATATATATATATATAATATCATTTAAAAATTTATTTTATATATAGAAAATATAATAGGCAAAATTATTTCATTCACCTATATTAAAACAGATATTATGTCGGTCTGTCCTATTAAGTATTTAGAAATCCCTATTGATGACACAGCGTCCCATGCAACAAACAGAATTTATAAATACAAAACGGAACAGATTAACACAATATTAAAATCTTTTTATAACACTAAAAAATACGCTCTCTCATATATATACACTCAGCGACTTCCATAGGGTATTACTACCCTATTAACAAAGAGTCAAACCCCACAAAGCCAAGGTTTATCGCTAAACCAAAGCTCTGATACCAGCTGTAACATCCCGCCTTTTCGCACACTTTAAACCGACACGCATGCCGATTCAAACCATACGGAAGGGCGGATTGTTATGGGGTAAATAAGAAAAACAGAGAAGGAAAACAAAATAGAATCTCACAGCGGAAGGATAAAATATAATAATAAAATATACAGTTTATAAAACTGTTTACAAACATTTATATAATACATATCAGAGTTACACATACCAATAACAATGCAGCGGAAAAATATGAGTGTAGTGGAAAAATAGTAGATAATAGTAATACAAATCTTCGTCTTCGTCCTCCAGAGCTAAATCCTCAAATCCTGAAACGCTCGGACTGACCCGAACGAATTGAAAGACAAAACACTCGAGTCAGAACTAAAAGATCTTATGTGAGTTAAATCAACAGGAGTAAATATGAGTGCAGTAACTCAAGAGATGCTCGGGATCTACATCTCCTAAGGATCCGTTAAACTATTTACTATGTAGTATATTGCGCTATTATAATAGTGTCTAATTGTAAAATAAACTTACTTTTAAATAGCGTTAAGGCTTTACATTTTCCACCTTAACACGTAAAATGCCAATAGTCTATACAGTACCGTAATACCTCCTGATCGGGAAGCTACCAGAGGATACTCCATAGGTACGACACAAATAGAAACTCGTAGTAAAGGCTCGGTATGGTAGGTGATACGGCACAACTAGGCAATGCCAGGGTAGATATACCAATTGCTATCCGGGCTGGTGGAGACGCGTAGTCGCAGTTACCGCCCACCTCGAACAAACTCCCCAAAAATCAAAAATAGAAGTGGCCACTGAATCAATCCAAAGTCAAAGTATAATATCGAAGAGGAGCGTCCGATCAGAGGTATGACCTCATTGGCCCGAGAGTCACTCCTGTTTTAGCCACCTTATGCCAACTCACGGGAGTCGGGTCCACGTATTTACCTTACAGGAAACGTCGCCACCACCTACTTCATTCTGGAATCTCCACCGCGTACACGGTTAGTCAAAGTGGTTTTCGGTATCGACAGAGAGTATGTCCATATCCGATCCCGGTCTCTTTGCCAACCCATCGTTATTATAACACCGCGGTCATTCAAAAATAGTTTATACTTTAAAACCAGAATAAAAATTCCATTTCAAAACTATGAATACGATATCATCTTAAACCCAAAACAATATGATATCATTTTATCTCAAATATAATTCTTTTCCAAAATCATGCTGGTTTAACATTTAAAATATCTGGAAACCAAATATTTGAAATATACTTTCAAAGCATAATATTTCGAAATTCAAAATTTTAAAACCATAACTTATAAAACTTGAATGGTTTGGATATTCAACGAATGTAAAATAAATGGTTTAACTTTAAAGTTACTTTGTAAAGAAAAATAATTTCCATGGCTTTTCAAATATATTTCTTTATTTAAAGTTTAAACCATAAATTAAATATCACTTCAAGTGCCAAAACTCCTTCAATTTCTATATATATATATATATATATATATATATATCCATTTGGAGTATTAATATTTCAAAACTAAAGTTGGATTTTCTTCTTTCAACAATTAATATTCTGTTATTTAGTCTTGAATATTCATATAAATTCCATAAATAAAACTCCAATTTCTAGCAATTAAATATTTTCTCAAATTTACTTTATACTAGAATTTTCATTTTTAATTCATCTTGGAAAATCCAGTTATAAATATCATACCTTAAAATTTCCAAACTTAAACATATAAGATAAATTTCCAAATTCCATTTTCTCAATTTTTCATTTTTATTCAACAGGTTTATACACAACCAAATTTTCAAATTTTTAACTTCATATTTATATATATCGAAGAATAATATTTTATAAAATATCAAAATCAAATTTTTATAAACCGTATCCCATCCAAACCATAAAAATCACTTTAAAATAATTTATATATAGACCACGGTGCATGTATATAATTTCTATCCTATGGTCAAGTGATACGGATATTTATCATTTCAATCCACAATTTAAAAATAAAATTTGCGGTTGTATATCATTTCAAACCACAATCCCAAATGAAACGAAAAATGCATGATAACTTGCAGTTTAATGGTATACAATAAAACATCTATTCATCAAAATCATCCATCATCCAAATCACAATCATCATCCATTAATAAATCAATATCAATATATATCTGATAATATATAACAGGTAATAACTGGCAGTTATATTCAAAATAAAATTTAACAACTATTAAACTAACAGTTTATATTCAGTAATAAATTTTATAACTGTTTACTAGCATTTTATATGCAAATAAATTAATTCTAACTATCAATTAATATGCAATAAATAAAATAAATTAACAGTTAAATTAAATAATGCGCTTTATCAAATATGATGAACAAAACATGCCAAACAGTTATAAATAAATTTCTACTCCTATCTAAAATAAATTTAACAAACATAAAAACTTTTAGAAGTTGTGAGTGGGTTAAAACACTCACCTTTTGAATTTAAATCGAATTTAAATCCGATTTAAACCCAAAAATTCGACGGTCTCCAAAACTGTCCAAACCAGCGTCATCGGATCTGGAATTTAATTATGATCCTAACAAAAGAAATCGCGCGTGAAACGGATTTCGTATGTGGAAGTTATGATGAAAATTGCGATTGAAAACAATTTAAAACAAATAAACATAATGGAACACTTTTACATCTTATCACCTTCCACATCACCCTAGTACATGACTTCTCCCTCCCACACGCGAATGCGGTTCCAGGCCGACAGAAATGAACGCAAGCAAAGCCCTATGACCGTTACTTTGACCATAGATTCCCATCACCTCCGACCACCTGGCCGCCTCTAACCACCACCACCTCGAAGCCCTTGCCAAGCCTCCCTGTTGACCCCGGTCCGAGCCTCCAGTTCACTAGCCGCCCCCGCCCATTTAAAACCCTAATCGAGAAAAATTGCACGATCCAACCGTTGCATTTCCGAACGAAACCCATAGATGTGAAGTGCTAGTCGACCTCCACCAAACCCAGAGACGGTTTCTCCATCTGACGAAGTTTGTTGCGGCGGTGATGAAGGGCCGAAAATGATTTGAATTTTACTGGACGAACGATAGCTCCAATCGAAAAACAAATCACACCAGCAGATTACGAACACTGAGAACTATGATATATATTTTTATGGAATTTTTCTGGAGAGTTTGAATTTTCGTTGAAATTTTGAATTGTAGATAGATCTAGGTTTTGCAACCATTGAGGAAGAGAAAGAGATGAAGAAAATGAATGTACAGACAAATGATAGAAGATGGAGGCTAGGGTTTATCACAACATATATATAGACAAAATGTAGAAGGCTAGGTGGACACGAATTACGAACGTGCTAAGCGGTAGTTGGCCCAAAAAGCCCGTTCTTACCCCGGAACGAAATTTATTAAACCCATATATCCAAATAGGTATTTTAAAATATTCTGAACGCGATGGAAAAAGTTTCACGTCCAAATTCGATCGTATGAGGAAGTTATGCCGAAAACAAAATTTCCAAATTGATTTCAAATTGATTTTTAATTAAATTGATTTCAAGGCGTTTGGCGTCCGTACGATCAAACGATAGGTCCGATCGATACGAAATTTGAAACCCTACAAAAATTCACCGATACGGATCAGATGAAACTGGTTTCGTCGAAATCCGAGTCCATGGCCAAAATGGCTATTTTTATATTCATTAAATAAATTAAAATGAATTATAAAAATCAAATTTTGTCTAAATTCTAAAATTGACCAAATTTTACCGCTTATATATTTCATAATCAAATTCAATGATTTAACAAGTTTAGATGTGAATTAAAAGTTGATAAGTCTATCTATTGCAGTGTTAATTTTTACACTTCCTTATATTTAGGAATTAAAATTTAAATTCTCAAAAACCCATTTATTAAATTTTTAACTTTTGTATTCTCACCTTTTATCCAAAACAAAGATGCCACTAACATTGGTTCATGATTTCACATCATTATCCTAAAGTCCATTTAAATTTCCATAACGAAAAATTTAACCGTTACATTCCTTTTTATTATGCAATAAATGCAATGGTTGAATTTGATACTCTAATTAAGTTTATAAATCCTGCTTCCTATACTTTAAAACAAACCAAGGTCCTATTATAAAAGAATTAGCATAAATTTCGTCTATAAAATTAACCCTCTTCAAATCACAAACCAAATCTACGCTACTGCACAAATTAAGTCAATTAATTTACATTGAGTCTACATTAAATGTTATAAATTATGAATTGGAACCTCAATAAATTCGTTTATTGATTTAAAATCTTCCTATTCAGAAAATAGGCATTTATGGGTATAAATAACATTGAATTATGATATAATCTATTAGTGCACGCTTTATTTCTTATAAATTCCCCTTTATTAACTAGAACACATTAACAAAACAAAATAAATAATTTTAGATTTATTTCAATCTATTGACCTTCTTCACTTAATATACTCAATAATGGTTAACCTAAATAATTGTTACCCTTTTAAATTCAAATTCACTTACAACCATCATTAACAACAATGTTGCCATAGATTTAGATTTAATTAAATAAATTAGATGAATGGGTAAAACTTTGTAATTATCCCAAATGCCAAATATATTTATGCATTAATTACTACTTATTATTATGAATTCATTTATTAATTCACTAGTTGCCTTTGTCATCTTATTTCCTATTTACTACCAAACTTCCTACTTAGTTATAGTTTATCAATATATACATACCTAGGCAATTCAAGATCTTGTCCTTTCTGTTATTCAATTAAATCGGGTATGCGCAAATAAATTGTTAATTAACTTATTCCTACAAAATTATTTACATACATTCAGTTCCAAATTTGATAGAATTAAGTTCTAATTACTTACCACTTAATCCATCAATTATATATTCTATCCAACATGCATTTAATTTTTTTTTTTTATCTAAATAAATTTATTCAATGTTGACAACCACTAAATAAAATTTACTTCGTTTATATAGTTGCAACTCAATTCAGTTATTATTTCATTAATACTATTTCCGCTTTATATCTTCCAGTATTCATCAACAAATTATAACTTATAACCACAAACGCCAATTTACGTTATTTCAATCTATTGCCATATAAACATTTAAATTATTAACCTTTAATTTGTTACTATATCTAATTCCTACATTTACTCAAATAAAATCTTAAGATTTTTATTTCATTCCAAATTAGATTAGAAATCATACTAAATTAACTCATTTAATATCATCGAATTTATCGGGTCGTTACATTTAAGGTAGATTTTTACTTGTCGATGAAATGAGACAAGTCTCGATGTCACTTTAAACCCATCAAAGTTTGAGACACAATGAGTTAGGTGCATTACACTCGCCAATGAGACGAGGCGGTGTATATTTGATTTGGATTTTTATGAATGTTTTCTAATGTGGCATCGACTGACAATTAGTAAACCAAAATGTGTGAATGTATGGTATGGGACGTACATCAACACCCATTGGGTTCCTATTTGAGAAGCTGTGACACATTTAAGATGTTATTAGTACTACAAACTGAGTATATGATTGGAATCATTATGATGTTCTTGATGTCATTACTAGATTCCAATCATCATGATGTTTTGCTCGAATTTTAAGGTTTGGGTGTCATCGCGATATTCGACTATAGTCAATCAAGATGATCACGATGCTAAGATGTTAATGACCACAAGTTATCACGACGTATGATACCAAATAATAGTAGTACTAGTTAAGCTGAAAAGAACGTGCAATTTTCTATGAAGTTTTCTATGTTCAATTTCACCTTTTTGTGATGTTGTTATTTGAATACGGCCTTGAGTATGATATGAACTAAATTCTAGCTTATTTTAGTTCGCCATATTAAATTATAACTTCCGTTATAATTTAACATTTACACGTAATCTCCAAAACCAATGTTGTTACAGACTCCCCTCCTTAACAAAATTGCGTCCTTGTAATTTCTAGAGGAAAAGGCTGTAAACAACACAAAAATTCAATCGACAAAGGATAAAAGACAAGCTCGAAACTCAAACCATTCATACTCTCAACATAGAATGGTAGAGAGAAATAATGAAAAACTCACTTGGTTAATCCAATGGCCCATCAAATGCTAATATAGTGATTATCAAACCATCAAATTTTCCAAGTAACTCAAAAGAATTTCGAAGATATCCCATCTTCAAATCAAAAGCCAATAAGATGCTCAATAATTAATCAATCGAAAATGATTGATTTCACAAAACTCTACGAACAGAGTCTTGGAGAGGTGTCAGCGACCTTGTCATGAGGACGAACTGCTTTGGGAGGTGTTAGCGACCATGTCTGAGGCTTCGGCCGTTTGAGTTTAGCACGTGCAGCATTGCTTCGGCATTACAATCGGGATTTGGCCAATCCATGTTTTCTGAGTTTTCTATTTTATTGTGATTTCACCTTTTTAAGATGTTTTATTACATCGATAACCTAGTGCTATATGAGATGTTGTATATATGGTGATTTCAATTATGGTGTTTTGAACTCTTATCGAGTTCCTTGAATTATGAGTTTGGATAATTTCAGGATTTTATAGGATAATCTGGGTTGCCATTTTGGCGAGTTGAGATTCAGATTTATGCATGTTTATACCGATGAGATGAGGTATAATTGAATTTGGAGATTCATCTATAATTGAGTTTTGGATCATCCTATTTGAGAATGTTTTATGTTTGCCATTTTGGCGTGAGTTTGTATTGGTGTTTCTCCTTTTGAGAAGATATGGTTCATGGAAACTATGTAGACATTTAGGGATGTCGCCGATGATATAAGGCACTTGTGTTTGATTTGAGTATTGAGTTTGAGTTACCTCCTTCGAGGTATTTTTTCACTCTAGTAGCGTTTGTTACTTAAGTATTGAGCTTATGAGTTTATCGATTCATTCTTCTCTTTCGAGAAGAAGTATCTTCATGTCTATTCTACTTCATATTACCGATATTGATTGATTTGTGTAGCTAGACTGACCCATGTGTTTATACTTAGGCCAGACCAAGTTGTTTTAGGTATCATCTATTGGACTTAGCTTAAAGCTGATGTTGGATATCAACTCTCCTTTCTCTTGAGTAATTTATGTTCTTCTGCATACTCTGATGTGTTTATATTTGATTCGATGTATATGGTATGGTCGAGTACCACCTTTATTGTATTCATATTGTATTGTACTAAACATGTATCGGTGTATATGTATATATATGATGTTGATTACTGTTCTATGATGTGCTTTACATTTAGTTATTATATTTTGTTCTGATAGATCCGTTAGCCACCTATAGTTTTGGTTTAAGCATTTACTGCATATGTCGATCCATTGAGATAAAAAAGGAAAAATAATATTGCATTTACAGACATATTCAGCAGATGTTTAAGACAAAGTTATAGATGGTCGCCCCTAACCAGCCCTATTCTCCGCATTAACGGACGGAATTACTCGTTAATTCTCTTTACTGAGGTGGGTCTCGGGGTAGGGCGTTATAGCATGGTATCAGAGCCCTCAAAACATTTTAGAAATATCACAAAAACATGAAGTACAAGACAAAAATCGGACGGAAAAAGAACATAAAACACTTAGCCAAAATAATACCCAAGTCTGAAATCTTCTCTGGGTTCAAATTTTGGATATAAAATAGGTGACTGAATGATCTTTGATTGAACTAAAAATTAGTGTGCACAAACTAAAGTCCTTCATCTTTCAAACAAAAAAAGAATAAGTGAATTACGAATGGAAATAAAAAAGTTACGCCGTCTCAAACATTGACTCAGGCCATGTTTGCAACAATTCATAAAACAAAATTGCATAGGCCTGAAAACCCTCTGGGGTTCAACTTCCAAGCATGAAACAAAGAACCAAATTAGATCGGATTAAGCTAAAAATTGTTAAGCCTATAACAGAAAACCACAGCTTTCAAACAAAAAAAGAATCATGCAATTTGGATGAAGTATGAGAAAGTTATGATATCTCAAAGTTGGACCCAGACAATGTTTACACTGTAAAAATCTGGACAAAAACATGCTCCGAGTCAAAGTTCGGCAGCATGTTTCTATAAGTTACATAGGTCGAAATGACCTGAAATTTAACATGCATAAACACCAAAAACAACACTTTAAACTACACGAAGAATCATGCAATTTAGAGAAAGCATGAAAAAGATATGATGTCTCAAAAATATACGATGTCTCAAAGTTTGACCCAGACAGTGTTTTCACTGTAAAATCTGGGCAAAAACATGCTCCGAGTAAAAATTCGGCATTATGTTTCTATAAGTTATATAGGTCGAAATGACATGAAATTTAACGTGCATAAAGGCCAAAAACAACGCTTTAAACTACACCAAGAATCATGCAATTTAGACAAAGCATGAAAATGATATGATGTCTCAAAGTTTGACCCAGACAGTGTTTTCACTGTAAAATCGGGGCAAAAACATGCTCCAAGTCAAAGTTCGGCAGCATGTTCCTTTAAGTTATATTGGTCGAAAGGACCTGAAATTTGGTATTCTTATATTCCAACAACTATACTTTAAACTGCAAAAAGAGCCATGCAATTTCGACAGAAAACATAAGAGATACGCTGTCTTAAACATGAACTCAGGCCATGTTTGCAGCAGCTCAGAAAATCAACGTCAAACGAATTTGCGAAATAAACAACCCAATTCATCACTACTAAACCTGAAACTAGCTAGAATGTGTGAGAAGATTCTCACCTTGGATTGGCAGCAAGATATTAGAAATTTCCTACTAGAATCCGGATCAAAATGAAGGCTTGGAGGCTCAAATTGTTGCTTCAGCATCTATAGAAACCATTTGAGCTACATGCAAGGAGAAATCAGACACGATAGGTTTTGATTTAAAAAGTTTGAATTTAAGATTTTGATTTGGAAATTTTTAAATATTCGTGTCCTTTATGCTTATTTGCCTTAGAGTAATATTTTTACGACTCGGTTTTGTGCAGTCACTGAGGTTGGTGTCTCTTGTTATAACCACCTCTTCTTCGAAGTTGTGCTCATATCTTGATGGTATCCTTTGGTTGATGGGATTTTCCGTGGTATTACGTAGGAAATTTGGTTCGATTGCCCTTTTTATGTCTTGAGTTGAGGTAAAGGTTGAGCTAAATCTCAGCTCTATCCGGGTAATCTATCTATTTTGATTGTTTTTGTTGGCGTTTTGCCTTCTTGTTGCTATTCGAAGACGAAGTGTCTTCGATATTTCGGGCTGTTGCTTGGAATTTTTATATTTCGCTTATCCCCTTTCCGACGTTCGGGGAGATTTATGGGAATTTCAAGCAATCTTGTTATTCTACTCCTTTAACTTAAGGTGTAAAATGAGGAATTTTCCGAACCTATGCTTATCTAAGCTTCTTTCGATTGATTGAATTCGTTGTTTTGTACAAACTTTTCCCTAGAAATTGTGAGGATGCAATTTCGTTAAGGAGGAGACGCTGTAACAACCCTGGGTTTGGGGTCATCTTTTTATGTTAAATTATATCGAAGGTTATAATTTAATATTGATTTTGAGAATAAAATTTGAGTTAAAAATCTAATTATTGTGAGAATTGAGGATTTGCTGTGAAAATAGAGTTTGAGAATTTTATTTCATGTTATTTAAGTGGAAATGAATGGAAAATGTTTTTATTTAGATAAAAAATGCAATAATTGGATAATTATTGCCATTTTCTTTTATTAATTGGTTTTAATAAGAGTAATCAATTTTATTAAGTACTTATTGAATAAAAACATGAATTTGGGTTGGAGATTTGTTTTAATCATAAATTATGGTTTTAGATAGTTTTGTGTATTTTCTAAGTAAAGGAAAATATTTTGTGGAGTTTTAGAAGTTAAAATATGGGTTATTTTCTTTATTTAATCAAAAGTGTGCAATTTATAATAAAAGAGGGGCTTTATTGTAAAATTATTTAAAATAGAGAATTATCTATTAATTTGGGTTTAGAATGTTTTACATTATAATTGTTGAAAATTTGAGAGCCCTTGTATAAATAGTTTGTGAGAAAATAAATTGTATATAAGTGTACATATGTTGTGCATATATTTGTTGAACCAATTTATTCGTTGAGGCCTTTTTGTTGTAATTCTTTTGACTATTGAGCCCGAGCCCATTTCCATTTTTGTGAACTCTAGCTTGGTTGAAGGGGAAATCTCTTTTTTTTTACCTGTACATTCTAATTCCTGAATCCTCTCTTCTCCCTCCCTCTCTTTCCTTTCTCTCTGAAACTTTTCAATGGCCTCTTCAACCTAATCTCAAGATGAAGCCCTCAAAGAATTAATTCTTTTGGCTTGCTAATTAACTCTAGAGGTAATCTCCTTCCTTCTCCTGCAAAAATCTCCACCAAATTCTTTTACAGTGAGTAAATTCTTACTTTTTCTCCATTGGTTATGTATGTTTGTTTTGAGGTATTTTTATGTACTGTATGTTCTCAACCTCTACAAAAGACCTCGGCATGGCTCTAAATTCTTGCTAAAACATTCCTAAACCGTATGGTAAGTATTCATACTTACATTTGCTAGCTAAATTTAGTCTCTGGACAAGAATCTGGAATTATATGGTTATTGTAAATTCAGCTTGTCGTTGTTTAACTTCTATTTGGTATTATTGCTCTATTGGCTGAATAGTATTACTTGCATAACTTTTGCGTTTCAAATTGGAATTTATAAATTCAAGATGTTCTGAAATCCATGTGGAATATGCCACAAATTTTTTCTTTTTAGTTTTGAGTGATTTTGAAGTCTACATAGTGAAAAGTTGACTTTTTTATCGCTTGCCTGTGTTGATAGCCAGTGCACATAAATTTTTTAATGTAACGACCCGCAAATCCGTACCCCTTGAGTCAACACTATTCTTCCTGAATCAACTCAAGTTGTACAGAAATACGAACCATTTGGGTTAAGAAGAAGAGGTAGAAGAAGAAAATAGAAATCAACAACAGAATCTAACCATCGCAGCGGAATAAAATATAATAGATAATAAATGATCTTTAGTCAAATCAAATATATCTGATTATATGTTACATCATCAGAGTACATCAATCATAGCTCAACATCAATATCATACAAATGGATACACAATAACTCAACACAGCGGAAATACATATATAAATAAGTACGAGAATACTTATCGACATCCAGCTCGTCTCCTAAGCTCACGGCAACATATCCTGTATCCTATAATACTCGGTCTGACCCGAGCATTACAGTTAAATAACACCCGAGTCAGTCTGGAATACCAGCGTGAGAAAATCACACCCAATTGATTATTAAAGTTTCAAAATTCTTTGAAAACAAAAGCATCTCGTAAGACCACGCCACAAATAAACATGTCGGGTTTTTCCTTACGACAGCTAAAATAATTTTTATTGAAATCCTCTGATATTATAATAGGGTCTATATACAAATACTTATAACATAGCCGAAATTGTTACATTATTAAATTCCAGCTACTAGCCACAGAGTGCGTAATACAAACAAAACTCGTACAAGGCTCGTAGGGAGAATGGATTTCCAACTAATGACTAGGCACTGGGGTACTACCTACCACAGTACGGGGCCTAGATCACCGTACCGAGGAGTACGCCCGCTCCCCTGCAAAACAAGACTGGGACTATCCCTTACTGGATAATCCCGAGTGAGATCACCCCGCGGTTGGGATCATCAACCGCCCACTAAGCCGAAATAAAAAGGGACATCCAGACAGGAATGACCTCACCCTGCTTGGGTGCTACCCACCTAGCCTTGCTGCATAACCCCTGATTTTCAGTCATTCCCATTTGATGAGGCTTGAGGCTAAGCGTTACCTTTATAGAACATATCCCTTAGAATGCCCATCATCCACCTGACGATGTTTCGCAAGCATTCACCCATACAAGTCCGTCCCGGGTTCGAACGGAACTGAAGGCACTATTCCTACTACAACCATTTTGGAAATATCCTCAGGATTAGTAGCGACTAGCCCTTGCACTTCACTGCTCCATCTTCGACTCCGAACACATTTCACGAAACGTACAAACCGGATCGAAGTGGTTTTCGAGAAATAAATCTCGATCCTGGTCTCTTCGAAACGATCAACGTATTTGTCCAATATTGATAGTCGGTGATTTAAGTATCAATTAATATTCCCAAAACATCCATCAAACAATAAATAATTTTCCAAATTATTTATTAACCTCGAAAATATCTTCACAAGATATAATTTCCAATTTCAACCACTTTTGAAAACAGTTTCAAACCAGTTTTCCTTTTACAGAGTATATTCCCAATTAATTATTTCCACTGGAACACCAAGTACAAAACACTTGAGATTTAAATAATTTAAAAGCACTTTTTATAAAATATACTTTATAAGAATTAAAATTAAAACTACTTTAAATATTTTATTAAAATATATATACTTTAAGAATATTTTATATAAAACACTTTATAAAATATAAACTAAATTTCCCTTTCTAAACACAATACCAAGTTACTTTATATAATAATAAATTTGGAAAAATATACTTACTTTAAAAATTAATTTTAGAAATAATAAACTTTCCAAAACATGCTTTTTAAAACAATATTAAAACCTTTGATTTATTTTTAAAATTTCTTTGAAAACCATACTTGGCTATCGAGTGAAATACTCTTCTCTTTCACATCTCTTAAAAATAAATCACCATTTATTTTTAAACAAATTTACCATTTCTTAAATAAATTCACACCTTGAATTTATATTTCCAAATCCACTTCACTTTTATAAACCCAGTTTATAAATTTCAAAATCTCACTTTTCTTTAATTTCAATTTCAACGACTTAAGTAAATTTACAATTTATTTATAATTTACTTTACTTTGAAATAATTCCTTCCCTTACTTCATCTATTTAAAGTCCATTAACTTGCAGATTTTTACTTCTTTATTATGAGTTAAAACTTCTTCTTTTTTTTAAATACCAGTTTCAGGTTTCTAAAATTCCTTCTTATCCTTTTATTAAATTTAATCCTTAAATTTAAAAATAATTTCTTTATTCCTTCACATAATATCACTTAAGCTTTACAATTTATTATTTTTCCCCGTTAATTCAAATCCTCTAATTCCAAGTTTGTTAGAACTTTTGCAATCACCTTTATTTTGTTTTCGTTTCAATTTATTATTAATTTATTCCAATTCACTAGAATTATTTTACTTAAAAATTTACTCTTTATTTCTTTTCAAAAATTCCATTCTAGAGATTTGATAACTCAACATATCCAAATAGGTCCAACCAAACCATAACATCCAATTATTCATATAATTCATTACAGGATATCAAGAATCATATCACAGAATATTTAAACAAAATTAAATATTTTGAGGAATCCTGTTGGATCCCTCCAACCTGATTCCCTGCATCCACAGATGTTAGCATAATAATATGCCAATTCCAGAATATACCATACCATAACACATCAATCAATTTCAGACATTCAAACAATTATTTAAATTTAATCATTTAAATTTAAATTAACTGAGTGATATTAACTCACCTTTGATTTTGTTTTGCGATCTACTACAAAATTGCCTTGGGTTTCTAGATGTATGACCTTGAATAAACAATTATACGGTTTATTACTATTTGAACTAATCAAACGATTTACTATCCATTATATAATTTTTGTCAACCACTAAATTTATTTTAATCTAGAAATTGGTTTGAACTAAAATATATATATATAAATATATATATTTCTTTTCTCTCTCCAAATTTTCCTATATACAACTTCCTCCTGCAATTATTTTCCCTTCCAGTAGACAGCAAAATAACTTCTACAGATTAAAAATCTATTTTATAAAAACCCTACTGTTATACTATTATTATCTTTCCTGTAATTAAAAATTCTATCTCTAAAAAATTTTCTACTGCATTTGTATAAACATTCATCTATCTAATTAAATTAATAGTAAAAACAATGTACCTAACTGCTGCGTTCGAACATCCACCGCCAACTACAGCAACATTCTTTCCCAACCACCTCCTTACTTCACTACATATAACCAACCCCACTACCTTACTGCCAACTACCTTGCTCCATCATCACAAACAACTGAACACCCTAACTCGATGCCCTAGTTCTCGACCTCACGCTCTCCATCGCCCACCTTGAACACAGAAATCGAGTCGCGACCTAGCCATATATGAATCGCAACTCCTATCTCCTCCGCAATAACTCGTAAGCGAGTTCGAACGTGAGGAAATCACGATCTCCCCTTCTTCGAGCGATTCGAAACAGGCGCGCCCTAATTTATTTCGCTTAGGCCGATCGAACAAGGGTTTCGAACATCCTCTTTTTTTTTCTTTCTTCTGCCATTTTTGATTCGAGAATGTTTAAAGGGAAAAGGAGGTGAATTTCTTTTGAACGAAAACATTACAGTTTCTTAAGGCGGGAGGGGACAGGGAGACAGGATGGGATGGTAGCGTGCTATAACCAGCCTGCTACAGGGACAAAAAGTTGTAATGGGAAGTGAAAGCGGCTGTATTAAAATTTGACTAGACCAATAAACAATTATAAATTTTAAATTTGAATCCGTTATAAATTCCAACGCATTTATCCATCATACGACCATGCGACAACTCTGAATACTACGAAAATTGAAATCCGGAAATAATTCAATATTTTGGATCCAATGGAACTGGTTTCCTCGAATTCCGAGACTGCGCCTCGGAAGGCTATTTTTAAATATCAATTTAAACTATAAAAGTTTAAAACTGAACAACCTACTGTTAGTTTCAATTTTACAACTTCTATTATCTTCAGAATTATCAATATAAATTTTACCAACCCTCAAATTATTTTCAACAGGCTTAGAATACCAAATTTTCTATTTTATCCAACTTCAAATAATTTAATTTAGTATTTAAATTACCCAATAAATAATGATATTTGAAATTCAAGTTGAAAATTAACCTTTGAATATTTAAAATTAATTAAATATTCCCATTTCAAATATTCAAAAATTCCGGGTCGTCACATTCCTCCCCCCTTAAAAGAATTTCGTCTCCGAAATTACTAGTTAGGAAGAATGGTCCCGTTTACCTTTTTTTCCAAAACCAAACAGTTTTTATAAACTTTCCAAAACAATCTTTTTATTAAGAACATCCTACCTCTGTTCTTAACTTTCCAAACTTCTCCCATTAGGTTCCCACCAATATCATATTCGCAACCATTCAAATTTCAATTTAAAACCAAATTTAAAATTATCAGAATTTTCTCAAAAATTTTCTAACTCCTTAAATTTTCGAAAAATTTCGCCAGCATCTCCTTTGCGCGGCTAGCTCGGTACAACTACAAAATGGCTCTACGGCCTACCAAATCTCAAAAGAAAACAAAATGCCAAGCGGCTAGATCAAAAACCCAATCAAATTCCATATAGAAATCCAAATACATACCTTTTTGTCGGGCCATTAAATTTTATCTTCCAAAATCAAAATCCCCATTTATCCATTGCTTTTATACACCTGTATATTCTACTAAGCAATAATATCCAATCGTAGGATTCAAAATCATTTTATTGATTTCTTTTCAAAATCTCAAAATTTGCTTTACTTAAGCCCGTACGATGTACATATATCATTCGTACGCAATACTGAATCCGATCGCTTACTCGACCACACAATTTCGTTTCCGAACTAGTATCGTCCACCCGACTTCCTAGTGCGGACTCATATCTGGTCTCTTGATCAGAAACCGTCATTCTCTTTGCATAGCTGTAATCTGTGATAGAGAATTTCCAGTATCAATCAAACCCCATATCCAGGCTCGAAGTCGAAAATCGAGTGAAAAATCCTAACTCGGATCGATATAACTATCTCAAAATTCTGTGCTCGAATTCTGGACCAAATAGCTAGGCGAACAAAATAACATACGTACATCCTACGTATAAATTCCAATTGATTATCAATTATCAATTTCCTTTTTATTCACATTTATTTTGATTGTTATTCACTTATTCACAATTCCCACAGTCACAAATATCAGTTACAACCTTAATTCAATTATTCACTTAGCATACTTTCAATACCAAATTTACTTAAGAATTCATTATTCTCTTCTTAAGTTCAATATAAATATTTTACATACTTCTTACGTTTATTTTCACTTTACCATTGAAGTTTATATTCATTACCATTCACTTTGCCCTTACAATTCAATTAAATTCAATTTGACTTCCACTTTGAATATCAAATTAGTTTCACTTACTAATTAATTTAAATCTCACACTAAATGTTTATTTGCAAACTTTACTTTCCTTAGTTCCTTCGATTTCAGTTACTTTATATTCACATTCAAAATAGATTTCAATTATTTAGTTCCAATTCCATTTGCTTAGCAAATTTAGATCATTTGCCGTTAATGAAAATTTTCAAAAAAAATTTCTAACTCCCAAAATTTTCGAAATTTTTTGGCAGAGTCTCCTTTGCGCGGAGGAGCCTTTGCAATTTGACAAGGGATATAAATATATATACATCGACCCACACGGTCGGAAAATAGAAAAACAGTTCATATTTCCTATTTGTATTGCGTAGGCGTACCTTATTTAGCAATTTAAAGCAAGCAGCTATTTATTTTAGCATTTAGCGAGGGCAAAACCAGTCAACGGCTTCCAAAAACCTGTACTTACTCAATTTAAACATGTCAATGCTAAATATATGCAACTTATTATCATTTCACTTATTTTTAAATAGCTAACACATGAATTTCGTAAGCAATGCATATAAACAAATTTCCACAAGCAACTTATAAGGTTCCAACCTAAATTTCAATTGCTTACAACCAATCCTCAAACCATTTTATTCAATCCTAAGTGATTTACACTCTCTTACCTGTACATAATAACTTTTCAAACTCTCTTTATATTAATTCTATTTTATTTTATTCACCATCATACATTCTTATTTCCTTTACATTTTAAATTTACATTTTTTTCTTTTAATCCATCACTTGCATTTCATTTCATTATCCAATCCAGTTTTATTCACAAACCATTTCATAAAGCTTGCCATCAACCATTTAAAATTTACCTTCGTTATTTAGTTACTTCAAGCTATTTCCATCTCAAAACTTTAAGTTCGTTTTCTTCCCTACACCAATTCTATTGTAAATTTGATTCTAATCCAAATCAAACTCCATTAACTAATTTAATTCTGTTAATATACTCATCCGATTTATTTTTAATCCAAACAAGCTCATTTTCAATTTGACTCTATTCGATTTAAATTCAAGTAGTGTAGTCATTCAACCTATTTAAACTTTATTTCTCATTTCAATTTACTTCTAACTTATTATATCAATAATAAAGCCATTTCAATTTTATTTTGTTTAACTTGAGTTCATTGCCAGCTCCATTCGCTTAAATTAAATTAGTATATTTCATTGAATCAATATAAATCTAATTCACATTCAATAGTTTATTTCTGACTTCCTTTCATTTTATAACGAGGCCATTTCCAATTTGTCTCTTATTAGATTTTTATTTGCAATATAGTTCATTTTTATGTTAATTCAATTCCATTCAACTTCAACTCAAATTTAATTCACTTATAATCTTAAGTTGAAATTTCTGTTAATAACTCAAGCTTCACTTTCAAATTCTATCACTTATTCACAACTCAAGTTTTTATTAACCAATTTGAGTTCCATTTCCTTATCCATTAATTAATCAAGTAGTCTATTTAAAATTTGACCCAATATTTGATTTTTATTCCAAAAATCACTCTAACTGTTTTACTTGTGTTCAACCTATTTTATATTATAAATCTTGGATTCCATTTATTATCATTACAAACAATTTTATTTGGCCTATTTATTTTACTTCCTAACTTTATAAATCACAACTTATTTATATTCATATTTCATCTATTTACAATCAATCTCATTCACATTTCACTTTTTAACTCGTAATTATACCTTTTATTTAGCCAATATATTTTTATCATTCCATAAACATTTTAAACAAGATTCCAGAGTTTAAACAATTTTCAAAAATCCCAATATCACCTTAGAATTCAACTATATCCAAAATTCTTTGGCAAATTCATTTATCCCTTTGAATTTCAAAACCAAACCAAGTTTGTAAGTAATTTCAATTTAAAACAACGTGGTAGCAATTTCTCTTCTAGAAACTTGAAAATGAACACCGATGATGTCGCGATCATCATCGGAATTATTTTCCAGCGACCGAAAGAGTATTAAATGCTTTATCTCTTTAAAATCCCTTTCAGAATTTTTAAATCCAAATCTCCCCCATTCAATTCCAATTCAGAAATATTTCCGAAATAATATCACTATTATTTCTCCAAAACCCCTTCGAAAACCATTTCCAAATCCAAAGGAATTTAAACCCTTTTCCAAAATTCCAAATTTGAAATCCTTCCAATTTATATTTCGACTTTACTCTGGGACTTTATTTCCAATGTTAAATCACATTCATAGTTTATGTTTACAAATTTCTCTAGAGGTTTATTTCAATTTATAAATTACATTTATATTCTATATTTCAAATTCCATTCTGTTACATAAATTTATTTCCTCAATTTTGGTCATAAGTTCCAATTTCTTATTTAATTTCTACACAAGAGTGTTAATAATTTATTATTATCATTCTCTAACAACCAAGCATCCAAATACTATAATAATTTACAAAAATTATTTCTTTTATATACAAAAATAATTTGGGTAAAATTATTTCATTTACCCTACTTCAAAACAATACTGCGTTGAATTGTTCTATTCAAGTGTTTAGAGATCCCTATCAATAACGTTAATTACTCGTATTGACCAGAATCCATAAACTACTCAATAAACCAATCAACACAATATAAAAATCAGTTTATATTCTCTAACAAATACGCGCTCATATCTATTAATACGCTCAAACTCATTCTAGAGTACTATTGACTCTATTTTATGAGTAATTCCGACCAGAGCCATGGTTATCACCAACCTAAGCTCTGATACCAACTGTAACGACCCGCAAATCCGTAACCCTTGAGTCAATGCTATTCTTCCTGAATCAACTCAAGTTGTACAGAAATACGAACCATTTGGGTTAAAGAAGAAGAGGTAGAAGAAGAAATCAACAACAGAATCTAACCATCGCAGCAGAATAAAATATAATAGATAATAAATGATCTTTACTCAAATCAAATATATCTGATTACATATTACATCATCAGAGTACATCAATCATAGCTCAACGTCAATATCATACAAATGGATACACAACAACTCAACACAGCGGAAATACATATATAAATAAGTATGAGAAAACGTATCGACATCCAGCTCGTCTCCTGAGCTCACGACAACATATCCTGTATCCTATAATACTTGGTCTGACCCGAGCATTACAGTTAAATAACACCCGAGTCAGTATGGAATACCAGCGTGAGAAAATCACACCCAATTTATTATTAAAGTTTCAAAATTCTTTGAAAACAAAAGCATCTCGTAAGTCCACGCCACAAATAAACATGTCGGGTTTTTACCTTACGATAGCTAAAACAATTTTTATCGAAATCCTCTGATATTATAATAGGGTCTATATACAAATACTTATAAAATAGCCGAAATTGTTACATTATTAAATTCCAGCTACTAGCCACAGAGTGGGTAATACAAACAAAACTCGTACAAGACTCGTAGGGAGAATGGATTTCCATCTAATTACTAGGCACAGGGGTACCACCTGCCATAGTACGGGGCCTAGATCACCGTACCGAGGAGTACGCTCGCTCCCTTGCAACACCAGACCGGGACTATCCCTTACTGGATAATCCCGAGTGAGATCACCCCGCGGTTGGGATCAGCAACCGCCCACTAAGTCGAAATAAAAAGGGACATCTAGATAGGAATGACCTCACCCGGCTTGGGTGCTACCCACCTAGCCTTGCTGCATAACCCCTGATTTTCAGTCATTCCCATTTGATGAGGCTTGAGGCTAAGCGTTACCTTTATAGAACATATCCCTTAGAATGCCCATCGTCCACCCGATGAAGTTTCGCAAGCATTCACCCATACAAGTCCGTCTTGGGTTCGAACGGAACCGAAGGCACTATTCCTACTACATCCATTTTGGAAATATCCTCAGGATTAGTAGCGACTAGCCCTTGCACTTCACTGCTCCATCTTCGGCTCCGAACAAGTTTCACGAAACGTACAAACCGGATCGAAGTGGTTTTCGAGAAATAAATCTCGATCCCGGTCTCTTCGAAAGATCAACGTATTTGTCCAATATTGATAGTCGGTGATTTAACTATCAATTAATATTCCCAAAACATCCATCAAACAATAAATAATTTTCCAAATTATTTATTATCCTCGAAAATATCTTCACAAGATATAATTTCCAATTTCAACCCCTTTTGAAAACAGTTTCAAACCAGTTTTCCTTTCACAGAGTATATTCCCAATTAATTATTTCCACTGGAACACCAAGTACAAAACACTTGAGATTTAAATAATTTAAAAGAACTTTTTATAAAATATACTTTATAAGAATTAAAATTAAAACTACTTTAAATATTTTATTAAAATATACATACTTTAAGAATATTTTATATAAAACACTTTATAAAATATAAACTAAATTTCCTTTTTTAAACAAAATACCAATTTACTTTATATAATAATAAATTTGGAAAAATATACTTACTTTAAAAATTAATATTTAGAAATAATAAACTTTCCAAAACATGCTTCTTAAAACAATATTAAAACCTTTAATTTATTTTTAAAATTTCTTTGAAAACCATACTTGGCTATCCAGTGAAATACTCTTCTCTTTCACATCTCTTAAAAATAAATCACCATTTATTTTTAGACAAATTTACTATTTCTTAAATAAATTCACACCTTGAATTTATATTTCCAAATCCACTTCACTTTTATAAACCCAGTTTATAAATTTCAAAATCTCACTTTTCTTTAATTTCAATTTTAACCACTTAAGCAAATTTACAATTTATTTATAATTTACTTTACTTTGAAATAATTCCTTCCCTTACTTCATTTATTTAAAGTCCATTAACTTGCAGATTTTTACTTCTTTATTATGAGTTAAAACTTCTTCTTTTTTCTTAAATACCAGTTTCAGGTTTCTAAAATTCCTTCTTATCCTTTTATTAAATTTAATCCTTAAATTTAAAAATAATTTCTTTATTCCTTCACATAATATCACTTAAGCTTTACAATTTATTGTTTTTCCCTGTTAATTCAAATCCTCTAATTCCAAGTTTGTTAGAACTTTTGCAATCACCTTTATTTTATTTTCATTTCAATTTATTATTAATTTATTCCAATTCACTAGAATTATTTTACTTAAAAATTTACTCTTTATTTCTTTTCAAAAATTCCATTCTAGAGATTTGATAACTCAACATATCCAAATAGGTCCAACCAAACCATAACATCCAATTATTCATATAATTCATTACAGGTTATCAAGAATCATATCACAGAATATTTAAACAAAATTAAATATTTTTAGGAATCCAGTTGGATCTCTCCAACCTGTTTCCCTGCATCCACAGATGTTAGCACAATAATACGTCAATTCCAGAATATACCATACTATAGCACATCAATCAATTTCATACATTCAAACAATTATTTAAATTTAATCATTTAAATTTAAATTTAAATTAACTGAGTGAGATTAACTCACCTTTGATTTTGTTTTGCGATCTACTTCAAAATTGCCTTGGATTTCCAGATGTATGACCTTGAATAAACAATTATACGGTTTGTTACTATTTGAACTAATCAAACGATTTATTATCCATTATATAATTTTTGTCAACCACTAAATTTATTTTAATCTAGAAATTGGGTTTGAACTAATATATATATATATATATATATATATATATCTTTTCTGTCTCCAAATTTTCCTATATACAACTTCCTGCCGCAATTACTTTCCCTTCCAGTAGACAGCAAAATAACTTCTACAGATTAAAAATCCGTTTTATAAAAACCCTACTGTTATACTATTATTATCTTTCCTGTAATTAAAAATTCTATCTCTAAAAAATTTTCTACTGCATTTGTATAAGCATTCATCTATCTAATTGAATTAATAGTAAAAAAAATGTACCTAACTGCTGCGTTCGAACATCCACCACCAACTACAGCAACATTCTTTCCCAACCACCTCCTTACTTCACTACATATAACCAACCCCACTACCTTACTGCCAACAACCTTGCTCCATCATCACAAACCATTGAACAACCTAACTCGATGCCCTAGTTCTCGACCTCGCGCCCTACGTCGCCCACCTTGAACACAGAAATCGAGACGCGACCCAGCCCTATGTGAATCGCAACTCCTATCTCCTCCGCAATAACTCGTAAGCGAGTTCGAACGTGAGGAAATCACGATCTCCCCTCCTTCGAGCGAGTCGAAACAGGCGCGCCCTCATTTATTTCGCTTAGGCCGATCGAACAAGGGTTTCGAACAGCCTCTTTTTTTTCTTTCTTCTGCCATTTTTGATTCGAGAATGTTTAAAGGGAAAAGGAGGTGAATTGCTTTTGAACGAAAAAATTACAATTTCTTAAGGCAGGGGGGACAGGGAGACACAATGGGATGGTAGCGTGCTACAACCAGCCTGCTACAGGGACAAAAAGCTGTGATGGGAAGTGAAAGCGGCTGTATTAAAATTTAACTAGACCAATATACAATTATAAATTTTAAATTTGAATCCGTTATAAATTCCAACGTGTTTATCCTTGTACGGCCACATGGCAACTCTGAATACTACAAAAATTGAAATCCGGAAATAATTCAATATTTCGGATCCAATGGAACTGGTTTCGTCGAATTCCGAGACTATGGCTCAGAAGGCTATTTTTAAATATCAATTTAAACTATAAAAGTTTAAAACTGAACAACCCACTGTTAATTTCAATTTTACAACTTCTATTATCTTCAGAGTTGTCAATATAAATTTTACCAACCCTCAAATTATTTTCAACAAGCTTAAAATACCAAATTTACTATTTTATCCAACTTCAAATAATTTAATTTAGTAATTAAATTACCCAATAAATAGTGATATTTGAAATTCATGTTGAAAATTAACCTTTGAATATTTACAATTAATTAAATATTCCCATTTCAAATATTCAAAAATTCCGGGTCGTCACATTTTAGGTAGTATTACGATAATAACTTTTACATTACTGATCAGAATCTTAAAATTCAAGATGTTCTGGAATCCTTGTGAAATATGCCGCAACTTTTATGTTTTTTGTTTTGAATGATTTTAAAGTCTACATAGTGAAAATTTTGACTTTTCCATCGCTGGCTCGTGTTGATAGCCAGTGCACATAAATTTTTTTTAGGTAGTATAATCATAACTTTCACGTTACTGATCGGAATCATAAAATTCAAGATGTTTTGAAATTCTTGTGAAATATGGCACAAATCTTATGTTTTTAGCTTTTAGTTATTTTGAAGTCTACATAGTGAAAATTTGACATTTTCATCGCTGGTCTGTGTTGATAGCCAGTGCACATAAATTATTTTAGGTAGTATTTCGATCATAGCATTCACGTTGCTCATCGGAATCTTAAAATTCAAGATGTTTTGAAATCTTTGTGAAATATCCCACAACTTTATGTTTTTGGTTTTGAATGATTTTGAAGTCTACATAGTGAAAAATTGACTTTTTCATTGCTGGCCTGTGTTGATAGCCAGTGCCAATAAAAAAAAATTAGTTAGTATTTTGATCATAACTTTAACGTTACTGATCGGAACCTTGAAATTCAAGATGTTCTGTAATCCATGTGAAATATTCCATAACTTTTATGTTTTCATCTTTGAATTATTGTGAAGTGTACATAGTGAAAAATTGACTTTTCCATCGCTGACCTGTGTTGATAGCCAGTGCACATAAATGTTTTTAGGTAGTATTTCGATCATAACTTTCACGTTACTGATCGAAATCTTGAAATTTAAGATGTTCTGGAATTGAAATATGCCACAAATTTTATGTTTTCAGTTTTGAGTGATTTTGAAGTCTACATAGTGAAAATTTGACTTTTTCATTATTGGCCTGTGTTGATAGCCAATGCATATAAATTTTTTCTATGTACTATTTCAATCATAACTTTCACGTTACTGGTCGGAATCTTGAAATTCAAGATATTCTGGAATCCTTAGGAAATATTATACAACTTTTATGTTTGAAATTTTGTATGATTTTGTTGTTTACATGGTGGAAAATTGATGTTTTTACTGTTGGCCTGTCATTGACAGCCACAATATTTACATATTTATCCGATTTCGACAATTCATTTGCATTCTTTTGCAAAAAAAAATTATGAAATTTGATGCTAATATTTGATCATTTTTTCCAGCAATGGATTAATCAAGTTAGGATGATATTTAAATTAATTTGAATTCGATTTAAATTTGAATATCGGTTTAGGCCGATTAAATTGCAAATTTATGATTTCTTGAGTTTTAAAAATCCAAATAAATTCCAGAAAATCTTCTAACATCATGGTTGGAGTAATAAATGTTTTTATACATTTTTAGAGGTTTTTGAACAATTATTATTTATTTTTAAGGCTTTTAAAAATTATTAAAATCCTTTTTTAATGATGTGTTTTCTCTCAAAATCTTTTAGAAAAATTTCTAAAATTTGTTTTATATCCCCATTTACTCATGTAAAATATTTTATAATTATTTTTATTTATTTTAATTGCTTTGATGCTTTTCCGAATGTATGAGGAAGCAAATTAAACGGTTTAGTAAAATTACGAGGTTTGGGACTCGTGAATTTACTTTATCGGTTAATTTCGGACTTGTACGATCGCAACAACTTTTGGGAATTGTTTGAATTCCTCTTTGATAACAACCACTTCGTTTTATGTTTTTGATGTATTTAAATCCTAATTGGGGCATTACTCCATGTCAATTTATTCGATTGATATACATATAGTCTGAGAACTCCTAAATAGGAGTATATTCGATGATGTCCTATATTGATAGAGATGCTCTTGCCAATGATATGATGCAAATATTTCGATGGAATTTGATGATGATTGAGGAATTTATGGTATTTCTTACTTGTCGATGAGTTAAGATGAGTAGGGTATGGTATTTACTCACCAATGACATGAGGCTGAGTATATTTCCATGACGTTTATGATGTTTTACTAGTGTGGTACCAACTAACGGCTAGTAAACCGTTAGGTGCGAACGTATGGTATGGGACATACGTTAAAACCTATTGGGTTCCTATCCGAGAAGTTGAGACACATTCACGATGTTTACTAGTACTACAGAGCATGAGTACTCGATTGGAGTCATTACGATTAGTTGCTACTCCGATCATCACGATGTTATTAACTCGACTCTTTGTGACTAGGAGTCATTATGATGTTATAGACTATAGTCATTCACGATGTTCATGATGTTAAGATATTATTTGACTCTAGTCATCACGATGTTTATGGTACTAAATAGTAGTACTAGTCACGATGTAGCGTGTGCAACATGCTTCGGCATGTAAGGATCTGGCCAATCCGACGTTTTCTTTTGAAGGTTCTTGATGATTTCGATTTCACCATTTCTCGACGATCTTCACATCGATAGCCTAGTGCTAAAAGAGATGTTTCTATATATATGGTGATATTAGTTATATTATAATCTTTGAATAAGTGCTTTTCCTTGAATTGATGATTTGATGACTTCTTTGAATTATTTGATGATTTGGGGTGGATTTGGAATGTGGTCGTATGTTACCGATGAAATGAGGTGCATATGTATATTTGAAGTTCCTTTTTATATTGTGATTGTTGTGATTTTTGTTGTTTTGGCACTTAGGATATGCCGATGAAATAAGGCAATCCTATATGTATTCCATTCTTTTAATAAGGTTAGTGCCATTGTATTATATGGATCTTGTAGTTGTGTCTTCTCAGATGATTGTGGTTGTATATTATTCTCGATATCCATATAATCTCGCCAGTGATACGAGGCGAACGTGTATTTGATATGTTCTTCTTATGGATCCTTATTTAGTAATAGTTCTTTTACTCAAGTGTCATCACACCACTTGAGTATACCTTGTTTGATATCATCTTTTTCATCCTTAGGAAGAGTAATGCTATTTCCCTTACGTCATTGAAGTAATATTTTGTGTATGCTTTCTTTTCATGAAGGATACCATATATCTTATGCTTTACCTTATCGATCATTCATCTTTAACTAATATTTTTAGCTAGCCTGACCCGTGTATTTTAATTCGGGTCAGACCAAGTTGTTTCAGGATGCTCTCTTTAGTTGTTGCCGTTGATGATGATTTGAAGTCAAGATCGTGTCTCTCTTCTTTTAGAGGTTTATTTCACTAAGATGATGTATACTCATTTGATTCGTTCTTATATTCGTGTGGTTGTCATACCACCAATTGTAGTATTGGTATTATAAAGTGACGTATCATTGTATATGAGATGTTCATTCATGTATGTATATCTGTTCTGTAATGAGATGTCTGTTTAGTTGATGTGTTTTGTTCTGATAGATCCTTATCCACCTATAGCTTTGTGTTAGTCATTTATTGGACACGTCGAACCTCTTAAGTGAAAAGACTATACAGGTAGCATTCATCGACGTTTTTAATATATGGTTAAGGCTCGGTATCAGAGCGAGCTTCGGAACAAAATACGATAAATGCAGAACAAAAACATATATGATGATACATCCAAATATAGTACGAGTATTACTAGTCATCTTATCTTGTTGGCTTTCACCATTCTACAACCCTTTGAACCAATATTTTGGAGTATGTCTAGGAATATAGTTATTTCGTAGTATTCCAAATCAGTTTGGTGATGTCTTGTCCTTAGAACAATTCTTTTAGGATATTTCCATTGAGTTTCTTCTGATACAGATGTATGATATTTATCCATACAAAAGGAAATTATTTGATGATCTTTGATGCCTTGTTGTGAGATTTCCTTAAATGGTTTGTTACACCGTTGGTAATACCAAACCTTCGAGCTTATCGTATCAATCATTGAATTGAGTATTACTGTAATATCTCAATGAATTCTCTTTGATGTGGATTTTATTTAGGTTTTAAAACTTTTGAATTTGAAGGTTTGTTTTCCGAGAAATTGAAATTTTGTTTCATTTAAGGAGGTTTTAATAGAGGTGAATTGTGTTTTCAAATGAGAAGTGTTTTATGAATTATTTTTGGGTGAGTTAAAGTCAATTTTTTAATGAGCTTTGTTCCGAAGAAAATTTCTGATAGAAAATGTTTTCTTAGTATTGGGTCATCCGTCGAGTGTTTAAGAGTTCTAGTCGATACGCCTGATCAACGTTATTGATAGGAATTTCCTAAATGCTAGGTGAGACAATCAGACATGATAGGTTTTGATTTAAAAAGTTTGAATTTAAGATTTTGATTAGGAAATTTTAAATAGTCATGTCCTTTAGCTTATTTGCCTTAGAGCAATATTTTTACGACTCACTTTCGTGCGTTACGGAGGTTGGTGTCTCTTGTTATAACCACCTCTTCTTCGAAATTGTGCTCATATCTTGATGGTATCCTTTGGTTGATGGGATTTTCCGTGGTATACACGGGAAATTTGTTTCGATTTCCCTTTTGACGTCTTGAGTTGAGGTAAAGGTTTAGCAAAATCTCAGCTCTATCCGGGTAATCTTTCTATTTTGATTGGTTTTGTTGGCGTTTTGCCTTCTTGTTGCTATTGAAGACAAAGTGTCTTCGATATTTTGGGCTATTGCTTGGAAATTTTTATATTCCGCTTATCCCCTTTTCGATGATCGGGTAGATTTATGGGAATTTCAAGCAATGTTGTTATTCTATTCCTTTATCTTAAAGTGTAAAATGAGGAATTTTTCGAATCTTAACTTATCCAAGCTTCTTTCGATTGATTGAATTCGTTGTTTTGTACAAACTTTTCCCTAGAAATTGCGAGGACGTAATTTTGTTAAGGGGGGAGGGGAGTCTATAACATCACTGGGTTTGGTTCTTCTTTTTATGTTAAATTATATCGAAGGTTATAATTTAATATTGATTTTGAGAATAATATTTGAGTTAAAAATCTAATTATTGTGAGAATTGAGGATTTGTTGTGAAGATAGAGTTTGAGAATTTTATTTCATGTTATGTAAGTGAAAATGAATGAAAAATGTTTTTATTTAGATAAAAAAATGCAATAATTGGATAATTATTGCCATTTGCTTTTATTAATTGGTTTTAATAAGAGTAAACAATTTTATTAAGTACTTACTGAATAAAAACATGTATTTGAGTTGGAGATTTTTTTTAACCATAAATTATGGTTTTAGATGGTTTTGTGTATTTTCTAAGTAAAGGAAAATATTTTGTGGAGTTTTAGAAGTTAAAATATGGGTTATTTTCTTTATTTAATTAAAAGTGTGCAATTTGTAATAAAAGAGGAGCTTTATTGTAAAAATGTTTTAAATAGAGATTTATCTATTTATTTGGGTTTAGAATGTTTTACTCGATAATTGTTGAAATTGGAGAGCTCTTGTATAAATAGTTTGTGAGAAAATAATTTTTTTATATGTGTACATATGTTGTGCGCATATTTGTTGAATCAATTTATTCTTTGAGGCCTTTTTGTTGCAATTATGTTGACTGTTGAGCCCAAAACCGTTTCCATTTTTGTGAACTCTGGCCTGGTTGAAGGGGAAATCTTTTTTTCCAGTACGTTCTAGTTCCTGAATCCTCTCTTCTCCCTCCCTCTCTTTCCTTTCTCTGCGAAACTTTTCAATGGCCTCTTCAACCTAATCTCAAGCTGGAGCCCTCAAAAAATTAATTCTTTTGGCTTTCTAATTAACTCCAGATGTAATCTCCTTCCTTCTCTGCAAAAATCTCCACCAAATTCTTTTACAGTGAGTAAATTCTTACTTTCTTCTCTATTGGCTATGCATGTTTGTATTCAGGTATTTTTAGGTATTGTATGTTCTCAACCTCTACAAAAGACCTCAGCATGGCTCCAAATTCTTGCTAAAACATTGCTGAAGTATATGGTAAGTATTCATACTTATATTTTCTAGCTAAATTTAGTCCCTGGACAAGAATCTGGAATTATTTGGTTAGTGTAAATTCAGCTTGTCGTTGTTTAACTTCTGTTTGGTATTATTGCTCTACTGGCTGAATAGTATTTCGGGCATAACTTTTGTGTTTCTAACCAGAATTTAGAAATTCAAGATGTTTTGGAATCCTTGTGAAATATTCCACAACTTTTATGCTTTTGGTTTTGAATGATTTTGAACTCTACATAGTGAAAAATTGACTTTTTCATCGCCGGCCTGTGCTGATAGCCAGTGCACATAAATTTTTTTAGGTTGTATTTCAATCATAACATTAACATTCATGATCTGAATCTTGAAATTTAGGATTTTCTGGAATCCTTATGAAATATTGTACAACTATTATGTTTTCGGTTTTGAATGATTTTGAAGTCTACAGAGTGAAAAATTGACTTTTGCATCGCTGGCCTGTGCTGATAGCCAGCTCACATAAATTTTTTTAGGTAGTATTTCGATCATTACTTTCACATTACTGATCGGAATATTGAAATTCAAGATTTTATGGAATCTGTATGAAATATGATACAACTTTCATGTTTTCAGTTTTGAATGATTTTGAAGTCTGCATAGTGAAAAAATGACTTTTTCAACGCTGGTCTGTGCTGATAGCCAGTGCACATAAATTCTTTTAGGTAATATTTCGATCATAACTTTCACTTTACTGATCGGAATCTTGAAATTCAAGATGTTCTGGAATCCTTAGGGAATATGCTACAACTTTTATGCTTTAAATTTTTTATTATTTTGTTGTTTACATGGTGGAAAATTGATGTTTTTACTGCTGGCTTGTCATTGACAGCCACAATATTTGTATATTTGTCTGATTTCGGCAATTTCATTTGCATTCTTTTGCAAAAAAATTTTTTGATGAAGATAGCCATGGTTTACTGTCTTTGTTTTATAAGAAGAAGAAAGGAATGAGTAAAGAGAAAAAAAATGTACAAGTTATTTTTCTTCTTTCCTGAGGCTTCTAGAATGGGTTTGGATCTAAACCACATACCCATTAAGCCCAACAACAACACTTAGTGAAATTTACTAAGTAGATGCACACATTTCACCTATTTAACAATATAAACTCATGTTTTCCTATTTTGAAGCAAAGTTAAATGTATACATAATGTATGTAAACAAAAAATGTTTTCTCAACAAAATAAAAATTATTTTAACAATAAAAAATTATTTTTAACATTAAAACCCGATATTTAATAATATTTTACAAGTTACACAATTTTAGTGTAAAACACCATTTTTAACATAACAAACTAAATAAAAATTTCTTTCTTGCCAAATAAATTTGCAATAAATCATTCTAACACTTTCTAATCATCAACTATTATTTTTAAACTATATTTCGTCTTTTATTTTAATAAAATACTTATTTTCTTCAAAATTTTCCTCTTATGTTCAATAAAAGGTTAATATTGACAATAATCACCAATATTATCACAATGACTTAATTCAAATACAGTAAATGACTAATTTCACTTCAATACCTCAAAATAAAGTTTTTAAAACTTTATTTCCATCAGTTTGGATTTATTTCAACAATTAAATGTTGAAATACATCACTTGGTAATTTTATTAACTCAAATTTGCCTAAATTCCAGTATTTTCTTTTCTGACTCAATAAATAGCTAACATCGTTTATTATCAACCCAATTTCACAAATAAGATATTCTAAGCTTATTTACATTCATTTATATTTATTCCAACCATCAATATGTTAAAATAACATCTTATGAGATAAATTAGCTCATATAAATTCAAAACCCAAGTTTTATTCATCAAAACATTGTTTATATAAAATAAACCATATTAACTCACATTTCATTCCGACAATTCTTTTATAATAACAATATTAAATTATTATTTACATTATAATTTAATATTAAAGGTAATCTCCCGAATTCGAGTTGTTACATAAGTTATAATAAAATAAGTTACAACGGTTGTTGTCATCAAAACCACTATCTCCAGTTCCTAACAATCTCCCTCTTTTCGATGATGACAACCTTATAAAATATACTTACCACTTCGATCGTACCATAACTCCCCCTTACACAAACAACTCCCCCTTACTCCAAGCCTACTATTTTATATAACTTCTTCCCCTTTATCATCAACAAAAATAACCTATAAACCTTGAACTTAATAAAAAATGAGACGACATAAGAATAATAACTATGTATAAGTGAGAGATAACTTCCTAAGTTAACGGAATTTAAGAATTTATACACCAAATATTGATTTTAGAAGAACATTAATTAAGATAACACTTACATACAAATTAACAAACCAATATACAATCAAGAAAGAGAAAAATGAAAAACGCTTAATGAGGACCCTTAACTACTGGTGATTTATGGATCGAAAAATTTGGATAATGGAGATAAAAGTTTACACATTGTTCAACCACGTTCCCATTAGTGTCAAAAAGAACGTCTCCAATGCAAATCACACTATCGTCTTCATCCATATGAACATCCAGATTCGGCAGAGGATGTTCTTCTTCTTGATTCTCTAGTAGTTCTTCTAGAGGCTCTTCTTCTTCAAAATCCATGGCTTGTGACGATTCTTCGATGAAAATGGATTGGCATGGTTAGCCATTCGTAGTCGACTCACTTGAATTTCTATCATCATTTGAAGCAAATCTTTCATCTTCTCTTGTAATTTGATGACTCATACGTGTGTGGAACATTAAAAAGGACCAGAATGAGGAGAAGTGGGTGAAGAAGGTTCATTATTAGAAGAGGAAGCCATTAGTTTACCGTTTTAGAATTTTATTACAAAGAATAGAACACGGAAAAAGAGTAAAAGTCAAAATATATAAATATATAACTTAATAACTAATTTTAGAGGGGAATTTAAATTTGAAAATCTCGGCATGTATGTCGACATAGGGGGATGGGTCATGTCGACATGTCCAGTTCAATTTTTGATAAATTTTTATTTATATTAATTATTAACTATACTTGTATTATTTAGAATTTATATTTAAATTAATGAACATATACCTAATTCTCTTCTAAATTTAGTAAAGTTTTGTTCATTTAATGGTTTGGTTAATATATCAGTACTTTGTTTATCAGTATTAATATATTCAAGAGTTATGACTTCTTTACTTATATTATCTCGAAGAAAATGATGTCTAATATCAATATGTTTTTTTCTAGCATGATGAGTTGAATTTTTAGATTGGTTTATTGCCCCAGTATTATCACAATAAATTGGTGATTTAGTTATAGTTAATCCAAAATCCTTTAAAGATTGTTGCATATATATAACATGAGAACAAGCCAAAGCAGCATATATATATTCTGCTTCAGTTGTTGACAAGATACAGTGTTTTGCTTCTTACTAAACCAGGAAACCATGAAATGTCCTAGAAAGTGACAAGTTCTGCTTGTACTTTATCGGTCTGATTTACAACCAGCGTAATCAGCATCACAATATGAAATTAAATCAAATACATCATTTTTTAGGGTAAAATAAACCATAAGTATGTTTTACATATCTTAAAATTCTTTTAATAGCTACTAAGTGAGTTTCTTTAGGTTGAGATTGCTATCTTGCACAGAAACAGACACTATGCATGATGTCAGGACGACTTGCTGTTATATAAAGCGAAGAACCAATCATTCCCCTATATAATTTTTGATCAACATCTTTTGATTTATCTTCTTTACTTAAAGCTACATTAGTTGTCATTGGACTTGGTTTCCCACTAGAAGTGGTCACTCTAAATTTATTAATTAAATCCTTAGCATAATTTTCTTGACCAATGAAAATTCCTTCATCTAATTGTTTGATTTGAAATCCTAAGAAGAAACTCAGTTCTCCCTCATGACTCATTTCAAATTCTATAGTCATTATATCTGAAAATTCTTTATTCATTATGTTATTAGTTGATCCAAATATTATATCGTCTGCATATATTTGTACTAATTGACTATCATTTTTGTTTCTTTTAATAAAAAGAGTTGTATCTATTTTACCAATTTCAAAATCAGATTGTAGTAAATAAGATCTTAGTCTTTCATACCAGGCTCCAAGAGCGTGTTTCCGACTGTATAAAGCTTTCTTTAATTTATATACATGATTTGAAATTTATTATCTTCAAAAAGTGGAGGTTATTCAACATAAACATGTTCTTCTACAAAACCATTTAGAAAAGCACTTTTAACATCCATTTGATATAGCTTTAAATTATTAAAGTTTGCGAAAGCAAGTAGAATCCTGATAGCTTCTAGTCTTGCTACAGGTGCAAAGGTTTCGTCATAATCAATTCATTCTTCTTGACAATAACCTTGCGCAACTAAATGAGCTTTATTTCTCACGACCTCACCAAGTTCATTCATTTTATTTTTATAAACTCATTTTGTTCCAATTATACCTTTATCCTCAGGTTTGGGAACAAGTTCCCAAACATCATTTCTGGTGAACTGATTCAATTCTTCTTGCATATCAAGAATCCATGAATCATCAGATGATACTTTCTTTGGATTTTTAGGTTCCATGGTTGATATAAAAGCTATATCACTCGTCCTATTTAGTTGATTTCTTGTTTTAACTATAGATTCAATATTTCCTAGTACATTTTCTATAGGTTGATCTTTTAATAGCCTAATTCTTGTATTAGGTTGAATGATTTCACAATTAGTTTCATTAGGTTCATTATTTAAAGTTACACAATATTTTTCATCTTCTATTTGTATAGTATCTTTAAAATTTTCATCAAAAGATACATGCATTGTTTCTTCAATAGTGTTAGTTCTTAAATTATAAACTCTAAATGCTTTACTTCTATTAGAATATTTTATAAAGATACCTTTGTCGGATTTAGGTTCAAATTTATCTAAATTATCTTTTTTATTAAGAATAAAACACTTACTTCCAAAAACTTTAAAATAAGCTACTACGAGTTTCTTATTGTAAAGTAATTCATATGGTGTTTTATTATTTAATGGTTTAATTAAAATCCTATTTAATATATTACAAGCTCTAGTGACTACTTCAGCCCAAAAGTTTTTAGGTAAGTTACATCAGAATGCATTTATGTAGCACACTCTTGAATTGTTCTATTCTTATGTTTTACCACTCTGTTTTGTTGTGGAGTTCTTGAAAAAGAGAAATTGTGAGCAATTCCTTTTTGATTACAGAAATTCTCATAATTTTAGTTTTCAAATTCTCCACCATGATCACTACGAATATTTTTTATTTCTAAAGAAAGTTGATTTTTAATTCTTTTAGCAAAATTGTTAAATAATTCAAAAGCATCACTTTTAAGTTTAATAAAATTGTCTAAGTATATCTAGAACGATCATCTACAATTACAAAAACATATTTATTGTGATTAATTGATTGAACTTAAGATGGACCAAATAAATCTAAATGAAGTAATTTTAGAGGTTTGGAAGTAGAAATCATATCTATTAATTTAAATGAACTTTTCTTAAGTTTTCCTAATTGGCAAGCATCACATATACTATCTTCTTTAAAGTTTAACTTGGGAAGACCTCTAACTAAGTTAAGTTTTGATAACCTAGATAATAGTTTGAAATTTAAATGACTAAATCTTTTATGCCAAATCCAAGGGTCACTTGTATTAGCCAAAAGACATAAGTTATCATTTGAAATTTTCATACTAAGGATGTAAATGTTTTTCTTCCTAATTCCTTCAAAGATAATATTTGACCTATTATCTTCAATGTGACACTAATCTTTTTCAAATTTAATGTTAAATCCTTTATCACATAGTTGACTTATACTAAGCAAATTATGTTTTAAATCCCTAACTAGCAAAACATCAGAAATCAGAGGAGTTTTAGAATTACCGACATTGCCGATGCCAATCACATATCCTATTGAGTTATCTCCAAAGTTGACCAATCCACCATCTTGATATATAATGTCATTGAATATATTGGGATTTCCAGTCATATGCCTTGAACAACCACTATCAAGTATTCATTTATCTTTCTCGATTTGCACAGTTTGTCCATTGGTTGTTGATTCTTCAAAAGCCATGTAACATGTCTGTTCCTGCATAACAAACCAATTCGGCAGATGACTTAATTTTTCATTAAAACTATAAGCAGACTTATGATACTTTGATGAAATGCATTAAATTTAAACTAGTATTAACAAAATTTCCTAAAAATGCCATTTTTAACTTTTCATGTTTTAGATTACGAAAACTATGAAAACCTATGCTCTAATGCCAATTGAAAGGGAGTGCAGATTTATGATCTTAACGCCAATTTAACATTAGAGGGGGGTAAATGTTGTTTAATGGACTCTAAGACTTATATGGACTAAATTAAAATTATGACACAAACAAATGCAGTACTTAATCACAGAACAATGACAGAATCAAACACAGATGCAGAAAGTAAATAAAAAGCAGCAAAAGGAAGGAACACACTGGTTTTTATACTGGTTCGGAGTTACCCTACATCCAGTCCTGCACTAAGGCAAACGCCTCGTACAGATTTTTATCATACCAATGTCGAGATTACAATCCTCAATTTCTAACGGCCTTGAGGTACCCTCCTATCTTCGAGTCCGGGGCAAACTCTCTTTACATACGAGACACAAGATCGCCCAATAGATTTTCGAGCACAACCTCACCTAATAGAGAGACTCGATAATTTTTGATTACAAATTGATCTTATAACTCTGACTAGCACTTTGATC
Source organism: Allium cepa (assembly GCA_030765085.1). Classification (NCBI taxonomy): domain Eukaryota; kingdom Viridiplantae; phylum Streptophyta; class Magnoliopsida; order Asparagales; family Amaryllidaceae; genus Allium; species Allium cepa. The sequence goes on from CM060941.1 coordinate 660,375,723, forward strand.
TTCGAGAGAGGGTAGAGAATCAAACAAGAATAAGATTCTAATTTGATTCACTTGAAAATTCGGCATAATTTTGGCACGATCTTAAAAATATAAAAATTTTAGAATATGGATTTGTAGAGAAGGAGTGAAGAAAATAGAAAGTTAAAAAATTCGTTTGTGAAGGCTATTTATAGACCAGTAACGGTCATCACCATTCATGAAGAGATTTAAACGAATAGACGCTTCTTTTTAAAATTGAAATTGTTGAATTCAACGGCCATCATGTCGACATGGGGTATCCCATGATGTCAACATTCCTTAGTTAAAAACAATGTAAAATTTGTTTTGAAAATGGTATTGAAAGGAAAACAAGATGAAATGATTCTAGAGTAAAATAAAATAATTTTCCTATGTTTTAAAATAAAAAAGAGTAGAAAAATATATTTTTAGAATGTATATATATTTGATTTTAAATCTCAAGTGTGTGTGTGTGTGTGTGTGTGTGTGTATATATGTTATAAAGAATATTTAAAGATCATAAAATAGTTTAAAAACAAATGAAGTTAAAAATAAGTGTTTATTTAAAAACAAAAACAAAGAATATTTTAAGGCTAAAACATCTTTTTGAAAATCATTTAAAAAGATAATTTTTAAGGCTAAAACATTTTGAAAAGCAGTTTTGAAAATCATTTTGAAAAACCTTTTTGAAGTAGTTTTGCAAGCTTCTTCCTACAGAATATCTCCTCACATCAGGACTCGAGAACTTGTACGGATGCTTGTGGGTTTGTAAACCACTTATCGTTGGTTTGTAAGCTACTTGTCGTTGATTGGTAAGCCGTTAAGAAGATAGAAATGGGTTCCATCCCAAATGAATTTGGAATGAAGATTTTTGTGCTATTATGAAGTTTTAACAAAACTAGACACTTATCTTGAAATCTTGATCTTGATATTCACGACTCTTCAAACTTGATTTCTTCATTCTAAATTGTTATACTGTACGGTCTTCAATAATCAGCACCTGCCTTATATATATCCTACATAATAACATTCATATATATCTAGATAATTGTGTTAGTACATAAGTTATAATAAAATAAGTTACAAAGGTTGTTTTCATCAAAACCACCACCTCCAGTTCCTAACAGTATTAGTCTTGGACAGTAATTATACGGTTTATTATACTTTACTATTCCTTTGTGATTTTGTATTGATAGTGCTCTGATGTATCTTTTTTATTTATAGTATACCGACGCCAACGATCCATAACTTAGTGGACTTGTGTTTTTGATTTAACGTAAATTCGGGTCCATTATGGGGTGGATTGTTACACTTGGTGCTAGAGCCATGGTTAATCGATCATAGGAATTAGGATATGATGAGTGAATGTATTTGTATTTTCTAATCTACAATTATATATAATATACGTCGAACTCTACAAATTCCGACCGCAGAAGTAGTTGAAACCATATTCTAAAAAATGGACAATACAACTATGAGTTAGAACAATAAATGGAGTTGAAGATATTGCTTAAAAGTATAAGTGAGAGCAATAGATGGAGTTGGATCAATAGACGCGACTATGTGAAATGATTTTTTAGGGGATTTTTTAAAAGTAGAATACCATAGGAATGTAAGTAAATATTAAAGTTTTCTACAAATTATAATATTGTTTCACATTTTATATAAAAAAGAATTTTTAGAAGAAATTGAAATTTGTTTAAATCGAAAATTTCAGTCAAAATGGGTTTTAATAAAGGATATTTCTTTTGAAATGAAAAGAAAATAGTATATATATATATATATATATATATATGTATAGATCGTCGATTTTATGAATATGGAAAATTTAAGCTTTAAAAATTCTTTAAAGGATGGATAATAGGAAGTAGTACTGGGTTTTAGTGGGGTAAAAAGAATAGGAAGGAGACAAGAACTCAAAAACAAAGTAGTAGGCGAATGCACTGCTATCGTTCAATAAGAAGGCAGTCAATTGAGAGAAAATCTATATAAAGAGAAGCAGTTCAAATAAGAGCAGTTTAGGTAGAAGAAAGTTAAATAGTAGTAGCATTATGAAACATAAATATAAAGAATATTAGAAATTCATATAAAATAATGTTAGTAATTAGAAACAATACAGGAAATTAAAAGAAAAAATAGATAGTTTTCACAAGTATATGCAGTGATTGCACATACCTTTTAAAAGCCTCCCTCATATGCCATCAAAGTCCCCACTAAGGTTGAAAGTGGAAATAACATAAGTGATGGGAAAATACTAGAATGGAAGTTGCCCTTGTTTACTCCAGTTTTTGTTGTTTAAAGTTTTAAAGGTTGTTTTAGAAACACTGTGATGTACATTTTTGAAAAAAAAATGGTTTGCTATAAAAATCGAGTTTCTAGGAATATAAAACTTAATAAATGATAGTTAAAAACCCTACTTTTTGAGAAGTAAAATCTTTGTGGATAAAAAAATTTAAGGTAAAAGATTAACTTTAACTGCTAGTAATAACTTTTCAAACTTAATAAATAAACTTGCTTCATAAATCCTAGAATATAGTTTATTTCAAACTTTAAATTTTTAAAGATAAAAGTTTTATGTTAAGTACTTTATGACTATGAAGTTTTAGTTTTTATAAAGAGTAGCAAAAGCCAAACCAAAATTTGTAATATGGATAGGGATGACTGTCTAGGTTAGACGGGCTAAAAGTTAGGCTACGAATGAAATAACGATGAATGCTCGTAGCATAGCAATAACGAATCCCCATTGGATACAAAGAATATAGATATGAGCCTAAGAATGTTTTAATAAACATGTGTGAAGACTATAAAGAAGAACCCATAGGAAAATGGAAAATGGTATCAAAGCACATTTTTGCAAGTTCTAGAGTATAGCAACATGAAAGAAAAAATAAAAAATAAAAAAAAAAAGAACGTACCAAGGTTTGAGAATAATATCAATAAATTTGAATTAAAAAAAGATAGTAGTATAATTGGTTGGGATAATGGTAGTAATGAAGGAACTTATTTATCAGAAGCCAAAAAAGAAGGTTAAAATATGTTGGTTATAGTAAAATGACATGTTAGAAAGGTCCATTTAGTTTAAGTAAGAAGTGATGGGGTCATAACATCATTAGTGCCAGTTGAGGTTGAAGGAAGCTTCCAACAATTGTTACTTTTAGGCAAGTTGGGTTATAAGTATTGTTGTTCCTATTTGTACAAAACACGTATGATATTTTATGAGAAAAATTCTTTTTTATTTCTTTGTTGATTTTCAGGATCAACTGTTATATATTGGAATGGAGGATAAATAAGGAAATATCATGTTGACAATTAACTAATGCAAAGCAAGACTGGAGGTTTGTAAAATAAATTAAGGAATTTATTAGCTACTAAAAGTAACTAATTTTAAGTCCCAAAAGCATTAAAATTTTGGATAGGTAAATTTTAGCAAGCGATGGGTAGAGAAAGGTCGCTGCAAAATAACGAACACTATACATATGCCATAAAAGCTGAAATTTATAAATATACTGTGTGCTAATGGTTGTTTTAAAATAAAAGAAAAAGTATTCTGAATTTATTATGTAATAAGATAAGGTCAATTATAGATGTTAGCCCATTGACTAAATCACTATTACGTTGGATGTGGATTGATTTGTTTTGAAGAATAAAAAAAAATTCTTTTGAAAATTTTGTTCAAAAATCTTTGATTTTAAAATGTGAAGTATGTTAATAAAGTTTTCGAAAAGTAATTTTTATTATATATTTTTTTTTCAAAAATGAGAAAAAAAATTATTTTTGAAATGCCACATGTTTAGCATAGGGAAAAATCGATGGGTTAGCAAATATGAATTTTACTGTGTAGCAGAAGTGATAGTAAGTGAAATATGGTTAATGACGAGGGAAAATTTATTTTACCTTTAGGATTTCATTTTACATACCTTGTTGATAGGTGAACAAAACTTGTTTTAAATAACTCTATTGTAAAAAATTAAAAATATAAGTGTAAATTTGCTTATGTGGATTGTACTTGGAAAAGTTAGAAAAGAATTAGGGGCAAAAGAGAATGTTCCAAGGTAAAGTGGAACAGGTACACAAGAGAAGGATGGAAATATGGAATTCTCCATCTAAACTCATTTCTGTCATAAGAATATAGGTTTAGAAAACTGGATTTTCAAAATTTTAAATGTTAGAAAATTTTGTGCTAGTTATTGGATTGTAAGGATTGGATGTAAAATTGGTTGAACTATACTTCTATTCGCAAAAGTGTGGGAAAATTTATATGAAAAAAAAAACATTTGGTTTTCAAAACATATATACATATAGAACTGCCAGCATATATAGGTTGTATGCACCATATTTTCAAAATTTGGTTTGCAGAATACATTGATATAGGAGGCGTCGATCCAGTATTATTCTACATATATATCATATGTTTTGTGATACATCGTGCACTTGTACATGATTGACTATAAAATTGGTGGTGCACTAGTTGGATGGATAGCTTAGAATGGTTGTGTGCTATGTTACATAATTCGATCCTTAAGGAACTCAAGGATGAAATTCTTTTAAGGAGGGAGAATATAACACCATGTAAATTTAACAATAGTTAGTTTAAAAGAAATTAATAATTTGTAACACCTCGAAAATTAAGGAGGAAATATAATAAAAGAATTAAATTTAAATATAACTAGGGAAAAAGTGGAATTTACACAAACTTTCGAATTTGCTATTAAACTTGCATCATTGTTTTCATAGCCATTTTTTGGACAACTTTCACATATAATGTTTCAAAATCGAGGTTAGTCTTAAATTAACGTTTTAAATTTTGAAATCGAAAGTAATTAAATAAACAAAATTTGGAAAGAAATATTAATAAATGAGGGAATCCATATGTTGACGAATAGATTGGGATCGATCGACCATAAGTGGTCGACCGCACCCATCTATAGCGGTTAGCCGATCAACGTTTTGTGGCTAGGTTTTGGTTGGACCAACGGCTCAGATTTAAACAAATTTTTATCAATGGTCGATATTGCTTTGAGATGCTATAGATAGAATCTAGATGAAAACCTTAATTCACATAATTATAACTAGTACATTCAAACTCTGCTCCTTTAAAAACTGAAATTCTCGTTCTTCTCAATTCACAAATTTCTTCAAATTAAATTAAAATAAAAGTAAAGAGATTGAAGAAGAGTAAATCAAGTGGAGGTCTAGTAAATGGAGGAGATTCCACGAAAAATCCAAAGGGGATAGCTTTCTTTGGAGGTGAGTGGGTTCATTGTTAATTAGATAATTGACATACACTTAATTTTAGTATACCCTTTTTGATCTAGGTTGTTAAAAATCAAACTGGAGACATTGTTTTATTGAATTGGGAATTTAACAACGATTATATGAACATAATTCCTTTCTTCCAATCTAGATCTGACATATGTAAACCTATAAATTAATAAATAAATAAATTTCAATGTACCCTCTTGGCCAAATTTGATAAGAACTTATATAACCTGTTAATGATCACCTTGGTTACATTGATTAATGAAATAGGAATATGCTATAAATGAAATTGAATATGAGTTTGGATAGTTATAAATTTATGATTCACGGAATTGAGTTTACTGTTATTAGGGTTTATGCATACTAAATAGTAATTAACAATTTATTGTAATCTAGTAGAGAAAGACAATGGTGAACAAACAAACAAAAGGTAATTAATGAAAAAATATAATAATTAAACTTCACGATAGGTCGATAGGCTCATTGGAGCCGGTCGACAACAAGCGGTCGACCACACCAGGAGCAAGCGATTGACTGGCTACCGAAATCTAAGCGCGGCCTAAATCTCATCTTAACGCCCAAGTTAGAAATAAAATAGTGGGGTGCATGTATATATTTATGTATGTTAGGATAAGTAGGGAAGCTAGTTCCCTATGTGGTGACATTAGGCATTGCAAGACTGGGTAAATATTATTTATCCAGTATGGATCGATATTCGACCTTTGCGATTCTATCGCAATTTGTAATCATTTGAGGTTTTATGGTGGATGCGCAACACTGATGATGATGCCTGATAGAGTTTGTGGCTCGGCACTAACGGGAGTTCCTTGATATTCACAATGACACAACATGACATTGCGTTGTTGACGAATCCCAAGATAGTTTAAAAAGAGGCGTTAAGTTACCAATGAGAGGTGGACATGGATGCAGTGATGATGAGACATTTCAATGAGTTGGCGTTACAGGCTCCCTTTAAGTGCAATACTAAGATACGTTTAGTCGTGGTACTAGAAAATGTAGTACCATAGTGGAAATTATAGGGAAACCTATGTTGGAAAAGTTACATGTAGTCATAGTAGTAGGAAATGTAGTTCCATGGTGGAAATTTATAAGGAAACCTATGTAAAATAATTATAGCAGCTATTAGTCAATTATTAGTTTTTGTTGAGGTTTATTTAGTTGTTCGAACCTAAGTATGAGCCTACTTAAGTCATTAGTATAGGCGTCTATCGAGCTAAACCCCTTAAATAAGGAAACAAGTTATTCATGTACACTTATAAGACATCCTGGTCACATAGAGTATTACTAAAGTCAATTGCATGAGATCAACATATATTAATGATGTAACTCATTCACTAGACTTTTGTCTCACCCACCTCTTTTTATTTCTTTTTCCTAACCACGGGAGGATGGGACAACATGCGTTAGTACTTGGAGAGGCTAGCTTGGCATTAGAATTGCTTTTTGTTTCCAATTACTCTCCATGTGTTGTTTATCGTAATTGGTATTTTATCAGATTATTTTATGTATTTATGTACACAATGGATTTGACTACGTACTGTTTTGAAACTATGTTCTGGATAATTTGTGAGATGATTATTTTTAGTATTCATATTTTTTCACCTTCCACTATGAGATCTGAAAGTGTAGTATATCTTAGATTTTATCCTTGTATCTCTAGTCTTTGAAATGAAAAAAAACCTCGACGGCTCGTACTTCTTGGCACTGTTGTGAGTCCGAAAGTCACCATAGTCTTTAGATCGATGTGTCGGGAAGTGTGTCTTGTTACAGTTGGTATCATGCCTAGATTTTGAAATTTCTTTGGGATCAAGGACATATTAAGAAAACATACTTAAAAGGTTATTCTAATGTTTATCAAAAAAATTTCCAAAAGGTTTTCAAAATGAGCATCCAAAGTTCATATATATGTATGTATTTACGTACATATGTATGTATGTAACAACCCAAAATTTGAGCTATAATAACTAATTAACAATTTAATTAATTAATTAAATAAGTTTGTGAAATTGTTAGAATTGAGCCACGGGCATTGGGTCCGTGGTAATTTTCTGATCAATTTCCATACATAAACTTGTCGAAATCCAAGCTTGTATGAAGAAGTTACGAAAGAAATAAGAAATCAAAATAAAATGGAAAAAAAAATATAACAAGGGCCTAGGTTGACCCCTATTCTAGTCAGGTCGACCTGTAGGTCGACCCTCGGTATACATAGGTCAACCAGCCTATAGGTTGGGTTGACCTGCCTTTTTCACCGGACGAAGAATCGTCCAGGTATGAGCCAAACATTATATTGTTGATTTTTGGGCAAATCTTGTGCGTCCATAGCTGCATCCGAGGGTCCCTAGTGAGCCTATGACGTGGTTGGACTAGATTCAATCTTCAAATTCAACAGCCTGAGATCCCTAAGCCATACTTTAAATAAGACCCTAGACCTAGTAATTTTTCTCATTCAGATTTTCTGCCAATTAGGTTCATTGCCTCAGGCTGAACCCTAAATAGAAAAAATTCAAAGGAGAAGATCTTTATAACAAAATAAATTCTACACCCTAGAAGTGGATCCGGTTGGTCAAGGACTAGAGCTAATGACCACAGGTGAGTGTTTTATAATTGTTTTAGATTTTTCAGTAATTTAAAATAATAGGGTTCTCAATAGTTAGAGTTTTTCTATAATTTTGAGACAGTTTTTATATAAGTTATTTACAATTAGTTTTTATGTAAATTTCATAAGTTCTTTTCAGTCTATTTTATTCAGCTATTTTTATTCAGCTATTTAATTCAGTTATTTACAGTTATTCACATTTATTTACAGTTATTCACGTTTATTTACAACAGTTTTAAAGTTAGAATTTAGCTTGTAAATGTTAGTTTCTTTTTATAGAGATTTAATCCTTTTTGATGCGAATAAGACGATAAAAAGAGAAGAATCGCTAATATGGATTAAAATAGGAAAACATTAAATTTACATAAATCGGATGTAAAAATAAGAAGAATTGAAATAAAAATAGAGATGGATCAAAATAAGCAAATTTAAGATATTTGCAAGCATAATTATAAAAAGTGGTTATAGCTAAAAGGAGAAAATAGAAGATTAACAATTATAACATGGGTTTAATTAGAAAGAAAGAGATAACAGAAGAGGATTATTTTAAAACTTAGATCTTGGATTAAGTTATTAAGAAAATATATCAGAAATAACAGAAGAGGCTTATTCTAAAAACAAGGCCCGTGCAGCAAGCATTCCCTTTCAGCTTTATGACTGATAGTCTCACAATAGTAGGTAAGGCTGGAACACGCTTATGATGATTAGGGTAAATATGTAGCCAATAGATAGAGGCTCAAATCTGGGGATTTGGGCAAGGGGCGCAAAACTAGAAGATTGTTTGCTAGGACCAGTACTGGCAGCATTCCCTTTCAGGTCTAGGATTGATGGTCTCACAACAGTTAGGTGAGGATGGGCAGCATTCTCCTTAAGGACTAGGACTGATGGTCTCACAACAATTAGGTGAGCTTGGGCACGCTTATGCTGATTAGGGTAAATAAAGGGTCAAATCGGGGGCGACAGTTAGTGTGTACGGCGATGACTGAGCGTGCGACATCGATTAGGGTAAATAATTTGCTACTGCGTCCTATGCGCTAAAGAGATGGCTTTTGCTATGAACATCAGGATTGGTTCATAGTGGCACAACAGAGATATAATAGGCCGATCAAAGGGTAGAATTAGGATTTCAGCCTAATCAAAGCAGTTTAAGATAAGTGAAAACAATCAAACAATCAAAGCAAATAGTCAAACTGTAACATCCCGCCTTTTCACACAATTTAAACCGACACACGTGCCAATTCAAACCATACGGAAGGGCGGATTGTTGTGGGGTAAATAAGAAAAACAGAGAAGAAAAAAAAATAAACAGAATCTCACAGCGGAAGGATAAAATATAATAATCAATATACAGTTCATGATAACTGTTTACAAAATATTTATTTTACTTATACAATGAATATCAGAGTTACACATACCAATACAAACAATGCAGCGGAATAGAAAGAGTGTGGTGCAATACTATAAATAAAAATAATACGACTCCTTCGTCTTCGTCCTCCAAAGCTAAAGTCTTCGATCCTGAAATTCTCGGACTGACCCGAGCGAATTTGGAAAGACAAAAACACTCGAGTCAGACTAAAAGATCTTATGTGAGTTAAATTAACAGAAATAAATATGAGTACAGTAACTCATGAGATGCTCGGGATTTACATCTCCTAAGGATCCGTTAAACTATTTACTATGTAGTATATTGCGCTATTATAATAGTGTATATTAATAAAATAAACATACTTTTTAATAGCATTAAGGAGTGACCCAATATTCCCCTTAACACGTAATAGTCCCAGTAGTCCATCCAATATCATAGTCCCTCCTGATTGGGAAGCCACCAGAGGATACCACACGGGCTACGGGAGAAATCCAAACTCGTACAAGGCTCGGTATGGTAGGTGACACGGCACAACTAGGCAATGCCAGGGTAGATATACCAATTACGCTTCCGGGCCGATGGAAACGCGTAGCCGCAGCTACCGCCCACCTCGAACAAACTCCCCAAAATCAAAAATAGAAGTGGCCACTGAATCAATCCAAAGTCAAAGTATAATATCGAAGAGGAGTGTCCGATCAGAGGAATGACCTCATTAACCCGTCGATCGCTCCTGTTTTAGCCACCTTATGCCAACTCACGGGAGTTGGGTCCACGTATTTACCTTACAGGAATCGTCTCCACCAACCTACTTCATTCTGGAATCTCCACTGCGTACACAGTTAGTCAAAGTGGTTTTCGGTATCGACAGAGAGTATGTCCATATCCGATCCCGGTCTCTTTGCCAACCCATCGTTATTATAACACCGCGGTCATTTAAAAATAGTTTATACTTTAAAACCAGAATATAATCCATTTCAAAACCATAATATTACGATATCATTTCTTCTTTTAAAACCCAAAACAATTCATTTTGATATTATTTTTATAAAACCCAAATCAATGATATCATTTTCCCAAAAATATATCCTTTCCAAAAATTATGCCACCTTTAAAATTTATAATTCCTTGTAACCAAATATTTGATTCATAACTTTCAACATAATACTTCGAAATCCATAGTTTTTAAACCCATTACTTTCAAAACTAAATGGTTTGGATATTCAACAGTATATAAAATAAGTGGTTTAACTTTATGGTTACTTTGTAAAGAAAATACTTTACATGGCTTTTCAAATATGGTTCTTTATTTAAGGTTTAAACCATAATCACTTTAAGTTCCAAAAACCATTTCAATTTCTATATATATATATCCATTTGGAGTATTAATATTTCAAAACTAAAGTTGGAATTTATTCTTTCAGCAAATTAAACATACTATTATTTAGTCTTGAATATTCACATCAAATCCATAAATAAAACTCCAATTCTAGTAATTAAATATTTTCTCAATTTTACTTTATACTAGAATATTCCTTTTTAAATGTATTTAGGAAAAAATTCAGTTTATAAAGATCACATTTTTAAAACTTCCAAACTTAACATATATTATAAATTATCAAATCCATTCCTAAATTTTTTTATTCCATTTTTATTTAACGGATTTATACAAAGCTCAAATTCAAAATTTAACTTTCATATGTATATATATATGGAAGAATAATATTTATAAAATATCAAAACTAAATTTTTATGACCGTATCTCATCCAAACCATAAAAATCACTTTAAAATAATTTATATATAGACCACGGTGCCTGTATATAATTTTCTATCCTATGGTCAAGTGATACGGATATTTATCATTTCAATCCGCAATTTAAAATAAAATTTTGCGGTTGTATATCATTTCAAACCACAATCCCGAATGAAATATGCATGATGACTTGTAATTTAAAAATAAAACATCCATTTATAAACATCATCCATCATCCAAATCACAATCATCATCCAAAATAAACAATATCAATATATCTCTGATAATATAAACAGGTAATAACTGTCAGTTATATTAAAAATGAATTTAATAACTATTAAACTAACTGTTTATATTCAGTAATAAATTTTATAACTGTTAACTAGCAGTTTATATGCAAATAAATAAATTCTAACGGTCAATTAATATGAAATAAATAAACTACATTAACAGTTAAACTAAATAAATGCAATTAACAGATATGATGAATAAACATGCCAAATAGTTGTAAATAAATTTCTACTCATATCTAAAAATGAATTTAACAAACATAAAAACTTTTAGAAGTTGTGAGGGGGTTAAAACACTCACCTTTTGAATTTAAATCGAATTTAAATCCGATTTAAACCCAAAAATTCGACGATCTCAGAATTTGTCCAAACCAGCGTCAATGGATCTGGAATTAAATTACGATCCTAACAAAAGAAATTTCGCGTGAATCGGAGAACGTATGAAAAAAATATTCATTTTAAACGATTTGAAAACAAAAATAAAAATAAAATAAAATAAAATAAAACAAAACCCACTTAACTTCAATGGCCACGTCAGCTAAAAGCTACAGCACATCGTCGAATTTTTTCTGGTCAAACGAATATCCAAAATAGAAAACGAATTGTACCAGCAGATTACGTGTCTCGAGAACTTTATCATAAATTTTTCTGGAATTTTTATGGAGAGTTTGAATTTTATTAGAAAATTTGAATTGTAGATAGATTAGGTTTTGTAACCATTGAGGAAGAGAAAGAGATGAAGAAAAATGAACGTACAGCCAATTGACAATAGAAAGGAGGCTAGGGTTTATCACAACATATTTATAGATAGATCGCAAAAGGATAGGTGTGCACGAATTTTAACGTGCAAACAGAAGTGGTCCCAAAAGGATATTAATTATACACGTTACGGATTAAATTATTTCTTTCTCAACATTTACATTGCATTTTAAGCGTATTCACACATGTATAATTAGATGCTTCATTTAAATTTCCATATATATATATACACAATTCCATAAATTTCCAAATACATAGATAAATTTCCAATTTCAACTAAATTCTAAATTACTGTAATAATTACAGATTAAATTTCTATCCATTCTCAATAGATTACGTTTACATACTAAAATCCACATTTCTATGTATATTTGAATTCCATATTATACATATTTTATTTTTCTTAATTACTTCCAACTTAAATTTCAATCAACATAAAACGTTTTATTCAGTTTCCAAAAATTTCAATCATGCTTTAAATCCAAATGAATAAATAACTTAATTCCCATTTAAGCATTTTTCATTTGATTTGCAATCAACCTTTTATGATCAATTAAATCCCGATATATTAAATAAACGTTATTTCCATCATTCTTTATCCTATGAAGAAATTTAAGTTATTCACACCTATTACTAAATTTCATATTAATGCACGCTAATTTACATTTATTGCAATGGTTACCAAATATTTCCCTGCAATAATTCATTCCCCTATACACACTTACAATTCCACTTAAACTTTACTATACCCATTTATTTTCTCAACATTAAAACCAACGTTACCTCAATTCCACTAATGTACACTTATTCTATTATCACTTACTAACCATTCAAATTTTTATTAACAAATAGGCAGGTAATTCCTATGTTACAAATTTTTAATTCATCCTAATCCCTTACTATTGACATACATTTGCATTACTTACATATCATTTACAATGTTACCCAAAATCTCTATCCATTGTAATTAATACCTTAAATAAGTTTCAATTTATATTCAAGTGAATACATTACCCTTTTTCGTTATGTCATCCATTTTTCACAAGAAACGTTTTATCGTTTCGACAACATTTTATTTCTAATTACCTACATTGATTTGTGTACGTCTCTACTATTTAAAGCATTACCATTCTCACCTTCATCTAAATCTTCATTTATGAATATTTAAAATAAATTTCACTTGTTTCCTATTTATACACTTATAAATTCCAATTCCAATAAATAGATAAATCTCCATTTGCACTACTTAAATCAAAAATCAGCGATTATCCTATCTATACATTTTAAGTGGATGGATCAAATGTTGTATTCAAAAATCTACTTCTTAATATTCTTAGATTTAAACTCAACTCTCTATTAACAGATGTTTAAACTTCTTTTATTACCATTAACTTATTATTATACATCAAACTTAAATATACTGACAAAGCTTGTTTTTGGTACTCTTTTCATTTCCATAAATAAAATTAGCAGTGGATTCATACCTTATTATGTCATTATCTTTAATTCCACCTAACTAAATATTTACATAATCTTTTATTTGCAATAAATCAACTATTTTATATTAATTAAATTTAATCTTCCTGGTTTACTTATTCATAGTATGTAATTCAGTTACTCTCCCTAACCTATTTATTTGAAATCCAATCCAGATTATTTTTACTAAGTTCCAATTTCCAAAGGTTACTGCAATTAATCCAATTAATTGCAATAAATTCTAATAAATTTGATTTTATTGGATTACAACTCAAAATAAATCAATTATTACTCAACTACCTAATTAACATTTCTTTTATATTCCAATACATAAATATTTCCCAAAATTTCATCTTTTATTTGCATAACTTACCGTATCTAAATTTTATTGGAAATTTTGTTAACTTTACGCATAAATAAAGTTAGAACCTCAATTAATTCATTCCATTTTGGTTTCATTCTTTATATCACATTAATCATCATATTATGAATGGAAATTTATCTAGGTTACATCTTATTTATTCACTTACCAATATTCCACACTAACTGCAATAATTTAGTGCATTAATTGAAATTGATCAAAATAAAACTTAACAAACTAATAGAATAAATAACGTACAAAAATTTATTGTCATTAATCTATTTCATAAGTCTACACTCAAATACTCACTTAAAATAAGTTTTACGTTTCCATTAATTCGCGTTCGCACACCCGTTACTATATTAAAAATTACTAAAGTAACGTTTTTCTTAATAACAACATTAAAATTTCTCAATATTTAAATGAACTTTATTTCCAATACATGCTACCTAATTGCATTTACTTATGATCTTATCCAAACATTCATTTATGTTTTATTTCCAACAATTAGTTAATATTTACATCCATTTATTAACAATTTACTTCCATTATACAATTGCAATTTATTATAGTTATTATTACATTAAATACTATTTCAATTTTATTCTTTTAGTATTAATTAAACAATCATATTTAAATTAAGATATTATAATGTTTTTCACTATTTATTTACACTCCATTAAAACCCAACAGTCGTCTCAATCACATTTGAATTTGCATTAAATTGGTTGTCCAGCAACTGCCATTTGTATTACTATCTTAATTCTTATACAGTTACCGTTTTACCAATTTACTAATACATAGGTAATTTAAATTTTTGTCTTTAATTCTTTATTTTATATTTTATTCAAGTGCAACAAATTACACTATTCCTTTATTGATATTTCACCTAACCTTTCAACAATTAAGTTAAATAACCGTTTCTACAATTCATTATTAATTATAAATTTAATTCTCCTTTATTTATGCAACTTACACAAGGGTAGAAATATTCCATTATCTCAATCATTAGATTTCTATTAAATTTAACAATAATTAAGATTTTTAATTACCGTTGCTATAAATTTTCATTTAGCGTTCATCTAGTATTAATTTACCTCCTTTATATATATATATATATTTCCCTTTTCTACAAAATTTAAATTTCAAAATCCTTTTTAATTAAAAATTTAATTGTCGAAATTTACGGGTCGTTACACTCTCCCCCACTCAAAACTTTTCGTCCCCGAAAAGGAAAAGAAGGGAAAAGAAGAATTTCGAAATCAATATTTTAAATTTACAAAATTAGTTAATTTAGCTAAAATATACAAATTTATGTAAAGTGAAATATTTAAGTGGTTTCAACCATTAAACAACCAAACAAAACAACAACCATCAACCTTACAAACAGCATACCTACACAAGACAAAGCAACCATTTAATTCATCAAACAAATAGTTATTCGGGTTCAGAACTTGAAATTTGTATGGAATGAAAATAACTATCAAGTGCATCCTTTACTCAACAGTCTTAGACGGAACAAAGATAGATTATTTATTCATCTAAAACTTCAAATTCCTTACCCAACAACCATAAATCAAACAATACAATTCAAACCAACAGCCAAATTAACTTATTATACATTTAATTCATGCTTTAGTTGTTTGATTTTCTTTTTTTTTTCATTTATGGAGGGATTTCTTCATTTCCTACAAATTTCATTTTCCATTTATTACAAAATTCATTATATTGGTATCCTATTTTATTTACTTAAGTTTATATCATCTATTTATAATCTTACCTTTACTTATATAGTAGAATTTCCAATTTAACTTAAGTTTATACAATTTAATTCTCATTTTATCACAGCAAATTCATTGATTACTTTCATTACCTTACTCTTCACTTGTAAGAATTTCCCTTACATTTTCTTACTAACTTTGCACTTTTCTTATATGGTAAGTTATATATGTTTTAAGAATGTAAGTGGAAATTTATACAAGTTTCTTCTCAATTCCTTTAATTAATTAATGGTTCATCAAATATATATTCGTTTTATAAATTAAAATTTCAACTTACCTTTAATTTCATTCATTTATTAAATGTTGACGTTTCTATTATATTTCATAGTAGTAACAATTTAATTTCCCACTTCCACTTATATTAAACTAGTAGCATTTAAATCACACTTAAGTTTATAACCCTACACATCAATCTTTATTTGTTAAAGAATTTCATTTTATTTACTTAAGTTTAAAATCACCTATTAATAATACTTATCTTAAATTATGGAAAAATTCAAATTATAACTTAAGTTTATACCATTATATTCTTATTTATAATAGCAATTCATTGAATCCTTCATTATTTCCCAAAATTCCTACTTGTAAAATATTCAATTCCAATCTCTCATTTAACATTTCAACTTTTTATATTTGGTAAGTTATATATATGTTAAAGAAAAATGCAATTGAACTTATACAAGTTTATCTAAATTCTTTTAATTCATTCATTGTTCAATAAATCTTTACCTCTCTTATAAGTTAAAATTTTAACTTCCTTTATAACTTAGCATTAATTCTCTAAATTAGAGGTTTCACTTCATTAATTACTTACCTTTTATTTCACTAAAATAATTTAAACCATTAATTAATGGAAATTTAAGAATTAAATACCGGGTCAAATTTCAAATTATCTTAAAAAAAAAAAATTCTTACTACTTTTATATCTCAATTATATTTGTAAAAATTAAAATTTTAGATATTTTCAAAATAAATCTGCAGTAAAATTTACTACAGTGGTCTTTCCCCTTCGAAACTTGAAAATGAAAGTCGATGATGCGGCCGCCATCACCGAAATTATTTTCCAGCGACAGAGAGGAAAGTACAAAATTTACTTTCTCTAAAATCTTCTTTAAAACAATTCTTCTGAATTAAAATGAAATATTTATAAAAGAAAATACTTATAAACCAAAGCATTATATTTCATAAATCCTTTGAAAGCAAATTTTTAAAATCCCGGACTTAAGTTCTAAAATCTCCAATTTGATTTATTCTAATTTCAACTTAGCTTCAATTATTATAAATATTTTTATTTCCTAACACCCAATCTATATCAATCAAATATATACATAATATCATTTGAAACTTTATTTTATATATAGAAAATATAATAGGCAAAATTATTTCATTCACCTATATTAAAACGGATATTATGTCGGTCTGTCCTATTAAGTGTTTAGAAATCCCTATTGATGACATAGCGTCCCATGCATCAACCAGAATTTATAAATACAAAGCGGAACAGGTCAACACAATATCAAAATCCTTTTATAACACTAACAAATACGCTCTCTCATATATATATATACACTCAGCGACTCCCATAGGATATTTCTATCCTATTAACAAAGAGTCAAACCCCACAGAGCCAAAGTTTATCGCTAAACCAAAGCTCTGATACCAACTGTAACATCCCGCCTTTGCGCACAATTTAAACCGACACACGTGCCAATTCAAACCATACGGAAGGGCGGATTGTTATGGGGTAAATAAGAAAAACAGAGAAGAAAAAAAAACAAACAGAATCTCACAGCGGAAGGATAAAATATAATAATCAATATACAGTTCATGATAACTGTTTACAAAATATTTATTTTACTTATACAATGAATATCAGAGTTACACATACCAATACAAACAATGCAGCGGAATAGAAAGAGTGTGGTGCAATACTATAAATAAAAATAATATGACTCCTTCGTCTTCGTCCTCCAAAGCTAAAGTCTTCGATCCTGAAATTCTCGGACTGACCTGAGCGAATTTGGAAAGACAAAAACACTCGAGTCAGACTAAAAGATCTTATGTGAGTTAAATTAACATAAATAAATATGAGTACAGTAACTCAAGAGATGCTCGGGATTTACATCTCCTAAGGATCCGTTAAACTATTTACTATGTAGTATATTGCGCTATTATAATAGTGTCTATTAATAAAATAAACATACTTTTTAATAGCATTAAGGAGTGACCCAATATTCCCCTTAACACATAATAGTCCCAGTAGTCCATCCAATATCATAGTCCCTCCTGATTGGGAAGCCACCAGAGGATACCACACGGGCTACGGGAGAAATCCAAACTCGTACAAGGCTCGGTATGGTAGGTGACACGGCACAACTAGGCAATGCCAGGGTAGATATACCAATTACGCTTCCGGGCCGATGGAAACGCGTAGCCGCAGCTACCGCCCACCTCGAACAAACTCCCCAAAATCAAAAATAGAAGTGGCCACTGAATCAATCCAAAGTCAAAGTATAATATCGAAGAGGAGTGTCCGATCAGAGGAATGACCTTATTAACCCGTCGATCGCTCCTGTTTTAGCCACCTTATGCCAACTCACGGGAGTTGGGTCCACGTATTTACCTTACAGGAATCGTCTCCACCAACCTACTTCATTCTGGAATCTCCACCGCGTACACAGTTAGTCAAAGTGGTTTTCGATATCGACAGAGAGTATGTCCATATTCGATCCTGGTCTCTTTGCCAACCCATCGTTATTATAACACCGCAGTCATTTAAAAATAGTTTATACTTTAAAACCAGAATATAATCCATTTCAAAACCATAATATTACGATATCATTTCTTCTTTTAAAACCCAAAACAATTCATTTTGATATTATTTTTATAAAACCCAAATCAATGATATCATTTTCCCAAAAATATATCCTTTCCAAAAATTATGCCACCTTTAAAATTTATAATTCCTTGTAACCAAATATTTGATTCATAATTTTCAACATAATACTTCGAAATCCATAGTTTTTAAACCCATTACTTTCAAAACTAAATGGTTTGGATATTCAACAGTATATAAAATAAGTGGTTTAACTTTATGGTTACTTTGTAAAGAAAATACTTTACATGGCTTTTCAAATATGGTTCTTTATTTAAGGTTTAAACCATAATCACTTTAAGTTCCAAAAACCATTTCAATTTCTATATATATATCCATTTGGAGTATTAATATTTCAAAACTAAAGTTGGAATTTATTCTTTCAGCAAATTAAACGTACTATTATTTAGTCTTGAATATACACATCAAATCCATAAATAAAACTCCAATTCTAGTAATTAAATATTTTCTCAATTTTACTTTATACTAGAATATTCCTTTTTAAATGTATTTAGGAAAAAAAATCAGTTTATAAAGATCACATTTTTAAAACTTCCAAACTTAACATATATTATAAATTATCAAATCCATTCCTAAATTTTTTTATTCCGTTTTTATTTAACGGATTTATACAAAGCTCAAATTCAAAATTTAACTTTCATATGTATATATATATGGAAGAATAATATTTATAAAATATCAAAACTAAATTTTTATGACCGTATCTCATCCAAACCATAAAAATCACTTTAAAATAATTTATATATAGACCACGGTGCCTGTATATAATTTTCTATCCTATGGTCAAGTGATACGGATATTTATCATTTCAATCCGCAATTTAAAATAAAATTTTGCGGTTGTATATCATTTCAAACCACAATCCCGAATGAAATATGCATGATGACTTGTAATTTAAAAATAAAAAATCCATTTATAAACATCATCCATCATCCAAATCACAATCATCATCCAAAATAAACAATATCAATATATCTCTGATAATATAAACAGGTAATAACTGTCAGTTATATTAAAAATGAATTTAATAACTATTAAACTAACAGTTTATATTCAGTAATAAATTTTATAACTGTTAACTAGCAGTTTATATGCAAATAAATAAATTCTAACGGTCAATTAATATGAAATAAATAAACTACATTAACAGTTAAACTAAATAAATGCAAATTAACAGATATGATGAATAAACATGCCAAATAGTTGTAAATAAATTTCTACTCATATCTAAAAATGAATTTAACAAACATAAAAACTTTTAGAAGTTGTAAGTGGGTTAAAACACTCACCTTTTGAATTTAAATCGAATTTAAATCCGATTTAAACCCAAAAATTCGACGGTCTCAGAGTTTGTCCAAACCAGCGTCAATGGAACTGGAATTAAATTACGATCCTAACAAAAGAAATTTCGCGTGAATCGGAGAACGTATGAAAAAATATTCATTTTAAACGATTTGAAAACTAAAATAAAAATAAAATAAAATAAAATAAAACAAAACCCACTTAACTTCAATGGCCACGTCAGCTAAAAGCTACAGCACGTCGTCGAATTTTTTCTGGTCAAACGAATATCCAAAACAGAAAACGAATTCTACCAGCAGATTACGTGTCTCGAGAACTTTATCATAAATTTTCTGGAATTTTTGTGGAGAGTTTGAATTTTATTAGAAAATTTGAATTGTAGATAGATTAGGTTTTGTAACCATTGAGGAAGAGAAAGAGATGAAGAAAAATGAACGTACAGCCAATTGACAATAGAAAGGAGGCTAGGGTTTATCACAGCATATTTATAGATAGATCGCAAAAGGATAGGTGTGCACGAATTTTAACGTGCAAACAGAAGTGGTCCCAAAAGGATATTAATTATACATGTTACGGATTAAATTATTTCTTTCTCAACATTTACATTGCATTTTACGCGTATTCACACATGTATAATTAGATGTCCCATTTAAATTTCCATATATATATTCATAGATAAATTTTCAATTTTAACTAAATTCTAAATTACTGCAATAATTACAGATTAAATTTCTATCCATTCTCAATAGATTACGTTTACATACTAAAATCCACATTTCTATGTATATTTGAATTCCATATTATACATATTTTATTTATCTTAATTACTTCCAACTTAAATTTCAATCAACATAAAACGTTTTATTCAGTTTCCAAAAATTTCAATCATGCTTTAAATCCAAATGAATAAATAACTTAATTCCCATTTAAGCATTTTTCATTTGATTTGCAATCAACCTTTTATGATCAATTAAATCCTGATATATTAAATAAACGTTATTTCCATCATTCTTTATCCTATGAAGAAATTTAAGTTATTCACACCTATTACTAAATTTCATATTAATGCACACTAATTTACATTTATTGCAATGGTTACCAAATATTTCCCTGCAATAATTCATTCCCCTATACATACTTACAATTCCACTTAAACTTTACTATACCCATTTATTTTCTCAACATTAAAACCAACGTTACCTCAATTCCACTAATGTACACTTATTCTATTATCACTTACTAACCATTCAAATTTTTATTAACAAATAGGCAGGTAATTCCTATGTTACAAATTTTTAATTCATCCTAATCCCTTACTATTGACATACATTTGCATTACTTACATATCATTTACAATGTTACCCAAAATCTCTATCCATTGTAATTAATACCTTAAATAAGTTTCAATTTATATTCAAGTGAATACATTACCCTTTTTCGTTATGTCATCCATTTTTCACAAGAAACGTTTTATCGTTTCGACAACATTTTATTTCTAATTACCTACATTGATTTGTGTACGTCTCTACTATTTAAAGCATTACCATTCTCACCTTCATCTAAATCTTCATTTATGAATATTTAAAATAAAATTCACTTATTTCCTATTTATACACTTATAAATTCCAATTCCAATAAATAGATAAATCTCCGTTTGCACTACTTAAATCAAAAATCAGCGATTATCCTATCTATACATTTTAAGTGGATGGATCAAATGTTGTATTCAAAAATCTACTTCTTAATATTCTTAGATTTAAACTCAACTCTCTATTAACAGATGTTTAAACTTCTTTTATTACCATTAACTTATTATTATACATTAAACTTAAATATACTGACAAAGCTTGTTTTAGGACTCTTTTCATTTCCATAAATAAAATTAGCAGTGGATTCATACCTTATTATGTCATTATCTTTAATTCCACCTAACTAAATATTTACATAATCTTTTATTTGCAATAAATCAACTATTTTATATTAATTAAATTTAATCTTCCTGGTTTACTTATTCATAGTATATAATTCAGTTACTCACCCTAACCTATTTATTTGAAATCCAATCCAGATTATTTTTACTAAGTTCCAATTTCCAAAGGTTACTGCAATTAATCCAATTAATTGCAATAAATTCTAATAAATTTGATTTTATTGGATTACAACTCAAAATAAATCAATTATTACTCAACTACCTAATTAACATTTCTTTTATATTCCAATACATAAATATTTCCCAAAATTTCATCTTTTATTTGCATAACTTACCGTATCTAAATTTTATTGGAAATTTTGTTAACTTTACGCATAAATAAAGTTAGAACCTCAATTAATTCATTCCATTTTGGTTTCATTCTTTATATCACATTAATCATCATATTATGAATGGAAATTTATCTAGGTTACATCTTATTTATTCACTTACCAATATTCCACACTAACTACAATAATTTAGTGCATTAATTGAAATTGATCAAAATAAAACTTAACAAACTAATAGAATAAATAACGTACAAAAATTTATTGTCATTAATCTATTTCATAAGTCTACACTCAAATACTCACTTAAAATAAGTTTTACGTTTCCATTAATTCGCGTTCGCACACCCGTTGCTATATTAAAAATTACTAAAGTAACGCTTTTCTTAATAACAACATTAAAATTTCTCAATATTTAAATGAACTTTATTTCCAATACATGCTACCTAATTGCATTTACTTATGATCTTATCCAAACATTCATTTATATTTTATTTCCATCAATTAGTTAATATTTACATCCATTTATTAACAATTTACTTCCATTATACAATTGCAATTTATTATAGTTATTATTACATTAAATACTATTTCAATTTTATTCTTTTAGTATTAATTAAACAATCATATTTAAATTAAGATGTTATAATGTTTTTCACTATTTATTTACACTCCATTAAAACCCAACAGTCGTCTAAATCACATTTGAATTTGCATTAAATTGGTTGTCCAGCAACTGCCATTTGTATTACTATCTTAATTCTTATACAGTTACCGTTTTACCAATTTACTAATACATAGGTAATTTAAATTTTTGTCTTTAATTCTTTATTTTATATTTTATTCAAGTGCAACAAATTACACTATTCCTTTATTGATATTTCACCTAACCTTTCAACAATTAAGTTAAATAACCGTTTCTACAATTCATTATTAATTATAAATTTAATTCTCCTTTATTTATGCAACTTACACAAGGGTATAAATCTTCCATTATCTCAATCATTAGATTTCTATTAAATTTAACAATAATTAAGATTTTTAATTACCGTTGCTATAAATTTTCATTTAGCGTTCATCTAGTATTAATTTACCTCCTTTATATATATATTTCCCTTTTCTACAAAATTTAAATTTCAAAATCCTTTTTAATTAAAAATTTAATTGTCGAAATTTACGGGTCGTTACACAAACAGTACTTTATGCGAGTTTTATCTTTCCTTTATTTCCTTCTAAACTAGAACTATTACTTTGTCCATTACCTTTATCTTGCTTAGAAATGCCAGTAATTACTTTCACTCACCAGACTTATTGTTTGATCCATTCCTCTATTTTCCCTTTTCCTACATAGGCCACTAGAGTCGAGGACAGTAGATTCAGATTGCTTGGAGATATATTCCCGGAATTTTTTGTGTATTCTTCTTCTTTTCATTTTTCTTTTCATTTGGCTTTTGATGTACTAGCCCTTATGAGAGGGATGATTGTTATTATTTTTGAACTCCGATTCTGAGAATTATTTTTCATAAGACATGAGTATTTCGTTTTTGAGACATATTCTGCTTTTCTGATTTATTTTATGAAGTTTAATTCTGAATAATAAGTTGCTACTTAAATGTTTTCCGCTGCTTTTACTCTAATGTCTTGTGAATCTTAGTCTTTGTGATGCTTTAGCCATACCTATAACGCACCATATCCTTTGGTGTACCCTTTTTGGGAACACTAAGAGGTGTGGGGTGTTCCAATGTATTGATATAAGTTTTTCAAAAGCTATATATAGGTATAATGCGAATAAAATTTTACGTTATTCTTGACCATAATATCTATGGAAAGTTTCTAATAAATTCCTAAAATCATAGGTAGAAAGGACGAGTGATCTTGTTAACTGCAGTTGAAATTTTGGATGTGAACTTCCTGATTTTGTTCCACCGATATCTGAAGAAAGAGGACAAACCAAGCTTAACAATAATAAGGGACCAATGTAACAACCCTGGTATTGGTGATTACTTGTGAAATTAAATTATAAAGGTTGCTATAATTTAATAATAGAGGAATAAAATAAATTGGAGATGTAAAATTTGTTAAAATTGTTTATTCTAAACAAACAATGGATTTTTGGATAAATAAAATGGAATTAAGTTGGTTTGGTTGGAAATGAAGTATGAATAAACCTAATAAGTTGATATGGTGATTAGTTGAATTAAATAAAGGTAAAAGAATTTAATTCAACACCATTTGTTGAAATAAGTGTGAAATGTTGAAAATAATGTTTTAAAAGCTTTATTATGTTTGTTTGGGTTAAAAATGAGCATTATATGGTTTTAATTTTATAAAATGCAATAATTTTGAAAATTATTGCCAAAAGGTGATTCTTGTTAATTTTAATGAAATATTAGAATTTAAAATGGTAAATATTGTAAATTAAAAGGTGGAATTTTGTTAAAAAAATATATTTAGATGTAAAAATATTTTTTTACATGGTTTGTTAGGATAATATAAATAAGAGAAATAATTATATGAAAGTTTGTTGTTAAAAATATTGATTTGTGAAAATAAAAAAGGGAAATTAAAGCATTTAAATAAAAATAAGAATTTAATGGTGGGAAATAGTTTTTAATGGCTAAGCTAATTTTTGTATAATTGGAAAACATTTTTGTAAACATAGAAATATATTGTGTAAATTTATTTGGTTAAAATATGTGTAAGTATGGTGAAGTTAAAGTGTTAACATAAAATTAACTTAGTTAAATTTTACTGATTACTATCATTTAGGCTATTGGGTAATAGGTTAGCCCAAAATCCATTTCTAAAACGATCAGAAGAGGCTGTACGTTCATTTCTTCTTTCTCGGTTTTGTCTGTAAAACCCAAGAAATTGCAAAAATGGTCTCCTCTCCAACTCCTTAGATTAAAATCTCTTCAAAAGTCGAGAAATCAAAGTGTGAAATAAGATAGATCCTAACCTAATACGGCTCAATTGAGAGATTTTAGTTTACTGTAACTTCATTTTGCTTGCATGTTCTCTTTTCCATCTTCTACAAGTCATTGAAGCTTCTCAAGGCCAAAAAGACTACAACTTGCAAATACAAATTGCTTAAATTCTTGATATTTTGAGTAGCAACTCACATTTCTAGCAAAATAAGCTTCCTACAAAAATATAGTTTCAGTTTACGTTGTTTTTTTTATTTACTGTAACTGTAGACTGAAATTTGTAGTTTACAATGAAATCCTTGTCTAGGTTCAACTTCGTGAACCCATATCTCTTTGGTTTCATACCGAAATTGAGTGAAATATTTTTTGGATCATAGACCATGTTTATTTGTATATGCATGTCAATTTTCATAGCTAGATTCAATTTGGAAGTGCCAGAAATCAGTGCTCAAAGTTGCAAACGAAACAGGACAAAAGCCTATAGGGTTGCGGACCTCTAGGTCAAACCAGGAACACTGGGGGTCGACCTATGCTTCCCTGTGGTTTGCCTAACACTTATGTCGACCTGTGCCTCCCTAGGGTCAACTTAAGCCATCTAAGGGTCGACCAACGCCTTTTTAACTTGCCAGGTCGATTTCTGTGCAATATTTTGATTAGTTTACTTATTCCAGTGATTCTTGTGATCAATTCTTATGATATTTTGAAGTGTTTTGAAGAACTTAAACCTATCAATAGGTAAGCCAGCATTATTGTTGATCCGTACTCTGGATTAATGTGTTTTTGAGTAGATTTCATATGCCGATTTATTTTTGTTGTTTTCGAGCATGGGTTTTCTAAATCGATTTTGAAATGGATTTTATAATAAAATAGCTTTCAAAAGAAATATTTTACAACATTTATGATTATTTTTGAATCCATTAAAAATATATATTCTCTATAATAAAAATAATTTCAAACCCATAATTTTTAAACGATTTTAGAAAATTTATTTTAAAACTAGCTTTCTCGAAGCAAAGTATTTTCTGTATAAAATACGCATTTTTGCACTCATTGGGAGAAAGATGAACTAATTTAAACAATTCAGCAAAACATGTGGTATAGGACACATGCATTTACTTTTTAAGTTAATTCCGGACTTGTTTGTTTGAAGTTATACACATTTCATGGACTTCGGGTTGATTGCCAGTACTGGACCTTTGGGTCATTTGGGCTTTCTAGCTGTTTTTCCTTTAGGATGTTTGACCTTCGGGTCATATTAGGTGCCGTATTCGTAATATAGTACTTGACAGGCTTCGGCCATTTTGTTGAGCACGTGTATCTTTTGTACTATTTATTGAATTATTTGTGATTTTGAATTTTTTTCGCTATTTCGAGATTATTGGGTCATTGAGCCGTTTGAGGATTTATCATATGGTGTTACATTTTGGAATTTTTAACTCTTAACCGAGTTCTACATATTGGGATTTATGGTTGCCATCATTTGGTGTATTATTGAGATTTGTGATTTCTTATTTAGGAGTTATTTTTGGTTGCCATCCTTTGGCGTTTATTTGAGATTTTTGATTTCCTATTTAGGAGTTATGGTGTTGACGGACGTCATTATATTTGTTGTTGTTAATGCTGATGGTATGAGGCGAATATTTATGACTAACTGATGGTGTAGTTGAACATTCCTCTTTCGAGAAACCCTCGTATGATATTTTGGTAGATAATCTATATTTTAATGTTGCGTTTTCTCTTTTAAGAAGAAATATTATCATTTATCCCTATACTTCATCTGTAATATACTAATCGGTTTATTTAACTAGATGGACCTTTGTATTTTACATACTCGGGTCAGACTGAGTTGTTTCGGGTTAGTCACCTGCTCTAGATTTCTGCTATGCTGCTTCTGCTATGGTATTTCTTGCTTTCTTTTGATGCTCGTCATCTATTGTGCAGTCTTTTTGTATTTTGTAAACTCTGATATGTACATATTCTTTTTGACTTGATGTATTTATTGTGGTCTATGTACCACCATTGTTGTATCATTATGTAGTGTACTCTGATGTATCTGTATATATGTACATATATGTGTGACTACTGTTCTGTGATCTATTGTATTTGTTGTTGTTATATTTTGTCCTGATAGATCCATTGGCCACCATAGATTTGTGTTAAACAGTTGTTGAGTATGTCGATCCACTTGAGAAAGGTAAAAGAAAAAAATTAGAGCATTCAATTGACGTATTCAATACTTGTTTAAGACAAAGCTTACGGATGGTCGCTCCTAACCAGCCTTATTCTCTGCATTAACAGACAGTATTACTCGGTAATGCTCTTTGTTAATTTAGGTCTTGGATGGGATGTCATAGCTTAGTATCAGAGCTGAATTCAGAACGTAATATGATAAACACAGAATATAACATATATTACAGTACATCAAAGTACAATATGATTGTTACATATTCCCTAATCATCGCATCCTTAATCTTTTCATGTCCTTGGGATAGATATAAGTTGGGAATATGTCTAGGAATGCATTTTAATTCCATAGTATTTTATAATTGAAACAATGATATCTTATCCTATGAATAATCTTTATCTTATCTTAACAAGCTCATGGCTCGAAGAGGGAGAGGTTGCCGTTCTGATGTTGGGCCGTCCAGTGGCTCATATACGGACTGTGTAGTGATTTCTCTCATCTTGGAGGCAAGCCTTTCAAAGGCTCAGAGTCTATTCTTGAGGTCCAGGCATGGCTTCTTATATGTGAGCGTATTTTTACTCGCAGGGATCTCTCCAACCATCACCGAGTTCTTGTAGCCTCGAGTATGTTGCAAGAGTGTGCTCTTGATTAGTATGAGCTTCTTATTATGGAGCTTGATAAGTCCACTCTTACTCGGATCCAATTTAGGGAGCGATTCGAACTTAAGTTCGTTCCAGAGTCCGAGAAATCCCTCTTCGCCTGTCGCTTCCTTGAGTTGAAGCAAGCGAAGTCTTCATTTTTCGAGTATGTTTCTTCATTCGAGTCCTTTTCCAAGCATGGTCTCGAGTATATTAGCACTTCTTATAAAAAGAATCTCAAGTTTGTTTATGGCCTTAAGAAATATTTGAAGAAATCTTTGATGCTTCAGCTTAAGCTTTCATTTGAGGATTTGGTTGACTCGGCGCTTCACCTTGAAGTAGTCGAGAAGGAGAGAGATAGTAGTGATGAGACTGAGGTTCGTATGAACCCCAATAAGAAGAAGTTTCCTTTTCAGAAGTCAAAGTCTTTTTCTCGTAACAGGAAGAAGAAGTCTGATGGTTCTAGTTCTCATCCCAATGGAGCACCTCCTAGTCAGAAGGGGTGTTTCAACTGTGGCTCCTCTGATCATTTGATTCGAGATTGTCCCATTCCTCATGTATGACGTTATTGCAAGAAAGAGGGACATCGGGTTTCATCTTGTCCCATTGCTCTGATTAAAGCTAAGTTGGGTAAGCATAATGTGGTGGATGCTTCTGGTGGTTCTTCTCAGCCTAAAGGTACTTCTCCTTCTATTCTTGATGGTTCTATATTATTTCATGATCATTCTATTCAAGTTCTCTTTGATACGGGTGCTTTACACTCATTCGTATCGAAGGAGCTTGTTGATGTTATACCACTGGATGTTTCTTGCCTTGTTACTTCTATGAGAATTGCGAATCCTATTTGGGGATCCGCAACACTTAGCATGCTTTTTAGTGATGTTGAGATTATTCTTTGTGCTTTTTCTTTCCATGCAAATCTGCACATTATTCACTATCTTTGTTTTGATCTGATTTTGGGGATAGATTGGCTTGCTTATTATCAAGCCCGAATTCTATGTTCTGATAGAATCCTATATCTTTGGCATCCTGATTCGGTTGATCAGTTGTCTCTTGTTTTTCGGAATCTTGATGGTGATTCCAAAGCATCTTTAGTTTCTCTTGGGTCTCGAGATGATGATGATGCATATCGAATTCTAGTCATTTGTGATTTTGCTGATGTATTTGAGCATGTTTCGTGTTTGCCACCTAAGCGGGAAATTGAGTTCCATATTGACATCATTCTTGGTGCTCGGCCTGTCGGTCGTCCTCCTATGAGGATGTCCATTAAGGAAAATAAGGAACTCAAAAAGCAATTGTTGGAGCCGAAAGCCAAGCAAATCATTCGGTCTAGTTCTTCACCGTGGGGTGTCGCAGTCTTCTTTGTTAAGAAATCTAATGGTACTCTTAGGCTTTGCATCTATTACCACAAGCTTAATGAGTTAACTATTAAGAATAAGTATCCATTGCCCACGATCGATGTCATGTTTGATCAGTTGAGTGGTGCTAAGGCCTTTTCTCAACTCGACCTTGCCACTGGTTTTCATCAGCTACGAGTTGCAGAGAATAGCATTCCTCTTACCACATTACGCCTCGTTATGGTTCTTATGAGTGGCTCATTATGCCATTTTGTTTAATGAACGCTCCAGTTTATTTCGTCGATCTTATGAGTCGAGTATTCAAGGAATATCTCGATAAGTTCATCCTTGTACTTATTAATGACATCCTTATCTATTCTAAGTCTGAAGCCGATCGTGCTCATAATTTGAGGATTGTTTTGAATACTCTTCATCAACGCCAACTTAAAACCAAATTCTCCAAATGCTACTTTTGGGAGAATAAGTTTAAGTTCCTTGGCTATGTTGTATCTTCTGATGGCATTTCAGTCGATCCATTGAAGATAGAAGCCATTCAGAATTGGAAAAGGCTAGAGAACATTTCTGAGATTCGCAATTTCCTTGGATTGGCGGGTTATTACCATCGATTCATCAAAGATTTTTCCCGCATTGTTCTTCCTCTCAATAGCCTTACTAGAAAAGGTGTTTGATTTATTTGGTCTGATAAGTGCAAAGCTTCATTTCAGAAATTCAAAGAACTTCTTACTAATAATCTTATCCTTGTGGTTCTCGAAGGGAATCAAGATCTTGTTGTCTACACCGATCCAAGTCGATGTGGTCTCGGTGTTGTGCTTATGAAGAGAGATCAGGTAGTTACCTACGCTTCTAGGAAATTACGCTCGAATGAGGTTCACTATGCCACCCACAACTTAGAGTTAGCCGCCATAGTCTTTGCCTTGAAGATTTGGCATCATTATCTTTTAGGTGAGCACTTCATTGTTTATATCGATCATAAATCGTTGAAGTATCTGTTCACCCAGAAAGAGTTTAATTTAGAGCAATAGCATTGGCTCAATTTCCTAGCCTCTTATGACTATGATATCCAGTACACTCCTCGAAAGGGGAACCGAGTTGCAAATGCTCTAAGTTGCAAGCACTCATTTGTTGTTTCTATGCTGATAGCTGAGTGGGATATGTTGGAGACCTTGTTTCTTTGTGATATTTGTGATCGTTCTCCAGCTTCAGATTCCCTTATCTTGTTATTTAATTTGGAGTCTCGTCCTAGCTTATTGGATCGTACTGCCGATGCTCAGTGGCAAGATCTAGATCTTGTGCGCCCTATTCAGCTTTGTAATTCTGAATCCCGTGATGATAAGTTGAGGGATTTTATCATGATATTCATGGTTGTCTTTGTAAGAAGAATTGATTGACTATGCCTTGTGTTTCTGATCTTAAGCGGGACATTCTTGATATTTTCACCGTTATAAGTATACTATTCATCCCGGTAGTAGCAAGATATATGCCGATATGAGACACTTGTATTATTGGGAAGACTTGAAGCATGATTTTGCAAGTTATGTGAGTAATTGCATGACTTATCAACTCATTAAAGCTGAACATCAACGTCCTAGTGGTCTTCTTTAGCCTCTTGAGGTCCTGTTGTGGAAATGGGATCAAATCTCTGTGAACTTTATCGATGGCCTACCTCGTTCGAGACCGAGCCATAGCAGTGTTTGGGTTATTGTGGATCGCTTAATTAAACCGCTCATTTTATTCCTATTAAATCTAATAGGACGGCTTCTCATCTATCCAAGCTATATATTAAAGATATTGTGAGACTTCATGGTGTTCCTAGTTCAATCGTTTGTGAAAGAGATCCACTTTTCACCAGTAATTTCTAGTAGAGTATTCAGAAAGCTTTGAGTACAAAGTTTAACTTCAGCACAGCTTATCATCCACGGTCTGATCGATAGACTGAATGGGTGAATCGTGTTCTTGAGGATCTACTTCGTGCGTGCATTCTTGATTTTGGTGGTAGTGGGGAAGACCACCTACCGCTTGTTGAGTTCTCTTATAACAATAGTTTACAATCCAATATCGGTATGGTTCCTTTCGAAGCCCTACACGGAAGGCCATGTCGATCACCTTCTTGTTGGCTGGAATACTAGAAGAAGTTGAATTTAAGCCCCAATTCTATTCATGAAGCCTCTTAAAAGATCGATCTTATTCGTCAGAGAATGAAAGAGGCACAGAGTCGTCAAAAATCCAACGCGGAAAACCATAAGAAGCCTCTTGAGTTCTTCATTGGTAATCTTGTTTATATTCATGTATCTCCCTTGAAGGGGGTAATGGTTTCACTAGGACCGGGAAATTGGCTCCCCGATTCATAGGACCATTTCCTATTACTGAGCATATTGGCCCAGTTGCTTATGGGGTATCACTTTCGGCTCATTTATCTGGTATTCATGGTGTGTTTCATGTCTCACAACTTTGGAAGTGCCTTCGTGATTCTGATTCTGTTATCGGTCCACCTATTTTGCAAGAGCTTGCGATCTCACCTAATATATCCATTGTGCAACATCCTGTATGTTTTCTTGCTTCGGAGGTGAAACGCTTCGAAATAAGGATGTACCGCTCATGAAGATTCAATGGTCCACTAATCCCAATTACTGTACTTGGGAAACCAGAGAATTTATCGAGCAATTTTATCATGGTTTTCTATCTTCTTGTATTATGGTAAGAATTTTAACGTCAAGCTTATTTATTTTCCTTTGCTAGGTGAAATAAATCGTGTTGAATATAACACTTCTCTAGGAAATTGCGAGGATGCAATTTTTATAAGGGGGAGCTATAACAACCCTGGTTTTGGTGATTACTTGTGAAATTAAATTATAACGGTGGTTATAATTTAATAATGGATGAATAAAATAAATTGGAGATGTAAAATTGTTGAAATTGTTTATTTTAAATAAACAATGGATTTTTGGATAAATAAAATGGAGTTAAGTTGGTTTGGTTGGATATTAAGTTTGAATAAAGTTAATATGTTGATTTGGTGATTAAGTGGAATAAATAAAGGTAAAAGAATTTAATTCAGCACTAATTTTTTGAAATAAACGTAAAATGTTGAAAATAAAGTTTTAAAAACTTTATTATGTTAGTTAGGGGTAAAAATGAGTATTATATGGTTTTATTTGATAAAACGCAATAATTTTGGAAATTATTGCCAAAAGGTGATTTTTGTTAATTTTAATCAAGTATTAGAATTTAAAATGGTAAATATTGTAAATAAAATGTGGAATTTTTGTCAAAAATAATATTTGGATGTAAAAATATTCTTTTACATGCTTTGTTAGGATAACATAAACAAGAGAAATAATTTAATGAAAATTTGTTCTTAAAAATATTGATTCGTGAAAATAAAAAGGAAAATTAAAGCATTTAAATAAAAATAAGAACTTAATTGCGGAAAATAGTTTTTAATGGCTAAACTAATTATTTTATAATTGGAAAACATTTTTTAAATGTAGAAATATGTTTTGTAAATTTATTTGGTTAAAATATGTGTAAATATGGTGAAATTGAAGTGTTAACATAAACTTTACTTAGTTAAATTTAGCCAAGTATTATCATTTAGGCTACTGGGTAATAGGTTAGCCTTAAATCCATTTCTAAAATGATCAGAAGAGGTTGTACGTTTATTTTTTCTTTCTCATTCCTGGCATCTTCTGTAAAACCTGAGAAATTGCAAAAATGGCCTCCTCTCCAACTCACTAGATTAAAATCTCTTCCAAATTAAGAAATCAAAGAGTGAAATAAGATAAATCCTAATGTAATACAGGTAATCTCACCAAAATCTTTGTTTCATCCTCTGTTTGTTTTATTTTAAGAGATGTTAGTTTACTGTAACTTCTGTCTTGCTTGCATGTTCTCTTTTCCAGCTTCTACAGGTCATTGAAGCTTCTCAAGGCCAAAAGGACTACAACTTGCAAACTTAAATGGCTTAAATTCTTGATAAGGTGAGTATTAATCAGATTTCTATAAAAATATGCTACCTGTAAAAATATGATTTCAATTTACGCTGTTTTTTTTATTCACTGTAAATTGTAGATTGAAATCTGTAGTTTATAGTGAAATCCTTGTTTGGGTTCAAATTTGTGAACCCATATCTCTTTGGTTTCATACCAGAATTGAGTGAAGTCTTTTTCGGATAATAGACCATGTTTAGCTGTATGTGCATGTCAAATTTCATAGCTGGATTCAATTTGAAAGTGCCTGAAATCAGTGCTCAAAGTTGCAAACAAAACAAGCAAAAAGCCTGTAGCATTCTTGACCTCTAGGTCGGCCCAAGAACACTGGGGTTCGACTTATGCTTCCATAGGGTTGACCTAACCCTTATATAGGTTAACCTATGCCTTCCTAGGGTCGACCTAAGCCACCTAAGGGTCAACCCATGCCTTTTTAACTTGTCTGGTCGATTTATATCGAGTTCATGTGCTGTTTTAATTAGTTTGCTTATTTCAGTGATTCTTGTGATCAATTCTTATGATATTTTGAAGTTTTTTGAAGGGCTTAAACCCATCAATAGGTAAGCCAACATTATTTTCGATCAATATTCTGGAAGGATGTTTTTTGAGTAGATTTCATATGTCGATTTTATGGCGTTTTCAGTGATTTTTGCTGTTTTTGAGCATGGGTTTTCTGAACCAATTTTGAAATGATTTTTATAATAAAATAGCTTTCAAAAGAAATATTTTACAACATTAATGATTATTTTTTAAGCTATTAAAAATATATATTCTATATAATAAAGAGAATATCAAAGCTATAATTTCCAAACGATTTTAGAAATAATTTTTAAAACTAGTTTTCTCGAAGCAAAGTATTTTCTGCATAAAATACAAATTTTTGCACTCTTCGAGAGAAAGAGGAAGTGATTTAAATGATTTGGTAACCATGTGGTATGTAACGCATGCGTTTACTTTTTCAGTGATTTCAGACTTGTTTGTTTGAAGTTATACACATTTCATGGACCTAGGGTTGATCCCAATACTGGACCTTTGGGTCATTTCGGCTTTTTAGCTGTTTGTACTTTGAGATATTTGTTCTTCGGGATGTTTGACCTTCAGGTTCTTTGACATTTGGGTCGTAGTATGTGCCATATTTGTGATACTGTACTTGGCGGGCTTTAGCCATTTTGTTGAGCAAGTTCATCTTTTGTGATATGGATCCATCTTTTGTAATATTTATTGATTTATTTGTGATTTTCAAATTTTTTTGCTATTTTGAGATTATTGGGTCATTGAGCCGTTTGAGGATTTAATATATGGTGATTACGTTTTGGAGTTTTGAACTCTTAATCGAGTTCTACATATTGGGATTTGTGGTTGCCATCCTTTGGCGTATTTTTGAGATTTGTGATTTCCTATTTGGAGTTATTTGTGGTTGCCATCCTTTGGCGTTTATTTGATATTTTTGATTTCCTATTTAGGAGTTATGGTGTTGATAGACGCCATTATATTGGTTGTTTTTAATGCCGATGGTATGAGGCGAAAATTTGTGACTAATTGATGTCGTAGTTGAACTTGCCTCTTTCAAAAAACCCTCATATGATATTTTGGTAGTTGATATGCATGTTTAGTGTTGCTTCTTCTCTTTTGAGAAGAAATATTATCATTTATCCATGTACTTCATCTATAACATACTAATCAGTTTATTTAAGCTAGACTAACCTGTGTATTTTATATACTCAGGCCAGACCGAGTTGTTTCAGGTTAGTCACCTGCTCTAGATTTCTTTTGTGCTGCTTCCGCTATGGATTTTCTTGCTTCCTTTTAATGCTAGTCATCTTTTGTGTAGTCTTGTTGTCTTTTGTGAACTCTGATACGTACATATTCTTTTTGACTCGATGTATATATTGTGGTCTATGTATTACCACTATTGTATCACTATGTAATGTACTAGGATGTATCTGTATATATGTATAAATATGTGTGACTGATGTTCTGTGATCTGTTGCATTTGTTGTTGTTATATTTTGTTCTGAAACATCCATTAGCCACCGTAGATTTGTATTCAACATTTATTAAGTATGTCAATCCACTTGGGAAAGGTAAAAGAAAAAAATAGAGTACCCAATCGATGAATTCAATACTTGTTTAAGACAAAGCTTGCGGATGGTCGCTCCTAACCAGCCATATTCTCTGCATTAATAGATAGTATTACGTAGTAATACTCTTTGTTAATGTAGATCTTGGGGTGGGGCATCATAACCAACATAGAGGGCACCATGTGAAGTTCTTTCCCACTCGCTTGGTCTCGAGATGGGATGTAGTTGTCACTGAGATTAACAAGGGAGAGAATACTTAAGGGAGTTTAGGAGACGTTTTGAGATGAAGCTGATGTCCAAGGATGAAAAGGGAGTACAGATGGAGAAGTTTATTCATTTACAGAAAGGAGAGATGCGAGTGAAAGAGTATGTTAATCAGTTCAATGAGCTGGCTAGGTTTGGAATCGAGCTGATCAATTCCCCTCACAAGAAGGCTCTGATGATTGCAAAGGGACTGATCTCTTCAGGAGTTAGCCCTTAGTCATATTCCCATGGGTGCGACTTTTGAGGGATTAGTAGAGATAGCTTTTCTAAATGATGCTTCCAATAAGGAAGTAAAAAGTGAGCCTAAGAAGGAAAAAGGAAAGACACCTCAGTAGAACCAGTGCAAGGGTGGAATAGGACCTAAGGAAAAGATTAATAAAAAAAAGAGCCGTAGTGCAAAAAGTGCGTTAAGAAGTGTAACGATCCGTAGTTTTACCATATCGCAAATGAGATATTTAATTTATTTTAAATATTCAAATATAGAATTTTCAAACTTAATAATTATGTTTTATGCGATAATAAGAATTATAAACTTATTTTAAAAAAAGATTTGATTACAAGAAGTTTGGATTTTCATCGAAAAGTGACTAAACTTAGTTTTCAATAAAATTGGACATACTTTCAATTTTTGTTTTAATGAAAAATAATTCTTTTTAAAAAATTTATATAATGATAGTAATTTGATTTACAATGATTTTATAAACATATATGCTTGTTTTATAAAAATTGACAAATTTTGCCGTACGTTAACAAATCAACGTCGTATTTTTACAATTAGATTTTAATATTATATAATATGGATTTATAATTAAAATAAACTTTTTCAATTTTTTAAAGTAATAAGAAACTTATTTTCCAATTTTGATTACATAGACAGATGGTTTAAATAAAAATTATAAATATGATCGGTAATCTAATTTTGGATTTATGAATGATTACCGAACAAAAGTTGTTTAAAGGTTATCGCAACATAGATTCTTTTAAAACCTATATAACTACACATTAACGTATTTACACACTTGTAAACATATAAACATTTAGCATATAATAAAAAAGATCATTTCTGGAAAATTTACAAAATAAAATATAAAAGATTTTGATTTGACATGTTTATATTAATAACTCCTTACTAAACCAAATCATTACCAAAAGAACTTAAGCATCCATTCAACATAAATGCACATATCAAATCCGTACATGGAAAAGGAGCATTTCCATTTTGTATATTTTGTTAGTTTAATGAAAAATAACATAATCATTATACTTATGTACCATTTCAAATCTAAGTATCATATCTCATCAATGACAATCTCTTCATGCATTAAAGAAGAATAAAATAATGGTTCAAAAGTTAAAAAGTAGCAAAGGTTAGTTTGATGATTTGATAATTTAGCTTCACCCATAAATAGCATATCCATCCTCTTCATTTTCACTACATTTCCTTCTCCATTTTCTTCACTTTCTCAACCTCTTCCATAGCTCCTACACCCCACCACCATCACACGCCTCCAAACCCACCATCCACGGCCAAAACTCCCTATATCCAGCCCAATACATGCCACACTTACCCACATTCCAAAACCTACGCCCCCTCAAAAACCCAATACCCAAGCAGTACTATAATACCCTTAATTTTTTTGATAACATTATTCAGGAGATTTAATTAGATAAATTAAATAAAGTAATGTAATAATTAGAATGATAAGAAGATTGAGATTTGAATAAATAATAAGGAGGTGGTGCTTAAAAAATTAAATGGGCTTAAGAATGGTTTTTAAGTTAATTAATTTACACAAGGGTATATAGGGAAAGCCGCACATAACCCCTTACCGTTATATATTCTCGTTCCTTATGTTATCCCGCTTTTTGGCAAAGCCACGATACCAAAAGACCGATCAGAAACGGAGAACAGTTCGTCTCAGAGATCGGTCGTACTTCTTCTCGCTATGGATATCACTGAATTTTGTCCAAGTCCAGATTGAGCTACAATCGATAGGACACGACAAGAAAGACCATAGGAGTCAACATCTCGAGTTTCAAGTCAATCCGAGTTCATACGCTCGAGTTATGATCGGTTCAATTTGAAGGGGAAAGCTTAGGTTTTGAAGCCATCATTCACCAACGTTTCGAAACCATCACGTTCGAATCCATAAGCTTCGAATCCACCGAACCACCTCGGGTTCGTCTACGTCACCTTCGAATCCATCGTCTTCGAACCCATCGTGTTCGAACCGATGGGCCTCGTGTCCATGGAGAAGTGACATAGTTCGTTTCCATCACGAAGCCATGCTCGAACCCATCCATGATGTCAAGTTCGAATCCATCCTGTGTAGCCTCATTCGAATCCACTGGGTCAACCAACCATGATGACGTGTCTTCCTTCGGTTCGAATTCGCCGAGATCCATGGAGTCGAAGCGGTCAACTCGCAGTGAAGACCGGGTTGGTTCGAATTTGCGCTCCACGTCGCCACGAAGTCACGTGCCATGATGGATTCGAAACCATCGGTTCGAAAGCATGGTTTCGAACCAAACAGCCATGCAATGAACCCCATTTCGAATCCATCATATCTCCCAATCTACTGATCCAAATGGCATGAAATTTTCACAGAAGCTTGCATACATGTTGAAGAATGTCCACGCCAAATTTCACCTCGATTGGATGAATTCTTGATCGGTTCGAATGGAGTTCGAACCGATGCCAAAGTGGGCCCAAACTTCCTGAGACCGTGCATGTGGGCCTCCTCACGTGCAAGAAGAGGTCTCCCGAGTTTTCAGCGAAATTTCAGCAGCCTACGCCTATAAATAGAGCCCCAGGGCCAACAGAAAAGGGATCTTCCGACTCTGAAGCGCCCAGACTCTGCCGGATCGAGATCTCCATCATTCTACACCATAGTTTTACTGTCGATTTCGAATTTCCAGTTGTAATTTGCTGTTGATTGCTGCAACAACTTGTAATCATTGAAAGAGAATCAATAAAACATCAAAACACTTCACAGTGGACGTAGGCAACACGCCGAACCACTATAAATCGCTTGTCTGCGCATTTAATTTATTGTTGATTGTAGTTTTTGTTAGATAATATCTGTTTTGAATTTACATTCTTGACCAGAATCTCTTCAACGACTCCCGAAGAGTGTTGTGTCCAATTTTGACGCATACACTTTGGTGCTTTCATCGAGAAAACCCAGCTTTTCTCTTGCTCGTTGGATCTGTCATCGATACCGGATTGAATAAATCTAAGAGAGAGATCCAGATCATTGAATCCAACTTCCTTCCCTTCTATTCAGATTTGCATAAAGTCTAGGAAAGGAATTCAACTATCAAAATGGTTAGCACAAGAGCCACCTCGAACGCTGTCAATCGAGAAGAACGGGATAGACAAAATCCTGCCCCTCTACTTCCATCTAATCAGGATGTCGCTGGGCACCCAGAACCATCGGGTCCGGCTACCCGACAAGAATTGCAGTTGTTACTCCAAGAGCTGACCCAGAGTCGGCGACAACTAGAAGAATAGCTACACGCTAACGCTGAGCTAATCAACAAGTTGGAGCGCCATAAACGAAAGAGATCCACGAGAGATCGTGCTTCTCGCTCTTCCAGCGAAAGTTCTTCATCTTCTGATTATCATAACCGACCTCCACGACCCCAGTTAGATGGGAGTCGTATGCCACCCGCTGGAAACCAACCGACATTGACCGTTGGACAAATAAGAGTTGGTCCGTCGGCTAGTTTCCAAACCGGACCCTCCTCCCAAGGAGGTGCCGTTCCTCACCACGCCGCAGAATACCGCACCACTAGCGTTGCGGCTGAACCAGGAGTCGACGCTCAAGATCATTCAAACCTGGACCGTCGTCATAGCGGTCGTACTCCTGAACCGTACGTCCCAGAAGATTATGAGCCAAGAAGGCGAGACTTGGACCGTCGACGATATCCGGTTCAAGCCCGAAGTACGGAACATGATCATACTCCGGCACAAATGCCGGATCTTTCAACTATGATACGTCAGATGATCCGTGAAAGTCAGGGATTCACAAACGACGATTGGGGAGTTTCTCGAAGTCACACTCCCTTTACGGACGATGTTCTCAGTGCTGAACCCCCACGGCGATTCCGAATGCCCACTCTACCCATGTACGAGGGAAACTCCGACCCCAACCAACATATTCTAAAGTTTGAATGGTCGATGACCGCTGCCAGAGCCGACGATGCAGTGAAGTGTCGTAGTTTCCCCATATCCTTGGGGGGCATCGCCACCATGTGGTTCACCCGATTGCCACCTCGAACCATCTCTTCCTTCGATCAGTTAGCCACAAAATTCGTTGAGATATTCCGCATGCACGTCGCAAGGCCAAAGGATGTCAACACTCTATCTAGTGTCACGCAAGCTTCCGGAGAGACGCTCAGGCACTACTTAGAGAGATTCCATACTGCATACGCGGAGATTAGTAATCCGAACGATAACTCCATCCTTATGGCGCTGACTAAGGGGATCGACCCCGATTCTGAATTCGGTAATTGGCTAGCTGGGAAACCACCTGCGTCATTGGACCGTTTCCATGCCAAAGCAGCTCAATTCCTGAGACGGGATGACGCGAAACAGTCTAGGAAGCAAACTGACGCAGGGTCAAATGCGGAAGGGACCCAAAGCAATGTTGCAATAAAACAGTCCGGTGAGAGCTCCGGAAAAGTTCGGTCGAACATTAAAAATAAACAAGCTCGGCGAAGAGAGAGCGTGAATCAACTTAAAATACAAGATCAAAATCGCGGCCCGCAACGCAAAAATCCGAAGTTCGACAGTTGTACTCCTTTGAATACTTCACTGGAGGACTTGTACTTGCAGACCCGTAATACAATTCAATATGAAAAGCCTGCTCCAAGACCGTCGTCAGAGGGACAAATCCAGATGGGAAAATTTTGCAGGTTCCATGAAGGCTACGGGCACGATACGAACGAGTGTCGTCACTTACAGGATCTTGTTGAAAAACTGGTCAGGGAAAGGAAGCTGGAACAGTTTGTGCGGACACCGCAGCCCAAAGAAGCGGGCCCAGCCAATCCAGTCAATGAACCCAATCGACCGAGGTAGGAGGACTCGACTTGTCCCCGTGGGAGATTGGTGATAAACACCATCAGTGGCGGGCCTACTTATTCAGGAGCCTGGAACGACGAAGAACCTCGTCACTATCACACATGGCAGGCTCCTTCAATCCATGAATACTTTGCAATTTCTTTTACGTTCTGAAATTTGAATTTGTAATAAGGCACTGATTTTGCCACATTTCCTTATTTCAGCAAATAAAATGCCTTCTCTTCAAGCTAAAGCTGTGATTCGCCGAATACGACGTTCAACAATCACGACACACGAAGAGCTAAGTTCCATCAAACAATGGAATTTATTCAAATAGCGAGTGACTGCGTTACCACCGGCCACTCACTAAGTGAAACCCTAGCTCGGGGGCAAGCCACCACATCAAAGGCTGAACTGGACCAACACACGGCAGCCCATTCAATAATTCGTTCCCAGAGCGCGAACGGACTCCAGTATAAACATTTAATAACCCGTTCCCGGAGTGCGAACGGACTCCAACTTCCTAGAGTGTGAATTGGAGTATAAACATTCAATAACTCGTTCCCGGAGCGCGAACGGGCTCCAACTTCGCAGAGTGTGAATTGGAGTATAAACACTCAATAACTCGTTCCCGGAGCGCGAACGGACTCCAACTTCCCAGAGTGTGAATTGGAGTATAAAAATTCAATAACTCGTTCCTGGAGCGCGAACGGACTCCAACTTCCTAGAGTGTGAGTATAAACATTCAATAACTCGTTCCCAGAGCGCGAACGGACTCCAACTTCCCAGAGAGTGAATTGGAGTATAAACATTCGATAATTCGTTCCCAGAGCACGAACGGACTCCAACTTCCCAAAGCGTGAATTGGAGTATAAAAGTTCAATAATTCGTGCCCAGAGTGCGAACGGACTCCGACTTCCCAGAGCGTGAGTTGGAGTATAAAAGTTCAATAATTCGTTCCCAGAATGCGAACGGACTCCAAGTTCCCAAAGTATGAATTGGAGTATAAACATAAGTTACAGGCTCCCGGAGCACGAACCGAAGCATCCGTGCTAGCTCCAGATTCACAGAGCATGAAGTGGAGTGTAAACATTAATTCCAGGTTTCCGGAGCGCGAACCATACTGCAGACATCGATAACTCTCAAGCTCCGTACAAACCGGATTATCGATCTCAAATTATCTTAAGTCCCCGGAATGTGGACATGTGCTTAAAGTTTACAATAAACGCACTCAACCACCAAAACACAAATGTTATTCCCCGAGACTAGGGGGCAAAAAAGCTAAGTGTTAATCGCTAATCAAAGTGATACAATGTCCGAAGTTCGATTATTCATCGATTACAACTTGTGACCAAGATTTTCAGACTTGGCGAATAAAACAAACTCTACTTGACGATAAAAATACCACAAGTGCACCGGACTGAAAACATAACGCTATAAATACTTAAGCACAAAAGAAATGAGAGTTGAAATGAAATTTAGTTTCTAGAGTGTGAGCCAACTCCAAATTCCCGGAGAGCGAATTGGAATGCAAACATTACCTCTTGGTTCCCGAAGTGCGAACCGGAGTGTAAATGTCGACCCTAAGTTTCCAGGATGCGAACCGGAGCATTAACTTTGAAATAATTCTAAGTCCCCGGAGAATGGACCGGAGTACAAGCCTTGACTCTAAATTCCCAAGACATGGACTGTATCATAAACATCGATAATCATCGGGCTCTCGGGGCATGAACCAAGCTGTTGCTCGCAAATTATTCTAAGTCCCCGAAGCGTGGACATGCGTTCAAGATTCGCAAAAGAGCACGGTCGTAAACCCATCATCACAACACTTAAGTAGAAAACATAGTTGAAATAAGAAAAACAGAATTTTATTTTCAACTAACTTAAGACAAGGACTTACACGCAAATAAGTTCTTCCAAAAAAGAGTGCCTACTAGCAGGGGCCGAACCTGCATCTATACACGGCCTACTAACAAAAAACAAAAAAATAAAACACCAGTTCCTATCTACCAAAAAATTCGCTTGAGCGGCCCATCTACTTCTTCTTTTTGAATCTTCTAATCAGCGGTTCGTCTTCGGACTCGCTGGAGACAGAGATCCTTCGTTTGGAGTGCTTTCTCTCCAATGCTTGTTCTTTGGCCGAAGGCATAATGTCGACGTCTTCCTCAGAACCTGAATCTAAGTGAAGGCTCCCCGCCGGAGGGGTAGAAGGGACCGGACCCGCACCGGAAGATGGAATAGTGCCACCACCGACACTAACGCTTTGCCCCCCAGCTTCCAGTTCAGCTTGAATCTCGGCCAGAATCTCTTCATCGTGAATCGTCTGGGCTTGGCTGGGAGCATCCGCGGTCTGCATTGAAGAGCTGGAGGTAGGCGGGAGGTCACTAATGATAAATGGAAAGTCAGTGAAAGAGCCACCCTATGGGCCAAGCAGCTCACTTACCATTTGTTCGTCAAGAGATAGGGACCTCCCCTGCGCCGCTTCGGTTGATACTATAGTCACGACAGTAGTCTCAGTGGCGATGGCCTTATCCCCTTTGCTCGATTCCTGGGTCGCGACAATGGAAGCAGCTCCAGTCACTAAACAAAGATAAGAAGAAGTTATTAGCAACTGCTTCAAAACAAACTCTCTATTGAGAAAACACTTGAGATAAATTCGGAATACCTTCCCCAACTTGACTTGCGGACGACTGAGCGGCCTCAGAAGCATGCTCCCGAATGGGAGATAACCGCGGCTGTTCCGGGTCATAAGCGGGAACGGTCTGTGAACTAACCATAGATACAGCCTCAGACGGAGGCGGAGCGGTAGTTTCGAGAGCAGTGGCACGATGTTTAACGCCTGGCCCTTCTCCGGCCTCCAAAGATCGACTACCAACCATCTCCTTCTCATAAGCGATCATAGCGTCATGGAGGACCTTCTTTTCCTCATCTGTTAGCAACCGATTTTCGAGCTCGAATCGGTCGACCGATTCACCCGGGTGCGCTTCCTCTTCCTCTTCAACCAATCATTCCCAAGCACTGTGGAGATGCACTGG
The DNA here is from genome assembly GCA_030765085.1 of Allium cepa. NCBI lineage: Eukaryota > Viridiplantae > Streptophyta > Magnoliopsida > Asparagales > Amaryllidaceae > Allium > Allium cepa. Next base: position 660,419,380 of record CM060941.1, read on the forward strand.
GTAATCCTGAAGCCAGGCCTAGTTTCTGTGCTTCAATACATTGGCATTATAGGTGATAAGCAGATCTTCGATGTCGGCCTCTAGCCTGGCCTCGGCTTGCTGAACTCTCTCCTCAATTTCCGCCTCGACCGCTTGAACTTTGGCCACTGCCTCATCCCGTTCGGTCCAGAGTATAACAGCTTGTTCGTACGCCTCCTGGGCTGCACTGTTTGCATCGTCCCCATCCTTGGCGATTTCGGCGAATTTGGATTTGAGCTCGTTCAGCTTCTTTAGCGCCGCGTCCCTTTTGGCAGTGACCAGGGTATTCCGATGGCCCATGTCCTCCACCGTGGCATAGTGCTCACGCTTCATTCTATCCATCGTAAGCTGGGCTTCATCGGCCTTTTTGATGGCTTCCATCTCTGATTTTCTGGAAGATTCGGCCTCGGTGTTCAACACGTCGATAATACGGCTTTTTTGGGCCAACTCAGCTTGCATTTTTTCAATGGTGGCCCCACGCTCGAAGGCCAGTGACGACGCCTTCTTAGCCGCCTTGTACCATGCCCTGTATTGGGCATAAAAATCGTGCACATAATCGTGCGCTGCCTGCTCGTCCTCAGGCGGAATTCTTTTCAAGTGAAGAGGGAAGATGTAGTTGTCAAAGCAAATGTTCGGAAAGTCCTTCTTCAGCTGAGCAAGCCTGATTGCCCCTTCTCCCGAAATTTCAGTGGGGGGTTGTTCCGCAACTATTGGGGGCATTGCCTCAGATCAGGGATGGCGAGGTTCATGCCTAGAAGATTGAGAGGTTGACTGATAATGCGAAGATTCAGAAGAACGAGGAACATGGATAAGAGGCTGTGTAGGAGCTCTTGGAGGAGGGGTGCGCGATCGAGACCGATGTCTGTAATCCCTGTCTCTCCATTCTTGGCTAGAGTACCCGGAGTGCCTGCGATCATAACTTCTATCCCCCTCTCTTCGTTGTGAATCATAATACGAGGAAGGTCTGCGAGCATGTCGTAGACTCCCCAGCGTCGAACCACGTCCAGTCATAATGTCTGCAAAGCAAAATGAGAATAGAGTTAGTGTTTTCTCAAAACCGATCACTTAAGACTTGGGACAATGTAGTGTCGTGAAATGTGTATGAATATGCATTTCCCCCGACAAACCAAAAATGTCGATTGAGCTAGTAATAAAAGGCTCGCTCAATTCAAGAGTACGATGAAACTCCTCCAACCCGGCGTCATGCTGAAAAGACACATCATCCGGGATTGGAAGGTCGGTAAGCCCTTCGTAAAGACTTTCGGTTCGCGGAGGAGACATCTCGGAAATTCTAACTCCGGGGGAGGATCGGGCCGTGACAACCGACTTCCATCTCCCCTTCTTAGTTGACGTGACGACGGCTGCCTTTCCTTTTCTTTGCTCTTCAACATCTTGAGCCATGTCTGTAGGCTCCAACAACGGCTCATCGTCAGTATGAGTTCTTTCAGAATTAGCCTCCTCGGCTATAATAATTTTGGGCTTCTTGTGCTTGACTCGTTTCTTCAAAACGGCCTTTAATGCCCCCTCGAACAGTATGCTCTGCCCTTGTTCAATCAATCCGCAAGTTCGGAGATTCCTATCCGTCAAGAGCAGCTCAATATCCCTATCTCCACTCGAGACTTCCCGAAGCACTCGCACCATCTCCATAAAGTGCTCGCCCTCAGGACGCTAAATCGTCGCTGTAAAAAAGAGAAGAAACATAAGTTTCACTTTGACAGCAATTGCCTTAGTGATTACTTGATAACTCAGCTACACTCACGTCTGACTAACCATCGCTGGGCAAACCCCGGAGGACACCTGACGTAGAACCATTCCGTCCTATAGTAGCTCAGCCTGGTCTAGGACCCGGTAACCACTTGGCAGTTTCTCACCGCTTCCAGAAATGTGAAGGAAGGATAATCACCCCGAGTTTTGAAATTGCACAAGTATCTGATCTCAATCGGGAGTGGTGGTCGATGGAGATATTCCATGAATGCAATGAACAAGCTATTGATCGACGCATACCCGTTCGGGTGCAGCTGAGATGGGGCGATCCTCAAAAATGACAATACTTCCCTTATATACTCGTTGAACGGAGGAAGTGTTCCGGCCGCACATGCGTGGCAGTTGAATGCAGTATACCCTTCCGGTGGATTGTGCGGTCTATCATTCGGCCCCGGCAGTAACACATCGTCCAGTGACAGGCCGTGCCTCAAGCATATCCTTCCCAACATGTCTTCAGAGATATTGGATGGAACGGAATCCGATGGATTTGCAATGAATGACGCATTAGGCAATTCGTCCGGGGCTGGACCGACGATCTCAGGATCAATGTCTGGAACCTCTAGTCTCGGAAAGGCTGTACCTCGAATCTCCTGCTGCTGTGAACTTGACGATTCCATAACTAGCTAACTCATGAGAAACCATCGTTAGACGACAAAGGACCCGTGCGTTCCCTAGTGTAAAGTGTATGAATATATGTTGTGTAGTGCCATGCATTACTTGAATGAATATCGCAGAGTTAAAGAAAATATGCAAACGACAAAGCCACGGAGTCCACTTACGATGACCGTCATCGTTGACCGTCATCGTTGAACCGCTGGTACGACGGAAATTTGATTTGAATAGAAGTCGTTATTGTTCCATCAACGAGCTTCGAAAGGTGGTCGAGTATGCAATTTAACATGTCCAAATATGCAAGGATGAAGCTCGCCGGAGTTATGCTCAGAAAATATCAAATTTTGGAATCCATCATAGGGGCTTCGAACCGATCACAGGCACTTCGTTCGAAACCACCCTAATATCACTTCGAAACAATGCTTGGAAAGCTCGCTTCGAAACGATGAACAGGTGTCGATTTCGAATCGATCGGAAATGGTTGATTTCGAATCGATCCTTGTTTGGCAAGTTCGAACCGATCAGGAACTCCCAACTTGACATCGACGTCATTCGAATCGATCCTATTCGAGTCGACATAAAACTGCGAATTTCGAACCGGTAGCCGATGGATTCGAATCCATCGATTCGAATGGATCCATCGAATCCATCGGTCGGTGCGAACTGCGTCGCCCCATAGAACCATTCCATGGATCGATGTGAAATCCAACGGCCAATGGCGCACCCATCATCGGTTCGAACTCGAATCCACGCATCGATTCAAAACTCCTCCAAGAGCCAGATATGGATTTACCAAATCCCAAGAAAGGCCGATCGATGAAGGAATAATGGGTTCGAGGTAGCTTTGCCTTGTGAATTCAAGGTTAGTTACCTAGTTTGGATGGTAGGTTTGGGGAATTGGAAATTTGGATCTCAAATGGTTCGAATACAAAAGCACGGCACCTTCTTCTCTGGAGTTTCGAGTGCACAGTAAAGCAAGGCAGGAGTAAAAAAGTAAAAAGTGAAAAATGGCGAACCCTCTGCTATTTATATGGGGAGTTGGGGATGACCAGGTCGATTCGCCACCCAGTAAACTTGACCGGTCGTAACCAGTCAAGACGCGCATCGATTCGAAGTCTCCATTCGAAACCATCGGCCTAGTACCCCATCGATTCGAAGTTACCCTCGTGTCGCATCGGTACGAAGCGCGCAGCAAGGCGACGAGCAGCGTCGATGCGAAACAAACGCTGGGCCCATCGGTTCGAAAGCCCTTGTCCGCACCAACGACACCGTGTACAACCGTCACCAATCGTTTCGAAACGCCAGTTCGAATCCATCATTCCATACCGGTTCGAATGTCAGCTTCGAACCCATCACAACACGAGTATACGCCACCCATGCGAGTGTAGATTTCGAACCCATCGGAGCTCGCACCCATCGGTTCGTAATGTCGCAGTCACGCAACGCAGAGTCGTTTCCTTCAACCTTCTGCATCGGTTCAGGAGAGGATCGATACGAAGGAACCTTCCAAAACAACCATCAAGCATTGTCTCGATTCAAATTACAAAATCGGTTCAGGAGAGAATCGATACGACGTTCAATAGCAAACGGAACTAATCAGACTCATGGACGCATGACGTTTACAAGGGTCAAACTAACATATATGCATATATGTCGAACTAACGATCGATTTTAAACATTTACAGGGATCAAACACTCATACCACTACAAATGCAACAGCCAACGGCTAAGCACTATTATACAGCAATCAATCATATCAACACAAGGTTACAACAATACAACATATGAGTTTCAACAAAAAAGAGAGAAATGATTGTTCAGAGAAATTGCAGCAGTTCAAAGCACGTCATGTTCCCACAAGACATACTTTGGGGGGCAAAATGTTATCCCGCTTTTTAGCAAAGCCGCGATACCAAAAGATCGATCAGAAACGGAGAACAGTTCATCTCAGAGACCGGTCGTACTTCATCTCGCTATGGATATCACTGAATTTTGTCCAAGTCCAGATTGAGCTACAATCGATAGGACACGGCAAGAAAGACCATAGGAGTCAACATCTCGAGTTTCAAGTCAATCCGAGTTCATATGCTCGAGTTATGATCGGTTCAATTTGAAGGGTAAAGCTTAGGTTTCGAAGCCATCGTTGACCAACGTTTCGAAAACATCACGTTCGAATCCATAAGCTTCGAATCCACCGAACCACCTCGGGTTCGTCTACGTCACCTTCGAATCCATCGTGTTCGAACTCATCGTGTTCGAACCGATGGGCCTCGTGTCCATGGAGAAGTGACATAGTTCGTATCCATCACGAAGCCGTGCTCGAACCCATCCATGATGCCAAGTTCGAATCCATCCTGTGTAGCCTCATTCGAATCCACTGGGTCAACCAACCATGATGACGTGTCATCCTTCGGTTCGAATTCGCCGAGATCCATGGAGTCGAAGCGGTCAACTCGGAGTGAAGACCGGGTTGGTTCGAAGTTTGCACTCCACGACGCCACGAAGTCACGTGCCATGATGGATTCGAAACCATCGGTTCGAAAGCAGGTTTCGAACCAAACAGCCATGCAATGAACCCCATTTAGAATCCATCATATCTCCCAATCTACTGATCCAAATGCCATGAAAGTTTCACAGAAGCTTGCATACATGTTGAAGAATGTCCACGCCAAATTTCACCTCGATTGGATGAATTCTTGATCGGTTCGAATGGAGTTCGAACCGATGCCAAAGTGGGCCCAAACTTCCTGAGACCATGCGTGTGGGCCTCCTCACATGCAAGAAGAGGTCTCCCGAGTTTTCAGCGAAATTTCAGCAGCCTACGCCTATAAATAGAGCCCCAGGGCCAACAGAAAAGGGATCTTCTGACTCTGAAGCGCTCAGACTCTGCCGGATCGAGATCTCCATCATTCTACACCATAGTTTTACTGTCGATTTCGAATTTCCAGTTGTAATTTGCTGTTGATTGCTGCAACAACTTGTAATCATTGAAAGAGAATCAATAAAACATCAAAACACTTCACAGTGGATGTAGGCAACACGCCGAACCACTATAAATCGCTTGTCTGCGCATTTAATTTATTGTTGATTGGAGTTATTGTTAGACAATATCTGTTTTGAATTCACATTCTTGACCAGAATCTCTTCAACGACTCCCGAAGAGTGTTGTGCCCAATTTTGGCGCAAACACCTTATAGTTTCATTTTCCATTCATGTCGTTTTACAAATAAAATACAAAAGAAAACATAAAAGAGCAGTCGGTCATTGTTAAGGAAGAGAAATTCAAATCAAGTTAAGGAATTAAAGAAGGGGAATGAATCTAAATCTCAACCTAATTTCCTTATCCTAATTGTAACGCCCCACCTCTATGCTCACAATAACAAAGAGTATTAAAGGAAATACTGTCTGTTATCATGAAGAATAAGGCTGGATAGGAGCGGCCATCCGTAGTTAGGCCTTACACTAGTACTGGTTATTTCGATAGGAGTAGTATATATTTTTAGTTTTCTATCTCTTATTTGTTTACTCCCATCAACATACCCAAATCCAGTATAAAACGAACTACGATGGTTCATAATAGTTTAGGACAAAACATATAATAATAACACAGATAATATAAATGCGGAACACAGTTAAACAAAAAGTTTCATATATATATATATAATAAATGATGTCAGTTACAATACATTTGACACGGTACATATGATACAACTACAACTGTCGACTCAGGAAGTTATATATACAAGTACATTATCATCTAATATACATGAATACATATCAACCTATACTATGACACGACAAGTCCAAAAGATATGAAAAGTCTTCATAACTCTGGCAGCAATCCAAATCAAAATATCTACGACCTGAAATAAACTCGGGTCTGACCTGAGTATTAAATTCAAAAGAAAATAATACATGGGTCAGTCTAATTCAAACTCAGTCATTAGTGCACAGAAGCAATAATAATTAAGTAATGAATAAATGACAGTCACAATAATTCACGTCTATCCGACCCTTTTACAAAGAAATCGGAATACGGTGAATATAACACGTAACAGTGTTTAAACAACAAATCAGCCGATTCAATTTATCAACAAAGATAAGTGAAAAGAATATCAATGAAGATAATTTGAAAAACATCAAAATTTCCTAATCGGCAATTACAACAAAATCACCAAATTAAACCAATCAAAATACAATTCAAATCATATTGAATTGAATAAACGAAATAGTTCAGCTAATTGAAATATCAATTAAAATAACTATACGGGTAGGGTTGCAGTACACGCAAGCGTGCACTGCGTCGCCACTACAGCATATGGAATACGAAAAAGATAAATAAATCAAAACAAAATAGGATATCAATAAAAGCCATACCGTGTGGCTGCAGTTCACGCTAGCGTGCACTGCCTTGCCACTTAAGTAATGATGTACACAACGGGCACAAGGTCAAACCCAAGCGTTTAAGCTGGATTCAACTCATTGTACAAATCATAATACAACAGTGCCGCATTCAAGTCATGGAAAACCAAAACAATGTCACTTCAATGAACACACTGAAATGCACAAAGGCATAGCAACAAAAGAGAACTGCATATACAACCAAGCAGTGTACCGTATTGAAACTGAAATTTCCAAAATGAAGCAAGAAATAATGTACATGAATATGAAGGCAATAAGTACAAGGCAGAAACCTCAATATGCACCTAGGCACAGTACACAAGTGGCCCAGCAAATACAAAGAAATCAAACTAGGTCGTGTCTGAATACAAGCACTAACATTTTTAGTGAATCGCAACAAGTATTAATCAGGCATTCTTTAATTTGTCTACATGTCGTTGATGACTGGAACTCTTTCTATGCAAAGAGAAAAAAAAACCTGACAACGTGTAAAGATGAATGTACGTGCACGCTTGTAAAATTTTAAAACAACCTGGACTTGGTACAAAAAAAACAGATTTCGTGCTCTTTTTTTTTCTTAGGCAACACATTAAGCTCGCATAACACTACGTGCAGGTGCACAAATGTAATACCAAAAATAATGTGATCTGAGCACACCACAACATGGTAACATGTGTTATACTATTTTAACACATTCCTGGACAAAGATGAAATGGCAACATTGCAAGACATCAGGACTTACAATATTTTTATGCAATATATTTGCACACACATGAAATGACTATATGTGATGCCTGGCGTGGCTTCATGCATGCATGAATAGGATCGAATTAAACCAGATCCTACAATCCAACCCACTCAATTATACACATGAACACGGTAAAACGCAGTGACTAAGTGAAAGTGAGAATATCATGTTTTGACACAACAGTGAAACATGAAGCAGTTCAATATCACTACACATAACCGAAACAACATGAAGTGCCTGCATGATATCCAAGCTATAGGTCAAAGGCAAGGTCAACTCAACATATATAATGACTAGCAACAATTCAAAGTAATGCCGAAATCAACGAAGCAAAACGAGTTCAAAATCATGAAACAACAATCTCCATTCAAAATAGTGCCAACCCAATTTATTTTCACAAAATCAAGATTGCAATTAAATCCAAAACAACTGCAATTTGAATCAAAGTATGCCAAATTCTAGCTAGGTTTCAAACTCAATTGTTTTCACTTATCAAACTGACCGAAGACAAAGTCATGTAAATCACCAAATCGCATATATAATTCAAGTGACCGAAGTCAATACAAAGCCAGCCGTGGTTACGAAACCCACATGCCCACAGTTCATCAGAGAAAGGAAGGCCGAAGCCAACAATGCAAATGAAAATCAAGGGATTAGCACATTCACAGATTCGAACACAAGCAAGAAAACATAAAAGCAAACCCCCAAATTAATTTTTATCTCGAATCAATAACGCAACAAAATCGAACTGCCAAAACAATATGCTAAGCATGAATTGAGATGTGAGTGAGAGAATCACTCACCTTGTTTCCCTTAGCATGAATCGAAATCGATAGCCAGAGTCGAAGCAATCAACGTCGGCCTCTACGAATTTCACCAAATCCCTATTCTGATCGAACAAAGAAAAGGACAAGCCGCCATTTTAATTCTTTCGTTTGTTTGCTTTTAGGGTTTGAGATGAGAAAGAATAAAAGGGGAAACGGTACTTTCTTTAGTTAATTATCACGGCACAAAAGTGAAAAGGAACGTGGGCCGAGCCTTTACTTAAAGCCCACATACCCTAACAAATTTTGAAAAGAATTTAAATCTGATTTAAAAATTTCCAACAGCAATTAACAACCAATTTAATCGTTTAATGATTAATCGTTTAATGATTATTATAAATTGGGCAAAACCCCGGGTTGTTACAGACTCCCCTCCTTATAAAAATTGCGTCCCCGCAATTTTCATAATTAAAGGCGTCAATAACAATTATTTCTCTGACATAAACTGGTTAAGCTAGAAAAATAATGTCGGGAATACAAACGCCAAAGAAATCTTTTAATTTCATAAAAGGAATTCACAAATTCTCAACAAAGTCTAATTATCAATAAATAATTCAGAAAACAGCAAAACTGAATAAGCAATATTCAATAATCAATTAGATAATTAGAATACAGAAATCACAAAACAGCAATATCTAATTATCGTTACGATAATTAGAAAACAGTAAAATCTAATTATCAACAAAGATAATTATGAAACCCAAATCGTAAATCGCAAAACCGCAATTATCTAGTCACCAAAACGGTAATCAGAAATCTCAAATCAGCAATTATTTAATTATCACAATTGATAATCAAATCTCAAATCTACAATTATTCGATTATCAAAACGATAATCAAATCAACAAATATTCGATTATCAAAAACGATAATCAAATCAACAAATATTCGATTATCAAAAACGATAATCCAATCAACAAATATTCGATTATCAAAAACGATAATCAAATCAACAAATATCGATTATCAAAACGATAATCAAATCAACAAATATTCGATTATCAAAAGGATAATCGAATCAACAAATATTCGATTATCAAAAGCGATAATCGAATCAACAAATATTCGATTGTCAAAAGCGATAATCAAATCAACAGATATTCGATTATCAAAAGCGATAATCGAATCAACAAATATTCGATTATCAAAAACGATAATCAAATCAACAAATATTCGATTATCAAAACGATAATCAAATCAACAAATATTCGATTATCAAAAACGATAATCAAATCAACAAATATTCGATTATCAAAAACGATAATCAGAACTCATAACATCATATATCTAATTACCACAAGCGATAATCAGAAACAACAAATATCCGATTATCAAAAAAGATAATCAGAACTCATAACATCATATATCTAATTACCACAAGCGATAATCAGAAACAACAAATATCCGATTATCAAAAACGATAATCAGAACTCATAACATCATATATCTAATTACCACAAGCGATAATCGGAAACAACAAATATCCGATTATCAAAAACGATAATCAGAACTCATAACATCATATATCTAATTCCTGCAGATAATTAGATTCAACAAACATCTAGGAACCAATTAAGATATTCTAGAAAATCAACATAAAAGGTTGGATAGATCCCATCATATGGCGAGTTTTAGCTGCGCCGCACGTGCATCTCATATGGCCGAAGCCTACCAAGTACCCATCTTAATTTTGGCGCCCATCATATGACCCGAAGGTCCAACATATGACCCGAAGGTCTGGTACTGGTATTTGACCCGAAGGTCCATCATATGACCCGAAGGTCCATCATAATGGCTCGAAAGCACACGAAAATCATCAAATATTCAATTAACGAGTCCGGAATTAACCGAAATAGCAAACACACATGTCCCATACCACATGTTTTACTAAATCGTTTGATTCTCTTCATCGTTTCCTTGAACGTGTAAAATCACCAAAATCATCAAACAGCAAATGTTTCAATTAACGAGTCTGGAATTAACCGAAATAGTGAAAGTGTGATTCCATACTCCGCACTTTTGCTACATCGTTTAAATCTCTTCATCGTTTCCTTGAAAGTGCAAATAGTGTATTCAAAAAAATAACATTTCACATTCTCAAGCGGACAAGTCCGGAATTAAGCGAATCAGTAAAAGAAAGGGGTCATAATCCTCGATTTTTCTGAAACGTTTAAGTCACTTTCTCATTCTTCTGAAAACGCAAACTGTAAAAATTCTGAAAACAATTTCATTTATTTTATAAAAGTAATAATTTACATTCTCAAACGAACAAGTCCAGAATTAAGCGAATCAGTAAAAGAAAGGGTTCATAGTCCTCGATTTTGTTGAATCGTTTAAATCGCTTCCTCATTCTTTTGAAAGAGCAAACTATAAAAATTTTGAAAAAAATTTTTATATTTTAAAACGATTTGCAAATCCGTGATAAAAACAGCAACACCAATGACAATTTCAATAAGAAAATTGTACTTCTCAAGACACCGTAGAAACGGATCTCAAAATCAGCATTGCGGGATAACCGCTTGAAAATCCACTTTAAAATATGACGGATACTAAAGTCAAAGCGACAGTAATTTTTAAACGTCAAAATCTCATCAAAATAATTCACATCAAAATACAATATCAGTGAATTTTCATTCATTAAAAATGTCAACAAAACACCTTCTTCAAAATATAGCATTGGTGTAAAAATTCCGTCATAAGAATAACGGCAACAATATACGTTTCATAACCAAGCATCGGTTCAATGTAAAATTAGTGTAGTAACGTGCAACATAAATTTGCACGTATACCGCAAAATGAACAAATAAATCATTCAAATATATCTTCAACGAGGCTAATTCAAAACAACAAAAATCTCAACAAAATTCACATAACTGCAATCGCTTCGAATTCTCAAATTGGATTCGAAATTTCCAAAGAAAACAAATTAAACACAGCTATGTAAACAACAAATGAAATTTATTTCAATTCCATATTTTGATTTTTAAATCAAAAAGGTTATCAGCCATACTCAGCGAAGACAGTCACTGTTCCCGCTGCGCACTCTGATAAACAGAACACACTCAATCAATCATCAAAACACAGTTTCACATTTTATTTTTAAATAAAGATATTTAGAAAAAAATTCATCTAGATTTCAAAACTTTAGTTTTGACTCAAAACACAAATAAAACATTGACTAATAGTTGTAACATATGTTCCATCTAAGTTATGTTTTATATTATGTCCATAAACCCCAAGCTCTGATACCAACTGTAACGCCCCACCTCTATGCTCACAATAACAAAGAGTATTAAAGGAAATAATGTCTGTTATCATGAAGAATAAGGCTGGATAGGAGCGGCCATCCGTAATTAGGCCTTACACTAGTACTGATTATTTCGATAGGAGTAGTACATATTTTTAATTTTCTATCTCTTATTTGTTTACTCCTATCAACATACCCAATTCCAGTATGAAACGAACTACGATGGTTCATAATAGTTTAGGACAAAACATATAATAATAACACAGATAATATAAATGCGGAACACAGTTAAACAAAAGTTTCATATATATACATAATAACTGATGTCAGTTACAATACATTTGACACGGTACATATGATACAACTACAACTGTCGACTCAGGAAGTTATATATACAAGTACATTATCATCTAATATACATGAATACATATCAACCTATACTATGACACGACAACTCCAAAAATATGAAAAGTCTTCATAACTCTGGCAGCAATCCAAATCAAGATATCTACAACCTGAAATAAACTCGAGTCTGACTCGAGTATTAAATTCAAAAGAAAATAATACATGGGTCAGTCTAATTCAAACTCAGTCATTAGTGCACAGAAGCAATAATAATTAAGTAATGAATAAATGACAGTCACAATAATTCACGTCTATCCTACCCTTTTACAAAGAAATCGAAATACGGTGAATATAGCACGTAACAGTGTTTAAACAACAAATCAGCCGATTCAATTTATCAACAAAGATAAGTGAAAAGAATATCAATGAAGATAATTTGAAAAACATCAAAATTGCCTAATCGGCAATTACAACAAAATAACCAAATTAAACCAATCAAAATACATTTCAAATCATATTGAATTGAATAAACGAAACAGTTCAGCCAATTGAAATATCAATTAAAATAACTATATGGGTAGGGCTGCAGTACACGCACGCGTGCACTGCCTCGCCAATACAGCATATGGAATACACAAAAGATAAATAATTCAAAACAAAATAGGATATCAATGAAAGCCATACCGTGTGGCTGCAGTTCACGCTAGCGTGCACTGCCTTGCCACTTAAGTAATGATGTACACAACGGGCACAAGGTCAAACCCAAGCGTTCAAGCTGGATTCAACTCATTGTACAAATCATAATACAACAGTGCCGCATTCAAGTCATGGAAAACCAAAACAATGCCACTTCAATGAACACACTGAAATGCACAAAGGCATAGCAACGAAAGAGAACTGCATATACAACCAAGCAGTGTACCGTATTGAAACTGAAATTTCCAAAATGAAGCAAGAAATAATGTACATGAATATGAAGGCAATAGGTACAAGGCAGAAACCTCAATATGCACCTAGGCACAGTACACAAGTGGCCCAGCAAATACAAAGAAATCAAACTAGGTCGTGTCAACATTTTTAGTGAATTGCAACAAGTATTAATCGGGCATTCTTTAATTTGTCTACATGCCGTTGATGACTGGAACTCTTTCTATACAAAGAGAAAGAAAAAAAACCTGACAACGTGTAAAGATGAATGTACGTGCACGCTTGTAAAATTTTAAAACAACCTGGACTTGGTACAAAAAAAAAAGATTTTGTGCTCTTTTTTTTTCTTGGGCAACACATTAAGCTCGCATAACACTACGTGCAGGTACATAAATGAAATACCAAAAATAATGTGATCTGAGCACACCACAACATGGTAACATGTGTTATACTATTTTAACACATTCCTGGACAAAGATGAAATGGCAACATTGCAAGACATCAGGACTTACAATATTTTTATGCAATATATTTGCACACACACGAAATGACTATATGTGATGCCTAGCTTGGCTTCATGCATGCATGAATAGGATCGAATTAAACCAGATCCTACAATCCAACCCACTCAATTATACACATGAACACAATAAAACGCAGTGACTAAGTGAAAGTGAGAATATCATGTTTTAACACAACAGTGAAACATAAAGCAGTTCAATATCACTACACATAACCGAAACAACATGAAGTGCCTGCATGATATCCAAGCTATAGGTCAAAGGCAAGGTCAACTCAAAATATATAATGACTAGCGACAATTCAAAGTAATGCCGAAATCAACGAATCAAAACGAGTTCAAAATCATGAAACAACAATCTCCATTCAAAATAGTGCCAACCCAATTTATTTTCACAAAATCAAGATTGCAATTAAATCCAAAACAACTGCAATTTGAATCAAAGTATGCCGAATTCTAGCTAGGTTTCAAACTCAATTGTTTTCACTTATCAAACTAACCGAAGACAAAGCCATGTAAATCACCAAACCACATATATAATTCAAGTGACCGAAGTCAATACAAAGCCAGCCGTGGTTACGAAACCAACATGCCCACAGTTCATCAGAGAAAGCAAGGCCGAAGCCAACAGTGCAAATGAAAATCAAGGGATTAGCACATTCACAGATTCGAACACAAGCAAGAAAACATAAAACAAACCCCCAAATTAATTTTTATCTCAAATCAATAACGCAACAAAATCGAACTGCCGAAACAATATGCTAAGCATGAATTGAGATGTGAGTGAGAGAATCACTCACCTTGTTTCCCTTAGCACGAATCAAAATCGATAGCCAGAGTCGAAGCAATCAACGTCGGCCTCTACGAATTTCACCGAAGCCCTATTCTGATCGAAAAAAGAAAAGGACGAGCCACCATTTTAATTCTTTCATTTGTTTGCTTTTAGGGTTTGAGATGAGAAAGAATAAAAGGGGAAACGGTACTTGCTTTTGTTAATTATCACGGCACAAAAGTGAAAAGGAACGTGGGCCGAGCCTTTACTTAAAGCTCACATACCCTAACAAATTTTGAAAAGAATTTAAACCTGATTTAAAAATTTCCAACAGCAATTAACAACCAATTTAATCGTTCAATGATTAATCGTTTAATGATTATTATAAATTGGGCAAAACCCCGGGTTGTTACACTAATTAAGGTGAATTTAATTTATACCATCTCTATTTTGTTTTACGATCATATGTTTCGGATATAAGATCAAATTCGTTTTTATGATGATTTGGATGATGATATGCTTGAATTATAATTTGCTTGATTTAAAAAAATTGTTTTATTGGGGATTAATGTGGTTTTAGGGCAAAACCAATTAAAATTGATTATTAACTGCCATGGAAAAAATTTACTTTACGTAAGACATGATTTTTGAGTTGGGTTTAATTTCGATAATTTTCCAAGCTATGGAAAGATTATTATGAATTTTCAAAGGAAAATATGATCAAATTGGGAAAATAATTTATTTTCATTATTTCGAGAATAATTTGGTTTGAGATTTTGATATGTTTGATAGTATGATGAAAATGACATTTTGTATTTTGGGATTTTTCCTAAGCGATTTACTTTAGAAAATAGTTTATTTTAAAAGAAGGATTTAAGTGCAATTTTGGTTTGTCTTAATGGAAGGGCTTAATTATTAAATTTTCCTTTATTTAGATTTGATAATAAGCGATAATTATTTTGTAAAGAATTTGAAAAGTTTAGGGAACCAATCATTACAATAGTTAGGTAAGTTAGAAAGTACTTTCTTTAATTGGTATTAAATCAGATTTACCCACAAAAGTTGGTACCACCTCTATTAGAAGCACCTTTCAACAGTATGCTTCCACCTTCAACTAAGTCGAAACCCCACAAAGACGACACTAATACACAGGGTACCAATATAGGTACACAATGGATTGGAAGAAGGCAGAAGGCATGGTGTCAAAAGCATTACTTCTAATGGGGTCGATATCTTTTTTGTTTTAAAATGCTAAGCGCCTTCCTTTGTTTTACTAAAGCTTTCAATGTATTCGAAACGTATGCTTTCGAAAGGGGTTTTTAATAGCTTTCGAAGAAGGTTTCCATCTTTCAGTTTTAAGTATAGGCTTTCGAATGAGATCCTTGTTTATCAAACCATGCTTTCCAAATTGGTGGTTCCAACTTAGTCGAAGCCTTACTGCCTTTCTTTTACCTTTCGAGTGTATTGAAGTCAACAATGCTTTCAAAGGTTAGTCTTTGTTTTAAACTTATACTAAGTCACTTCCTAAATGCTTTCAAAAGGGTTTCGAAGGAAATGGCTTTGATAGAGGGTTTCGATGTTATCCTTCAAAGTTTTACTTAAAGGTTTTGAAGCTTTCAAAAGGATGGTGTCGACGCCATCAAGCTTTCCCCAAACAATTTTATATGATGACCGAAGGTTTCGAAAGAGATACTATTGTATATATTCAGTTTGACCCAAAAGATGTTTTGAAGAAAACCCAATGATTTCGAAATGGGTACTTTCATTGTTTCGAAACTATGTTTATAAAGATTATTAAGTAATCTATTAATACTTTCGAAAGGTATATTTTAGTTTCAAAAGAGATGATTTAAAGAGGTTCGAATGGTATATATGAAATGTTTTGAAAAGAAGTTTTCTATGCTTTCGAAGGAGGTTATCCAAGGGTTTCAAAAGTGATGTTTTATGGTTCCGAAAGCCTTAGTTTTCAAAACAAATAACCCAGTCTCATTTTAAAGGAAAACCATGGCATAAATAAAGTGTTTTGAAATGGATTTTTCGAATAAGTTTTTCCTTGATTAATGGGTTCGAGGGATTAAACAAGTTTTATATAAAACAGTATCAATGATATTAAACCATAGGTATTGGTATTATTATGTTTGC
Source organism: Allium cepa (assembly GCA_030765085.1). Lineage (NCBI taxonomy): Eukaryota > Viridiplantae > Streptophyta > Magnoliopsida > Asparagales > Amaryllidaceae > Allium > Allium cepa. The sequence continues at coordinate 660,435,700 of CM060941.1, forward strand.
TTCTTCATGTATGTATTTGAATATATTCACATTATAATGAACCCATAATGATACCTTAAGGGAGGAAAGAATAACAAGTTAGGTTGACTCAGTAGTGAATATAAATTAAATTAACTCTCTAATGAGTAGAAGTGCATCCAGGAGGTTAGGAAGACCAAAATATAAGATGCTAAAATACTAATTAAGGATACTGGCAAAAGTCAATAGGTTCACTGTAAGCCCATGAAAACTGTGTATAGGAAAAAATATTGGCAGGGCCTAATAGGTTCATAGTAAACCCATGAAAACTATGTATAAATGAAGGGGTCAAGAAGGCAGGTTCATAGTTAGCCCATGAAAACTATGATTTGATATTCGTTGGGGCCAATAGGTTTGTAGTGAACCCATGAAAATTATATTCGGATTAAGATATTGACAAGAAGTCAATAGATTCCTAGTCAACCCATGAAAATGAGGATAAGAGAAAAGATACCGAAGTTACCAATGGTTTAGGGAGAACCCACGAAACAGTAGAGATATTGGCAGGGGCCAATAGGTTCTTAGTAATCCCATAAAAACTATGTAACTGGGAAGGGAGTCTTTAAAACATTAAACAAGTTATTAGTAATCCCATGAAAACTAATAGGTTAATAGTGACCCTAGAAACTATGAATGAGACAGTTAGTCAGAATGAATGAGTATGGGTAATCCGTAATTGATATACTAGTTTTGAATATCATCATATTATTTGAGATGTTTTAACCATTGTGGATGCAGGAGCATAGTATATGGTTTTATAAAGGTTTTTAAGGATACTAGTGAGAGGGAAACCCATTTCGCTAAGCGGCGTGGTCTCACTAGATATCTAAATGGTTTAAGATGATAGATTACTATTCATAACAGGCTTTATGTCTAACAGGAAGTTTATGTTTTCCTCTTAAACTCTCGGGTAGTCAATTGATTTTTAGTAGCTTGAGAGTTGAGGTTTTCAAGTACCTCATTAGACGAATAAGCTTTCGGAGACATGTAGGAGGCATGATAACTACTTAGAGTTCTCTTTTATTTTGATTCCACTATGTAGTTGTTGTAAAGGCAAAGTTGTTGGATTGCCTGTATATACTTTGATTATCCAAGAGGGAATATTCATATGTCACTCTTGGCGTATGTTGTAATAAATATATTTTCTCCAAACGTGGTTCTTGTGTTGGGATTATGTAATGAATATTAAATGCTTTGAAATTGAATGTGGAACTTGTTTGATGTTTTAAATTTTTTTCCATATTCATGTGTTTTTATGTATCAATGTATCTAACATTACCATATTTGGTTGCCAAAGATTAATAACTATGGATGACTATAGTCCGTAGCTGTTAGTTTTGGTCCTCCAAGTGAGCGATGTTACAACTACCCCTCATACACATGCCCAAACCCACACACCTACCTTTATCTACCTTCCAAACCCACACACCCACTTCCACCCGCTTCCAAAACCCACGCACACCCCACCTACTCACGGCCGAGCCCACACTCCACACACACCCCAATACACTCCATTTGCAAAGCCATACACACTATATATCAAAATCCATTTCACCATTTTAAAAAAGTTCGAGATAAGTTGTGTTGATTTTACAAAGACAAAAAGGAAGCACGCGAGTTGTAGAAAAAGATTTGCAAAGGGAAATGAAAATGAGGGAATTTTTATCTCTTTTAAAATCATATTTATTATTATGGTATGATGATCATGTTTATACCCCTATGATGTTTTGATAATTTACACCATTTAGTTGTTAATATGAATGTTTAATTATTATATGGATGAGTTTGGTTGAACGGATGAATTGTTGATCTAATTTATTGGCATTCTAGCTAAATTTGTTGTGTTACTTATTTGAAATGATTAACCATTCCCTTTATTAAATAAGACCATATATATGGTAAATTTAGAATAGTAAGCCCCTTTTCAAAATCAATCGTGGGAAAGAAATTAAATTTGGAAAAAGATAGAATTGATTTGGAAATCCAAAAGTTTCAAAAAATTAAATAGTTGAATTTTTTTGCTAATGGAAGTTAATACTCGAAATTAAAAGATAATGAGATTTAAATATAATGAATTTTAAAGGTTTAAAGTTTCAAAAATAAATAGTATATGGTTTAAAAAAGAATAAAAGATGACAATTTCAATATTATAATAATATAATATGATTTATTTTAAAATACGTGAAAAAATAGATATTAAATAATCAAAGTGATAAAACATTGATTTTGAATAGTTTCAAATGATTTTTAAGCAAATAAACTTATTTGGAAGTGTTATGACAAATATTGAAAAAAAGTAAAGATTATGCGCGTCGTGCAACGGTAGTTTACAATTTTACGCCGAAGAATTCAAACGAGTATACAAAGTGGAATATAGCTCTGAAATCTTTGAAATAAGAATTTTTCGGATCCTTATAATCATAGTTTTCATATGGGAAAGAAAAACCAAAATTTAATGTTGTAGATTTTAAAATATTTCCAAATCAACTTTTTAGGAAAATCACGCTTTTGCAATTAAGTGACCAAAGTATAAAAAAATTTAAAATTCATATTTTTAGATGTTTAAAATATGAAATAAATTAGATAAATATGTTAAAATGTTTTAAAAGAGATTTGAGTTATAAATGTGGATTTTCAAATGATAGAATTTTTTTTTAAATCAAATAAGCTTTTGGAAGTACTTTTCGCAGCACTCTTTAACAGCGGCTTTAATAAACTTCAGAAATATAAATTTAAACTTAACTGTTCTTTTTTGAATCTTTTATAAATATGTATAAATAAATAATTGAATATGTTAAAGATGATTTGGGAGTTTAATAAGAGTTTAAATGAATGGTTAAGAGGAATTATTTATAACACTTAAACAATATAAGATCATTTCTTTGAATATAATAATAAACCGATTATGCAGAAACAACCAGTACATTTGTCCCGCTTATGAGGTCTGGAAATATGAAACAAGATGTGTAACTAAGGTTAGAAATGGAGCAACCAATGCCATGAACATACCTGGCCTCTTTTCTCTCTTTTTAGGCGAGGGACGAAATAGGTCAAAGGGAATGCCCGTATGCTCTAAATGAAAAGATCATATTTAAGTTTTTTTCAATATAAAAAAAGGAAAACAGGGTCTTTAGTAACATAAGGAATGTTCTGGCCAAACTCTGTATTAAGTTATAAAAAGGGAAATTTGTACTATCCACTTAAATTTAAGAGGTGATATTCCACCATTATTTCACAAATAATACGAGTTGAATACATAAATTAATCTGTGTAAAATTAGTCTAATCTTTTACTCAATATAATTGGCTTTCGGTTTATAGTAAACTATGTCTTAAGTAACATTGATTTTGACCCAAGTAGGACATGTTTTTGAAAAATTGAATTTTATTGGATTTGAAAGTAAATGCTGTGAAGATTTCTAAAGTTAAAAGAATTTTGATGTGTCAGTAAAAGGTTAAAATAAAACGAGGCTTAACAAATCCTGTGTACATATTCACATTTTTATCGATGATTAGATTTTGAGGAGACCGGATGTAACGACCCGCAATTTTGGACTATTCGCATCCGCACATGTCGGACTTGAATAATTCAAAATACCGAATTGTTAATTTTAAATTTGGCAAAACTCAGATATACAGTAAATAAGTAATCACAGAATCACAGACACAGAGTAATAATATGCAGCGGAAGTAAAAGAGATAGTAGTTCATGAAGCTACTATATAAATATATAAGATACATCAGAGTTAAATAAGTTACAACAGAAGTCTCGAATACAACAGTCAAATATAAGAATCAGAATACATCACTGGAATCAACTGAATGTCTGAAAGCTGGAAAGATAGCTGGATCTCCAAGCGAAGCTCCAACTCCAAAGGTGAGCCTCGAAAGCTGGTACTCTCAGTCTGACCCGAGCGTAAAGCAAAACACAAAACACTCGAGTCAGGATTAATATTCTCATATCAATAAATCCAACTCAAGTGAAATAACAATCTAAATACAAGTAACTCAAAGGACGTTGGAATCACCATCCCTTAAGGATCCGTTAAACTATCTACTATGTAGTAGTGTATGCTAAATAGATAATGTCTATCAGTAATATAAAATATCAAAATAGTGTTAAGGCGTTACCATTATCCCCCTTAACATATTTTATAAGCGTTATAGTCTATACAGCACTGTAAACTCCACCGTAAACTAGTGGGATATCAGGGAGTACTCCATAGGTATAACACAAAACAAATTCGTAGTGGTCGCGTATATAGGTATACAAGTATGACAAGGCACATGAGGCAATACCCAAGATAGTGAAACTACCGTTCGCCTGATCCGGACTGGTGAGAACGCATCGCCGCAGCGATCGCAACACCGCGAAACAACACTCCTGAAATTCCGAGGGTGCACCAATCAATCACAAGTAATGAGTAGTAGTTACGAAGAAGTGTGTCCGCTCGAGGTGGCTAACCCCATTTGGCCCGGCACGGCTCCTGATTTTAGTCATTTCCAATTTGACACAAGTGTCAAGGCTATCCATTATCGTTCTCTTTCTTCAGTCATCACGTACATCATTCTAACCAATTCATTCTGGATCACCACTCCGCGTATAGTTATTAAAGTGGTTTTCGGTTTAGATAGAGAGTATACCCATAACCGATTCCGGTCTCTTTAATAACTTTCGTAATTATTACACCGATTCGTCGTTTAATAAATTTCAAAAACAAATCAATTTCAATTTCAATTTGAATTCGAAAATCAACATTTCGTTTGTCTTTTTAAATCAATTTCCAAAGTTTACGTTTCAAAACTTCCAAATAACCATTTCAAAATCTTATAATTCGATTGCAACTTTTATTTAAACAATTCAAGTATTGATTCAAGTTCGTATATAAGTTTCATTCCAAAATCATTTAAATTAAATTAATTTAACATTCAAATCAATTTCAATTCATTTATCGATTTCATTCAATATTCGCTAAGTAAATTTATCCTTCAAAACAACTTCTATTTAAATTCCAATTCATTTAAATCAATTACTTACGTTCAATTCCATTATCTCAAAACTTCAAATTGAATTAAATTAGATTCATAAATCAAGTTCTTTAAATTATAAGTCTTACGTTAATTTCAATAAATCTCATTCATTTCAATAAATCACATTTTATTTCTTGTTAAAGAAATTCAATTTCCACTTATTTATTGACTTCGTTACAAATTTCATACTCAATTAAATGAGAAACTAAATTTCACATAATCGAGAAGTTTCAATTTCACTTATTAGCTTCCTTAAATTTTCCAAAGCTTAATTAATAAATAAAGAAACTCAATTTCATTTATTAACGAAGTTCAAATCCACATATTCAAAAGTTAAATTTCTCTTATCAAAGAATTCAATTTTTCTTTCAATTATCGAATAATTAAATCTCATTCAATTATTAAACAATTTCAATCTTAATTATTAATAATTTCAACACTTAATAATTACAAACTCGATTATAAATTCAAACTTAATTACTAAATCATATCCAATTAATTATGAATTCAAACTTAATCATCAATCATTTCAACTTAATTATAAATTCAAATTAATAATTTCAAACTTAATTATAATTCCAAACTTAATTATAATTTCAAATTTAATTATTAAATGATTTCAAACTTAATATTCTCAAAACTTAATTATTACTAATTCCAAATTATTTATTAATAATTTCAAATTTAATTATTAAATAATTAAATTCCAAACAACGTTCTTTCATCAATTACTACGTTAATATTAGTTTCAGATTTCAATATTTACAATTTCCTTTCATAACATTCAAATTCCAACTTCATTTCAAAACATATTCTTTGCTCGAATAAAATCATTATTTTATTTTAAAATCAAATTATTGACCAATCGGGTTTTTATTTAATTCTCTATCCTAAGTCAAGTTCATTTGGGTATTTATCATTTCAACCCGATTCCAATTCGACACAAAAATCAAAGCATAGCAAAGGGAACTTGCAGTGTGATAACTGGGATGGTGTCAAAGTAAATAAACAAGCAATAACAACAATCAATAACAATCAAATAATCAATTCAAATAATCCCGAAATAATCGTATTAATTCACATTGTTGTTTGTGCGAATTAATATAATTATTTTTAGAATCTACACTATCATTTCATGATTATTACATTAATATTTATACGGTTCTTCACGATATTTATTATACAATTTCAAACTTCATCAATTTATACAACATACATTTAAATGGTTCAAGGTGTCGTTAACCCTATTTCTACGTGTCAATTTATTTAACATTTAAAAGGGGTCATATTTAACTAATCAAATTCAACACATATGTCGATTCAAATTTTTTAACTATCCTACGTCAAATTCAATTTGCATAACACTTATCACTTAATACATTACAATTTAACATCCAATATAAACAACAATCAATCAATCAATTTATCAACCAAACTGTATTATCATCGAATAATAATTAACGGATAATGGTGTCATATGTCATAGGTGAACTGATACATAAATAACAGTGCAATAAATAACAGCATCATATATCAATTATCGTTTCAATTGAAATCACATTTAATAAATAAAAGAATATTAATCGTGAGTGATTGCTCACCTTTCAAGGCTAGAGAAAATAGAAGATGGCACGGATACGCACACTGATACGGACACTGAAATGGAGTTACAAATCCAAGCATGATTCTCAGAGCAAAGTATGATTGGCACGAATCGACGAGCAAAACTGTTAAATAGGAATTGCCGAAATCAAATCAAAACATTCAACATAGCAACAATTACAAAACATGTCCTACGTCAAAGTTTAACAATATAATTCTATGTGCTACCGAGATCGAAATGGTCTGAAATTTGGTATGAATAAAGATCAAAACTTGTATTTCAAAACTGCAAAGAATCACTTGATTCCGACCTAAGACTAAGGAGATACGATGCGTCAAACATGAACTCAGGTCGTGTTTGCAGCAGTGTAAAATAATTTTAAGTACAAAAGAACATCTGCCTGGGTCAAACTTCTAGATCCTCGACCACTAATCAAACGATGTTGGATTTTGCTGAAATTTGACATGCATAAACTAGGTAACTTCGACTCTTTTTTAAAAATAGAATCAATCCATTCCGATAAAACATGAGTGAGATATGATATCGTGAACATGTAGTCTAACTGCTGTTCGGAAAAAAAATAAACATGCAAACATATTCAAATACACAACCCATATTTTAAAATCAATCTTTAATTTATATATGAACATACTTTATCATATAATACTGTTATATAACTTATATATCATATTCAATGAACATATGCAGACTAGCAATATATTTAACATTTCTGCCAAAATAGATATACAATACATATATATATATATCAAAAGTAACTATCTATACACTAAAAAATAGGCTGCTACATATGTGTGGGCAACACATATAAAAAACAAACATATAAATAATCTTTATAACACATGCATGCAACTGTAACTAATAAAACTCATATTTTAAACAAATTATATAACTTGTATAGATTTATATGTACTGTAAGTAAGGGAAACATCTTGCTACAGCAAGTTATACACCATATAACTTAATATATCACATGCAAACCATTCACAAACACTACTCAAGCAGTAAACATATGCAAGTCATATTAATATACCCAAACAAGCCTATGCACATAATTTTTTCAAAATAAAAGAATTACTAACACTTTATATAAAAAAAAAACAAGAAACAATGGTGGACAGCACACAGAATGTACAACACATAAGATAGGCATATATCTTTACATACACATAAATAAACAATTTATATATATAAATTATAAGTATACTTATATACCTAAATGGACGAAATCATAATGATGGAAGAGATGCCGAGCTAAGTACTGCAGCTGATGCTGACTGGATGGGGACCGATGGTGGTCTCGGCGAGATCGGAGCAAGGTGATAGTGGTCGCGGCTTGCGTGGCCTGAGGTGGCTACTGTGCTGGCTGTGGTAGGCGGGGGTGGGTTGCAAGCAAGTGAAGGTGGATGCGGTTCTTGCTTTTGTTCGGTGGTAAGTGGACTGTTGCGTGAACAGGGGTGTTCGGGTTGCCGCTTGGTGGGTTAATCATCACGGTGGTGGCTGGCCGCGTCGGAAGGAGGAGTGGTGAGGAGAGGAACGTAGATGGGGAGATAGCATGCGGCGTCGGTTGTTATGTCGTGGAAAGGAGAGAGAAAGGCAGATGGTGGAAGGCGAGGTAACCGTGTAATATGAGATTGCAAAGATAAAGATAAATGAGAAGAAGAAGGTTTGCACAATAACCGCAGTACAATCTAAAATGTATATAATAGTTTCTCAAATTTAAGTAACAGTGAATGGGAAAGGAAATGGGTTGAGAAGAGGAATCCAGTTGATCAAGATTGACGTGTGCATCTTTAATAATATAATACTTGTACACATTTAATTCAAGTGGAACAAGTCAAAATGTGAACCGACGATTTCAATGAAAATGTCAAAAGTCCGTATTGATTTCTGGAAAAAATATAAATGCTAGTGGCCAAATGATGTCGACAGTTGGATAGGTGAAAGGTAAGTAATTCAAAAGGTTTTAAAACGGGTTTCGATACCGTTATCTGTTTCACAGTTTCTACCGCGTTCCAGACACCGACATACAGAAGTGAATATACCGCAGAGATCAGCGCGAAAAGACGGTCACAACGGTATAAAGATATCAGTGCTATGATTGAATTATAAAAATTTCAAATTTTCTATTACGAAAAATGCAAGAAAAACGCAGAAGAATAAGATCGACGGAGCCAAAGATGTCCGAATTTGGAAAAACGACAAACTGACATCTTGCTCAGAAGATGATTTAGAATTTTTCTATGTAAAAATATTTTGGTTTCGAAAACGTTTTATTTTCATCGCTTTTTAACTGATTAAATTGAAGTAAAATTACGCACGAAATAAACTTTCATATTTTCGGACGAAAATTTACTGGTCGCTATGTTTAACTGGACGCATTCCAAATATCAAATTTATATTTCAAAATTTTATCATTTAAAAAATCCCATAAAATTTCAATTAATACGTTACTAAAACCGTTAAAATTTACGGGTCGTTACATTCTTCCCCACTCAAAACTTTTCGTCCCCGAAAAAGAAGGAAGTAGGAGAATAGAAACAACCAAATTAAAATAGACTTGAATTACATTATAAACAATTAATTTAAACCATAGAAATTTCAATTTAAATAAATTTATATTCAACAATTTACTTTAAATTCAAGATAATTCATTTAGTTGATTTTATTTCAATTTATTAACCTTTGATGCAAAATATTTCTTCAAAACAAAATTTTATTTATCTTATTTATTCATTGTTTTATTATCCAATTATCCTTTATTAACAATTTCTAAAATCATAAATTTGAATAATCATTTATTATAATCATATTTTATTTAATGAATTTAATTCTTCTTTGTCCTAAATTATAATTAAATTTATTCTACTTAATATATCCTATCACATATATATATTACAAATTAAATCATACTTTAAGAAATTCAAATCAATTTATTTTTCAAAACAAACCGTATCAAAGCTACAGAATAGTCTCTCCACTTGAAACTCGAAAATGAATGTCGATGATGCGGCCGTCATCACCGAAATTATTTTCCAGCGACAAAGAGAAGAGCACTGATTTAAAAATTTAAATTCTTTGAAAATGGTTTCTATTTGAAAATACTTCAAATACTATACGCTTTAAAACTTTAAAATCAAAGTTTGAAATCACCGAAAATCAAATTCTCTAATTCCTGATTTACATTCGTTTAAATTTCCAAATAAATTTACAAACCAGGTTTTATAAATTCATTTATTTATTTTATGCAATAGTCAATGATTTATAATACAATAAATGAGAATTAAATTTTAACATGTTGAACAACAGATTCATTAACCTTTTGATTTCAGAAAAATTTATGCTTATATATAATATAATTATACAAAACCATTTTATTCACCAAATTTGAAAATATTATTGTGTCAGTTTGCTCTGCTCAAGTGTTTTAGAAATTCTATCGATAGAGTTGATCAGACGAATCGATCGAAAATTCAAATCAACATCAACAACTCAAACAACACAATATATTTTAAAACATTTTAATATTAAGTTACAAATACACTTCCTCGCTTGACGCTACAAGAATGGATTTCAAGACAAGTATAGAGATTCAAATTTTATGGAAATCAAATCAAAGAGAATTTTGATTCGAAAATAGGTTCGAAACAGAAGATAAGATAATTCAATTAACAGCATTGGAAGATGGATAAGCTTATTTAATTCACGGGCAACCATAACTGGGTCGACCGTAACTTAAAGAATAAGATCGATGCTGATTTCCGAGGTAAATCAACATTCAATCTCAAGAGATAGAATTCAGGTATAGCACGGAATAGATAGCATCATAAACCGAGGATACAGAAATCTCCGGTAAATCGATGTCTATTGTAAAGGAGTTTCACCCCTTTTATGAATCAATTCGAGATTGGCGAGATCGCCGTCTCATTATAAGATCATTCGAAGTGGAGTTTATGGGATACTCCAGAATTTAGACTAATACGAATAGTGAGGGACAAGAATGAATTTCGAAACCGAGGGACGTTCCGAAAATTCAAAAGAATTGAGTTAAAAGGAAGAGATTGAAACTCGAATGAGAGTGATTCTGTAAATACATTTACCCTATATGCTAAGTTTTGCCCAGAGCTACCAAAGCTCTGATACCAATGTAACGACCCGTAATTTTGGACTATTCGCATCCGCACATGTCGGACTTGAATAATTCAAAATACCGAATTGTTAATTTTAAATTTGGCAAAACTCAGATATACAGTAAATAAGTAATCACAGAATCACAGACACAGAGTAATAATATGCAGCGGAAGTAAAAGAGATAGTAGTTCATGAAGCTACTATATAAATATATAAGATACATCAGAGTTAAATAAGTTACAACAGAAGTCTCGAATACAACAGTCAAATATAAGAATCAGAATACATCACTGGAATCAACTGAATGTCTGAAAGCTGGAAAGATAGCTGGATCTCCAAGCGAAGCTCCAACTCCAAAGGTGAGCCTCGAAAGCTGGTACTCTCAGTCTGACCCGAGCGTAAAGCAAAACACAAAACACTCGAGTCAGGATTAATATTCTCATATCAATAAATCCAACTCAAGTGAAATAACAATCTAAATACAAGTAACTCAAAGGACGTTGGAATCACCATCCCTTAAGGATCCGTTAAACTATCTACTATGTAGTAGTGTACGCTAAATAGATAATGTCTATCAGTAATATAAAATATCAAAATAGTGTTAAGGCGTTACCATTATCCCCCTTAACATATTTTATAAGCGTTATAGTCTATACAGCACTGTAAACTCCACCGTAAACTAGTGGGATATCAGGGAGTACTCCATAGGTATAACACAAAACAAATTCGTAGTGGTCGCGTATATAGGTATACAAGTATGACAAGGCACATGAGGCAATACCCAAGATAGTGAAACTACCGTTCGCCTGATCCGGACTGGTGAGAACGCATCGCCGCAGCGATCGCAACACCGCGAAACAACACTCCTGAAATTCCGAGGGTGCACCAATCAATCACAAGTAATGAGTAGTAGTTACGAAGAAGTGTGTCCGCTCGAGGTGGCTAACCCCATTTGGCCCGGCACGGCTCCTGATTTTAGTCATTTCCAATTTGACACAAGTGTCAATGCTATCCATTATCGTTCTCTTTCTTCAGTCATCACGTACATCATTCCAACCAATTCATTCTGGATCACCACTCCGCGTATAGTTATTAAAGTGGTTTTCGGTTTAGATAGAGAGTATACCCATAACCGATTCCGGTCTCTTTAATAACTTTCGTAATTATTACACCGATTGGTCGTTTAATAAATTTCAAAAACAAATCAATTTCAATTTCAATTTCAATTCGAAAATCAACATTTCGTTTGTCTTTCTAAATCAATTTCCAAAGTTTACGTTTCAAAACTTCCAAATAACCATTTCAAAATCTTATAATTCGATTGCAACTTTTATTTAAACAATTCAAGTATTGATTCAAGTTCGTATATAAGTTTCATTCCGAAATCATTTAAATTAATTTAATTTAACATTCAAATCAATTTCAATTCATTTATCGATTTCGTTCAATATTCGCTAAGTAAATTTATCCTTCAAAACAACTTCTATTTAAATTCCAATTCACTTAAATCAATTACTTACGTTCAATTCCATTATCTCAAAACTTCAAATTGAATTAAATTAGATTCATAAATCAAGTTCTTTAAATTATAAGTCTTACGTTAATTTCAATAAATCTCATTCATTTCAATAAATCACATTTTATTTCTTATTAAAGAAATTCAATTTTCACTTATTTATTGACTTCGTTACAAATTTCATACTCAATTAAATGAGAAACTAAATTTCACATAATCGAGAAGTTTCAATTTCACTTATTAGCTTCCTTAAATTTTCCAAAGCTTAATTAATAAATAAAGAAACTCAATTTCATTTATTAACGAAGTTCAAATCCACATATTCAAAAGTTAAATTTCTCTTATCAAAGAATTCAATTTTTCTTTCAATTATCGAATAATTAAATCTCATTCAATTATTAAATAATTTCAATCTTAATTATTAATAATTTCAACACTTAATAATTACAAACTCGATTATAAATTCAAACTTAATTACTAAATCATATCCACTTAATTATGAATTCAAACTTAATCATCAATCATTTCAACTTAATTATAAATTCAAATTAATAATTTCAAACTTAATTATAATTCCAAACTTAATTATAATTTCAAATTTAATTATTAAATGATTTCAAACTTAATATTCTCAAAACTTAATTATTACTAATTCCAAATTATTTATTAATAATTTCAAATTTAATTATTAAATAATTAAATTCCAAACAACGTTCTTTCATCAATTACTACGTTAATATTAGTTTCAGATTTCAATATTTACAATTTCCTTTCATAACATTCAAATTCCAACTTCATTTCAAAACATATTCTTTGCTCGAATAAAATCATTATTTTATTTTAAAATCAAATTATTGACCAATCGGGTTTTTATTTAATTCTCTATCCTAAGTCAAGTTCATTTGGGTATTTATCATTTCAACCCGATTCCAATTCGACACAAAAATCAAAGCATAGCAAAGGGAACTTGCAGTGTGATAACTGGGATGGTGTCAAAGTAAATAAACAAGCAATAACAACAATCAATAACAATCAAATAATCAATTCAAATAATCCCGAAATAATCGTATTAATTCACATTGTTGTTTGTGCGAATTAATATAATTATTTTTAGAATCTACACTACCATTTCATGATTATTACATTAATATTTATACGGTTCTTCACGATATTTATTATACAATTTCAAACTTCATCAATTTATACAACATACATTTAAATGGTTCAAGGTGTCGTTAACCCTATTTCTACGTGTCAATTTATTTAACATTTAAAAGGGGTCATATTTAACTAATCAAATTCAACACATATGTCGATTCAAATTTTTTAACTATCCTACGTCAAATTCAATTTGCATAACACTTATCACTTAATACATTACAATTTAACATCCAATATAAACAACAATCAATCAATCAATTTATCAACCAAACTGTATTATCATCGAATAATAATTAACGGATAATGGTGTCATATGTCATAGGTGAACTGATACATAAATAACAGTGCAATAAATAACAGCATCATATATCAATTGTCGTTTCAATTGAAATCACATTTAATAAATAAAAGAATATTAATCGTGAGTGATTGCTCACCTTTCGAGGCTAGAGAAAATAGAAGATGGCACGGATACGCACACTGACACGGACACTGAAATGGAGTTACAAATCCAAGCATGATTCTCAGAGCAAAGTATGATTGGCACGAATCGACGAGCAAAACTGTTAAATAGGAATTGCCGAAATCAAATCAAAACATTCAACATAGCAACAATTACAAAACATGTCCTACGTCAAAGTTTAACAATATAATTCTATGTACTACCGAGATCGAAATGGTCTGAAATTTGGTATGAATAAAGATCAAAACTTGTATTTCAAAACTGCAAATAATCACTTGATTCCGACGTAAGACTGAGGAGATACGATGCGTCAAACATGAACTCAGGTCGTGTTTGCAGCAGTGTAAAATAATTTAAGTACAAAAGAACATCTGCCTGGGTCAAACTTCTAGATCCTCGACCACTAATCAAACGATGTCAGATTTTGCTGAAATTTGACATGCATAAACTAGGTAACTTCGACTCTTTTTTAAAAATAGAATCAATCCATTCCGATAAAACATGAGTGAGATATGATATCGTGAACATGTAGTCTAACTGCTGTTCGGAAAAAAAATAAACATGCAAACATATTCAAATACACAACCCATATTTTAAAATCAATCTTTAATTTATATATGAACATACTTTATCATATAATACTGTTATATAACTTATATATCATATTCAATGAACATATGCAGACTAGTAATATATTTAACATTTCTGCCAAAATAGATATACAATACATATATATATATATCAAAAGTAACTATCTATACACTAAAAAATAGGCTGCTACATATGTGTGGGCAACACATATAAAAAACAAACATATAAATAATCGTTATAACACATGCATGCAACTGTAACTAATAAAACTCATATTTTAAACAAATTATATAACTTGTATAGATTTATATGTACTGTAAGTAAGGGAAACATTTTGCTACAGCAAGTTATACACCATATAACTTAATATATCACATGCAAACCATTCACAAACACTGCTCAAGCAGTAAACATATGCAAGTCATATTAATATACCCAAACAAGCCTATGCACATAATTTTTTCAAAATAAAAGAATTACTAACACTTTATGTAAAAAAAAAACAAGAAACAATGGTGGACAGCACACAGAATGTACAACACATAACATAGGCATATATCTTTACATACACATAAATAAACAATTTATATATATAAATTATAAGTATACTTATATACCTAAATGGACGAAATCATAATGATGGAAGAGATGCCGAGCTAAGTACTGTAGCTGATGCTGACTGGATGGGGACCGATGGTGGTCTCGGCGAGATCGGAGCAAGGTGATAGTGGTCGCGGCTTGCGTGGCCGGAGGTGGCTACTGTGCTGGCTGTGGTAGTCGAGGGTGGGTTGCAAGCAAGTGAAGGTGGATGCGGTTCTTGCTTTTGTTTGGTGGTAAGTGGACTGTTGCGTGAACAGGGGTGTTCGGGTTGCCGCTTGGTGGGTTAATCATCACAGTGGTGGCTGGCCGCGTCGGAAGGAGGAGTGGTGAGGAGAGGAACGTAGATGGGGAGATAGCATGCGGCGTCGGTTGTTATGTCGTGGAAAGGAGAGAGAAAGGCAGATGGTGCAAGGCGAGGTAACCGTGTAAGATGAGATTGCAAAGATAAAGATAAATGAGAAGAAGAAGGTTTGCACAATAAACTTAGTACAATCTAAAATGTATATAATAGTTTCTCAAATTTAAGTAACAGTGAATGGAAAAGGAAATGGATTGAGAAGAGGAATCCAGTTGATCAAGATTAACGTGTGCATCTTTAATAATATAATACTTGTACACATTTAATTCAAGTGGAACAAGTCAAAATGTGAACCGACGATTTCAATGAAAATGTCAAAAGTCCGTATTGATTTCTGGAAAAAATATAAATGCTAGTGGCCAAATGATGTCGACAGTTGGATAGGTGAAAGGTAAGTAATTCAAAAGGTTTTAAAACGGGTTTCGATATCGTTATCTGTTTCACAGTTTCTACCGCGTTCCAGACACCGACATACAGAAGTGAATATACCGCAGAGATCAGCGCGAAAAGACGGTCACAACGGTATAAAGATATCAGTGCTATGATTGAATTATAAAAATTTCAAATTTTCTATTACGAAAAATGCAAGAAAAACGCAGAAGAATAAGATCGACGGAGCCAAAGATGTCCGAATTTGGAAAAACGACAAACTGACATCTTGCTCAGAAGATGTTTTAGAATTTTTCTATGTAAAAATATTTTGGTTTTGAAAACGTTTTATTTTCATCGCTTTTTAACTGATTAAATTGAAGTAAAATTACGCGCGAAATAAACTTTCATATTTTCGGACGAAAATTTACTGGTCGCTATGTTTAACTGGACGCATTCCAAATATCAAATTTATATTTCAAAATTTTATCATTTAAAAAATCCCATAAAATTTCAATTAATACGTTACTAAAACCGTTAAAATTTACGGGTCGTTACACCGGAATCGGATCTGATCTGGCACTTGCCCCCCGTGTTGGGGTATGCTCTATCAGTTGAAGTGTGCAGCATGATAGTGGTTCTAGCTTTCTATTTGGTAGTGCGTAAGAGACTCTTACCCCTACATGTCCCTAGTGATAAGGGTTGGTTAGTAGTCATGAAGCTAACCGTAAAATCAGATTCGGGGTACCTGTGTATTCCACGGTGGTGCAAGGATGGTTGAAAAGTCTGTCGATCGTCACTTTCGATGGTTGAAAAGCCTAGACCTTTACATTTAGTATCAGTGCTTAGGTTGAGTAAACACCTGAGCCTGATAGGAATAAAAGACTCATCAGAGATAGGGTTAGTAATACCCTAAGATGAGTAACTCATTAGAGATAGGGTAAGTGACATCCTAGAATGGGTTGAGAGTATTATGTATATGAGCGCATATTTATTAATGTTATATAAAATGATTTTTTTTTTGAGAAAAATTGGTAAATGAAATAATTTTAACTAGGATTATATTTTGGATATAAAATATTTTTTCAAAATGATACAGTTATTAATTGAATATTTAGTTGTTAAGTGAAGATAATATTCAGATTTATTATCACTGATTGAATGATTGTTTGATTTAAAAGCTTAAAGTACAAATACCATGTGAATTAAGTTTCATGATTTGACTATAAGCTGTCTGATAATAAAATTGGTTTAAGGTCGAGAAGTTTATTTAAAACAAATTTATCAACGTACTTTGCAAATAAAATGATTTTGTCAAAAATAAATGTGGAAGGTATTTTAGAATTTAAATCCTGGTATTTTGGAAAAGCATTTTTGGAAGATTAATATGATTAAATGGAAGTTATGATGACTTTAAGAATGGATTTATAAATAGGGGTTTTATAAACAAAAGTATTAGCAAACAACTCCTAAAGATATGTATAGTATTATTTCAAATAAAGGATTTAAAAAGAAGTATCTTAGGATAACTAGTTCAAGTGGTTCGGAAGTAACTAAAAATGGGTAGGAGATGTGTTCAGATGGTAAACACTTCTCTTAAGTATTTCCCTTCTAGTTAAGGGATATATGATAACATTGAAACGTTCCTTGGTGTCATCTTGGAGTAATTCGATCTATATAATTTTCTTAAGTTAACGAGACAATGGGAATCATTAATTAATAAATTAATTAGTAATAAAGAAACATCTTCATAAAAAAATTTAACCAAAGATAATTTTGGATCACAAACTGATAGGATAAAATGGAATTTTTGATGATTTTGGATAGCGGGATTTTCAAATTTTGAGATGGAAATGGAAGATAAATGTTTTTATAAAAATATAAGGAATAAGTTTTACAACTTATGAATTTGAGATGATAGTAAATTACAACAAGTTTTAAATTTGTGACACGCCTTGATTAAAACCAATTTGAAATTTGGGATTTGTATATATACACTTAGTATTATAAAGGTATATTATACAAATATAGATTTAAGTCATGAGCTATTTATACATTTAAGTAATGTTTTAATAGATAATTTTAAAAATATGGATTTAGTATGAAGTAAAATATAAGTTTAAAAGGGTTGATTAAACCAAAGTTATGTTTGTAGATGTTTATAAACTTAAGTAAATTTTTAGGGAAGGGTTCCTAATTGTTGTTAGTACCAAAGGAAATATACTAAGGGAAAAATGATTGTAAATAGAAAAGGGTGTGAATAAAAAGAATTTGTTATATTTATGAAAAAACCAATAGGAATAAATACGTAAGTTATGCATAGATCATTTCGTCATACGAATTGGATCTAAGATTCGAGTATGGAACTTTAAGATGTTTACATCGACCCGAGAAAGGATTTATCGCTCGATTCTTGATGGCGACATTGATGAGGGTTTGTGCTTTGGTACTTGGGTTTTCTATAATAGGTTAGAACTATGCAAGGATAGCAAAAGTTTCTAAGCAAGAAGTCTGATCAGAGTCCACACTGGAGGATCGAGGATCAATACTAGTTCAATAGAAAATTTGTGTATTCGAATAGGAGATTGAATCAAATATTTTATACGGATGATTTGGGTACATCCTATGGGTTTAAGTTTATGAAATAGTTTTTCATGAAAAATCATTTGGGACTTAGGTTTGATTTAATTTCGGGGATGAAAAGCCTTTCAAGGCAGGGACAATGTAAAGACCCGTAATTTTACCACTTTGAAAATTGGATATTTAGTTTATTTTAAGTATTCCAATATAGAAATTTCAAACTTAATAATTATGTTTTATGCAATAAATAAAAATGATAAACTTATTTTTTTTTAAATTGTTACAAGAAGTTTGGATTTTCATCGAAAAGTGACAAACGTTGATTTTCAATAAAATTGGATATAAGTTCAATATTCATTTTGATGATAAATAATTCTATTTAAATTTTTTATATAGTGATATAATTTGATTTACAATAATTTTATAAACATATAAATTATTTTATAAATTGACAAATTTTGTCGCATGTTGACAAATCAATGTCGTATTTTTACAATTAGATTTTAATGTTATTTAATATGGTTTTATAACAACAATAAACTTGTTTTGACTTTTTAAAAGTAATAAGAAAATTATTTTCAAATTTTAATTATATAGATAGATGGTTAAAATAAAACTATAAATATAATTGGTAATCTAATTTTGGATTTACGATTGATTACTAAACAAAAGTTGTTTAAAGGTTATCACAACATGATTTCTTTTAAAACCTATATAACTACACACTAAAGCATTTGTATACTTGTAAACATATAAACGTTTAGCACATAAGACAAAAGCTTATTTTAAGAAATTTTATAAAAAAAAATATAAAAGGTTTTGTTTGGTATGTTTATATTAATTACTCCTTTACTAAACCAAATCATTACCAAAAGTACTTAAGCATCCATTCCATATAAATGCATATGTCAAATCCATACATGGAAAAGGAGAATTTTCATTTTGTATTTTTTGTTAATTTAATGGAAAGTAATATAATCATTACACTAAAGTACAATTTCAAATCTGTATCATATCTCATTAATGACAATCTCTTCATGCATTAAAAAAGAATAAAATAATGGTTGAAAAGTCAAAAGGTAGAAAAGGTTAGTTTGGTAATTTGATAGTTTAGTTTCACCTATAAATAGCACATCCATCCTCTTCATTTTCACAACATTGCCTTCTTTATTTACTTCACTTTCTCATCCTCTTCCATAGCTACAACACTCTACCACCTTCACATGCCTCCAAACCCACCACCCACGGCCAAAAGTCCCCATATCTGAGCCCTACCCATAACTCACGCACCCCGCTTTTGAAACCCATGCCCTTTTAAACTCCCTATATCTGAGCCAAACCCGAGCCCAACCCCCTCATACACACGCCCAAACCCACAAACCTACCTTTACCCGCCTCCAAAACCCACTCACCCACCTCCACCCGCCTCCAAAACCCATGCACAACCCACCTACCCACGATCGAGCCCACACCCCATGCACACCCCCATACACTACATTTCCAAAGCCATACCCACCATCTATCAAACCTTAGTCCATCCGTGTAACGACCCGGAATTTTGGCAATATTATTATAATAAGTATTTAATCTAATTTAAATAAAATACAAGCTTTTCATTTTATAAACTGATAAGATCTTTGGACATTTATCAGTTATATATGTATATATATGTTTTGTGAAGGAAATTTTGATTTGAAAATTTAAAATAGAATCTTTCAAAACTATTAAAATAAAACCTGTCTTATTCAATTAAATTAAAGGTTTTATATTATTGACATTTGATATAATACATATATGAATATAAATGAAGTCTTTAGTAATAATGTTTAAAATAAAAAATCCTATCGATATAAATATAAATATAAAATATATAAGTACAAATATATGTTTTAATCAAATATTTGAAAGTTAAACTACAAATAGAAATAAAACTAAGGAGTTATGTTAAAAATTACTCATATGGTTAAATAGAAACATAAGATAGTTCTAGTATAAATACATATGGTAAGCAAGGCAAAAACAAAATCTTTGACAAAAATCAATATATAAGTCAAAACAATAATTATAACAACTTTTCATAAACATATTAGAAAAGTTTAGAAAGGATAACCTGTATAACACATATAATACATATATGCAATGCAAAACAATAATTATATTATCTTGTACAAACAAAATAACTAGCAGCAAATCATAATTATGTGTAAACATATATGAAGACATATACATTAAATGCTAGCACAACCTTTGTCATTTCAAATTACAAAAGAAATCACCTCAGTACAAAAATAAGGCCAGCCGAAATATAAAGATCATTTCAAGATTAAAGTAATTAAGCACAAAATCTGATCAAACAAGTTGAAGCTTGTACCAGTTATAAACTACCACTGTTTAAAGCTATTCCTATATATGCATCATCTTATTTTAGTTCGCTCCATAACTTAGCAAACCTGAGAAGCGAACCTGAGAAGAGAAAAAATAAACATCATCTTTACAAACTCAATATCATTCAACAACAAAGCAGGGAGGTTTTCAGGGACAATCAAAACTGTAGCTTTTCAACAACCTTTGTTCTCTATTTCAACAATCATTTAGGTGAGTAAACATAAAATTTTCAAGTTTAAGTTTAATTAAAACAGTAAAGATGATTCATTGACTATATGGTGTTGTATGAGTTTTATTTTGATATGGATCTGTGTGCATATAGGTTATTCTATGAATATTGAATATGTTGCTCTTCTCTTCTATTTGTTACAGGTTGATTATCATTCAAACTCAAATTTGTTTTCAACTGATCATTTTAAAACTTTAAGTTTCAATTAAACAAGAAGTTTAAACCTCAATTAAGATTTTAAAAAGCTGATTCAAATCATGTTTGCAAGAATATACCAATGTAATCTTGTTTACAGGAAATCAAATAATAATTTGATAAATTCAATTGCTGTAAAAAGCTAATCCAAGTTTATAACTTGAATTCCTACTGCAATTTATGATTTTTAAAACAAAAACAAAGATTTTTAGTTCGGTATTCCCAGAGCAGTTTGTATTTGAACCAAATTTGCATTTTTTTCATTTTCAGACAATCGAATCAATTTAAAATGTTGAAATTTGGTTTGAAGCAAGTATAAACATCATTGATTTCGAGAAAATTATCAGAGAATTTTTCCATTGCATAAATTAAAGGAGCGAGATCATGTTAGGGTTTTTGTTCGAGTTTCTGGACATGTCAGAAACGAGGCGTGTATGTCACCAATTCATGATCGAGTTTCACGAGATTCAAGGGAGTGGAAGAGTAGCGCGTTGTCATCGTGTGGGCGAAGTTTGGGTGTCTTAGGTGGCTTGAGCGGCGGTGGCGAGGTGGTCTTGTTGTTTGGGTTGAGTGCAGTATTTTCGATCGAACTTTTAAATTTCGATTTGAAATTTTTGAAGGCGATTCAAGTTTGGTTTTCGAGTATTCGTGAGATTTGCGACTTACCGATGTGATGGAGTTTGCCGAAGCTACGGTGCGTCGCCGTAGCTACGGCGTGTCGCCGTGCACGTGTACGGCACAGCGTGTTGGTGTCAGTCTCGTTGTGGGGGAGCATCTCGAGTTGTTACTCGAGAAATAGGATCATTTGCTCGAGTTTAGCCCGAGTACGCATGAGAATTTCTGATGCTTAAATCTACTTAAGTTTAAATCTTAACTTACTGGAAATAAAAAAGAAGAAGAAGAAGAAGAAGATGCGTACAGGAGAGTGACTCGGGGCAAGTGGGTCAGTAACTCGAAGTGCTACTCGAGTGAATCAGGGGAAGTTCTTGGGTCATTTTCTTTCAAAGTGCAATATTATGTTATAAAAATAAAGTTAAGTAAAGTGTTTTTCAACCAGTTTTAAGCACTATAAACTAAAGCACCGTAAACTAAATAAGTGTTTAACAATTTTATAAAAGTTTAATTATCTTAGTTAATGTTTAACAATGTTTTTAAACTCTTAATTATTATTTTAATTAAGTAATTAATTTAAGTATAAAATTAATTAACATTACAGTTTGTAGTTAGTAATAAATTGATTTTCAAAGTTAAAGAAGATTTCTTTTAGATGTTAATTAAGAAGAATAATTAATATTAATTAATTATTTTGGAAAGCAATTAAGAATGATTACTTTATAATTGTAATTAGAATTTGGGTTGATTAATGATTAAGTGATAAATAAATTTGTAATTAACTACTTAAAGTTAATTAATCTATGATTAGTTGTTAACTAATAAATAAATAATTTAAGAATTAATAATTGATTAGTTAAGTAATTAATGGTTATTAAATGGATAATTAAGTTTCATTAGTTAATAATTAAGGTTATTAATCAATGATTAAGGGTAATTAATTAAGTAATTAAGATTTAAATAAATTGATTAAGAAGTAATTAATTAAATGGTGTGAAATAAAATGATTAATTAATTAAAAGTTTAATTCTCAAGTAATTGATTTAAATTGAATAAATTATAATAAGAATTAAAGATGTTTGCTTATGAATGTTGTATAAGTAGAATATCTGATTTGTGATATCTATTTGATGATGTTCCGTGATGTTCTATGATATGCTTTGATATGTCTATGATGATTGTGTATGATTTATCTTTGATAAATGCCATGTGAATTCAAAGTGTTGAATTTAAACTGTTTAAACTAATAAACAACTTGACCTTTAAAATGGCGTTTGGATTTCGATAAGACCAGGATCGGGTATCATTTATGATTATCTGAAAACCACATCGATCCAAATTACACGTTAGGTCATAAATCCCAAGTGAAGATTGAGATGGTGTTTTCAGAATGCAAGGGTTATTGTCGTTGACTCTGAGGGTGATTCCAAATGAGTGTGACGAGATAATGCCTTCGGTTTCATTCGAACCCGGAACGAACTTTTATGGATTGAATGCTTTCAGAAATCGTCATGCGGACAATGAGCACTCTAAGAGATATGTTCTATAAAGGTAATCATAGCCTCAAGCCTCATCAACGGGGAATGGCTAAAACAGGGGATGTGCAGCAAGGTTGGGTGGGTAGCACCCAAGCAGGACGAGATATACCCCTGTCTAGATGTCCCTTTTTATTCGGTTGTGTAGGCGGTTGCTAGCTACAACTGCGGGGTTATCTTGTTCGGGACTGTTCAGTAAGGAATGGTTCCGGCCTTGTGTTGTAGGGGGTCAGGATTGATCCTCGGTACGGTGATCTAGGTCCCGTACTGTGACGGGCGGTACCCCAGTAGCCCTGCCATTGATGGAAACACATTTTCCCTACGAGACCCTACGGTTTTGATTTGTATTACCCACATTTTGTGTCTAGTAGCTGGAATTTAATCATGCAGCAATTTCGGCTATTTCCTCTTTACTTGAAAACCCTAGATACTATTATAATATCACTGGATTTCCTATAAAATGTTTTGGTTAGCGTAAGGAAAAACTTACCTGTATTTATGTGTGGGAAGTCTTACGTGATACCTTTATTTTCAAATGATTTTCAAAGTTAAACAACTTTAACCCATTTACTCAGACCAGATCTATGTCTGACCCAGAGTTTATATTTTGTTTTTCATAAACTCTTGGGTACTCAAATTTTTATGAGTAGCCATGTGATAGGTTTTTGGGATTGTTGAGTTCTGGAGGAGCTTGGAGCAGAAGCCCAGATGTATATATCTATCTATCTAGTTCCGCTGTGTAGTTGATGAATGTTGTATTTTGGATGTATGTATTGACAGATATGTATAGGACTGTCTTGTTGTATAATGTTGTGTAACTCTGATATATGTAAAAACTATGTAATAGCTATGTGATGTATTATATTTTGTTCCATTCCGCTGTGAGATTCTGATGTTGTTATTCTTTCTTACTTTCTTTTCTATTTCTATCCCTTTCTTTTCTTATTGATGATACGTCTTTCTGTGGTTAGAAAGACGGGTCGTCACAATCCATTTCCTCATTGTAAAAATAGTTTAAGATAAGTTGTGTTGATTTTACAAAGAAAAAAAGGAAGCACGCTAGTTGTAGAAAAGGATTTGCAAAGGGAAATGAAAGTGAGTGAACTTTTATCTACTTTAAATCATACTTATTGCTATGATATTATAATCATGTTTATACCTCTACGATGTTGCGATAATTTACACCATTAAGTTGTTAATATGACTGTTTGATTGTTATATGGATGAGTTTGGTTGAATGGATGAATTGTCGATGATAATTTATTGGCATCCTAGGTAAATTGGTTGTGTTACTTATTTGAAATGTTTAACCATTCCCATTTTTAAATACCCCATTTATATTGTATATTTGGAATATTAAGCCTCTTTTCAAATTCAATTATGGGAAAGAAATTCAATTTGGAAAAAGACTGAATTGATATGGAAATCCAAAGGTTTCAAAAAAAAATTGAAATTATTTGAAATGGAAGTTAATATTTGAAATTTTAAAGATCATGAATAAAAAGTTAAAGTTTCAAAAATAAATAGTATACGATTTAAAAAATATTAAAGGATGGCAATTTTAATATTATAATAATATAATATGAATTATTTAGAAATAGATGAAACAATAGATATTAAATGATAAATTATTGATTTTAAATAGTTTACAAATGGTTTTTAAGAAAATAAAACTTATTCGGAAGTGTTACGACAAATATTGAAAAACAAATTATAATTAGGCATGTCGCGCATCGATGTTTCGCTACTTCATGTTGAAGAATTCAAAGGAGTATACGAAGTTGAATATAGCTCAAAAGTCTTCGAAAAAAGAATTTTTTGGATCCTTATAACCGTTGTTTTCAAATGGGAAAAATAAACCAAGATTTCATATTGTAGATTTTAAAATATGTCCAAATCAAGTTTTTAGGAAAATCGTGCTTTTACAGTTAAGTGACCAAAGTATAAAATTCTTTAAAAATCATATTTTTTAAATGTTTAAAAATATGAAATAAATTTGATAAATATGTTAAAATGTTTTAAAAGAGATTTGAGTTATAAATAAGGATTGTCAAATGATAGAAAAGTTGTTTTAATCAAATAAGCTTTTAAAAGCACTTCGCAGCACTCTTCTACAGCAGTTTTAATAAACTTCAAAAATATAAATTTAAACTTAACTGTTCTTTTTCGAATCCTTTATAAATATGTTTAGATAAATAATCTAGTATGTTAAAGATTATTTGGATGTTTAATAAGAGTTTAAATGAATGGTTAAGAGGTATTGTTTATAACACTTAAACAATATAAGGTCATTTCCTTGAATATAATAGTAAACCGAGTATGCGGAAACGACTAGTACATTTGTTCCGCCTATGAGATCTGAAAAGATAAAATAAGGTGTGTAACTAAGATTAGAAATGGAGCAACCAGTGCCATGAACTTACATGGCCTCTTTTCTCTCTTTTTAGGCGAGGGGTGAAATAGGTCAAAGGGAAAACCCGGATGCTCTAAATGAAAAGATCGTATTTAAGTTTTTTCCAATATAAAAACAGTTAAACAGGGTCTTTAGTAACACAAGGAATGTTCTGGCCAAACTCTATATTAAGTTATAAAAAGAGAAATTTGTACTATCCACTTAAATTTAACAGGTGATATTCCACCATTATTTCATAAATAATACGAATTGAATATAGAAATTGATCTATGTAAAATTAGTCTAATCTTTTGCTTAATATAATTGGCTTTGGCTTTATAGTAAAGGATGTCTTAAATAACATTATTTTTGACCCAAGCAAGACCGTTTTCAAAAAATGAAATTTTATTTGATTTGAAAGTAAATGATGTGAAGATTACCAAAGTTAAAAGAATTTTGGTGTATCGATAAAAAGTTAAAATAAAAAGGATGCTTAACAAATCTTGTGTACACATATTCACATTTTTATCGATGATTAGGTTTCGAAGAGAGTGGGATCAGATCTAATGTGGAACTTGCTCCTCATGTTGGGGTATGCTCCATCAGTTGAAGTGTGCAGCATGATAGGGGTTCTCGCTTTCTGTTTGGTGGTGAGCAAGAGACTCTTACCCCTTATATTGGAGTAACTCATTGGAGATAAGGTAAGTAACACCATATAATAAGTTGAGAGTATTATGTATATGAGTGCGTATTTGCTAATGTTATATAAAATGATTTTTTTTGAGAAAAAATGGTAAATGAAATAATTTTACCTTGGATTATATTTTGGATATAAAAGTTATTTTCAAAATGATGTAGTTATTTAATGAATAATTTATTATTAAGGGATGGTAATATTCAAATTTATTATCACTAATTGAGTAATTGTTTGATTTAAAAGCTTAAGGTACAAATACATTGTGAATTAAGTTTTACGATTTTACTATAAGGTGTTTGATAATAAAATTGGTTTAAGGTCGAGAAGTTTATTTAAGAAAAATTTATAAGCATATTTTGCAAATAAAATGATTTTCTAAAAGATAAATGTGGAAGGTACTTTAGTATTTAAATCCTAGTATTTTAGAAAAGCATTTTTGGATGATTAATTCGATTAAAAGGAAGCTAAGATGATTTTAAGAAATGGATCTGTAAATAGGGTTTTTATAAACCAAAGTAATAGTAAATAACTTGTAAAGATACGTATAGTATTATTTCAAATAAAGGATTTATAAAGAAGTATCTTAGGACAACTAGTTCGAGTGGTTCGGAAGTAACTAAAAATGGGAATGAGATGTGTTCGGATGGTAAACACTTCTCTTAAGTATTACCCATCAAGTTAAGGGATATGTGATACTATTGATAGTACCCAATTCCTTGGTGTCATCTTGGAGTTATTCAATCTATATAATTTACATTAGCTAGAGAGACAATGAAAATCATTAATTAATAAATTGATTACTAATAAAGAAACTTCTTTATAAAGTGTTTAAACCAAAGATAATTTTGGATTACAAACTGATAGGATAAAATGGAATTTTCGGTGATTTTGGATAGTCGGGATTTCCAAAATTTGATATGGAAATGGAAGCTAAGTGTTTTTATAAATGTATAAGGAATAAGTTTTGTAACTTATGAATTTGAGATGATAGTAAATTACAACAAGTTTTAAATTTGTGAAACGCCTTGATTTAAGTAAAACCAATTTGAAAATTGGGATTTGTATCTATACTCTTAGGGTATAAAAGTGTATAATACAAATATAGATTTAAGTCATGGACAATTTGCACATTTTAGTAATGTTATAAGAGATAATTCAAAAACAATCGATTTAGTATGAAGTGAATGGTTATGAAATGTAAGTTTTAAAGGGTTGATTTAACCAAAGTTGTGTTTGTAAGTGTTTATGAACTTAAGTAAATTTTTAAGGAAGGGTTCCCAAATGTTATTAGTGCCAAAGGAAATACACGAAGGAAAAAATGATTGTGAATAATAAAGGATGTGAATAAAAAGAATTTGTTATAGTTAAGAAAAAAATCATTAGGAATAAATACATAAGTTATACGTAAATTATTTCGTCATACGAATTGGATCTAAGATTCAAGTACGGAACTTTGAGATGTTTATTTGATCCGGGAAAGGATTTATCACTCGATTCTTGATGGCGAATATTGATGAGGGTTTGTGGTTGGGTACTAGAGTTTCCTATAATAGTTGAGAACTACGCAAGGAAAGCAAAGGTTTCTGATTAAGAAGCCTGACCAGAGTCTGCACTAAAGGATCGAGGGATCGATACTAGTTCGAAAGAAAATTTGTATATTCAAATAAGAGATCGAATCAGATATTTTATACGGATGATTAGGTGCATCTTATGGTTTTAAGTTTATGAAGTAATGTTTTAGGCAAAATCTTTTGGGTTTTAGGTTCTATTTAATTTTGGGGACGAAATTCTTTTAAGGAGAGGAGAATATAACGACCAGTAATTTTACCACTTTGAAAATGGAATATTTAATTTATTTTAAATGTCAAATATAGTATTTTCGAACTTAATAATTATGTTTTATGTAATAAATAAGAATGATGAACTTATTTTTTTTTTAAATTTGATTTCAAGAAGTTTGGTTTTTCATTGAAAAGTGACAAATGTTGGTTTTCGATAAAATTGGTTAATGATAATTAATTTTTTTAAAATTTTTTATGTAGTGATTGAATTTGATTTACAATGATTTTATAAACATATATTTACTTATTTTATAAAAATTGACAAATTTTGTCGTACGTTGACAAATCAATGTCGTATTTTTACAATTATATTTTAATATTGATTTTACAACTAAATAAACTTGTTTTGATTTTTTAAAAGTAACAAGAAACTTATTTTCGAATTTTGATTACATAGACAAATAATTTAATTAAAAGCTATAAATATGATAAGTAATTTATTTTTGGATTTATTACCGTTCATTGAAAAGTTTTTAAAGGTTATCGCTACGTGGTTTCTTTTTAAACCTATATAACCATAGTAACACACTTATACACTTGTAAACATATGAACATTTAGCATATATGGCAAAAGCTTATTTTTGGAAAGTTTATAAAATAAAATATAAAAGATTTTGATTTGATATGTTTACATTAATAACTCCTTTGCTAAACAAATCATTGCCAAAGGTACTTAAGCATCCATTCCACATAAATGCAGATGTCAAATCCATATGTGGAAAAGGAGCATTTCCATTTTGTGTATTTTGTTAACTTAATGGAAAATAACATAATCATTACACTTAAGTACCATTTCCAATCTAAGTATCCTATCTTATTAATGACCATCTCTTAAAGAAGAATAAAATAATGGTTGAAAAGTCAAAAGGTAGCAAAGGTTAGTTTGGTACTTTTGATAGTTTAGCTTCACTTATAAATAGCACATCCATCCTCTTCATTTGCATAATATTTCCTTCTTCATTTTCTTCACTTTCTCATCCTCTTCCATAGCTCCTACACCCCACCACCTTCACACGCCTCAGAACCCACAACCGACGGCCAAAAATTGCCCATACCCAAGCCCTACCCATAACACGTGCACCCACTTTCCAAAACCCATGCACCCTCTCAAACTACCTATACCCGAACAAAACCCAAGCCGTACCCCCTCACATACAAGCCCAAACCAACACACCCACCTTCACCTTCCTCCCAAACCCAAACACCCACCTCCACCCGCCTCCAAAACCCACGCATACCCCCCACCTACCCACAGTCGAGCACTCCCCACACTCACCCCTATACACTCCATTTGCAAAGCTATACCCACCATCTATCAAACCTTAGTCCATCTGTTTCATCATTTTAAAAATAGTTCGAGATAAGTCGTGTTGATTTTACAAAGAAAACAAGGAAGCACGCTAGTTAGAAAATTTTAACAAAGGGAAATGAAAGTGAGTGAACTTTTATCTCTTTTAAAATCATTTTCATTGTTTTGCTATGATGATTATGTTTATACCCATATGATGATGGGTTGCCAAGGTCGAACAGGGGAAATGATAGTATATGGGTCATAATGGACAGAGTGACCAAGACTGTCCATTTCATTCCAGTTATGTCAACCAAAATGGCACATGTTTTAGAAAAAAAATATATGAAGAATGTGGTTAGACTGTATGGAATTCCTAGTAGCATAGTAAGTGATAGAGATCCCTTATTCACTAGCGAGTTCTGGAAGAGTCTAAAGGAAGTTTTGGGGACAAGCTCAAGATGGGTACTGCTTAACATCCACAAACTGATGGACAAACAGAAAGATTTAAAAAAATCTTAAAAGATTTGTCAAGAGCTTTTTTTCTAGATTTTTGAGGATCATGGGACGACCGTCTGCATTAAGTCAACTTTCCGTATAACGATAGTTATCAGACTAGTGTTGGGATGGCACCGTGAAAGCTTTGTATTGAAGGTCATACAAATCTCCCATTTGTTGGTTGGAGACTGGGGATAGGTTGGTTCTTAGTCCAGATTTGGTTAGAGAAGCTGTAGAAAAGATTGAGGTCATTCAATTTAAGATAAAGTAGGCTCAGTCTATGCAGAAGAATTATGCTGATAAAAGATGAAAATATTTAGAATTCTTAGCTGGGGATAAGATTTTTGTTAAGTTGTCAACGATGAATGTTGTGATCAGATTTGGAAGATCGAGGAAATTTGCACCGAGATTCGTTGAACCTTTTTGTATTATTGAGAGGATCAGGAAACTCGCATATAGAGTTGAGTTACCGAGCAGTTTGGCAGGAGTCCATGATGTTTTCCACATTTCTCATCTCAGAAAGTGTGTTAGAGACCCGGAGAATACAATTGCACCGACTATGCTAGAAGACTTAGTAGTAGAACTGGACTGGAGTAATGTAAGAAAGCCGATTCGTATTGTTGCAAGGGATGAGAAGAGGCTTAGAACCATGAAGGTCAGATTAGTCAAAGTCCAGTGGAGTGACGATGATAGAAACTATACTTGGGAGATTGAAAGTAGGATTATAGATACTTATCCTGACTTGTTTGATGGTATATTTTACCTTTTTTGATTGATGTATTGTGTACCTTATCTTAATTTCGAGGACGAAATTCTCTAATGAGGGGAGTCTACAACATCCCATATTTTTTGTAACATTATTTAGAATATTTAATTAGTTAAATAAAATAAAATAATGTGTTGATTAGGGGATTGAGATTTGATCTTATTAAGGGGTAGCCGTGTCATTTAACCAATGAATTAAAATATGAGTTAACATGAAATATAGGAGGGGTAAAATAGGAAATAAGCCATTCTTATACCCCTAAACCGTTGGTCATGTATCCCCTAGACGTTCATTTTGTTTTATGGAAGAAAAAACTACTTGAGGTCGGCCCTATTAGCAAGAGAAAGATGAATAAGATTAAGAAAATCTAAGCAAGAAGATAATTCAAATCAAATCCATTCACATCTCAATCCCTTTAATCTCTAAAGCTAAGGTGAATAATGTTTGCATTTCATATTTCTTTTTTTTAGTTTTAAGTTGAAATCCAAACTTATTTGTAATGACTTGCCATGTTTTTGAACGAATGGAATGATTATACATACATGTTGATGATTTATGTATGTTAATATTGATTTTATGATATATTTTAAGTTTAAAACTCTATTAAATAACATCCAAATGCCTCGAAATTTTTGTACAGGCCATAAATATTACTTTGGAAATGGGTTTCAATTTTCAAAATTTTCTGAATTTATGTGGATTTTATATGAATTTTCTAGTGAAGAAAATGTTATTTTGGATTAAAAATTATTTATGACTAAATAATTATTGGTTTGGATCAGAAATTAACATATGTTAGAAAACATATTAAAAGTGAATTTTTTGAAATTTTTGTAGAATTTTCTAAAGTGTTTTGCTGAATATATAAAATTATTTAAGGTACGAGACTTAAATGTTTTATATGGTTTTAAAAGGAGAATGAGCTTTTCACAAATAATTCAAATAGTTAGTTCCGAAAATTGCAGTACTTTTTAGTGGTAAAGAAAAAAGGAAACAAATCAAAATTTGACACTTAAAGTAGGTTAGGCGAAAATAACTATTTGCTACATGCTTTTTACTGTTTTGTTGCTTTTGGCACCAACGTCCGCCTTGGTTGGCTTTCGACCAAGTCCCTCCGCCTTCAACACCGTCAAAACCAATTTGCATGGTATAAATATATTGGTATGTAGTGAATTAGATAGAAGGCGAAAGGCATGAGGTCGAAACAATGGATTCCAAAGGGACCGAAGCACTACTTTGCTTTTAAATCAAAATTGCGCTTACTTGCTTTCGACCAAATGGCTTTCGACTCAGTTAACTTTCGACTGGGTTTAATGGATTTAAAGAAATGGTATCCATTGGGTTGTGCTTTTGTTTTTAATGATTTCTTTCGACTAGGTAAAACGGATTTAAGGGAAACGGTTTCAATTGGGTTGTGCCATTGTTTCTAAAAAATTGCTTTCGACTAAGTCGAATCCTTTTGATGCCGCCTTTTTACCTTTCGACCCGGATGGTTTCAAAGGGGTACTTTATTTTCTAAAATTTGTCCACTTCTCCAATGCTTTCGAAGGAATGGTTTCAACACAATCACTTATTTACTTAGGAATACTTTCGAAAAGTAGGCATTCGACTTTAATGGGTTTATGATCCTTTTGCTCTACTTGAAGGCATAATCCAAAGTGTTTCGACCAAAATGTTTTGAAGGGGTAAATTTTTGAATGGCTTCAAAAGGTTTCCACATGTTTTAAATTGCACCCAAAGACTTTCAAAAGGTTTAGTATTTTACTGCTTTCGAAAGGGTTTTAATAAATGGTTTCGAAGGGGTGGTTCCCTAGGATTTTGAAAGGGTTGAAAGGAAAGGCGTTTCCTATGTTTTTAGGCAATAATTAAAGATTTTAAAGAAGGATGTCTAATGTTTTGGAGCTTTAAAAGGAAAGGCTTTTAATAGTTTCGAAAGGGGTAATTTCAATGGTTTCAAAAGGGTTACTTTCAAGGGTTTCATAATGGTTGTTTAAAGGTTTTAAACAAAGGTTACGAATATAATAACTAAGCAATTTAGTATAAGTGTTTTCAAGTTAAAATGGGTTTTAACTTGTTTTTAAAGATAGCTAATCCTTATTAAAATTCATCAACATTATATTGAGTGAAGTATATATATAACATGGCAAAGTAGCTTCGAGTAAAGCTAAGAATATATTTTCCTTGTATAAGTATGATTTAAAGGTTAAGTCATTTTGTAATGGTTTTCAAGGAAAATGATAAAGGGTAGCTAATCATAAGAAAATGATTGGGATAGATAGTCCATTTTGATTCGGACAGTTAGTCCAGTTTGTGGGCAATCATCCCAGTTTTCGAACAGATGTTCCATTTACTACTTGTGGACATACCTGATTATAGCTTAACAGACTTATTATTATCATTACTGTATCAGTTTGATTAACTAGTTTGGTTGCAGGAAAATATTTGCAAAATATATGTTTTAAAGAGGATATAGTGAGTGGAAACCCGTTCCACTAAGCGGCATGGTCTCACTTAGTATCAGTAAATCGAGATGTAATAGTATTATTCACACCAGGCTTTATGTCTGACTCAATGTTTTTATTTCCCCTTAATTTCTCAGGTGCTCAAAATTGATTTGAGTAGGCTGTAGGTTAAGTTTTTCAAGTTTTAGAAATTTTGATGAATAAAGCTTCCATAGACGAGCAGGTAGCTGACGGATAACTAATTAGGAGTTATGGTTTTATCTTGTTTTGTTTCCGCTATGTATATTTAGTCAGATATGACTATAGTGACTATAATCAACCATGGAGGCATCGTCATATGTCGCTTTTGGCATATTTTGTAATGATTATATTTGACCTATATCTGAAAAACGATAAGGGATTATGTAATTTGGATATGAATCTGTTTCGAAATGTAATCAGTAAAATGTTTTTGGAAATCTGTGAATTTTTTCATATTCAAGTGCTTCAGATATTATGGATACCATTAGCATTACCGTATTTTATCGCCAAAAAATAGTACTATGGATGACTGCAGCATCTATAGCGCTTAGCTTTTGGCCTCTAGAAAAGGGATGTTACAATACACCATTTTAGTTGTTAAAATGAATGTTTGATTGTTATATGGACGAGTTTGGTTGAATGGATGAATTATCGATGATAATTTATTGGCATCCTAGTTAAATTGGTTATGTTACTTATTTGAAATGATTAACCATTCCCTTTGTTAAAGAAGACCATTTATATGGTATATTTGTAATAATAAGCCTATTTTCAAAATCAATTATGGAAAAGAAATTCAATTTGGAAAAAGATAGAATTGATTGGAAATCCAAAGTTTCAAAAAAAAAATAGTTGAAATTAGTTTGAAAATGGAATTTAATATTTGTTATTTTAAAGGTAACGAATTTTAAAAGTTTAATGTTTCAAAAATAAATAGTATATGGTTTAAAAAGGATTAAAAGATGGCAATTTTAATACTATAATAATATAATATCAGTTATTTTGAAATAAGTGGAAAAATAGATATCAAATAATCAAAATGATAAATTATTGATTTTTAATAGTTTACGAATGGTTTTTAAGCTAATAAAACTTATATGGAAGCGTTACGATAAATATTGAAAAATAAGTTAAAATTAGGCACGTCGCGCAACGGTAGTTCATGATTTCACACCGAAGAATTCAAATGAGTATATGAAGTCGAATATAACTCATAAATCTTCGAAACAAGAATTTTATAGATCCCTATAACCATAGTTTTCAAATGGGAAAGGAAAACCAATATTCCATCGTGTAGATTTTGAAATATGTACAAATCAAGTTTTCAAGAAAATCGTGATTTTGTAGTTATGTGACCAAAGTATAAAATTCTATTTTTTTAATTTTTTAAACATATGAAATAAATTTGATAAATATGTTAAAATGTTATTAAAGAGATTTGAGTCATAAATATGGATTTTCAAATGATAGAAAAGTTGTTTTAATCAAATAAGCTTTTAAAAGCACTTTTCGCAGCACTCTTCTACCGCAGATTTAATAAACTTCAGAATTATAAATTTAAACTTAACTATTCTTTTCTAAATCTTTTATAAGTGTGTTTAAATAAATAATTTAGTATTTAAGATGATTTGAAAGTTTAATAAGAGTTCAAATGAATGGTTAAGAGGAATTGTTTATAACACTTAAATAATATAAGATCATTTCCTTGAATATAATAATAAACCGAGTATGCGGAAAGGACTAGTACATTTGTCCTACCAGTGAGATCTGGAAAGATAAAACAAGGTACATAACTAAGGTTAGGAATGGAGCAACCAATGCCCTAAACTTACATGGCCTCTGTTTTCTCGTTTTAGGCAAGGGGTAAAATACGTTGAAGGGAAAGCCCGGATGCACTAAATGCAAATATCATATTTAAGTTTTTTCCAAAATAAAAAACAGCTAAACAGGTTTTCGGTAATATAAGGAATTTTTTGGCCAAACTCTTTATTAAGTTATGAGGAGGGAAATTTGTACTATCCGCATAAATTTAAGAGGTAATATTCCACCGTTATTTTACAAATAGTACGAGCTGAATACGGAAATTAATTTGGGTAAATTTAGTCTAATCTTTTCCTTAATATAACTGGTTTTGAGTTTAAGTAAACGATGTCTTAAATAACATTGTTTTTGACCAACTAATACATGTTTTCGAAACATTGAATTTTAGTTGATTTGAAAGTAAATGACGTGAAGATTTCCAAAGTTAAAAGAATTTTGATGTATCTGTAATAAGTTAAAATAAAAAAGGCTTAATAAATCTTGTATACGCATATTCACATTTTTATCGATGATTGAATTTTGAAGAGACGTGGATCGGATCTGGGTAAATTCCTATCCGAAAACCACTTCAAACCAATTTACGTTTTGAAGTAAAATATGTTGAAGATAAGATCGTTGAAGATGAAGATATTTAAGATATAGGGCTACTTTCCATTAGACCATCTGGGAAATTTACCATATCATATATATTCGAAGTAGTTCTCCTTTATGAAACTCTTCGAATTGCAAGGACTAATCACTAATGATCCTAAGGGTTATTTCTAAAATAGGAAGTGGTAGGAGGAGTGTTTTCGGTTTCGTTCAATCTCAGAACGAACTTGTATGGACGAATGTCTGACATTGCATTTTAAAATCATATTAAGCGATCTCTATAAACGTATAATCTGTTTGTTTGCAGAGAAGACAACTTCTCTTAGCTTAACACCATTTTCTGAGATGTATGAGGTCAGGAGTTATACATTTATAGAAATCAATTACGTGATTATTGAACGGCAATGTGGCATTCAAAATGAAAGGTTGATGTTCTATGAAAGGTAGTCGCTACCTCAGGTCTTACACACAGAAATGACCAAAATGGGGTAGATGCAGCAAGCTATATGGTTCATGACCATTAGGGTATGATCATCCCCTTCTAGATTATATTTGTACCTGTTGTGACGTTCGTGTTTAAATTAATGTGGGGTGTGCTAGAGCATGCTCGGATAGGTCGGTAACGACCGAGATGATGACATATTCGGTAATATCAAGGAAGAGGTAGGCCGGTCTTATGTTGGTAGAGGTGTAGATGTTTTGTAGCCTTGGTACATTTCTCCAGAGATGATTGTCGGAAGGTAGCCCCTTCACCTGGTTATTTATATGGAAATCCATTCTCCAATAAGTCCTTGCTATTTTTTTAGAACTCACTTTGTGGCCATAATGCTGGAATTTGATCAATGCAACAATTTTGGCTAAGATTAATAAGTTTACTTGCAAATATTTTCAAAGAATGACATTAAAAATAATATAAAATGTTTTAAAACAAATGTTTTAGTTATCATAAAGTAAAAACGCATCCATATTTATGTGTGACATTGTCTTATGAGATACTCTTTCTTTTCAAAAGGTTTTGTCACTAATCTCTGATCTATAACACAGTTACGTATGAATTGAGTTTTTCACGCTGGTTTGCTAGACAAGTCCGGGTATTTTTATACTCGGGTCAAATCCTAGTAGTTTCAGGATTAGCTGAAGATGTTTGGAGTTTCCAAAGGAGAGCTGGAGAAATTCATCAACGTGTGGATGTATTTTATTTTCCACTGCATTGTGTGTTATTTTTCAGCAAGTGTAAGGATAGGTATTATTAATGTTGAAGCTGAATCTAGGTTAGACTCTTATATACTTTAAAATTTTCCGTTGTAAAAATTATTGTTCAATAATATATATTATTTCATTCCACTGTAAAGATTATTGTTCAATAATGTATGTTATTCCATTCGAGTGAGATTGTGTTCTATCTATTTTTCTCTCTTACCTTTAAAGATACATTTTTTCATTCAATTTGGGTTGCACATGTGTGGTTTATCATCAACTCGAAGGGTGTAGAAATTTGGGCCATCATAAGAAGGGCATTCTTGAGGGAGTGTAAGATGGACAATTTGAAGATTAAGTGTTAAACTATAATCAATATGGGCATATGAGGTGGAGTTTCTAGCACCTCAGAAGACCCCTACCCAGGTGGTTTCAGCTTATGCACTGGATGTTGTTTCTTGCTCGAGTGCGCCTTTAGTGGCGGACAAGGGGAAGATGGTCATAATCGAAAGTGTGTTAACTTTATCTGATTTACCTTTCTGTACCTTATTCGACACAAAAGCATGATGCTTTTTATCTTAGGTAGACCTATGGATGAGTTACACTTAGACACTAGCATAGTTATGGACCTCGTAGTTGTATCAAACCCTATGGGATGATCGGTTTATTTTCCTATGATATACAAAGGTTTGAAAATTTTCATTTTGGGGGTTGAATTCGACTATAGTGCTTTTGTCTTAGAATTTTTTGGGTTATTTTTGATTTTGGGCATGGATTGGATGATGATGATGTATGGGATGATCCTAGATTCCGATATGAAGGTTGTTAGGTTGGGTATCTTAGTGGATGCAGTCTATAGGTTTATTGCGATCCCATAGTTTAGGTTTTGTTGAGTTACCTTTATTTATTAGACCTATCACATGACGAGTTAGATTTAGTGCCTTTAGTTAGAGACTATCATGATGTATTTTTCGATGTTACTAGTTTCCCACCCTAGAGAATGATTAGGTTCTGAATTTATCGTATGGAAAATGCCATACCTGTTGCCTTACCTTTTAGGCACATTGCTCCGAAGGAGAGACACGAATCGAATAAGAAAGTGATGAGCTATTGGTGAAAAGCTTCATTAGGAAGAGTATTTAATATCGAGAGTTGAAGAAGCTGAAAAAGAAGAATCATTACCCATTGCTCTTTATAAATGATCTCTTCGATTAGTTGGTTGGAGTGAAGGTGTTATATAAGCTTGACTTGGCTACCAAATTCCATCAGTTGCATGTACCTAAGGGAAGTATTCAGAAGATTGCTTTTCATACACCCGATGGATTGTGTGAGTGGTTAGTCATGCCCTTTGGACTGACCAATGCACCTGCTTACTTTGTTCATTTGATGAGTCAAGTTTTTAGAGGGTTGCTTAATAAGTTCATAATGATATTTGTAGATCACACATTAGTTTAGTCAAAAAGCGAGGAGGAGCACATGTTGCATTTAAAAGAAGTGGTCAATACACTCCATGAGCATATATTGAAGATGAAGTTTTCTAGGTGTAACTATCGGTGCAAGGAGGCACACTTTTTAGGACATGTCGTCTCAAAAAGTAGGCCGACGGTCAATCCAAGAAAAGTTGCTGCAGTATAGGATTGGCATCTATCGAAGAATGCCATGGAAGTGAGGAGTTTCCTTGGTTTGGCAGGCTACCATCTAAAGTCCATTAAAGACTTTGCTAAAATTTGTGCCCCTCTAACCCACCTCACCACGAAGAATCTAGCTTTCTCGTGGGACTCGAAGTGTGAGGATGCTTTTATTAAGCTGAAGGAGGTATTGACTAGTGCACCTATTCTTGTGTTACCTAATGGCACGTAGGCATTCAAATATACACCAATGCTTGTAGTACAGGGTTGGGTGCGGTGTTGATGTAGGAAAGGATAGTGGTGAGCTATGCTAGCCAGTAATTGAAGGTCCACGAGAGAAACTTTCCTACCCATGATCTTGAATTAGTGATCATTGTCTTTGTGCTCAAGTCAGGGAGATACTACCTATTAGGAGAGCGACTAGCTATATATGGATCATAAGTCTCTAAAGTATTTATTCTTTCGATAGGATTTGAACTTAAGGTAGTAGAGGCAGATGGAGTTTTTAGCATCGTATGACTTTGATATCTCATATAATCTAGGCAAGGGTAATGTTGTGGTCGATGCCTTGAATAAGCAGCATGTATTATTGAGTCCTTTGTTTTATGAATAGAATCATTTACGGTTCACTTCTATATTCGATTTTCATCCATCATCAGTATCACCCCGGGATTGTCAGTTGCATTAGATGTGCTTTCTACACTTATGGACCACATAGGAACAACTCAGAAGGAAGAAAAGGATCATTTGAATATTTTTGAAAGGGTTGGTAGAGGCAATCAATCGAGTCATTTAAGGTGTTATGTTATTGACTCGAAGGTATGGTTATGATAGATGGTAGGTTATGTATTCCTCTCATTATGGACTTGACTAACATGATACTAGCCGAGTTTCATCGCTCTAGGACGAGTATTCATCCCGGCGGAGACAAAATGTACTGTGACTTAAAGAGAGTCTTTTATTGGCCTGGTAGGTAGAAGCATGTGGTAAAGTATGTGGAGACAATGTATGACTTGCCAAAAGGTAAAGGAGGAGCAAAAGAAGTCGAGAGCATTGTTGTGACCATTGGATATTCCTCAGTAGAGGTGAGAAAGTATTTCTATGGACGTCATCGGTGGACTACCTAGGAGTAGGAGAGGGAATGGGAGTATTTGGGTCATAGTCGACCAACTGACCAAATGCGCTCATTTTATTCCGTTAAAGAGTACTAGAACAGCTGCGTCTTTGGCGACACTATACATCAGAGAGATTGTTAGGTTATGCGGAGTTACTTCTAGAATTGTTAGCGACCAAGATCCACTTTTTACCAGTGAGTTTTGGAGGAATCTACCGTAGGCTTTAGGCCCTGAGTTGATTTTGAATACTGCTTATCATTTGCACACAGATGGAAAGACAAAGAGGGTGAACCACGCATTGGAGGACTTGCTTTGGATGTGTCTCTTGGATTTTGGAGGCTAATGGGAGGATCACTTGTCTTTAGTGGAGTTGACTTATAATAACAACTATCAAGCGAGTATTGGGATGGCACCGTTTGAGGCGTTACATGGGAGACCCTCTAGATCACTGTCGTGTTGCTAAAACACTGCGAATAGGATTGTTCTTAACTGGATATGCTAAAGGAGACATCATATAAGGTAAACTTGATCCGTAGGAGGATGAAAACCACACAGGACATGTAGAAGTCTTATGCTGACAGGAAATGCATGGAATTGGAGTTCGCGGTAGGAGACATGGTTTTTGTGAAGGTCTCACTTCATAAACATGTTATTAGATTTGATAGTTTGGGAAAGCTAGAACCAAGGTTTGAAGGGCCTTTTTTGATTATTGGTAAAGTTTGAAGTTAGATTATAGGGTGAAGCTTCTTGAGAAGTTAGCACGAGTACATGGTATTTTCCATGTGTCACACTTGCGAAAGTTCACACACGATACCTCCGTTGTAGTCGATCTGAGTTAGCTAGAGGAGGTAAGGGAGTCACTTGTTCATCGTGCACCCACTTGTATTCTTGAGCATAGTACAAAGCGGCTATGCAATAAGGTTATCAAGCTTGCTAAAGTCTAGTAGGGAGACAATCCAGCGGAGAGTACATGGGAGCCTAAGGAGAGGATCCAAGCTACCCACCCATAAATCTTTACTAGTACATTTCCATTTTAGTCGAATAAGTATAGATTACTTGTGTTAGGTTCTAGCTTAGTATATCCTATAGCTAAGGACCATTAGATGCTAGGAATGGTTGTGAATGTGTCATTAGTACATGTTTTGAATGATGGATGCTAGTGGATGTATTTACTAAATTAATTTGTGCACACTTACTAAAATATATTCTTGGGTTAGCCTACACACATTTGTTTCATTTCACCGAGTTATGTACATATGGTTGTTGCATTTGGACTGAATGGTTTTGCATACATGTAGAATTTCCAGTATATTTTACATGGATGTTGCATACATTTGGATACATGACATAAGCACTTGCATTTTAGGAGGTCAACTAGATTAGGAGATTGCCCTAATTTTTGTATTTGTGTAGGTTCATATACATCTCATGCCGGCATGTACATATTGCATTACAGACTTAACAAAGGACAATGATTTCTAGTGGTTGATAAACAAGTAGATGGCTGTAGTTATTGATTTTTTGTATGCACAAGTTACATTTTTCCGCCCTTGGAGATTTCGAGGACGAATTTTTTTTAAGTGGGGTGAATGTA
This sequence comes from Allium cepa, assembly GCA_030765085.1. Lineage (NCBI taxonomy): Eukaryota > Viridiplantae > Streptophyta > Magnoliopsida > Asparagales > Amaryllidaceae > Allium > Allium cepa. The sequence goes on from CM060941.1 coordinate 660,477,005, forward strand.
ACACCAAGAAATTTAAGCACAAGTTTAAGAAAAGAGGTAAATTTAATTTTTATAAGGGTAAAAATAAATTTTCATAAATATTCGAATTGGTCTACGAAACTTGCATCATTGTTATCATAGCGATTTTCTGGACGACTTTCATATGTGATGTTTTGAAATCGGAGTTAATATGAAAAAGTTATTAACATTTTTAATATTGAAATAAAAAATAAATAAAAAATTGGAAATAATTATTAATAAATAAGGAAACCTACTGGTTGATAGATAGACTGGCACCTGTCGACCGTAAGCGGTCGATGGCCCATATATCTAGCGGTCGGTCAAATTTTGTGCAATGGTTTGGGTTGGCCAACGACCCAAATTTAAATAAAAATTTATCAATGGTCGATATTGCCTTGAGCAGCTATAAATAGAACCCTGATGCAAACCCTAATTTTACAACCAATACGTCCAAACTCTTCTCTTCTAAAAAAATGAAATCATCTTTCTCATCAACTAACAAATTTCTTCAAATTAAATTAAATTAGAAGTAAAGAGATTGAAAAAGAGTAAAAACCGGATGTCTATCTAATAAAGGAGGTACCAGGCGTAATCCAAAGGGGATAGCTTTGGTTTGAGGTAAGCTGGTTCATTGTTAATTAGGTGATTTACTTACAATTAATTTCAATATACCATATTTGATGTAGGTTGTTGAAATTCAAATTAGAGACATTGTTTAATTGAATATGGAATTTAACAGTGATTATATGAAGATAATTCCTTTCTTCTAATCTAGATCCGACATATGTAAATCTATAAATTAACAAACAATTAAATTTCAATGTACCTCCTTTGTCAAATTTGGTAAGAATTTATATAACGTGTTAATGCTGAACCAAGATTAATTAACTATTGAAATAGGAATATGTTGTAAATGAAATTGGATATGAGTATGGACAATTACAAATTTAAGATTCCCAAATTTGGGCTTGATGTAATTAGGGTTTGTACATGCCAAATGGTAATTAACAATTTATTGTAGTCTAGCGGAGGAAGATGAGGTGAATAAAAACAAACGATAATTAATGAAAAAATATAATAATAAAAATTCATGACCGGTCGACGTGCTCAGTAGAGCCCGTCAACAGCAAGCGGTCGACCGCTCTAGGAGCAAGCGATCGATCGGTATCGAGAACTAGGCATGATCTAAACCTCGGCCAAACCCCCTGGTTAGATATAAAATAGTGATGTATATATATATCAAACATATACACATACACATACACACATACATACATACATACATACATACATACATACATACATACATACATATATATATATATATATATCTGTGTGTGTATGTGGTTGTTAGAATAAATGGGGAAGCTAGGTCCCTGTGTGGCGACACTAAGACAATTACGGGACTGGGTAAATGCTATTTATATAGCAAGGATCAATATTTGACTGTGGCAATCCTACTGCAATTTACCCTCACAGGAGGTTCTACGATGGATGCGCAACACTGATGATGACACCCGATGGAGTATGCGGCTTGGCACTAATGGGAGTTCCTTAATATTCACAATGACGCAACAGATGTTGTGCTGTTGATGGATCCCAATGCAAAGCAATAAGAGGTGTTACGTTACCATTGAGTGGTGGACTTAAATGCAGCGACGATGAGATACTTCAGCGAGTCGGCATTGTAAGTTCCCCCTCAATGTGTAACTAGGGTACTTGTAGTCATAGTTGTGGGAAAGTAGTACCATGGTGGAAATTGTAGGAAAACCTATGTTTAAATAGTTATGTGTAGTCATAGTTATGGGAAATATAGTCCTATGGTGGAAATCTGTAGGGAAAGCTATGTGGAATAATTCTAGTAGCTGTTAGTCGATCTTTAGTTCTCTTGAAGTTCAATTAGTCGTTCGATCCTACGTATGAGCCTGGACAAGTCGTTAATGTAAGTGAGTATTGAGCTAAACCCATTTAATAAAGAAATAAGTATTTCATGGGCACTTGTAGGATATCCTAGGTCACATTGGGTATTATTAAAGCCAATACCATGAGATCACCATATATTAATGATGTAACTCATTCACCATACTTTTGTGTGACCCACACTTTTTCCTTTCTTTTTCCTCACCACAAAAGGACGAAGCAGCAAGTGATAGGCCCAACGATAGTATTTAGATAGGTAAGCTTGGCATCAGAGTTGCTTTCTATTTCCTGTTACTCTCCATGTACCGTTTATCATATTTTGTATCTTATCAAACTATTTTATGTATTTTCGTACACTTTGGATGTGACTATGGTCAATTTTGAGATTGTATTTTGGATATTTACTAAGATGACTACTTTTAGTATTTTATTTTTCTGCCTTCCACTGTGATATCTGAAAGTGTAGCATGCCTTAGATTTTATCCTCATATCTTTAGTCTCTGAAATGAAAAAACCATTATAATTCTTACTTTTCGACATCGACGCAAGTCCGAAAGTCACCCTAGACTTTAAATCGTTGTGTCGGGAGGTGCGGGTTGTCATAGTTAGTATTAGAGCCTTGGTTTTGAAACTCCTTGGGGTTTAGGGGCGTATTGAGAGAACATAATTGAAAGGTTTTTCAAATGTTTTCTGAAAAGTTTTCCAAAAGGTTTTCAAAATGAGTTTCCAAAGCGCGTGTGTGTGTCTATACACACACACACACACACATATGTATGTATGTGTGTATATATGTATGTATGTATAGATAAAGACATTTCAAAAGTTTTATATATATAAGTGTAATGCGTAATACTTTTTCCCTTATTCTTGCCAATACTATATATGGAAAAGCTGTAATAAATTCCTAAAATATAGATATAAAGGACGGGCGATCATGTTGACACTACCGATGCATTTAAGATTTTAGGGGTAAACGTCCTGATTTGGTTTCATGGGTATCTGCAAGCAGAAGGATAAGCTAAGCTTAACCCTGATAGAGGATCCAAGGAGCAGGCTCCAGGTGTAATTCCTGCCCAACCACTTGCCGTTGATTTTTCCAAGATTTGTAAGGACTTTTCCAGCCTTGAATGGAAGCTGTATCTGTTAGGAACTGCGATGTTGGTTTTTGATGACAACAACCTTTTTAACTATCTTATTATAAAATATATACTAACACTACAATCTAGATAGATATGTATATGCAGGATATATAAATATGCAGGTATTGATTACTGAAGTCTGATCAGTATAAAGACTCAAGACTCAAGATTGAAGACTCTAGAGTATCAAGATCAAGATTTCAAGATATGTATCTAGTTTTTGTTAAAACTCCATAATAGCATGGAAATTTTCATTTCGAATTTCATTTGAGATGGAACCTATTTCTACCTTCTTAGTGGTTTACAAACCCACGACAAGTAGCTTACAAACCTACGACAAGTGACTTACAAACCCACGAACATCCTGGTTTTGTACAAGTTCTCGAGTCCTAATGTGATGAGACATTATGCAGGAAGAAGCTTGCAAAACTACTTCAAAATTATTTTTTAAAACGGTTTTCAAAATTGCTTTTCAAAATGATTTAGCCTTAAAACCATCTTTTCAAATAATTTACAAAAAGATGTTTTAGCCTTAAAATATCCTTTGTCCTTGTGTTTTAAAACATAGTAAAATTAGTTTATTTTACTACCGAACCATTTCATCTTGTTTTCATTTCAATACCATTTTAAAAACAAATTTTACATTATTTTTAACAAGGGGATGTCGACATCATAGGGTACCCCGTGTCGACATGGTGGCCACTGAATTCAAAAGTTTCAATTTTTAAAAGAAGTATCTATTCTTTTAAATCTCTTCACGAATGGTTATGACCGTTGGTGCTTTATAAATAGGCTTCACAAATGATCTTTTTAACCATCTATTTTCATATTTTCTTCACTTCTTCTCCAGAAATCTATGTTCTATAATTTTAATATTTTTAAGATCGTGTCGAAATTCTGCCGAATTCTCAAGTGAATCAAATTAGAATCTCATTCTTGTTTGATTCTTTGCTCTCTCTCGAAGATCAAAGTGCCATTCAAAGTTATAAGATAAGTTTGTAATCAAAAGTTTACTGAGTCTCTCTATAAGGTGTGGTTGTGCCTGGAAATCAATTGGGTAATCTTGTGGCTCGTAAATCAAGAGAGTTTGCCTCGGACTCGTGAGACCGGAGGGTACCTCAAGGCCTTTATAAATTGAGGAGTGTAATCTCGACACTGGTTTAATAAAAATCTGTATGAGGTGGTTTTCCTTGGTATAGGATTAGATGTAAGGTAACTCTGAACCAGTGTAAAATCTGGTGTGTTCTTTCTCTTTACTGCTTTTTATTTACTTTCTGCGTCTGTGTTTGATTCTGTGATTGTTCTATGATTAAGTCATGTATTTGTTTGTGTCCTAATTTCAATTTAGTTCATATAAGTCGTAGAATTCATTAAACACTATTCACACCCACTCTAGACTTAAATTAGCCATAAGATCCTTAATCCGCTATCCCTTTCAATTGGTATCAAAGCAAGGTTTTCATAGTTTTCACAATCTGAAACTTGAAAATTGTTTTAATGGCTACCAACACTGGTAATGTCAACTCTGGCACTAGTTCTATTATCACTAACACTAGTTCATTTGTACAGCCTACTGTCAGGCGATCATTTTTCAATGGCAATAATTATGCATGTTCGGCTTGTAGAATGAAAATATATTTACAATCTGTAGGATTAGACACTTGGAATATCACACAAACTGAGTATATTGAACCAACTACCAATTTTGCCCAGTGGACTGCTGAGCAAAATGGTATTTCACAAAATAACTGAAAGGCCATGAATATATTATTTTGTTCATTAGATAGGAATGAGTTTAATAGAGTGTCTGTTTGTAAGTCTGCATTTGAAATCTAGGAAACTTTGAAAGTAACTCATGAAGGAACAAGTAAAGTTAAAAAGACTTAAATTTCCTTATTAACTAATCAATTTCAATTGTTTAAAATGCATGCAAATGAGTCCATTTCTGACATGTACCGTCGATTTCAAGATATTGTTCATTCACTAATAGCAGTGGAAAAAAGCTTTTTGGAGGAAGATCAAGTCAGAAAATTTCTAAATTTACTCACTCTAGAATGGGATCAAAAGACACTTGCAATCGAAGGAGCAAATGATATCAGCCTAATGAAGATAAAAGAATTGATTGGGAATCTGATGTTTTATGAAGTTCAACTGCAAAGAAGAAGAGAAAATAAGGCTACAGAAAAGAAGTCATTAGCATTCAATGCAAAACACTGAAGATTCAGAACCAGACAGTGATGAGGAGATTGCTTTCGTGACAAGAAACTTCTGAAAATTCCTAAAATATAAAAAAATGAATAATTGCAAAAGAAATGATCAAAGAAATTCTAGAAACAATGCGGAGAACGTCAACAATGATAGATGCTACAATTGCAACAAAGTCGGGCATTATAGAAAAGACTCTCTGTATCTAGATAAACTATTATTCCCTCCAAATAATGATTCGTCAAGGAAAAGAAAGAAAGCATACACAGCTACTCTTGATGACTCAAACTCATCATCTAGTGACGATGAAAAGAAGACGGAAAATTCAAATTTGTCTTTCATTGCTATTCATAAGTCAGACGACGATGGGAGAATAGATCTAAATTTATGTACACATTTACATTATTTTTTATTTTTCTTGGTTGAATGGATGCTTGTTTGTTTGCTTGATTTTATTAAATTCCTTGAATTGTAAATTCAAATTTATCCCTTGAAATTTGAATTTTAAATTCAAAAATAATATTATTTTAATAATATTTTAAATATAAAATTATTAATATTTTAAATATTAAATTATTAATATTTAAGTATTATTATATTTAATGTTATCATAGGAATTATATAATTAGAATATAGGATATAATATATATAGCTTTTGAAAATAGCATTAGACACTTGTCCTTTGAATCAATAGGCACATGTCGACATACCCGGATACCCCATGTCAACATTCCCCTCAGAATTTGATTTCAAACTTTTGAATTGCCCCCCACCTTTTCACCAACTTCAATGCTCTGGAAAGATGCCCCTTGACCAGAGAACATAACCATAGAATCTTTATTTATCTCACTCTCTTTATCGTCACTTTTCACTTTCATTTCAAATTTCAAACTTATCTTCGTTATCTTCAACTCCTCTAAAATTTCATCAATGGCCTTTTCAAGTACTCCTAACACCATTAGCCATCCAAAATCTGTCAAAAACTTTTTTTAATGAGCCGGAAGCTATCAAAGCTTACATGAACTTTGTAAATTTTGGTAAAATTCGTACAGTAAAATTTTCTATTTTAAAGATTTTCCTTCTTATGAAATTGAAGATCTTTTTCAAAAATGTTCTATTCTTAGTTTAATTGATAACAAACAAAATGATTTTGTATGTTATCCAAACCTTATTAAGATGTTTTATGCGAATTTGAATGGTGGTTTTTATGATGGGGAAGAAGGACAAATTTGGAGTAGTGTTAAAGGAACACAAATTGTTTTGGATTGTGAAATTTTGGAAAATATTTTGGGATGCAAGTATACTGGAATAAATCTCTTAGAATTTCAAATCAATGAAAATGATCGAGAGACATTTCATCACATTTTTGAAGGGGATGACAATTTTGAATTCAAAAATCATAATTTTCATCCAAAAGAAAGAATTGTTGATCTTCTTATCCAACACACTCTTATACCAAGATCGGGAAACTACAACAACTCGACTTTGAAAGTTTGCAAAGCTCTTTTTGCAATTTTTGGAGATTATGACATTAATTGGGATGAAGTTATTTTGGATGAGCTAAGGCACAAGAATTTTACCATAGGTGAAAACACATTATACCATGGAATTTATCTTACTCGAATTTTCACTTACTTTGGAGTTGATTTTAAAAGGGAAGAATTTACAACTAGAAAAGTGTTCAACCGTTGAAACATTTCCCTTATGCGAATTCCATTAGCGTTTCAACCATATGAAACACTTACGGAAAAGGAAGAAATGCTTGCTCATGAAGAAATGGAAGAAATAGAGGAAGAAGAAGAAGAAGAGGAAGAGGAAGGAATGGAAATTGAGGAGGAGGAAGAGGAAGATCAAGAAACCTCCTTAGAAAGTATAGAATATCCTACTATTCCTATTAATCCGTTCAATAGGACCATTCCAAATAATCAAAGAATTATAGTGGAAAATCAAAAGACATTTAAACGATCAATGAGTAAGAAAAAGGATAAGATTTCCACTAAAATCGATAAGTTCTTCCGAAAAATTAGTAGAAATCTTAGATTATCATCTTTTTCATCTTCATCTAACTAGTTTCAGTTCATGTTATCTTAAGTTCTATCTTTGTATTTCCTTTATTTTAGTTAATATTATATTATCTTATGTAATGTTGACAAGAATTATTAATGGAATCTTTCATTTCTTATTATTCTTGTTCACTTGTCTCTATAATTTCTTGCTTTTATATTATACAAATTTTAATTTAATAGATTTGTTAATATTATTCAAAACAAAGCCAAATGTCACTTTAGGCGGAGGCATGTCGAATACACCATCCCCCAATGTCGATATCCAACAGGCAGAAACTAGTTACATTCTCAAATTTTAATTTCATGTAACTAACTTAGGTCTATTCATTTCAAACTACTTTCTATCCCTATTTATATCTATTTCTTCTAGAATGAATTGTCAAACTTCATCTCTAGTCATTTTCTTTCATAGTTCTTTCTATTTCTTGAATTATGGCTTCTTCGCTTAAGAATCTAAGTGATAATCTTGAAGAAACTCACACTTCCTTTAAGAATATTCTTACATTCATACTTCATAATCAGCGTCACTTAGAATTAAGTCAAATAAAGATTATCAAGGAGCAAGGGAAACATTTCGATGCCCTTCGTTAGATGATTTCAGCCCTTAACAAGGACGATCTCGAAGGAATTCCACCACTCACTCTCGACAAAGATAAAGAAGAATGGGATGCCATTAAAGCAGACCCTATCTTTGGAGAAGATGGATGGGTGGAAGTACCGAGGAATGTCTAGTCATTCTGTATGTTATTTGTTTGATTTGATTGGTGTGTGTTAAAACTTGATTGACTTAATTTATTTGGTATGGTTCGTATATATTTTTGGATTTAATAATTACTGTAAATATGATTGGCTGATGATTGATTTATTTGATTACACTTATGATCACACTTAGCACTTATTACACTTATATATGGTTTACTCTATTTTATAATGGTTGATTATCTTATAAGAAGTTCAGGAATTTTATTAGTTAGAAGTTTTGTTAATGACAAAGAAGGAAAAGTTATAAATTAGTAGTTGGCTTGGAACAAAGGGAAGTTATGATGGTTAGGAGTAAGGGGGAGTCATGGAGTAAGGGGGAGTTATGATAGGAGTTATGGTATAGTAAGTATATTTTACAAATACGGGTCGTCGTCATCAAAAAGGAGGAGATTGTTAGGAACTGAGATGTTGGTTTTGATGACAACAACCTTTTTAACTATCTTATTACAAAATATATATTAACACTATAATCCAGATAGATATGCATATACAGGATATATAGATATGCAGGTATTAAATACTGAAGACTGATCAGTATAAAGACTCAAGACTCAAGATTGAAGACTCTAGAGTATCAAGATCAAGATTTCAAGATATGTGTCTAGTTTGCTAAAACTTCATAATAGCATGAAAATCTTCATTCCGAACTTCAATTGGGATGGAACACATTTCTACCTTCTTAGTGGCTTACAAACCCATGACAAGTAGCTTACAAACATAAGACAAGTGGCTTACAAACCCACGAACATTTTGGTTTTGTACAAGTTCTCGAGTCCTGATATGATGAGATAATCTGCAGGAAGAAGCTTGCAAAACTACTTCAAAATGGGTTTTTAGAACGATTTTCAAAACTTCTTTTCAAAATGTTTTAGCCTTAAAACTATCTTTTCAAATTATTTTCAAAACGATGTTTTAGCCTTAAAATATCCTTTGTTTTTTTGTTTTAAAACATAGTAAAATTAGTTTATTTTACTTCAGAATCATTTCATCTTGTTTTCATTTCAATACCATTTTCAAAAAAAATTACATTACTTTTAACAAGGGGATGTCGACATCATGGGGTACCCCATATAGACATGGTGGTCAATAAATTCAAAAGTTTTAACTTTCAAAATAAGTGTCTATTCGTTTATGTCTCTTCACAAACGGTTATGACCGTTGGTTTTTTATAAATAGGCTTCACAAATGAATTTTTTAATCATCTATTTTCATATTTTCTTCACTTCTTCTTCTCCAAAAATCCATGTTCTATAATTTTAATATTTTTAAGATCGTGCCGAAATCTACCGAATTCTCAAGTGAATCAAATTAGAATCTCATTCTTATTTGATTCTCTACCCTCTCTCGAAGATCAAAGTGCTATTCAGAGTTATACGATCAATTTTTAATCAAAAGTTTATCAAGTCTTTCTATAAGGTGTGGTTGTGCCTGGAAATCAATTGGGTAATCTTATGGCCCATAAATCAAGAGAGTTTACCCCAGACTCGTAAGACTGGAGGGTACCTCAAGGCTTTATAAATTGAGGAGTGTAATCTCGACACTGGTTTAATAAAAATCTGTATGAGGTGGTTTGCTTCGACACATGATTGGATGTATGGTAACTCCGAACCAGTATAAAATCCGGTGTGTTCTTTCACTTTACTGCTTTTTGTTTACTTTAAGCATCTGTGTTTGGTTCTGTGATTGTTCTATGATTAAGTTATGTATTTGTTTGTGTCATAATTTTAATTTAGTTTATATAAGTCTTAGAATTCATTAAACACTATTCACCCCCCTTCCCCCTCTAGTGTTAAATTAGCCCTAATATCCTTAATCCGCTGTCCCTTTCAGTGTTTGGGGAATGAGTTGTATGTAGTTTCGAGGACATAGATTTAGATTTGTGATAGGATTTTTTGATTGTCGAGTCTTAGAGATGAAGTTAGGAGACAGGTTGCCACTTGGCATTTAAAGGGGAGGCTCTAAATTGGTAGGATGTTGTAGTTGATGAGACCGATGAGGGAGAGGTTACTTAGGGGAGTTTAAGAGAGGTTTTGAGATAAAGTTTCTATCTCGGGCTAAAGAGTGTAACAACCCTAGATTTTGACTATATATTTAAATTTGACTTTATTTCATTTTGAAATTAATTTAAATTTTTTTATTTGTGTGATATCATTTCTAAACATTTTTAAAATGATAATGTAATTTTTCCAAAATTTACTGTATTTATTTCCTATTTTTAAAGGTTGTTTTCTAATTTTCTGCCATTTTCTTCATTTTAAATTTTTCTTTATTTTATTTTAAATTTGTTTTATTTGTGAAATTTCATCTCTAAATATTTTAAAAATAATAATATAATTTTTCCAAAATTTACTGTATTGATTTCCTAATTTTAAGGGCTGTTTTCCCATTTTTTGCTATTTTCTGCATTAAAAATTATATTTAAATTAAATTTTAAATATTTATTTTTTGAATAATTTTTTTTTATGTTATTATTTATGTTTAAAAATACTTTACAAGCTCATATGATACTTTATTTATTTATTTCATTTACTTTCAAATTTTCTTGTCTAGTTCACTGTTTTAACTATTTTTTTCTTAATTTCTCTATATAATTAATAAATGGTATATATATTTTTATATTTTGTTAAAGTTTCGAAATTTTATCTAATAATATTGTTATTTCAGAATATATAAACTTCTATAAATAATTATAGGTAAATTGAAAGAGTTTGTGACCTTTTATTTCCAATGGCTTTTGATTTTCCCACCTCTTCATTTTCCTAAACTCTTGCCATCAATTAGCCATAACTCTCCACATCTTCAGCCGACCACTTCATTCTTCATTCACGTACATCATTTCTCACCTAATTTCTGAAAAAAATTCGGCCATCACTTGTTTGAGAAGTTGGTAAAATTCTATTTTTCTTTTATCTCCTTTTGTTCACTTATGTTGATTTTTCGTTTGATTTGCACTTGATTTTCATTATCATAGGATCGGCCATGCCCCTCTCCAGCTCCTGCCGCCACGACCACCACCTGAGCACGCCACCAGCACCTCCTCCTCACTAACCATCCCCATCCGTACCACCCGAGGTGGTAGTTCCTTCACCAAGTTCACCAAACTCCAACATCTTGACCTAGCCGAGCACAAGCCTTCACATCCACCACTTCCACCACCCATGGCCGCCACCTACATGACCACCACCACCTCCATCACCCTATGCCATGTCACCACAGTGGACCCTACGCCTCTGGCCGTGACCACAGCAGCCTTGGCCGAGCTTTGTTTGCTTGAAACTTGTGATGTTGTTAGTAGTTATGCCTTGTTGTGTTGTTGTTCCATCTCCATAAATTTTGCCATCAACAAACTCATGTTAGGCCGACCTTAGCAACCCAGACCTGACCCAAAACCATTGCCTTAGACCTGTACTCCACCTCTGGCTGAGCCTATGGGATGTCGGAAGCAAGTGCAAAGCATTTCAGCTTTGTTTTATGAAGTTATTTCAGCATAGTTTATCGAATTTTTGGTCTGAAACCTTATAATTGTTATATTGTTTTGTTTGATTGGTATTCAAGGGAATTAATCCTTGGCTCCTCCATTCATATCTGTGTCGTGCTTTTGTGCTTGTGTAGATCCCGTTTGTGCAATTCGTCGTTGTGTCATCAACTCAAAACAGTGAGTTATTCTCACCAGACAGTTTTATACTTATATGAATAATAAATTGATCACTTGTGAATATGTAAACTGCATCACTATATTATTATTTGCTATGTCACTATTATATGATGTTCACCCATGCTTAATCACCTATTATGACATTTGTTACTGTTATATTATGCTATTCTGTTATTTTATCCGTTTATCACACTGCAAGTTCCCTTTAGATTAGAATCAATATGGGTTAAAATGATACATACCCGAACGAACTTTAGAATAAGGGAAAATCATTATGGGCTGAAATGATAGGCCTGAATGATTTTCAAATTTATTTCATTTACTTGGGACTGCGGGTTTGAAATGATAAAACCCGGATTTTTCTTTGTAAATTACGGGTTGAAATGATATATTACCCGTATCACTTTTCCTAGTGTAGAAAATTATATACAGACCCGTAGTTAATATATTTTTCTAAAAATTTTAAAATTATTTTAGGAATGTAAATATTAAAATATTTTGATTTAAACCTAATTAAAAATGATTTTTGGTAAAATATTATTGATTTTCTGAATAATTACAAGTGAAATAAATTAACGAAAAGGTTAGAAAATATTGAATGTAAGCTATTTTGGGAAATTTGATTTAATTATAATTTGAAATTAAATAGAATATGAAAGCATGATAAATTTAATGATAATTTGAATTTAAAGGAATTTAAAGTGATTTTATATCATATTAATGATTTTAATAAAGTTGAAATGTGAAATGAATGAATATTTAAGTTGAAATTTTAAATTGTAACTAAAATTGGAACTTTTGGAATTGACTTCAAAGTGAATTTTTAATTAAGTAAATAAAAAATATAAACTAAGTTATATTTGAGAATTTAACTTAAGTGTTAGGTTGAAATTTAAATGTAATGAATTTAAAATTGGACACTGCAATTTAATAAGTGAACTAGTGTTAAATATGAATTTTTAAATGGAAATTTAACTTTATGAAATCATGAAATTAAAGAAAATTAAATAATGGTTATAAAAGTAAAATTATGTGATTTTATAAGTTAAAAGTGAATTATGAAAATATAATTGTTGGATTAAACTAAGTTTTTTTTTCTTTGAAACTAATGTAACACTATTACAGCATTTTAAACGCTGTCTTTGTTAAATTAAACTGTTTTGAATATAACTTTCTGTAGCAATTTCCAAATGCTGCGAAAGTTGAATTTTCACTGTTTTGATAAAATTAAGTCAATGAATGAACTTTGAAAGTTGAAAATTTTGGAAGTTTAATAATTTAATTATTAAATGTAATAACTTCACTTTTAAAGGATTTAAATGAAGTAATTTGTTGGAATTGAACTATTTTGAAATGTGAATGGTATTTTTAAATTGAATAAAAATGAATATGTTTTTCAATTGAAATGATAAGTTGATATTTTGAAATGGATTTGAAATGATATTGGATTTTGAGAAATAAAATTTTTGAAATTATAAATACGGGTTATAATAACGATTGGTTGTTAAAGAGACCGGGATCGGATATGGACATACTCTCTGTCGATACCGAAAACCACTTTAACAACTGTGTGCACGGTGGAGATTCCAGAATGAAGTAGGATGGTGACGACGTTCCTAAGGTACATTTCGTGAACCTAACTCCCGTGAGTTAGCATAAGGTGGCTAAAACAGGAGCGATCTCGGGCCAAAGGAGGTAGCACCTCTGGCTGAACACACTTCTTCGATACCATTCTATTACTGTTGTGATCGATTGGGTGCACCCCTTGATTTTTGGAGTGTTGTTCGGGGTGGGCGTATGTGGCTGCTGCGTTACCACCAGCCTGTGTGCGTAATTGGTATATCTACCCTGGCATTGTCTTGTGTGCCATGTCACCTACCATACCGAGCCTTTACTATGAGTTTGTCTTTCTCACGTAGCCCGTGTGGTATCCTCTGACAGTCACCCGGAGTGGAGATGGCATGATATTGGATGGACTACTGGGACTATTATGTGTGCAGGGTGATATGGGTAGCCCGGAACGCTATTTAAAAGTATGTTTATTTTACTGTAGACATTAGTATAATAGCGAAATATTACTATATAGTAAATAGTTTAACGGATCCTTAGAGGATGGGAGGTCCCAGACATCCTTTAAGTTACTTGTATCTTTATTACAGTTCACTTGAGTTGGTTTACATTATATAAGTATATATTGTCCTGACTCGAGTGTTTTGTGTTTTGCTTTATGCTCGGGTCAGCCTGAGTATTCATAGCTTTGGATTCTCTTCCTGGAGCTGGTCTTTCACTAGAGTTTCTACTTATCTACATATTTATCTACTTCTGTTTCAGCTGTATTAGTTTATCTCATGTATTAGTGAACTTCTATGTATTTGGGATTTCTATTCTGTTGTTTTTCAGACTATATTATTTATTTGGTTTGAGACTCTGTTATAGTAGCTTCATGAACTACTATGTTATTTTATATTCCGTTGCGAGTTATTCTATTTGTTCTGTGTCTGTGATTCTGTATATTTGATTTCATTTGCTCTAAATTTATTTACAATCTGTTATTTCGCATCATTTATGTCTGACATGTGTGGATTATTGTCGATTTGAATGGTATGAAATTGAGGGTTGTTACAGTTGGTATCAGAGCTTTGGTTTTGGCAACCATTGCCTCTGCGGAGCAAAAACTCATTAGAGATTGGGTATTTCCACCCTAGAATGAGTGAAATCAATCTTAGAATCATATCTTTGTGAGAGACGTATTTTCAAAGTATAAAATGATTTTTCAAAATGTTTTCAAAGGATTTTCAAAGATTATTTTGATATATAAATTTTTCTTGCTTTTAAAGGATTTGCAAATGTTTTCTAACTTTCCTTTCTTTCGTATCTATCTTGTTAGGATCTTTTCTTTCTTTAAGATATTCATCTCAGTGTATTATCTTGCCTTATCTTAATTTATCTTCGGCTTGTCTTTATTCTTATCCTAAATTCATTCTTGATATTTTTCAGGATGAATCGGGGAAATGCCAGAGTTAGGGGTCGCGGTATTGCCCCAGCTCCTCAACCTGTTGCTCTAGTCAGGTTCACTGTTCTTTGTAAGGAATTCTCTCAACTTGGTGGAACCCCATTAACCGGTTCAGAGACTATCATTGAGGCTCAGCAGTGGTTGCAGAGTCTTGAGAGGATATTTACTGGTCTTGACATTACTGATGCTCAGAAGCGTCAGCTTGCAGCCTGGCAGTTGCATGATTCTGCTTTAGATTGGTGGGAGTCCGTTACGGCTAACACCGTCGAGGCTGATCTCACTTGGGAGAAGTTTAGGTATCCTCTGGGTTATCTTAATTTTTTTCCTATTTTTCCTTTCTTTGAATCTATATTAAGCTTGTTTTCTGTATCTCTTTTCCAGGGAGGCTTTTGTGGCAAAATGAATGCCAGAAGCTGGGAAATCTCAGCTTTATCGTGAGTTTATGGATCTGAAGCAGGGTACCATGTCTTTTGCTGAGTATGAGAGGAAATTCAATGAACTTTCCAAGTTCGGTCCTGGCCTTATTGATACTCCTCTTAAGAAGAATGAGAAATTTATTGCTGGTGCTCGGCCAGAGTATTATAGTCGCCTTATTTCTCATGTTCATGGTTCTTTCACCCAGATTATGGATATGGCTATTCGCTATGAGAATCCCACATCCAAAGGTCCTACTGTTTCTGGTGCTCAGTCTTCCTCTGCAGTTTCCAAGAAGCGTAAGCCTAATTTTCAACAGCAGAAGAAGAATTGGCAGAAGCGTCTTGGTTTAGGATATTCATCATCTGCCCCTGCTCAGAGGCAACCAGTTGATCTCTCCTCCATCACTTGCTTTAGGTGTGATCAGAGAGGGCACTATGCCAATAGCTGTCCCATATTATCTGGTGCTGCAGTTCCTCCACCTGCTCAGTCGGTTAGACGTGATCTCTGCCATATCTGTCTCCAGCCCGGTCATTTTAAGAAGGATTGCCCTACCCAGCAGAGGGGTACTCCTTCTGGTATATTTGCTGTCACTTCTGCCTCATCTCCAGTTCCTCCACCTGCCCCTGCTCCTAGTGATGACCAAGGTACACTCCAGGGTTCATTTACTTTATTTCATCATCCTGTTCGTGTGTTGTTTGATACTGGTGCTTCACACAGTTTTATTTCTGTTGATTTGTGTGATAAGTTTGAACATATCCTTTCCCCTGAGTATACTTCTGTTCAATTATGTGTTTCAAATCCTATTGGGGGTCCTGCTAACCTTAATCGGATTTGTCGAGAGGTGAAACTTCTCCATTCTGATCATCGCTTTAGTGGTGATTTTTATATTCTGGGCTTCGATGTTTTTGATTTATTGCTTGGTCAGGATTGGTTAGTGAATCATAATGCTCATATCTCTTGTAAAGCCCGGTCTATTCAGCTTGTTGATGATCAAGGGAATTCCTTGATTATTCAGTGCCGCATGCCCCAGGATTTTGCTGGTAACTTTATTTATTCTTTGGATTCTTCTTCTAGTGACCTTGATTCAACCCCTGTGGTCAGATTATATCCCGATATATTTGGCGAAGTCATTTCTTTACCTCCGAAGCGGGAAATTGATTTTCGGATTGATCTTATTCCTGGTGCTCGACCTATTGTTCTTCCTCCTAGAAGAATGGCACCCCGCGAGAAGGTTGAGATGGGAAAGCAAATTGAAGACTTATCTTCCAAAGGTCTGATTAGGCCTTGTTTTTCTGAATGGGGAGCTGCGGTAGTTTTTGTCACCAAATTTGATGGTTCACTTCGGATGTGTGTTGATTATAGGGAGCTGAACAAGCTTACTATGAAAAACAGATATCCTATGCCTCGTATCAATGATATGTTTGATCAGCTTCATAGTGCCACTATTTTCTCTCAGCTTGACCTTGCCATAGGTTTTCATCATCTCAGGGTTGCTGAGGATAGCATTCCCAAGACTGCTTTCCGCACTGAGAATGGATTTTATGAATGGTTAGTCATTCCTTTTGGTTTGACTAATGCTCCTGCTTTCTTTGTTGATTTGATGAATCGTGTTTTTCGTGATGTGCTTAATAAATTTGTGCTAGTCTTTGTTGATGATATCCTTGTCTTCTCTAAGACTAAGGATGAGCATAAGTTGCATTTGAAATATGTTCTGAGACTCTCAGAAATCATCAGTTAAATGCTAAATTTTCTTAGTGTCATTTCTGGAAGGATGAAGTCCGTTATCTCGGGCATATTGTTTCTAGTAATGGAGTCTCTGTTGATCCAGTTAAGATTGCTGCGATCAATGTAAGTCTTTCTTTTTCTCTTTCTTTATCATTTTAATAATTCTATTTTTTCCTATTGTTTTATTTTCCGCCGATTTTTCCAAGATTGGGAAACTTCAAAGACTCCATCTGATATTCGTAGTTTTCCGGGCCTTGCCGGTTACTACCGGAGATTCATTGAGAATTTTGCTCGGATTGCTGCACCTCTCACAGCTTTAACTCGGAAGAATGCCAGATTTGTCTGGAGTGATAAGTGTAAGGCTGCATTCAGTGAGTTGAAGAGCAAGCTAACTTCCGCACCAGTTCTTACTGTTTCGAATGGGAGTGAGGGATTCACAGTTTATACTGATGCTAGTCGTGAGGGTTTTGGTGCTGTTCTCATGCAGGATGGTAGGGTTATTGCCTATGCCAACCGTCAGTTGAAGACCCACGAAGCAAATTATGCAGCTCATGATTTAGAGTTACTTGTTGTTGTCTTTGCTTTGAAACTTTTGAGGCATCATCTTCTTGGAACCAAGTTTGAGCTTTTCACAAATCATCAGTCTCTGAGTTATATCTTCACCCAGAAGGATCTGAATCAGAGGCAAGTTCGTTGGCTTGAGTTTCTGGCTTCTTACGACCTCGACGTTAACTATACTCCCGATAAAGCTAATGTTGTGGCCGATGCTCTGAGTCGGAAGAAGGCTTTGTTGTGTCAGCTTGTTTTTTCTTCTTCTCCTCTTCTGGATCAGATTATGGCTAAGCCGGATGACGATGAGATGCTTAGATTGATGAAGGAGAGTGTTCGTAGCAGAGTTGGTGGTAGTAGAGGTAGTAGTGGAGCTCAGATTGATGACAAAGGGATTTTGCGGATTAATGGCAGGATTTGTGTTCCGAAGGTTGATAGTTTGAGACAGGAGTTGCTTCAGGAAAATCATAGATCCAGACTTTCTATTCATCCTGGTGTGTCGAAGATGTATCAGGATATGAAGAGGCTTTATTGGTGGAAGGGGATGAAGAGGGATATCGCTATCTTTGTTAGTCGGTGTGCGACTTGTCAGCAAGTCAAAGCCAATCACCAGAAGACCCTTGGTTTGTTGCAGCCCCTCGAGATTCCTAATTGGAAGTGGGAACAGGTTTCCATGGATTTCATCGATGGTTTACCGAGGACTATGAAAGGCAATGAGAGTATCTGGGTTATTGTTGATAGACTGGCCAAGTCCGCTCATTTTATTCCGGTCAAGTCTACTCATTCTGCTTCTAGTTTATCTGAGATTTACATGAGAGAGATCGTTCGTCTCCATGGTGTTCCTCTCAGTATTGTTTGTGATCGTGACCCTATCTTTACTAGTCAGTTCTGGAAGGCTTTTCAGGAATCTTTGGGTACTCGTTTGAATCTGAGCACTGCTTATCATCCTCAGACCGACGGTCAGATGGAAAGAGTAAATCAGATTCTCGAGGATCTTCTTCATACTTGTGTGCTTGATTTTGGAGGATCTTAGGAAGATTATCTCCATCTTGCCGAATTTACCTACAATAATAGTTATCAGGTATTGTCTTATCTTCTGTTTTCAGTCTATTCTTGATCTTTTTATCTATCTCATTCCATCTTTGCATTCAGGCCAGTCTCAAAATGTCTCCGTTTGCTGCTTTATACGGGCGACCTTGTAGATCTCCATCTTGCTGGATTGAATCCGGTAATCGTTTGGTTCTTGGTCCTGAAGTGATTTTGGAAGCTTCTGAGAAAGTTGAGGAGATTAAGAAGAGGCTGAGAGTCGCTCAGGATAAACAGAAGAAATATGCTGATAGGCGTAGGCGAAATTTGGAATTTGCTGTTGGTGATCAGGTGTTCCTTAAGGTTTCACCCTTGAGGAATGTCATTTGCTTTGGTCGTAGAGGGAAGCTTTCTCCCAGGTTCATTGGTCCTTTCCGCATCATGGAAAGAGTTGGTTCTTTGGCTTATCGTTTGGATTTGCCCGAGAAGCTTTCTGGAGTGCATGATGTATTCCATGTCTCACATCTTCGCCGTCATCTCCATGGTCCATCTCTTATTGTCCAGCCTTCTGCTCTTGATAGTTTGGATATTGAGCCTAACCTGACTGTTGAGAGGAAGCCACTTCGTATTGTCGATAGAGATACGAAGCAGCTTAGAAGAAAATCTGTTAATCTGGTCAAAGTACAGTGGAGTACTGATGATCGAGATTGTACTTGGGAAACGAAGGAGAGCATTCGTGCTTCGAATCCGGAACTATTCGTTTCGGGTACTATTTTGTTTCTCTATCTTGTTTCTCTTTATTTTTCCTTTCCGTTCTTTTCGAGGACGAAAAGATTTGAGTGGGGGAGAGTGTAACAACCCTAGATTTTGACTATATATTTAAATTTGACTTTACTTCATTTTGAAATTAATTTAAATTTGTTTATTTGTGTGATATCATTTCTAAACATTTTTAAAACGATAATGTAATTTTTCCAAAATTTACTGTATTTATTTCCTATTTTTAAAGGCTGTTTTCTAATTTTCTGCCATTTTCTTCATTTTAAATTTCTTTATTTTATTTTAAATTTGTTTTATTTGTGAAATTTCATATCTAAATATTTTAAAAATAATAATAGAATTTTTCCAAAATTTACTGTATTGATTTCCTATTTTTAAGGGCTGTTTTCACATTTTTTGCTATTTTCTACATTAAAAATTATATTTAAATTAAATTTTAAATATTTATTTTGTGAATAAAATTTTGTTTTATGTTATTATTTATGTTTAAAAGTACTTTACAAGCTCATATGAATTTTTTTTTAATTTATTTCATTTACTTTCAAATTTTCTTGTCTAGTTCACTGTTTTAACTATTTTTTTCTTAATTTTTCTCTATATAACTAATAAATGGTATATATATTTTTATATTTTGTTAAAGTTTCGAAATTTTATCTGATAATATTGTTATTTCAGAATATATAAACTTTTATAAATAATTAAAGGTAAATTGAAAGGGTTTGTGACCTTTTATTTCCAATGGCTTTTGATTTTCCCACCTCTTCATTTTCCTAAACTCTTGCCATCAATTAGCCACAACTCTCCACATCTTCAGCCGACCACTTCATTCTTCATTCACGTACATCATTTCTCACCTAATTTCTGGAAAAAAATCGGCCATCACGTGTTTGAGAAGTTGGTAAAATTCTATTTTTCTTTTATCTCCTTTTGTTCACTTATGTTGATTTTTCGTTTGATTTGCACTTGATTTTCTTTATCATAGGATCGGCCATGCCCCTCTCCAGCCCCTGCCGCCACGACCACCACCTGAGCACGCCACCAGCACCTCCTCCTCACTGACCATCCCAATCTGTACCACCCTAGGTGGTAGTTCCTTCACCAAGTTCACCAAACTCCAACATCTTGACCTATCCGAGCACAAGCCTTCACATCCACCACTTCCACCACCCATGGCCGCCACCTACATGACCACCACCACCTCCAGCACCTCCAGCACCCTCTGCCACGTCATCACAGTGGACCCTATGCCTCTGGCCGTGACCACAACAGCCTTGGTCGAGCTTTGATTGCTTGAATCTTGTGATGTTGTTAGTAGTTATGCCTTGTTGTGTTGTTGTTCCATCTCCATAAATTTGGCCATCAACAAACTCATGTTAGGCCGACCTTAGCAACCCGGACATGACCCAAAATCATTTCCTTAGACCTGTACTCTACCTCTGGCCGAGCCTATGGAATGTCGGAAGCAAGTGCAAAGCATTTCAGCTTTGTTTTATGAAGTTATTTCAGCATAGTTTATCGAATTTTTGTTCTGAAACCTTATAATTGTTATATTGTTTTGTTTGATTGGTATTCAAGGGAATTAATCCTTGGCTCCTCCATTCGTATCTGTGTCGTGCTTTTGTGCTTGTGTAGATCCCGTTTGTGCAATTCGTCGTTGTGTCATCAACTCAAAACAGTGAGTTATTCTCACCAGACAGTTTTATACTTATATGAATAATAAATTGATCACTTGGGAATATGTAAACTGCATCACTATATTATTATTTGCTATGTCACTATTATATGATGTTCACCCATGCTTAAGCACCTATTATGACATTTGTTACTGTTATATTATGCTATTCTGTTATTTTATCCGTTTATCACACTGCAAGTTCCCTTTAGATTAGAATCACTATGGGTTGAAATGATACATACCCGAACGGACTTTAGAATAAGGGAAAATCATTATGGGCTGAAATGATAGGCCTGAATGATTTTCAAATTTATTTCATTTACTTGGGACTGCGGGTTTGAAATGATAAAACCCAGATTTTTCTTTGTAAATTACGGGTTGAAATGATATATTACCCGTATCACTTTTCCTAGTGTAGAAAATTATATACAGACCCGTAGTTAATATATTTTTCTACAAATTTTAAAATTATTTTAGAAATGTAAATATTAAAATATTTTGATTTAAACCTAATTAAAAATGATTTTTGGTAAAATATTATTGATTTTCTGAATAATTACAAGTGAAATAAATCAACGAAAAGGTTAGAAAATTTTGATTGTAAGCTATTTTGGGAAATTTGATTTAATTATAAATTGAAATTAAATAGAATATGAAAGCATGGTAAATTTATGATAATTTGAATTTAAAGGAATTTAAAGTGATTTTATATCATATTAATGATTTTAATAAAGCTGAAATGTGAAATGAATGAATATTTAAGTTGAAATTTTAAATTGTAACTAAAATTGGAACTTTTGGAATTGACTTAAAAGTGAATTTTTAATTAAGTAAATAAAAAATATAAACTAAGTTATATTTGAGAATTTTAACTTAAGTGTTAGGTTGAAATTTAAATGTAATGAATTTAAAATTGGACACTGCAATTTAATAAGTGAATTAGTGTTAAATATGAATTTTTAAATGGAAATTTAACTTTATGAAATCATGAAATTAAAGAAAATTAAATGATGGTTATAAAAGTAAAATTATGTGATTTTATAAGTTAAAAGTGAATTATAGAAAATATAATTGTTGGATTAAATTAAGTTTTTTTTTTCTTTGAAACTAATGTAAGACTATTACAGCATTTTAAACGCTGTCTTTTTTAATTTTAACTGTTTTGAATATAACTTTCTGTAGCAATTTCCAAACGCTGCGAAAGTTGAATTTTCACTATTTTGATAAAATTAAGTGAATGAATGAACTTTGAAAGTTGAAAATTTTGGAAGTTTAATAATTTAATTATTAAATGTAATAACTTCACTTTTAAAGGATTTAAATGAAGTAATTTGTTGGAATTGAACTATTTTGAAATGTGAATGGTATTTTTAAATTGAATAAAAATGAATATGTTTTTCAAACGAAATGATAAGTTGATATTTTGAAATGGATTTGAAATGATATTGGATTTTGAGAAATAAATTTTTTGAAATTATAACTACGGGTTATAATAACGATTGGTTGTTAAAGAGACCGGGATCGGATATGGACATACTCTCTGTCGATACCGAAAACCACTTTAACAACTGTGTGCGCGGTGGAGATTCCAGAATGAAGTAGGATGGTGACGACGTTCCTAAGGTACATTTCGTGAACCTAACTCCCGTGAGTTAGCATAAGGTGGCTAAAACAGGAGCGATCTCGGGCCAAAGGAGGTAGCACCTCTAGCTGAACTCACTTCTTCGATACCATTCTATTACTGTTGTGATCGATTGGGTGCACCCCTTGATTTTTGGAGTGTTGTTCTAGGTGGGCGTATGTGGCTGCTGCGTTACCAACAGCCCGTGTGCGTAATTGGTATATCTACCCTGGCATTGCCTTGTGTGTCGTGTCACCTACCATACCAAGCCTTTACTACGAGTTTGTCTTTCTCCCGTAGCCCATGTGGTATCCTCAGACAGTCACCCGAAGTGGAGATGGCATGATATTGGATGGACTACTGGGACTATTATGTGTGAAGGGTGATATGGATAGCCCGGAACGCTATTTAAAAGTATGTTTATTTTACTGTAGACATTAGTATAATAGCGAAATATTACTATATAGTAAATAGTTTAACGGATCCTTAGAGGATGGGCGGTCCCAGGCATCCTTTAAGTTACTTGTATCTTTATTACAGTTCACTTGAGTTGGTTTACATTATATAAGTATATATTGTCCTGACTCGAGTATTTTGTGTTTTGCTTTACGCTCGGGTCAGCCTGAGTGTTCACAGCTTTGGATTCTCTTCC
Organism: Allium cepa; assembly: GCA_030765085.1. Lineage (NCBI taxonomy): Eukaryota > Viridiplantae > Streptophyta > Magnoliopsida > Asparagales > Amaryllidaceae > Allium > Allium cepa. Next base: position 660,500,210 of record CM060941.1, read on the forward strand.
TGGATCTGGTCTTTCACTAGAGTTTCTACTTATCTACATATTTATCTACTTCTGTTTCAGCTGTATTAGTTTATCTCATGTATTAGTGAACATCTATGTATTTGGGATTTCTATTCTGTTGTTTTTCAGACTATATTATGTATTTGGTTTGAGACTCTGTTATAGTAGCTTCATGAACTACTATGTTATTTTATATTCCGCTGCAAGTTATTCTGTTTGTTCTGTGTCTGTGATTCTGTATATTTGATTTCATTTGCTCCAAATTTATTTACAATCTGTTTTTTCGCATCATTCAAGTCTGACATGTGTGGATTATTGTCGATTTGAATGGTACGAAATTAGGGGTTGTTACAAAGAGGGAGCACAGTTGGAGAAATTTATTCATTTATAGAAAGGAGAGATTTTAGTGAAAGAGTATGTTAATCAGTTCAATAAGTTGGATAGGTTTAGAGTGGAGCTGATCAATACCCCCTCATAAGAAGGCTTTGAAGTTTGAAAAGGGATTGAATCAACCTTTTCATGATTTGGCCATTAGTTTATTCCCATGGGTTGGACTTTTGAGGTATTAGTGGAGATGGCTTTGTTGAATGCTATTTATAAAGAGGAGGTGAAAAGTGAGCCTAAGAAGGTAGAAGGAAAGACATCTCAACAAAAAAAAGTGCAAGAGAGGGATGAGACCCAAGGGAAAGATTAAAAAGCAAGAATCAAAGTGCATGAAGTATGGTAAGAAAGGGCATTTTGCAAGGGAATGCAAGGAAGATAGTTCGAAGAAAAGCGTTACAACTGCAATCAATATGGATACATGAGGTGGAGTGTCCAATACCTCAGAAGACCTCTACCTAGGTGGTTTCAGCTACGCATTGGATACTGTTCCCAGCTTAAGTGCACCTCCAACTACGAATAAGGGGAAGAAGGTCGTAATCGAAGGTATGTGAACTTTATCTGATTTACCTATCTGTAGCTTATTTAACATGGGGGAATCACACTCTGTTATCTTGAGTAGACTTGTGGACGAGTTATGGACACTAGCATAGTTACAGACCCTATAGTTGTATCTAATCTTGTGGGAGGATCGACTAATTTGTCAATGATATATAGGGGTGTGAAATTGTTCAATTTGGGGGGTTGAGTTCGATTATGATGCTTATTAAGATTACCTATGTCTGATTTGATTTTGGACATGGATTTGATGCCGATGTATGAAATGATTCTAGATTGTTATAGGAAGGTTGTTAGGTTGGGTACTATTAGTGAACACAGTCTAGAGGTTTATTGGGATCCTAGAGGTTCAGTTATGTTGAGTTACCTATATTCATTAGATCTATCACATGACGAGTTAGATTTGGTTCCTATAGTTAGAGATTATCCTATTGTCTTTTTTAAGGTCATCGGTCTCCACCTAGAGAGATCGAGTTTCAAATTTATCTTATGGAGAACGACATACCTTTTTCCTTACCTTTGAGGCATATTGCTCCAAAGGAGTGACGCAAATTGAATAAGAAAAAGAATGAGCTATTGGAGAAGGGCTTCATTGGGAGAAGTATTTCAAGGTGGCGAGCACTAGTTGTCCTTGCCACCAAGGCAGATGGTTCTTTAAGGCTTTGCGTTGACTATCGAGAGCTAAATAAGCTAACAAAAGAAGAGTCGTTACCCATTTCCCTGTGTAGACAATCTCTTTGACCAGTTGATTAGAGCGAAGGTTTTCTCTTAGCTTGACTTGGCTACAAGATTCCATCAGTTGAATATAGCTGAGGAAGGTATTCAGAAAACTACTTTTCATACACCCGACGGACTATATAAGTGGTTAGCCATGCCCTTAGAACTGACCAATGCATCTCGCCTACTTTATTGATTTGATAATTCGAGTTTCTAGAGGTTTGCTTAATAAATTCATGGTGGTGTTTGTGGATGACATATTAGTCTCTTCAAAAAGCGAGGGGAGCATAGGTTCCACTTAGAAGAAGTGTCAATACACTTTATGAGCATAAGTTGAAGGTGTTGTTTTGTAAGTGTTACTTTTGGCCCAAGGAGGTATGCCTTTTAGTACACATTGTCTCGAAAAGTGGGCGGGCATTCGATCCTTCTAAAGTTACTGCAGTATAGGATTGGCATATGCCGAAGAATGCCACAAAAGTGAGGAGTTTTCTTGATTTGGCGGGCTACTATAGGAAGTTCATTAATGACTTCACCAAAAGATATGCCCCTCTAACTAGCTCACACGAAGAATATTGTTTTGTCGTGGGACTCAAAGTGTGAGGATTCTTTTATTAAGTTGAAGGAGGTGTTTACTAGCGCACATGTTCTAGTGTTACCCAATGGCACAAAGGCATTCACAGTATATACCAACGCTTGTGGTACGGCTTTTGGCATAGTGTTGATGTAGAAAGGGAGAGTGGTGATGTAACATCCCATAATTTCATCGTTTTGATTTTGGATATTTAATTAATTTTAAATATTTGAATAATTGGTTTTGAAAATTTAATAAACTATATACAAATATAATGATTATTTAAATATTTGAATTACGAATTAAATATTTGAATGGTGAACTAAATATTTGAATTGAGAATTAAACACTAATTAAACAGGTTTAATAGCCTTATATAAATCCTTTTAAAAAATAAAAAATAATGGTGAACTCGTTTGGTAAATTTATTAACGATAATAAAAGTTCAAATAAATAACATGAAAATCAATTGTTAATAAAATAACTTGACTTTTAATAACATCTTTTTAATTTAATTTATTGGATTTTTCAATAATTTTTAATTTGAAAATAATTATATTTTCGTTTTTCATATTTTATGGCAAACGATGGTATTTTTGGAATCTCACAAAATAAAATATTCTGCGCATTTTATTATTGTTTTGTGATCGTCTTGCATTTTGGTGCATGATCGTATTATTATTTATGTGGTTTGTGGTTGGTTCGCGAACGTGATATTGTGCAGCAGGCCACAAAACCTTCTTTTCAAACATTTTAAAATTAAATCAAAATAAAATTCAAAATTTTGAAAATGACTTGATACGATGGCTTGCTTGGAATGTTTGCTTAACTTGGGAATCTTTGTTTACTTAAATTTTTGGTTTAACTTGTGGAATAAGGAATTGACCTTGTTTTTTTAAATTAGGTAAAAGAATTAACACATCACCATATTTTTAATTTTTGGATTTCCTCCTCCTCTTCTCATTTTTATTTTCCAACTAATAAAGAAAATGGCCACAAGTTCTTAAAATCAAAATCAAGGAATTTAATCAATGAAAAAAATGTAAAGTCGGTTCCTTTGAACTCACAAGGAGTTTATGTTAAATCTATGGTAGTTTGGGAGGTTGCGATCAAGTTTGGGGTGATCGACCTATAGGTAGTGTGAGCTAGGGTTCCTGTCCATCGACGTTTGAAGTGGCCATATGCGACGTCGAGGGCGTGGTTGAGTTTCTTTTAGCAAGACGCGCCCGAAAGCATCCTTGGTTGAAGATTTGACCATCTTCTCTACAATGTGACTTTGGGGTTTTCTCATGAGTAATGTCTAATCTAATTTCTATAAGGGCCTCCAAGTTTGGATTGAGGGTGATGGATGTAGAGCTCGTACGTTATGGAGTTGAACGATCGGTATGTCATTTATTGGCGTGTAGGTGGAGAAAATGGCATGGGAAAATCAGCAGTGATGGGTATGATATGCATGGCATATACATGCATTGTAATTAATGTTTGGGAAAGGAAAGGATTAGTGTAGTAATTGGTTTTAGTGTTAATTAATTCGATTAATTAATATTATTTAAATCGAATAACTTATAAATTTAATATCTTTTACATACGAGGTCAGTTTTGGATGCGGTTAGTTGTGTTGGACTTGAAGGAATGTTAATTATGCGTTAAAACAGGTTTGTTCAATTTGAATCTAGTTGAATTTTGGGCTAATATCGAACGTCGTTCGATTTTAGACCGAATCGAAACGCGAAAGCTTCAGCTGAAATTTCTATGAGTTTACTCACCTTTAAATAAACTATATCATATCTATGATGCTATAGATTTTTGTTGAATGCTTGGATGATAGTTTATATTGTTGTTTGGTTGTTTGTTTGGATTTTGAATTCCAATTCAACAAGCAGATGGCATAAATAATCACAATGTTGCAGGGAATAAAAACAAAAGGAAAGTCGAAATGTATGTAGCAAATAGGTTGCTATGGAACACTTCAAAAATTCACACTAATATGTGTGATTTACAGGGACTTTTGTCGAGAGATCCTAAGGGGTTTCTTGTCGATATTAATTTACTAAAGTTCTTATGTCACTTATATTGTTGTTTAGTTGAAAATACTTATGATATACTGTTTGATTTTGTAAGTGTCGTTACAGTAATTGTTGTTGTACCGTTACTTATGAAATACATCCCTTAAACTTTTGTTATGCGTTGAACTTGAGCTTGTATCTTTACAAAATAAATGTTTGGTTGTGTTTTCGCATTTTGAAAGTTGTTTAAATTATACATTCAAATATTTTAGGAATTTTGAAAATAAAGAAATATTTTGAAAATAAAGGATAACTATTGATTAAAATTTATAAAAGGAGTTATAAAATCGATTATGTAACAACCCGATTTTTAGGGACACTAAATTGGAAATCAAGTGATAAATTGAAATTAGTTTGTTAATAATAACAAACAACTAAATATTTATGGAAAAAAATAAAATAAAATAATAAATAAATAAAACAAAATAAAACAAAATGAAAATTTAATATTAATAGAGTTGAGAGGAAAATGAATGGTAACGAATTCATTTACTTTTATTCGGCGTTAAAAATTATGTCTTTTTAGTGGTTGTGCAATTTATTTTAATAAATGATCCATTTTATTAACCTAAACTATTTGAAAAGTTAAGTATTGAGAATGATATGTTTTTTTTGAAAGAATGATAACTAATTACATGACATAAAATGTGTTTTATGTATAAAAAGCTTAGGTGGGAATTTTTTTATGTTGATTTACAATTAGGTATAATAGGAAAAGAAAGAAAGGAAAAGTAAAAAAATAATAAAATTTATAATTTATTTGGTAATAATAATAAAATAAATAAATATTTTGTTTGAAAAATATAAATAAAATATTAAAGTGGATAAGAGGGAAATGAATGATCAGTGACTTATTTGTTATGTATATTGAATGTAATGAATTGTATCTTTTATTTTAATAAGGAAATTTATTTAATGAATTAATTTTTTAGAAAAAAAAGTAGAGGATATTTTGTTACTTAAAAAGTTTAAAAGGAAAAAAAAGGAAAGAGGAAAAGCTTAAATAAAGTTTTATGTTAATTCTCATGTTATGCATTGAAAAGAAAAGAAAAGGGAGAAATTTTCATACTAATTTACAAATTATACATAAAATAATAATGATAATAATAATAATATCATTTTTACAATGTCATGCAGAAAAGTCTAGAAGTAAATTTAATAAGATAGGAAAATAAAAATATCTTAACATAAGACTAAGTGTAATCATCATGTTAGAAAAAAAGATTAAAAGAGAAGGAAATAAAGATATTTCCTAAGAGAATTCTAGAAAGGGCCTCAATTACAAAACTCAGCCCACTTTCTTTTCCCTTCTTTTTACTGTACGTACAGAACAACACTATAACTTAGAAATCAGAAACCATAAACCTAAAACCAAAATCCTCTCACTCAAGCGCAGAACTCTCTCTTCGCAATTAAAGGTTAAAAGAAAAGATTTCCAATTCTAAGACAATTGGAAAGGTGAAAGTCAACCAATCAAAGGCTAACTGACCTAGAGCTTGAAGATTGCTTTTTGGATATTTAGGTGAGTGAAGTTTTAATTTCACTTTTCTACTTACTGATTTAGTGTTTGCATGTAAGCCTAAAGAATGATTCTTTGTAAATGATTGCATTTTAGCTCCTTCTTCTATTTCATATAACGTTAATTGAAGTGTCCTTATAATTAAATTCGGATTTAGGCATAGTTTGATTTGGAATGGAACTGGTAATATGGTTGCTACAATGAAAAAAAAAAGATTAAGCTTTAATACAAAATATATTTACGTATGCACACAAAGTGTATGTTAAAATGCCTCAAAAGAATGCAAAATGTTAAAAGAAATTTAACGCAGAATGAAAAGAATAGAAGGAGGAGGAGAAAATATTATTTAAAAACTCATAACTGCAAAGGTGCAGCCAGGGTGGCTACACCAGGGGAGCAGCCCACACAGGCTTGTATACGAATTAATATATAAATTAATTAACATTTTTACTTATATTTTTTTAAACCTTGCAATCTGGCCGTTCGTTGGAACAATTGAAATCACGGCCGCTCAACCTTACTTCTCCTCCAACAGATAATCACGTTCGAACAACCCATGGCCGCCGTTCTTTGATTTATTTTCGCACCAACTACGATTGATTCCAGATCGATCAACCACCACCACTTCGAAGGTCTACGTGAACTCCACCTCCTCCTTGTATAGGAACGAGCTCGCCCCCCCTGTGCTACACGAAAAACGTGATTGAACGTGCGGCGTTCAAATGCAAATCGTGGTCGATTTACTCCATTAAACCCCATCATCATCATACAGTCGATAGATCTCTCCACCCTCTCCATTTTCTTAGTTGACGTCGAAGGCCATAGGGGCGTGGATGTGGAGATAAAGGAGGAGGAAGATGGGTGTTTTCTGGCCATCGAAATTAAAATGGCGGCCTGACCTAAGTGAATTAGGGTTTGTGAAAAATGAAATGATAGAGGTGCTTTTATAGAAAATATCGAAACACTATTCACCTGATTTTTTCCCGAACTCCAAACGAAGCGTGCCACCTGGCGTTTATAATATTTTACCCCCATTCCGAACGCAATGGAATATATATCGGGAGCCAATTCGACCAAATTTGGAAGATAGGTTTTCGAATCGACTATTTAAATTCAAAATTCACTCAAACCGATTTCAGTACGTTTTAGCTTGCACCGGACAAACCGTAAATCCGATTGATACGAAATTTGAGATCTTACTATAATATAATATTATGGATCCGATAAAACTGGTTTCGTCGAAATCCGAGACTGTTTGAAAAATAGCTATTTTTACTCGTCAAATAAATATTAAAATATTCAATTTCCACAAATTAACTTTTAATTCAATTTTAAAAATTATATAACATCATTCTAACGCCAATATGATTTAATACAACTTTATAAATCATTTTCATTCACATTAAACTGTAATTGCAAATACGATTTAGTTATCCAATTAAGTCTAGATATTCGAAAAAAAAATATTTGACTTACAAATTGTACTTATTAATATTTAAAATCAATTAAATATACGAATTTCAAATGACAGGAATTCTAGGTCGTTACAAACTGTAACATCCCGCCTTTTCGCATGCTTTAAATCCACACACATGCCAATTCAAACCATACGGAAGGGCGGATTTTTATGGGGTAAATCAGAAAACAAAAAAATAAATAAAACAAAATAGAATCTCACAGCAGAAGGATAAAATATAATAATCAAATATACAGTTTATAAAGCTGTTTTACCAATATTCAATTATACTTACAACATTTATCAAAGTTACACATACCAATAACAATGCAGCGGAACAGGATGAGTATAGTGGACGAATAATAATAATAATAATAATAATAATAATAATAATAATAATAATAATAATATAAATCTCCGTCTTCGTCCTCCAGAGCTAAGGTCTTCGAAATCTTGAAACGCACAGACTGACCCGAGTGAATTGAAAAGACAAAACACTCGAGTCAGAACTAAAAGATCTTATGTAAGTTAAATAAACAGAAATAAACATGAGTGCAGTAACTCAAAAGATGCTTGGGATTCACATCTCTTAAGGATCCGTTAAACTATGTACTATGTAGTATATTTTGCTATTATAATAGTGTTTAATTGTAAAATAAACTTACTTTTTTCTTAGCATTAAGGGGTTACCCATATAGCCCTTAACACGTAATAGTTCCAGTAGTCCATCCAATATCAGCACATCTCAAGATCGGGAGACTACCCTAAATATTCCACGGGCTACAGAAGAAAACCAAACTCGTACAAGGCGCGTTAGGGTAGGTGACACGGCACAACTAGGCAATGTCAGGGTAGATATACCAATTACGCTTCCTGGTCGGTGGTAACGCGTAGCCGCAGCTACCGCCCACCTCGAGCCACACCCCCAAACAAAATAATCAAAAGTGGCCACCAAATCAATCCAAAAGTAAAAGTATAATATCGAAGGGATGTGTCTGATCAAAGATGCTACCTCAATTAACCCGTCAATCGCTCCTGTTTTAGCCACCTTATGCCAACTCACGGGAGTTGGGTCCACGTATTTACCTCAAAGGAAACGCCGCCACCATCCTACTTCATTCTGGAATCTCCACCGCGTACACGGTTGTTAAAGTGGTTTTCGGAGTTGGCAGAGAGTATGACAACTTCCGATCCCGGACTCTTCAACAACCAAAAGTTATTATAACACCGCGGTTATTTTAAAATAATTTATACTTTAAAACCAAGATATAATATTCATTTCAAAACGATAAAAATACGATATCACTTCTTCTTTTAAAACCAAATAATTATGATATCATTTCAATATATCCTTTTCTAAAACTCCTTTCAAAGTTACAATATTTGAAACCAAATACTTGAAATATAGCCTTCCAAAACATAAAACTTTGAATTTCATAACTTTGAAATATAACTACACCACTAGAATGGTTTAAATATTAAATTACTTAATAAAATAGATTAGCTTCTTAAATTTCGCAAACAATTCTGATACAGATTTAAATCCTCAATAAACCATTTCAGATTTCATATATTTCAAAGCTTAAATATTGTTATTTCAAAACTAAATTTTATAATTCACATATATATATGAAATTTACTTTACTACCATTTAGTTTTGAAATATTTAATTCAATCAATACAGAATCCTTTAAATAGACTTCAAATTCCAAAAATTTATATTCCTTGAATTTATTTAGATTTGATATATTCCTCTAAATCACCTTAACCCGAATTTTTGTTATAAAACAGTATTCTTTTAAAATCTAAATTTCAATAAGTTCCAAATCGACTATTATTAAATATAATTCTTAATTAATTAAAATCGCAATCGATTTCACTACCTTTCCAACCTTGATTTATAAAATCAATATAACTCTATATTGAATATAATTTAAATAAATAATTCTCCATATTTTATTCAACAAAATCAAACTTTATTTTATACATTATACCAATTTTATACATAGCTTAAAACCAAAATTTTAACTATATATATAATAACCTTCATCAAATATCCGAAATCAATATTTCATAAAACCATATATAGATTTCTTTACAAAACCATAGAAATCATTTCCAAAATATTTTTATATAGATACCGCGGTGTCTGTATAAAATTTTCTATCTTATGGTCAAGTGATACGGATATTTATCATTTCTATCCGCAATTTAAAAATAAAAATTACAGTTATATATCATTTCAAACCGCAATCCCGAATGAAATGAAAATGCATAATAACTTGTAGTTTATAACAATATAAAATACAGCATCCATTCATCCAATATCAACTATCAACCATTTATCACAATAATCATCCAGATTCAAACAATACATCAATATATAACATGTGATAATAACAGGTATCAACTATCAGTTTATATTCAATAAAAATTAATAACTGTTTAACAGGCAGTTTTAAATGCAATAAGTAAATAGATAACAATTTAACTGGCAGTTTTTATTCGAAAATAAATAAATTTAACCGGAAGTAATATGCAATATTAAATTAAATAACAGGTGAATTAAATGAATTGCCAAATTAACTGAGATAATGATGAAATATATGCCAAACAACTATAATTAAATTTCTAAGCACATCAAAAATCAATTTAATAAACATAAGAAATCTTAGAAGTTGTGAGTGGGTTAAAACACTCATCTTTTGAATTTAAATTGAATTTAAATCCAATTTAAACCAAAAAATTTGACAGTCTCAGAATTCGTCCAAACTAGCATCAAAATGTCCGGAATTTTATTACGATCCTGACAAAAAAAAAATCGCGTGAAAAAGAGTTTGTATGTGAAAGTTATTAGCGTTTGAACAATTTGAAATCAAAATCAAATAAAATAAGGAAAAGGGAACATGTCACCTTCCATCTACAGCCCGAAACAATACCCACGTACGCGATCGAAATTTTTTACTGTAGCCGTCACTAAACTTCGCCACGACCCATTATGCTTCGACGCAACCACGACTGGCCACTGCTGAAGGCCGCCGACCATCCTCCAAGCGAAATCGAACCCCCACGGTGAAGTCCACTCCGTCGATTGTTGAATGGCCAGCCGCCGCCATGATCTCCCAAACCTAATCGAATTTTCTAGGTCAATCCAGCCATTGTCATGACAAACGAATTTCACCGATCAAATGCCCTCGATGATCTCTACCCAACGGTACAATCAATTTGATGATCCATCAACGTTCATCGGAACGTAATGAACGGCCGATATTTGTTCACAAATTTCTAGACGAATAGAGTTCAGATTGGAAAACGAATTATACCTTTGAATTACGCTCGTCGAGAGTTTGAACATTTTTTTTCAGATTTTTCTTAGGACTTTGAATTTTAGGCTTTGGATTTGATTTTTGAATTTGCAATTGGATCTAGGGTTGGTTTGTCTGCCATTGAGGAGGAGATAAAGAATTTTACGTATAGCCAAATGAAAATGAGGAGAATTAGGGTTTATAACGATATATTTATAGACAAAGTTGAAATAGGATGGATCAGATAAGATAGATGTACGCGCTAAACGATATATGACCCGAAAAGCCCGTTTTGACTACGGAACGAAATTGGGTCAACCCTTATATCAAAATAGAAGTTTTTAAATATTCTGAACGCGATGGAAAAAGTTTCACGTCCAAATTCCATCATATGAAGAAGTTATGCTAAATTAATATTTTCAAATTGATTTCAATTGATTTCAATTAAATTGATTTCAAGGCGTTTCAAGCCCATACGATCAAATGACATGTCCGATCGATACGAAACTTGAAATCCTACAATAATTTACCGATACGGATCCGATGGAAGTGGTTTCGTCGAAATCCGAGTAAATGGCCAAAATGGCTATTTTTCCATTAATTAAATAAATTAATAATTAATGAATTAAAGGAAAATTTAAATTTCAATTCGAAAATTTGCCAAATTTCGTCACTTATGATTTCTCAACATTTACAATGATTTAACCAAATTTATATGTTACTTACATGTTGATTCAATCATCAGTTTCAGCGTTAAATTCCAATTTCGTTAAATTTAGAAATTTAGAAATTAAAATTTGAATAATTCCTTTGAATTAAATTTTCATTATTCAAATTCATTATTACAACAGATGAAATAATATTGGAATCAAAATCCTTTATATTAACATTCTCAATTTTCATCTAAACCTCATTTATGTAAAAATTTAATATTATATTCCACTTATTTGCAAATAAATCCACTTATTAGATCCCAAATTATAAATAGATTAATAAATCTTGGTTTTCACTCCTTAAATCAACCAGTCTCATATTATAAATAAAATTAACATTTATTACATCTTATAGAATTAACCATCTTCAATGACGAATCGAATCTATCCTAACTACACAAATTAGGACAATTAATGGCAATTGGTTTCATATTAACTACATTAATTATCAATAGAGATCTTAATAAAACTATTTACTTATTTAAAATCCTGCTATTCATAAATAGACATTTTTATGGGTATAAATAACATTGAATCATAGTACATTTCATTAATGCATGCTTCATTTCATATAAATTCCCCTTTATTAACTAAATCACATTAACAGAACGAAAATAACTAATTTAGATTTATTTGCAATCGATTGCCATTCTTAACTTAATATACTAAATAAATGGTTAACCTAAATAATTATTACCTTTTTACATTCAAATTCACTTACAATTATCATTAACAACAATGTTGCCATTGATTTAGATTTAATTAAATAAATTAGATGAATGGGTAAAATTTTATAAATATCCCTAATGCCAAAGTTACTCACATTCATACTTAATCACCAACTACAATTTATTATAATTACTTAATTTGCATTGATTTAATCAAATTGTAATTTAATATGTATTATTTCCTCCATTAATATAACCTTTGAATTAAATTCCCAATTCTCCAATTACTACCTTAAAATAAGTTTACATTTCTATTAATTTCCATTTCCACTTCCCTTACTTTATATTACAATCATTAAAGTAACGTTTAACATCAACACAACCATTATAATTACTTAAATTTTAAATGAACTTTATTTCCAATAAATTCATTAACCACTTAATTAGGTAATTTATAATACCTGTTATCATACACTTAAATTTACACTTAGGTTTATGTTAAATTCAATTTATTTTATTTCATAAATTGATTCAATATTTACATCCACTTATTACAAATAACTTCCATTTGATGTAAAACCCAGTATACATTTACATGAATCCAATTTCATTCCATCCATTAATGGGTATTGCATTGAAATTAAATTTATTAGCTTATATCAACATTACTACCCTTAATTTCAATAGGATTACCAAATTTATTCAATACCCTACATAAATAACATATATTAATTCATTAAATTAATTTACTATTTACCTTTGTATTTTTATATTCAAATCCTATCCTAGTATGACCATTTACATTACTTCAATTATTCGTAATTTCATTTCAACTGTTCATACTTATCTTAAATTTCCATGGTTTCATTCCATTTTCAACATTCACTTCATTATTAATTATAATTTTTTTTCATTTCTTCCTAAATTAAATTACAAAATCTTAATCAAATTAAGCAATTAATTTCTCAAACTTTACGGGTCGTTACACTCTCCCCCACTCAAAACTTTTTGTCCCCGAAAAGTAAAATGTAGGGAGAAGAAAGATTAAGAAATCAATATATCTTATTTTAAAATATTACATTTTATAAACAATAAGTTTACAAAATTAATTAATTTAAATAAAATATACCAATAGATCTTTTTATCCTTAAATTAATAAAGTTTGGAAAACATTTTCAAAATATTTTCTAAGTCCAAAATTTACAGAAAATTTTAGCGCAGTGTCCTTTGTACGGAGAGGTTTGGAAGAAAATATAATATCAAATACAATAATATATAACATATATTTACCAAAATAATATATATCCCACATGGGAAAATATATAAGATAGCGCTATAAAAGCGTAATCCGAAAACATACCTATTTGTCGTCGATTTACGCTTATTATTATGAAACCAAATGCAGTAGCAATTGCTTCCATAACTTGTATCTCACTTATATAATCTGATAAGAGTTAGAAATTATATAGAATGAAATATTTAAGTTGTTCAACCACAACAAACAATCAATTCACCAACCAATTGCAACAAACAGCATACAATCTTCATACAGAATCAACACAATTCAAACATTCATTCAAACAAAACAAACAGTTGTTTGGGTTTAAACATTAAATTATACGGAATGAAAAATAAACTACTAAGTGTACCCTTCACTCAACAGTCTTAGGTGAAACTAAATAGATTATTCATTCATCCAAACAATTTTAAAGTATCCTTACCCAAACAACCATAAACCAATGCAAACAACAATTCCAAATTATAGATCAAGAACAATTTCATCTTATAACATTTGTTGTTTGATTTCCTTTTTATTTATACAATGATTTATCTTTTTACTTTACATATTTCTTGCAAGTTTTCATTTGTTTCTTACAACTATTCTTTTTATTTATTTAGCCTTCAAGTTTAATTCAATTTCTTTGCATAAAATTCATTTACTTAAGTCTATAATCTTATACTTGCAATACTTACTTCTTATTACCTTTATTACAGTAACATTTCAACTATGACTTAAGTTCACAACTCTATGACATCAATTCTTATAAATAGGAGAAATTTATTAAACACTTCACTACATACTTTTACTTGTACAATTTCCATTATATTTTCTTATTAACATTTCAACTTTTAATATTTGGTAAGTTATATATATGCTTTTAAAAAAATGTAATTGAAAGTTATACAAGTTTTCTCATTTCTTTTAATTAATTAATGTTCAATAATTATATCCTTTATTTCATAGGTTACAATTTCAAATTTCATTTAATACCATTTATAACCTAGCATTAAATTCCATATTTTAATTTAAAAACTCCATTTTTTAATCGGTTATATTCCATTGCACTACAATAACGGAAACTATTAATAAATTGGAAACTTAAGAATTAAATACCGGGTTAAATTTCAATTCATTTTAAAATAATAGATAAATATAAACTTACAATTTATATATCCAAGTAGATTTAAAACAAATTAAAAATTCACTTTTGTTTATCGGAATAAATTTATAGTACAGAGCTTATCACTTTCCAAAGTTTCTTCAAAAAAATTCTTTCAAATCATATTGAAATATTTATATCAGAAAATACTTCTAAAATAATATTACTATCCCAAAATTATTCGAAAGAAATTTTCAATAGCCCAGAACTTAAGTTCTAAATTTCCCATTTTATTTTCAATCTTACTTCGACTATTAATTATAAGGTTATTACCTAACAACCAATATATTGCAACCAAATATATATATATATATATATATATCATTTAAAAATTTATTTTATGTATAGAAAATATAATAGGCAAAATTATTTCATTCGCCTACGATAAAAACAAATATTATATCGGTCTGTCCTATTAAGTGTTTGGAAATCCCTATTGATGTCACAGCGTCCCATGCACCAACCAGAATTTATAAATACAAAACGGAACAGATTACCACAATATTAAAACCTTTTTATAACACTAACAAGTAAGCTCTCTCATATATATTGTAACAACCCGCATATTTTACGATCGAATATTTAAATATTTTATTTTAATATTTTATCGTTAGTCGGGTTTTAGTCCGAAAGGCTACTTTTTGCACACAGTCAAATTAGGACTCGAGACCACCCCCGTTGAGTTCAAAATGACGTTTGCGATCTTTTTGAGTATAAAATTCGATATGTTTGGAGATAGTAGAATTTTGCTACTTTTTCACTTAGGGCTTTGGTTTTTGTTTCAGCCCATTAGACCCAAGCTTCACCCCTCTCCTCTTCATTACTTCCTTTCTATTTCCTCAAGCTTTAGCAACAATAGAGAGAGGAATGGGGAATTAAAATTCCAAGCCCTAGTTTCCATCTACAAATCAAGTTCTAGCTCCAAATCAATAGAATAAGCTTTGGTAAGCCTCCTCTTCTTCTTCTCCAACTCATTCTCTTATCAATTTCAGAAATTCCTAAACCTAACTTAGAAGATGTTTCTCTTTTTAGCTTAGATTCAAGCTTGTTGGGTTGGAAATGAAGAGTGATTGTCCTTGCGTTTGCACTATTGCTTCTTCTTCATTTGTTTTGAGTTTAAAGGTGAGATTTTTATCTCACATCTTAGTTTATAATTATCTTCGATTGTTAGGTATGAATTCCTAACACTTATTCTTGTGCAATTGATTTTGATTTGGATTGATTTGGTGTATATTCCAATTTTTGGTGTTTTGAAATCAAAATCTATGAAAATCCTATTATGGATATTTGGACATTGATATTTGAGGCGTATTGAAGAGCTTTTAAGGCTGGGTTTTCACTTGGCGTAAGTCCTTAGTCGTCGTTGCTCGTCCGATCGCTTCCGGTATTTATTTCGGCCATTTTTGGTCTAGATTCAGGGAATGCCCTGAACCCCAGTTTCAGACGTCTGAAATGTTAGATTCAGGCGTCTGAATATTATTCTGGAAAGATTTTTATTCCCAGATTCAGACGTCTGAATTGGTTTGTTTTGGACCAAAAAGGAAATAGGCTAAAAATTGCCTATTTCAGATGTCTGAAATATTGGGTTCAGACGTCTAAATTGTGTTCTGGAAAACAATTATTTTTCCAGATTCAGACGTTGAATCCTTGATTTCAGACGTCTGAATCTGCTGTTTGGGCTCTATTTTGCCTATTTAGCTTGAGATTCCAATTTTATCGATTCGTGTTGATTCCCTTTTGTTGTTATCATCAATTATCGACTTTGATGACATTTTCTTTGGGATTTTTGTAAAAATCCATTTTGATGGATTTGATATCGATTTCTTTGGAATTAACTCACATCATCGTATGTGAATTTTGGTGATTGATTGTTCTACAATCATTTTTGTGATTTGTCACTTTATCTCACTCGTACGAGAAATCTAATTAAACGGCTTCGTAAAACAAGTGGTATGAAACCCTTGCGTTTACTTCGTTGGTTAATTCTTGGACTTGTTCGATTGAATCTCTTGTGACAATTTTCTAGTGAAGATCTACAATTTGTTCGTAAATATTTAAGTTAAGCTAGTGGTTATGGGACATGAAGCTAAGCTCATATATTTACTAGCTTTGAGTAATTGACACTTTCTTGATGATCATTGAGGATCATTTTTGTGTTTTAGACTAACGCTATGCTATGTTTCTTTGTCCACGAAGGGGACGGTACCTCGTTTTATTGAGTTTCGTCTCATTTTTATTATAGGCTAACGACCTATTTATTTCTTCGGGTTTCGACCCAATTTTTGTGGGCTAGCGACCCACGTTTTTATGGAGTTTGGATCTTCGGGCGTACCGTTGTACTACGTCGTTGTTCCGAATTTTACGAGTTTCAGGTTCCTCGGGCGTGCCATTGTACTACATCGTTGCACCGGCTCTATGGTTAGCGACCATGGGATAGCGTCCCGTTGGTGATACACGTGTTGGTGAGTTTTCATGCTCCCGTTTTGTGATAGGCCTCCCCCTTTTTGTGATTGATCGTTTCTACGATCATTTTTGTGATTTCTGAATTTCCACTGATGATTTCTAGAATTTGTGTTTCACCAATTTTCGTGATTTACATTGATATGAGTTATCATTATTTGTGCATTGTTGAATATATGTGTCATTTACTTTTTGTGAACGAAGATATTGAGTATGACATTCCTTTTGATCTTTGAGAAGATTCTGGTGATATTGATTAATCTCTTATTGATTTTCAATTTTTATACTTATCAAAGTATGGCTTTATGGTTTTTCATATGTTATGTCATATCTCTTATCCTACATCATTTTATCTGATAATTATAGCTAGACTGATCCGTTTATTATTTTCTTATTAAATAATACTCGGGTCAGACCGAGATGTTACAAGTGCTTCTGCTTGACTTCTCCCCAGGGATTTATTACACTGACTTTTGGCTAACTACTTAGATTAGTAGTTTTTGCTGTATACATTTGAGATATAGACTCATTGATGTATCCATATTCTTTTGTCTAGCACTTATAGCTATTCTTTTGTGATATTGTGGATCTTGTTTGACCACTACTCTATGTACACTTTCATGTGTTATATTCATATCTTTTTCCGCCTTTGTGATATGGATATTTATGACTGATTTGTGTTATATTTATTTCTATATGTGTTTCCAAAGAATATATATAGCCACTGTGTAGTAGCTTTGTGTTTGTATCTATGTGTCCGATTTTCCTGGAACCAAATGCATGTTGTACTATCTGACATATCGGTGCTCGCACAAAGCAATTACACGGATGGTCGCTCCTCATCAGCCTTATTCTTCGCGCTAGTTGATGGCATTATACCGTAGTGTCCTTGGTTAGTGTGGGTATAGAGGTGGGGCGTCACATATACGCTCATCGACTCCCATATGGTATTATTACCCTATTAATAAAGAGTCAGACCCCACAAAGCTAAGGTTTTCACTAAACCAAAGCTTTGATACCACACTGTAACATACCGCCTTTTCGCACGCTTTAAATCGACACACATGCCAATTCAAACCATACGGAAGGGCGGATTGTTGTGGGGTAAATCAGAAAACAAAAAAAGAAGTAAACAAAATTGAATCTCACAGCGGAGGGATAAAATATAATAATCAAATGTACAGTTTATAAAGCTGTTTTACAAATATTCAATTATACTTACAACATTTATCAGAGTTACACAAACCAATAACAATGAAGTGGAACAGGATGAGTATAGTGGACTAATAATAATAATAATATAAATCTCCGTCTTCGTCTCTAGAGCTAAGGTCTTCGAAATCCTGAAACGCTCGGACTGACCCGAGCGAATTGAAAAGACAAAACAATCGAGTCAGAACTAAAAGATCTTATGTAAGTTAAATCAACAGAAGTAAACATGAGTGCAGTAACTAAAAAGATGCTCGGGATTCACATCTCTTAATGATCCGTTAAACTATTTACTATGTAGTATATTTCGCTATTATAATAGTGTCTAATTGTAAAATAAACTTACTTTTTTCTTAGCATTAAGGGTTTACCCATATAGCCCTTAACACGTAATAGTCCCAGTAGTCCATCCAATATCAACGCATCTCCAGATTGGGAGACTACCCTAAATATTCCACGGACTACGGGAGAAAACAAAACTCGTACAAGGCGCGATAGGGTAGGTGACACGGCACAACTAGGCAATGCCAGGGTAGATATACCAATTACGCTTCTGGGTCGGTGGTAATTCGTAGCCGCAGCTACCGCCCACCTCGAGCCACATCCCTAAATAAAAAATTCAAAAGTGGCCACTGAATCAATCCAAAAGTCAAAGTATAATATCGAAGGGATGTGTCCGATCAAAGGTGCTACCACAATTAACCCGTCAGTCGCTCCTGTTTTAGCCACCTTATGCCAACTCACGGGAGTTAGGTCCATGTATTTACCTCAAAGGAAACGCCGCCACCATCCTACTTCATTCTGGAATCTCCACCACGTACACGGTTGTTAAAGGGGTTTTCGAAGTTGGCAGAGAGTATGACAACTTCCGATCCCGGACTCTTCAACAACCAAACGTTATTATAACACCACGGTTATTCTAAAATAATTTATACTTTAAAACTAGGATATAATATTCATTTCAAAACCACAAAAATACGATATCACTTCTTCTTTTAAAACCAAATAATTATGATATCATTTCAATATATCCTTTTCTAAAACTCCTTTCAAAGTTACAATATTTGAAACCAAATACTTGAAATATAGCCTTCCAAAACATAAAACTTTCAATTTCATAACTTTGAAATATAACTACACCACTAAAATGGTTTAAATATTAAATTACTTAATAAAATAAATTAGCTTCTTAAATTTCGCATTCAATTCTAATATAGATTTAAATCCTCAATAAACCATTTCAGATTTCATATATTTCAAAGCTTAAATATTATTGTTTCAAAACTAAATTTTATAATTCACATATATATCAAATTTACTTTACTACCATTTAGTTTTGAAATATTTAATTTAATCAATCCAGAATCCTTTAAATAGACTTCAAATTCCAAAAATTTATATTCCTTGAATTTATTTAGACTTGGTATATTCCCTTAAATCACCTTAACCCTGAATTTTTGTTATAAAACAATATTCTTTTAAAATCTAAATTTCAATAAGTTCCAAATGGACTCTTATTAAATATAATTCTTAATTAATTAAAATCTCAATCGATTTCACTACCTTTCCAACCTTGATTTATAAAATCAATATAACTCTATATTGAATATAATTTAAAAAATACTTATCCATATTTTATTCAATAAAATCAAACTTTATTTTATACTTTATACCAATTTTATACATAGCTTAAAACCAAAATTTTAACTATATATATATAGTAACCTTCATCAAATATCCGAAATCAATATTTCATAAAACCATATATAGATTTCTTTACAAAACCATAGAAATCATTTCCAAAATATTTTTATATAGATACCGCGGTGTCTGTATAAAATTTTCTATCCCATGGTCGAGTGATACGGATATTTATCATTTCAATCCGCAATTTAAAAATAAAAATTACGGTTATATATCATTTTAAACCGCAATCCCGAATGAAATGAAAATGCATAATAACTGCACTTTATAACAATATAAAATACAGCATCCATTCATCCAATATCAACCATCAACCATTTATCACAATCATCATCCAAATTCAAACAACACATCAATATATAACAGGTGATAATAACAGACATCAACTATCAATTTATATTCAATAAAAATTAATAACTGTTTAACTGGCAGTTTCAAATGCAATAAGTAAATAGATAACAAGTTAACTGGCAGTTTTATATTCAAAAATATATAAATTTAACTGGCAGTAATATGCAATATTAAATTAAATAACAAGTGAATTAAATGAATTGCCAAATTAACTAACATAATGATGAAATATAGGCCAAACAGCTATAATTAAATTTCTAAGCACATCATAAATCAATTTAACAAACATAAGAAATCTTAGAAGTTGTGAGTGGGTTAAAACACTCAACTTTTGAATTTAAATCCAATTTAAACCCAAAAATTTGACAGTCTTAGAATTCGTCTAAACCAGCGCCAAAATGTCTAGAATTTTATTACGATCCTAACAAAAACAAATTCGCATGAAACGGTGTTCGTAGGCGAAAGTTATTAGCGTTCGAACAATTTGAAATCAAAATCAAATAAAATAGAAACAAAATAAGGAAAAGGGAACATGTCACCTTCCATCTACAGGCCGAAACCATAACCACGCATGCGATCGAAATTTTTTACTGTAACCGTCACTAAACTTCGTCACGACCCATTATGCTTCGACGCAACCACGCCTGGCCACTACTAAAGGCCGCCGACCATCCCCCAAGCAAAATCGAACCCCCATGGTGAAGTTCACCCCGTTGATTGCTGAAAATGGCCAGCCGCGGCCACTATCTCCCAACCCTAATCGAATTTCCTAGGTCAATCCAGCCATTTTCATGACAAACGAATTTCACCGATCGAATGCCCTCGATGATCTCTACCCGACAGTGCAATCAATTTGATGATCCATCAACGTTCATCGGAACATGATGAATAGCCGATATTTGTTCACAAATTTCTAGACGAACAGAGCTTCAGATTGGAAAACGAATTACACCATTGAATTACGCTCGTCAAGAGCTTGAACATATATTTTTTAGATTTTTCTTAGGACTTTGAATTTTAGGCTTTGGATTTGATTTTTGAATTTGCAATTGGATCTAGGGTTGGTTTGTCTGCCATTGAGGAGGAAAGAAAGAATTTTACGTACAGCCAAATGAAAATGAGGGGAATTAGGGTTTATAATGATATATTTATAGAAAAAGTTGAAATAAGATGGATCGGATAAGATAGATGTACGCGCTAAACGATATATGGCTCGAAAAGCCCGTTTCGACTCCGAAACGAAATTGGGTCAACCCATATATCAAAATAGATGTTTTGAAATATTCTGAACGCGATGGAAAAAGTTTCATGTCCAAATTCCATCGTATGAAGAACTTATGCTAAAATCAATATTTTCAAAATGATTTCAATTGATTTCAATTAAATTGATTTCGAGGCGTTTCACGCCAATACGATCAAAAGACAAGTCCGATCGATACGAAACATGAAATCCTACAATAGTTCACCGATACGGATCCGATGAAAGTGGTTTCGTCGAAATCCGAGTCAGTGGCCAAAATGGCTTTTTTCCATTAATTAAATAAATTAATAATTAATGAATTAAAGGAAAATTTAAATTTCAATTCGAAAATTTGCCAAATTTCGTCACTTATGATTTCTCAACATTTACAATATTTAAGCATATTTATATGTTACTTACATGTTGATTCAATCATCAGTTTCAGCGTTAAATTCCAATTTCGTTAAATTTAGAAATTTAGAAATTAAAATTTGAATAATTCCTTTGAATTAAATTTTCATTATTCAAATTCATTATTACAACAGATGAAATAATATTGGAATCAAAATCCATTATATTAACATTCTTAATTTTCATCTAAACCTCATTTATGTAAAATTTTAATATTATATTCCACTTATTTGCAAATAAATCCACTTATTAGATTCCAAATTATAAATAGAGTGACTCCTTAAATCAACCAATCTTCATATTATAAATGAAATTAACATTTATTACATCTTATAGAATTAACTATCTTCAATGACGAATCGAATCTACCCTAACTGCACAAATTAGGACAATTGATGGCAATTGGTTTCACATTAACTACATTAATTATCAATAGAGATCTTAATAAAACCGTTTATTTATTTAAAATCTTGCTATTCATAAATAGACATTTTTATGGGTATAAATAACATTGAATCATAATACATTTCATTAATGCATGCTTCATTTCATATAAATTCCCCTTTATTAACTAAATCACATTAACAAAACGAAAATAATTAATTTAGATTTATTTGCAATCGATTGCCATTCTTACTTAATATACTAAATAAATGGTTAACCTAAATAATTGTTACCTTTTTACATTCAAATTCACTTACAACTATCATTAACAACAATGTTGCAATTGATTTAGATTTAATTAAATAAATTAGATGAATGGGTAAAATTTTATAAATATCCCTAATGCCAAAGTTACTCACATTCATACTAAATCACCAACTACAATTTATTATAATTACTTAATTTGCATTGATTTAATCAAATTGTAATTTAATACGTATTATTTCCTCCATTAATATAACCTTTGAATTAAATTCCCAATTCTCCAGTTACTACCTTAAAATAAGTTTACGTTTCTATTAATTTCCATTTCCACTTCCGTTATTTTGTATTACAATCATTAAAGTAAGGTTTAACATCAACACAACCATTATGATTACTTAACTTTTAAATGAACTTTATTTCCAATGAATTCATTAACCACTTAATTAGGTAATTTATAATACTTGTTATCATACCCTTATATTTACACTTAGGTTTATGTTAAATTCAATTTATTTTATTTCATAAATATTATTCAATATTTACATCCACTTATTACAAATAACTTACATTTGATGTAAAACCTAGTATACATTTACATGAATCCAATTTCATTCCATCCATTAATGGGTATTGCATTGAAATTAAATTTATTAGCTTATATCAACATTACTACCCTTAATTGCAATAGGATTACCAAATTTATTCAATAGCCTACATAAATAAGATATATTAATTCATTAAATTTATTTACTATTTACCTTTGTATTCTTATATTCAAATCCTATCCTAGTATAACCATATACATTACTTCAATTATTCATAATTTCATTTCAACTATTCATACTTATCTTAAATTTCCATGGTTTCATTCCATTTTCAACATTCGCTTCAATATTAATTATAATTTTTTTTCATTTCTTCCTAAATTAAATTACAAAATCTTAATCATATTAAGCAATTAATTTCTCAAAGATTACGGTTCGTTACACAAACTTCCCCCCTTAAAAGAATTTCGTCCTCGAAATTACCAAGTAAGAAAAAGTCACAATATCTATTAACTTTTCAAAACAATTCGTTAAAATTAGATTTACCAAATCTATTTAAACATTTTAACTTTTCTAAAATCATTTAGTTAAACTTTTTACAAAAACTTTTCCTAAGTTTTCAAATCTTACTTAGTTATCTTTTCAAAACCAACTATATCGTTTAACTTTTCACTCCAAAATCAAAGTTATAGTTTTTCAAAATATTTTTTCTAACTCCCAAAATTTACGGAAAATTTTGGCAGAGTTTCCTTTGTACGGAGGAGCTTTTGCAATATCACAATAAATATAATTATATATACATCGACCCACACGGTCGGAAAACAGAAAAACTGTTCATATTTCCTATTTTTATTGCGTAGGCGTACCTTTTTAGCATTTTTAAGCAAAGAAGTTATTTATTAGCATTTTAGCATGACCAAATCCAGCCAACTACAGCCCCGGTACTTGTACTTACTTAATTTAAACATATAAGTGACATATATAGGAAATTCATTTACATTTCACTAATTTTCAATAGAAAACACATAGTTTTCATAAGCAATGCAATCAAAATAATTCCCATAAGTTAAAATTTGTATCGAAACCTTATAAATTGCTTACAACTAATTCACATTAGTTCACTTTCAATTCAAATTCAATTACATAGCTTTCCATTTATCAATTCAATTTCATTAACACTTAATGAATTATATACAATCAACTAACAATCACATAACAACCAAATCATAACCAACATAACCAAATTATTAAATTCACATTCTATTTGGTTTAACACTTTTAATTCCAACCGGTTGACAATAAATTGACTTCCATTCAATTTATTCAATTATTTTTTCAACTTCATTAGCTTCTAATGAATTAACACTTACATCCATTATTCCATATCAATTCATTTACATTAGATTGATTAATATTTAATCCATTTATTAATTCAATTGCTAATTCATTTAACAAATAAGGTTGAATTTCATTTATATAACTTAAGTTCATATTCATCACTTCACTTTATCAATTTACTTCGATACCAAAATCAACTTCATTCAACATTACTTAAGTTATATTCCATTTGAAACATCATTTGTTTAACTTAACTTAAATTTCCCCTTATAAATCCAATTCAGATTCCAATTCTAAAGTAAATTCGATTTAACTTTTACCAAAGTCAAATTTCATTACTTATTCAAATTCATATCTCATTTTGCTTAACAAAGTTGTTTAATCATTTTATCATTTGGTTTCACTTACATTTTCACATTTTACAAGTTATACAACTTATATATTTAAACTTCCAAATCCATTAACTTATCCAATTCAATTTATTTAACTTTACTAAAGATAAAATCTATTATCTCATATTATAAGTTCAAAACTTGATTACTTATATTCAATAATTTCAACTTGGAGTTTAATTTCAAATCTGTTTATCACAACAAAACTTCAATTTTCAATTAACTATGGTAGCAAATCCATCACACAGAAACTTGAAAATGATACCGATGATGCTGCAGTCATCACCCTTATTATTTCCCAGCGACAGTAGTGAATTCAGTGCTTAATATTCTTAAAAAATTTCCTTTTGTTCATAAATCACATTTATAAGTCTTTTCTTATAGAATTTCACTATTTAACTTTTAATTTTGGAAAATAATTTCCAAAATAAACAGGATTCAACATTTTCAATTCATAGTTCAAATTCATTTTTATTTACAACTCATATTTATAAATATATTCATATAGTTTCACTTCTTATATAAAAGATTATTTCACAATTGTAAATCACATTAATTATAATTCCATACTTAATAATTTATTTGCTTATACAATTATTCTTTTACCATTGTTGTATTTATTTAGATTATTCAAACATCTTTTAATCAACTTATATATTCTTACATTTTCAACAACCAAACAATCAATTTGTATACACTTTAATAATTTCTGAAAAGCTATTTCTTTATATATAAAATATAATCAAGGTAAAATTATTTCATTTACCCAACTTAAAATGATACTATGTCGGTTTATCTCGTTTAAGAGTTTAGGAACCCGTATCGATACAGTTAGCTAGATTGCACCGACCAGAATATATAAACAATCAACTGATAAGTCAACACAATACAAAATAATTTCATATTCACTAACAAATACGCGCTCGTATCTATTATTACACTCACACTCCTTCTAGAGTACTACTGGCTCTATCTCTAATGAGTAATTCCCAACAGAGCAAAGGTTGTCGCTTGACCAAATGCTCTGATACCATATGTAAAGATTAGGAATTTTCGACTTCCAAAAATCGACATTAATACGTCCACTGTACCAACTGCCAAAAAATCGAAGGCCGGAAAACCAAATTGTTAGGGTTAAAGAAGAAGAGGTAGAAGAATAAAGAAAGAAGAAGCAACAGAAACCATATCAGAATCTCACAATCGCAGCGGACAACATATAATAGATAAATGAATAATCTTTAAATCAAAAGAACTGTACATTTTATACATTACATCATCAGAGTCAACTTACAACACAAACAGCGGAAAAGAAATACTACATATTAGTTAATACTCCATGCCATCCAGCTTGCCTCTAGATTTCTACAGCAACTCCTAAATTCCAGAGTAACGTGATAACCTGACTCTAGGCTATCTGTGTGGAAAATGACGGGCACCCAGAGTTTAGGAATGGAACAATAAACTCCAGGTCAGTCATGGGACTGGTGTGAGAACTTAAAACATTTTATCTTTAAATATAAAAAAGAAATATTTTAAAATAGATCCGCAATGCTTTTAGAAAATGTGACTACCATACAGCCTCCCGCACACACACAAAATGCAAACGCAGAATCGGAGGAGATTTCTCCTTATGATAGTCAAACAAGCTTGATACGCAAATTTCTTTGATATTATTACTATAAGTGCAAAGTGTCGGAAAACATTTCGAAAGTATGATATAAATCTTAGCCAACATACGACCATTATCGTATGCCTACTATAGCTACCATGTTCAATAGCAGGTTACCGCCACATTCCATGGAAGGTTATACAACTAAAACCGTAAAGTGCTCATATTGGATGAATGGATTTCCAAAAAATGGTCGAGCAAAGGAACTTCCCAAGTAAAATGGAGCGCCTCTGGAGAGACGTCCCCGGATCCTAACCGGATCTCTGCTAGACAAGGTCGGGTTACCTCTGTAATAGGTAACAACTGACACGAGCATGCCATCCCCCGGTCGTTTGCAACCTTTATCCGAGGATCCTCTCAACCAAAAACCACAAAGTAATAAGTTTGCAGCAACCACAAAGTGAATATCTGGGCTCCATACCATGATATCACTCGTAATCCAGAAGGAAATGACATACCCTCAAAGGGCGCTACCCTCAAATAACCTTGCTGCTACGATTCATGTTTCGACCATAACCGGGTTGTGAGGTTCGACGAAGTCTCGTTCACAAAGCTACGCTTTTCACGAAAGCCACACTTTGATCAACAAATGATTAGCAGCACTCAGCATGCCACACTACCAAATTGGGAGTATATCACCGATAACTTTCAACTACATAACCTCTGAGCTCGTACGTCTCAGAGAAGGGTGTTAAGCTAAGAGAATAAATTCTCCGCCACCAACAGAAATGTATTTGAAAGAAATCTGCTTTATATCTCAAAACGTAATGTCAGACATACCATTCATACAAGTCTGTTCTCGGTTCAAACAGAACCGAAGGCACTTCCGAAGAAGCCCTTGCAATCCGGGTATTCACAATCCTGATCGAACTTCCCATCACAAAGGAAATATCCATACCGTAGCTATCGGTGCAGAGACAAACGATTGGTCATTCGATCATTCTCGCAAATACCCAGTCTTCACCACCGGTCTTCAAATGCTATCCATTACGACGAATCACTATTCGGAATGGGATTTATGACCCAAAGGACTTCTCACGGCTAAACCGAATAACGAGCGCTTATTTATAAAAATAAGTGTTCATTCAGATTCAAGCAAATCACAACAAATACCCACTTAAAGGTAAATATTGATAGTCGGTTATTTAACTATCAATGGATATGCACAACATCACCAGATTCCAAATAATTTTCCAAATTATTTATTTTCCAAAAATATCTGTACAAGATATATTTTCCACACTTCAAAATAAATCAATGTTTATTTTCAAACAAATTTCCCTTTCCTTTATAAATTCCATGGTGAATTTAAATTTCCAAATATCCACTAATATACGATTTTCAAATCGATTCCAAATATTCACTTTCAATTTATCTTTAAAAGATAAAATCTCAAAACATTTCACTTCATATTGGAAAACATTTCCATACTTATTTAATAATAAGTAATTCACAAATCTATTTATTTTCAACATCTGGAAAATATTCAACATACTTAAATCACAATTAAGTATATATTTTATTCTTTAAGGAAAACATTCCCTTAAACACATTCATTTGAGTCAAAACGAATGTTGCGTAAAACATCATTACGATAACCCAAAATCACTAGTATAGGGATTCAAAATTTAGATAGATATATAAATCCCAATACTATATAAAAAATTCCTTTCGAAATCATTTACTATAACAACAGTGTTATAGTCCACCATTTCCTTATTTCTCGAAAACGTCTATTTCAGCAATAAATGTTGGAATCTATGGTTTCGATACTTAATACATTTTAAAACATCTTTAAACTTCTTTTAATTCCATTTTAAAACATCTTTAAACTTCTTTTAATTCTATTTAAAATATCACTTCCCCAGAACATTTCTTTAATATATTATTCATTGTCCAAAATCGTGAATATACTTCGTTAACCAAATTCAACATTCCTACACATTTTATTTCAAAGGATTATCCACAGTCCAAAATCGTGAATATATCTCCTTTAATAAGCCATAATAATTAACTTATCCAAATAAGTCGATTTCGGATTTATAAAACAATGTTTATAAATTCACATTTATATATATTTTATAAAACTTCAACTTATAAAACCCCTTAATTAACAAATTCTAGTTATATCTCATTTAAATGCCAAAATCCAATTTATAAGTTAATTACTTATAAATCTTTTATTTTACAAAATCTATTCATTTTATAACTTTGCAATTTATAAATCTATAAATTTTATTCACTTATGAAATCCATTTATACTTCATTTTAACACTTATAAAAACTCATTTTATAATTCCAATATTTTTAATTTATAAATATCAATTTTATAAATCTTTTATATAAACCGTTTATAATGATTCAAAAATCCCAATTTAAACCATTTTACAAATTAATCAACTACTTATTTCAAAAATCCCATTTCGGTTATATTTCACAAAAATCATAATTTTTATAACATAAAAATTATAACGTTTATTTATTTAAAATGAATCAATTCCAAAATTCAATAAAATGTATACTTTCAAAAATCACTTGAAAATCCTTCTTAAATTCGAATTCTTTAATTTAGCGTTTTTAAAACTCCAAAAATAGGCCCAATGCTGCAACAGCACCAATACATCAACCACGACATCTAAACATCATATATCAATATGATAACATAATATATCGCAAATATTTGTAAATAGATCAATACTGTTGAGGAATCCAATTGGGTTCCTCCAGCTTGTTTGCCTGCATCCACAGATGTTAGCAAAATACCAATCTCGTTTCAAGACGGAATATCGCGGTACATGGGTTTATATAAAATATTATCCGCTATTATGCGACGCAATAGGGTCTCATCCGTTATATAATGTGGGAAAATCAACTCCAAGTACATATTTAATACCAATTCCACTTCAAGATGAAATATCGCGGTATACGGTTTATATAATAACATCCGCTTAATATACGGCGTATAGGGTCTATCTCAATACAACAAATAGCAATCATCATTCAAGCATACAATTAAGCAATTTTAAATCTAACTATTTAAAATTTAAATCGAATCAATTTCGATTGAGTGAGAAGTTCTCACCTTGCTTCCAATAATAGTTGCAGTGTTCTATTTCGAATAAAATTAAACGTGCGTTTAATTTTACCCAAAATTCTCTCTAGCTCTAATCAAATCCAATCTAGCTCCATCGCGTAGTATTCGCGAATACGAACCCAACGCAATTTGTTTCGTCAAATTTCGACCTCGTATGAAAAATTTATAGTGTTTTAAAGTTTACACGAATTAATATATAAATTAATTAACTTTTTTATTTATATTTTTATAAACCTTGCAATCTGGCCGTTCGTTGGAACAATTAAAATTACGGCCGCTCAACCTTGCTTCTCCTCCAACAGACAATCACGTTCGAACAACCCATGGCCGCCGTTCTTTGATTTATTTTCGCACCAACTACGATTGATTCCAGATCGATCAACCACCACCACTTCGAAGGTCTACGCGAACTCACCTTCGCCTTGTATACGAACGAGCTCGGTCCCCTGTGTCACACGAAAAACATGATTGAACGCGCGGCGTTCAAATGCAAATCGTGGTCGATTTACTCCATTAAACCTGATCATCACCGTACAGTCGATAGATCTCTCCACCCTCTCCATTTTTTTAGTTGACGTCGAAGGCCATAGGGGCGTGGATGTGGAGATAAAGGAGGAGGAAGATGGGTGTTTTCTGGCCATCGAAATTAAAATGGCGGCCTGACCTAAGTGAGTTAGGGTTTGTGAAAAGTGAAATGATAGAGGTGCTTTTATAGAAAATATCGAAACACTATTCACCTGATTTTTTTCCGAACTCCAAACGAAGCATGCCGCATAGCGTTTATAATGTTTTACCCCCGTTCCAAACAAATGGAATATATGTCGGGAGCCAATTCGATCAAATTTGGAAGATAGGTTTTCGAATCGACTATTTAAATTCAAAATTCACTCAAACCGATTTCAGTGCGTCTTAGCTTGCTCCGGACAAAGCGTAAATCCGATTGACACGAAATTTGAAATCTTACTATAATATAACATTACGGATCCGATGAAATTGGTTTCGTCGAAATCCGAGACAGTTTGAAAAATAGCTATTTTTACTCGTCAATTAAATATTAGAATATTCAATTTCCACAACTTAACTTTTAATTCAATTTTAAAAGTTCTATAACAACATTCTAACTCCAATATGATTTAATACAACTTTATAAATCATTTTCATTCACATTAAACCCAATTTCCAATTATTTCTGTAATTGCAAATATTAAATTATCGATTTAACTATCCAATTAAGTCTAGATATTCGAAAAAAATTATTCGACTTTCAAATTTTACTTGTTAATATTTAAAATCAATTAAATATATGAATTTCAAATGACAGGAATTCTGAGTCGTTACAATGCATCCCAGCTACGGCTGCATGTACATCCCAAGTGGGCGGTGGGCCGCACAATTGCAGCACAGTCGGGGCTGCATAAGTGCAGCCCAGGCGGGCTGCAAGTGCAGCCCAGATAGGCCGCATGTGCAGCCCAGATTTGACCAGGCTGCACTGTACGGCCCTGGTCCAAAAAAATTAAAAAATTAAACTAATTAATTAAAATGTTAAATTAAATTATTTTGGTTGAAGAAGAAAAATATTATATTATCGATCAATACGTGTTTGAAAAAAAAGAACATTTTATTTAGAATTTTGATTACGTTTTTGCATACTAAAACTTGTGTCGTTTAGTTTTTTAAAATTAAATTAATTTTTATTAATTTTTATCTAACTTAACGAATTTTTAATAATTTTAAACCAATAAATTAGGTTTCTGTGTCTCGCCTATGGGATACTTGTTTATTAATGTGAAACGGGGATGTAATTATTTTCTTTTATATGCATCATCGTTTTGCTAAATTTTATTTGCTTTTTGAATGTTATAATGGGTTTATCAAAGGTTGTTTTGGAAGATTTTACCGTCATTGACCTTTTTTTAGAAGTGTTTTGAAGTTACAAACAATTTGGTTTTTGGGTCGGTATAGATTGGACTCTGTTGTACCAATGGGCCAAAACTCCATCTGGGCCAACCTGATTCAGGATCGCTACCAGAATCGGGGTATATCACATGCCCTTTTACCACCAAAGGTCAACGGTCTGCTACACAGGCCTAATCTTATTTTTGATCGGGATCTCCGATCGACGGGTCATAGACTGTGATGGATGGAGACGTGGGGGTCCCACGTGTAGATCCGTGAACGGGTAGAATACGGCCTTTTCCTTAGACCATCTTGATTATCCTGGGTTTATAGCTAGGTGTATTATGGTGTTATGAGTAGGTTACGGTGCTAATATCTCCACGCACGCTCGAGTTGTACCACTGTGATTTTACAATACTTGCGTCTATTTATTTGGTATATTTTATGACTCATGTTACATTTATCCCATAATTCCCATAATGCAATTTTTTTTATCTTATGATTTTTATGGGAAATATTAAAATTGATTTTAAAAAACCCAGTATCTTTGGAGAATGTGTGTATGAACTTATTTATTGTTTTAAATATGATAATTGAGTTGGTATCGTATTGGATTACATACAATATTTCTGGTCTAAAACCATTGTTGGATTAAATCGATTATTTATGAAACTAAATTTGCAAGTTGGTTCACACACACATATATGCCTCATGTTGGTTATACATGCAGCGCTTTCGTTTCTTTTTGTTGATTGAGAAATTATAGATCTTACTCACTCACACTAGAAAAAGTTTGACCCGTGTGATTGTTTTATAATCCTTGGGTCAGTCTGAGGATTGTGGTTGCAGGTTAGGTTGCGTGGACTGTAGCAGCATTCTTATCATTTTTCACGTTTTGGGGTTTTGGACTTTACAGCTTGGACTTAGGAGCAGTTGATATATGTATTATGGTATGTATGTTATTATGTATTTTGGGAGTGATATGTACCATGGATTATGTATCGTGGACATCACTATTATGGTATGTATTATGTATTCTGCTGTTATTGTGCTGAACTGTACGTTCAATTATATTCTGTACTATGTAACCTGGAAAAATATATTTACTTGTACCATTGCTTTGAACCGAGACTGAGCACGAATGGTAAGTAGAAAAAAAAAGTCATATAATTTCTTATGCCAGTGTTAGTTCAAGGGATTGAGTACAACATTTAGCCCTATCGAATCCCATTCTCCATGCTTTCTAACAGTAATACTTAGTATTACTCTTGGTTGGCATGGGTATAGGGGCCGGGCATTACATTTTTGGTATCAGAGCCCAGGTTAACGGTGGTATAGAATATATTTAGAATATAAGTTAGCACAAAGTAGTAGAAGCATTGTACATGTCTATATACCATAAGTATCACTCCCATAATATAATAATAGTTGTAAATACCTAAATCAAAATCCTAAATCTTTGAACTTTTTAGTATTAGAATTATTTTAGTTCCAGCTTAACAATATTTCTCACTATGTAGAGTAGTGAGAAAGATGGCTGGAAGGCTTCCTCGTTTGACGATGGAGCAGTGGTTAGAGTTGATGCGGAACATGCCACAAGCGGCACCCGGTCCTAATGCTGCTCCTAAAGTTATATCGCTCTTACGTAGAAATTGCGAGGACGCAAATTTTGTAAGGGAGGAAGTCTGTAACAACCCGATTTTTAGGGATACTAAATTGAAAATCAACTGATAAATCGATAATTAATCTGTTAATAATAAAAAATAATTAAATATTTATGGAAAAAATAAAAATTAAATAATAAATAAATGAAAACAAAAGCAAATAAAATGAAAATTTAATATTAATAGAGTTGAGAGGAAAGTGAATGCTAACGAATTCATTTACTTTTATTCGGCGTTAAAAATTATGTCTTTTTAATGGTTGTGCAATTTATTTTAATAAATGAACCATTTTATTAAACTATACTATTTGAAAAGTTAAATGAGAATGATATGTTTTTTTTGAAAGAATGATAACTAATTACATGAGATAAAATGTATTTTAATGTATGAAAAGCTTAGATGGGAATTTTTTATGTTGATTTACAATTAGGTATAATAGGAAAAAAAGGAAAAGTAAAAAAATAATAAAATTTATAATTTATTTGGTAATAATAATAAAGTAAATAAATAAATAAATATTTTGTTTGAAAAATAGAAATAAAATATTAAAGTGGATAAGAGGGAAATGAATGATCAATGACTTATTTGCTATGTATATTGAATGTAATGAAATGTATCTTTTATTTTAATAAGGAAATTTATTTAATGAATTAATTTTTTTAGAAAAAAAAAGTAGAGGAGTTGTTGTTACTTAAAAAGTTTAAAAGAAAAAAAGGAAAGAGGAAAAGCTTAAATAAATAAAGTTTTATGTTAATTCTCATGTTATGCATTGAAAAGGAAAAAAAGGAGAAATTTTCATACTAATTTACAAATTATACATAAAATAATAATAATAATATCATTTTTACACTGTCATGTAGAAAAGTCTAGAAGTAAATTTAATAAGATAGGAAAATAAAACTATCTTAACATAAGGCAAAGTGTAAACATCATGTTAAAAAAAAAGATTAAAAGAGAAGGAAATAAAGATATTTCCTAAGAGAATTCTAGAAAGGGCCTCAATTACAAAACTCGTCCCGCTTCCTTCTCCCTACGTTTTACTGTACGTACCGAACAACACTATCACTCAGAAATCAGAAACCGTAAACCTAAAAACAAAATCCTCTCACTCAAGCACAGATCTCTCACTTTGCAATTAAAGGTTAAAAGAAAAGATTTTCAATTCTAAGACAATTGGAAAGGTGAAAGTCAAGCAATCAAAGGCTAACTGACCTAGAGCTTGAAGATTGCTTTTTGGAGATTTAGATGAGTGAAGTTTTAATTCCACTTTTCTATTTACTGATTTAGTGTTTGCATGTAAGCCTGAAGAACGGTTCTTTGTAAATGATTGCTTTTTGGCCCCTTGTTCTATTTCATATAGTGTTAATTGAAGTGTTGTTATAATTAAATTCGGATTTAGGTATAGTTTGATTTGGAATGGAATTGGTTATATGGTTGCTACAATGAAAAAAAGATTAAGCTTTAATACAAAATATATTTACGAACGCACACAAAGTATATGTTAAAATGCCTCAAAAGAATGCAGCAATGTTAAAAGAAATTTAATGCGGAAGGAAAAGAATAGAAGAAGGAGGAGGAGAAAATATTATTAAAAAAATTTAAGAACTGCAAAGGTGCAGCCGGGGTGGCTACACCAGGGCAATAGCCTAGATAGGCTGCAGGTGCGACCTAGTCCGAGGCTGCACAGATGCAGCCCTGCATGGGCTGTAGGACTGCACTGTGCAATCCAGCTCTGGTTGCACAGGTGCAGCCCAGGCGGGCTGCACTGTGCAGTCAAGCTTGGGCTGCAGTTGCAGCCCAGGCGGGCTGCACAAGAGAAGCCCAGTTCGGGCTGCATGCGCTGCCCAGGTGGGCTGCGCACTTGCAGTCCAACTCGGGGCTGCTCAAGTGCATCCCCAGGGCTGCATGCACCACAACTATGGCTGCATGTGCAGCCCAGGTGGGCGGTGGGACGCACAATTGCAGCCCAGCTCGGGACTGCACAAGTGCAGCCAGGTCGGGGCTGCACTATGCAGCCCAGATAGGCTACATTTGCAGCCCTCAGCGCCGCACCACGCAGCCCAGATTTGACCAGGCTGCACTGTACAGCCCTGTTCCGAAAAAAAATTAAAAAAATTAATTAATTAATTAAAATGTTAAGTTAAATTATTTTGGTTAAAGAAGAAAAATATTATATTTCGATCAATACGTGTTGAAAAAAAAGAACATTTTATTTAGAATTTTGATAACGTTTTTGCATACTAAAACTTGTGTTGTTTATTTTTTTTAAATTAAATTAATTTTTATTAATTTTTATCTAACTTAACGAATTTTTAATAATTTTAATCCAATAAATTAGGTTTCTGTGTTTCGCCTTGATACATAAGTATTATGGGGTACTTGTGTATTAATGCGAAATGGAGATGTAATTATTTTCTTTTATATGCATAATTGTTTTGCTAAATTTTATTTGCTTTTTGAATATTATACTGAGTTTATCAAAGGTTTTTTTGGAAGATGTTGTCGTCATTGACTTTTTTTTGGAGTGTTTTGAAGTTACAAACACTTTTGATTTTTGGGTCGTGATAGATTGGACTCTGTTGTACCAATGGGCCAAAAATCCATCTTGGTCGACCTGATTCAGGATTGCAGCCTAAATCGGTGGTATATCACATGCCTTTTTACCACCAAAGGTCAACGGTCTGCTACACAGGGTTAATCTTATTTTTGATCGGGATCTCCAATCGACGGGTCACGGACTATGATGGATGGAGGCGTGGGGGTCCCACGTGTAGATTCGTGAACGGGTAGCATACAGCCTTTGCCTTAGACCGTCTTGGTTATCCTGGGTTGATCGCCAGGTGTATTATGGCGTTATTAGTAGGTTACGGTGTTAATGTCTCTGCGCGCGCTCGAGCTCTACCACTGTGATTTTACAATACTAGCGTCTGTTTATTTGGTATATTTTACGAGTCATGTTACATTTATCCCATAATTCCCATAATGCAATTTACTTTATTTTATGATTTTTTTGGGAAATATTAAAGTTGATTTCAAAAAACCCAGTATCTTTGGAGAATGTGTGTATGAACTTATTTATTGTTTTACATATGATAATTGAGTTGGTATCGTATTGGATTACATACGATATTTTTGGTCTAAAACCATTGTTCGATTAAATGGATTGTTAATGAAACTAAATTTACATGTTCGTTCACACACACATATATGTCTCATGTTGGTTATACATTGAGCGCTTTCTTTTCTTTTTGTTGATTGAGATAATTATTTTTCATAGATCTTACTTCACTCACACTAGAAATAGTTTGACCCGTGTGATTGTTTTATAATCCTCGGGCCAGTCTGAGGATTGTGGTTGCAGGTTAGGTTGCATGGACTGTAGCAGCATTCTTATCATTTTCCACGTTTTGGGGTTTTGGACTTTACAACTTGCACTTAGGAGTATTTAATCTATGTATATGTATTATGGTATGTATGTTATTATGTATTTTGGGAGTGATATGTACCATGGACTATGTATCGTGGGCATCACTATTATGATATGTATTATGTATTCTGCTGTTATTATGCTGAACTGTACGTTCTATTATATTCTGTACTATATAACCTAGAAAAATAATTTACTTGTACTATTGCTTTGAACCGAGACTGAGCACGAATGGTAAGTAGAAAAAAAAAGTCATATAATTTCTCATGCCAGTGTTAGTTCAAGGGATTGAGTACAACACTTATCCCTATTGAGTCCCATTCTCCGTGCTTTCTGACAGTAGTACTTAGTATTACTCTTAGTTGGCATGGGTATAGGTGCCGAGCGTTACAGATTAACCATTTTAAATAATAATTTTAAGGTAAATTAATCATTTTAATAATGATATTTAAAATTAATTAACCATTTCGAATAATGATATTTAAATTAATTGATCATGTTACATTATGATTTTTAAGGTAAACTAATCATTTCAATAATGATGCTTTAAAACATTTAATTCATTTTAAATAATGATTTTAAAATCAATTAATCATTTTAATAATGATGTTAACATTAATTAATCATTTTCAATAATGACGTTTAAGATTAATTAATCATTTTTGTGAATGTTGTTTAAGTTTATTAATTGGATAAAATAAGGGTGTTTAAAACTAATTAACTGATTTAATAAAAGTGTTTTAAAGTTTAATTAACTGATTTAATAAAAGCGATTAAAGTCAATTAACTTACTTAACAAAGTTGTTTAAAGTAAATTAGTGGATTTATTATAGAGTTATTAGTTGATATACTATCTCTTAGGATAATTAATATAAAAGAATTACATCGATCACCTTTCAAGATAATTAACGTTGTTTTAAATTTCTAAAAGCATTTTAATTGATTCATTATCTTCTGGGATAGTAATTGTTGTTTGAAATTTACAAATGATTATTTGTAAATAAGAAAATGACCCTCTCAAGTATATTATCCAGAGGTATTGCGACGCCCCACCTCTATACCCACTCTAGCCAATGACACTACGGTGTAATGCCGTCAACTAGCACGGAGAATAAGGATGTTGAGGAGCGACCATCCGTGTTATAGCTTTGTGAGAGCACCGATATGTCAGATAGTACAACATGCATTTGGTTTCAGGAGGAAATCCGACATACCGATCCAAACTCAAAGCTACTACTCGGTGGCTATATATATTCTTCGGAAACAAATATAGAAATAAACGTAGCACAAATCAGTCACAGACGTCCATATCTCAAAGGCGGAAAATAGACATGAATATATAACGCATGAAAGTGTTCATCAGAGTAGTGGTCAAAAAAGATCCACAATACCACAAAAGAAGAGCTACAAGTGCTAGACAAAAGAATATGGATACATCAATGAGTCTACATCTCCAATGTATACAACAAAACTACTAATCTAAGTTGTTATGTAAAAGTCAGGGTGATAATCTCATATGTGAAGTCAAGCAGAAGCACCTGTAACATCTCGGTCTGACCCGAGTATTATTTAATAAGAAAATAATAAGTGGATCAGTCTAGCTATAAATATCAGATAAAATGGTATAGAATAAGAGATATGACATAAACATATGATAACCATAAACTCATACTGTGATAAGTATGTAATTGAAAATCAACAAGAGATTAATCAATATCACAAGAATCTTCTCAAAGATAAAAAGGAACGTCATCCTCTATATTTTTATTCACAAAAAGTTAATGACACACAAATTCACCAATGCACAAATATTGATAAAACATATCAATGTAAATCACGAAAATTGTTGAAACACAAATTCTAGAAATCATCAGTGGAAATCCACAAAATCACAAAAAGGGGAGGCCTATCACAAAACGGGAGCATGAAAACTCACCAACACGTGTCACAAAATGGAACGCTATTCCATGGTTGCTAACCATTAATTTTTGAGCCGAAGCTCCATAAAACGGCCCGAGGACCATGGGTCGCTACCCCACCAAATTGAGCCGAAGCTCCACAGAAACGGGGTTTAGTCTCCCTCGCAGATAAAGAGACATCGCACGTTTGCCAGTCTAAATTACAAAAATGATCATCAACGATCATCAATAAGTGTCAATTACAGTAAGCTAGTAAATATATAAGCTTAGCTTCATGTGCCACAACCACTAGCTTAACTTAAATATTTACGAACAAATTGTAGACCTCCACTCGAAAGTTGTCACAAGAGGTTCAATCGAACAAGTCCAAGAATTAACTGGCAAAGTAAATGCAAGCATTTCATACCACTTGTTTTGCTAAGCTGTTTAATTAGATTTCTCGTACGAGTAAGATAAAGTGACAAATCACAAAAATGATTGTAGAAACAATAAATCACAAAAATTCACATTCGAAGGCGTGAATAAAAATCCAAAGAATTCGATTCCAAATTCAACAAACTGGAAATACCCATACGACTTAACAGCCATGACTTACGACTTAACATAAGTCAACACAAGAAATCAGCGGCTCAAGAAATAGCATACGGCCTAACAGAGCAGCTTAATATAGCGCGACCTATCGCCTGGTGCGACCTAACAGTGCAAGCAGGCCGAGCGACCTAAGGAGGTCAGCGACCTAAGGCAGGCCGACTCATTGCAAGGCGAGCGACCTAGGGGTTGCGACCAAAGGCAGGCCGACCTATCAGCAAGACAAGCGGCCTATGAGGTTGCGACCTAAGGCATAAAAGAAGGCCGAGCGACTTAAGTGGGGAACGACCTAACCATGACCCGACCAAACACGGCAGAGCGAACTATATGGCCAGCGACCCAAGGCGAGCGACTTAGTGGGGAACGACCTAACTTGTCGCGACCTAAGGGGTTGCGTGATATATCAGGTGAGACAATTGGCGAGACCTAAGAGGGAAAGAGACCTAGGGGTGGAACGACCTAATGGACGAGCGGGCGCGACCTAAGCAAGGCGCGACCTATATGCAGGCCGAGCAATTCGAATTGTGCAGGCCGAACGACCTAGGGGATTGAAGTACAAAACTCTCTCAATTTGCAACAAATCGAGCACGGACGCTAGGGGATTATGCCCATTGGCTACTCGGTCGTATTGGCTCCTCGATGCATCACAAAAAACGTGTTCCATCATTAAAGTTAGGATTTTTAAAGATTTGTACCCAAAACACTAAAAATTGGGATTTTCACCAATTCAACCCAAACCAAGAGCCAATGCATATGAAAAAGTGTTAGGAATTCATACCCAACAATCAAAGATAGTTATAGACAAAGTTGTGAGATAAAAATCTCACCTTTACACAAAATTAATGAAGAAGAAGCTTGAAAGCAAAGGAAGAATCAATGGCTTCTCTTTGAATTTGGAGCTAGATGTTGGATTTGCAAATGAACTAGAGCTTGGAGTTTTAATTTCTCATTCCTTCCTCCATTTTTGATGA
This sequence comes from Allium cepa, assembly GCA_030765085.1. Lineage (NCBI taxonomy): Eukaryota > Viridiplantae > Streptophyta > Magnoliopsida > Asparagales > Amaryllidaceae > Allium > Allium cepa. The sequence continues at coordinate 660,540,131 of CM060941.1, forward strand.
AGCTTGAGTGTTAGGAAATGAAAGTGAAGTTATAAAGGGAAGAGGGGTTGAGCTAGAATTAACAGTTTAGGCTAATGGGCTAAACCAAACCTAAAGGCCAAAGTGAAAAGGTGGCAAAATTCCACTAACTCCAAACATATCAAAGTTTATAATCAAAAAGATCGCAAACGGTGTTTTGGACCCAATGGAAGTGTTCCCGAGTCCTAATTCGACCGTATGCAAAAAAGTAACTTTCGGACTAAAATCCGACTAACGATAAAATATTAAAATAAAATATTTAAATATTCAATCGTAAAATATGCGGGTTGTTACAGACTCCCCTCCTTAGAGAAATTGCGTCCTCGCAATATTTAAGAAGAAAATATAAGGTAACAACCATGAAAGCATATCAACACAGAAGAAATTTGAAATAAGAAATTCAGCTCAAGGAGCATGGGAAAGTAAGCCCGGATGTGTTCGCTCGATGAACTCTCTAGATTCCCAAGAGCAATCCTTAGGATTTGAGGACCATTGAACTTTAACAAGCGGAACATCTTTATTTCGAAGGCGTTTGACCTCCGAAGCAATAATACGAATAGGATGTTGCTCATAAGTTAAATTAGGCGAAACTTCAATTTCTTCCACAACACCGGGCTCAAGAATAGAATTGGAATCTCGAAGGCATTTCCGTAATTGAGAAACGTGAAACATGTCATGAATAGCAGAAAACTAAGCCGGTAATAAAAGGCGGTAAGCCACGGAACCAATACGTTCGGTGATAGGAAATGGCCCAATATATCGAGGTGCTTACTTTCCCGATCGACTGAAACGTACAACACCCTTCATTGGCGAAACACGAATAAACACAAGATCTCCCACAGAAAATTCCAATTTCCTTCTCCGATTATTGGCATAGGATTTTTGTCTACTCTGGGCTTCTTTCATCTTATGACGAATAAGGTCAATCTTCTTTGTGGAATCACGAATAAAATCTGGACCTAAAACCAGCTTCTCATCGGCCTCAAGCCAATAAGAAGGAGATCGGCATGGTCTTCCATATAGTGCCTCGAAAGGTGTCATACCAATACTAGATTGGAAGCTATTATTATAGGAAAACTCAAGAACAGAAATATGATCTTCCCAACTTTCACCAAAATCAAGAACACATGCACGAAGAAGATCTTCAAGAGTTTGATTCACACGATCGGTTTGTTCATCGGACTGGGGATGATAAGCGGTGCTAAAATTAAGCTTCATTCCCAAATCTTTTTGAAGACTCTTCCAAAATCCACTAGTAAACAATGGATCACGATCACTAACAATAGAAGTAGGAACTCCATGCAATTTAACAATTTCTTTGATAAAGAGTTTGGCCAAAAGAGGCACGGTTCGATTGGACCGAATGGGAATAAAATGGGCGGATTTAGTAAATCTATCGACTATTACCCATAAGCTATCATGACCCAAACGAGAACGGGGAAGGCCGTCTATAAAGTTAATGGAAATTTGGTCCCACTTCCAAATTGGAATTTCTAAAGGTTGCAATAACCCATCGGGCCTTTGATGTTCAGCCTTAATGAGTTGGCAAGTCATGCAACACTTAACAAAGTTAGAAATATCAGATTTCATTCCCTCCTAATAATAAAGTCGCTTCATAACCGCGTACATTTTACTACTACCGGGATGAATGGTAAATTTAGAACGATGAGAATCTTCTAAAATGTCTTTACGAAGATTACTAATATTTGGCATGATAAGTCTATCAAATTTTCGAATACCGCCATGAGAATCAATGTCAAAGTCTTTCAAACCTTCAATATCAATTTTATCCCTAAAATTTTGGCCAAGAAGAACCAATTCGGGATCTAGATTTTGAGCTTCAAGAATGCGATCTAAAAGAGAAGGATGAGCCTCAAGGCTACATAAAACAAGAGATGAACATAAATCGGAAACACGATCTCGAATCTCACAAGTGGATAGAAATCCGAGATCATTCCATTGGGATATCATCATAGAAACAACCGCTTGTTGCTTACAACTAAGTGCATCGGCAACATGATTTTCCTTTCCGGGAGTATAAAGAATATCAAGATCATAAGCTGCAAGAAATTCGAGCCAACGTTGTTGACGCAAATTAAGTTCCTTTTGAGAAAATAGATACTTTGAAGATTTATGATCGGTGTAAATAATAATTTTTTCTTCCAAAAGATAATGACGCCAAATACGAAGGGCAAAAACAATAGCCGCGAGCTCTAAATCATGAGTGGCATATCTAGTCTAGGAGGGCTTCAATTGCCTAGAAGCATAAGCAATAACACGTTCTCTTTGCATAAGAACGGCACCCAAACCAACGCGACTAGCATCAGTATAAACAATAAAATCTTGATTCCCCTCGGGAATAACAAGAATATGAGCATCGGAAAGGAGTTCTTTTAATTTCTGAAAAGAATTTTCACACTTGTCCGACCAAATGTATTTAACTCCCTTCTTTTTCAAATTAGTAAGAGGCTTGGAAATTTTGGAAAATTCCTTTATGAAATGGCGGTAATAACCTGCCAATCCAAGAAAACTACGGATCTCCGTCACACTCTCCGGTCTCTTCCAATTTTGAATCGCTTCAATCTTTGAAGGATCCATGGAAATTCCGGATTCGGAAATAATATGACCGAGAAACTTCACACGAGATTGCCAAAAGTGGCATTTAGAAAATTTTGCTTTCAGTTGATTTCTTCTAAGAGTTTCCAACACAATCTGAAGATGTTTTTCATGCTCCTCCTCGGTTTTAGAATACACAAGAATATCATCAATAAAGATGAGAACAAACCGATCGAGGAAGTCTTTGAAAACTCGATTCATAAGGTCAACGAAATAAGCCGGAGCATTCGTTAAACCAAATGGGATAACAAGCCATTCATAAGATCCATAACGAGTACGGAACGATGTTAAAGGAATGCTATCCTCTACAATACGAAGCTGATGAAAACCGGTAGCTAAGTCTAATTGTGAAAAGGCTCTAGCGCCACTAAGTTGATCGAATAGATCATTAATCCGAGGTAAAGGATATTTATTCTTGGTACTAAGATCATTAATCTTGCGGTAGTCAACGCAAAGCCTAAGGTACCGTCGGATTTCTTCACAAAAATAGCCGAAGCTCCCCAAGGCGAGGAACTAGAGCGAATAAATTGCTTCATCTCCAATTCGGATAATTGTTTGTGCATCTCCTCATTTTCTTTATTGGACATAGGATAAGGAGGACGAGTGATAAGTTGAGTTCCAGGGATGAGATTAATTTTGAACTCAATTGCTCGCTTAGGTGGTAATCCAAAAACGGGAGAAATAATATCCTCCTCGTCATCATTATCGTCATCATGAGGATTTAAAGAATATAAAGATGCAACCAAGATGGAATTCGAAACGTTAAGATCAATAGAAATCTGCTTAACAGATTGAGGATGTCGAAGATGAATTATCCGCTCAGGACATAGGATTTGAGCTTCATAGTGGTTAAGCCAATCCATTCCCAAAATCATTCCAAAGCCTAAGTAGCGCATAACATGCAAATCGGCTCGGAAAGAAAAATCACACAAAATAATCTCGACATCTTTACACAATAAACTAATTGTTGCGGATCCACCAACCGGATTCGCAATTCTCAAAGAAGTCATTAAACACAAAACATTCAAAGAAAAAGTATCAACAAGTTCTTTTGAAATAAAAGAGTGGGATGCACCCGTATAAAAAAGAACTCGAATAGAATGACCACGAAATAAAATAATGCCATCAATGATAGAATGAGAAATACCTTTACCACGAGATGTGTCGCCAGGGGCTTGAGCAACATTAAGCTTTCCCTCCTTCTTGCCTTGAAGTTTGGGACAATAAGATAAATAATGATCCGGGCTTTTGCAATAGCGACATGCACGAGGCTTTGAACACTTGTTCGCATAATGGTCCCTAGAACCACAATTGTAGCATTGCCCACTACCAGAGGTAGAAGTCTTTGCCACCAAAGTTGCTTGCTTCCCTTTCTTATTGGGATATGGACCTTTGAACTAACTAGGCCTTTTCTTGTTGTTGAAGTTTGGTTTGGCACCCATAACTTCAACATCATTTCTTTATCTGCCTCTTCAAGTCGAAGAGCAATATCGACGAGTTGATCAAAAGAAACTTCTAACTTTAGAAGTAATGGCTTCTTGAGATTTTTATTCAAGTCATAGACAAATCTTTGGTTCTTCTTCAATGGGGTGTTTATGTACTCGACCCCGTATTTAGAAAGTGACTCGAATGATGCGACATAGTCTGCCATAGAGGATTCACCTTGAACAAGGTCAATAAAACGGCGAGCCAAAGTCACCTTCTCAGCTTCTGGCACAAATTTTAATTCGAAGCGTTCCCGGAATTTCTCCTAAGTAAGATCTGCTTCATTTATTTCAGAAATCAGAAGCTCATACCAATCTAATGTTCTTTCTTGGAGCAAACTAGAGGCCACCCGAACACGATGATGATCAATAAGATTCATGCGAGAAAAGATTCGATCGCACGTTCTCAGCCAAGCCTGGACTTCAATAATGGTTTCAGAACCTTTGAATGGCTTCCCACCCAAATTGGTATAATCACTGCACGAACGTGCAAATCCAGACTTAGGGTGAGTAGACTCCGAATTAGATCCGGCTGCTTGAGCATTCCTTATAGATCAAGAAGCAGCTGGGCAGACATAAATGCTCCATATTGGGCAATAGCACGAGATTGACCGGCGCTGGGACGACCAGGTCTAACCATTTCTCTTCCTTTTGAAAGAAAGAAAGAAGAAGGATAAGGTTATTCACCAAATGAATATCAAGCAATCTTGATAGATAAACAAGGAATCATAAAGAAAATAGGATGAATTGGTATGAAGACTCGAATTAAATCCTAAAGCACGACTCCTAAGATGGACTTAGGACGATGATCCTTGCTAGATTATTCAACATTCTTCCGAAGATCGTCTCTAATACAAAGCTGTGACGCCACACCTCTATACTGGAGAATAAGGCTGTTGAGAAGCGACCATCCGTGTACTAGCTCTGTGCGAGCACAGATATGTCAGATAGTACAGCATGCATTTGGTTTCAGGAGGAAATCCGACATACCAATCCAAACTCAAAGCTACTACACGGTGGCTATATATATTCTTCAGAAACAAATATAGAAATAAACATAACACAAATCAGTCACAGACATCCCTATCACAAAGGCGGAAAATAGACATGAATATATAACACATGAAAGTGTTCATCAGTGTAGTGGTCAAACAAGATCCACAATACCACAAAAGAATAGCTACAAGTGCTAGAAAAAAGAATATGGTTACATCAATGAGTCTACATCTCCAATGTATACAACAAAACTACTAATCTAAGTAGTTAGGCAAAAGTCAGGGTGATAATCACAAATGTGAAGTCAAGTAGAAGCACCTGTAACATCTTGGTCTGACCCGAGTATTATTTAATAAGAAAATAGTAAACGGATCAGTCTAGCTATAAATGTCAGATAAAATGGTATAGAATAAGAGATATCACATAAACGTATGATAACCATAAAGCCATACTGTGATAAGTATGTAATTGAAAATCAACAAGAGATTAATAAATATCACAAGAATCTTCTCAAAGATAAAAAGGAACGTCATACTCTATATTTTTATTCACCAAAAGCTAATGACACACAAATTCACCAATGCACAAATATTGATAAAACGTGTCAATGTAAATCATGAAAATTGGTGAAACATAAATTCTAGAAATCATCAATGGAAATCCAAAAAATCACAAAAAGGGGGAGGCCTATCACATAACAGGAGCATGAAAACTCACCAACACGTGTATCGCAAAATGGAACGCTATTCCATGGTTGCTAACCATTAAATTTTTGAGCCAAAGCTCCACAAAACAACTCGAGGACTATGGGTCGCTACCCCACCAAATTGAGCCGAAGCTCCACAGAAACGGGGTTTAGTCTCCCTCGTTAAGAAAGAGACATCACACATTTGCTTGTCTAAATCACAAAAATGATCATCAACGATCATCAAGAAGTGTCAATTACAGTAAGCTGGTAAATATATAATCTTAGCATCATGTCCCATAACCACTAGCTTAACTTAAATATTTACGAACAAATTGTAGATCTCCACTCGAAAATTGTCACAAGAGGTTCAATCGAACAAGTCCAAGAATTAACCGACGAAGTAAATGCAAGCGTTTCATACCACTTGTTTTGCTAAGCCGTTTAATTAGATTTCTCGTACGAGTGAGATAAAGTGACAAATCACAAAAATGATTGTAGAAACAATAAATCACAAAAATTCACATTCGAAGGCGTGAATAAAAATCCAAAGAATTCGATTCCAAATTCATCAAAGTGGAAATACCCTTACGACTTAACAGCCACGACTTACGACTTAACATAAGTCAACATAAGAAATCAACGGCTCAAGAAATAGCATACGGCCTAATAGAGCAGCTTAATATAGCATGACCTATAGCCTAGTGTGACCTAACAGTGCAAGCAGGCCGAGCGACCTAAGGAGGTCAGCGACCTAAGGCAGGCCGACTCATTGCAAGGCGAGCGACCTAGGAGTTACGGCCTAAGGCATGCCGACCTATCAGCAAGCAAGCGGCCTATGGGGTTGCGACCTAAGGCATAAAAGAAGGTTGAACGACTTAAGTGGGGAACGACCTAACCATGACCCGACCAAACATGGCCGACCGAACTATATGGCCAGCGACCCAAGGCGAGCGACTTAAGTAGGGAACGACCTAACTTGTCGCGACCTAAGGGGTTGCATGATATATCAGGTGAGACAATTGGCGTGACCTAAGAGGGCAAGATACCTAGGGGTGGAACGACCTAATGGCCGAGCGACCGAAGTTGGCGCGACCAAAGCAAGGCGTGACCTATATGCAGGCCGAGCAATTTGAATTGTGCAGGCCGAACGACTTAGGGGATTGAAGTGCAAAACTCTCTCAATTTGCAAGCAATCGAGCACGGACACTTGGGGATTATGCCCATCGGCTACCCGGTCGTATTGGCTCCTCGATGCATCACCAAAAACGTGTTCAATCATCAAAGTTAGGATTTTTAAAGATTTGAACCCAAAATGCTAAAAATTGGGATTTGCACCAATTCAATCCAAACCAAGAGCCAATGCATATGAAAAAGTGTTAGGAATTCATACCCAACAATCAAAGATAGTTATAGACAAAGATGTGAGATAAAAATCTCACCTTTACACAAAATTAACGAAGAAGAAGCTTGAAAGCAAAGGAAGAATCAATGGCTTCTCTTTGAATTTGGAGCTAGATGTTGGATTTGCAAATGAACTAGAGCTTGGAGTTTTAATCTCCCATTCCTTCCTCCATTTTTGATGAAGCTTGAGTGTTAGGAAATGAAAGTGAAGTTATAAAGGGAAGAGGGGGTTGAGCTAGAATTAATAGTTTAGGCTAATGGGCTAAACCAAACCTAAAGCCCAAAGTGAAAAAGTGGCAAAATTCCACTAACTCCAAACATATCAAAGTTTATACTCAAAAAGATCGCAAATGATGTTTTGGACCCAATGGAAGTGGTCTCGATTCGTAAATCGGCCGTATGCAAAAAAAGTAACCTTTCGAACTAAAATCTAACTAACGATAAAATATTAAAATAAAATATTTAAATATTCAATCGTAAAATATGCGGGTTGTTACAGGTATACTTTCGGTAACGGGGAGCACCCTCCTAGGCATCATTTTCCTGATTGTTGATTCAAATCTTTGAATTGTTTTCTTAATTGCATCATGAAGTGACAGGAGATCTCCTTGATGTTTAATTATTTGTGTCCATTCTTTAAGTTTAGATTTTGACGTTGTTTATACTCATCTGTTCAGGTTTGGTTTTTTGTTTAAATATGCTTCCATTCATTCATGTGTGGAAGTTGTTCTTCTAAGGTAAAATCCATTTGGTCTTTAGTGGCATGGTCTCACAAAATTATTATACGTTCACCACATTACTTGAGTTTTCTCATGCTGGTATTTCCAAACTTATCCGGGTGTTATTTTATCATAATGCTAAATTCAGATTGAGTTTTTTTCCAGGTTACTGTTGGTGGGACACGGAGCGCATAGAGTAGAGCTGGATGATCATTTACCATAGTATTTTATTTCTGTTGTATTATTATATACCCATACGAAATTGTAAGGTCAGAAAGTTATTACTATTCATGCTAATGAGGTTTCCTTTTAACACTGATATACCATGTATTTTAGAGGGACAACTTTTACTAACTTTGTTATATTATATGTTGTCATTCCGCTTTGAGATTCTGTTTCTTCTGTTCGTTTTTACCCTAACAATCTACATTTCCAATGATCATAAGTTCAACATTGGAACACCGTGGATGCATTTGGTGTAGACTTTCGATGGTCGAAAAGGCGGGTCGTTACATTTGATATTAGAGCTGAAGGTTAATTAGGAGACCCACATTTCGAAAGGTTTAAATCGACAATAATTCACACATGTCCGACTTAAACAATCTAGAATTTAGATAATCAATAGGGTTAAATAAGGAAGAAGGAAACAAAATACAGAATCTCACAGCGGAAATGATAAAATATAATAATCAAGTAAATAATTCATAAAGATGTTTACTATACATTTGATTATAATCTATACACATTTGTCAGAGTTATATATACATTATAAATAAATGATCAACGTAGCAGAGTAGCATGATGTAGGGCATAATAATAATAGTAATATACCACAACTTCGTCTTCGTCCTCCAAAGAATAGTCTTCAATACACTAAAAAAACTCAGGACTGACCCGAGCGTAATGGAAAAAAAACATTGGAGTCAAGACTAAAATACTCTTATGTAAGTCAAATCAATATCACAATTATGAGTGCAATAACCTAAGAGATGTTACAGGATTTTTCATCTCCTAAGGATCCGTTAAACTATTTATATATATAATAGTATACCATATAATAGATAATGTCTATCAGTAAAATAAATATCAAAATAGCATTAAGGCTTTACATTGATCCACCTTAACACATTTTACAGTTTTAAACCAAAATCGTAATGGGCTTGTATAGGGATAAGTACGACAAGGCACGCGAGGCAATGCCCAAGATAGGGCTCTACTAGTTTACCCTTTCTGGCCGGTCATAACCCATCCATGGCCAACCGCGACAATAAATCCAAACAAACAGAAAGGTGCACCCATTGAATACGAAATCACAATAGTTAAACGAGGGATCAACATCGCTAGAGGCAGCTAACCTTTTTGGCCAGACATAGGCTCCTGTTTAAGGTTGTCCATCATCGTTCTCTTCTTCATTCCAGTAAACATCACTAATTCGACCACTACATTATGGATATCATCCACCGCGTACACAGTTGTTAAAGTGGTTCCAATATTAAAAGGGCGTACTTCAATAAGAGGCCCCGATCTCTTTAACAACCAATCGTCATTTTACACACCGGTTGATTCTTTACCTTTCGAAAACAATTTGCATTCGATATCAAAATAAAATATTCGTTTCAAAATTAAATCCGCTTTGAAATCATCATATATTTGCTTCCACATCTATTCCGTTTTGAAATTATCATATATTCAATATTATCAATTTTGTCCAGCAAATCGATTCCACTTCCAAAATTTCATTCGAATTCAATTTTGGTTATATTCTTCACTTTAACCTAGTTTGTATTTAAATCCAAGATTTAAATGTAAATAATTTACCCTTTAACCAGTTTGAATGTTAAAAATGTTTAAATAGTTTAAAATAGTAAAATAATTAAAAATAGTTTAATAGAAAATATTTAAATAGTTTAATTGAAAATAATTTGAATATAAAAATGGTTTATATAGTAAAATAGTTTGGAAAATCAAAATAATTTGAATATTTAAAGAATATAGATTTTAAATCATTTATACTAAAATATTCAATTTAAAAATAATTCTAAAGTCAAACTTGTCAACTTTCCAATTTCCTACCCAAATTAATTCCAAATTCCACTTCGATTTAATCGATTCAATTCTGATTCCAACTCGAATAAATTTCGGTTCCACATGAATTTCGATTTCACTTCACAAATTTCTTTAAATTTCAATTCCAATACCAAATTAATTTAAATCTCCTTTCAAATTAATTTCCTATTTCAGATTAATTTAAATTCCGATTTTAAATTAATTTCAACTCCAAATTTTTAACTATTTCATTTTATATCAATTCCAAGTTCATTTCCAAAATATCGATTCAAAACACTTCAATCAAATTTTCCTTCAATACCCAATTTAAAAGCCAAATCTTCAAACATAATTCAAATCCAAGCTCAATGTAAAAATATTGTTTTATATCACCTTTCTTAGTAATATTCAAAGTCCAAATAAAAAGTCCAATCCTTAAAGAAATAAATTTCTAAAATTTACGTCATATTTCGATTATAACTCAAAAATATCAACTTTAAACAATTTCATTTCAAATTTAATTTTTAACATTCCGAGTTCCAACTTGAAAATAATTTTTTTCTCATAAATTCGATTTTTATTTCTTAAAACCAAATCTTATAAATAATTTCAAATTAAAATTTTAAAATCATTTAATTTAAACAACCCGGTGTCCGAATATAATTCTCTATCCTATGGCCAAGTGAATCAATTATTTCAACTTAATTCCAAGGATGGATATATAACATTTTAATCCAATAATGTCATAGGTATGTATCGTTTTAAACTATTTCTTAATTTATTTAAAATAATTTGATTATAGTTTTATATACCTTAAATTATATACAGGATGATAACATGAAGTATCAAAATAAATAAACATCCAAATTAACATCCAATAGCATCCATCACAAACAATCATCCATACAGTCAATATAATTCACAATAATTTTATAAAATTATTAATATCGAGTATAATACTACTTATTAAATTTAAATTTATTTTAACGGTCAATTTAAATTCTATCAATTAATCTATATATTAATATAAATGATAATTAAACCTACTAAATAACAGCCAATAAATTTCATATCACTTTAGAAAATAAATTTAACTAACAAAAAATTATTTTAGTCAATTGTGAGCGTATAAACACTCACCTTTGATTTATCGATGTTTTAAAACCCAAATAAAGGCCCAAATTTGAACAGTCTCAGAATGCAGCCAAACTAGTTCCATGATGTTTGGAATTTCGATATGAACGCCATGGAAAAAACCGTGCGTGAATCCAAGCTCGTATGCAAAAGATATGCTAATTTGAAGTTGTATGATTTAATATAAAATAAATAATAAAATATTTGAATCACGTGTACCTATAGCTTCATCTTCACGTTCAAACTAATATGGTCGAACCCAACATCTAGAACTAGGGTTTCAACACATGGAAAAAAGAAAGCGATCGAAAAACGATCGAGATACTCCATCATGTGCGCCCCATCCTCCTCCATTAACGCCTGAGATGCAGCTCCCCACCATCACTCGAATCGTGTGCAATACCCAAAAATGCACGCGAGCTTCGAGATCAAATTCTGACAATTTTTTGACGTATTAACATGGATCATCCATATGGATCTGAAGAGCTCGTCGAGATCTACAACTTTGCTTTCGGAATATTTCAATTTCGTTAAACGAATTGAGAGATATCGAGAAGGGAAGTTGGTTAATTTTTAGCCATTAAATGAAAGTAATGGCTAGGGTTTCAGGAAATAGAATAATAATAAAACTGTCTCGATTTGCGTGCGTATTTGTATAGCAGGTCCAAAATTGTTCGAACTCCAATCGAGACGTGCCGCTAGGCGTTTATAATGTTTTACCCCCATTCCGAACACGATGGAACTAGTTTCGAGGCCTAATTCGATCGTATGTGGAAGATTGCTTTTCAAAGTCAATTTATTATCAAATTCCTTTAAATTGATTTCTATACGTTTCAAGCAGGTACGGCCAAACGACAAGTCCGATATGAGGATCTGATTCTTCGACTTCCGAAAACTGACATCAATACGTCCACTATATCAACTACCGGGAAATCGAATGCCGGAAAACCGAACACTTAGGGTTTGAAGGAAAAGAAAAAGATAGAAGAAGAAAGAAAGGAAGCAACAGAACAATATCAGAATCTCACAATTCGCAGTGGAACAACATATAATAGATAAATGAATATTCATTAAAACAAAAGAACTATATCAGTTATTACATTGCATCACATTATATTACATTATCAGAGCGTACAACAAACAAACAGCGGAAAGGAAATACTATATACTTAGTAATATGCTACGCCATCCAGCTCGCCTCCAGATTTCTGTAGCAACTCCTGAATTCCAGAAATTCCTGATAACCTTATCTCTAGACTGCCCATGTAACGACCCAGTATTTTCAACCATTCGCATCCGCACATTGTCGGACTTGAATTGTTCAAAATACTGCGTTGTAGAATAAATTTGGCAAAACTCAGAATATACAATAAATAGATCACAGAATCACATACACAGATATCAGAATCTCGCAGCGGAAATTAAAAATTTAGTGGTTCATGAAGCCACTGATATAACTTCAACAAAACAGAACTTACATTGTCTATAATCCTCAATACAAATTTTAAGACATAAATAGAGATAGAGTCTTCAAAGTCTTGAATTCCAGAAAAGATAAAGGCTGAAACAACTTCCAGCAGCGCGAATGATCTACTGGGTGTCCTAGCTACGGAGAAGAAATTGAAGCTGCAACTCAGGCTGACCCGAGCGAAAAATAAAACATAACACTCGAGTCAGGACATACATACTTATATAATGTAAGCTAATTCAAGTGTACTGTAATATAGAGCAAGTAACTTAAAGGATGCTTGGGACCGCCCATCCTCTAAGGATCCGTCAAACTATTTACTATGTAGTATATTGCGCTATTATAATAGTGTCTATTTATAAAATAAACATACTTTTAAATAGCATTAAGGCTTTACATTTTCCACCTTAACACGTAATAGTCCCAGTAGTCCATCCAATATCATAGCTCCTCCTGATCGGGAAGCAACTAGAGGATACCACACGGGCTACGGGAGAAATCTAAACTCGTACAAGGCTCGGTATGGTAGATGACACGGCACAACTAGGCAATGCCAGGGTAGATATACCAATTGCTATCCAGGCTGGTGGAAACGCGTAGCCGCAGTTACCGCCCACCTCGGACTAACTCCCCAAAATCAAAATATAGAGGTGGCCACCGAATCAATCCAAAATCATAGTATAATATCGAAGAGGAGCGTCCGATCAGAGGAATGACCTCATTGGCCTGGAATTGCTCCTGTTTTAGCCACCTTATGCCAACTCACGGGAGTCGGGTCCACGTATTTACCTTACAGGAAACGCCACCACCGACCTACTTCATTCTGGAATCTCCACCGCGTACACGGTTGGTCAAAGTGGTTTTCGGTATCGACAGAGAGTATGTCCATATCCGATCCCGGTCTCTTTGCCAACCCATCGTTATTATAACCCGTGGTCATTTAAAAACAATTTATACTTTAAAACCAGTATAAACATTTCCATTTCAAAACTATAAATACGATATCATTTAAAACCCAAAACAACATGATATCGTTATATTCAAATATAATTCTTTTCCAAAACCATACTGCTTAAAATTTATAATATCTGGAAACCAAATATTTGAATTATACCTTTAAACCATAATATATTGGAAATTTTTCTTTAAAAAAAACATAACTCCCAAAACACAAATGGTTTGGATATAAATGGTTTAACTTTATGGTTACTTTGTAAAGAAGATAATTTACATAGCTTTACAAATATATTTCTTTATTTTAAACCATAATTTAAATATCACTTCATGTTCCCAAGACCATTTCAATTCCTATATATATATCCAATTGGAGTATTAATATTCAAAACTAAGGTTGGATATTTTTTTCTTTCAACAAATTAGTGTTTATTATTTCGTCTTGAATATTCCCATAAATTCCATAGATAAAACTCCAAAATTATGCCATTAAATAATTTCAAAATTTACTTAACACTAGAATGTTCATCTTAAATTTATTAAGAAAAATCCAGTTATAAATCTCATATCTTAAAGGTCTCCAAAACTTAAACATAAATATAATTTATCAAATTCCTTAAATTTCAAAACAATCAAATTCCAGATTCTATAGCACTTAGGAAATGCTACCTAAAGTTACGGGTAAAACTAGTCCAATTTCAAAAGACAGCATTTAAATGCTTTAGTAGATTGTTTAACTTAATAAATATTTCCAAATATAACTTATATATATATTTCTTAACTGAAATCTTATCCTTTCAAAAATCCAGAATTTCCAAAATAAGTTATATTCCAAAATTTTATTCAAATATTTATTTATTTATTTATTAACATTTATAACTCATTCAAAATCAATATAAAATCCTTTAAAGATATTAAATCAAATATTTAACTTCCAAAATAATTTTAAATATTTCAGAAAATATTATAAGAACCACGGGCCTGTATATAGTTCTCTAGCCTAGGTCAAGTGATACGGATTTATATCATTTCAACCCGTAATTTACAAAACCCCGGGTTCTATCATTTCAAACCCGCAATCCCAAGTTATCAGTTAAGCAGTTAACAGACTAGTTTAACAATAATCATTATTTCAGCCCATAACAATCCAACTTTAACAGGGAACTTGCAGTGGTGATTTAAGCAGTAAATAACAATTAATAATATAACTGCAGAAATAATATAACAGATAAATAACTGATGAGATGTCAATTTAAATGGGTTCATCATTCTACATCATACTACAGACAGATAATATCTAAATAGAATGTTTACACATACACTTGCGATAATTTACACAATATATGTACATATGTCTGGTGAGAAAAACTCACCTGAAAGTTGCAGAAAATTTGAATACAAAACGATGATTCACCGATAAAGCACGACAGAGAATAACGATCAAATTCTTCTGACGTAGATTCAAATCTAGAACAAAATTTCAATTATGGAATACGTGACTTAAAAATTTACGATCAAAGAAAATGAGAATAGAACGGGGTTTGTTTGCTTTGCTCGACCACTCCACCGTGTACCGTGACCAAAACATACCCTAAACGAGAACCGGGTAACACTAAACTACGACAAAATTTCTAAAGGCTGACTGACAGAAGGTGAAGTTTTCCTACTCTATACTTTGTACATGTGCACACTCGTATCCCATGCAAACTCACGCCATGAATAGAACATAACACTTCCCTGTGTCCAAAATTTTTACCCTGAGAAAAACTCAACTGCTTCGGGCCAAGCAAGTCGTTGCTTCGAGTCAGCACCTATATTGCTTCGAGTTAAATATGTCAAATCTACGGGTCATATGCAAAACTGGTGAACACTTATCCCTATTTCTCTGTTATCCGAATACTTACAGATGCCCATGTTTGTGTTGCCCAACTATCTTCTAACTCATATTTACTTCTAGAATTCAGCTTCACCATCAGATTTTTTTTTTTCTTTTTTTTTTTTCTCTTTTTTTTTTTTCTTTTTTTTTTTTTTTTTTTTTTTTTTAAAACCTAGTTGTTCCCCATTTCTACCCAGGCTGATACTAACTAAATATGCAGGCATGTATTACTAAATATGCAGACATGCACAACAGGGATGAAGTACTAACAGTACATAAAATGGAGATGAAGACTTCAACACCCAGGAAAACAATGACCAGACCAAAGTGCAACATTATGGATGCAATATAGATATGAAACTGAAACATATTAGATAATGTAAACTGGAATGGATATGAAGACTGAACATATCAAAAATTTTGAAAATACAAAGTTTCAAAATGAACCCAATAGGCTACAGTTACAAAACTCAAGTGAAGCAAATAATGCAACAGTAGCAGGTATATATGAATACAACCTCAATGCAGACAAGCAGACACACTATCTACATACATATATAACATCAAGCTATGATTCAAACAACAAGATAACATATGGTTTCAAGGGTCTGTTCATATTGTAAGAGCAGAGATATGGGATGCAGACAACTAAAGCATGGTACGAAGCAACATGTAACATTTCACATTTTATCAAAGTAATATAAGACAGTAGTGTGCAACTTGACATGCAAACTGCCACAAGACCAATTCAAGTGAAAATACCCAACTCAAATAAACCAACTAATGCAGACTGTCAAAAAAAAAAAAAATGGATCAATAATGCAACCAGGTTATAAGGGACAAGCTATTAATACCTGTACAAGACTGCAACAATTCGAATGAGGGTGAACTCAAATGCATACAACAATTCAAAGTGCAAAGTGAGGATCATCATGCATGGACAGTGCAATGTGACTGAATACAAGTCAATGCCAAGAAAATGCAATACAAATAGGCAAACAAAATGGAAATGAAGACTGGAGCAACATGAGGCATGCAATACTCAGTACATATCTTTATTACAAGAACAATTATGCACTTCAACTACTTAGTTAAACAAAATATTTTAGTAGCATCTGCACTTACCAACTTATCAATTTAAAAACAAAAACTTGGTGCAGCTGTTCTTATCAGTTTAAATCAAAAATTGATATCATTTGTTCTTAACAGTTTAAACAAAAAAAAAAAAAAAAATCAAATAGTATCTGTTCTTATTAGAATTAAAACAAAACCAAGTAGTATCTGTTCTTGACAATTTTAAAACAACCCAAATAGTATCTGTTATTATCAATTTAAAAAGAACAAAGTTATGAAAGTATTAGTGGTTATCAATTTAAAACAAATCGCAATTACTGTCTGTTCCTACCAGTTTAAAACTTAAAACTAATAACATCTATATCATAATCATATGCAGACTTGCCAAACTTCCTAGCCTAGACAACAAGTCACAGATCTACACACAATAATTATGGACATAACTCGTACAACATGGGGAGGCCGAGCAAGGTGATGAAGAAAATCAGAAAATGAAGAAGAAGCAAATCTGGACGAAAGGAAAAAATGCTATTACCTGATAGATCTCGGGCTCAAGAAGGAGGCAAGGCAGAGCGAATAGTGGAAGGGAAAAAGAGCTGGTGTAAATATAGATGATGTTTGTGAAGTTCCATGGGGATCATAAGTGTAGATAACGTATCAGTTTTTAAAGAGCTTTTTCATGTGTGATTGTACTTTTGATATGTATATAGGCTATGAATAGGTGCATAGTTCGAACGTTATATAGTAAAACTTAATTTTTGAGGCATCAGTTTCTTTTACTTACGTGATTTAAGGAATGGGATAGATATATAGTGGTTTGAATGTAACTGATGAGCTACATCAGTGGAGGAGATAAATCAATAGTTATAATTTATGCGAGATGCCAGAATTGCAAGCCTTGATTTGTTGATAAATAGTGGTTTAAATCTTTGTATGAAAATATGTGTGAATGCAAAAGTCAGTGAGTTACATGGCTGAAAGGAAGGAGTGCATCAGTTATTCTTTAAAAATAGGTAAGAGGTTCGAACGTTTCTAGTAGAAAACTTGATTTTTATACTGACAAATATTTGGACCATGCATTTGATTCGTCTCAGTTTTATTTGTTTTCTTAAGTATCAGTTTTATTTTTAACTGTGTAAATATGAATACGTGTGTGATGATTCATTTATTTTTAAATAAATTTTGATTTGTATTAAATATGTTTACAAATGTATTTGGACGTTGCAAAATTGGAAAAATATGATCTGTGGCAAGATCAGAGGAAGAGCAATCAGTGGTTTATGACATCAGTTACAAAAGGAATGAAATAAAGGGAGGGACCGAGAGTTACACCACATATAAAGTTTAAAAATATGTAAATATGAATGCGTGATTTCAGCATGCTTTAAATCCCTTATTTAGTTTGATTAAAATAAATGAAATGGCCAGACTTAAGAATTAATTTATGAAAGAAAACTGACATGCGGAGGCAAGTGTAAATGAGTATATTACGTGATTAAGGAAACCCCTGATTTAGCATGTCACATAAGAATGGTAAATGTCAACCGTTTCAAATAACTAACAATTTCTAACCTTGCACTTGAATGTTTTAAACTGTTGCACGGTCAAAGGGAGAGAGAGCTATTAGTTTATAGGAAGGTAAATGTGTTATATGCGTGATTTAAGGTAGAGCCATTTGCAAGCAGAAAATGGGAAAGGTTGGAATTTGCTTCCAATAATATGTCTTGGCTGTAACGCAAAAGCTTGGTTTAAGGCATACGTTGATTTATCTTTAGACATGCAAACTTTTTATATCCCATTTGTTGCAAACTAAACAGTGTGATATAAGATTTAGGCAGTTACACAACTGGATTTAATGTATGCGTGATTTAAGTTTGATGGCTGATATAAGTGCAAAGGAAAAATATCAGAGAGGGATTTGAACGTTACTTAAAAATCAAAACTGAAACGGAAATTTAAAAGAGGGAGAGTTGATTTTCTTAGATGTGAACGGTAACAAAAAGATTTGTACACAGGGGTTGATTTTGCACTGATGTAGGGATGAACGTATGTAATACAATTTATTTTATCAATCGGTCAGTTAACGAATAATAAAATAATGTTTGGTATAAAATCACTGACTGATGTTTCTCTCCAAAATATTTGGAAACACGATTTTTTTACACTACGTTAAACAGACGCAGTCAAAATATCAAAAATTTCTGTAAAATAACATTTTAAAAACACACGTTTTATTACGTTGCTTTATACCCTAAAATTTGACGCATCTTTTAAACGCGAAATTTTACAGTTTAAACATAGCTTAAATTTTTTTACAGTTAATATTAAATTTTATTGACATATACAATTTTATAAAATATATCTTCAAATTAAATAATTAACTATATTGTTAAACACAATTTATATAAATACATTTTTAAAATTAAATAATTAATAATAAAATAAATATCTAAAAACTAGGGCTGTTACACTCTCCCCCACTTAAGAACTTTTCGTCCTCGAAAAGGAACGAAAGAAGAGAAACAAAGAAGATATGCTAGATAGACAAGAATCTTAAACGGATAGTTCCGGATTTGAAGCACGAAGAAGGTTCTCTAGAATTGGTTTTACCCCTTCAGTTTGACTGTCAGTCTATGGGTGCTCAGCGGTGCTCAGGTCCCGATGAGTAACAAAGATCTCAAAGATTATAGAAAGATTTCTAAATAGACTGGTATAAGCGATAGCATCCCAATCCGTAGCAGATAAGGAAACCAAGGACATTTAAAGATAGTTCAAAACAAAATAAGATAATAAATTTGAGATCATAATATTTTGAAAATCATTACGATTTATAGATATTATCATTTGGAAATCATACTACTAAAATCATAACCCTTTTAAAATAATCTTCATTTATTCAATTATAAATTTTCAAACATTATATTTTTAGAATAGCAGCACTGATAATATGTTATAGTAGATATGATAGTATTCCTAATCAGTTTATTATTTTCTTAACTCTAAATTCTTAACAAATATCCTAACCACTTTATTTGAAATACCTATTTTAAAAAAATAAGATATTCCTTCAATAAAAATTTTTATCCGAAACCCAAAATCTCAATTATCAAATTTAGCAATATTAGAATATGTCCTAACTATTCAAATCATAATTATTCACTTAGGGAATAACTTTAATTAGAATTTCTTAGTTAGATTTAAGGTTCCATGTTAAATCAACTTTGATTATTAGGTTCCTTTGAATAAATTTCTTAAATTCCTTTTTCTATATCTACCTCTATTTATCTTTTACAACTAAAATTTTAGTGTATAACATTTATTATAACCACCTAAATTTTAATTATAAAATCCCCTTTTTATAATGTATATTATCCAATTACATTGTTAACTTTTGAAACTCAAGGTAAGTTATATTGAATGGAATTGAGTATTATACAACTAAACTTTCAAATTCAATTATTTCCTGTTGGAATTTCTTATTCAAATTTATTTTTATTAAATTATTCCTCAAGATAAAACTTAAGAATTAAATTTCTGATTCTTCTTCAAACCATTTAGAGATAAATAAATATATATACATAATATGTCAAATCAAATATAAATTATATATATTAAGTCATACTTTAGAAATTCAAATCAAAAATCTCAAGGTACACTGTAGCCAGACTACAGGGTGGTCCCTTCACTTCGAAACTCGAAAATGAAAGTCGATGATGCTGCAGTCATCACCGAAATTATTTTCCAGCGACAAAGAGAAAAGCACTAGATTTTAAAAAATTTCGGAAACAAATTTCTATTCGAAAATACTTATTATATCCTTTTAAACTTTAAATACAAGGTTTGAAATCATCGGAAGTTTAATTCTCAAGTTCTAGTTTTAACTTCATTTCTATTTGTAACCATTGTTTTATAGTTCAATTATTTATATATGACAAAACACATGGCTTACAAACTCATATATAAAATCAAAACTATTATCTCTTGACAACTAGTCAAATTAATTATAGAGTTCTGAAAATTATACTTATATATATATTAGATTTTATTTTCAAATACAGAAATAAAACTTTCAAGTCAAGGATAGTGATTCAAATTTTTGATGAACTCAAATCAAATAGAATTCAAGATGAGTTGAAATCAGAAAATCCAGTGATTAAAAATCAGAATAAGGAAACTGGGTAAGTCTATATAATCGCGGACAACCTTGACCGGGTCAACCGTGACTTAAAGAATCGGATCGATGTGGTTGGGGTAAATCTACATTTGATCCGAAGAGGTAGAGTTCGGAATAACCAAAGATACTAGCATATAAACCAATGATAAATATAAATCTCCGGTGAATCAATGCTAATGGTAAAGGAGTTTCACCCCTTTATTAGAATAATGGCGAGACCGCCAATTTACAATAAAGATCATCCGAAGTGGAGTTATGAGATACTCCAGAATCTAAAGCAGATGAAAAAGTGAGGGATACGAATGAGCTTTGGAACCGTAGGGAATGTTCCAAAATTCGAAAAGAGAGTGGTTCAATCTCGAATGAACGTGATTCTGTAAATCAAATTTACCATACATTCTAAGTTTTGCCTAGAACCAAAGCTCTGATACCAAATGTAACGGGCCGCGCCAGTGGGGTAACACCCACCGTAGCATACAACGGTACCTCTGTTCTGCCTTTACGGCTAGCCTCTCGACTACACCACCAACCTCCACGAGGACATGTAGGAGTAAGAGTCAACCGTTCGCTACCCAAACCAGGAAGCGAGAACCCCCTATCATGTTGCACCGAGTGCAGTGGCAGACACAGATATCAGAATCTCGCAGCGGAAATTAAAAATTTAGTGGTTCATGAAGCCACTGATATAACTTCAACAAAACAGAACTTACATTGTCTATAATCCTCAATACAAATTTTAAGACATAAATAGAGATAGAGTCTTCAAAGTCTTGAATTCCAGAAAAGATAAAGGCTGAAACAACTTCCAGCAGCGCGAATGATCTACTGGGTGTCCTAGCTACGGAGAAGAAATTGAAGCTGCAACTCAGGCTGACCCGAGCGAAAAATAAAACATAACACTCGAGTCAGGACATACATACTTATATAATGTAAGCTAATTCAAGTGTACTGTAATATAGAGCAAGTAACTTAAAGGATGCTTGGGACCGCCCATCCTCTAAGGATCCGTCAAACTATTTACTATGTAGTATATTGCGCTATTATAATAGTGTCTATTTATAAAATAAACATACTTTTAAATAGCATTAAGGCTTTACATTTTCCACCTTAACACGTAATAGTCCCAGTAGTCCATCCAATATCATAGCTCCTCCTGATCGGGAAGCAACTAGAGGATACCACACGGGCTACGGGAGAAATCTAAACTCGTACAAGGCTCGGTATGGTAGATGACACGGCACAACTAGGCAATGCCAGGGTAGATATACCAATTGCTATCCAGGCTGGTGGAAACGCGTAGCCGCAGTTACCGCCCACCTCGGACTAACTCCCCAAAATCAAAATATAGAGGTGGCCACCGAATCAATCCAAAATCATAGTATAATATCGAAGAGGAGCGTCCGATCAGAGGAATGACCTCATTGGCCTGGAATTGCTCCTGTTTTAGCCACCTTATGCCAACTCACGGGAGTCGGGTCCACGTATTTACCTTACAGGAAACGCCACCACCGACCTACTTCATTCTGGAATCTCCACCGCGTACACGGTTGGTCAAAGTGGTTTTCGGTATCGACAGAGAGTATGTCCATATCCGATCCCGGTCTCTTTGCCAACCCATCGTTATTATAACCCGTGGTCATTTAAAAACAATTTATACTTTAAAACCAGTATAAACATTTCCATTTCAAAACTATAAATACGATATCATTTAAAACCCAAAACAACATGATATCGTTATATTCAAATATAATTCTTTTCCAAAACCATACTGCTTAAAATTTATAATATCTGGAAACCAAATATTTGAATTATACCTTTAAACCATAATATATTGGAAATTTTTCTTTAAAAAAAACATAACTCCCAAAACACAAATGGTTTGGATATAAATGGTTTAACTTTATGGTTACTTTGTAAAGAAGATAATTTACATAGCTTTACAAATATATTTCTTTATTTTAAACCATAATTTAAATATCACTTCATGTTCCCAAGACCATTTCAATTCCTATATATATATCCAATTGGAGTATTAATATTCAAAACTAAGGTTGGATATTTTTTTCTTTCAACAAATTAGTGTTTATTATTTCGTCTTGAATATTCCCATAAATTCCATAGATAAAACTCCAAAATTATGCCATTAAATAATTTCAAAATTTACTTAACACTAGAATGTTCATCTTAAATTTATTAAGAAAAATCCAGTTATAAATCTCATATCTTAAAGGTCTCCAAAACTTAAACATAAATATAATTTATCAAATTCCTTAAATTTCAAAACAATCAAATTCCAGATTCTATAGCACTTAGGAAATGCTACCTAAAGTTACGGGTAAAACTAGTCCAATTTCAAAAGACAGCATTTAAATGCTTTAGTAGATTGTTTAACTTAATAAATATTTCCAAATATAACTTATATATATATTTCTTAACTGAAATCTTATCCTTTCAAAAATCCAGAATTTCCAAAATAAGTTATATTCCAAAATTTTATTCAAATATTTATTTATTTATTTATTAACATTTATAACTCATTCAAAATCAATATAAAATCCTTTAAAGATATTAAATCAAATATTTAACTTCCAAAATAATTTTAAATATTTCAGAAAATATTATAAGAACCACGGGCCTGTATATAGTTCTCTAGCCTAGGTCAAGTGATACGGATTTATATCATTTCAACCCGTAATTTACAAAACCCCGGGTTCTATCATTTCAAACCCGCAATCCCAAGTTATCAGTTAAGCAGTTAACAGACTAGTTTAACAATAATCATTATTTCAGCCCATAACAATCCAACTTTAACAGGGAACTTGCAGTGGTGATTTAAGCAGTAAATAACAATTAATAATATAACTGCAGAAATAATATAACAGATAAATAACTGATGAGATGTCAATTTAAATGGGTTCATCATTCTACATCATACTACAGACAGATAATATCTAAATAGAATGTTTACACATACACTTGCGATAATTTACACAATATATGTACATATGTCTGGTGAGAAAAACTCACCTGAAAGTTGCAGAAAATTTGAATACAAAACGATGATTCACCGATAAAGCACGACAGAGAATAACGATCAAATTCTTCTGACGTAGATTCAAATCTAGAACAAAATTTCAATTATGGAATACGTGACTTAAAAATTTACGATCAAAGAAAATGAGAATAGAACGGGGTTTGTTTGCTTTGCTCGACCACTCCACCGTGTACCGTGACCAAAACATACCCTAAACGAGAACCGGGTAACACTAAACTACGACAAAATTTCTAAAGGCTGACTGACAGAAGGTGAAGTTTTCCTACTCTATACTTTGTACATGTGCACACTCGTATCCCATGCAAACTCACGCCATGAATAGAACATAACACTTCCCTGTGTCCAAAATTTTTACCCTGAGAAAAACTCAACTGCTTCGGGCCAAGCAAGTCGTTGCTTCGAGTCAGCACCTATATTGCTTCGAGTTAAATATGTCAAATCTACGGGTCATATGCAAAACTGGTGAACACTTATCCCTATTTCTCTGTTATCCGAATACTTACAGATGCCCATGTTTGTGTTGCCCAACTATCTTCTAACTCATATTTACTTCTAGAATTCAGCTTCACCATCAGATTTTTTTTTTTTCTTTTTTTTTTTTCTCTTTTTTTTTTTTCTTTTTTTTTTTTTTTTTTTTTTTTTTAAAACCTAGTTGTTCCCCATTTCTACCCAGGCTGATACTAACTAAATATGCAGGCATGTATTACTAAATATGCAGACATGCACAACAGGGATGAAGTACTAACAGTACATAAAATGGAGATGAAGACTTCAACACCCAGGAAAACAATGACCAGACCAAAGTGCAACATTATGGATGCAATATAGATATGAAACTGAAACATATTAGATAATGTAAACTGGAATGGATATGAAGACTGAACATATCAAAAATTTTGAAAATACAAAGTTTCAAAATGAACCCAATAGGCTACAGTTACAAAACTCAAGTGAAGCAAATAATGCAACAGTAGCAGGTATATATGAATACAACCTCAATGCAGACAAGCAGACACACTATCTACATACATATATAACATCAAGCTATGATTCAAACAACAAGATAACATATGGTTTCAAGGGTCTGTTCATATTGTAAGAGCAGAGATATGGGATGCAGACAACTAAAGCATGGTACGAAGCAACATGTAACATTTCACATTTTATCAAAGTAATATAAGACAGTAGTGTGCAACTTGACATGCAAACTGCCACAAGACCAATTCAAGTGAAAATACCCAACTCAAATAAACCAACTAATGCAGACTGTCAAAAAAAAAAAAATGGATCAATAATGCAACCAGGTTATAAGGGACAAGCTATTAATACCTGTACAAGACTGCAACAATTCGAATGAGGGTGAACTCAAATGCATACAACAATTCAAAGTGCAAAAGTGAGGATCATCATGCATGGACAGTGCAATGTGACTGAATACAAGTCAATGCCAAGAAAATGCAATACAAATAGGCAAACAAAATGGAAATGAAGACTGGAGCAACATGAGGCATGCAATACTCAGTACATATCTTTATTACAAGAACAATTATGCACTTCAACTACTTAGTTAAACAAAATATTTTAGTAGCATCTGCACTTACCAACTTATCAATTTAAAAAACAAAAACTTGGTGCAGCTGTTCTTATCAGTTTAAATCAAAAATTGATATTTTGTTCTTAACAGTTTAAACAAAAAAAAAAAAAAAATCAAATAGTATCTGTTCTTATTAGAATTAAAACAAAACCAAGTAGTATCTGTTCTTGACAATTTTAAAACAACCCAAATAGTATCTGTTATTATCAATTTAAAAAGAACAAAGTTATGAAAGTATTAGTGGTTATCAATTTAAAACAAATCGCAATTACTGTCTGTTCCTACCAGTTTAAAACTTAAAACTAATAACATCTATATCATAATCATATGCAGACTTGCCAAACTTCCTAGCCTAGACAACAAGTCACAGATCTACACACAATAATTATGGACATAACTCGTACAACATGGGGAGGCCGAGCAAGGTGATGAAGAAAATCAGAAAATGAAGAAGAAGCAAATCTGGACGAAAGGAAAAAATGCTATTACCTGATAGATCTCGGGCTCAAGAAGGAGGCAAGGCAGAGCGAATAGTGGAAGGGAAAAAGAGCTGGTGTAAATATAGATGATGTTTGTGAAGTTCCATGGGGATCATAAGTGTAGATAACGTATCAGTTTTTAAAGAGCTTTTTCATGTGTGATTGTACTTTTGATATGTATATAGGCTATGAATAGGTGCATAGTTCGAACGTTATATAGTAAAACTTAATTTTTGAGGCATCAGTTTCTTTTACTTACGTGATTTAAGGAATGGGATAGATATATAGTGGTTTGAATGTAACTGATGAGCTACATCAGTGGAGGAGATAAATCAATAGTTATAATTTATGCGAGATGCCAGAATTGCAAGCCTTGATTTGTTGATAAATAGTGGTTTAAATCTTTGTATGAAAATATGTGTGAATGCAAAAGTCAGTGAGTTACATGGCTGAAAGGAAGGAGTG